>CM056055.1:142516042-143791954 GCA_029574335.1 Rana kukunoris
CACCGGGACTGTGAGGTTCACGCAGAGACTTCACACACGGGACTGTGAGGTTCACGAAGAGACTTCACCGGGACTGTGAGGTTCACGAAGAGACTTCACCGGGACTGTGAGGTTCACGCAGAGACTTCACACACGGGACTGTGAGGTTCACGAAGAGACTTCACCGGGACTGTGAGGTTCACGAAGAGACTTCACCGGGACTGTGAGGTTCACGAAGAGACTTCACCGGGACTGTGAGGTTCACGCAGAGACTTCACCGGGACTGTGAGGTTCACGCAGAGACTTCACACACGGGACTGTGAGGTTCACGCAGAGACTTCACACGGGACTGTGAGGTTCACGAAGAGACTTCACCGGGACTGTGAGGTTCACGCAGAGACTTCACACACGGGACTGTGAGGTTCACGAAGAGACTTCACACCGGGACTGTGAGGTTCACGAAGAGACTTCACACGGGACTGTGAGGTTCACGCAGAGACTTCACACGGGACTGTGAGGTTCACGCAGAGACTTCACACGGGACTGTGAGGTTCACGCAGAGACTTCACACACGGGACTGTGAGGTTCACGCAGAGACTTCACCGGGACTGTGAGGTTCACGAAGAGACTTCACACGGGACTGTGAGGTTCACGAAGAGACTTCACCGGGACTGTGAGGTTCACGAAGAGACTTCACCGGGACTGTGAGGTTCACGAAGAGACTTCACACACGGGACTGTGAGGTTCACGCAGAGACTTCACCGGGACTGTGAGGTTCACGCAGAGACTTCACCCGGGACTGTGAGGTTCACGACTCACGAGGACTTCAACACGAGGACACCGGGACTGTGAGGTTCACGAAGACTTCACACACAGAGGTCACCTGCGGGACTGTGAGAGTTCACGAAGAGGAGACCAGGGATGACTTCACCGGACTTCTCCCGGCGGGATCTGGTGAGGTTCCTCCACGCAAGAGACTTCAACTGGGATGTGAGGTTCACGAAGAGACTTCACACCGGGACTGGAGGTTCACGCACTTTTCACACACGGGACTGTGAGGTTCACGCAGAGAGACTTCACACGGGACTGTGACTCTGTGAGGTTCACAAAGCAGAGACTTCACACACGCCGGACTGATGAGGTTCACGCAGAGACTTCACACACGGGACTGTGAGGTTCACGCAAGAGACTTCACCGGGACTGTGAGGTTCACTTTTCACGGGAGGAGGACCGGACTGTGAAGGTTCACGACTTCACCGGGACTGTGAGGTTCACGAAGAGACTTCACAGACTTCACACGGGACTGTGAGGTTCACGCAGAGACTCTCACACACGGGACTGTGAGGTTTCACGCAGAGACTTCACCGGGACTGTGAGGTTCACGCAGAGACTTCACCGGGACTGTGGGGTTCCAGAGACTTTCCACCGGGAATGTGAGACTTCACAGAAGGAGATCTTCCACCGGACTGACTGTGTGGTTCACGAAGAGACTTCACACACGGGACTGTGAGGTTCACGCAGACTTCACCGGGACTGTTGGGGTTCACGCAAGG
Organism: Rana kukunoris; assembly: GCA_029574335.1. Lineage (NCBI taxonomy): Eukaryota > Metazoa > Chordata > Amphibia > Anura > Ranidae > Rana > Rana kukunoris. The sequence goes on from CM056055.1 coordinate 142,517,575, forward strand.
AGACTTCACCGGACTCGTGAGATGTTCCGCAAGAGACTTCACCGGGACTGTGAGGTTCACGAAGAGAGACTTACACAGGACTGTGAGGTTCACGAAGAGACTTCACCACGGGAACTGTGAGGTTTTCGACGAAAGAGACACCGGACTTCACACTGGGACTGTGAGGTTCACGCAGAAAGAGACTTCACACGGGACTGTGAGGTTCACGCAAGAGAGACTTTCACACGGGACTTGTGAGGGTTCAACGCAGAGACTTCACAACGGGACTGTGAGGTTCACGAGGAGAGAAGAGACTTCACACACGGGACGACTGGTGAGGTTCACGGGAAGAGACTTCACACACGGGGACCTGTGAGTTCACGGAGACTTCACGGGACAGAGACTTCACGCACTTCACACGGGACTGTGAGGTTCACGAAGAGACTTCACCGGAAGACTGTGAAGGGTTCACGAAGAGACACCGAGGAAGTGACTTCACCGGGACTGTGACGGTTCACGAAGGAGACTTCACGGGACTGTGAGGCGAGGTTTCACAGACAGAGGAAAAGACTTCACACACGGGACTGTGAGAGTTCACGAAGGAGAGGCTTCAGAGAGACCGGAGACTGTGAGGTTCACGAAGAGACTTCACACACGGGACTGTGAGGTTTCACGAAGAAGAGAACACGATGAGGTTCACGCAGAGACTTTCACACACGTGGGTTCACGCAGAGACTGGGACTGTGAGGTTCACGCAGGAGACTTCACACACGGGACTGTGAGGTTCACGCAGAGATTCACAGGGACTGTGAGGTTTCACGCAAGAGACTTCACCGGGACTGTGAGGTTCACACACAAGAGACTTCACGACACGGGACTGTGAGGTGTCACGAAGAGACTTCACGGGACTGTGAGGTTCACGGAGACTGGGACTGTGAGTGTTCACGAAGAGATTCACCGGGAGTGACACGCAGAGACTTCACACACGGGACTGTGGAGGTTCACAACGAAGACGACCTTCACCGGGACGTGGGTTCACCTGGGACTGTGAGGTTCACGCAGATTCACACACGGGACTGTCACACGGAAGACTTCACACACGTGAAGGTTTCACGAGGCAGAGACTTCACACACGGGACTGTGAGGTTCACGCAGAGGACTTCACGGGGGACTGTGAGGTTCAACGGAGATCTTGTGAGGTTCACAGCTTAGAATTCCGACTGTCACTCGAAGAGAACTTCACCCGGGACTGTGTAGGTTCACGCAAGAGATTCACACGGGACTGTGAGGTCCCGCAGAGACTTCACACAGGGACTGTGAGGTTTCACGCAAGACTTCACACAGACTGTCACCGCAGAGACTTCACACGGGACTGTGAGGTTCACGAAGAGACATCACACGGGAGTTGACACGAAGAGACTTCACGGGACTGTGAGGTTCACGAAGAGACTTCACACACGGGACTGTGAGGTTCACGCAGAGACTTCACCGGGACTGTGAGGTTCACGCAGAGACTTCACACGGGACTGTGAGGTTCACGAAGAGACTTCACAACGGGACTGTGAGGTTCACGCAGAGACTTCACACCGGGACTGTGAGGAGGTTCACGAAGAGACTTCACCGGGACTGTGAGGTTCACGAAGAGATTCCAAGGTCTGTGAGACACGAAGAGACTTCACACACGGGACTGTGAGGTTCACGAAGAGACTTCACCGGGACTGTGAGGTTCACGCAGAGACTTCACACGGGACTGTGAGGTTCACGCAGAGACTTCACACGGGACTGTGAGGTTCACGCAGAGACTTCACACACGGGACTGTGAGGTTCACGCAGAGACTTCACACGGGACTGTGAGGTTCACGCAGAGACTTCACCGGGACTGTGAGGTTCACGAAGAGACTTCACGGGGACTGTGAGGTTCACGAAGAGACTTCACCGGGGGACTGTGAGGTTCACGCAGAGACTTCACACAGGGACTGTGAGGTTCACGCAGAGACTTCACACCGGGGACTGTGAGGTTCACGCAGAGAGGGACTTGAGGTTCACGCACTTCACTCGGGACTGTGAGGTTCACGAAGAGACTTCAAGACTGAGGTTCTTCACACTGCGGACTGTGAGGTTCACGAAGGAGTGACACGAAGAGACTTCACACGGGACTGTGAGGTTCACGAGAGACTTCACCGACTGTCACCGGAGAGACTTCACCGGATGAGGTTCTTTCACTCCTGGGACTGTGAGGTTCACGAAGAGACTTCACACACGGGACTGTGAGGTTCACGCAGAGACTTCACCGGGACTGTGAGGTTCACGAAGAGACTTCACCGGGACTGTGAGGTTCACGAAGAGACTTCACCGGGACTGTGAGGTTCACGCAGAGACTTCACACACGGGACTGTGAGGTTCACGAAGAGACTTCACCGGGACTGTGAGGTTCACGAAGAGACTTTCACACACGGGGACTGTTGAGGGTTCCACGAAGAGACTTCACCGGGACTGTGAGGTTCAACGCAGAAGACTTCACAGACACTTCACGGGACTGTGAGGTTCACGCAGAGACTTCACACGAAGGGACTGTGAGGTTCACGCAGAGAGAATCTTCCACCACGGGACTGTGAGGGTTCACGAACGAGACTTCACCGGGACTGTGAGGTTCACGAAGAGACTTCACACACGGGACTGTGAGGTTCACGCAGAGACTTCACACACGTGGGTTCACGAAGAGACTGGGACTGTGAGGTTCACGAAGAGACTTCACCGGACTGTGGGTTCACGAAGAGACTGGGACTGAGGTTCACGAGAGAGGGACATTGAGGTTCACGAAGGACTTCACCGGGACTGTGAGGTTCACGCTTCAGGGAGTGACACGCAGAGACTTCACACACGGGACTGTGAGGTTCACGAAGAGACTTCACACACGGGACTGTGAGGTTCACGAAGAGACTTCACCGGGACTGTGAGGTTCACGAAGAGACTTCACACGGGACTGTGAGGTTCACGCAGAGACTTCACACACGGGACTGTGAGGTTTCACGAGAGAGGGACTTGAGGTTCACACTTCACCGGGACTGTTCACGAAGGACTTCACGGGGGAAAGAAGATAGACTTCACCACGGGGACTGTGAGGTTCACGCTTCAGGGAGTGACACGAAGAGACTTCACCGGGACGTGGGTTCACGCGAGACTGGGACTGTGAGGTTCACGCAAGAGACTTCACACCGGGACTGTGAGGTTCACGCAAGAGACTTCACACACGGGACTGTGAGGTTCACGCAAGAGACTTTCACACACGGGACTGTGAGGTTCACGAAGAGACTTCACACGGGACTGTGAGGTTCACGAAGAGACTTCACCGGGACTGTGAGGTTCACGAAGAGACTTCACCGGGACTGTGAGGTTCACGAAGAGACTTCACACACGGGACTGTGAGGTTCACGCAGAGACTTCACCGGGACTGTGAGGTTCACGCAGAGACTTCACCGGGACTGTGAGGTTCACGAAGAGACTTCACACGGGACTGTGAGGTTCACGCAGAGACTTCCCATATGGAAAAAAAATATATTTCCAATATATTTATTTAAAAAAATTATATATTTTAAATATATTTACAATATATTGGCCTACGCGAATATATTTTTACATCTATTCCAAAAATGTAAATTCAAATATATTTTCCAAAGGCATATATTTTAAAATATATTTTTTTCAATATAATTGACATATATTTTTGAGCATCTAAAAAAATGCATTTAAACATATATTTTTAAATATACTTGTAAAGGCATTCCAAAATATAATTTAAATGCATTTTCCAAAGACATATATTGAAAAATATATTTTTTAAATATATTCTTCAGATTTTTTTCAACATATATTTTTACATATATTTGTAAATGTGTTCCAAAAATATAATTTTAATATATTTTCCAAAGGCATATATGTGAAAATATATGTTTGAAAATATATTGTCCAGATATTTTTGAACATATAAAAAAATGCATTCAAACATATATCTTTAAATATACTTGTAAATGCATTCCAAAAATATAATTTAAATATATTTTACAAAGCTATATATTAGAAAATATATTTTTAAAATATGTTTTTCTGAAAATATTTAATGTCTAATAAAGACATTTCAACATATATTTTGTCTGATATTTTTGTAACTATGTCATAGATAACATTCTGAATACATTTATAGGAGACCCACTACCATTTTAAAATGGCTTGTTTTACTCTTTTAAAATAAATAAAAAAAAAAAAAAAATTCAAATAAAATATATTTTTTTTATAAGATTTTAAGCACATAATCCATTCAATACAAAGCAGATAAACCTCTCGTATCCACTTTCCATTCCCAAAGAATTTTTGTATAAGTCATTCTGAATTGAGAACGCTTGTCGGCGGACCAGCAAGTCCAGTTATATTGATTTATTGATTGACCTGAATGAATGAGAACCTTCACAGACATCCACCTCCACAGTCCAAGGCTCTTGTCTGCTTACGGAGTACAGAGAGAAACTCTGGATATAAATCTTCAATGTTCTGTTTAATCCATGAATCAGAAGTTGCACTATTATTACCAAACTCGCTCATCAGTGTCTTTATGGACCTTGCTTTGTGCACTGGTGGGCAGTCATGTTGGAACAGGAAGGGGCCATCCCCAAACTGTTCGCACAAAGTTGGGGGCATAACATTTTCCCAAAATGTCTTGGTATGCCGACGCCTTAAGAGTTCCCTTCACTGGAACTAAGGAGCCAAACCCAACCCCTGAAAAACACCCCGCACCATAATCACCCCCCCCCCCCACACACACACACACAATAATCCACCAAATGATTTGGACCAGTGCACAAAGCAAGGTCCATAAAGACATGGATGAGTGGGTTGGGGTGGAGAAACTTGACTGGCCTACACAGAGTCCTGACCTCAACCTAATAGAACACCTTTGGGATGAATTTGTGTGGAGACTGTGAGCCAGGCCTTCTCATCCAACATCAGTGCCTGAACTCAAAAATGTGCTTCTGGAAGAATGGTCAAACATTCCCATAAGACAGCCTTCTCAGAGGAATTGAAGCTGTTATAGACTGGCATGCTATTAAAACTCATGTGCGTGTAAAGGCAGGCGTCCCAAAACTTTTGGCAATATAATATATATTGTATATATACTGTATATTCTTTTCCAGTCCATTGGACTTCGTACCTGCCGAAGGGTAATTCCAGCAGCAAAAAGTTCCCCCCAGCACAAAATTAAAACTCAGCAGCTACACAAAGGGGGTTATTTACTAAAGGCAAATCCACGTTGCACTACAAGTTCAAACTACAAATTCAAAGTGCACTTGAAATTGCAAGGAAAGTGCACTTGGAAGTGCAGTCGCTGTAGATCTGAGGGGGGCATGGAAAATAAAAAAAACAGCATTTTAGCTTGCACATGATTGGATGATAAAATCAGCAGAGCTTCCCCTCATTTCAGTTCTTATAATCTGATCTTATAATATCAGATCTTATAATATGTGATCTTATAATATGTGAATTCAGCCCTGGGGGAAAACTCTTTAAACGAGACTGCAATGATAATACAGGAAACAATACAGGAGGTGTGTGACAGGAAGTGAGCAGTGGGAACCAGAGGGGTGAACTTTCACCTCTCACTTCCTGTTCCTGGTAAGGCCTAGTCTGAAAAGGAAAGCATGGCAGCATGGTGGAGACGCTCTCTGTATTCCCCTGGATGTATTCTCCTGGATGAAAGGTGAGCCTTCTATGTAATAATATTAGAATTGTGAAAGTTTGGTGTATGAGTTAAGTTGTATTTGTCTATTTCCTGCTGAATAGTTCTCATTCTGTGTACATTCACCTTCCCAGTTACCATACAGCATGTGCACAGTAATGTAATATTATAGAGCTCCTCTTCCACAGCATGTCACCCTGCTGCATATAATATGTATGGCATCCATGTTATATCCAGTAACTGTGTAACATACTGTCAGTGTACATTGCTGCATATAATATGTATGGCTTCTATTCTATATCCAGTAACTGTGTAACATACTGTCAGTGCACATTGCTGTATATAATATGTATGGCTTCCATGTTATATCCAGTAACTGTGTAACATACTGTCAGTGTACATTGCTGCATATAATATGTATGGCTTCCATGTTATATCCAGTAACTGTGTAACATACTGTCAGTGTACATTGCTGTATATAATATGTATGGCTTCCATGTTATATCCAGTAACTGTGTAACATACTGTCAGTGTACATTGCTGTATATAATATGTATGGCTTCCATGTTATATCCAGTAACTGTGTAACATACTGTCAGTGTACATTGCTGCATATAATATGTATGGCTTCCATGTTATATCCAGTAACTGTGTAACATACTGTCAGTGTACATTGCTGCATATAATATGTATGGCTTCCATGTTATATCCAGTAACTGTGTAACATACTGTCAGTGTACATTGCTGTATATAATATGTATGGCTTCCATGTTATATCCAGTAACTGTGTAACATACTGTCAGTGTACATTGCTGTATATAATATGTATGGCATTCCATGTTATATCCAGTAACTGTGTAACATACTGTCAGTGTACATTGCTGTATATAATATGTATGGCTTCCATGTTATATCCAGTAACTGTGTAACTTACTTTCAGTGTACATTGCTGCATACAATATTATATGGCTTCTATTCTATATCCACTCGCCATGCAGCATAGGAGTTGATTTACTAAAGGAAAATCCATTTTGCACTACAAGTGCACTTGGACATGCAGTCGCTGTAGATCTGAGGGGTAGATCTGAAATGAGGGGAAGCCCTGCTGATTTTATCATCCAATCATGTACAGGCAAAAAATGATTTTTTTTGTCCCCTTCAGATTTATAGTGACTGCACTTCCAAGTGCGCTTGTAGTGCAAAGCGGATTTGCCTTTAGTAAATATACCCCATAATGTCAGTGCATAGTGCTACCAATGTTTATGTCTCCCTCCCCTTTTGCATATTATTATCTGCCCTGCTACTAGGTGCCATTAGATATGGATTTTTCCATACAGATACCAATTATGGGCCACCTTTCAGGCCGATAACAATATGAGGTAATGATATTATGTTTACATCCAGCTGCCCCAGAAGTAGCCTGATATCAGTTGACATCTAGGCCTTTTTTTGTATTCTAACAGCCACTGGCCACTGTCAGAATGCAGGAAAAAAGAGCAGATAGCAGGGAAAATCAATAGCCTGCTGTCAATCAGCAAAGGAGAGGATTTGAAGGAGAACATTCTTCTTCAGGTCTTCCTCTGCTGATTGACAGCAGGCAGTGGGAAGGGGGCACAATAGTCAGCCTAATTTTAAAATTTGAAACAGCCAATGGCAGTCTGGCTATGGTTCCCCCACTGCCTGCTGTTTACATTCAGCTACCATCAAATAAATTGTGCAGAAGGAGGTTAGCGGTGTCTGGGGTGTGTGTGTGGGCGGGGGGTTTGAAAGATGGGGGGGTGTGTGTGTGTGTGGGGTGGGGGGGAGTGGATGGGGGGTGTGGAGGTGGAAAGATAATTTTTATTTTTTTTATTTTTGGCGGATTCTGACAGATGGGCCGCCAGCCGCTGTCAAAGCACCTGACCAAGACTGACAGCTGGTGAATATAAAACCAGAATAAGCACTTGGAAGAAGAAAACCAACAACTGAGACAACTTGCCTTTGGTAAGCGGACAACTTAATTGCGGTTTATATCACTGCATTAAACTGGCACTGTATCTGATCATCATATCTGCATCATCCTTCATTATTCATTTGGTCATCAGCGTTTGAGTTTTGTGGTGATATCATTAAGAATTTTTGAGGTTTGGTTTGCCAATTGTGTGCTGTTGGCATACAATTTTGGGATCACCGATTTGGCGTATTAACCTCTCATTGTTTATACATATAATTTGACATTCATTATGTGAATTTATATACAAATTTTTCCTTGCACTCTGATTTTTTTGTTTTGGTTAATTATTGTGCACCGTTTTTGGCATATCAGCCCTGGATGCCAATCTTTCAATGGAATTGGTATTGGTGAAATTTTTTCAATTTTAATTTTCATTGAATCTTTTTTATTGGCACAGTCTTTTATTTTTGTTATCTATTTATTGTGTGTTATTCCACCAGTTCTGCTGCCTTTGTTATTTTTATCTTTATTTTCTGTTTGACCAATCATTTGCCCTTTCATTCTACAGTGTTTTAAGGCAGAGGTAGGCAACCTTAGAGAGTTGGAGATCTACCTGAACAACATGGGAGAAGTCAAAGATCACAGGGCACAGTCTCCTCCAATGTTGCCTCCTCACACCTGACTAAAACCTATAATTGCCGTACTACCGCGCTGCAATTGTGTGCCTTTCACTGCAATTTTTGGTGTAAACATTTTGCCTCCTCACCACCTTGCAGAATTTCTCAGAGGCGCATTGGAGCATTGCATACCGCACTTGTGAATGAGCCCTAAGTTGCATTTGGCAATAGCACTTTTAAGGCTCATTAACATGTGAATTTGGGGGTGGTAAAACCCTGCCCCCAATCCCTACCCCCTTTAGCTGCTAAGTGGGAGGGGGTCAGGGTGCCATGGGAGGTGGATGCTTGAGAGTTACTATTAGATCTCAAGCAACCAGAAATAACAGTACCAATGGGGATCGTTGAGTAACTGGAAGTTTACTGTACTACATTCATTATAGTATCAGTGAGTGCACTGAGGTAACTACATACTATATGCAAAAGTAGGATTTTTGTTTTGTGGAACATCCTTACTTTTACCTTGGGAGAAACCCTCTTGGGGGGGTCAGCAGCAGACTGGAGGAAACCCTCTAATCATTTAAGTACATTTTTCCACAAGTCATCAATTTCTAACAAATGAAATGAATGGATATAGTGAGAAAATAGGCCATTATGTTACTTAAAAAGTTGTTATGCTTTTCCATAGAGTTGCCTGGTGTAATGGATCTTTTGAAAACAACAAGAGCGCAGCTAATAGCACTGAAGAATGATGGTGGAAGTTTATCCTGTGTGGGTGTATCGTGTGCATCACCTTTTGTCCCATCTGAAGACTTGAGCTCATCTCCTTGTCAAGTGTCGTACTCAAGGCCTAAACAGGTAGGTTTTCTTTTGGTATCGAAACATTAAATGGTTGTCTTTTTTTTAAATATCAAACATATCCTACTCCTATTTACCTGCTCTGTGTAAGGGTTTTTGTACAGAGCAGCTCAGATCCTTCTCTTCTCAGGTCCCATGCCGGTGCTCCTGAACCAGAGCTCTGTGTGTCCAATCACACACTGAGCCTTGCCTTGACCCCATCTCCTAATTAGCTCACTGGCTGTGATTGACAGCACCGTGAGCCAATAGCTCCCACCGCTACAGAAAGCCAATCAGCAGTGCAAGTCCCTGGAGAGACAAGGCTCTCGTGGACATCACTGGATTGAGAGAGGGCTCATGTAAGTATAGGGGGGCTGCACACAGAAGTTTTTTTTACCTTCATGCATTGAATACATGAAGGTAAAGACCCTTGTACCTTTACAACCACTTCAGTAAAAAGTAACCTTTAAGGAGGTGCCTCCAAGCGGCTGACAGATGGAGAGAAGCAAGTACAGTTAGACCCTATGAAAACATCAGCTTTGACATGTAGACTGTAAGCCAATTTGACTGTTGTGTCAAAATAAGATATCTTGCTCAGTCTGGTAGTAGTCTGAACTAAAAAGGCAAGTTGTAGGCAAGATGTTGATTTTTATACAGATTTTTTAAAAGTCTACAATATTTTTTTTTTACATGCTTAATTTTGTTCGTTTTATTTACTCAGCTGCATCTATTAGATCCCTTTCACACTGAGCCAGTATTCAGGTGTTTTAGCACTAGAAATAGCCTCTAAAAAGCTCATGAAACTGCATCCCTTTCAGTGCAATGAGTACTTTCACACTGGGGCGATGCGCTTGCGGAACTTTAGAAAGAGTCCTGCAAGCAGCATCTGGGGCGGGTTGGGAGCGCTATAAATAGCGCTCCTAAAACACACCTGCCTATTGAAATTAATGGGCAGCACTTCCAAAGCACTTTAAAAGCGCATTAAAAACTGTACTTTTTCCCTTTAAAAAAAAAAAAAAACGCCTAAAAAGTGTTGCAAAAACCGCCGGAGCTTTAGCAGCGCTAAAGTGTGAAAAGGGTCTTATATGGCTTTTGATTCACAGGGAAAATCTAATAAGTCTAATATTTTCCATTTACTTTTTAAAGCTGCCACTTTGGCAAAGTTTCCTGGGACTTCAAACGGTGTGATCAGTGACGCTCTTACGAGAACAATTCCGGTGTTGAAATATCACCTGAAGGGAAACATCGGGAACCATCAGAATACCACAAATAAACTTGTATGTCATTTACCACAGTTAACACCACTTTCTATTCTCTGTGTTGTAGTGTTTGTATATTTACATGATAATAAAGTTGTGTGTATTGTACTGTGTTATCGTTTTTATTTCCAAATATTTGCTGGTTTTATAGGCCTACAATATATAAAATACAATATATAAATGCACATCATTTCAAAATGTAATAGGAATGTATTTTTTTTTATTTTACATTCAGTACATTTATATTTAAAATATATTTTAAAAAACATTCTTAATATATTTTTTCCCAAATATATTGCCATATATTTGAAATGCTACAATTTTGGCCAGATTCAATATATTTCAAAAATATATTTCAATATATTTGTGAATATATTGGGTAATGCATTGTGAAATATGTTGCAAATATATTCATAAATATATGTTAAATGCATTTAGCAATATATTTATGCAGCCATAAATATATTGCAAAGTGCATTTTGGAATGCTTTGTGAATGTATTCAGAAATATATGTTAAATGTACTTCTGAATGCATTTAGCAATATATGTTTGAATATATTCACAATGCATTCCAAAATGCATGTTGCAATATATTTATGGCTGCATAAATATATTGCTAAATGCATTCAGAAGTACATTTAACATATATTTATGAGTATATTTGCAACATATTTCACAATGCATTTCCCAATATATTCAATAATATATTCACAAATATATTGAAATATATTTTTGAAATATATTGAATCTGGCCAAAATTGTAGCATTTCAAATATATTGCAATATATTTGGGAAAAATATATTTAGAATGTTTTTTTAAATATATTTAAAATATATTTTTCTTCCACGTGGGGAGGAACGTGATCCCGCCCCTCCTCGCCGAGCAGAGGGGAGGGAGGTGAAATAGGCACCGAGCGCAGTGTGACCAACGGCTGCGACAAGGTGAACGAGCGGTGTATAAACGAACAATGTTCAGTAATAAGCACTAGGTTATAATAATAATAAGTTATAATAAGGTTACACAGGTTTTGTACAAGTAAAAGTAAAACACCTCACAGATTACTAGCAGCAGTGCAATACTTATCTCTCCTGTGAGCAGAAAGAAAGAGGAAAAGGAAGGGGAGGAGCAGTCCTTATATGCAGAGGCCAGAGGGAGGGGTCGCAGACCCAAGGACTGCTGGGAAACGTAGTTTCTTTCTAGTTTTCAAGTTTCAGCTTTTCTGTTTCATGTTATTTTTAGAAAAGCTTGAATACTGATCAGTTTTGTTTCTGCTGTGAGCATTAATAAAGAAAGATTAATGCATAAGATATGAGCCTCCTGTCTGAGGTATAATCTACAGTTATTTAGTAACATTTCATCAAAGTTACTTAATTAGAACCTTCTGAGCAGAAACATTTTATTTTTATTTTTAAATTGTTTAGTTCAAGCAGGTATTTCAAGTTAGTAGGACGTGTTTGTTTCCTTTGATGTTGGGACCATCAATGGTAAAATATTTGCTCTGTGCAAATACTTCTTAGCCCCTGAGCAGTAATATCTAGTAGGTCTGATTACGCAGGAGCGTAGTTTAGTGATCTCCATTATCAGAATTGGTGCTTGATAATGACCTTATTGTTTGGTATGGTTTGTTATGTGTCTGCATAAATCAGACCACAGGACATGGTTCCAGTAATCAATGTCTTTAGTCTGCTTGTCTTAAGCAGACTTTCTTGTTCATCTTCTTTAGAAGAGGCTTTATTCTGGGACAACAGCCATGCAGACCAATTTGATGTAGTGTGCGGCTTATGAGCTGTGACAGGCTGATCCATCACCCTTCAACCTCTTCAGTAATGCTAGCAAAACTGGATATATCCGTTTGAAAATGGATAGATTACTGACTAAAAGACAGAATTCAGAGTAGTGGTTAATGATTCAAACTCTGAATGGTCGAAGGTTATCAGTGGTATACCCCAAGGTTCAGTGTTGGGACCCTTACTTTTTAATATCTTTATAAATGATATTGGGTCTGAGATCAAAAGTAACATTTCTGTCTTTGCAGATGACACCAAGCTATGCAGTGGAATAACGTCCTTACAGGATGTCTCCAATTTACAAGCCGACCACAATGCTCTGTCTAATTGGGCAACCAAGTGGCAGATGAGGTTTAATGTTGATAAATGTAAAGTTATGCACTTGGGGGCTATGAATATGCATGCATCATACATACTAGGAGCAGTTGAACTGGGAGGGTCCGTAGTGGAGAAGGATCTCAGGGTTTTAGTTGATCATAAGCTCAATAATGGCATGCAATGCCAAGCTGCGGTTTCCAAAGCGAGCAAAGTCCTTTCTTGTATTAGGAGAGGTATGGACTCCAGAGAGAGAGATACCATTTTTCCCCTGTACAAATCATTAGTAAGAACTCATCTGGAATATGCAGTTCAGTTTTGGGCACCAGTTCTCAAAAAGGATATTGGGGAACTGGAGAAAGTGCAGAAAAGGGCAACCAAACTGATAAGAGGCATGGAGGAGCTCAGCTATGAGGAAAGATTAGAATAGCTAAATGCATTCACTCTTGAGAAGAGGAGAATAAGGGGGGGATATGATCCACATATATAAATATATAATGGGTTCATATAGTGAACTTGGTGTTGAGCTATTTACTTTACGGTCAACACTGAGGACAAGGGGGCACTCTTTACGTCGAGAGGAAAAGAGATTTCATCTCCAAATATGGAAAGGTTTCTTCACAGTAAGAGCTGTGAAAATGTGGAACAGACGCCCTCCAGAGGTGGTTCTGGCCAACTCAGTAGATTGCTTTAAGAAAAATGTAAATAATATAACTGAGTACTAAGATTTATAGGTAAATTTGATCCGGGGTAAATCCGGTTGCCTCTCGGGGGATCAGGAAGGAATTTTTTCCCCTGCTGTAGCAAATTGGATCATCGCTCTTCTGTTTTTTTTTTGCCTTCCTCTGGACCAACTGTGGGTATGGAGTTGGGTGTATGGGATTGTACTGTGTTTTTTATTTTGTTTGTTTATTTTTTTGTGGTTGAACTGGATGGACTTGTGTCTTTTTTCAACCTGAATAACTATGTATCTCATACGTCTATTTCCCAAAGATAACCTCTGGATATGTCACTGAGCATGTGCACTCAACCTCTTTGGATGACCATGGCGAGGTCTGTTCTGAGTGGAGCCTGTCCTGTTAAAGCGCTGTATGGTCTTGGCCACTGTGCTGCAGCTCAGTTTCAGGGTCTTGGCAATCTTCTTATAGCCTAGGCCAGTGATGGCGAACCTTGGCACCCCAGATGTGTTGGAACTACATTTCCCATGATGCTCATGCACTCTTCTGTGTAGTTGAGCATCATGGGAAACGTAGTTCCAAAACATCTGGGGTGCCAAGGTTCGCCATCACTGGCCTAGGCCATCTTTATGTAGAGCAACAATTCTTTTTTTCAGATCTTCAGAGAGTTCTTTGCCATGAGGTGCAATGTTGAACTTCCAGTGACCAGTATAAGAGAGTGAGAGTGAGAGTGATGACATCAAATTTAACACACCTTCTTCCCATTCACACTTTAAACCTTGTAACACTAATGAATCTCATGACAGTGGGGAGGGAAAATGGCTAATTGGGCCAAATTTAGACATTTTCACATAGGGGTGTACTTACTGTTGTTGCTAGTGGTTTAAACATTAATGGCTGTGTGTTGAGTTATTTTGAGAAGACAGCAAATTTACACTGTTATACAAGCAGTACACTCACTACTTTACATTGTAGCAAAGTGCCATTTCTTCAGTGTTGTCACATGAAAATATATAATAAAATAGGGGTGTACTCACTTTTGTGAGATACTGTATATATCAAAAAAAGAAAAGAACACACCCACCACACACAAAAAAAGAAAAGAAAAAGAAAATTAGGTATAGCATCCAGCAAACAGGGTCCATAAACACAGTAAAGATAACAGTTGAGGAGACTCCAGAAACTCTAACCACGGGTGATGCATGGGGACACTTTGAATCAGAAAGGAACATCTCCTTAAACTGGGTTAAGTCCCTATAGAGAAGTATTGAAGCCCTGCCTTCGACCAAGTGCAGGAACTGAGCTCGCCCAAAGTTTTCAAGCTTCTATCCGTACATGAATGACAAATGGGCGAAGGATGTACTGATTGCCAGCTGTAAAGTTTGGGGGCTATAGCTCAACGGGATTAAGTGCATACACTGTTTGGGGGGAAAAAAAAGGCTTTTTTTAATAGACAAACCAAAATAAGGCTTTGCTCAGCACACAGGGAAAAACTATAACTCAACAGTCTGCTTAGCTTCAGCATCAAATGAAAGTCTGCTTATCTTCAGCACAAAAATAAGTCAAAGCAAAAACACATACAGTTTGGTTGTAGATGGGTCTTCGCCCCCGAATTTCAAAAGTCCTCACTGTATTCTTAACAGCTCCCAGCAGACTCCCAGCTTATCTTCACAGGTGCAAACCCCATAATCCTCCACACACCTCTAGCACCACTTCCTGTTTTATGGGCTGTTCTCTGGAAGTGTTAACTCCCTGTGTGCTGACTCCCAGTGGTCAGGGGTGGAGGCTTTTTCCCACCCGAATAGCACCAAAATTCTTGGCCCCAAATGACTCTACCAAGACAGGGAGGACTGCAAGCCAGTCCTCTCTGGATTAACTCTTACACCTGGAATCCCTCACCCATTTTGGGTGACCCCCTGAACACTCTCACAGCTATTTAAAGGGACCATAGCCCAAATAGTGGTGCTATATAGCGCCCATCCAGGACCCAATCCTGGCGTCTTGTACATATCCCCCCCCCCTCTGCCTCAACATCATACAATGGACACGGGAGCGGGCATCGGCATTCTGATGTTGTCTCCCGGGTCTGTGCTTTACCACGAAATTGAACTCCTGGAGAGAAAGGAACCACCTTGTTACCCTGGCATTGGTGTGCTTGTTCTGTCTCAAGGGGAGCATGGTCTGACACCAAGCGAAACCTCCTACCCAGGAGGAAATTTTGTAGGGAGTCCAAAGCCCACTTGATGGCCAGACACTCCCGCTCCACCACCGCATAGTTTTTCTCAGCTGCCATCAGCTCCCTACTAAGAAAAACCACGGGGTGCTCCTCTCCATTGATTTCCTGAGACAGGAACGCTCCCAATCCTTCACTTGAAGCATCTGTCTGCACTACAAAATCTTTTGTAAAATCTGGAGCTACAAGCACCGGATCTTGGCACAATGCTGCCTTAAGCTTTTGAAAAGCTGTCTCGGCCTAGGCGTTCCACTTTATCATCATTGACTTTTTGCCTTTGGTCAAGTCAGTCAGCGGTACAGCAATAGTGGCGAAGTTGGGGACAAACCTCCTATAATAGCCAACTATGCCCTTAAACGCTCTGACCTGCTTCTTGGTTAGGGGACAGGGTTAGTCCTGTATGGCTTCCACCTTACTCATTTGGGGCTTCATCAGCCCTCTACCCACAATATACCCTTAGTCAGGGAAATCTGACAGTACCCTTTTGTGAGGTCCAGCGTGGTGATGTACCTGGCAGGACCCAACCTCTCAATTAGCTCATCTACCCAAGGCATGGGATATGCGTCCAACTTGGAGACTTCATTACGTTTTCAAAAGTCGCTGCAGAAGCAAAGGGTGCCGTTGGGTTTGGGTACCGACATGATTGGACTTGACCACTCGCTCTGAGACTCTTCAATGACTCCAAGCTAGAACATTCTTTTGACCTCTTCCGACACTGCCACTCTATGAGCTTTTGGGATACGGTAAGGCTTTAACCAGATTTTTACATTGGGCTTGGTCACAATGTCATGCTCGATGACGTTGGTGAGACCGGGGAAACCTGAAAACATGTCCCTATTTCTTTGTAGAAACTCTTTTGCTTGCTGGCTTTGGGGCCTAGTCAGGGTAGTAGCAACCTGCACCAGGTCGACCTGCCTGGTCCCCTGACTGTACCCCTACTACCGTGGACACTTGTTCTGTCTCTCCAGGGTTTCAACAAATTGACGTGATAGATCTGGTATGGTTTTCTTTTCCCTGGCTGGTGTACCTTGTAGTCCACCTCACCGACTTTCTCTACTACCTCAAACAGACCTTGCTACTTGGCCAAGAATTTGCTCTCCACCGTGGGTATTAGAACAGCCACCCAGTCTCCTACTTGGAACTGTCTAATTTTAGCCGACCTGTTATACACTCTTCTTTGGGCATCCTGAGCCTTCTGCATGTGCTCCCTCACCAGCGGCATCACCTTAGCCACCCTCTCTCGCATTTGAGAGATATGCTCAACCACAGTTTTATGTGGTGAGGACTCACTTTCCCACGTTTCTTTTACTAGATCGAGTAACCCCCGGGGCCTTCGTCCATACACTAACTCAAATGGTGAGAATGAATGAATGAATGAATGAAAAACTTATATAGCGCGGCACATGCGAACTAAATCACCTCTGGGCGCTTGTTGTTTCTGTCTCTCTTGACATCAAAAGAGCAGAATTTTAATCTGTCTTCTGAAGGTCAGGTGGTTTTCCTCCAACCGAATGCTGGTTGGTAAAGCGTTCCATAGTCTGGGACCTTGGAAAGCAAACCTTCTTTCTCCTTTGGACTTGTATCTGGCTTTGGGTACCTTGACCAGATTTTGGTCGGTGGATCGCAGAACGCGATTGGAATTGTGGGTTTCTATCTTTTCGCATAGATATTGCGGGGCCTTCCCATGGATGCACTTATGTGTCAGACAGAGTGCTTTGAAAGCAATTCTGTCCTTTACTGGCAACCAATGAAGGGATCTAAGTGAAGATGAGATGGATTCCCAGGGTTTTTTCCCAGTCACAAGTCTGGCGGCCGTATTTTGAACGACTTGCAGACGAGCGATTTGGTACTTAGGGAGTCCGAGGTAAAGGGCATTTGCATAGTCTAATCTGGAGTTTACAATTGTTCCTACCACGACTGCTACGTCTTCTTTGGGAATAAATGGAGTAAGTCTGCGTAGTAGGCGCAGCAGATGGTGAGATCCGCTGACTACTGACCCTATTTGTGCGTCCATAGTCATGTAGGTGTCGAAGATGACGCCTAGACTTTTGACTTTGGCGCTAGGGGTGATGATCTGGCCCAAAATGGGCGGGGGTTTCCAAGTAGTTGTCAGTTGACTCTTGCGACTGGCATGAAACAGAAGAAGTTCTGTTTTGGAACTGTTGAGTTTAAGATAACTCTTAGTCATCCAGTTTTCTATCAAAGAGAGACAATTCTCTAAACTGAGATGATGATCCTTTCTGTTGCAGATGCGAAAATACAGTTGCGTGTCGTCTGCATATGAGTGATAAAGTAAGTCTTGGCTACTGATAATTTCGAAGAGAGGGCGAAGATAGATGTTGAAGAGCACCGGTGACAAAGGGGATCCTTGAGGGACTCCACATGACACCGTGCGTTTTTCAGAGGTGAAAGGTCCCAATTTCACTGTTTGTGATCGATTTTCCAAAAAGGAGGAAAACCATGGTAGATCACCTTCTGCGACTCTGGCTACCTCAGCCAGCCGAGTCAATAAAAGTTTGTGGTCTACAGTGTCAAAGGCTGCGCTTAGGTCCAGCAGAACCAGGAGAGAGGATTCTCCTTCGTCTGCGGCCTCAAGAGCGTCATCCCATATTTTAAGTAATGCTGTTTCCGTTCCGTGTCCGGGACGGAAGCCTGATTGAAATGGATCAAGTAGGTTGTGGGTATCCAGATGCTGTTGCAGCTGTTGTACCACTACTTTTTCCATTACCTTGGAGAGAACGTTAAGGCCTGTTATGGGACGACAGTGAGTTGGGTCCTTGGGATCCAGGGTGGGCTTTTTCAAGATGGGCGTGATTGAGAAGCCTGTGGATGCTTGTGGAACCTCCCGGGTGGCAAACAACAGGGCAGGGAGTAACATATCCCAATCCCTCCCATCTTTCTGGACCACTCTTTTCAACATTAGACTTTAGAGTTTTATTAAACCTCTCAACTAGGCCATCGGTGTGAGGGTGATAGACGGACATCCGCAACTGCTTAATCTAAAACAGTTTGCACAAGTCCGCCATCACCTTTGACATAAAAGGGGTACCGTGGTCCGTCTGTATCTCTTTGGGGAACCCAGTTCGTGAGAACATTTGAAATAATTCCCTGGCAATGGCCTTAGAGGAGGTTTTCGCTTCTGGATACCTAGTTGCGTAATCTAGGATGACTAATATGTATTGGTGGCCCCGTGCTGACTTTACCAGGGGTCCCACAAGATCCATAGCGATCTGCTCAAACAGGACCTCAATAATTGGCAAGGGTATTAGAGGGTTTCTATAGTGGGGCACTGGGGCAGTTAACTGGCAAATGGGACAAGATGCACAAAAAACAGTTTGGTTGTAGATGGGTCTTCACCCCCGAATTTCAAAAGTCCTCACTGTATTCTTAACAGCTCCTAGCAGACTCCCAGCTCATTTTCACAGGTGCAAACCCCATACTCCTCCACACACCTCTAGCACCACTTCCTGTTTTATGGACTGTTCTCTGGAAGTGTTAACTCCCTGTGTGCTGACTCCCAGTGGTCAGGGGTGGAGGCTCTTTCCCACCCGAATAGCACTTTAGAGCCTCCAAAATTCTAGGCCCCAAATGACTCTACCAAGACAGAGAGCACTGCAAGCGAGACCCCTCTGGGTTAACTCTTACGCCTGGAATTCCTCACCCATTTTGGGTGACCCCCTGAACACTCTCACAGCTATTTAAAGTGACCATAGCCCAAATAGTGGTGCTGTATAGCACCCGTCCAGGACCCAATCCTGGCGTCCTGTACATATCCCCCTCTCTGCCTCAACACGGAGGCGTTGAAGGCACCACTTGACATCATACAATGGACTCGGGAGAGGGCATCAACTTTCTGCTGTTGTCTCCCGGGTCTGTGCTTTACCACGAAATTTAACTCCTGGAGAGAAAGGAACCACCTTGTTACCCTGGCATTGGTGTGCTTGTTCTGTCTCAAGGGGAGCGTGGTCACAGCAGAGAATTTTTTTTCTGACATACCCTCTGGGATCCCTGGGTTGCCCAATATTGGATTCAATGGCCCCAGGACGTGATAATACATTATATGTTGTAATAACATACATATAACAAAGATGAAATCAAAGGTGTCACTTGTAATGAACGTGGCTGATCATTAGGGAGAATCCATGGGAGAGAGGTCAGTGGTGCAGACACTAGGTCAGACTCGAGAGTAACCCACTGCTTGAGTGAACCATGATGGAACCAATCTAGCATCCTACTAAGTAAAGCCGCCACGTGGTATAATTCCAGGCGCAGCAGGCCTGCACCCCCAGCATCTCTCCACTTCAACAAAATTTCATATCTAAGTCTAGCCGGGAATCTAGGACAAATACAGCACCTTGCAAAAGTATTGAACCCCTTGGCATTTTTCATGTTTTGTTGTCTCACAACCTGGAATTAACATGGATTGTTTGAGGGTTCGCATAATTTAATTTACAGAACATGCATTTTTTTTTAGTGAAGCAAACAACAAATAGGACAAAATAGAAAAAGTCAATGTGCATAACTATTCACTCCCATAAAGTCAATACTTTGTAAAGCCATCTTTTGTGGCTATCACAGCTCCAAGTCTTATCACTGTGATTTTTGCCCATTCCTCCTTTCAAAACTGCTCCAGCTCCTTTAAGTTGGATGGTTTGCGCTTGTGAACAGCAATTTTTACGTTTGACCACATATTTTCTATTGGATTGAGGTCTGAGCTTTGACTAGGAAATTCCAACACATTTACATGTTTCCCCTTAAACCACTCAAGTGTTGCTTTAGCAGTGTGTTTGGGGTCATTGTCCTGCTGGAAGGTCAACCTCTGTCCTAGCCACAAATCACACACAGAGTGGTACAGGTTTTGCTCAAATATATCCCCATATTTAGCACCATCTATCTTTCCCTCAACTCTGACCAGTTTCCCTGTCCTGACTGCTGAAAAACATCACCTATTTTTTAACCTAATCCTGCCTTGTACTTCTCATAAACATTGTCCCTTACTTGTTTGGAGAGTTTCTTGATCTTCATGGCAGTGTTTGGTTAGTGATGTCTCTTGCTTAGGTGTTGCAGCCTCTGGAGCCTTTTAAAAAGGTATGTATATGTAATGATAGATCATGTGACACTTAAATTGCACACAGGTGGGCATCATTTCACAAATGATGTGACTTCTAAAGGTAATTGGTTGCACCAGAGCTTTTTATGGGCTTCATAACAAAGGGGGTGAATACATATGCACATGCCAATTATCAGTTTTTTTATTTCTGAAAAATAGTTTTATGTACATATTGTTCTAATATTACTTCACCAACTTAGGCCTCGTACACACGATCGGACATCGGATATGTCCGATCAGGAGTTTGATCCGATGGCGTGTACACACCATCGGATCAAATTCCCCGCCGCCGGGCGGCGCGGTGACGTGGCGGTGACGCGGCGGTGACGTTGACGCCGCCACGTCACCGCTACGTCACCGCACCAGGAAGTAAAACACTTCCGCGCGAATGCGCCGAATACATTCGGCGGCGGCGCGGCGGCGGTGCGGGACGACATGTCTGCTGGTAAGTGTACTAACCAGCAGACATGTCGGGCGGACAGATTCCCACCGGATAGATTTCAAAGCTTGCTTTAAAATCTGTCGGGTGGAGAAATCTGTCCGCTAGCCCATACACACGAGCGGAGATGTCTGCTGAAACGGTCCATCGGACCGTTTTCAGCGGACATATCCCCTCGTGTGTACGAGGCCTTAGACTATTGTGTTCTGATCCATCACATATAATTCAGATGCAAGGCACTGTATATTTTAGTAGTATCAATCTAGTCGATCTAAAAAAAAAAAAAAAAGAACGTGGGACCCTAATTCGAATTGTTTGAAAAATATAAAGAAATCTATGGGGGATGTCCATCTTAAAGAGTGACATCCATCCCAACCATGAGTGTTGATGACCATTTCTTAAGATGATATTGCATGACGTTCACAAGTGAAAGGTAGTTGAGCTCATACAATTTGTGAAGTTGTCTGGGTATCTTTGGATTATGTAATTTCCTAGGACTGGGTACAAGAGCTGCTGCCCCCTGTGTGATCTCGCCTGGAGATAGTGAAAAGGTGATAGTGATTTTTTAGCAGGTGTTGGCGCTGCTGATGTGGTGATAGTTGCTGTTTGTGTAGGTAATAGTGTCAGGTGCCTGTGGGCGATAGACCTATAAAAGCCTCCGCTTGGCCAGGTACCCTTTTTAATAGAAGTTATAGATAGGGCTAGATAACCAACACTATGATAACCATGGTTAGGTGTCCGTGTGAACTGGCTCTATTCCTGAGCTTGGTGTATTCCCAATGTGTGTATTCTCCTTGCCCGGTGACACAGGAGGGGGGGGGGGGGGGGCAACCATAGTCTCATGAGATTTGGTGGTTGCTGGGCTTTGTTAGATGATAGGTGACAGTTGGAGGAAGTGATAGGGTACTGTGCTTTGTACAGGGTTATAGACTTGGGGACTTGGAAGGCTGGTAGAGTTTGGCACAAGCTGCAGTATGCTGGAAATGTAGGAAATATTGGGAGACAAAGGTAAGTCTTTACCACTGCACTCTATATAACTTGATCCCTGCACTATGAATATTACATACAGTATACAGTTCTGTGCATATGTTTTAGGCAATTATGAAAAAATGTTGTAAATTAGGAATGCTTTCAGAAATAGAAGTGATAATAGTTTTATTTTTTTTAATGAATTAACAAAATGGAAAGTAATTAGGTTATGATATAGGCCTCAGAGGTTGACAGGAATAATACATAGAAAGGAGGATACCATCATCCTAACAATTGGAACAAAAATAAATTGTTCAGGGGCATCCCTCATTTCACCCTAACACAAGAATGAATAGACTATCTCAGTACCCAAGGATAACAAAGAAATATTTAAAACATATTCAGTTTTATTAATCCATACTTAAAAACAGAGACATATGTCCATAAAGAAAAAGTGTGCAAATTCAAAAACATAATAAAGCAGGCTGTTGTTTGTGATGTCCTCTACATGTTTCGCTGCAAGAACCGATTCTACCAGAGGAATTACACAATTAATCTACAACAATACAATTAAGCCCTGTACATACGATCGGTTTGTCTGATGAAAACGGACTGATGGACCGATGGTGTGTGGGCCCCATCGGTTTTTTTTTTCCTATCGGTGAAAAAAAATAGAACCTGTTTAAAATTTTTCCTATGGATAAAAAAACTATAGAAAAAAAACGATCGTCTGCGGGGAAGTCCACGCATTCTCAAAATCAATCAAGTCCCCGCATGCTCGGAAGCATTGAACTTAATTTTTCTCAGCACATCGTAGTGTTTTACGTCACCGCAGATTTTTGACTGATGGTGTGTAGGCAAGACTGATGAAAGTCAGCTTCATCAGATATCCAACGAAAAAATCCATTGGATTAGATTCCATAAGATATCCAATGCACAGGGCATTAGTTTTCAACGTAGTAATAGATAGACAAGAAAATGTCTAAAAGTGGTATGTGAAGGAAAGAAGAGAATTTAGGTTGCTTACCCAAAAGAGCAGGCAAACAGAAACAATGAGGACAAGGGATTCTCGGGGGCACTCCCCCGAGGGGCTTTAAAGCAGACACACGTAGCCAGGTAGGGGAAAAGAGAACAATGGATAATTATTGGCTGGATAGTATAGATTGCCTGCAAGGCTCTCTCTTGTATCTCACCATCTTGAGAAAACCCACTGCTTTATTGTTGTGCTTTGATTGGATGTCTAGCAAATTAGACAGTACTTTGTAGGTGGTCTCAGGTTAGTCTGTCATTTAAATCAAAATTGGCAAATGGTTTTTGATTACCCATACCCTTTTTTTCTATGCCTTTGATCCTTTCCCTGTTTTTTTTCCCCTGTTTGAGTTCACCTCTTCTTTTCTCCCCCGCCATTTTCTGTTACCCCATATTACCTTTTTCTCTCTTTTTTCCTTTTTCTCCATCTTCCTTTCCCTGTTTTTCCCTTCTTTCAGTCCCCTCCTTTTCTTTCCTCATTTTTTTTTCCTCGCCCTTTTTTCTCACCTCTCACATTACAAGGGGATGGAAGAGCACAGTTCAGAGGGGGCCAGAGAGCACAGTAATGGTGGATAGGAGGGTACAGTACAGCGGGGCAGGAAGGTACAGTACAGGGCAGTGAAGGGCATAAAGGAGGGCACAGTACAGGGGATCAGAAAGGTGCAGAAGGGTGCAGTATAGTTTACAATAATGTATAATACAAATATGATCTGCTCAAGAAGAGCAGCACAGGGAAGCTGCTGTCACAGATCTTGCTTCTTCTGACACTGTCACTTGGCTAAATCTACAATCGGATTGACACCCCCCTCTATCCCTCCCATTTTTTTTCACTCTACTGGTGCTTTTCAGGGGTTAAGGATGAACCCCTTAGCCGGAGCAACTTCTACTACTGTGCCTGCTTGTGAGGGCAGGATGTGTACAGCTCTGATCAAATGGGAGAAATAGGAGAGGAGGGCCAGCAGGATCAGAGCGCCACACATCCTGCCCACCCCTGCCAAAAAATGGGGGGGGGGGTGCTAGGAACCATGTGGTAGGGAAAAAGGAGGATGTGGGATAAAAAGGGGGTGGGTAGGAGATGAGGATGGGTACAGATGGTCTGGAGTGAACCCGTGGGATCCTGGTCTGTATGGGGATAAAAAGGGGGATTTGTGCTGACATATGGGAGGGGGTAAGAAGCAAATAGTTTGGGGTCAAGGGGACTGGAAAGGGATGGTCAGGCATGGGCATGGGGAATACTGTCGGGAGAGGGAGTGATCTGGATTGGATAGTATAGAGACAGTGTTCAGGGGTATGTGGGGTGGGGGTTTCTGGCCATCTGCAGTGTTTGTGTAGGCTGGCTGAAAGTAAGAGACCAGGATATTGGCATAATTCATAACTTTGGATAAATTCATATTCGTTATGTTCATATACAGCCAAATTTGAAAGGAAATTGCAATAACTATAATTTAATAGTTAGTTATTATTAGTTAGTTATTATTTTGGATTTTCTAATTTTCGGATCTCTGAATTTCCAAATTTTTGAATTTCCAAATTTTTGAATTTTCTTATTTCCCTATTTTGTCATTTACGATTTTTTGAATATACAAATACTGTATCCAAACGAATGGAACATAACAAATTAGAATTTTTTCGAAGTTACGAATTTATTCGAAATAACGAATTTCGATCATAACGAATGACCCGAATAATGAAAAGACCTCCCAAAACAAGTGAAATGAAAAATATATATTTTTCCCGCCAGTGCACATGTCTAATTATGAGATAAAATAAGAAGTGGACTTATGCCGTGTACACACGATCACTTTTCGGGATGAAAAAAAACGGCGTTTTTAAAAACGTCATTTAAAATGATGGTGTGTGGGCTTCACATTGTTTTTCACCTTCTGCATTTTTTAACGTCGTTTTAAAAAATGTAATTTTTTGGGTTGTAAAAAATGATCGTGTGTGGGCTAAAACGACGTTAAAAACTATGGGCCAGATTCAGGTACACGTACATTTGCGCAGAGTATCCGAGATACGATACGCCGCCGTATTTTACCAGGCTCTACAACGAATTCTGGTAGATTTTTGCCCGTACGATATGGCGGCGTAGTGTATTTCTCGCCGCGTAATCGAAATACGCGATTAGGGGGCGTGAAGCATTTAAATTAGATGCGTCCCCGCGGCGATCGAACTGCGCATGCTCCGTTCAGAAATTTCCCGCCGTGCATTGCGCGAAATAACGTTGTTACGTCATTTTTTTTTTTGAGTAGCGTCGTTTACGGACATTCCTATTCCCGGACGACTTACGTAAAAAATAAAAAAAGATGTCGGAAAACGTTGAAATTCGACGCGGGAACGACGCCCATACTTAACACGGGCTGTCTAATATTAGACCAGCTAAAAGCTGGTATAACTTTACGCAGCAAAAAGATGACTAAAGATGCCGTAAGAGATTGCGATTGAAGATCGTAATTTCGGGGATCGACTGCAAAAGCTCATTATCATACCCCGACGCGGAAAACGACGGGAACTCCACCCAGCGGCCGCAAACTTATTGCAGCGTAGATCCGAAGGCGTACGAACACGTAAGCCAGTCGGATTGAAGCCCAAAGCCGTCTTTTCATGGTTTGAGGTTTCTGACTAGTGAAAAAACGCGCGTAATTTGAAAGTACTCCAGTCTAACGCGAGTTAGACAGGAGTAAGGGCTCTGTGAATCTGGCCCTATGTTTTAAACCCGCGCATTATCAGAAGCAAGTTATGAGACGGGAGCTTGAATGGAACTTCCCCTTTAGAGTGCCGTCATACGTGTTGTACGTCACCACGCTTTGCTCATCATTTTTTTAAAACGATGGTGTGTGGGCAACGTAGTTTTTAATGATGAAGTTGGAAAAACTTCGTTTTTTTCTACATGCTGAAAAATTACGTTTTTTTTATGCCGAAAAGTAATCTTGTGTACGCAGCATTAAAGTTATTGTAAAGTCTTGTTTTTTTTCCCTATAAAAATAACAAACAGGTTATACTTACCTGCTCTTTTGCAGGGGATTAGGACATTAGCAGCCCGGATCCTCCTCTTCTGTGCTCCTGGCCCATCCCTCATGTCGAGTGCCCCCACAGAAAACAGCTTGCTATGGGGGCACCAAGCCAAGTCACAGCTCCTTGTGTCCATTCAGACACTGAGCCCTGCCCTACCCTGTTCCGCCCCATCTCCTCTTTCTCCTGATTAGCTAGCTGACTTGACAGCAGCGGGAGCCAATGGTGCCACTCCTGTGTCTCAACCAATCATGACAGAGAATCTCAGATAGCTGAGACACTTGTGGACATCGTTGGACAGAGAGGGACCTCAAGCAAGTGTTAGGGGGGCTGAGGGGGGCTGCTGCACACAGAAGGCTTTTTATCTTTATGCATAGAATGTATTAAGATAAAAAAAACTTTTGACTTTAAAGCTAAACCTAAAGTGTAATCCTGCCCTACAGATTATAAAAAGGGATGAAGTTTGTTGCTACCATAGATACTGTATGAGGCTAATCCTATGAGTTCCACATTTGCAGTCCTGCTATATTTATAGTGAATTTCGTGGGGCTCAATTCTTTGTAAGAATAATTCAGGGCCATTGAACCTACTGTAGATTAACTGGTTTAGAAGGGCAAGTAATGCCAGCTTTGTTATATGTAGCAGGGTGGGGTTACAGAGCATACAGTGTCATACATATACACATCAAAAAATTGAAATATACCACAGCCTGTAAAGAGGAGAGAAGGTGAAGGGCTTAGTCATGTTAACTTTAATTGCTATATAGCTTTTAGCATAAGGTGTAGATAAGAATCTTAAGAGGATTCCAATAAGAGAAAAAAATGGGGCACAGGGGTAGCAACAAATGTAAACAAATGAGGACAAAGGTAACCTTTATAAAGCTGATACAATAACAAAAAATCTGAAGCTAATACATTCCCTGTTCTCTAATACATCAGGCATACTCGCAGCACTTGTTTCAATGCCAAACAGGATCAAGACGCTGCATGCCTTATTACATAGTGGCCAACAGACCGGCATATTCACGGATTTCAGGCCCATGTTCTGGTCTGAGCTCTTCCCGGGCAGAATCCCAGAAATCGGCCCTGTCCCGGGCAGAGTCTGTCTGGGTCGGGGGACTCTAATCCCCCTTAAAAAGGCTGCTCCGCGTCACTTCATGTTCAGCGTGCAGATGTTGCAAAAGTGTCACCCCGGCCTGCCCACACAGTAAGGTGGGTGTGCTGGGAGGCAGGAGGTTATTGGTGATGTGAAGAGGAAACAAACAGTGAAGAAAAGCAGTTATTGACCGAGGAGGTAGCAGTAAACCGTGTCATAGCCAATGAGTGCATTGTCCGGCTGGGCATGGAGCTGCTCTCCAAAGAAGCAGACTGCAAAACATCATGAGGTGAGAAAATCTTTTTTCATTGAGAACATCATACAATCAGCTGCTCAGCTTAGAATCTCTCTCTCTCCCTCACTCTCTCTTTCCCTCTCTCTATCTCTCCTTTTCTCTCTCTATCTCTCCTTGTCTCTCATTTTCTCTCTCTATCTCTCCTTTTCTCTCTCTCTCTCTTTCCCTCTCTCTCCCTCCATCCCTATTTCTTTATTTTTCTCTTTTTCATTCTTTCTCTCTCCCTCCAGCCCTCTTTCTAATTTGTTCCCCACTATGGGCCAGATTCAGCAAGACTTGCGCTGGAGTAATTCGATATGTGCCGCGTAACTGTGAATATGCGCCATCGTTTCTATGTGGCCGTATCCACCAAACTAGATGCGACAGAAAACGGGCCATTTCCGATCGGCTTAACTTTCCGACGCCAGAGTCTCGTCAGCGCATAATTTCGCTTGGCGCATCAGTCGTGCCTATTGATTTCCCCTGCAAATATGCAAATGAGGGATATTTCCCGATTCACGAACGGATTAGCACCATACGCTGGCTACATGCGCCGCGCGTATCTCGTCCGTCCGGCGCAAAGTTATTTCTACAAATAGCTGCTTTATCTTTACTCCAGACGGCCTCAGTTCAGCAGGAGAGCAGCTACGGCAGCAGCGTTACCGACGAAACTAGCAAGCTGAACAACCACACTTGCAAGGACAACACCTCTGTGTGCCAACATGCCAGGGGCAGTCGCGGTCCTAGCACTAGTACTGGGTCCCCCGGTACGGAGGAGGTGGGCACGTGAGAGGATATACCGCACGCGCATGAGCCTCTTTGGCATGGGGGATGAGGAGGTGTATCGCCTCTTCAGATTCAGCCCAGATGCAATACTTGAACTAACCACAACCCTGCAGGATGACATCACCAGCAAGACACACCGCTCACAAGCAGTGCAGCCACTGGTGAAGGTCCTGGCAACACTTCATTTCCTTGCAAGTGGATCATTCCAGCGTACAAGTGGAGTGGTGGCTGGGATGTCACAGTCCTCCATAAGCAGATGTGTGCACCAGGTTGTCCCAGCAATCCTCAGACGCATGTCCAACCAGTTCATCAGACCAACCACTGAGGAGCTGCGGCTGAAGGC
The DNA here is from genome assembly GCA_029574335.1 of Rana kukunoris. Classification (NCBI taxonomy): domain Eukaryota; kingdom Metazoa; phylum Chordata; class Amphibia; order Anura; family Ranidae; genus Rana; species Rana kukunoris. The sequence goes on from CM056055.1 coordinate 142,545,996, forward strand.
AATGACAGATTTCTACAGCATTGCCAGATTCCCACGCACTGTGGGGGCCATTGATTGCACACATGTGGCACTCCAGCCCCCCAGTGCCACAGAGCACATATACGCAATCGGAAGCATTGGCATTCCATCAACGTACAGGTGATAGCCGATGCCCAACGCCTCATATGGCACGTCCGTGCCAAACACCCCGGGTCCAGCCATGACAGCTTCATATACCGTCAGAGTCCCATCCCAGCAGAATTCGAGCAGAACATGTATGGGGACAGCTGGCTGGTTGGTGAGTGACATGGGTGGCAGGCATGACTATCCCCTCCCATGATGCACATCACAATTGGCACATGCATGACTAACATCCTCCTGTCTTTTCCCTTACAGGTGACTCTGCATATGCATTGGGACCCCATCTAATGACTCCTTTCCGGAACCCCCAAACCAGAGGAGAGAGAAAATACAATAAAGCACACCTCAAAACCTGTGCAGTGGTGGAGCAAACATTTGGGCTCCTGAAGTCCCGTTTCCACTGCCTGGATAAGTCCGGGGGGACCCTATTGTATTCCACTACCTTTGTGTGTCAGATCATCGGTGCATGTTGCATTCTGCACAACTTTGCCATGAGAAAAGGCCTGCAGATTGACATGTGTGATGACCTGACCCCCCAACCAGACAGCCCCCCCCTGCCAGAGGAGACCCATTCAGCTGATGGAAGAGCAGTCAGGAGGGTCCTCGCCGTAGGCATCTTTGGACAATAAACCAAAACATTAATCACACAGACAATGCACGCATGCACACCACTGATGTCCCTAGATCACACACACCACATCCACATCGCATTGGATTAGCCCAAGTCCAGCATGTAGGAATTGGGAGCAGCAACGCCAGCGTCAAGGCCCCAATGATGTCGCTGTCCATTCATACACCTTTCACACGTCATTCACACAGTCGTGGGGTTAACTTCACCACCACGGCCGAGGGTGACACCCCTTACTGGCAGGAGTGCCACCCCCTCACATTCACACACCATTCACACTGCAACGTGTGCAGTTTAAAAAAAAAAAATTCTCATATCCAGAGCGTAATCACAAATAAAATAACTCATAACCTGAGCATTAAGAATAAAATAAAAATCTCATAACCTGAGCATTCAGAAAAAAAATATACAAAACTCATGTCCTGAGCAACAATCAAAAATAAAATAAAAAATCATCTGGGATGCCGGGGGCTTCTTCTGGCGGCCCCTCTCTGGCTCCTCAGCTGCCTGGATGGAGTGGGTGGGGGTGGGGGGCATCTGGAGGTGGCTGATCCCCAGGTGGGCCACTCCTGGCAGGTGTGGCCTGCCTGCCCTCCAAGGCCACGGCAATCCGGCCAAGATACGAACTGGTCTGGGCCTGCACCCTGAGCTGCTGGGCCTGCATCCTGAGCTGCCGGGTGACCTGATAATGCTGGGCCCGCCGACTCAGCCTCCCCTGGTCCCGGATGGCAGCAGTGTTTGCCTGGACGGCTGCAGTGAGGTCCCTTATGTCACCCTGCACCTCCCCCAGACTGGTCACCACTGCAGCGCAGTTGCAGCTCACATCCTGCACTGCTGAAGAAATCTGGGCCACGGAGCACAGGCTGTCAGCCACTCTGTCCAGGTGCCCAACTATGTCCCCCATTTGCTGGGTCTGCCTGGCGTGATCCCTCGCCACCTGGTCCTGGACCAGATCAGACACCCCCTGGTCTTATGGGTGGCCTTCCTGGGGCCAGTAGATGTTTGTCCCCGGGGGGATGGAGTCGCCCTTGAGGGGCTTCCTATAATGGGGGAGGGGATCTGAGAGGGTCCTGCAGAAGAGGAGGACTCCTCCAACAATAAAATAAAGTCCTGCTCTGCCCCAACAGGCTCCTCCACAACGACCTCTGCAGGTGAGGTGTGGGCACTCTCCTCCTCCACCTCGGTGTCTTCACCACCCAGGGGCACAGGCAATGGGTGCCGTTGGGGGGATGGGGTGGACTGGCCGCCGACAGATGATGGCCCAGCTCCATCATCTGTGGATGACACAAAGCAGACACATGTTGGTGGTCCCACACACTTGGCACATGTACCCCCCCCCCCCCACATGCAACACACCAAATAGGGGATAAAAAACACTTACCTGTCCTGGAGCCTTCCTCCAGAGAATCATAGCCTGGTACCCCCTCCAATTGCTCCCTCTCCAGGCAGCGGGCGACCACCTCCTCCTCTGTGGTCAGGCTGACCGGACATGGGGGTCCACCACCTGTGCCCCGCTCATGGCTCCGAATAGTGGCCAGCTTGCCACGGACCTTGCGCCGCAGGTCATTGATTTTTTTTTGTATATCCCCAGCAGTCCGGGTGGAGTACCCCAAGACATTCACCCTGCCAGCAATAGTGTCCAGGATGGCCTGCTTCCTCTCCCGGGTGGTCGTTCTACTTTTCTTCCCATGCAGGAAATCATTGTAAGTCTCCATACCAGAGATGACCACAGAGACCTCCTGGGCATTAAAATTGAGGTTCCTCCTCTCTTTGGGGGTAGCGGGAGCAGCCATATCAGAGCAAAAGTAAATTCCCTGGGGTGGGGGGAAACGGAAATACTTTTGCGCCGGAATGGCGCTTCCGCTGGCGCTTTTATACGCGCAACGGAACACATTGCGCTGGCGTTTCCCGTGAAGTGGTGCCGACGGAAGTTGTGAGCATGCGCACAGGGGGCCGAGTGAATCCTCACTTACTGCGCATGCTCCGTGGATGATGCGCTGCACGTAAGCCTCTGCGCTGGGCTCCGCCCATCATTTACATATGATCACACCCACTTCCACTTGCGTCGGGTTACGCCAGCGCATTATCGTTACTCTGGCGCAAGTTTACGCGCAACTGCTATGTGAATAACAGTACTTGCGCCGAAAGTGTCGGCGGAGTAACGTAAATGAGAAACGTTACTCCAAAGTAAAGAAGCGCCCATCTACCTGAATCTGGCCCTATATTACCACATTCTCAACTATGTAAGCCATCTCTCTATTTATATTACCTCACCCCTTTAATCCATGCCTAATATGTAGTGTAATGTAAACTACGCCTATTTTTCACGTCGACTCACATTTCACCCTCATTTGGGACCATGCCTAAAAATGTATGCCCCACCTCTAATTAGAATAAGACTCCGCCTACATACAAAAAGTGTCCCTAAAAGTTTTTTCTGAATGTTGCCATCTATGTTATTATGGTGTTTTAAAACATTCTGTGGAACACTGTGAACAATGTCACCTTGACCTACAATGTTCACCAAATCTGCTACGCATTGTATGGATCATACTGCCTATGTAATAGAGACCTCAAGGGCAATTTATGCCATATAGACCATGTACTTCGTACTACAATTTATGAATTTTTTGATTTGATAAAATTCACTTTTCTCATCAGAAAAATAGTTTTGTTGCTCATGATGAATGAATGAAATTGCATGCTAAGCACTTCTTTTTGCAACTATGACAGCCCGGGTGTTAGGAAACATGGGGATATCCCAGATACCTGTGCCTTTTCCTTTTATTTTGCTTGGAGCAATTATAATTTGTATAATTTTAGCCCTCCTAAACACTTGGGTTTCATAGGGATAACCTTTTTTCCAGACAGTATCCTGAAGTAAGATTGACCAGTGCTTGTTCACTTTTCTGTTATTAATGTATAATATTGACTATTGAATTTAGTAATAAACGTGGCTGTAATGTTTTGAGCTGGAAGAGATTTTCAGTGGATTTACAGGGTTCAGCTATAACTCTAGTGAGGGTATGTGTCCTACCCTATAACCCATTAGCACAGGGGGTCTCCAAATTGCGGCCCGAGGGCCGAATGTGGCCCTTTGCGAGCCTTCGTCCGGCCCTTGCTATTACTCCCAATGATATGAGGCACTATTTCTCCCAATGACAACAACAATGGGGCACTATTTCTTCCACTAACACCGATGATGGAGCACTATTCCTGCTCCTACTGACCACCAACACTGAGGCCGTGTTTATTCTCACTGATGCTTGGCCTGAGGCATTTTCTAACCCCCCTGGTTGGAATCTGGCCCCCCTGAAGTCTGAAGGACAGTAAACTGGCCCTTTGCTTGAAAAATTTGGAGACCCCTGCTTTAGCAGATTGTTTTTAGTCAGGCCTTTATAAGGTACTCCTGCTGACTGGCTAAGGTAAGAATTACCCACTGTCTCCTTAAATTGAAATTTTGAAATAATGTTACCCTCGAAGCCCCAGGATAACACTAAAGCCCAAAACATGTGAGTTTGGGTCCACTACATGAGTAAATTTTATGCAGTGTGAATTGTCATTATAGTAGTTGACAAATGTATCACCCTGGAGTTTAGGCATTTACCAGGGACCTAAGTGAGTAACTGAAGCATATACCGGAACCATATTCTCACTGAAGGGCACAGTGGAGAATTGGGAAACTTGAGGCGGTGATCAAGTCAGGGACCCAATCAGCGGGGGAGACGCTTGCAGAGCAGCCTTGTGTGTCAAGCCAGGGACCGAGACGGTTAGCAGGAGTGAAGCCTGAGGAGTATCTGGAGTGCCAAGCTAGGGACCCAGCAGGGAAGCGGGGGTGACACTTGAGGGGATAAAACCGCCAAACTTGGAGGCGCTCAAGGGTTTTCATAGTCAGTGAATCAGTGGGTCAAGTGAGAGTGCAGGAGCTCAGTATTGGCAACTACGAGGAGCAGTTGTAGTGGAGCTGAAAGAACTGATACGTTTGAGTTACAAACTGTTAAAGGACTGTTACCATAGGAGACAGCAATCATGCATATGCAGAAGTGGCGCCTTTCCCTGCACGGCTGTTCTCCTATTGGAGTCTTGGAGTCTGGCCCTAACCCTCTTTCCCCCAAGATATATAAAAAGCACTATCAAAAGAAATAAAACCTTATTTACATCCACAACGTGTTTGGCACCCAATGACTTTCACCATCTTTGAACCCACTATGCCTCACAACCAACCACACATTGAAGTATGTCAGCTATCCTTGGCCTTGGAGGTCCTCATTAGACCACAAGAGGTAAAAGACCTTGCTACACAAGGTGAAACAGATTCTATTTACACCTCCTGCATGAAAGGATCATTGGTCAAGATACAAGATTTTTCACAATGGCCCATAAAAATGTCTTCACACTAACCTGATGATCTTTTATTTCTGGCTGCTGGCACCACTCTGGAGACAGCTACCTGGCATAAGAGGTGGAGTACAGTTGGTATCACTCTGCATGGGACAGAAACCAGCCCTACAGAGGAGGGTTCTTGTTCCCTTCTACAGCTCCAACTTTTCAAGTAGTCCCTCTGCATTGCACTCTGTTCGATGCTTTGGGATGTCAGCAAATCCAGACCGACATCTACTAGTTATCTACTGGCAGATCACAATCTACAGGTTGCTGACCCTCGATCTAAACCATCTTGTGGTCCCATTCAGTAGAATAATGCACTTAATGATCCAAGTAACTGCTCTATTGAAGGCAATGTGGGGGCAGCCTACAGCAAGTTACAAAAGCTAATTGTGGCTGGCAGAAGATTAAATTTGGACTTGAGAAGAAGATTGCTAAAACTGAACAATTAAACAAGAAGTCCAGCCTGTTCTTTTTAGGCTGGGCTTCTCCTCTGGGTCACAGGAGTGCAATTCGTTCTGCACTTTTGTGACTAGTTTTCAGCTGGGGGCAGTCTGAAGTCCGCTCTCCGCTGACGTTACTGCCATCTGTCCTGGGGGATCTGCCAGCTGTCCTGATTGATGGCAGTCTCAGCCAGACACTAAGATGCTGAGACGGCCACTCCCTGCGCCTCCACTACGCGCAAAAATAAGGCCTAACAGCTCTACGGGCCACTGATGTTTACCGAATTCTTTTCTAGTTATGGTCCAAATTTATATTATCTAATAACTGTTTCATGTTGATATTTTAGAGGCTGGTGTATGTAGCGCCCCCCTACTTTCAGTAAGGGTGCTACGCCAAAGTTAATGGGGAATGAGAGAGCTATTTTTGCTCCCATTCCTAATTGTGTAAAATTTAGGCTGCTGTCATTCAGAACTGTCCTGTGGGTCAGTCTGCGCTCCGAGGGTGATGTTCTCATCCCTGGGCGGCAGGTGGCGCTAGAGGGGTTCTGAGGGAGCCGCTTTTCCCCAGCAGCCAATTGGAGGGGTTTTTCCCTTGCAGGGCATGCTGGGGGAGGGTATATCCGTGGCGGACGCCATTTTCTTTGGTTCTTTGCGGGTTCCAGGTGTGGCACCCACCTTTGGGGTGTGCGCATCCAACGGGCCCCAGCGAGATGGCTGACCAGGCCAGGGCCACATGCTATGTGGAGTTCCATGCGGATGCTGAAAGGGGCCCCAGTGACTTACTGGGTCCCCAGCTACACTAAAAAGGATCCCAGGCTGTATGCCTGTGGCAGAGGTCTGTTCCTCCTAAGTAACCTAAGTGAAACTTCCGCTGCCAGGCTTGTGACAGGAGTCTGTCCGGAGGCGCTTCACCCACTCTAGCTAGAGTGGCGACGAACTGTGCTATTGTTGAAAGCAGGCTTGCTTTCCATAACTATCCTGGGCCTGATACTGCAAATGTTCTTCTTCTGCTTCATCAACCTTTCCTATCCTACTTCATGTTGATGTTGGCCGTGTTGGGCCTTGGAAATAAAGCATTCGAAAAATCCATTGCTGACTGGACATTTGCTCACTACCTGTACTCACTACCATCACCCCTAGAGAAGCCATCGAGGGTAACTTAATACGCCGATCCCAAAAAAACAACCAGCGGCTCCTGAATAGGATGGCGCTACATGTAATTTTCAATTACATATTTCTTATTTATTGGTCAGTTCTAGTAGTTAGAACTGACCCAAGTGGGTGGTATATATTAGATATTTTTTTTTTATACATATACATACACACAGTTTTTTATAATGTATACTGTAGGCCAGTGATGGCGAACCTTGGCACCCCAGATGTTTTGGAACTACGTTTCCCATGATGCTCAGCTACACTACAGAGTGCATGAGCATCATGGGAAATGTAGTTCCAAAACATCTGGGGTGCCATGGTTCGCCATCACTGCTGTAGGCTATGATTTATGGCCTAACATAGCTGGCAGGCAAGTTGCATTTTGCATGTCAAAAGGGCCAGAGGAGTTACTTGCAGGGGATTGTAACATGCATGTATAATAAGACTTGAAAATAATAGTAAAAGGTCTATGGAGGTTGTTAGTTCAATTGGGTAAGAAGGCAGTCATTCTTTCTCACACATTCATTCTTTCTCCATCAAGATGAGAAGGTCTAGAAGATTGTAGTCTAGTGCGAATGGGACTCGAAAGGCTACTGTTCATTGTAATATTTACTATGTTGGATTTTGTCATCTGTTGCAAGTATTTTGTGAACTTGGGGAGTTAATAAATGCATTCTCTGGAAGAACTGGTTTGCTGCCGGGCAAGTCCAGGTAATATGGGCAAAGTCCTTGGGAGTCCCCCCACAACGCCAGCACCCAGGGGGGAATCGAGATTCATTTTGTGTAGTCTGTGTGGGGTAAAATATGCAAGGTGGACCATCTTGAACTGAATCAAAGGATCTCTTAGTGAGAAAAGGGAGCTAAAAGGGAAGTCCCATATGTTGTTCCAGTCGTCATTGTCGAAGTCTGGGATGTCCTGTAGCAATTGATTTCTAAGTTTCTCTAGTGTAGGAAGGGAGGTCATTATCAAGTGAGGGTATAGATGAGAGGTGGGCTTCTTTGCGCAGTCCGATCTGAGGAGGTCACCCAGTGCAGACTGGAACACCTGAGGGGGGGGAGTGGGAGAATTGGCTGCTGAAGGCGTGAGAGAACTGAAGGTAGTGGAAAAAGTAGGACTGTGGGACGTTAAAATCGGAAATCAATTTGTAGAGTGGGGCCAGGGAGTGGTTGGAGATTACCTGGGCCATAGTTTTTATGTTGAATTTAGTCCAGGCATGTGGTTCAGGCAAATTATTGAAATGATCCAGGGTGGGGTTTAGTCATAGGGGGGCTCTGGAAGAGACCGCATGTTTAGGGTAAGGTTCAATTTGGAGACTGGCCCTCCACGCACGCAGTGTAGTGTGCAATGGGTAAGGGGCCTGATGACATGGAAACAGTAAGAATTTCAGCGCTTCCAGGGATTTCACCACTGCTGCCTCAACTAGGGTAGCTGGGTTGATTATGTCTGGATTGAGCCACCAAGTGGTGACTAATTGGGTGGCCAAAAAATATTTATAAAGATCTGGACACGCCAGGCCTCCCTGGGAGGTCGGGTGCACTAGTGTGGACCAGCTGTACCGGGGGGACTGGGGTCTCCACATGAAAGAGGCGAGGAGGCGATGTAGGCGGAAGAAAATGGATTTGGGGATTCATTGCGGGGAGTGGAGAAATAGGTAGTTGAATTTAGTGAGGATTTTCATTTTAATTACATTTATGCGCCCTAGTAGTGATAGGGGTAGTGAATCCCACACCTTCAGCTTTAGTCGAAACTTTTGGAGCACCGGGGATAATTTTAAGGATGTGAAATCTGAAGCCTGTCTAGAGAGATGATCTGCATTGTTGAGGAAAAAAAGGAGGTCGTCTACATACAGGGCAACCCTCTCCTCCAGACATCCGATACGCAGTCCCTTGATGTGTAGGGAGGTGCGAAGGGCTTGCGAGATTGGTTTCATTGCGATGGCAAATAGTGCTGGAGAGAGAGGGCAACCCTGCCCCATGCCCCTGGACAGAAGGAAGGACTGTGATGCCCCCTCAGTTTAATGGCGGACATAGGGTTTTTGTAGAGTAACTGCAGCCATTTGATGAATATCAAGGGGAGCCCCATTCTGAGGAGGACCTCCCATAGAAAAGGCCACTCCACAGTTTGAAAAGCCTTTTCTATGTCCAGAGAGGCAATCACCCTGGAGCCCTTACTCAGTTTGTTTGTAAATAGTCATCTCGCCATGAAACCGATTTGGTCCATCTTGATTACTGTAGACAGTAGGGGCTGTACTCTCTTGGTCAAGTGTTTGGTGAGGATTTTAAAATCTGCATTAAGTAGCGCGTTAGGCCTGTTCGAGGTGCAAGAAGTGGGGTCTTTAGGAGCCTTGTGTATTAGAATTACATGGACATGACTCGTGGAGGCCACCATCGGCCAGTTTGATGTGTATTGCTAAGGGAGTTATTTTTTTGGGGGGGGGGTGCCTCTGATCTGCACAGGGCCAATCAGCACTGTCCAGACAGAGGGTCAGGAGTCATGCAGCCTCTTAGGACAATCAGAGGAGAATAAAAACTCCTCCTACAAGCTTTAACCAGTGCTCTACTGGACACTAATAGAAGTAACAAGACTGCTACATACTGCTGATGCGAAAAGGTATTTAGCAGTTTGTATTTACTAAAATAATAACATTTCCATGTTCTGTGTACTGTGGGAGACCATATATAGCGAATGCCCAGTCTCATGATCTGCTTCAGTATGTCACAGTTCATGTTGGTGTTTATGGTTCCCTCAATGAACTGTAGCTCCCCAGTGCTGGCAGCACTCATGCAGCCCCAGACCATGACACTCCCACCACCATGCTTGACTGTAGGCAAGACTCACTTGTCTTTGTATTCCTCACCTGGTTGCCGCCACACATGCTTGACACAATATGAACCCAATATGTTTTATCTTGGTCTCATCAGACCATAGGTTCCAGTAATCCATGTCCTTAGTCTGCTTGTCTTCAGCAAATTGTTTGCAGGCTTTCTTGTGCATGCATCATCTTTAGAAGAGGCTTCAATTTGATGCAGTGTGCCGCATATGGTCTGAGCACTGACAGGCTGACCTCTCATCCCTTCAACTCTACAGCATTGTTGTCAGCACTCTTTGTTGTCAGCACATCTAATTCCCAAAGACAATGTCTGGATATGACGCTGAGCACGTGCACTCAAATTCTTTAGTTGACCATGACCGTTCTGAGTGGAACCTATCCAGTTAAACCGCTGCATGGTCTTGGGCACCACGGCTTCAGCTCAGATTCAGGGTCTTGGCAAAATTCTTATAGCCTAGGTCATCTTTATGTACAGTAACAATTCTTTTTTTCAGATCCTCAGAGAGTTCTTTACCATGAGGTGCCATGTTGAACCTCCAGTGACCAGTATGAGAGTGATAACACCCAAATTTAACACACCTGCTCTACATTTACACCTGAGACTTTGTAACACTAACGAGCCACATGACACCGGGGAGGGAAAATGGCTAATTGGTCCCAATTTTCACTTTTGTTGCTAGTGGTTTACACATTAATTGCTGTGTGTTGAGTTATTTTGAGGAGCAAATTTACACTGTTATACAAGCTGTACACTCACTACTTTACATTGTAGCAAAGTGTAATTTCTTCAGTGTTGTCACATCAAAACATAATAAAATATTTACAAAAATGTGAGGGGTGTGCTCACTTTTGTGAGATACTGTATATATATATATATATTTTTAATGGAAAGTTTAGTAATATTTTAATGTTTAAATGGGTCACATGTGGTCACGTAGCTTAGTCAGACCCTTTGGTAGGTTAACTGGTCAGTCATGTAGCATAAAAATTACTATTACTAATAAGTATTCTGTATTTTTCACAGCACAAGACCTTTAAATGCCAGTTTAAGCAACACTAAAAAAAGACACTGATAGTTGTATCGTCATTTAGCTTTTATTTCCACCAGCAAGGGCATTGCAAAAGCAAAGCTTAATGTTTTGAGCCAGGCAATAGTTTTATATGATAAGGCACATATCACAGACATTTTATAAAGAGATCTGTTCTGTTTAAAATGCAAGCAACACTGTCCAATTAAAAAAGCACATTGTTCTAATACCTACAGCAATAGTTCATATTTCAAAATGTGGATTGTTTAACCCAGACGATTAGGAAATTGTCCTGTAAAAATGGGAAATAAAGTTAAACAGATATGCCTTTTTAATTTAATATGTGTACTTAGGTATAAAATGAAGCTGGCCATACTTGGATCGAAATTCGGTCAGTTTAGCAGGGACTGGCCAAATTTCATTCCATGTATGGGCAAGCTGGTTGTAAAGAGGTCGATCTACTGATCAACTTCTGTACAACCAGCCTGTTGGAAAATGTCTGCACGATTGGCGCTGCTGGGTATAGCCAGCAGTGCTGATCAATGTATTCTGAATACAATACTTCAGCAGGAGTGATTTCCGTCATCCACATCGAGTGTGTGGATGAGATAATCAAGTAAATTGTTTTCATTCAACCAGCAATGAATCATCTATGGACTGCTTTAGACCCCTTTCACACTGAGGAGTTTTTCAGGTGGTACAGCGCTAAAAATAGCGCTGCTATACCGGCTGAAAAACTCCTTCACTGCCTACTCAATGTGAAAGCCTGAGGGCTTTCACACTGAGGCGATACGCTGGTGGGAGAGAAAATTATCTCCTGTCAGCAGCATCTTTGCAGCGGTGAGAGGAGAGGCGTGTATACCGCTCCTTCACTGCTCCTTCCCATTGAAAACAATGGGAAACCGCGGCAAAACCGCCTGCAATGCGCCTCTATAGAGGCGCATTGTGGGCAGTCTTAACCCTCTATCGGCCACTAGCGGGGGTTAATACTGCACCGCTAGCGGCCAATTCCCACGGCAAATCTGACGGTATAGCGCCGCTATTTTTAGCGGCGCTATACCGCCACCGCGGCTCCCGCCCCATTGTGAAAGGGGCCTTAAACAGGAAAACAGCACACTCTAAATGGATCTATGCATTTTTTTCCCCAAAGAAAAAATTGTATTGTGCTTGAGCATCCTGTGCCAAGATTATACACGTTTAAAGTGGAGGTTCACCCTAAAAATCTTCTATATACCATTACATCCAGCATACTTCGGATATGTACAGTATGCTAGCATTTTTTTTTTCGCTGTATATACCGTCTTTAAGTTCCTTTTCACCCGGCTTCCGGGTTCTCACTCCCATGGGGAGTATGCGTTCCTATGAAGAGGCGTAAATGATTGACGTGCGGTTATAGCTGAACTGGGACTCGGCTCTACTCGGCTCTACTGGGACTACAGACTAGGAGCCATGTAGAACTGACTGTGCAGGCGCCGTATAGAGCCGAGTCCCAGTTCGGCTATTTTCGGAAAGTGTGACTCACCTTATCTACACGTAAATCGTCTACGCCTCTTCATACACGGAATGCCTACTCCCCACAGGAGAGAGAACCCGGAAACCGGGTGAAAAAGAACTATAAGACGGTATGTACAGCAAAAAAATTAAAATACCAGCATACTGTACATATCCGAAGTATGCTGGATGTAATGGTATATAATTGTTTTAGGGTTAACCTCCGCTTTAAGTATTTACATATTATGAACAAACCGTAAAAGCACAAATAAACAAACACAAATTCATCTATGTATTTACAAGCATTGTGAAGAAATTAGTTCTCAAAGTCCACAACACAAGCCAGCATGTTCTTTCGTGAAAACAGATCTTGACAGCCAGCCTGCCAGTCCTTTAAGACCTGTTGACACCAGGTGAAGTTACAGTGTGCTGGGAAACCTTGCCCAGCCCAATCCCATCACAAAACAAGGCAAAAAGCCTTGCATCCTATGAGGTCAGTTATGTGATTAATGCATCGGCACTGCTGTTATTCTCCTTTGAGAATTAATACTTTAACATTAAAAGCAGCTACAGAGGTTAGGGGTGACTTGTTTTAAAGCTCTGAAACCACCCTGCCCTATGCAGGAGTAAATATCTACATTTAGTCTTGCTGGATGATAGACAGCCCATGATGATTTATATTCTATTTTCTTATTTGGTTTTCCCCTAAGCTCTATGTTGCTGTTGCTGCTTTCTGCTGCCAGTAGGTGTCATTGGTTCCTCTGGCATAAAAGCAAGATGTCACAGTAATTCTGAATTATACATATTAATGTTGCCTGGGGAGGGTGTGTGTTGTACAGCTGAGGGACTAGGCAGTGCCGATCTTGACCTCCCTGGGGCCCTAAGCAAAATGTCACATTAAAGTAGAGAAGCGGGGGAGGGGTGTTCTGCTGTCAGAAGTGACATCTTATATTAAAGTGAGAAGCGGGGGGTGCTGACTTCTTCTCCCATGTAGCCAGCGAGTTGATAAGTGGGGTGAGGGCCCAAAAATGACTTCTCACCATTTGGGGGGGCCCTCCATAGCCCTAAGTGGCTTGCATAGTGAGCCTATAGGGCGGATCCGCCCTGGGACTAGGCCTAAGACCCAGGAGGCCTTTGCGTGTGCTCAGTGCAAATGCCTGAAAGCAGAAGGAGCTTGTCTGTCCAGTGTGGTCCTGCTGCCCAAGGAGCCTCTCAGAAGACAAGAATCTAGATGGAGAGGTGATGCCTGGCATTAAGTACTCGCTGAGAGCTTAAGCCAGCTGCCAGTCCGGGCATCTGGGTAGATCCTGACATGTGGTCTGAATCTTTTCAGAGCCTTGACCGGCTCTGGGATGAAAATGGGGCACAGGAGTGCAAAACAAACTGTGCTCCTGTGATCCATAGAAGAAGTACAACCAAAAGAGCTTTGGCTATACTTCTCCTTTAAATGGGCAGGCTCTACCTCCTGCTTTGTAATGCTACACAATGGTTGGGGTGTATTACTGCTCCTTCTTACAATACAAGTTATAAAAGTCTGCCAATGCATTGAAAACAATAGATTAATTTTCTAAAGAAGCACAGAATGTTCATTGGTTTATATTTTCTAGGCAGATGTGGCTTATAGACTGAGAACAAGCTGGCTCTGGCTTGATAAAGTGCAAAATAATTATATTTATATCATATCTTACAGTAATTTATGTAGAACATGAAGTATACTGTTTGTAATATCACTGTATTATGATCAGGTCTGGTGATCAACTAATGTTGGTAGGTATAGGGTTCTATGCCTGCATAGGGAATATATGTGCCAATTTAATATAGTTTGCTTCACATAAAGAGGATAATCAACATGCATAACATTTCAATATATAACTTTGGCTTCAAATTAAACAATTCATTTACCTTTTGATGTCTGTGCTTTGCCTACATTGTCACATAAATGAAATGATAAAATTAATAAAATGTTAATATTTTTGTCAAATGTACATAATAAAGCAAATATATCATGCATAAAGCTGATTCTGGCATTTCTGGCTTACTTCAAAGCAAGGGTTAAAGTGGTTCTAAAGACTATGGGCCAGATTCTGGTAGATAGCGGCGTAGCGTAGCGTAAGCTATTTACATTACGCCGCCGCAATTTACAGGAGCAAGTGCCGTATTCTCCAAGCACTTGCTCCGTAATTTGCGGCGGCGTAGTGTAAATGGCCTGGCATATCCCCGCGTGATTCAAAGGGGGCGGCTTGTATTTAAATTAAGCGCGCTCCCGCATCGAACAAACTGCACATGCGCCAGCTGTAAAAGTAGCCCAGTGCGCATGCTCCATAGTACGCCGCAAATACATTGGTTTCGATTGGAACGTAATTAACGCACAGCCCTATTCGCGGCGAGTTACGTAAACGACTTAAATGACGGAAAAACACAACGCTGTCCCGACGTCCATACTTAACATGGCGTTCGCCGGACCTACGCAAGGTTACCCCTCATATAGCAGGGGTAACCTTACGCTTACGGAAACAACGTAAATTACGGCGATGCGGCGCAAAAACGTTTGGTAATCGGCGTATCATGCTCATTTGCATATACGCCACCTAGCGGCCAGTGTATTATTGCATTTAAGATCCGACGGTGTAAGTGAATTACGCCAGTCGGATCTACGCCGTATCTATGCGTAACTGATTGTAAGAATCAGTCGCATAGCTACCCGGGCTCAGAAACAGAGATACGACGTTGTATCTGGAGATACACCGTCGTATCTCTTTTGAGAATCTGGCCCTTTCACATGGGGCGGATCAGTATTGATCTGCCTCCATGTGTCCGTCTGATCAGCGTGGATTCCTCCGTAAATCCCCGCTGAGCTGTCGGCTGACAGGGCAGTCCCCGCACACTGTGCAGGGACCGCCCTGTTTTTTCTCCGCTCTGCCCTATGGGGGATCGGATGAACATGGTCCGTGTGTCCGTGTTCATCCGATCTGCTCTGCAGATGGAAGAAAAATAGGGTTTTCTTCCGTCCGCAAAAACGGATCGTGGCGGAGGCAGACAATCACATAGGGACCAATCTATGTCCCGTTTTCATCCGCAATAGGATGAATGAAAATGCGGACATACGGTCCGCACATGTGAAAGGGGCCTTAATGCAATCTATGCATTAAAAACAACGTTTTTTTTACAAGAGAAAAAACGACCGTGTGTACGTGGCATCAGACTTACATTCCTATTCGCCTTTATCCAGTAAATTTTATTGCAGATGACGTCCATGAAAAGGAAGGTGGGTTAAAACTTAAGCTGTGCCTCACCACTGTCTCCATCCATTGAACTCCATCCAATGAAGGTGATTTTTCACAGGAGTTTGAGTGCCCAGCATTCTCAGGAGACAGCTGTGAGGCCTCACCCATGCCTCCCTGGAGCATCAGAAGCTGGAGCCAAAACAAAATTCTTACCAGCCTTATTTTTAAAATGCCTTTACTATCAGTTTGATTTTGCAGCGTGAACCTTTCTTTTTTTGGAAAGCTCTCTTTTAATAAATAATATATAGCTTAGCTACAAAATATTATTTATAAATGAAAACACTGAAATGGTTCCAATCCTTGATATACAATAAATGCAGAATATTACCTTGCAATGGATTTCCATATACTTTGGAACCTATTGTAAAAACAAACCATCATCACTGTCTAAATTGAAAATGCTTTAAGTACAATGTTTGTGTAAACTCTCTTTACCCAATGTGCCTCGCTAAATCAATCTCCAAATCAGTGTCAATCTAACAAAAACAAATCTTGCAAAAATAATGACGTTAAAATGTACAATTCAATTTCCAAAACAGTGTTGAACACTGTTTTGAAAAGGAAGTATTGTATATTTTTACGTCATTGTTGCAGGATTTGTTTTTGTAAGATTGACACTGATTTGTTGATTGATTTAGCGAGGCACAATGGGTAAATTCATCAAATACAACGTTGTTATGCTCTAAAGCTGAACTCCAGGCAAAACTAAAAATACCATTTTGAATCCTTATGTATTCATAAAAAAATATATCAGTGCTTGTATTAAATACTGTGGGCCAGGGAGCTGTGGTGGCTCAACGTGATTGGCACTGCGCTGACAAGCCATTCACCTCTGCAGCCAAGGGTTCGGATCCCGGTCTCGGCTACATGTGAATTGAGTTTGGTGGTCTCAGCCCGGCTCCCGGTGGGTGTGCTATGCAAGGTACGCCTGTGCTTAGTACGCCCACCCCCCCCCCCACAAAAAAAACCACCACACTTGCACGCACACGAAATTGGTTTAAAAACACATGCACTTTGGCCATGCGGTCTCTTAAAATAAAGAGAGGCGAAGGACCTACGGGGCTGGCTGGGTGGGCTAGGCCCCCTCACTCCCTCATAGGGGGAGTCCCTCTGCCCCATTGGGGTCCCGTTGGGCCCCTGTTGGGCTCCCAAGAGGAGCAGGTAGGGCGGGGTGAGTGGGAGGCCCCCCTTCACACCCGCCATTGCCACCAGGGGCATGGAGAAGGATGGCGATTGCCTCCGGGGGGAGGGTCTGCCTACTCCCAACTCCTGCAGTCCGGCTCCTCTCTCTCGAGTTCACGCACAAAATACACTTTAAAAAAAAAAAAAATACTGTGGGCCAGATTCTCAAATATTTTCGGCGGCGTAGCGTAAGCCAGTTACACTACGCCGTCGCTGCGTACTGGAGCAAGTGCTTTATTCTCTAAGCACTTGCTCCGTAGGTTTCGCCTGCGTCGCGTAAATCGCGCAGCGTAAACCCGCGCAATTCAAATGGGGCGGCTTGTATTTAAATTAAGCGCGCCCCCGCGTCGAACGAACTGCGCATGCGCCGGCCGGGGAAAAAGCCCAGTGCGCATGCTCCAGCTCACGTCGGAAAGCGTCGTTGAAACCGACGTCAAAACGACGTGAGCGTCATTTACGCAAGTCCCTATTCGCAAACGAGTTAGTAAAACGACATAAGCGATGGAAAAAGCCGACGCTGACCCGACGCCATACTTAACATGGCGTCCGACGGGACACGACGGCATCCGACGGGACCTCGTAAGGTTACTCCACATAGAAGCTGGGGTAACCTTACGAGTTCGTAAACGACGTACGCGACGACGGGGCGGCGTAAAAGCGATCGAGAATCGGCGTACTACTTCATTTGCATATGCAAATGAAAAAACAACGTAAAGGCCACCTAGTGGCCGGAGTTGTCATTACACCTACGATCCGAAAGTGTAATTGTATTACACTTGTCGGATGTAGAAGCGTATCTATGCAAAA
Source organism: Rana kukunoris (assembly GCA_029574335.1). Classification (NCBI taxonomy): domain Eukaryota; kingdom Metazoa; phylum Chordata; class Amphibia; order Anura; family Ranidae; genus Rana; species Rana kukunoris. Next base: position 142,563,348 of record CM056055.1, read on the forward strand.
GTGATGCTAAGCATCACACGCATAGATACGAGTCAAAAAAAAAGGCGATACGACGGGGTATCTGAGATACTCCGTCGTAACGCCTCTGAGAATCTGGCCCTGTTAGTTTAGGCATATTCCTCCTATATAACTCACAAGGACAGAGAGATGGAGGGTCAACAGCCAATTAGCCTTTAATTGCACTCCAAGGCCCGGATTCACAAAAGAGTTCCGTCGGCGTATCTCCAGATATGACGCCGTAATTTTAAATGTGCGCCGTCGCATCTTTGCGCCGATTCACAAAGCAAGATACGCCGAAAAACATGGCTTTAGTCGTCCTGGGGTAACTTGCCTACGCCGGCATATCGTAGGCGCATAGTTACGCTGGTCATATTCGGTGTTCCCATTAAAAATATGCAAATTAGCAAGATACACGGAATCACGAACATGCGCCTGGCCGCTTCATATACGCGCTTTGCGTAAGGCTTACGTCCGGCGTAAAGTTACCCCTGCTATATGAGGTGCAGCTAATGCTAAGGTATGGGCCAGGGAACGACGCGTCAAATTTTACATCGTTTACGCTGTTTACGTAGTACGTGAATACGGCTGGGCGTAGGTTACGTTCACGCGTCGTAGGCATTGCGCGCCAACGCCACTTAGGCATTCTATCCGACGTGATTCGGAGCATGCGCACTGGGATACGTCCATCATTTTCAGAAAACACGCCCACTGCCCTGCTACTTTGAATTTCGTGGGCTTACGCGGGCCCATTTACACTACGCCGCCGTAACTTAGGAAGCAAGTGCTTTGTGAATACAGCACTTGCCTCTCTAAGTTGCGGCGGCGTAGTGTAAAGAAGATACACTCTGCCCGCAAAAAGATACGCCCAGGTACGTGAATCCGGGCACAAGTGTTTAGTTGAAGTGTGCTTAACCACTTTAGCCCCGGAAGAATTTACCCCCCTCCTGACCAGAGCACTTTTTGCGATTCGGCACTGCGTCGCTTTAACTGAAAATTGCGCGGCCGTGCGATGCTGTACCCAAACAAAATTTTTCCAAAAAATAGAGGTCTCTTTTTGTGGTATTTGATCACCTCTGCGGTTTTTATTTTTTGCACTATAAGCAAAAAAAGTGACAATTTTGAAAAAAAAGCAATATTTTTATCTTTTTGCTATAAGAAATATTCCCCAAAAAAAACAAAAATTCTTTCTCAGTGTCCACCAATGGGTGTATTCTAGCAGTGTGGAGCAGACAGCACCTCCTGCGCTAAGGTGTTACTTGAGGCCAATTACAGACATTCACATAAATACCCTGCTGATGATTGCTCTCATTGCCTTGGTATCGTCCTTGCGCCGTGACCTGCTAGCCTGATTATCTGATCCTGTACCCTGCACCTGAGCCTGTTTCCTGTGTATCTGATCCTGTCTCCCTGTCCTGAGCCCCATCAGGTTCCACCTGTTACCTTGTATCCCTGCCCTGCAGCCTGATCCATCCATCCTCTCCCTGTCTTGTTTGTTCCCTGTCCTCATCTGCTGTCTCCCCGTGTATGACCTTGGCCTGGCTAAAATGTATGTTTCTGGAACATCCCTTTGTCCTTCTGCTGATCTGCTGTGTATGACCCTGGCCTGGCTACGTTTAAGATTACGGTATTCCCTATCTACCATATATAGTTGTTTGTTATTTGTGGGTCATTGTTGGTTTATTGCCACTGGTTGTTATTGGAGGTGTTTGTGTATTTATATATCACTTATCTTAATAAACATTTATATTCACTTATATATGCGTTTTGGTTCTCTCTTTGCAATCCGCACAGTCTGGTCACACCTTGTATATGACACTTTGTTATCTTTGTTAAGGAGTGTAAAGCCCTGTACACACGATCGGTCAATCCTATGAGAACAGTCCGACTGATGGACTGATGTGCCTACACACCATCTGTTCATGTCAGAACGTCAGAACGCGGTGACGTAAAACACAACGACGTGATGAAAAAAACGAAGTTGAATGCTTCCAACCATGCGTCGACTTGATTCTGAGCATGTGTGTATTTTTAACCGATGCTTGTGCGTACTAACGATCGGTTTTGACCTATCGGTTAGCCGTCCATCGGTTTAATTTTAAAGCAAGCCCTCTGTTTTTTAACCGATGGGGCCTACACATGATTGGTTTGGACCGATGAAAACAAACTTCAGTCCGTTTTCATCGGTTTGAACCGATCGCGTGTACGCGGCTTTAGTAGTCCTACAGGCAGGGCTTTTACAAGGATTTTTGACACCCTAGGCGAAACCTAATTTTACCGCCCCCATTGGCTCTACCCCTGACTCCGCCCCTTTACCCTGCCCATGTGACTGGAGGTGGCACTATACAGGAAGCATCGGCTCTGCTTCCTCTAGCTCTGGCTCCAGTGCTGCACTGCTCCTCTAACTACAGGTCGGACGGAGCAGCTGCCTGAGACTGAGTTAGTTACATGCTGCAGTCTGCAGAGCATGCATGCGCAGAGGTAAACCTGCCCCTAGGCAGCAGTGCGCCCTACGTGGTTGCCTAGTGGTAGCACCGGCCCTGCCTACAGGTTCTTATGTTGGACTACAAAATAATTACTCCCTACAGTATATTGGAGAAATTAGGACAGTGAAAGGGTTTCAATAGTTTATTAAAAGACAACTGGGCAGGAAGACACCATTCTAAAAACTGGTGCACTAAAATGCTGGAATTTAGAAGCTCAATGCATTTCTGTACTTGCAGGGTCTTTAAAAGGGATAAAACATGGGGAAATGTGCATTTATAGCAGAGATTGTTAAAAACATAGGGCCAGATTCAGGTAGATGAGAGCATCTTTGCTCTGGAGTAACGCTTCTCATTTACGTTACTCTGCCGAAATTTTAGGAGCAAGTGCTGTTATTCAAGAAGCACTTGCTACTAAAGTTGCGGCAGCGCATCGCAAATGAGCCGGCGGAATTCAAATTGGGCGGGTACGGGGCGTGTATTATTTAAACTATGCGCGATCCCGCGGCGAACGTACTGCGCATGCGTCGAGTGTCAATGCATCCCAGTGCGCATGCTCCAAATTCTGTCAGTGAACGTCAATGACGTCACATCCCCATTCATGAACGTTTTACGCAAGCGACGCGATTATTTTTTTTTCCGACGCGATGACGACGCCTATACTTAACATAGGATACTCCACTAGGGGGCTGCTTTATCTTTACGTCGCGTATCGCTTCCGGAAACGTCGTAAAGTCACTGCGTCGCGCCCGAAAAAGATTGTGAATTTCCGACTCCCGCTGATTAACATATTTTTTCAGCGTTAATCAGCGGGAACGCCCCCGGCGCCATTTTTAAGTTGAAGTAACGATGCGATGGCGAAATTCAATTGCGCCGATCGCATCGGAACTCCAACCCGGCGTTTCTTGTTTTCTTGTTACAGAAAACAAAAACGTCGGCTTAAAGTGACAGTTAGGCTGGCGGATCAATGGATACTCCAGCCTAACTCTACCTGAATCTGGCCCAAAGTTGTTTTTTATTTTTGCTTTAACATAGACTTTAACAAGGAATAAATCTCTATTAAGTAACCTTTGGAAAATTACTTCAGGGTGGCAAAGCTGGTTCTTTCTGTATACCAACTTTATTTACTTTGTAGCTTAACCAAATTCCACTTACTAAAATTAGCAAGAAAACACAATTCTTGCTTAAGCTTGCGTCTACATAGTTCTTTACACAACTCTTTTGTAATTTTATTGTTTATTAAGTGCAATGTCCTGAAACCGGTTTTATTACAATACTAAAATAACATACAATAATGTTCCTGTTTAAAATAGATTTTGTAAGAAAAACATACCTGATGATGAATAGTGTTGCTCACGAATATTCGGATTGCGAATATTCGTAACGAATATTGCATATTCGAGTATTCGCGAATAAATCGAATATTGCGGTGAATATTCGATATTGCGAATATTCGTATTTTTTCAAATTTATTTTTAAAACAGATCACATCCTAGTGATCTCCATCGACATCTAAAAGCATTGCTGGTATGATTAGAGACCCTGGGCCGAGTAGCTGAGGCGATCGTTTTATGTTGCCGAATATTCGCAATGCGAATATTCGTAATGCGAATATTCGCGAATACTTTCTCTGCCCTTCTGTGTTTTGTGTATAAAAAAAAAAAAATTAGCTTTAGTTTAGTCATATAAGTTTGTGTAAGTAGAGTTAGTGTTTAGTGCATATTAGTTTAGTAATCCAGGAAATGATCTCTGTTTTCACGTGTTGACGAGAATTTCGCAATCAATTTCGCATTCGCATTAGCGAAATTTCGCAAACATTTTTTGATAAAATATCACGAATATTCGATATTAACGAATATTTCGCGAATATTCTTCTATATATTCGTGAAATATCGCAAAATCAAATATGCGCCGCTCAGCCAATTCCGGCGGGCAATGCACTCTCCTGATGACTACAGAGCCTGCTAAGAGTAACAACCTCTGCCAATCCGAGCAGGCTACATATATGTATCCATCAGGGAGCTACTTTACCCAGCGTATAAGACGACCCCCGGTTTATGGCTGTGTAATTCCGGTGTAAAAGGTCATTTTATATGCCGGAAAGTACGGTAACTGTGTCAATAGGCAATGCCTACTCAACTATGGGCCAGATTCAGGTAGTCCAGAGCATCTTTGCTCTGGAGTAACGCTTCTCATTTGCGTTGCGCTGCCGAAATTTTAGGAGCAAGTGCTGTCATTCACGAAGCACTTGCTCCTAAAGTTGCGGCAGCGCATCACAAATGAGCCGGCGGAATTCAAATTTAGCGGGTACGGGGCGTGTAGTATGCTAACTACGCGCGATCCCGCCGCCAACGTACTGCGCATGCGTCGAGTGTCAAAACATCCCCGTGCGCATGCTCCAAAATCTGTGAATGAACGTCAATGACGTCACATTCCCATTCATGACCGTTTTACGCAAGCGACGTTTTTTTTTTTTTTCCCGACGCGATGACGACGCCTATACCTAACATAGGATACTCCAACCCCATGTAGGTATATCTATGCGCCGCGTATCCCGTCCGGAAATGTCGTATCGTCATTGCGTCGCGCCGGATTTCGATCGTGAATTGCCGATTTCCGCTCATTAACATATTTTTTGAGCGTAAATCGGCGGGAACGCCCCCGGCGCCATTTTTAAGTTGAAGTAACGATGCGATGGCGAAACTCAGTTACGCTGCTCGCATCGGAACTTCAACCCGGCGTTTCTTGTTTTCTGGTTACAGAAAACAGAAACGCCGGCTCAAAGTCACAGTTAGGCTGGCGGATCACTCGATCCGCCAGCGTAACTGTTCCTGAATCTGGCCCTATGTCATAAAATGATCTAGAGGTATTAAAATAAGTCACAATAAGTCAGATATATCGAAATAATACATTAAACGAGATTCACATTTAGTGATCTTGTCCACGATTGGTAGGATTCTGGTCTAGGGTCTATGGTTTCCTTTCAACCCTTTTTCTGCTCTTCTAGAAAAAACGTCTGACATGCACTACTTGACTGCCCCCTCCTGGGCCTCTTCTCATATCAACAAAAGCTGGCTACCTACCTTTTCATTGCCACAAAAATACACTATTGCTAGAGCTTGGTGAAAGCCCTTGGTTGGTATTGCAACGGTGAAGAGCATTTTGACCACCCTCTTGCTGTATGACAAGATGACCAGTGTAGTTCATGACTCCCATGCTAAGTTTCTCAAAGCGTGGAACCCATGGTTGTCCTATGCCCCACCCACCCCAACCAGCTAAAATACCATCCAACCCGCAGGCCCCGCGCTCTTTCCTTGTCTATGTCTACACCTCCTCCTTTTTCCATTCTTGTCTGTTTTCCTTTCTCCTTTCTGGCCTATTTCTACATCTCCGTTCTCTCTTTCCTTCCTCTCCCCCACCCTGTCCCTCCCTATTCCACCCCCCACCCCCCTCTTTTTTTTGTTTGTTCGTTTTTATTTGTTTGTTAGTCTTACCATGTCTTGGACCTCCAAGTCCAGTAATTCATTCTCACTTCCGGAACGTGCGCCGGATGCTTTTACTATTGGCTTTTACATTTTGAAAAAAGTGTTTTGTTTGTAATTACGCGACAAGTGATATTTTATTCCCCTGTGCAGGACCATTTTGCCTTTTTTTTCTTCAGGCCTGTATTTTGGCATCGTCTTACTTATAAAATGGTATATGCCAGAAATAATAGATTAGGCAATGGGTCACAGTGCAACAGTTGTCAATTATTACCAGTTAAAGCCAAAGTCAAATCCAATTTGCACCCATCCAAAGTTGTATCAAAGTTGTATCAAAGTTGTATCAAAGTTGCATCAAAGTCGGTGCAACTTTGGAGTAGTATAAGAGTGAATGGAGCCTAAAGCAGTAAGATGTCCCTTGCTGCCATTATCTATTCCATCTCTTGCTACAACTGCTTCAGAACTATTCAAAGGCACAAGGTACCGCTTTTTAAACTGGTAGAGATTTCACCAAAGAGGTGACATTTAAACAGCTAGTGGGTTTTGCAGCTTTGAAGTATGTGTATATTCAGATTTTGGATAGTGCAGGGAAGGATTAAAATCACTGCCAGCTAATTTCTTGCTGCCTGTATACCATCTGCAAAACGTCACTTTGCTTCTAATGCCGTGTACTAAAACATCCAAGGTTTTTCTGATGGAATTCTGCTCAAGCTTGGCTTGCATACACACGGTCACACAAAAGTTCTCAGAACTTTCGACGACCAATAACTTGGTGACATACAACACTACAATGAGCCGAGAAAATTAAGTTCAATGCTTCTGAGCATGCCACGAATTGTTTCCGAGCATGTGTGAGAATTTTGCACGTCGGAATTGCTACAGATGATCGGATACTAACAAAAATATATGTGAAATGAGCTACAGCGCTAAACAAAAATATGTTATAAATATTAATAAATAACTAAAGTGCACCAGCCTGCCCAATTATAAATGAGGAAAATCACTATCTGAAAGTGATTGACATGCAACAAAATAAAATAAGAGACCTACTAGCATTCGATCACCAATATTCAAAAAGGCAAATATGCGCACACAGGTCTAAGTGATCAACCGTAAATAAACAATATTTAAAATTAATTGTCCTTAGTAGCCCGAAATTATGAATTATTACACATGTCAGTGAATGAAAGTTCAAGATGGTAAGCTCTATATAAACTCTTTGAGGAAATCTTCCAATCCTGGAGATGAAAGGGCCACCTTCACCGACTATGATATTACCCAAAGTGCTCAATATATGGATGTCAGCTTACCAGAAGATGTTGACCTTCTGGGCACATTTTATGTTTTGGGGCACACTGTTGGGCACAACAAAATGTGCCCATCAACGTGCCTCTTAACATAAAATGTGCCCATCAGAATGTCCCTTAATATATAATAAGGGGCACGCTGATGAGCATATTTTATTAAACTTGACCATAAATATTGTTGAGATTTGGACCTCGGCCTTGAATTTTACCTCCATACCCCTAACATACACTTTTAATGCAAATCTAGCAATTCTATTTTCTGCAAAATGATAATATAAAGTTGACTTATAATGCTATACTTGGAAAATGTTGTGCAATTTCAACTATATACAGTGTTTACTGTTTTATCGTTTATAAAGCATAAAACGTCATTACCTCCTGATGGAAGTCCCATTCCCTGTTTGTTTCCTGTTGAGATTGTAAAAATAAAAAAAATAAACTAATTTAAAAAGGTTATTTTCTATGAAATTATAGTTGCAAATAAATTGTAGATGAAGGTTTTTTTTTTTTAATAACCTTAGGTTATTTGACATTTATTTACATTATTTTTTACATTTATCTTTAGAGTAATTGTTGATTACAAAGGTCTAAAAAACACAATTCAAATTTAGAAATTCAATTTTTTACAAAATGAAACCTGAAATTGACTGATAATGCTATACTTTGGATAATGTTATGCTATTTCACTAATATATACAGTGTTTACTGTTTTACAGTTTATAAAGTATATAATGTCATTACCTCCTGATGGAAGTCCCATTCCCTGTTTGTTTCCTGTTAAGATTGTGAAAATAAAACAATTTAACAAATTTAGAAAGATTATTTTCTATGAAATTATAGTTTAAAATTAATTGTAGATGAAGGTATCATTTTTATAACATTATAGTTGTTTTACATTTATAACTTCATTTATTTGTACATTTATTTGTTTGTTTGCTGTTTACAAAGGTCTAAAAACATAATGCAAATTTAGAAAATGAACAATGTTACGCTATTTCACTATAGTGTTTACTGTTTTACAGTTTACAAAGTATATAAAGTCATTACCTGCCAGTGGAAATCCAATTTCCCATTTGTTTCCTTTTGAGATTGTGAAAATAAAACAGTTAAACTAATTTAGAAAGGTTACTTTTTATGAAATCATAGTTGTAAATTAATGAAGGTGTAATTTTTTATAATATTTGGTTAGAGAGTATGTGACTGACAGTCATTAGCTTTCTGCTAATGGAGCTCTGAGAACCGAGCGGTCAGCAGGGTTTGATCGCTTGCTTCTCAGTCTTAGAGCCGATGGGGGACAGATTCAGCATCAGACCGATGCTGCGATCACCTAGGTAAGTATGATTAAAAAAACAAAACTCCATACTTTTCTTTCAATAGTTTATAGATGTTATAATTCAGACAGGCCACATAATGACAACTGCTATGCAACATTGAGCTAAAGAGGGTCCTACAGCAGCAAAGTTGATCACAGATGTCAATAGGGAACTCTCGTGAGATAGGAGTCCTGGTAGGCAGATCATCTGCACAGGTATAGCTTGGATTGGAGACTCTAAGGCCGCGTACACACGAGGGGATATGTCCGCTGAAAACGGTCCGATGGACCGTTTCAGCAGACATCTCCGCTCGTGTGTATGGGCTAGCGGACAGATTTCTCCACCCGACAGATTTCAAAGCATGCTTTGAAATCTATCCGGTGGGAATCTGTCCGCCCGACATGTCTGCTGGTTAGTACACTTACCAGCAGACATGTCGGCTCCCACCGCCGCCGCGCCGCTGCCGAATGGATTCGGCGCATGCGCGGAAGTGTTTTACTTCCTGGTGCGGTGACGTGGCGGTGACGTGGCGGCGTCAACGTCACCGCCGCGTCACCACTACGTCACCGCGCCGTCCAGGGGCGGGGAATTTGATCCGATGGTGTGTACACGCCATCGGATCAAACTCCCGATCGGACATATCCGATGGAAATGGTCCGCGGACCGTTTTCATCGGATATATCCGATCGTGTGTACGCCGCCAAAGGCCTCGTACACACGAGCAGACAGATTTGTTCAAATCTGTCTGTCCGCCAGATTTGAACAAATCTGTCTGCTGGAATTTTGGTTTGCTCTCGTGTACACACGAGCAAACCAAAATCCCCGCCAGCAGACAGCGCACTGACGTGTCGGTGACGTGGCGGTGACGTTGACGCCGCCACGTCACCGCACCAGGAAGTAAAACACTTCCGCGCATGCGTCGAAACTATTCGGCGCGTGTGCGAGAAGACATGTCTGCTGGTTAGCATACTAACCAGCAGACATGTCGGGCGGACGGGTTCCCAGCCGACAGATTTCAAAGCATGCTTTGAAATCTGTCGGGTGGCCAAATCCGTCTGTTAGCCCGTACACACGATCGAATCTGTCTGCTGAAACGGTCTAGCAGACCGTTTCCAGCAGACAGATTTGATCGTGTGTACGAGGCCTAAAGCTTCCTGCAGACTGGGGCCATACAATTCTGCATCTGTGGCAGTATGCATCTGTGGCAGGGTTGGTGCTACTTTATGTAAGGGGGAAGAAAGAAAGTTAACAGAACTTGTATTTATTCTGTAAGGTGCTTTAATCTCCTTCTGACTTACTTCTGTTTTAAATTAGTTGTAAACCTCTGAAATTAAAAATGAACAAAGCAAAGCCATATAAAATGTACTTTCCTAAATCCAAGTCACTTTCTCTGCATAAGTTGACACCAGACATTCCCAGCAGATGGCCCTGTCCCCCCTCCAGCACAAACCAGGTAACTGACTGCCTCATCTGAGCATGTTTTGCTATGAAGTTGTATAGAGGGGGGTGTGTCCATTTATTGCATTCAGGTCTCAGATTACACTCAGCTCTATGCTTTATACTGAGCAGTGTGTGATGTCAGATCCCCGCCCCCTGCTTTCTGAAGCTGGGGAAAAGTATTTTTTTGTGTGTATTATAATGCTGTGGATCAGAGAGGGCTGCAGATGAACAGGTACAACAGATGTAAGAAAATGTGTTTCATCTCTGTGCATCATCTAAAACTAGTCACTTTCCTGGGAATATGTAAGGGTTTACAAGCACTTTAACAGCATCAAACTTCTTTTGCGTCCCTTTTGACTTGCATTGGGAGAATGCAGTTCTCATGCAAACATGTACTCGTGCACACATGCCATGGATTTGATGATGCTCCAGCTTTCTTTCTTGGCACTGGCATACATATTTTTTTCAGCCTTTTTTACCTGATATAAAACTGTTCCTGTTTGAACTAAATGTTATATGGCAGATTTAATGAGTCATAAAAATAAAACCATATATTACCTGTTCCTTGTTTTGCATTCCAATTCATACCTGTGAAATCCAAATATACATTACATATTTGCATTCTTTCGAGTCCTTATTATAATTAGCCTGTCTACAGTATGTTATACCCCTTGTTACCATAAAAGTACAGTTGTAATAATAATGTGATACCTACTGTACGTAATAATGTGTATAAAAACCTTCAATTGCATCAATAAAAACAGAACACTTATTTTGGAAAGATGCGGAGTGTATCTTCTGTGTCTGTTCCCCTACTGCAGTATTTATTATTAATTTGGAACCACTATTCAATATGATGATAGGTGTTGCCTATCTATAAAATTTCCAGAACACAATTTTGAAAAATAAGCTTCTCCTAAATTAAACCTGTTATACGAGAAATGTGTAGGCTGCTTCTTTTGACTTCCTTATTAGAATGCTAATCCTCTTTCTGTCTCTGACAATGCACATACCTCTAAATTAGAACATCAGCATATGCTCAAATCCCCTGATCTGTATAGTAATTCTAATTAGTGACCCAGAACATATTAAAAACATTGGATCAGCATGTCAGCCAGGCAACTGGTATTTCAAAAACACAGATCAGCTTACCACTACTTACACACTGTACCCAGATAGCAAGCAATTGACCTGAAAATTTGAAAATTACTTTCTAAGCCAGAGCTGGCAAACACAAGGCCCGCGGGCCGAATGCGGCCCTCCAGGCTATTTTATGCGGCCCTCGCACCTCTCCAGTCATCCTCCAGGCTTTTGACTGCAGTGGAAAGTAAGTGGTTAGGACTTCATACAGTGTCTGGCAGGGGCATGTGGATAAAAAAAAAAAAAAAAAAACTGGCTGAACAAAATTACAGTTTTCTGGCAGTACGTCCGCTTCTATTGGACGTTTTGGATCTGATGAACCAGCGGATGCTGAGAAACGCGTCATCCCATTGTCTGGCCCGAGGTTCGACGTCACTTCCGGTCGTACGGCGATAGACTGCGCTTCATGCTGGAACGCATAGCGCGTCCTTTCCAGGAAACACAGCTTCTGGATCCCCTGTCGCTTCTTCCAGGCTTCCCCAGGATGGGTCTCCATAACTCCCAAGACTTGGCCAAGTCAGCCTGCCTGCAGATGTAAACGATCCTTGTGACCCTCGACCAGCCGGTAACCCCTGATGTGCCCTTGCTCTCAATTGTTTTGTGAGTAGCCAATCTACTGTTTACTATTATTTTCACTTCATTAAATCCCTAATTTACTACACTTAGTTTGGCGCATGTCCTTCTTGTCTATCTTTATTACCCATAGCTATTACTAAGCATTAGTTTCAGTGCGAAACGCGTCAGCAGGCGGGTTTTACTTTATTTGGCTGTGACTTGTAGTGCTGTCTTTTTTTTTTTTAATAAAGGCTACAATTTGTTCAGAGTGCGGCTGTGCAGAGACAATTTTTTGTTCCTGCTTTGCTAAGTGCATTGCCTGTACCTGAGTTGTCTGCAGCGGAGGATATTTATTTGGGTTCCCACCTGGGGCGGCTATTCCTTTTCCCATTACCAAGTTGATGGTAGATTTAAAGGAGATTATACAATCAGATTGTATGTTGTGTGGTCATCCTTAGATCTACCAACAGTAGATCAACATAGTGTAAGGGCCGGTCTGATTGGATACAAATTGATTGCGTAGTTTATGTAGGTCCTCATAATACAGTTTTGGTAAATTTATAGTTGATTGTACAAAGATTGTACAGTCAGATTACAGTCGCCATGGTGCTGCACACCAACTATGATATCAGCCACTTATAGGGCTTGAAAGATGGAATAACAATCTGACATAGCACACTAATTATTGTGATGATTATCACTAGAGGTGTGCCTTGAATATCCTGAGCAAAATGCATTTGAAAACATATGTCTGATTAAAGATCTAATAACATTAGTTGAACTTTTTTTATTTCAACTTTTTTTCTGGCAAAGTGGGTTTAATTCTTTAAATATAACCCATCACTGTACAGTGGGGATCGAAAATTTGGGCACCCCAGGTAAAAATTTGTATTAATGTGCATAACGAAGTCAAGGAAAGATGGAAAAATCTCCAAAAGACATCAAATTACAGATTAGACATTCTTATAATATGTCAAAAAAAGTTAGATTTTTTTTCCATCATTTACACTTTCAAAATTACAGAAAACAAAAAAATGGCACCTGCAAAAGTTTGGGCACCCTGCAGAGTTAATATCTTGTACTGCCCCTTTTGGCAAGTATCACAGCTTGTAAACGCTTTTTGTAGCCAGCCAAGAGTCTTTCAATTCTTGTTTGAGGTATCTTTGCCCATTCTTCCTTACAAAAGTCTTCCAGTTCTTTGAGATTTCTGGGCTGTCTGTCACACACTGCTCTTTTAAGGTCTATCCATAGATATTCAATTATGTTAAGGTCAGGAGATTGTGAAGGCCACAATCTTGATGTAATCCCCTGTGGATTTTGAGGTGTGTTTGGGATCATTATCCATTTGTAGAAGCCATCCTCTCTTTAACTTCAGCTTTTTCCCAGATGGCATCAAGTTACCATCCAAAATTTGCTGAAATTTTATTAAATCCATTTTTACTTCTACTCGTGAAATGTTCCCTGTGCCACTGGCTGCAATACAACCCCAAAGCATGTTTGATCCACCCCCATGCTTAACAGTTGGACAGAGGTTCTTTTCATTAAATTCTGTGCCCTTTCTTCTCCAAACGTACCTTTGCTCATTCTGGCCAAAAAGTTCTATTTTAACCTTATTGGTCTACAGAATTTGTGTCCAAAATGCATCAGGCTTGTCTATATGTTCATTTGCAAAGATCTTGCTTTAACTTCCACTGTTCCTGATGACTGCCATTTCTTAATTACATTCCGAACAGAGGATATTGACATCTGAAAACGCTTTGCTATCTTCTTCTAACCATCTCCAGCTTTGTGAGCGTCAACTATTTTCAGTTTCAGTTTTCTAGACAACTGCATAGAAGAACCCATGGTGCTGATTGTTGGGGCAAGGTCAAATGAGTCTGGGCATTTAAAACCTTTGAGTTTGACATCACCTGGTCTTCCCATACGATGATTAAGAACAATCCATGACACTGGCAGGTCTCAGCTTTGCAAAGGGGGCAGTGCATGCTATAAATTCTGCAGGGTGCCCAAACTTTTACAGACACTATTTAAATATAAAATCTAACTTTTTTGACATATTATAAGAATGTCTAATCTGTAATTTGATGCCTTTTGGAGATTTTTCCATCTTTCCTTGGCTTTGTTATGCACATTAATACAAATTTTTACCTGGGGTGTCCAAACTTTCGATCCCCACTGTATACTTATATTTGGAAGAGTATGTGGTTTTAAATGTAGAAAAAATTAAAACACAATATTACCAGCTTCAGAGTTTCCACCCATGTTCATTCCTGTAAAATACAAAAATTCATCTTTTTCAAAAAGGATTTCTTATATCCCATGCAGTTTTCTATAGAATATACAAACCATTTAAATGAAAGAAAAATAAATAAAACATTTATTACCTGCTCCTGAGTTTGCACCCCAGTTCATTCCTGTAAAATCCAAATAAGATGTTTAAACCAGAGCAGATTTATACTTCTTGTTCTTCCAGTTTAATAGCACTGTACTGCCTCCCTCTTATTCCACTTGTCTTATTATGCCACTAACTTTATCAGATGTAAAAAAGTAAAAGTCCTACAAGGGATGCTGAGGCTGGGTGCAGAGAGCTTGAACCCTTAACCCGTTTTTGTATTCTATATTAATACACCTAGAAACCATGACTGAAAGAGTTGAACACTTAGGGCCAGATTCACAGAGCCCTTACTCCTGTCTAACTGGTGTTAGACTGGAATCATTTCAAATTACGCGCGTTTTTTAGCTAGTGGGAAACCTCAAACCATGAAAAGACAGCTGCAGGCTTCAATTCGACTCGATTACGTGTTCGTACACCTTCGGATCTACGCTGCAATAAAATTGCGGCCACTCGGTGGACTTCCCGTCGTTTTCCGCGTCGGGGTATACAAATTAGCTTTTGCCGGCGATCCCCGAAATTACGATCTTCATTCGCAATCTCTTACGGCACCTTTAGTCATCTTTTTTTTGCGTAACACTATACCAGCTTTTTGCTGGTCTAATATTAGACAGCCCATGTTAAGTATGGCCGTCGTTCCCGCGTCGAATTTCTACGTTTTCCGACGTCTTTTATTATTTTTTACGTAAGTCGTCCGGGAATAGGAATGTTCGTAAACGACGCTACTCAAACAACGAATGACGTAACGACGTGATTTCGCGCAATGCACGGCGGGAAATTTCTGAACGGAGCATGCGCAGTTCGATTGCCGCGGGGACGCGCTTAATTTAAATGCTTCATGCCCCCTAATCGCGTATTTCGATTACGCGACGAGAAATAGACTACGCCGCCGTAGCGTACGGGCAAAAATCTACTAGAATTCGGTGCAGAGCCTGGTAAAATACGGCAGCGTAGAGTATTTTGATTACGCAGCGCAATATTAAGTGTATCTGAATCTGGCCCTTAAGTTTTAGGTATAGGGACCCAGAGTAATTGAACTGTAAATACACAAAAAACTGTTTGGGCGGTTTATGTTTCTGATAAAACACATTGTGGTGGCAAAGTGTTGATTGCTCTCAGTCTGCTGTCATCTAGATTTAGTGATTCGATATATATTCGATTTCGCGATATTTCGCGAATATTTCAAAGAATATTCGCGAATATTCGTTAATATCGAATATTCGTGATATTTTTATAAAAAAATAAAAATAAAAATTGCGAATTTTCGCCAATGCGAATTTTCGCTAATGCGAAATTTCGCGATTTTTTTTTTTATATAAAATATCACGAATATTCGATATTTACGAATATTCGGTATATTTTATAAAAAAAAAAAAAAGAGAAATTTCACATATGTGGTCGCGAATATTCGTTAATATCGAATATTCGTGATATTTTATAAAAAAAAATAAAAATTGCGAATTTTCGCCAATGCGAGATTTCGCTAATGCAAAATTTCGCGATTTTTTTTTTTTATAAAATATCACGAATATTCGATATTTACGAATATTCGCTATATTTTATAAAAAAAATAAAAAAAAAAATTGCGAAATGTCGCTATTGCAAAATTTCGCTATTGCGAAATTCGCGAATGCGAAATTGATTGCGAATTTTATTGCAAATTTTATTGCGAAATTTATTGCGAAATTTGAAAAATACGAATATTCGAAATAGCGAATATTCGCCGCGATATTCGAGATATTCGCGAATACTCGAATAAGCAATATTCGTAGCGAATATTCGCAATGTGAATATTCGTGAGCAACACTATCTAGATTGCAGATTATACTTACACAGCCTAGCCAGGTGGATAACACCACTAACAGTTAAAGTGACTGTAAAGCTTAATTTTTGTAAATTAAAATAACAAACATGTTATACTTACCTGCTCTGCAATGGTTTTCCACAGAGCAGCTCCAATCCTCCTCTTCTTGGGTTCCCTGCTGTCACTCCTGGCTCTTCCCCCCTCTGAATGCCCCCATAGCAAGCCACTTTCTATTGGGGGTACTTGTGCATGCTCTCTCCCAATGTCTCCATATTTAGCGAGCTGCAGAGGGAGCTGCATGCAGAAGTTTTTTTTAACCTTACTGCATAGAAAGCACTTAGGTAAAAACCCTTCTGCTCTTTCAACCACTTTAAGGAACACATTTCTATCCTCTCTCTGCTATCAGCCTGCTGATTGGACTGTAAAAAAAGAGCAGCAGACTGAAGATGTCACCCCTCTGCTCACTGTACTCTCTCCACCTATCAGCATGTTATTTGTCAATGCATTGACTGTATATACAGAACACCTGATTGTCTTTAATTAGTGCCACTTCCTCTCCAAACCATTTAGGGCACAGGTGTCAAACACAAGGCCCGTGGGCCGAATCCGGCCCTCTAGGCCATTTCATGTGGCCCTCGCACCACTCCAGACCTCCTCTGGTCCTCCTCCTAACCCTAACTTTCTGCTTTAAAGCAATGCATCCAGCTTCCACCCAGCAGCAGCATAAGGAAAGGGGGGTGCACTGTGATGTAAGGGAGAGTGGGGGACTCAACTTCTGATGGTGGGGCGGCTCTTGACATCTAATGTAAGGGGAGGGGATGGGCTGGACATCTAATCTTACAGATACAACCGGCCCTTTTGAGGGCCATAAAAATGTCGATGCGACCCACGATGAAATTGAGTTTGACACCCCTGATTTAGGGGATTGCAAACAGCTGAAACCAAGTCAAATTCAAGTACTTAAACTAACTGCATACATTTATTATCTACAACTTGGAGTTTAGCTTTAAACGTAATACATTAAAAAAGATTTCTAATTGGAATTTATATATAAATATAGAATTAAATATTACCAGCTCCAGAATTAACACCTAAACCCATTCCTGCAAAATACAAGTTTTCAGCTTTTATAAATAAAAGATTATCTTACAACATTCCACACAGCTGTTTATACATTGTACAGATTTAATATATATGTAGCACACTCTAGGTTGCTAGATAGATGTCAATTTTTTTCTATTGAAAATCCTGTGGCGTGCATAACACAACCCAAAAACTTCACCCGGTGCAGGAAAAATGCGCACACACATAAAGAGTAAGGCGCCGTACACACGGCCGAGGTTCTCGCTGAAAACCAGCGAGAACCTCGCTGGAATGCACATTCCAGCGAGGACCTCGGCCGTGTGTACGCTCTCGGCGAGCTTCCCGTCGGGAAGCCCGTCGAGCCGAAATAGAGAGCACGCTCTCTATTTCCTCGACGGCCCGCCTGGAAGAATGGCTGGTTGCCATTCCCGACGGGCGGGTCACCGAATTCGACGGCCGGGAGAGAACCTCGACGGGCGGAACGATGTGTTCTGCCCGTCGAGGTTCTCTGCCGTGTGTACGCGGCCTAACATAAAAAACTGTGATGGGTGCATCGTCAATTTGTCCTCGAAAAAGGACCCAGCTCTGATCCCCCGGGGCGTTAGGCTCCTGGCAGGGAAAAGAGTAAACTGTGATCCATGCAGCCGAAGCCACATGAACCCAACATCCTCGGAGGGACTGCCGAAACAGAACCCTCCTGGGTGAGGCTCCCCTGAAGGGAGACCCCATAAGAGCGGGCGAACTAAGCCAGAAGGCCATGTCCACCCACTCCCAAAACTTTCGGAGCAGGCCCGAGGACCAGCACCCTACTCATCACACATAAAGTGCAGTGCACCAACAAAAAGAAGACAAAACGTGACAAACGGGGGTAAAATAAAAAAGAAAGTGGGGGAAACGGAAGGTGGGAGAGGTGAGTGGAAAGTGGCCACCGTGCAATACGATGGCCGTCCCTCCGGCCAGGAACAAAAATTCCCCTGGTCCTAGCCAAAAGGCTCGGCCCTAGAGGCAGGTGTTAAAAAGGTGTATGTGGAGATCAGTGACCTAAGGTGCCACATGATGAGTGCCCCTTTCAAACACTCGTGCAATGTATGGCACCCCTGGACTGCCACTCCAGGGGCACTATCTCCACAGGCTTTTCAACGGTCCCTGACCCCCGGTCCGGACCAGCAGCACCCTTCCCAGCCAGGAAGGTAGGAGAAGAGGTCGGGGAGAGCCCACCTCAGCAGACTACTACCCACAGCCCCCATCTCTCCCACCTAATTACATTTGTTAACTACTAACCGCTCCTCCGGGCGAAAAGAGAAGCAAAGGTTCTCTCCCGAACAACCGACTGGGGCAGGCACCACCAAATCCAGGCCAGAGGCCAGGGGCCCAGCCCTCCAGCTTTGACCTCATGCCTCTCTGTCCCAATCAGAAGGCTTTCACCTCCACGCCAGCAGGCTTAGCATCCGCCGACTGCCATCCTTTTCCCCCTCGCCGGGTACTGGGGACAGTCAGCATAGCACCACCTACTGGCAACTGATAAGAACAGATACTACACTAGATCTTAGCCAAAAGGCCGAGAAGCATTCTATCAGTGCTATAAAAATGCACTGATTATTGTGTAAATGTCACTGGCAGGGAATGTGTGTTCCCTCAGTGTGTTCTAACTGTATGGGGATGTGACTTACTAGGTGAGGGGACATATCGCTGTTCCTACTTAGTAGTGTCTCCTCTGCCCTGACAGCACAGGGATTTGTGTGCTTACACACACAAATTCCCGTGCTGGCGCTCGTGCAAGCAATCGCACATGGCCGGCAGCGATCGTGCCTGCCGGCGACTCACATCGGGTCCCCTAAGGGGAAGGATGTACCCATATGGGATTTTCACTCAAGAGAGCCCTTGTGCCACAGTATAAATGCATGAGCTGCTCAGGAACCGGTTAAATATAATCTATCACTGTATACTTATATTTGGACTAGTATGTGGTTTTAAATGTAGAAAAAATTTAAAACACAATATTACCGGCTCCAGAGATTCCACCCATATTCATTCATGTGAAATACAAAAATTAATATTTTTCAAAGAGATTTTCTAATATTCCTTGCAGCTGTCTATAGAATATGCAAATAACTTAAATTAAAGAAAAATAAATAAAACCAAGTTATTACCTGCTCCTGAGTTTGTACCCCAGTTCATTCCTGTAAAATTCAAATAAGGCTCTTTTAAAAAAGAGTTTCCTATAACCAGGGCAGATTTATACTTCCTGTCCTTCCAGTTCAATTGCCCTGTGCTGTCTCTCTGTGCTGCTGAATCATTTTATGCCAGGCTACTGAACTTTGTCAGAACCCAGAGAACCAAGACTTCCTTAAAGTGGTAGTAAACTGCAATTGATGAACAAAAAAAAAAACACTGCAAGGCAATGTCATAATGTGCTTGTATGCATCACATACTAGCACATTATGAGAGAGTTACCTTAGAACAAAGCCCTCTAGTGCTGCACTGTCACTGCTGAGAGGGCTGACATCTTCCTGACGTGAACCTGGTGAGATCTTCATTCCGGGTTTGCGTTCTCCAGCTACATGAGTGGCCTGGGGCGCAATGACATCACTCCCACAAATGCGCATGGGAGCCGCCATTTAGGGCACGGGACCTTCAGTCCGGCACTGTATGCCGGACCTTCGGAGTGCATGTGGCGGTAACGTCATTGGCTGTAAGCACTCTGAATACCTCCTACCAACAGTACTTAGAGGTAAGCCTCAGGCCGCGTACACACGATCGAATTTGTGCGCTGAAACTGGTCCGACGGACCGTTTCAGCAGACAAATCCGATCGTGTGTATGGGCTAGCGGACATGTTTGTCCGGCGGACAAATTTTAAGTACACTAATCAGCGAACATATCTGCCCGCACATGCGTTGAATGGATTAGACGCATGCGCGGAAGTATTTTTCTTCCTGGTTCGGTGACGTGGCGGCGTCAACGTCACCGCCACATCACCGCGCTGTCTGCCGGCGGGGATTTTGATCCGATGGTGTGTACACGCCATTGGACCAAAATCCAGAGGAGACATGTCCTCCGTGTGTACGCGGCCTTAGGGCCCTTACACGAGGTGGATTAGTAATGATCCACCCTGTGAACCTCTGCTTGCTCAGCGGAGATCGCTCCTTGATCCCCGCTGAACCAGAGGATGACAGGGGGATCCCCACACACTCTGTCTTTTCTCTGCTCTCCCCTATGGGGGGATCAGATGAACACGGACCGTATGTCCATGTTCCCCCGATCCGATCCGCAGACGGAAGGAAAAATAGGGTTTTCCTCCGTCTGCAGAATCGGAGCATTGCGGAAGTGGCGAGATCGGGTGTCAGCGGATGTTCATTGAGATGTATATTTTACTATACAAAGTTAAAACAACAAGGGCAGAAGATGGAATTTTTGAAAAAATTACTAAAGGACCGCTTTATGGAATATGTTGGTATCCTCTCTCATCTAGCAGCTTGCTGATTGGACTGTGAAAGACGAGCAGAAGATTGATGATGTCACCCTGAGCACACTGTACCCAATGGGCATTTTCTTTGTCAATGCATTTATATATAGTACACCTGATTGGCTTTCAGTCCCATCCTCTCCAAGCCAGAGCTCTGCCCTTTAGGGCATTGCAAGCAGCTGATACCAAGTCCAATTCAGGTACTTACACTAGCTAAATGATTGCATTTTATACATTTAATGAATACAACTTGATTTAGTTGGAGTTATATATAAATATAATACTAAATATTACAAGCTCCAGAATTAACACCAAAACCCATTCCTGCAAAATACAAATATGCAGCTTTTATAAATAAAAGCTCATCTTACAACATTCCACACAAGTGCTAATACCATATAAAGATTTATTATACACATATAATGCTGTTTTACCATCTCTAACATGAAAATCCAACAATGCACACCTTCAGCTATGCAACCCAAACAAATGACACATTTCCCTTAATTCATGGCACCATGGGAAGGATTATGTAAATAAAACAGGGTGGTTTCACAAGCTTTCACACAAGCCATTTTAAAGGCGTATTACAAACATTTTACAGCTTCAGGTGTTTTTGTTTAGCAAACCGTGAATCGCTGCGTTTTTCCCCCCGCAGTTTTCCTATGGGAAACACTGCGAGGGAGCATACACATGGGCAGTTTTCCCGACCAAAGTTCTCCTGACAGTTTTCCTGTCGGGAAAACCGGCCGTGTGTACAGGGGAAATGGGGCCGAGCCGGTTCTTGGTTTCCCCCTCGGTTTTCCCAGCGGTCTATTGACCGTCTGGAAAACCGATTAGTGATTGAGTTACTTCAGTGGCTATTAGTGGTGGCCGCTCCATTAGGGGTGCAGGGGAGCCAACCCCCTACTTCCATGTGCCTAGCCTCTATTCTACATGCAGGGCACCGGACGCATGGATTTTAATGTTTTTTTTTTTTTTCTTTTAAGCACATTATTAAAATTATTAGAATTTTCACTAATGTCTCCCTACTTCTACTCACAACCAATCAGGAAGCAGGACATGAGTCTTAGGACTCCGAGCCAATTGGGTCTCAGGACCCACTTTCTGCTTGGCTGGGAGAAGAAGCAATGGTCCCTCTGCAAGCTCACACTGAGCACAGTCCTCCTAGCAGAGCCCATATCTCCAAGGAGCGTCTGTAACGAGAGCTGCCTGTAAGGAAACTGAGCATACACAGATTGCAGATGGGAGGAAGAGCAGGAGCCGGTGCAGAAAGCGGGGAGCAGTGTGAGTACCGAGGCTGGCCTGGTAGGGTAGAGGGTGGTGATGGCGTAATGTGTGAGTGTGGGGGGCAGGTGTGTTTGCCACCTCACCAAAATATTGAGCCCCAGCCAACACTGGTGGCTATACATTTAGGAGCAGTGCTGATCCTGACCTCCCTGGGGCCCTAAGAAAAGTGACATGTCACATTAAAGTTGAAAATCGGGGGGGGGGGGGCGCTGCCGACAGTGACATGTCACATTAAAGATTAAAGTTGAGAAGCGGGGAAAGGGGGTGTTCTGCTGTTGGGAATGACATCTTACATTAAAGTGAGAAGCGGGGGGTGCTGACTTTGTTACCTCTTCTCCCATGCAGCCAGCGATTTGAGTTGAGAAGCGGGATGAGGGGCCGAAAATTACTTCTTACCAGGTGTAGCCTCTAGTAATTTTGGGGGCCCTCCACAGCTTTGCGGGGCCCTAAGCATCTTGCATAGTGAGCCTCCCCCCCCCCTAGAAATCAGTGCCATGATTCTCAGGGAGGAAAACAGTGGGCAGGAAGCAAGGCAGCAGCACAACAAATTCAATTAGAGCCACTCTCTCTCTCTTCTAGCTTCAGCTGACAGAGAGGGGGAGGGGGCGATCGGGGGAGATATACAGTGCAGACAGCCCACGGCTCTCCTCTCCCTGTCACAGTGCCGCTGCTCATTTACCAGAGAACTCGGCAGCGGCGCTGTGACAGGGAGAGGAGAACCGCATGCTTGTCTGTACTGTATATCTCCCCCGATCGCCCCCTCCCCCTCTCTGTCAGCTGGAGCTAGAAGAGAGAGAGATGGTGGCTCTAATTGAATTTGTTGTGCTGCTGCCTTGCTATCAACAATAAGGACCCAGACAGATTGCACGGACAGGCAGTTCAGCAGTCTGGAATATTTTTACCATGTGTTCAATAAATAAAAAGCTGACTTGTAATTTATTACCTGGTTGTGATGGTGCATCCAATTGTTTTCCTGGTAAAAGTATAACATTTGTATGATCATGACATTGTAAATTTTAAACTAATAATTAATAACAAGGTGACCTAAGTCACCAATTAACAAATACATGTTCATAAGTGTGCGCTAAATAAAAACACACCACTCTGAAATAAATAGGCTCTCAAGCTGACTATAGATGGATCAAAATTCCTGCTGAACCGGACAAATGTTGATCGATCTATGACTTTTCCCACCTAAAGATCAACTTCTCTTGAACGGGACTATAGGAAAATCTTCACCCAGTCAGCCTATTAAAGGAGTTGTAAAGGAAAAAAAATGTGCCTAAAATGTATGTCTTCAAGGTAGACAGAGAGAAAAGTGTAATGATTCTGTTAAAAAACAAGTAAATACCTATTAAATTCTTTCATCTATATCACCTCCGGTGTTCTAGTTTCTGTTCTCTCATTCACTTCCTGGTTTGCGGCGCTGGTTCATGTAAAAACTACATTTCCCAGTATGCATTGCGGCATGCCCAGTAATTCACACCTCCTTGAAGTCTCTAAGGCGGCGTACACACGATTAAATCAGCCTGCTGGAAACGGTCTACTAGACCGTTTCAGCAGACAGATTCGATCGCGTGTACGGGCAAACAGACGGATTTGGCCATCCGACAGATTTCAAAGCATGCTTTGAAATCTGTCGGCTGGCAACCCGTCCGTCCGACATGTCTGCTGGTTAGTACGCTAACCAGCAGACATATCTTCTCGCACATGCGTCGAATGGATTTGACGCATGCGCGGAAGTGTTTTACTTCCAAGTGCAGTGACGTGGCGGCGTCAACGTCATCGCCACGTCACCGCACTGTCTGCCGGCGGGGATTTTGGTTTGATCGTGTGTACAGCGATCAAACCAGAACAGCCAGCAGACAAATCTGTTCAAATCGGTCTGTCAGACCGATTTGAACAGATTAATTTGCTCGTGTGTACGAGGCCTAACACGTAGAGAGCGTCCTGCCACACAGATGTAGTTCCCAGGAGGGGGTGAGCACGTCACTGACCACCGCAGTAAAGCCTCCCTTCACGGTGGTGAGTAACAATCAGACAAGCAAGAAGTGAACAGAGAAGAAATAGAGCAACTTCTGAGCAAAAACTAACAATGAGGAAGTGAAAAGAGGAATGTCTGCAGGTAAAATATGCTTATTATGAAAAAAAAAATCCTTTACAACCCCTTTAATTGGCTTCAGTGCTGACCAGTGTATTCTAACAGTGGAGGAGACGCGCTGTCAGAATACAACAGTGCTGCAGGGAGGATTCCTCCATCCACCCCAATCGTGGAGATAGAGGAATCTGTTCAGGTTTTTTGACCAGCTGGCTGAGGCGGCGTACACACGACCGAGGTTCTCGCTGGAAACCAGCGAGAACCTCGCTGGAAGCTGCATTCCTGCGAGGACCTCGGCCGTGTGTACGCTCTCGGCGAGCATCCCGTCGGGAATGCCGTCGAGCAGAAATAGAGAGCATGTTCTCTATTTGCTCGACGGCCCGCCTGGATGAATGGCTGGTTGCCATTCCCAACGGGCGGGTTGCCGATTTCGACGGCCGGCAGAGAACCTCGACGGTAACAGTGAATACAGTAAACCATTCCAAGTAAATTAAATATAATCAATTACTGTATATTTGTTTACATTGGACTAATATTTGTAGATGTAAAAAAATGTATAAAACAAGATATTACCAGCTCCAAAGCTTGCGCCCATTCCTGCAAAATACAAATATTCATTGAAAAATGGTTCTGTTAATCTCTCTTAATATTATTTTACATAGATGCATATAAGTATAAAACAAAATATAAAAAAAATATATAAAACAATAAAAAGTAAATCAAAAGTATAAAACAAAATATTACCAGCTCCAAAGTTTGCACCCGCTCCTGTAATATACAAATATTTATTAAAAAATGGTTCTGTTAATCTCTTAATAATATTTTACATAGCTGCTTATACATTGTACAAATGTAAAAGATACCCATAAAAGAAGCTATTACCTCCTCCAGATATCTTATCCCAGTTCCCTGTAAAATACAAATATTGCAGATTTGAGAAAATTTTCTTTTGTAGCCAGTACTAGATGTATACTACCTGCCCCTCTAGTCCAACTGCCCTGTGTTAATAAAGTTTTCTCAGTTTCTGTCTTAAAATTTAGTTTTCCCCATTACTGACGGGCACTAATGAGGTGGTACTGATAAGGTGGCACTGATGGGCACTGATGAGGAGGCACTGAAATGTAGAATTGGGTACTGATATTCACTGATGGGTACCAAGAGGCGGCACTGATAGGTGGCACTGATGGGCACTGACAGGCGGCTGTGATGGGCACTGACAGATGGCACTGATGGGCACTGACAGACGGCACTGATGGGCACTGACAGACGGCACTGATGGGCACTGATATGTGGCACTGATTGTCACTAACAGGTGGCACTGATGGGCAGCACTGATGATGAGGTACTGATGTGTTACTGCTGAGCACTGATTTGCACTGTAATGGCCACTGATTGGCACAGTGGTGGGCTCCGACTGGCACCACGGTGGGCACTGATTGGCACTGTGATGGGCACTGGCAGCCTTTGGGACACTGCTGGGCACTGATTGGCAGGTGATTGGCACATCTGAGGGGGCTGTGCTGATAATTGGCTCTACCTGTCAGTGCCAACCGAGGAATGCCGTTTACCGGCACTTACTGGTTCACACGATAAACAGCTGTGATTGGTCACAGCTTATCAACACGGTAAGAAGCCTCTGACAGAGGCTCCTTATCATGATCGGAGATGCAGCGTGTCAGACTGACATGCTGCACACACGATCGCCGCACGCGGTGACGTGGCGGTGACGTTGACGCCGCCACGTCACCAAACCCGGAAATAAAATGCTTCCGCGCATGCGTCGAATCCATTCGACGCATGCGCGGACAGTTCTGTCCGCTGGTTAGTGTACTAACCAGTGGACAGATCCGACGGACAGGTCCGTCGGACCAGTTTCAGCAGATAAATTTGATCGTGTGTACGCGGCCTCAGAGACACTCGGAAACTGTTGACACTTTCGAGTGCTCTGACGCATGTTACGCCCGCCCCACCCAGCTGGGAGAGTCTCCGAGTGTCTCAGAGCATCTCTGAGTTCTTCAGAAGCACTGGGAGCCACCGGCGCCCCAGGACCTCTGGCCATATGTAGTACTGCATACACCAGTGGCTTTACTACATGGATTGTACTGCTTGTATATATAAAGTCAGCACTCGCATATCAAGTCAAAATTTTAAAAAAAAATGTTGCTTGTCTTTCAAAACGCTTGTGTACCGCGTTACTTGCACACCGAGTTATTACTGTACCTTCTTATCTATTTATTAATGTTAGCAGCATGATGATTAAAATAGTTCATGTTAAATGAGAGTTTAGTTTCACCATTTCAAGTAAATATAATCTATTAGTGTAGTGTAAATGTGTTTACATTGGAATAATCTGTGGTTTTAGAGGTACAAAAGTGTAAAACAAAATATTACCGGCTCCGAAGTTTACACCCATATTCATTCCTGTAATATAAAAATATGCATTGAAAAATGTTTCTCTTATAATATTTCATACAGCTGCTTATTTTACAGACTTACAGTATAATACACATAATCAGGGGCAGACTGACAACTCAAGGGGCCCCTGGACAATAGGAAATTATGGGGCCCCCGGGCAATAGGAGATTATGGGGCCCCCGGGCAATAGGAGATTACGGGGCCCCCAGGCAATAGGAGATTACGGGGCCCCCAGGCAATAGATTATGGTGACACACAGTATACACACACATACAGTATACATACACAGTATACACACACAGACACACAATATACACACATAGTATACACATACACACACTGAAAAGGTACTGGAGGGGCGGGGCAGCTATGATCTTGGGATTGTTAAAAAACAAACATATTTTTACATACTGTCCCTGGTTTTACTGAGGCTGGCAACCCTGATGAGGCCCCCTAGTGGCATGGGGCCCCCGGTCAGTGCCTAAGTGCCCGAATGGTCAATCCGCCCCTGCACATAATGTTTTTTAACATCTCTACTATGGCAGTCTAACAATACACACATTTGATCATGCAACTTGAACAACTGACACCTTTCACTTAATTCATGGCACCATGGGAAGAGTTATATATAGAACAGGGTGGTTTCATAAGCTTTCACACTTCCCTTTATATATTGGGCAATCAAGCTCTGTCTTGACAAATGTAATGGTAAAGAATTTAGAGCCAGGCCCTGGGCGATTCACATACAGTTCTGTGCAGTGTGATTTCACAAAAAAAGTAGTACATATACTACTTTTGCAAACTCACTGCAACCATGTTATATAACAACCATGGTATACTTATCTCTGCACTAATTTTGCATAGAGCAACCCAGATCCTCCTCTTCTTGGGTACCTCACTGGTGTTCCTGGCTGCTCCGTTCTGCCGAGTTCCCCTGCAGCAAGCAGCTTGCTATGAGAACACCTGTGTAGCTGGCCAGCTAGAACCTGTCCTAGGTAGCTAATATAACCTACATGTATACACAGCTAAGCCTGCTAAGAAACTAATGTAGAGCACAAGTTTATATGTGAGAGACAAAAGCAAAGTTATTCATTGTGATTTTGTGCTTGGATGTCACATAACAGTTGTATGTTGTGTTCACAGAAGGAAAATAAAAAAATATGCCTTTAAGAGTAATTTGTTTGTATGGCAGCAGGAGGTAAGGAATAACACAGCTGAATTCATGCCAGAAAGCATAGAGTTAAGCTTTGGCCCAATCACAGCCTATCTCACATGGAGCAGAGTCTTGACCAGTCACAGCCAGCTTTACAAACACTCTATCTGGGAGGTTCCTAATACTCCATGTGCTACTAGATTATTCCAGACAGAGACAGAGCCAAACAGAGAGAGAGAGCAGACACACAAGGCCAGAGTCTTGTTTTATGGAAGCCAGGGGATAAAAATAGGTATGTGTCACAGTTTTATATATATATATATATATATATATATATATATATGTTCTTATTGTAAATAGTGTGGTTAGAACTGTATACTGATTTAGTTGTGTGTTCACTTGTAGTTCCACCATACCTTCATACCTTCATACCTTCAAATCATACCGAACCATACCTTCATACCTCCTAACCTAATTCACAAACCAAACCCAACTAAGCTAACCCTGCAAAAGCAACCTTGAAAACCAAGTTGCAAACAACAGAGTTATACCTTTCAGAGAAATCAGGGAATGCTTTGATAACTTACAGAGAGAGAGAGAGAGAGAGAGAGAGTAAATACTGAAGAAAGAAATATATCCACCATCTTATGTTAAATGACAAGATTGAATATTTCAACCACCATTTTGTTATACATTATTCATCACGTGTTTTTGTACATGGACTGTCTGCTGCAAGCAGCAGTATTTTATATGAAGAAAAGTTAATAAAGAAGTTATTTTAAGCATTCAGTGTGCTCTTTAAACCTACTACTTCCATAGAACGGTGCTAGAGGAATTTTCAGAGTAATAGACAGTCTTGTTGGACTGAAAAGTCAGAGATATCACAATTCTTCTAATGCCACAGCGCATGAGGCACTTCATAGTGCTGCGCCTGCCACAACCCGAGCCAAGCTCTTGATCTGTGACATGGAGCCGCGGCTTGGCATAGAAAGCATTAAGATAAAAAACCTTCTGCCTTTAGAATGACTTTAATATTGACACCTGCTACAGATCACAGCTGCAATGTGTTTTGGAATGGTCATGGAACATGGGTTTCTAGCACTACATTCTGATGCGAACTGGCCCAGTTGCTTGGGAGACTATATATATTGGGGTATGTTCTTGGCACTCATTAGAACCAAAGAAGATGCTCAAATAATACAGAACAGGTCCATTTGAATGTGACTTACTAATGCTATCTAATGTTATAATCAATGAAACTGAAAAATAAATAAAAAAAGATTACCTGCTCCAGGCATTGTCCCCCAATTCTTTCCTGTAAAGCACAGATATACAGCTTTGAGTCTAATAATCAGAGCCACATTCCTTCTTTCTGCCCCATTAAACCAACAGCCTTGGGCTGCTTTCCTCCTTGATTGGCTAGTCTTGTTATAACATTAACAACATCAGATGTCATAGTCGGAGGAGGCACACTAATGCTGTGTACACACGATTGGATTTTCTGATGAAAAAAGTCAGATGGACCTGTTTCATTGGAAATTCCAATCGTGTGTGGAGCCCAATCGGATGGGATCCAATGGGAAATTCCGATCGTCTGTGTGGAATTCCGTCAGAGAAAAATTCATGCATGCTCAGAGGCACATGCACAGAAGCATTGAACTTAATTTTTCTCAGCTCGTTATAGTGTTTTACGTCACCACGTTTTGGACATTCGGAATTTAGCCTGACAGTGTGTATGCAAGACAGCTTGAACGGAATTCCAAAGAATAAATCCATCTGATTTTAGACCATCAGATACTCCGATCGTACGGGTAGCAGGGTTGAGAAAGACAAATTGCTCATTCTGCACATATATACTGTCCCCCAATTTTATTAGCAGTTCAGTTTTAAATGTGCGGACCTAGAGAAAATGCACAAGCTTAAACTCTTTACCATGTGTTCATTAGGTAAAAAGCTGAGTTGTAATTTATTACCTGTTTGTGAGGTTGCATCAAATTGCGTTCCTGGCAAAAAAATGAAAGCTGTATGATCATGACATTCCAAATGTATATTTGATGTAATAATTAACAAGAAGGTGACCAAAATCACATTATTAATAATTGACTGTAATTAAAACTGTAATTAAAACATTTATTTATTTATAACCAGGGATGCCCAAACTTTTTTTAAAGAGGGCCGGATGATGTCTACTATTGGCGCCCCGTGTCAGCGGTGTTAGGAATACGCCCACAGCAACATGCTGCAGCCTGTGTGTCTAATAGTGGGTATTAGAGAATTTGATATTTTTTCCGAAAATCTCACGCTCGTCCTTGCCTGGGGGGCCAAAAGGGTGCCAAATTGCCAACATCGATGGGGGCCGTATAGAACCGGTCCACGGGCCGCAACTGGCCCGCGGGCCGGACTTTGGACATGTTTGCTTTAAACCATTCCAACTAAATTAAATATTTATCAATTACAGTAGATTTGTTTACATTGGAATAATATGTGATTTTAGATGTAAAATTACAAAAGAAAATATTACCAGCTCCGAAGTTTGCACCCATATTCATTCCTGTAATATAAATATGCATTGAAAGTAGTTCTTACAATATTTCATACAGCTGCTTATATATTGTAAAAGATAACTAAAACAAAGTTATTACCTCCTCCAGGGATCATATCCCAGTTTCCTGTAAAATGCAAATATGCAGATTTAAGAAAATGTTATTTTGTACCCAGAGCTAGATTTATACTTCCTGGCTAGGGATGAGTTTCGAGTTTGAGTAGAACTCATGTTTGACTCGAACACTGCCTTTTCGCCAAACGGCGAACTATTTGGGGTGTTCGCGGCAAGTTCGTGTGAACTTTAGAACCCTGTTATAGTCTATGGGACTCGAACGTTTGAAATCTAAAGTGCTAATTTTAAAGGCTAATATGCAAGTTATTGTAATAAAAAGTGTTTGGGGACCTGGATCCTGCCCCAGGGGACATGTATCAATGCAAAAAAAAGTTTTAAAAACTGCAGTTTTTTTTGGCAGCAGTGATTTTAATAATTCCTTAAAGTGAAACAATAAAAGTGAAATATTCCTTTAAATTTCGTACCGGGGGGGGGGGGGGGGGTATAGTATGCTTGTAAAGTAGCGCTTGTTTCCCATGCTTAGAACTGTCCCTGCACAAAATGTAATTTCTGAAGGAAAAAAAGTAATTTTAAAGCTGTAATGAATTGTGTGGGGGGTCCACGGCATTTTTTTTTTTTTTTAAATTGGGGTGGAGTTCCCCTTAAAATCCATACCAGACCAGACCATACCTGAAGGTTTTTTTTTTATTTGACACAGGGTTGACACAGGGTTACCATTAATATCCATACCAGACCCGAAGGGCTTGGTAAATGAATTTGGGGGGACCCCCACGCATTCTTTTTTTATGAATGACTTTTCTCTGTATTGCTGGTATCCGACAATTCATTATAGCCACAAGTGATTTTATATGACTTTTTCCCTTCAGAAATTACATTTTGTGCAGGGACAGTTCTAAGCACAGGAAACAAGCGCTACTTTACAGGCATACTATACACCCCTAGGTACGAAATTTAAAGGAATATTTAAATTTCATTGTTTCACTTTAAGCATTATTAAAATCACTGCTCCTGAAAAAACTGACGTTTTTTCAAACTTTTTTTGCATTGATAAATGTCCCCTAGGGCAAGACCCGGGTCCCCAAACACTCCCCCGGGGCAGGACCCAGGACCCCAAACACTTTTTAGGACAATAACTTGCATATTAGCCTTTAAAATTAGTACTTTAGATTTTAAACGTTCGAGTCCCATAGACTTTAACAGGGTTCTAAAGTTCACACAAACTTTTGGTCTGTTCGCAGGTTCTGGTGGGTGGGCTTGGCTCATCCCTATTCCTGGCCCTCTAGTCCAACTACCCTATGCTTTTCTCTTATTTCATGTGTTTGGCTGGTCTTAGTATCAAACAAAAAAAAAGACATCATAGTCACAGAAGGCTCACTAAGGCTGGGGTCAGAGAGGCTGGTAGAGGCAGGTTGTTCAATATGTCTGATCCTGGGAATGGGTGCACCAGACCCATATTACAGACTGGACAGTAAAATAAAAGCAGCATATTGATGATGTCATCAATGTGCTCACTGTGCTCTCTCTTCCTATCAGCATATTATTGATCAGCATGTTGAGTCCTGCCCCTTCCTCGCTAACCCTTAGTGCTGCCATATAAGGGATTGGAAGGTGCTGATACCAAGTCAAATACAGCTACTTACGCTAACTACATTTTTACATTTAATATATTTATTGAATACAACTTGGAGTTCAGCTTTAACTATAACCCATTACTGTAGATTTCTTATTGGATTAATATATAAAACATAAAACAAAATATTACCAGCTCCAAAATTAACACCAAAACCCATTCCTGCAAACAAAATAGAAATAATAATAATACAAATATGCAACTTTTATAAGCAAAATATTATCTTATGACATTGCACACAGCTACCATATACAGATGTGTAATACACATATAATCCCTACTGTGGCAATCTGACTATATACACTTTCTCCATACAATTGACACTTTTCCCCAAATTCATGGCACCATAGGAAGAATTATGTATGTTTTAACCTCCCTGGCAGTATGATTATGTCAGATTTTAGGTGCTGAAAGCGGTATCATTATTTTGCATGGAAATTTGGCGTTTTACATTGTAGGCCTGTAATTCTTAGTAGGGATGAGCTTCGCGAATTCACTGCGGCATTGTGCGCTGATGATTGGCCAAGCATGCTGTATGTCCCGCATGCTTGGCCAATCACAGCGCGCAAAAAACAAAGAGCCATAATTGGCCAAAGCCTGGGTGGCTTTGACCACTTATGGCTCAGGGCTTTAGCACACGCCCCACACTATAAAAGGCCGCCTGCTGGGCGGCCTCGTGTAGTGTGTTCCGGCTTGTTAATGAGAGCAGTCAGAGAGACAGAGAGGTTGTCTTTTTATATAGCTAGATAGAGCAGGCAGACAGGCTAGTCAGTTTAGCTTAATTTATAGTGTGTAGAGAATATATATACATCCCTAGGAGTTGTACATATATTTATACACTGTATAGCTTAGATAGATCTGTTCTTCCTAACTTACTGGCAGGCAGGTGATTGTGCTATTTAAAGACATTATCACATGTATAGACACCCAGCAGGTACAATATTTAAAGGAATTCATTTTTTTTTTTTTTTTTTAATTTAAGCATCATTAAAATCACTGCTCCAGGAGCAGTGATTTTAACTAGATGCCGACCGCCCGCCGTCATATTACTGCGGGGCGGTGGCAGTGCTGGGCGAGAGCACGTAGCTCTACGTCCTATCTTTTTTGGCCGCTAGAGGGCGCGATCGCCGCCGGGCACGCGCGCTCGTTCGTTACAGAGCGGGGAACGAGAGCTGTGTGTGTAAACACACAGCGCTCGTTCCTGTCAGCGGGGGAAACGCTGATCTTCCGTTCATACAATGTATGAACGGAAGATCAGGGATTCCCCCTAGTGAGTCAACCCCCCCCATACAGTTAGAACACACCAGGAACACACTTAAAACATAAAAATGCCAATGGTCCCAAAAATGTGTCAAAAGTGTCCGATGTGTCCGCCATAATATCGCAGTACCGAAAAAAAACGCTGATCGCCGCCATTACTAGTAAAAAAAAAATATTAATAAAAATGCCATAAAACTATCCCCTTTTTTGTAAACACTATAAATTTTGCGCAAACCAATCAATAAACGCTAAATGCGATTTTTTTTTTACGAAAAATATGTAGAAGAATACGTATCGGCCTAAACTGGGGAAAAAAAAAGTTTGTTTAGATATTTTTTGGGGATATTTATTATAGCAAAATGTAAAAAATATTGCATTTTTTTTAAAATAGTCGCTCTATTTTTGTTTATAGCGCAAAAAATAAAAACCGCAGAGATGATCAAATACCACCAAAAGAAAGCTCTATTTGTGGGAAAAAAAGGACGCCAATTTTGTTTGGGAGCCACATTGCACGACCGCGCAATTGTCAGTTAAAGCGACGCAGTGCCGAATCACAAAAAGTGCTCTGGTCAGGAAGGGGGTAAATCCTTCCGGGGCTGAAGTGGTTAATAATGTTTAAATAAAAAAAATGAAATGAAAAATTCTTTTAAATATTGTACCTGCAGTGCTGGGTATCTATAGTTTGCCTGTGAAAACGTCTTTGAGAACCCGGGTCTTGCCCGAGAGAACATGTATCAATGGAAAAAAGTTTTCAAAACGGTCACTTTTTCAGGAGTCCTGCTCCTGAAAAAAATACAGTTTTTTAAACTTTTTTCCATTGGGGCAAGACCCGGGTTCTCAAAGATGTTTTCCAACAATAACTTGAATATTGGTCTTTAAAATGAGCGTTTTTGAATTCGAACGTTCGAGTCCCATAGACTTCAATGGGGTTCTGAATGGTCGGTCTGTTCGACGGTTCTGGTGCGAACTGAACGCGGGTATGTTCGGCTCGTCCCTAATTCTTAGAAATAACTCACTTAAATCTGTCCAAACAAGAGTCTAGTAGACATCTCGGGTATGATAAAGTTTGAAAAAAAAAATCATAAATTATAATAAATAACTATAAATAATTATAACAAATAATGTAATTATAATAAAAATTATTCAATAATGGAATCAAATCAAAATCACTGAAATTTGCTCAGTTGCAGAATTGTCACTGTCATTACTTTTTTATTTTCTATGATGAATTTCCCCACAAATCGCTATTGCTCAATTCTGCAAGTGATTATAATTTATTTTCCTGGTGCCTTCATGGCAGCATACATATGGTTGGTGGCTCCGCCCTCATCCAACCCACAGGACCAATTATAACTCTTTAAAAGAGAGCGACAGCCTCCCCTCTGACATTCTTTTTTCTGTCCTCAAACCTGCAGGATCATGGATCACCTGGATTCAGCCCTTACTAAGCCACTGTGTTGGCCAGCCATTACAGGTTCATGCTCCCCTGTAGATGAAGTCCCATATCTTAGGCTGCTAAATGCGCCAAAAAGGTTTGGGAGCCCATTTTTCTGTGGATCTTTTCTGGGTCTGGAGTTCAGGTATTTTCCTCCATCCGTGACTGAAAACACTGCTCCAAGGTAAAAGACGTCTGATTACAAATTTTGCAGTGCTATTTTTCACTGCTGATGATTGTGGCTTGTTGGAGACAGGTGGCTATTAAGCCTTCTACAGCTGCTTACAGGGCAAGTCTTGTTCAACTGTTTAAAAAAAAAAAAAAAATCTGCCGTTTGCTATAAGGGCGATTACATTCTAGACCACCTGTCCCTCACCTCTTTCTCTGTCTTCCAGACGCATGCTGCCGTCTTAGCCAGCAGACTCCTGGGCTATAACGAGGTATGGCAGAGTTTATGACTCTCGTAGCCAGGCATGCGATCTTCCGCAGCAGGGGGGGGCCCCCCTCCTGCCGCCCCTGCTGGAGAGCATCTGCGGCGCTTCGCGCGCCCCCTCTGCATTTGATTTATCCCTTCCTTGGACACTGTTGTGTCGCAGGGATATGACGTCACCGCGCGCATGCGCAGTAGCCTCCGGAGGCCAATGCGGCCATCTTGGTATACCCGGAAGTAGTCGGTATATAAATGAGGATGTTTTTCCTCATTATGTTTAAACAGCTCTCCACTGCAACACATCCTAGGTTAAGGGAAGATTACATTCTACTGCCTCCTCCTGTTTATTCCCCATATTATGGATCCAGCCCAGGGTAAAATTAGGAGTGGATCATGTTTGTGCATATTTCTGTGGAATACATATTTTCATGTGCATATAATGGGTGAGGATGTTTTTCTGTACATATGGGTATGTACATGGATGTGTAGGTGCATGTGTATATGTATATACTTAGGTAGGGTATCCTTGATACCTCATGGATCTCAGCCTTGCCTGTGCATAGGCCTGGATGTGTATATGTATGTATACACAGATTATTTATATATATATATATATATATATATATATATATATAGTTTTTATGTATTCAATATAAAAAAAAAAAAAAAAACATATATGATCATATGCGTTCATGGGTGTATATATGCATATTCATAGGTACGCTATACATATAGGTATGTGTTCCAGAAAGAAGAAAAAAAAAAAAAAAAAAATAATAATAATAATATATAAAAAGAAAAGTTAAACCACGCAGGTTAACCTTGTTGGTTTCCCTCTTTAACAGCCCTTCCCCGCAGCTCAGTATTACAAAAAGATCCTCAACATACCACTAGGTAAGTGGCTGCAACTACCAGGTAAGTTCAAAATAAAAAAGAGCACGTGACTACCTTCTATAGAGGAAAAACAGAATTTTTCTGTCCTTTCCTTCTTTTGCAGCCCGCAACCTCAGCCAAGTCGCAGAGGGGCACAGAAGAAGGGGTCCAAAGCTTATGGTGTCCCAAAGAGTGGTCACTCTGCTTCAGCCTACACACCTGACAGCCGCAGGTCTTCCTGACATTCGGCTAGAAAGTATCCCTCTCCTCATCACCCTGCCACCCCCAAAGCCTGCTGGGTCTGCGGTGATGATGCGCTTCCAAAAAAATTGGTCTGCAGTTACTGCTTTCTGGGAGCAGCCGGAAATGAGGAAAAGGAGAGGGAGGAATACTGGGTCAACATTAGGAAAATAATTAAAGACGCAATCCAGGAGTCGTCTCCATCTCAAGGTCCAGCTACCTCTTCATCAAAAGATATTTTTCAGGGGTCTGCCCCCAAGATCCCAGGTCAGCAGATAAGTGCAGGGGCCAGTTTGGATGACTCCCAAGATGCATCCGAGAAGCAAGGGGCCCACTACGATTCTGGGGTACCTGATAATTTTCTGGCCGCCTTAATGCGAAATATGGTAGCAGGCCAGGTCGCCTATATCCATCCTCGTGGGCTGTACCCTCCAGCTGACACTAGTGCTCAGCTGTTTTTCTTACCATCTATGGATCACTCGGCTACTGTAAGAAATGCAGCACATTCCTCAAGAGGTGCAGCGTCTCAAGAAGACCTATTGGGTCACAAGATTGAGAACGGCCTCAAATCTAAATATGAGACAGCTGAGAGAGCGTGAGAATCAGCAGCCGCTTTAGCTTCAGCTGCCGAGACAACAAAGGCATGGTCTACCAATTTTGAATTAGCCTTGAGCCAGGGCCTCGAGCCAGAGGAAATTCTCAATTCTCTGGAGCAATTAAATTGGCTTCAGGATCTATGGTCGAGGCAGCAGCGAAAACACTGGAATCTTCCTCTCAGGCCTTACTGCATACAGTAACTGCCAGGAGGTATAGGAGTAGGCAAAGCCACCTCCAGGCTACCCTCATGAACATAAGGAAAGAAGGGGACGCGTCTAGCTCTCCCGGAATTCAGAAGCCCTTTTGACTTCCTGTTTACTCAAGCTGAACCAGCGCGTACTGCCATTCTGGTTTAACGGGAAACTGACTCCCCTACAATTCGCCTTGGTCGCACCAAAAAAAAAAAAAAGGGAAAAAAAAAAAAAAAAAAGACTTTCTAGCTCAACAGGCTCCTATGTCCTTGCTACTCACCAAGGTCCATATAGAATAAAAGATCTCAGGACTCTGATTCAGCTTACACAAAGCCCATACATGATGGATTTCAGTTCCGAGTTCCGTGAGCTGTTTGGGGGTTCATACCTCTCAAATCTTTTCCCTTTCTGGTTATTTGAAAAAGGGAAATGCGTGTGTGTGTTTTTTTTTCCCCATCCTTCAGATGTACGCAATTCATCCCAGGTCTACAGCAAACTTGTCAACCTGGCAATCCTCGGGTGAGAATCCCTTAAAAAAAATGGGACTCATGGCAGTACGACCAGAAGTGGAGATGGCCCCTGTAAAGCCTCAAGGGTTTCCACCTGCATTTTCATCAGGTTCTCCTACCCCTTATGTTCCAAGACATTAGTGGACTTCATTTACAATTTGGATGCCTGCCTTTAGGCACACCATGCACCCCGGATCTTAGCAGAAAGATCTAGTGTTAATCTCTTCCGAGGGGAAAAGTTGCACTTTCCACATGAGCAGGAAGATGTTCTATCTTCATTTCATTACAATAAGGTTTCCGATCTCGTATACAAGAGGTGTATGTTCACCTTAGCATGAATGCATCTGGTCAAGTAATTACCAAAAAAAAAAAAAAACATATATAAAAATGTTTTAGTCTTTTTGCCTATGCAAAGATTATATTCCTATGAGACTGATGTCTCCCCTAAAGAGAAGAAAGTCCCCACCCACAGCCTAAGCTGGGAACATGACAATCGGAATCATATCGGGGTCCTCTTACATCCTCCCCCTGGACTCTGGCAGCATGGTGGGAACATTAACATCTCTACACCTCGTTACAACAGACTTTCCTAACGGAAAGGTCCGGGTCTCAGAGAATTCTACTTTTTAGAAGTAGTACCGGTCCTGTGCTATAATCAAGTCTTCTCGGTGGGTGGAGCCACTTGCAGTTGGTTCCTACTCCTTGGTCCATCCCTGTAGCAGCAGCGGTTCTTCTGAATTTCAGCAACCTTAGGGGACTCAGTTGACCAAGACAACTGGTATTTAAATAAGGACAGTTCGGTATCCAACATACAGGAGTCAGATACCGCTGACATATCAATATTCTGCCAGAACATTACCTCTGAAGGACGAGTCCATTCCCACACAGATGAGCATCAGGTCGACCTTAACCTGAGTCCAGTCCCAAAGGACGAACACACGCACATAGGCAGATCGTCATTCTTCAAAAACATTCCTGATATGACTCAAGGCCAAGAGGATCTCACCAGCCTCAAGCAGTTGATGTTTTTTTTTTTTAAAAAAAAAAAAAGGGGAAGGGAATAAATAATTTGGCTGATGACCTAGGAAGGAAAATACCAACTCCAATACGCAGCTATTGGTTCAGCTTGCCTCCCGAGAGGCTGTCCTCATGGGCTAGTCCGCTAGTTAAGATCTCTTCCTTTTGGTGCATATTTGTTTTTACACTGAAGGCTCCCAATTCCTTCACACAATTTCCCAATCTCAAGGGTAATACGGGCGTACGCCCTCCTACCTGGTTAAGTGCCAGCGCCTAGCAGAGAATTGGTTCACCTCCCCAACTACAAATCCTCGGTTGGTCTAGGAAATCTTGATACAGGCTGCCAGACGAGCAGGCCCCGTTCGGTCCTTCTGCCGATTGCGTACATTCGCATATCCGAAAGAGTTCACTCCTATTCGCTTTCGGATGTCCCTGGAGTTAATCATCAGGAATGGAGAAGGGGGGGAAAAAACTAAAAGTTCAGTCACTCCCACAAGATAAATTGCACTTTTACCCAGAAAGTCTTCCTCCAGTAGCACCTTTTGACAGGAAGAAAAGCCTCTTTCAGCCCTGGAAGACATCAGATAGAACCTAAATTCACAATAAGAACATGCCTCGAGGGCAATCATTCATTTTTTTCCCCAGATAGGGTGACTACGTCTAAAGGGGGATGTGCCACTGCTATTCAGTTTACTCGCAGTCTTTCCTTGCACATACACGAGAATCTTCTATGTAAGACGCTACTCTCTTTTTTCCATACTTCTAAGCACCGTCTCATCCGTTCAAAGGCCCTCAAAGTACAAGCCTCCGTATTTAGGATTCCGATGTTTCAATTTAAACAAGTTGGTCATCTGGCAGTCTTGCCAGTTCAAGTCCAGAGCTCCCTCTGCGAGCCAATTTATCTAAGAATGGGTAGTCCCAAATCTTTCAGTATGTTCCAACAACTCCTGACTGGCCAAACCAGTTAGAAGAAGACTTCTTCAGGCGTCTCGGATCTGGCAGGCATGCTACCAGCTTACCTTGAAAAAAAAAAAAAAGAGGGGGAGAAAGTTGTGGACACCGAGGACAACTTCATCAAGTTGGATGGTTCATCTTATCCAGACAACATACCGGGCTAGTGGTCCTCCGCTCCAAAGTCAAAGAAGACTTGTGCGGGGAATGGCGGCTTCC
Organism: Rana kukunoris; assembly: GCA_029574335.1. NCBI lineage: Eukaryota > Metazoa > Chordata > Amphibia > Anura > Ranidae > Rana > Rana kukunoris. The sequence continues at coordinate 142,602,734 of CM056055.1, forward strand.
TGGACTACAGCAACACTAGAATCTTCCAAGCGCCCTGCCATTAGGCAAACGGTCATTCTACACCGCATTCATGACCTAGTTGGGTCTACTCTTACTCATAGTGATGTAGGGGGAAAAGTCTGTTCAGCTGTTTTCTCTTGGATAGAGATTAAAATACTTTTTGCAGCAACCCTCCCTATAAGCGAGTTATTTACCATATGTATGCTGCCATGAAGGCACCAGGAAAATGGAAAATTGAATACCTACCTTTCTGTAATTTTCCTTTCCTGGTGCCTATCCATGGCAGCATACGCCCTCCCTTTCTTAGAATCCTTAATTGTTTGAGTCTAGTTACAAGAATGTCAGAGGGGAGGCTGTCGCTCTCTTTTAAAGAGTTATAATTGGTCCTGTGGGTTGGATGAGGGCGGAGCCACCAACCATATGTATGCTGCCATGGATAGGCACCAGGAAAGGAAAATTACAGAAAGGTAGGTATTCAATTTTCCATTATCGCTGTTTTCTAGCTGCTCTAAAACCATTTTTGACATAAAGGGCCACTTTTTGGTTGCTATGGACAATCTATAGTTTACAGGCAGAAAGAACAGTTTTTTTAAATATAAAAGTACACTGGGCAGACCACTAAGGACAAAGGGGTGTGTGTATTTTTTACATACAGTACTGTAATATATAAGATTACAGTATACTGTATGTAATGTGTTTATTTACTTTTTTGAATTTGGCGCCGTTCTCCTCCCCCGTGCATCGCAACGTCGCAGGGAACGGAGATCGGCGGCACACAGGCACTGTGTGAATCGAGCAAGGACCTGCTCGCTCACACAGCGGGGAGGCATCGCAGGATCCAGGGACAAGGTAAGTTGTCTGTGGCTGCTGCGAGGCGATCCCGAGTCTGGCTCTGGGATACCGCTTTTGGTAAAGAAATCTTACCCCGAGCCAGACTCGGGAATACCACGAGGGGGGTTAAATAGAACAGGGTGGTTTTACAAACTTTCATTCTCCCAATCATATGTTGAACAATCAAGATCTGCCTTGACACATTTCATGGTAATAGATTAAAGTGACTGAGTTACATGGGTGGCTATCAGTGGTGGGATATGTTCCTGGCACTCGTGAGAACCAAAAAAGCTTTTTCAATAACAAGAAAAACATCTTCAACATTACAGAACAAGTCCAGCTGAATGTGACTTACTAATACTAGCTAATGTAATAATTAATGAAACTGGGAAAAATGAACAAACTATTTCAGCAACAAACAATGCATACATTTTGTAGGGCATCAATAGTGAGGACCCAGCCACTTTGCATGGGCAGGCAGGTGAAAAGTCTGATAATTTTTACCATGATTTCAATAAGTAAAAATATGAGATGTAAATTATTACCTGTTTGTGAGGCTGCATCCAATTGCGTTCCTAGCAAAAGTATAAAATTTGGATGATCATGACATTAATAGGCACATTAGCAAGCGTGCATTAACAAGTGTGTGCAAAATGACATTGGACCACTATGGTGTAAATAGGCCCTAAGCAGGGCCGCCTTCAGGGGGGGGGGGGGCAGGCATTACACCTGTAAGGGGCCCAATTGTTCCCAGGGGCCCGGACGGCCCCCCTTCTGTTTTTTGCATTACACCTGTTAGGAGCCCGATGGTCCCCAGGGCCCCTTACAGGCCCGGCTGCCCCCCCCGTTTTATTTATTTATTTATCTTTTGCATTACACCTGTAAGGGGCCCAACAGTCTACAGGGCCACTTAAAGGCCCGTCCGCCCCCCTCCTGTTTTTTTTTTTTATTATTTTTCTCATTACACCTGTAAGGGGGGCGATGGTCCCCCCAGGACAACCGAACCCCCCCTGCTTATTTTTTATCTTGCGTCAGGAAAGAAAAGATTACACCTGTTTTTTTTGTCAGTGTAAGGGGCACCAAAATTTGTGATGGCTGCCCTGGCCCTAAGACTTTGGACACTTTTTGTATTGATGCACCTGGTTTGTATTTAGTTGCTTTTTGCAGGTGTCTCAAACTGACGGCCCTCCAAGCTGTTGCAAAACTACAAGTCTTATCATGTCCTCTGCCTGTGGGTGTCATGCTTGTAACTGTCAGCCTTGCAATGCCTCATGGGACTTGTAGTTTCACAACAGCTGGAGGGCCACCAGTTTAAGACCCTGATTTAAAGTATAACTAAGGGCAAAACTTTTTTTTTTCATTTTGTATAGAGTGGAGAGGGATTAGAAAACCTACCTGTCAGGTCTTCGTTGCTTTCTGTGCCTCCATGAGGGAGATTCACTCCCTCAATTTGTCTTGTTTATTATTGTCATCCAAAGTGAAAGTTAAAAAAAATCGAAAACTTGGGGTGTCCCCAGAAAAATAATAGTAGGCAAATGTTCCAATGGGGGTTCTGGTTCTGGAGACCTGGGGGTCTCCAAGTGATTCCTTTAATTTGTAGGTATTTCCTCTCACTTCCTGTTTGGCTGTGGGACAGCAAGTAAAGGTAAATCTCCCCAATGGGACAAAGATGGCAAAAATAAACCTTAGAGGGGTTATAATCCTCCTTACTCTATCCAAAAAAAAAAATATGTTTTTCCAATAGTTCTACTTTAAAATATTCAGTTGGGTTTTAGCAGTGGATACATGAAACAATTCCAGATAAATTAAATAGAATCAATTACTGTAGATGTGTTTACATTGGTATAATGTGTGGTTTTAGATGTAAAAAAAGTATAAAACAAAATATTACCAGCTCCGAAGTTTACACCCATACTTATTCCTGTAATATACAAATATGCAATGAAAAATTCTTCTTCTAATGGCTCTCTCTTTTAATAACATTTCACATAGCAGCTTATGTGTTGTACAAATATACAAGATAGCCATAACAAAGCTATTACCTCCTCCAGAGATCATATCCATGTTTCCTGTAAAATACAAATATACAGATTTTAGAAAATTTTATTTTGTAGCCCGGGGCTGGATTTATATATTTTGCCCTCTAGTTCACCTGCCCTGTGCCACTTCCCTATTGTTCCAAATGTCTGGCTAGTCTTAGTATCAACCTAACAAGATCACATGTCATAGCCATATGAGGCACACCAAGACTGTGAATGGAAATACAATTGCTGGGAGCCGCATTCTGCCGAGAACCTCGGCCGTGTGTACGCTCTCGGCGAGCCCCGCCCGTCGGGAAACCCGTCGAGCAAATAGAAAACAGGTTCTCTATTTGCTAGACGGCCCGTCGGGATGAATGGCTGGTTGCCTTTCCCGACGGGCGGGTCGCTGATTCTGGCGGCCGGCAGAGAACCTCGACGGGCGGAACGATGTGTTCCGCCCGTCGAGGTTCTCTGCCGTGTGTACGGGGCCTGAGCCAACAGGAATTTTTAATCGCATGTATGCGGCAAAAGTCTAGAAAGACATAGGAGATGTACCTCACACTGATCATATTTTTCTGTAACTTTCGTAAACTTCTATATTTTTCAGAATGGTTCATACATTCCGTTTGTGCTCAGTGAGCAAATATTAAATATTACCTGGTTGCTGTAAGGATTCACGCAATGGTATTCCTGGGAGAAGCAAGAAAATGGTCATGGCATTTCAAAATGTAGCAATTTTTATTTATATTTTTCTCCATTTTATTCGAATGTAATTTTCATAAGAATATGTATTCTAGAAATGTGTGTGCTTTATATTTAAAGGTCAGAACAAGTGCAGTTGAATGTGACTAACTGCTACTTGATGATGGCGAGATCACTTAAAGCATGGGGAAAAAAAGCAAATTATAACCCGCTTCAGATATTATACCCGACGTCATTACAGTACAAATATACAATTTTGAACAAAAGATATCTTATATCCAAAAAGTTCTGTGAAAGGGCTAAAGTTGTCCAGTATGAAATACCAGCATTGGCTGTAGTGTACTAAAATACATTCCTGAGGAGCAAACAAGGTAAGAGTCCACCAAAAACAGATGTGGTATTTTGTATACAGTATCTCATGCAGTGAACTGCAGATAAGGGTGAGTAATATTCTTGACAAAAGCTCAAACGCCAACCCTCAGTATTAGCTGGTCACGGGTAGTATTCCACACTACAGAAGCAAAACCACAGGAACAAGTATGGTATCTTGTATATAGTATCGCATGTAGTGGAGTGCAGATAAGGATGAGTAATATTGTTGACACAAGCTCTAACTCCAACTCTCACTATTAGCTGGTCACAGGTAGTATTCCACAGTTTAAGAGACCATTATAACAGTGTGAATTGACTTCACTTACAGTAAGTCAGTGTATGCAGAAAATCCAAACATAGGTAGCCATGTTAGAAATGTAGTACACCCACTCCACTTGGGCCATTAGATATAGTATTCAGCCCAGATATGGTGTTGCAATATTAGCCATTACAAATAAGTAGTTTTAAGATACGTATAAAAGTATTTTGTGCACATAAAGGGGTATAAAGGTTGATACTTATCAGTCCATGAGGCTAATCGTGGCCCAGATGAAGAGCTGACTGAGTGGTTTCACCAGAATCCGCCGGCTGCACCAAAGGCTATTCATTTATTTAGGAGTATGAGCTTTTGCCAACAATATTACTCACTCTTATCTGCACACCAGCAATTACATGTACTTTTAGGTGAAGATAAATATAAAACAAAATATTACCAGTTTTGGAATTAACAAAATTACAAAATTATTCCTGTTGCTAACTGCAACATACAAGGCCATCCATAACATCGCCCCCAGCTACATCACCAACCTCATCTGCAGATATCACCCAAATCGTCCCCTCCGTCCTCCCAGTACCTCCTGCTCTCATGCTCCCTTGTTACTGCCTCCCACGCTCGCCTTTAGGACTTCTCAAGAGCCTCTCCCATCCTGTGGAACTCCTAGCCCCAGTATGTCCAATTAGCCCCTAACCAAGGCTTCCCTGAATAAATTAGTTTTCAGGGATCTCATAAAGGTGGATAGGTTAGGGGCTAATTGGACATACTGGGGCTAGGAGTTCCACAGGATGGGAGAGTTTTCAGGGATTTCGCCTTTAGGACTTCTCCAGAGCCTCTCCCAACCTGTGGAACTCCTAGCCCCAGTATGTCCAATTAGCCCCTAACCTATCCACCTTTATGAGATCCCTGAAAACAAATTTATTCAGGGAAGCCTATCCCACAGCCACCTAACAACTGTCCCTGAGCCACCCCCATCAAATCATTCTCCACAGCTATTACCTTTTGTTCCACCACCCTGTCCCTTTAAAATGTAAGCTCTATGAGCAGGGCCCTCCTGTCTCTTCTGTATGGAACGGTACTGTAATTGTGCTGTTCCCTGTCTACATTGTAAAGTGCTGCGTAAACGCTATATAAATCGTGTATAATAATAATAATTCCTGCAAAATACAATTAAAGTGGATGTAAACCCCCATACACCCAGTGAAGTAAACAACCTCAGATGATACACAGAGATTAACCAAATCTTCCTACATAGGTTTTATATGTATATCTGCTGTCTTCACATTTATATACTGTTTACAAAGTTCAGATTTAGTTAGGAGATTTTCTCTTCCTGGTTAACACAGAGTGTGATGTCTGGGCATACAGCCAAGATAGTCAACATTGCTGATTGGAGGAAAGGCACACACCCCCTCTCATCATAGGCAGAGACTCTCAGAGCTGTTTTGTAATAGGAGTTGCTCTCTGCTAATCTATTTTAGCAACCTCCTTTGACAAAAGTTTCTGGCTGCTTTTGTAAAAAAATATGCCAGGAGTTTTCAGGCTGATAACAGAGGAACCGTTCAGAAGAGAGCTATAAGACAAAATACTGCAGATATATGTGCCCAGCTTAAATGTCATGTATCGGGTTTACATCCACTTTAAGTGGCTTTGAAAAAAAGGCTCTATTTTAACATTCTTTGCAGCTGTACAATCTACAGATCACTTAAATTATAAAAAATAAATATCAATAATAAAAAGAATTACCTGCACCAGAATTAATACCAAAGTTAATTCCTGCTAAATGAAAAAACATAGAGTGTTAAAAAAACTTTCTCACTCAGCTGCCTATAGTATGAAATAAAGAAATATACAATTTTGAAAAGGCTCTTTTATATTCAAGGTTTAATTTATACATCCAAACCACTGGGCCAATTGCCCTGTGATGCTTCTTTTCTACCAGTTTCACATTAACAAAATCAGATGACATAGCTGTACGAGGCACACAAAGACAGAGAGATTCTGAGAGCCAGTTTGCATATTCTATGTCAGTAATTCTAGAATCCATGATTTAAAGGCTAGACCTAACCCCTTATCTTCTCTTCCTCTGCAGTTTGGTTTTAGGTGTACAAACCCAGAAAAATCGAACTGTAAATGCACAATAAATTACTCAGACAACAAAAATGCACATACTGTACTGTACAGGGTCGTCCACAATAAAAAAAACAGGCTTACTGCAATGACAGGCAGGATAGCAGTCCAGAACCTTTCACTGTACTGTACATGGGAATGTGCTGGCTACACGTGTCCAGTTTTCACATGGAAGGCCCTGTACACTTTGGTTTTCCTGACGGGATTCCTGGCAAGCTTGCGGTGCATACAGATGGCCATTCAAAAGAACCACCGTTCTTTTGAATTGCAAGAATGCGGTGATGTTATTGACTACGACGAGCCGGCGCTCGTCACACTCGATGCCGTTGCCGCCATCTTGCTACACCCCACACTAAACTTGTATGCTACTGCGCATTTGTCGAACTCTTATCGAGCATGCTGGGTTTACCTGGGACAGGTAAGCATACAGACGTCCGTTTTTCTCGGCAGGAAACACTCTGCTGGTAAACCCAACGAGAAAACAGAGAGCAGGGTTCTCTATTTTCCTGTCGGGATTCTTGGCTGTTTTCCTGACGGGAAAACTGCTAGGGAGCATACACAGGGTCAGGATTCCTGGGCAGATGCTCTCCTGGCAGTTTTCCTGCCGGGAAAACCAGTCGTGTGTACAAGGCTTAAGAAGAAAAGAGGTACCTCCTACTAATTGTATGTCTCTTGTGCTGATTTTCTGTATGTGATTTTGGCTGTACTTAGGCTTTAGTGAAAGCTGGCATACGTTTGTGGCTTTTGCACTAAGCCAGCTTAATCAGATGCAAGGTCATGTCTGACATAGATTTCCTGAAACCTTGTAAAAGACAAAGCAGACATACCTTACACTGGCCATTTTTCCCATTATCTTTTCACAACCCCTGTATTTATCAGAATAGTTTTATTTTCATCACTTGTGATTCATTTTAACCCTCTGAGTGGTATTCCCAAGTCTGACTCGGGGTGGAATTTCAGAACCAAAAGCGGTAACCCCGAGCCTGATTCAAAAAAGTAAATACACACAATACATACAGTATACTGTAATCTTATAGATTACACTACTTTATGAAATAATTACACACCCCCTTTGTCCCTAGTGGTCTGTCCAGCATGCACTTTTATATAATAAAAACTGTTCTTTCTGCCTGGAAACTGGAGATTGTCCATAGCAACCAAAAAGTGTCCCTTTATGTCAAAAGTGATTTTAGACCAGCTAAAAAACAGCGATAATAAATTAGAATCACTTGCAGAATTAAGCGATAGTGTAGTCTGTAGGCATCTCAGGTATCAAAAAGTTTGAAAAACAAAATCATAAATTATAATATAATAAATAATTATAAATATTTATAACAAATAATAATATAATTATAATAAAAATCATTCAATAATGTAATCAACTCAAAATCACGGAAATTTGTTCAGTTGCAGAATTGTCGCTGTCATTACTTTTATTTTTTTATGACGAATTTTCCCACAAATCGCCATCGCTCAATTCTGTGATTATTATTCAGCTGGTCTAAAATCACTTTTGACATAAAGGAACACTTTTTGGTTGCTATGGACAATCTACAGTTTGCAGGCAGAAAGAACAGTTTTTATTATACAAAAGTACATGTAGGGCACAGGGCAGACCACTAGGGACAAAGGGGTGTGTGTATTTTTTACATACAGTACTGTAATCTATAAGATTTCTGTATACTGTATGTATTGTGTTTATTTACTTTTTTGAATTTGGCGCTGTTCTCTGCCCCGTGCGTCATAACGTTGCAGGGAATGGAGCTCGGCGGCACACAGGGACACTGTGAATCGAACAAGGAGACACCGCTCGATCACACAACGCGGCGGCATTGCAGGATCCAGGGACAAGGTAAGTAAACCCTGCCTGTGGCTGCTGTAAGGCGATCCCGAGTCTGGCTCGGGGGTTAACGATTTTGGTAATGAAATTTAACCCCGAGCCAGACTCAGGAATAACGCCAGGGGGGTTAAGTGAGTTATTCTTAAGAATTACAGGCCTACAACATAAAATTTGCAAAATAATGGTACCGCTTTAACACCTAAAATCTGAAAGAATCATACCGCCAGGGAGGTTAAGGCTCCATGTACACTGAGCTTAAAAATCGTGCGTTCTCTTTGGAGTAAAAAATTTCCATATAGAGCATTTTTTTTTACAAAGTTTTGACGAGTTTAGGAGAGTTTTACATTTTTTTTCTGCCAGAGCTCTGATCAGAAACGCGAATAGGAAGTTTTTTTTTTTACAAAGTGCGGGTGATTGTGATATGATTTTATAATATGTTTCCTTTACTCATTTATTCTATAAATATTAGAACATATTTTGAAGAAATAAATTGCAACGTGTAATGCATATTCAAATGTCAGCGCAGCGAACAAGAATTTAAATGAAAGTTTTCTTATTTTAAAACTCTGAAAAATGTTTTTTTTTTTAAATAGTAAGCACAAAAATAAACTGTTACAATCTATTACTGTATTTATTATAAGAGAAATAATATGTGGTTTTAGTTGTGAGATATAATGAAAAATATAAAACAAGTCATTACCAGCTACTGAGTTAAAATCCAAATTCACTTCTGTAAAAAACAAATACATTTTCTTATTTTAAAGCTCTGAAAACTTTTAAAACTGTAAACACAAAAAACTCTATTTAACCACTTGCATACTGGGCACTTACTCCCCCCTCCTGCCCAGGTAAAATTTCAGCTTGCGGCACTGCGTCGCTTTAACTGACAATTGCGCGGTCGTGCGACGTGGCTCCTAAACAAAATTTACATCCTTTTTTCCCCACAAGTAGAGCTTTCTTTTTGTGGTATTTGATCGCCTGTGCGATTTTTATTTTTTGCGCTATAAACAAAAAAGAGCGACAATTTTGAAGAAAAATACAATATTTTTTACTTGTTGCTATAATAAATATCCCAATTAAAAAAAAAAAAAACAATTTTTTTTTTCTCAGTTTAGGGCGATACGTATTCTTCTACATATTTTTGGTAAAAAAAAAAAAAAAAAAAATCGCAATAAGCGACTGGTTTGCGCAAAAGTTATAGGGGCAGATTCACATAGATGTAATCTTCCGCTGCGTAATCGAAATACGCTACGCTGCCGTCTATCACCAGACTCTACGCCGAATTCAGGTAGTTTTTTTGCGCGTACGCTATTGTATCGTATTTTTTTTCCGCCGCGCAATCGAAATACGTGAGTAGGGGGCGTGAAGCATTTAAATTAAGCGCGTCCCCGCGACGATCGAACTGCGCATGCTCTGTTCAGGAATTTCCCGCCGTGCATTGCGCGAAATCACGTCGTGACGTCATTCGTTGTTTGAGTAGCGGCGTTTACGAACATTCCTATTCCCGGACGACTTACGTTAAAAATAATAAAAGAAATCGAAAAACGTTGAAATTCGACGCGGGAACGACGGCCATACTTAACATGGGCTGTCTAATATTAGACCAGCAAAAAGCTGGTATAGTGAAACGGAAAAAAAAGATGACTAAAGGTGCCGTAAGAGATTGCGTTTGAAGAGCGAAATTTTGTGGATTCCAGGCAAAAGCTCATTAGCATACCATGAAGGTGAAAAACAACAGGAAGTCCGCCCAGTGGCCGCAATTTTCAGGCAGCGTAGATCTGAAGGCGTACTAACACGTAATAAAGTCGAAATTTAGCACGCAGGTGTCTTTTCATGGTTTGAGGATTTCGACTAGCGTAAAAACGCTCATAAATCGAAATTACTCCTGTCTAACAACATTTACACAGGCGTAATCGCTTTGTGAATCTAGGCCATAGCGCTTACAAAATAGGGGAGAGAATTATTATTTTTTATTATTTTTTTTTTACTAGAAATGGCGGCGATCTGCGATTTTTATTGGTACTGCGACGTTATGGTGGACACATCGGACACTTTTGACACATTTTTGGCGCCATTCACATTTATACTGCGATCAGTGCTATAAATATGCACTAATTACAGTATAAATGTGACTGGCATTGAAGGGGTTAACACTAGGGGGTGAGGAAGGGGTTAAATGTGTATGCTAGGTGTGTTCTAACTGTGGGGGGAGGGGGGGTGACTGGGGGGGTGACCGATCTGTGTCCCTATGTAAGAAGGAACACAGATCGGGCTCCTCCTCTCCAGAGACAGGACGCTGTCTCTGTGTAACACGGCAATGAGAGATGATCTATGAGAGATCATCTCTCATTGGCCCACAGATCGCATCGTAAACGGCCACTCTGATTGGCCGTTCGCCGCGATCTGTGATTGGCCGTGTCCAAGGGACACGGACAACACAGGGCTTCCCCGCAGCGCGCTCTACAGCGCGCGCTGGGAACGCCAGAATGACATGCCGTCAAATGACGGCATGTTGGATATTCAGGCCCGCGCTGTTTCCGTCATCCGACGGTAGCGCGGGCCTGAAGTGGTTAAATATAATCCATTACTGTAATGATTGTAATATAAATAATGTGGTTTTAGATGTAAGATATATTCAAAAATGTAAAAGAAGTCATTACCTTCTGAAGAGCTAATATCCACATTCACTTCTGTAAAAAACAAACAGTTTTATTATTTTAAACCTCTGAAAATTTACCATTTTTTTAAAACAGTAAAAACAAAAACAAACCCTATTTAAATACAATTTACTACTGTAATGATGGTTTTAGATGTGAGATATAATGAAAAATATAGAATACGATATTACCATCTACAACGTTAATATCCACATTCACTTCTGTAAAAAAAACAAATAGGGCCAGATTCAGGTAGATCAGAGCATCTTTGCTCTGGAGTAACGCATCTCATTTGCGTTACGCTGCAGAAATTTTAGGAGCAAGTGCTGTTATTCATGAAGCACTTGCTCCTAAAGTTGCGGCAGCGCATCGCAAATGAGCCAGCGGAATTCAAATTGGGCGGGTATGGGGCGTGTAGTATTCTAACTATGCGCGATCCCGCGGCGAACGTACTGCGCATGCGTGGAGTGTCAATGCATCCCAGTGCGCATGCTCCAAGTTCTGTCAGTGAACGTCAATGACGTCACGTCCCCATTCATGAATGTTTTACGCAAACGACGCGATTTTTTTTTTTCCGACGCGATGACGACGGCTATACCTAACATAGGATACTCCACTAGGGGGCTGCTTTATCTATACGCCGCGTATCGCTTCCGGAAACGTCGTAAAGTCACTGCGTCGCGCCCGAAAAAGATTGTGAATTGCCGATTTCCGCTCATTAACATATTTTTTGAGCGTAAACCGGCGGGAACGCCCCCGGCGCCATTTTTAAGTTGAAGTAACGATGCGATGGCGAAATTCAATTACGCCGATCGCATCGGAACTCCAACCCAGCGTTTCTTGTTTTCTGGTTATAGAAAACGGAAACGCCGGCTTAAAGTGACAGTTAGGCTGGCGGATCACTGGATCCGCCAGCCTAACTCTTCATGAATCTGGCCCATACTGTATATACTTGAGCCGACCCGAATATAAGCCGGGTCACCGAATTTTACCACAAAAAACTGTGAAAACGTATCGATTAGAGTATAAGCCTAGGGTGTCCATCTGCATGCCTCACTGTGCCTCACTGTGTCAATGTGCATGCCTCACTGTTTCCATGCCTCACTGTGTCCATGCCTCACTGTGCTCATGCCTCACTGTGCCCATGCCTCACTGTGTCCATGCCTCACTGTGCTCATGCCTCACTGTGCCCATGCCTCACTGTGTCCATGACTAGACTCACATTTAACATGGGAGTATATAGAAGGGGTGCCTGGCTTTGAAAAATCGGTGCTCCCCGGCCGTAGGTCCCACGGACAACAAACTTTGCACACTAGTAAAGAAAGAGTGGGGCTATATGCGTGCCAAGTCCCGGGTCCCCAAAGTCCAGAAGATCAAGCACAAAAAGGTGACTCGAGTATAAGCTGAGGGGGGCATTTTCAGCACCAAAAAATGTGCTGAAAAACTTGAGTACATACGGTATTCATTTTTGAAAAAAGGTTAATTTTATAACATTTCACATGTCTGCCTATACAATGCATAGATAATAAAACGTTGTTGTTTTTTTTCCGATTTGGATAAGGATTACAACACTTGTCAGTTTTTCTTGCCCTCTGTGCCCCAGTTAAGAAAACCCCCCTCTTTATTTCTCCTGTTTACCATTAGTAAGAGAAAATCACAAATTTCGGGTTGTCCCCAGAAAAGTAATAAGCATGCATTTCATTGTATTGCTGGCAGAAGCAAGAAAACTGTACAGTATGTTCATGACAAAGTGCAGGTGACTGTGATATGATTTTTTATTTTGTTTTCTTTACTCATTTATTCTATGAATATTAGAACATCTTTTGAAGAAATAAATTGCAACATGTAATGCATATTGAAATGTCAGCGCAGCGAACAAGAATTTAAATGAAAGTTTTCTTATTTTAAAACTCTGAATTATTTTATTTTTTTAAATAGTAAGCACAAAAATAAACTGTTACAAACTATTACTGTATTGATTATAAGATAAATAATATGTGGTTTTAGATGTGAGATATACAGTAATGAAAAATATAGAATACGACATTACCATCTACAACGTTAATATCCACCTTCACTTCTGTATAAAAAAAAAAAAATGTATATACTTGAGCCGACCCGAATATAAGCCGGGGCACCTAATTTTACCACAAAAAATGGAAAAACGTATTGATTCGAGTATAAGCCTAGGGTGTCCATCTGCATGCCTCACTGTGCCTCACTTTGCCTCACTGTGTCCATGTGTCCATGCCTCACTGTACCCATGCCTCACTGGGTCCATGCCTCACTGTGCCCATGCCTCACTGTGCCCATGCCTCACTGTGTCCATGACTAGACTTATGTTTAACATGGAAGTATATAAAAGGGGTGCCCGGCTTTGAAAAATCGGTGCTCCCCGGCCGTAGGTCCCACGGACAACAAACTTTGCACACTAGTAGAGAAAGAGTGGGGCTATATGCGTGCCAAGTCCCGGGTCCCCAAAGTCCAGAGGATCAAGCACAAAAAGGTGACTGGAGTATAAGCTGAGGGGGGCATTTTCAGCACCAAAAAATGTGCTGAAAAACTTGAGTACATATGGTATTCATTTTTGAAAAAAGGTTAATTTTATAACATTTCACATGTCTGCCTATACAATGCATAGATAATAAAAAGTTTTTTCGTTTTGGATAAGGATTACAACACTTGTCAGTTTTTCTTCCCCCCCCCTGTGCCCCAGTTAAGGAAATCTCCCCCTCTTTATTTCTCTTGTTTACCATTAGTAAGAGAAAATCACAAATTTTGGGTATTCCCCAGAAAAGTAATAAGTAGTGATGTGGTGAACATAACATTTTGCGTTCGTGAATGGCGAACGCGAACTTCCACAAATGTTCGCGAACGAGCGAACCGGGTGAACCGCCATAGACTTCAATGGGCAGGGGAATTTTAAAACCCACAGGGACTCTTTCTGGCCACAATAGTGATGGAAAAGTTGTTTCAAGGGGACTAACACCTGGACTGTGGCATGCCAGAGGGGGATCCATGGCAAACTCCCGTGGAAAATTACGTAGTTGTCGCAGAGTCAGTTTTTAATCCATAAAGGGCATAAATCACCTAACATTCCTAAATTGTTTGGAATAACGTGCTTTAAAACATCAGGTATGATGTTGTATTGATCAGGTAGTGTAAGGGTTAGGGTTAGGGTTACAGATAACAGACTGTAATGCTAACCCTATCTGTAACCCTAACCCTAACCTAACCCTGTCTGTAACCTTAACCCTATCTGTAACCCTAACCCTATCTGTAACCTAACCCTAACCCTACCTGTAACCCTAACCCTATCTGTAACCGTAACCCTGTCTGTAACCCTAACCCAATCTGTAACCCTAACCATAACTGTAACCCTAACCCTATCTGTAACCCATTACCCTAACCTAATCCTCTCTGTAACCCTAACCCTATCTGTAACCCTAACCCTGTCTATAACCCTAACCCTAACCCTAACTGTAACCCTAACCCTAACTGTAACCCTAACCCTGTCTGTAACCCTAACCCTGTCTGTAACCCTAACCCTATCTGTAACCCTAACCCTGTCTGTAACCCTAACATTAAACCTATCTGTAACCCTACCCTTAAACCTAACCCTATCTGTAACCCTAACCCTATTTGTAACCCTAACCCTGTCTGTACCCCTAATCCTAACCCTATCTGTAACCCTAACCCTGTCTGTAACCCTAACCCTAACTGTAACCCTAACCCTGTCTGTAACTTACAGATAGGGTTAGGGTTACAGATAGGGTTAGGGTTACAGACAGGGTTAGGGTTACAGATAGGGTTAGGGTTACGTTTACATATAGGGTTAGGGTTACAGACCAGGTTAGGGTTAGGGTTACAGACAGGGTTAGGGTTAGAGATAGGGTTAGGGTTACAGACAGGGTTAGGGTTACAGATAGGGTTAGGGTTACAGATACAGTAGGGTTAGGGTTAGGGTTACAGACAGGGTTAGGGTTAGGGTTCACAGTGACAGACCAAACTCCCTGTTTAACGCAGCGCAAACAACCGCAAACAGTCCATTTGCACAACCACAAACTCCCCATTTACACAAGGTTGGATAACAAGCTAGCCATGTCCCGTTCCTTGTCTTTACTGACGTCATTCAATGTCTCTTCCTCTACCCAGCCACGTACAACACCAAGGGTCCCTGAAAGGTGACAACAAGCCCCCTGGGACACCTGCTGTGTTTGGTCTTCCACCTGCTCAAAGCCACCTTCCTCCTCTGACTCCTCTTCTTCAGACTCCTCTCTCTGCGTTGCCGCAGGTCCAGCAATAGACAAAGACAAGGCTGCTCCTGGTGGTGATGGTGACAACAACTCTTCCCCTTCATGTTTATCTACGGCCTGATCCAGTACTCTTTGTAGGGCACGCCCCAGAAAAAACGCATATGGGATGAGGTCGATGATGTTGCCTTGGGTTTGACTGACCAGGTTTGTCACCTCCACAAAAGGACGCATGAGCCTACAGCCATTGTGCATGAGCATTCAGTGACGCGGTCCTCTTTTTTTTTAAATGAAAAGAAATCTGTTCTTAACAGTTTAATCTCTGTTTTGTCCCCTATCAGGGGCCGGTGTATGGAATAGATTTTAGGAACCGGGAGATGGAAAAAGATGCTTGGTCGGTCATGTAATGTACTGTGCAATCCCAATATGATTGGTATGTTAAGTAGTACTATTCTTATCAGTTTAATCCCTGTTACGTCCCCTATCAGAATAGAATTTAGACAACCTCAAAGAGTTGTCAATAGTTGACACATTCGTGACATAAATTTTATTCCTCTATGCGTCAATCTTGGTGTAGTGATGACTGTGCTCGTGCGCATGTTTGGGAGATTGCAGGCGATGGAGGTTTTTCAAAGCCTATGGTCATACAGAGGTAGTTCAGTGACAGTTAAGTGACCCATAAAACAATGATTCTGCAGTGTGGGCCCATTGTTGGCCTAGTAGGCTTTAATGATCACCTTAGATGATCACAAAGAAAATTAATGTTTTTTCTATGCAAAATTATCCAGCCAATCGCTTTTGGTCTGTTCACAATGAAGCAGCGACCTTATCATCTGGGGTGTGCCAACATTGCCATTGCCAACACACTCATAGAGGTGGTGGCTTCATTGTGATACGCAAGCCCCTTCACCACAACAAGGTAACGATCACAAAGGGCAATCGACACATGTATGTGCCTTTTTTTTGTTTTTGTTTTTGCAGCCACAGTGCAGCACCAGAGGCCAGAAAAATTAGGCATGTACACATGCCTGAAAAAGTAGGTACTGTTGCAGCCGCTGCTGTAGCAGCAGCCAGAAAAATGTATGTTTTCCAGGCAGAAAGTGCACTAAAACACTGCGGCTGGAACCCTAGTTGGTGGCGGATAAGTCACGCAAGTTATCCGGCATGCAGAGATAAAATACAGCAGCGTGTGGACCATTTTTAGCCCAAGGCAGCTCATCTCATCAGGCCTTTTTTAGTCAAATGTATTCCCCACTGTCAGTCCCTTCGGGATCCATGCCTCATTCATCTTAATAAAGGTGAGGTAATCTAGACTTTTTTGACCTAGGCGACTTCTCTTCTCAGTGACAATACCTCCTGCTGCACTGAAGGTCGTTTCTGAAAGGACACTTGAAGTGGGGCAGGCCAGAAGTTCTATCGCAAATTGGGATAGCTCAGGCCACAGGTCAAGCCTGCACACCCAGTAGTCAAGGGGTTCATCGCTCCTCAGAGTGTCGATATCTGCAGTTAAGGTGAGGTAGTCTGCTAGTTGTTCTCTGAGGGTGGACCCCGAAGGGCTGTGGCGATGCGTAGGACTTAAAAAGCTCTGCATGTCCTCCATCAACAACACGTCTGTAAAGCGTCCTGTCCTTGCCGGCGTGGTTGTGGTAGGAGGAGGATTGCCTTCACCTCTTCCCCTGTTAGATTCCCGTTGTGCTGTGACATCACCTTTATACGCTGTGTAAAGCATACTTTTTAATTTATTTTGGAACTGCTGCATCCTTTCCGACTTCAGGTCATTCTCCTTCAGCCTTTTTATACGAGGGTCCCTCAACAGGCACGACAGCATGAAAGACCCCATTTGCACAAGGTTGGATGCCGAGCTACTCATGTCCTGTTCCTCGTCCTCACTGATATTACCGAAGGTCTGTACTTCCCCCCCAGCCACGTACAACACCAGGGGGACCAGATAGGTGACAATGAGCACCCTGGGATGCCTGCTGTGGTTGGTCTTCCTCCTCCTCCTGCTCAAAGCCACATTCCTCCTCTGACTCCTCTTCCTCAGACTCCTGTTCCAGCGTTGCCGCTGGTCCAGCAAGCGATGCTGATAAGGCTGTTTCTGGTGGTGATGGCGACCACAACTCTTCCTCTTCCTCTTCACGCTTATCTACAGCCTAATCCAGCACTCTTCGCAGGGCACGCTCCAGGAAGAAAACAAATGGGATAATGTCGCTGATGGTGCCTTCAGTGCGACTGACTAGGTTTGTTACCTTCTCAAAAGGATGCATGAGCCTACAGGCATTGCGCATGAGAGTCCAGTAATGTGGCAAAAAATTCCCAGCTGCGCAGAGGCTGTCCTAGCACCCCGGTCATACAAATACTCGTTGGCAGCTTTCTCTTGTTGGAGTTGGCGGTCGAACATTAGAAGTGTTGAATTCCAACGTGTCGGGCTGTCGCAAATCATGCGCCTCACTGGCATGTTATTTTGCCGCTGGATATCTGAAAAGTGCGCCATGGCCGTGTAGGAACGCCTGAAATGGCCACACACCTTCCTGGCATTCTTGAGGATGTCCTGTAAGTCTGGGTACTTTGCACAAAGCGTTGTACAATCAGATTCAACACATGTGCCATGCACGGGGAGTGCAGGTGATGTGAAGCAAGACGCAGCAGCAGAAGAGGACTCACCCGAGGAGGTTATCGAAGAGGATGGAGTAGGAGGAGTAGAGGAGGTGGCAGCAGGCCTACCTGCAAGTCGTGGCGGTGTCACCAACTCCTCTGCAGAGCCACGCATTACATTGGCAACCATCAGCAGGTTTACCCAATGCGCAGTGTAGGTGATATACCTTGCAGACCAGGTATCAGTGGTCAGATGGACCCTTGCCCCAACATTGTGTGCCTCACATGGCATGACTTCCTTTTGTACAATAGAGTACAGGTTGTGGATTGCCTTTTGTGAAAAGAAATTTCGTCCGGGTACCTTCCACTGCGGTGTCCCGATAGCTACAAATTTTTTGAAGGCCTCAGACTCCACCAGCTTGTATGGTAAAAGCTGGTAGGCTAAGAGTTACGGCAAGCCAGCTGTCAGACGCCGGGCATGGGGGTGACTCTTTGACATTGGCTTCTTACGCTTAAACATGTCCTTGACAGACACCTGACTGTGGGCAGATGAGCAGGAACTGCTCAAGGTGAGAGACGGAGTGGCGGATAGTTGAGAGGGGGCAAGGAGGACAGCAGTGGTTGACGTGACTGAAGATGCTGGACCAGGAGGAGAATGGTGGCTTTGAGCTTGTGTGCTGCTTGTACTCATCGTCATGTGGTGATCCCATTGGCGTTTGTGATGTGAGATCATGTGCCTTCGTAAAGCAATTGTACCTAGGTGGGTGTTGGATTTTCCACGACTCAGTTTCTTTTGGCACAGGTTGCAAATGGCATTGCTGTTATCAGAGGCAGACACACAAATAAAAGCCACACTGCTGATGGCATTCTGGTGGTGGCAACAGCATGCGTCGATTGGCGTGCTGTCTGGCTGACCCCGGGTGCCGATACATGCTGTCTGACTGTGCCAACTCGTCTCCTCCTCCTCTCTGTCTCCCCATCTGAACTTTCCCCCTGTTCTTCTTCTCTTGGAGCGGGCACACACGTGACATCCATGGACACATTGTCATCATCAACCGCTTCACTTTTATATGACAACTTAACAAAGGAAGCAGCAGCGGGTACAACATCATCATCATCACACCATACGTCCATGTGTGTAATGCTGCTTGACTGAGACATTTCCCTTTTATCTACATCCTCTGGCAATAATGGTTGTGCATCACTCATTTCTTCCAACTGATGTGTAAATAACTCCTCTGAAGCCGCGTACACACGGCAGAGAACCTCGACGGGCAGAACACATCGTTCCGCCCGCCGAGGTTCTCTGCCGGCCGTCAGATTCAGCGACCCGCCCGTCGGGAATGGCAACCAGCCATTAATCCAGGCGGGCCGTCGAGCAAATAGAGAACATGCTCTCTATTTCTGCTCCACGGCATTCCCCACGGGATGCTCGCCGAGAGCGTACACACGGCCGAGGTTCTCGGCAGAATGCGGCTCCCAGCGAGGTTCTCGCTGGTTTCTGCCGAGAACCTCGGCCGTGTGTACGCCGCCTGACAGATCAAGTGAAGCAGCTGTGATGCTAGTGTTGGTGGTGGCAGCAGGCGGGCGAGTGGTAAGTTGAGAGGTGCCCAAAGCTAAGCTGGATGAGGATGGTGTGTCAAGGTTCCGAGCGGAAGCTTTAGAAGATTGGGTGTCCTGTGATAGCCAGTCAACTATGTCCTCAGAACTTTTTGAGTTCAGGGTACGTGGCCTATGAACA
Source organism: Rana kukunoris (assembly GCA_029574335.1). Taxonomy (NCBI): domain Eukaryota; kingdom Metazoa; phylum Chordata; class Amphibia; order Anura; family Ranidae; genus Rana; species Rana kukunoris. Next base: position 142,622,150 of record CM056055.1, read on the forward strand.
CTGGGCATTATTCTAGGGCCAAAGGGAATTACAGCACCACGACCACGATGACCCCTGCGGGGTGGCCTGCCTCTGTCTGTCATTTTTTTTTAGGTTAGTTTAGTTGTACTATGCGTGCAAGCTACTGTGCCACCAGATATGAGTGGTGGCACTGGACAAGTGGGCACAGTATATGCTTCCTGAGGACGTAATACGAAACGTACATTAAGGCGGGGCTTGACCACGCACACTGTCATCGCACTTCCGGTTCATTGGTTTGTGGCGTCTGTCGAGTGGAAAGCACGCATGCCACTCCAGCCTACCAGCTGGGATCCTTTTTCTCATTCCCCATACGCGATCAAGCCTCAGTGCCAGGTCCGGGGCACTTTCTTAAGTAAGCAACCATTTGGCTTTTTTATTGTCTCAATTTTATAATAAATGGTTTTACGCTATGTTGGCATCCATTCTATTTTTGCATATGTGATCGGGGACCATCGCTGCTAAGGGATATAGGTGCAAGCTTCCACCATCCATTATATTTGATCAAGCGCAGTTTGATTCCCTCTTTGGTAACAAACAGGGGTCAACTCTATTTGATAAGGAGCCATTTGCTACCAATCACTTCGGGTGGATTTTTCATTGTATTTGGTGAAGGTGGAACAACACATCGTTGATTTGATTTGACTGCACATCGTTCATACAATAGATTGCACAGGAATTTATTCAATGAACTTTTTTCTCTGAACCTTTTTTGCTTAAGGTTCATTATTATTTATATATCTTTGTCACAATATTTATTATTGTTTAATTTATGAATCCTTGATAATTTATCTTATTGAGATTTATTTATGGGTTTATTCACTCACATGTAACTATGGCACTTGCTTATTGTATGGAGTGCTAGGTGTTCTTGTTATCTTAGTAGTCACAATTATAATTAATTAGTTACTTATTAGCGCCCCCTCCTTCATTAATTTTTACTGTTTATAATCTTCTGATTATTTTGGGGAGCAGCTGCTTTTATTAATTGTATTTATTTATATATGTTGGTATTTATATAGATAATATAAATTTTCTTGGCGTGAGATTTTTTCTTTTTTCTACAGTATACGCTGTGAGCCTGAAACACGCTGGCAGACAACTGACTACTATTCTCTATTGCAGTGAAAATTGTGTTTTTTTTAAATGTTATCTACTGTGCCAACAAAATATATATGAGTGGTGGCACTGGACAAGTGGGCACAGTATACGCTGTGAGCCTGAGACATGCTGGCAGACTACTGACTACTATTCTCTATTGCAGTGAAATTTTTTTTTTTTTTAAATGTTATTTAATGTGCCAACAAAATATATATGAGATGTGGCACTGGACAAGTGGGCACAGTATACGCTGTGAGCCTGAGACATGCTGGCAGACAACTGACTACTATTCTCTATTGCAGTGATTTTTTTTAAATGTTATCTACTGTGTCAACAAAATATAAATGAGATGTGGCACTGGACAAGTGGGCACAGTATACGCTGTGAGCCTGAAACACGTTGGCAGACAACTGACTACTATTCTCTATTGCAGTCAAAATTGTGTTTTTTTTAAATGTTATCTACTGTGCCAACAAAATATATATGAGTGGTGGCACTGGACAAGTGGGCACAGTATACGCTGTGAGCCTGAGACATGCTGGCAGACAACTGACTACTATTCTCTATTGCAGTGATTTTTTTTAAATGTTATCTACTGTGTCAACAAAATATAAATGAGATGTGGCACTGGACAAGTGGGCACAGTATACGCTGTGAGCCTGAAACACGTTGGCAGACAACTGACTACTATTCTCTATTGCAGTCAAAATTGTGTTTTTTTTAAATGTTATCTACTGTGCCAACAAAATATATATGAGATGTGGCACTGGAAAAGTGGGCACAGTATACGCTGTGAGCCTGAGACACGCTGGCAGATAACTGACTACTATTCTCTATTGCAGTCAAAATTGTGTTTTTTTTTTAAATGTTATCTACTGTGCCAACAAAATATATATGAGATGTGGCACTGGACACATGGGCATAGTATACCCTGTGAGCCTGAGACACACACACGCTGCCTGCAGGCAACTGCAATTAGATTACAGAGAAGGAAAAAAAAGCAGACTGATGTACTAGCCCTATACAGGCTGTCACCTGTCAGTTATTAGGAAGAGCGCATCTAGTCTAGCTGAACTCAATACAGTGTATACATATATATACAACACCTGGGATGCATATATATCCTCTACACATTGTAACTCTAACTGACTAGCCTGCCTGCCTGTTCTATCTAACTACAAAAAATTACACTCTATCTCTCTGTCTCTCTCTGTGAATGAATGAAAACTTATATAGCGCGGCACATGCAAACTAAATCGCCTCTGGGCGCTTGTTGTTCCTGTCTCCTTTGATATCAAAAGAGATGAGTCCTGATCTTTCTCCTGAATGCTAAATGATTCTCCTCCAACCGAATGCTGGTTGGTAAAGCGTTCCATAGTCTGGGACCTTGGACCGCAAATCTTCTTTCTCCTTTGGACTTTCGGTATCTGGAGTAAATTTTGATTGGTGGACTGCAGAACGCGATTGGAGTTATGAGCTTTTATTTTTTCACATAGATAATGGGGAGCATTCCCATAGATACATCTATGCGTTAGACAGAGTGCTATGACAGCAATTCTGTCTTTTACTGGCAACCAATGAAGGGTTCTCAGGCAGCCGTGTTCTGAACGATCTGCAGACGAGGGATTTGGTACTTCGGGAGTCCGAGGTAAAGGGCATTTGCATAGTCCAGTCTGGAGTTTACAATTGCTCCCACCACGACTGATATGTCTTCTTTGGGGATAAAAGGAGTGAGTTGGCGTAGTGGGGGCAGCAGATGGTGAGATCCGCTGACTACTGACCCTATTTGTGCGTTCATTGTCATGTAGGAGTCGAAGATGACCCCGAGACTTTTGACTTTGACGCTAGGGGTAAACCACGCAACACACATTAGATTACAGAGAAAAAAAAGCAGACTGATGGACTAGCCCTAAAAGGACTTTTTGGGGTGCTCTCAGGATGCTGTCCTTACAGCAGAGATCAGATGAGTCTTTCAGGACTGGAGTGGACACTGAATACACTGGCCTAGCTATCGATTTCCCTATTAAATCAGCAGCAGCTACACTGTTCCTCCTCTCACTAAGACTACAGCTTCAGAATGAATCTAAAATGGATGCTGTCCAGGAGGTGGGAGGGTCAGAGAGGGAGGGTATGCTGCTGATTGGCTGGAATGTGTCTGCTGACTGTGAGGTACAGGGTCAAAGTTTGCTCCATGATGATGAATAGGGGGCGGATCGAACATCGCATATGTTCGCCCACGGCGGCGAACGCGAACAAGCAATGTTCGCTGGCGAACCGTTCTGTACATCTCTAGTAATAAGCATGCATTTCATTTTATTGCTGGCAGAAGCAAAAAAAAATGTACAGTATGTTCATGACAAAGTGCGGGTGACTGTGATATGATTTTTTAATATGTTTCCTTTACTCATTTATTCTATAAATATTAGAACATATTTTGAAGAAATAAATTGCAACGTGTAATGCATATTCAAATATCAGCGCAGCAAACAAGAATTTAAATGAAAGTTTTCTTATTTTAAAACTCTGAAAAATGTTTTATTTTTTTTAAATAGTAAGCACAAAAATAAACTGTTACAATCTATTACTGTATTGATTATAAGGGTCCTTTCACACGGAGCGGACCGTTTTTGTGTCCGCTCCGTGTGTGTCCGTCGGCTCAGCGGGGGTCATCCGTAAATCCCCTGAGCTGTCGGCAGACAGGGCGGTCCCCGCACACTGTGCAGAGACCGCCCTGTCTTTCCTCCGCTCTCCCCTATGGGGAATCGGATGAATATGGACCTGGTGTCCGTATTCATCGAATCCGATCTGCCGGACGGAAGAAAAATAGGGTTTTCTTCCGTCGGAAAAAGCGGAGCTTTATGGACGCAGATCTTTGCGGACGTTAGCGGATACATCATCCGCTAACGGACGCGATCCCATAGTGAACCATTACAAGTCTGTAAACGGACTTGTAAAAACGGACGAACGGATGCGGACGTCTGAAAGGACCCTAAGAGAAATAATATGTGGTTTTAGTTGTGAGATATAATGAAAAATATAAAACAAGCCATTACCAGCTACTGAGTTCAAATCCAAATTCACTTCTGTAAAAAAACAAATACATTTTCTTATTTTAAAGCTCTGAAAACTTTTTTTAAACTGTAAACACAAAAAAAACTATTTAAATATAATCCATTACTGTAATGACTGTAATAGAAATAATATGTGGTTTTAGATGTGAGATATATTGAAAAATATAAAACAAGTCATTACCTTCTGAAGAGCTAATATACACATTCACTTCTGTAAAAAACAAACAGTTTAATTATTTTAAACCTCTGAAAAATTACAATTTTTTAAAACAGTAAAAACAAAAACAAACCCTATTTAAATACAATTTACTACTGTAATGATTGTAATAGAAAATAATATGTGATTTTAGATGTGAGATATAATGAAGAATATAGAATACGACATTACCATCTACAACATTAATATCTACATTCACTTCTGCAAAAAAAAAACACAAATATCGTATATACTCGAATATAAGCCGACATGCATATAAGCCGAGGCACCTAATGTTACCACAAAAAACTGTGAAAACGTATCGACTCGAGTATAAGCCTAGGGTGTCCATCTGCATGCTTCACTGTGTTTCACTTTGCCTCACTTTGCCTCACTGTGTCCATGTGTCCATGCCTCACTGTGTCCATGCCTCACTGTGCCCATGCCTCACTGTGCCCATGCCTCACTGTGTCCATGCCTCAATGTGCCCATGATTAGACTTAAGTTTAACATGGGAGTTTATAGAAGGGGTGCCAGCTTTGAAAAATTGGTGCTCCTCAGCCGTAGAACCCCCGGACAACAAACGTTGCACACTAGTAGAGGAAGAGGGGCTATATGTGTGCCAAATTTGGGGTCCAGGGGACCTACGGCCGGCCGGTACCGGGTCCCCAAAGTCTGGGAGATCAGGCGCAAAAAGGTAAGGATTACAACACTTGTCAGTTTTTCTTGCTCTCTGTACCCCAGTTAAGGAGATCCCCCCTCTTTATTTGTCTTGTTTACCATTAGTAAGAGAAAATTACAAATTTTGAGTTGTCCCCAGAAAAGTAATAGAGGGGAAATCTTTCAATGTGGCACTAGTACTGATGATCTAGGGGTCCCCAAGGAATTTCTTTCATTTGCAGGAATTTCCTCTCACTTTCTGTTTGGCTATGGGGCAGGAAGTGAAGGGAAATCTCTGCAATGGGACACAGATGAAAAAAAAATCAGGGGTTACTTCTAAATAGAAAAAAAGGTTTTGCCTATAGTTCTACTTTAATAGGGCAAGCTAAAGTTAGAAACTGATTGGCTACCATGCACAGTTGCACCAGATTTTTCTCTCTCCAGTTTTAGTAAATCAACCTCATAGGCTTTTAGCAGCATTTAGTGGCAGGGGCTTTTAGAGGCAGGAAAAAAACCCACTGCCAATGAGCCTAAGAGCAGCAGAAAAAAAAAGCTTAATGCAGCGAAGGGTGTGGGAGGGGGCTCCTCTCTCACCACCGATAACGGTGATCTCACAGCGAATCCGTTGCGCAGACCACCATTATCATTTACAGGATCGGAGCCTGAAGAGATTGATATCTCGGTTGTGACAGCAGCTGCTGCCGTTACCGAGATATCCCTCTTCAAAAAAAGGACGTATATAGTCGTGCGCAGGTCCTGAAGTGGTTAAAGTGTTGACTCAGCGGTGCACTGCAGTCATGGTGGACTTGAAGTGTGCGCTCAATATAACCTCTCACCCACTCCAAAGCTCCGGATTGCGGTGTCAGTGTCCTGCTCTCAGCTCAGGCGTCACACATCAGTATGGATGATTGCCGTATAGCCACGCCCCTGACATGTTTCGTCACATTGACTTCCTCATGGGATCCCATGAGGAAGTCAATGTGATGAAACATGTCGGGGGCGTGGCTATACGGCAATCATCCATACTGATGTGTGACGCCTGAGCTGAGAGCAGGACACTGACACCGCAATCCCATGAGGAAGTCAATGTGATGAAACATGTCGGGGGCGTGGCTATACGGCAATCATCAATACTGACGTGTGACGCCTGAGCTGAGAGCAGGACCACCGTGACTGCACTGTACCACTGAGTCAACACTTTAACCACTTCAGGACCTGCGCACAACTATATACATCCTCTTTTTGAAGAGGGATTTCTCGGTAACGGCAACAGCTACTGCCACAACCGAGATATCCATCTCTTCAGGCTCCGGTCCTGTAAACTATAATGGTGGTCTCCGCGGCAGATTCACTGTGAGATCACCATTATTGGCCGTGGGAGAGGGGCCCCCCTCCTGCCGCTTTACAATGGTTTCAGAGGGAGTGGTGTCACATACACGTTGGTGTGGTGGAAGATTTAAGATATAAGAAGATTCATCATTTGGATTTTATGCATTCAATATCTCCACTTTAACAATTATGGACAATTATTTGTCACGTGTCACTGGGTGATATTTTTAATACTCATGTTTACATCAATATTGTCATTGTTTATAGTTGGTGTTGTATTGTCTATCACTTTTTAGCGCTACCGTTTTTCCTATTTACACATTATTTGATTAATAGGTTTATTCTCAGATATTTATCACATTTTCACTAAGTGGCTGCTTTAACCATTTTCACATTAGTTCTCATTGTCGCAGTGGTGGTATAGGTTATTAGGGGCTGTTGCATATCCAATACCAACAGTATATTAACATTATCATGTCATACTTACCCCCCCCCCTTGCAGTTGGTTTTGCACAGAGCAGCCCGGTTCCTCCTCTTCTCAGGTCCCTCTTTGCTGCTCCTAGTCCCTCCCTCCTATCTAGTGCCTCCTCAGCCAGCAGCTTTCTATTGGGGCACCAGAGCCGAGTCAGAGCTCTGTCTATCTATTCAGACATGGAGCCCCGACGTGGCCCTACCCCTTCTCTCCTCTGATTGGCTGACTGACTTTGATTGACAGCTGCGGGAGCCAATGGCATCACTGCTGTCTCTCAGCCAAGCAGAATGCATTAAAAATCTTCTGCCTTTACAACCCCTTTAAAAGCTTTAGACACTTTTACAAGCATCAGGCTTTTTTTTCTGCCAAAGCACTGCTGCCAGAAAGAAAAGCTTCTAGGAGAGTTTGCAAAACATCCTGTGTGCACGAGGCTTTAAAACCATAAACAAAATGGTATAGGTTCTAAATTGAGTACCTCTTGATTTTTTTCTATGATCTGTCCTAAAGGATTGGCAAAAATCACATGACTCTGTGTTTCACATGATTATAAACTAGACATGTGCATTAGTTTTCCGAATTTCAGGAGTTTTCATGTTTATTTTAACAACCGATAATGAACGTGCAGAATCTGGAATCCAAAAGATCCGACATAAAAAAATGCTTTATTTTCGTTGCGGCAACAGTTCGATACAGATAGAAGATTCGACATGACGATGACTTAGCGATCTGTGTCTATCAAACCTGCGGTTGAATGTGCCTAACCTAACTCTAATCCAAGATTATTCAACATAAAGAGAAAAGATTCAACATTATAGAGACATGAAGATCGAAGAAGCAGCTAAAATCATTCGATCGCCGGGAGCGGATGTTTATTGTCAAATGCTCCGCCCATAGCCTATAGAAGAATTCTAGTAAAAATAATAAATAAATATAATTATTACTAGTCATACAGCATTAGAATTCTTCTATAGCGTGTGGGCGGAGCATTCGACCAGAAATGTACGATTGCTGCATCGTACAGTTTAGCTGCTTCGTCGAATCTTCTTACAACCTTCGACAGACATGAGCCTTCAATTGACAGATTCGACCTTAATTTATTCAGATATTTGGACAAATGCATTTTTTAACTAAACAAAATAAATAAAAATAAATTTTGGGAGTAACTAAATAAATGTATTTTTTGGACAAAAACAAAATTCCAAAACAAAATATTTCAATGTGCACATGTCTAGTTTTGGTTGGAAGAGTGAATACCCACATGTGGCTACTAAGTAAGCAAATACTGGTCCTTAATTTTTACCCCAAACCAAGAAAACTGAAACACTTTAAGGCCGCGTACACACGATCGAATTTGTCCGCTGAAAACGGTCCGATGGACCGTTTCAGCAGACATCTCCGATCGTGTGTATGGGCTAGCGGACAGATTTGTCCATCGGACAAATTTCAAAGCATGCTTTGAAATTTGTCCGCTACAAACCTGTCCGTCTGATATGTCCGCTGGTTAGTATGGGAAACCAGCGGACATATCCTCCCGCACATGCGTCGTATCCTGTGAATGGATCCGACGCATGCGCGCGGAAGTGTTTACTTCCTGGTGCGTGACGTAGCGGTGACGTGGCGGCGTCAACGTCGCCGCCGCGTCACCGACACGTCAGCGCGCCGTCTGCTGGCGGGGATTTTGGTTTGCTCGTGTGTACACGCGAGCAAACCAAAATCCAAGCAGACAGATTTGTTCAAATCTGTCGGACGGACAGATTTGAACAAATCTGTCGGACGGACAGATTTGAACAAATCTGTCCGCTCGTGTGTATGGGGCCTAAAACTATAAGTAGCTCCTGCAAACTCTAGATGCTTGTCTCTGCATCAAAAAGTTTAGCCTGCTTTTGAAAGCCAGACCAGACGATAAACAATGTAACCAGATTTGTGCTCACACTTATCTGGAGAAGTGTCAGGATGTGATGATGCCTCTACTCCAGCACAATCTCTACATTCTTGGTATTTTTAGCAGAGCAAGCACTGAGAACTTCCCCAGCATTATTGATTCCCATAACACAAGCATACCCACTAAAGTTCTCAGTGGAGAAGTCCACCCTGCACTGCCAATATGGCATTAAAGGACTCTTTAGCCAATTGCACATGCATGAAAATACTAGAGCAACAGTCCAGCTTTTATTTTCCAGCATTTCAATCTTGTAAAAAGAAGGTTGACCTACCACCCAATAATTGCCTTACACGCGCATTGGCTACAAAGTCCAGCAGCCGCCGTACTAATGTGGCCACAATAACTGCACTGTGTAGACCAAACTTTTTAACTTCCATGCCAGGGTTTCACCAGGGATGCTTGCTCTGAGGACAGATCCCTCAAAATGTGGATTATTCCAGGCAAATAGGGACAAACGGTAATCTTAGTACAATCCATTGTACAAAGTAATTTGACTGTAAATGATCTATTTGAGCAGTTTTACATTAACTAAATCTGAGAGAAAATTCATATTGGATACTCTGGTCTGTTGTAGGAGACTACCTCTTGGTTTTTGGGTTGGTACTTCTGTAGGTTTAGAAGTTGGTGGTTTTGAAGAACCATGGAATACAAATGACCCAGACCAAGATCCATAATTGCTTGTTTCGACTCCATTCCTTTCTGATCCACTGTAACTCTGTTGTCCAGGTGTTTTTTCCACGGTCACTGGTCCTCCATTATTACCCAGAATTCCAGCATGGATAGCTGCTTTACATATTGAGGAATCCTAAGATAAAAAAAATGTGGCATTCGATGCAAGATTAATGTTAGACTTTTCTACATTATACATGACTTAGTATTACATGAGAAAAATTGTAAAACTAATAACTTACATCTGTGTAGGTATCAGTTCCCCAAACACTTCCTCTATTCACCTGGCACTCAGCTGGACATTGAACACTTAAAAATGTAAAATATTAATAGTTGTATTCATTGTATTATACTGATTATCATTTCTATTTATAGTAAATTGATTTAGACATAGAAATAATTTTGAGATAAAAAAACTTACATTGAAATTGATTCCTGAAGATCTCCGGCAGTAGTTGAACAGGATCCAATTACTTGAAGGAGAAAACATTAGATCAGATTATATACCCAGGTAGTGATGAAGTCATAATGACCATCCAGTGTTTTATTGTAGCACTGGATTGCCTTCATATAGGCAAACTGTAGTTATTCTGAACAAAAATTAGGATTACATTAACCTCCCTGGCAATATTATTATTTAAATTTTAGGTGCTGAAATCGGTACAATTACCTTGCATGGAAATATGACATTTTACATTGTAGGCCTGTAATTCTTAGGAATAACTCACTTAAATCTGTCCAAACAAGAGTCTAGTAGACATCCTGGGTATGATAGTTTGAAACACAAAATCATAAATTATAACATAATAAATAACTATAAATAATTATAACAAATAATAATAATAAAAAATATTCAATAATTTAATTAAATCAAAAACACTGAAATTTGCTCAGTTGCAAAATTGTCACTGTAATTACTTTCAGTGTTTGATGACTAATTTCCCTACAAATCGCTATCGCTCAATTCTGCAAATGATTCTAATTTATTACCGCTGTTTTCTAGCTGGTCTAAAACCACTTTTGACATAAAGGGACACTTTTTGGTTGCTATGGACAATCTCCAGTTTCCAGGTATAAAAAAAATATTTATAATATAAAAGTGCATGCAGGACACTGGACAGACCACTAAGGAAAAAGGGGGTGTGCAATTATTTCATACAGTACTGTAATCTGTAAGATTACAATATACTGTATGCATAATGTGTTTTTATTTTATTGAATTTGGCGCCGATTTCCGCCGCCTTGCATCGTAATGTCGTAAGAAACGGAGCTCAGCAGCACTCGGGTACTGTGTGAATCGAATAAGGAGACAGCTCGCTCACACAGCGGGGAGACATCGCAGGATCCAGGGGACAAGGTTAAGTAACTCCCTGTCTGGATACTGCGATGCAATCCCGAGTCAGGCTCGGAGATACCGCTAATGGTACTGGAATTCCACCCTGGGCCAGACTCGGGATTACCGCCAGGGAGGTTAAAATACTCTTTAGCCAATTGCACATGCATGAAAATACTTCAGCAACAATCCAGATTTTTTTTTCCGTTTTTTCAATCTTGTAAAAAGAAGGTTGACCTACCACCCAACAATTGCCTTACATGCGCATTGTCTACAGAGCCCAGCAGCCGCCATACTGTTATGGCCACAATAACTGCACTGTGTAGACCAAACTTTTTGACTTCCCTGCCAGAGTTTCACCAGTGATGCTTGCACTGAGGACAGATCCCTCAAAATGTGGTTAATTCCAGGCAAATGGGGACAAACAGTAATCTTAGTACAATCCGTTGTACATAGTAATTTGACTGTAAATGATCTATTTGAGCAGTTTTACATTAACTAAATCTGAGAGACATTTCATATTGGATACTCTGGGCTGTTGTAGGAGAATACCTGGTGGTTTTTGGGATGGTACTTCTGTAGGTTTAGGAGTTGGTGGTTTTGAAGAACCATGGAATACAAATGACCCAGACCAAGATCCATAATTGCTTGTTTCGACTCCATTCCTTTCTGATCCACTGTAACTCTCTTGTCCAGGTGTTTTTTCCACAGTCACTGGTCCTCCATTATTACCCAGAATTCCAGCATGGATAGCTGCTTTACATATTGAGGAATCCTAAGATAAAAAATTTGGCATTCGGTGCAAGATAAATGTTAGACTTTTCTACATTTTACATGACTTAGTATTATATGAGAAAAATGGTAAAACTAATAGCTTACATCTGTGTAGTAATCAGTTCCCCAAACACTTCCTCCGTTCACCAGGCACTCAGCTGGACATTGAACACTTATAAATTCAAAATATTAATACTTGTATTCATTGTATTATACTGATTATCATTTCTATTTATAGTTAATTGATTCAGACAGAGAAATTATTTTGAGATAAAAAAACGTACATTGAAATTGATTCCTGAAGATCTCCGGCAGTAGTTGAACAGGATCCAATTACTGGAAGGAGAAAACATTAGATCAGATTATATAAAAATTATATAGCAAAAAATGTATTTAGAATATAAAAGTGCATGCAGGACACGGGGCAGACCACTAGGGACAAAGGGGGTGTGTGATTAATTGATATAATACTGTAATCTGTAAAATTGCAATATACTGTATGTGTTCTGTGTTTTTTTTATTTTTTATTTGGTGCCGATCTCCGCCGTGTGTCGTAACATCGCAGGGAACAGAGCCCAGCGGCACTCGTGTACTGTGTGAATCGAGTGAGGAGTCAGCTCGCTCACACAGCGGGTAGACATCGTAGTATCCTGGGGACAAGGTAAGTAACTCCCTGTCTGGATACTGCGATGCAATCCCGAGTCAGGCTCGGAGATACCGCTAATGGTACTGGAATTTCACCCCGGTATAGACTCAGGATTACCGCCAGGGAATTTAAAATACTCTTTAGTCAATTGCACATGCATAAAAATACTTCAGCAACAGTCCAGATTTTCTATTCTGGCTTTTCAATCTTGTAAAAAGAAGGTTGACCTACCACCCAGCAATTGCCTTACATGCGCATTGGCTACAGAGTCCAGCAGCCACCATACAGATATTGCCATAATAACTGCACTGTGGAGACCAAACTTTTTGACTTCTCTGCCAGAGTTTCACCAGGGATGCTTGCTCTGAGGACAGATCCCTCAAAGTGGTTTATTCCAGGCAAATGGGGACAAACGGTAATCTTAGTACAATCCGTTGTACAAAGTAATTTAACTGTAAATGATCTGTTTGAGCAGTTTTACATTAACTAAATCTGAGAGACATTTCATATTGGATACTCTGGGCTGTTGTAGGAAACTACCTGATGGTTTTTGGGTCGGTACTTCTGTAGATTTAAGAGTTGGTGGTTTTGGGGAACTATGGAATACAAATGACCCAGACCATGATCCATAATTGCTTGTTGTGACTCCATTCCTTTCTGATCCACTGTAACTCTCTTGTCCAGGTGTTTTTTCCACGGTCACTGGTCCTCCATTATTACCCAGAATTCCAGCATGGATAGCTGCTTTACATATTGAGGAATCCTAAGATAAAAAATTTGGCATTCGGTGCAAGATAAATGTTAGACTTTTCTACATTTTACATGACTTAGTATTATATGAGAAAAATGGTAAAACTAATAGCTTACATCTGTGTAGGAATCAGTTCCCCAAACACTTCCTCCGTTCACCTGGCACTCAGCTGGACATTGAACACTTATAAATTCAAAATATTAATAGTTGTATTCATTGTATTATACTGATTATCATGTCTATTTATAGTTAATTGTTTCAGACAGAGAAATAATTTTGAGATAAAAAAACTTACATTGAAATTGAATCCTGAAGATCTCCGGCAGTAGTTGAACAGGATCCAATTACTGGAAAGAGAAAACATTACATCAGATTATATACAGATTATATAGCAAAAAATGTATTTAGAATATAAAAGTGCATGCAGGACACTGGGCAGACCACTAGGGACAAAGGGGGGGGGGGGGGTGATTAATTTATATAGTACTGTAATCTGTAAAATTACAATATACTGTATGTGTTCTGAGTTTTTTTTTTTTTTTATTTGGTGCCGATCTCCGCCGCCGTGTGTCGTAACATCGCAGGGAATGGAGCCCAGCGGCACTCGAGTACTGTGTGAATCGAGTGAGGAGTCAGCTCGCTCACACAGCGGGTAGACATCGTAGTATCCTGGGAACAAGGTAAGTAACTCCCTGTCTGCATACTGCGATGCAATCCCGAGTCAGGCTCGGAGATACCGCTAATGGTACTGGAATTTTACCCCGGAATAGACTCAGGATTACCGCCAGGGAATTTAAAATACTCTTTAGTCAATTGCACATGCATGAAAATACTTCAGCAACAGTCCAGATTTTATTTTCCGGCTTTTCAATCTTGTAAAAAGAAGGTTGACCTACCACCCAGCAATTGCCTTACATGCGCATTGGCTACAGAGTCCAGCAGCCACCATACAGATATTGCCACAACAACTGCACTGTGGAGACCAAACTTTTTGACTTCTCTGCCAGAGTTTCACCAGGGATGCTTGCTCTGAGGACAGATCCCTCAAAGTGGTTAATTCCAGGCAAATGGGGACAAACGGTAATCTTAGTACAATCCGTTGTACAAAATAATTTGACTGTAAATGATCTATTTGAGCAGTTTTACATTAACTAAATCTGAGAGACATTTCATATTGGATACTCTGGGCTGTTGTAGGAGAATACCTGGTGGTTTTTGGGTTGGTACTTCTGTAGGTTTAGGAGTTGGTGGTTTTGAAGAACCATGGAATACAAATGACCCAGACCAAGATCCATAATTGCTTGTTTCGACTCCATTCCTTTCTGATCCACTGTAACTCTCTTGTCCAGGTGTTTTTTCCACGGTCACTGGTCCTCCATTATTACCCAGAATTCCAGCATGGATAGCTGCTTTACATATTGAGGAATCCTAAAATAAAAAATTTGGCATTTGGTGCAAGATAAATGTTAGACTTTTCTACATTTTACATGACTTAGAATTATATGAAAAAAATGGTAAAACTAATAGCTTACATCTGTGTAGTAATCAGTTCCCCAAACACTTCCTCCGTTCACCAGGCACTCAGCTGGACATTGAACACTTATAAATTCAAAATATTAATAGTTGTATTCATTGTATTATACTGATTATCATTTCTATTTATAGTTAATTGATTCAGACAGAGGAATTATTTTGAGATAAAAAAACTTACATTGAAATTGATTCCTGAAGATCTCCGGCAGTAGTTGAACAGGATCCAATTACTGGAAGGAGAAAACATTAGATCAGATTATATAAAAATTATATAGCAAAAAATGTATTTAGAATATAAAAGTGCATGCAGGACACGGGGCAGACCACTAGGGACAAAGGGGGTGTGTGATTAATTGATATAATACTGTAATCTGTAAAATTGCAATATACTGTATGTGTTCTGTGTTTTTTTTATTTTTTATTTGGTGCCGATCTCCGCCGTGTGTCGTAACATCGCAGGGAACAGAGCCCAGCGGCACTCGTGTACTGTGTGAATCGAGTGAGGAGTCAGCTCGCTCACACAGCGGGTAGACATCGTAGTATCCTGGGGACAAGGTAAGTAACTCCCTGTCTGGATACTGCGATGCAATCCCGAGTCAGGCTCGGAGATACCGCTAATGGTACTGGAATTTCACCCCGGTATAGACTCAGGATTACCGCCAGGGAATTTAAAATACTCTTTAGTCAATTGCACATGCATAAAAATACTTCAGCAACAGTCCAGATTTTCTATTCCGGCTTTTCAATCTTGTAAAAAGAAGGTTGACCTACCACCCGGCAATTGCCTTACATGCGCATTGGCTACAGAGTCCAGCAGCCACCATACAGATATTGCCATAATAACTGCACTGTGGAGACCAAACTTTTTGACTTCTCTGCCAGAGTTTCACCAGGGATGCTTGCTCTGAGGACAGATCCCTCAAAGTGGTTTATTCCAGGCAAATGGGGACAAACGGTAATCTTAGTACAATCCGTTGTACAAAGTAATTTAACTGTAAATGATCTGTTTGAGCAGTTTTACATTAACTAAATCTGAGAGACATTTCATATTGGATACTCTGGGCTGTTGTAGGAGAATACCTGGTGGTTTTTGGGTTGGTACTTCTGTAGGTTTAGGAGTTGGTGGTTTTGAAGAACCATGGAATACAAATGACCCAGACCAAGATCCATAATTGCTTGTTTCGACTCCATTCCTTTCTGATCCACTGTAACTCTCTTGTCCAGGTGTTTTTTCCACGGTCACTGGTCCTCCATTATTACCCAGAATTCCAGCATGGATAGCCGCTTTACATATTGAGGAATCCTAAGATAAAAAATTTGGCATTCGGTGCAAGATAAATGTTAGACTTTTCTACATTTTACATGACTTAGTATTATATGAGAAAAATGGTAAAACTAATAGCTTACATCTGTGTAGTAATCAGTTCCCCAAACACTTCCTCCGTTCACCAGGCACTCAGCTGGACATTGAACACTTATAAATTCAAAATATTAATAGTTGTATTCATTGTATTATACTGATTATTATTTCTATTTATAGTTAATTGATTCAGACAGAGAAATTATTTTGAGATAAAAAAACGTACATTGAAATTGATTCCTGAAGATCTCCGGCAGTAGTTGAACAGGATCCAATTACTGGAAGGAGAAAACATTACATCAGATTATATACAGATTATATAGCAAAAAATGTATTTAGAATATAAAAGTGCATGCAGGACACTGGGCAGACCACTAGGGACAAAGGGGGTGTGTGATTAATTGATATAATACTGTAATCTGTAAAATTGCAATATACTGTATGTGTTCTGTGTTTTTATTTTTTTTTATTTGGTGCCGATCTCCGCCGTGTGTCGTAACATCGCAGGGAACAGAGCCCAGCGGCACTCGTGTACTGTGTGAATCGAGTGAGGAGTCAGCTCGCTCACACAGCGGGTAGACATCGTAGTATCCTGGGGACAAGGTAAGTAACTCCCTGTCTGGATACTGCGATGCAATCCCGAGTCAGGCTCGGAGATACCGCTAATGGCACTGGAATTTCACCCCGATATAGACTCAGGATTACCGCCAGGGAGTTTAAAATACTCTTTAGTCAATTGCACATGCATAAAAATACTTCAGCAACAGTCCAGATTTTCTTTTCCCGCTTTTCAATCTTGTAAAAAGAAGGTTGACCTACCACACAGCAATTGCCTTACATGCGCATTGGCTACAGAGTCCAGCAGCCACCATACATATATTGCCACAATAACTGCACTGTGGAGACCAAACTTTTTGACTTCTCTGCCAGAGTTTCACCAGGGATGCTTGCTCTGAGGACAGATCCCTCAAAGTGGTTTATTCCAGGCAAATGGGGACAAACGGTAATCTTAGTACAATCCGTTGTACAAAGTAATTTAACTGTAAATGATCTGTTTGAGCAGTTTTACATTAACTAAATCTGAGAGGCATTTCATATTGGATACTCTGGGCTGTTGTAGGAGAATACCTGGTGGTTTTTGGGTTGGTACTTCTGTAGGTTTAGGAGTTGGTGGTTTTGAAGAACCATGGAATACAAATGACCCAGACCAAGATCCATAATTGCTTGTTTCGACTCCATTCCTTTCTGATCCACTGTAACTCTCTTGTCCAGGTGTTTTTTCCACGGTCACTGGTCCTCCATTATTACCCAGAATTCCAGCATGGATAGCTGCTTTACATATTGAGGAATCCTAAGATAAAAAATTTGGCATTCGGTGCAAGATAAATGTTAGACTTTTCTACATTTTACATGACTTAGTATTATATGAGAAAAATGGTAAAACTAATAGCTTACATCTGTGTAGTAATCAGTTCCCCAAACACTTCCTCCGTTCACCAGACACTCAGCTGGACATTGAACACTTATAAATTCAAAATATTAATAGTTGTATTCATTGTATTATACTGATTATTATTTCTATTTATAGTTAATTGATTCAGACAGAGAAATTATTTTGAGATAAAAAAACGTACATTGAAATTGATTCCTGAAGATCTCCGGCAGTAGTTGAACAGGATCCAATTACTGGAAGGAGAAAACATTACATCAGATTATATACAGATTATATAGCAAAAAATGTATTTAGAATATAAAAGTGCATGCAGGACACTGGGCAGACCACTAGGGACAAAGGGGGTGTGTGATTAATTGATATAATACTGTAATCTGTAAAATTGCAATATACTGTATGTGTTCTGTGTTTTTATTTTTTTTTATTTGGTGCCGATCTCTGCCGTGTGTCGTAACATCGCAAGGGAACAGAGCCCAGCGGCACTCGTGTACTGTGTGAATCGAGTGAGGAGTCAGCTCGCTCACACAGCGGGTAGACATCGTAGTATCCTGGGGACAAGGTAAGTAACTCCCTGTCTGGATACTGCGATGCAATCCCGAGTCAGGCTCGGAGATACCGCTAATGGCACTGGAATTTCACCCCGATATAGACTCAGGATTACCGCCAGGGAGTTTAAAATACTCTTTAGTCAATTGCACATGCATAAAAATACTTCAGCAACAGTCCAGATTTTCTTTTCTCGCTTTTCAATCTTGTAAAAAGAAGGTTGACCTACCACCCAGCAATTGCCTTACATGCGCATTGGCTACAGAGTCCAGCAGCCACCATACATATATTGCCACAATAACTGCACTGTGGAGACCAAACTTTTTGACTTCTCTGCCAGAGTTTCACCAGGGATGCTTGCTCTGAGGACAGATCCCTCAAAGTGGTTTATTCCAGGCAAATGGGGACAAACGGTAATCTTAGTACAATCCGTTGTACAAAGTAATTTAACTGTAAATGATCTGTTTGAGCAGTTTTACATTAACTAAATCTAAGAGACATTTCATATTGGATACTCTGGTCTGTTGTAGGAAACTACCTGATGGTTTTTGGGTCGGTACTTCTGTAGATTTAAGAGTTGGTGGTTTTGGGGAACTATGGAATACAAATGACCCAGACCATGATCCATAATTGCTTGTTGTGACTCCATTCCTTTCTGATCCACTGTAACTCTGTTGTCCAGGTGTTTTTTCCACGGTCACTGGTCCTCCATTATTACCCAGAATTCCAGCATGGATAGCTGCTTTACATATTGAGGAATCCTAAGATAAAAAATGTGGCATTTGGTGCAAGATTAATGTTAGACTTTTCTACATTTTACATGACTTAGTATTATATGAGAAAAATGGTAAAACTAATAGCTTACATCTGTGTAGGAATCAGTTCCCCAAACACTTCCTCCGTTCACCTGGCACTCAGCTGGACATTGAACACTTATAAATTCAAAATATTAATAGTTGTATTCATTGTATTATACTGATTATCATGTCTATTTATAGTTAATTGTTTCAGACAGAGAAATAATTTTGAGATAAAAAAACTTACATTGAAATTGAATCCTGAAGATCTCCAGCAGTAGTTGAACAGGATCCAATTACTGGAAAGAGAAAACATTACATCAGATTATATACAGATTATATAGCAAAAAATGTATTTAGAATATAAAAGTGCATGCAGGACACGGGGCAGACCACTAGGGACAAAGGGGGTGTGTGATTAATTGATATAATACTGTAATCTGTAAAATTGCAATATACTGTATGTGTTCTGTGTTTTTTTTATTTTTTATTTGGTGCCGATCTCCGCCGTGTCGTAACATCGCAGGGAACAGAGCCCAGCGGCACTCGTGTACTGTGTGAATCGAGTGAGGAGTCAGCTCGCTCACACAGCGGGTAGACATCGTAGTATCCTGGGGACAAGGTAAGTAACTCCCTGTCTGGATACTGCGATGCAATCCCGAGTCAGGCTCGGAGATACCGCTAATGGTACTGGAATTTCACCCCGGTATAGACTCAGGATTACCGCCAGGGAATTTAAAATACTCTTTAGTCAATTGCACATGCATGAAAATACTTCAGCAACAGTCCAGATTTTATTTTCCGGCTTTTCAATCTTGTAAAAAGAAGGTTGACCTACCACCCAGCAATTGCCTTACATGCGCATTGGCTACAGAGTCCAGCAGCCACCATACAGATATTGCCACAACAACTGCACTGTGGAGACCAAACTTTTTGACTTCTCTGCCAGAGTTTCACCAGGGATGCTTGCTCTGAGGACAGATCCCTCAAAGTGGTTAATTCCAGGCAAATGGGGATAAACGGTAATCTTAGTACAATCCGTTTTACAAAATAATTTGACTGTAAATGATCTATTTGAGCAGTTTTACATTAACTAAATCTGAGAGACATTTCATATTGGATACTCTGGGCTGTTGTAGGAGAATACCTGGTGGTTTTTGGGTTGGTACTTCTGTAGGTTTAGGAGTTGGTGGTTTTGAAGAACCATGGAATACAAATGACCCAGACCAAGATCCATAATTGCTTGTTTCGACTCCATTCCTTTCTGATCCACTGTAACTCTCTTGTCCAGGTGTTTTTTCCACGGTCACTGGTCCTCCATTATTACCCAGAATTCCAGCATGGATAGCTGCTTTACATATTGAGGAATCCTAAGATAAAAAATTTGGCATTCGGTGCAAGATAAATGTTAGACTTTTCTACATTTTACATGACTTAGTATTATATGAGAAAAATGGTAAAACTAATAGCTTACATCTGTGTAGGAATCAGTTCCCCAAACACTTCCTCCGTTCACCAGGCACTCAGCTGGACATTGAACACTTATAAATTCAAAATATTAATAGTTGTATTCATTGTATTATACTGATTATCATTTCTATTTATAGTTAATTGATTCAGACAGAGGAATTATTTTGAGATAAAAAAACTTACATTGAAATTGATTCCTGAAGATCTCCGGCAGTAGTTGAACAGGATCCAATTACTGGAAGGAGAAAACATTAGATCAGATTATATAAAAATTATATAGCAAAAAATGTATTTAGAATATAAAAGTGCATGCAGGACACGGGGCAGACCACTAGGGACAAAGGGGGTGTGTGATTAATTGATATAATACTGTAATCTGTAAAATTGCAATATACTGTATGTGTTCTGTGTTTTTTTTATTTTTTATTTGGTGCCGATCTCCGCCGTGTGTCGTAACATCGCAGGGAACAGAGCCCAGCGGCACTCGTGTACTGTGTGAATCGAGTGAGGAGTCAGCTCGCTCACACAGCGGGTAGACATCGTAGTATCCTGGGGACAAGGTAAGTAACTCCCTGTCTGGATACTGCGATGCAATCCCGAGTCAGGCTCGGAGATACCGCTAATGGTACTGGAATTTCACCCCGGTATAGACTCAGGATTACCGCCAGGGAATTTAAAATACTCTTTAGTCAATTGCACATGCATAAAAATACTTCAGCAACAGTCCAGATTTTCTATTCCGGCTTTTCAATCTTGTAAAAAGAAGGTTGACCTACCACCCAGCAATTGCCTTACATGCGCATTGGCTACAGAGTCCAGCAGCCACCATACAGATATTGCCATAATAACTGCACTGTGGAGACCAAACTTTTTGACTTCTCTGCCAGAGTTTCACCAGGGATGCTTGCTCTGAGGACAGATCCCTCAAAGTGGTTTATTCCAGGCAAATGGGGACAAACGGTAATCTTAGTGCAATCCGTTGTACAAAGTAATTTAACTGTAAATGATCTGTTTGAGCAGTTTTACATTAAGTAAATCTAAGAGACATTTCATATTGGATACTCTGGTCTGTTGTAGGAAACTACCTGATGGTTTTTGGGTTGGTACTTCTGTAGGTTTAAGAGTTGGTGGTTTTGGGGAACCATGGAATACAAATGACCCAGACCAAGATCCATAATTGCTTGTTTCGACTCCATTCCTTTCTGATCCACTGTAACTCTCTTGTCCAGGTGTTTTTTCCACGGTCACTGGTCCTCCATTATTACCCAGAATTCCAGCATGGATAGCTGCTTTACATATTGAGGAATCCTAAGATAAAAAATTTGGCATTCGGTGCAAGATAAATGTTAGACTTTTCTACATTTTACATGACTTAGTATTATATGAGAAAAATGGTAAAACTAATAGCTTACATCTGTGTAGCAATCAGTTCCCCAAACACTTCCTCCGTTCACCAGGCACTCAGCTGGACATTGAACACTTATAAATTCAAAATATTAATAGTTGTATTCATTGTATTATACTGATTATCATTTCTATTTATAGTTAATTGATTCAGACAGAGAAATTATTTTGAGATAAAAAAACTTACATTGAAATTGATTCCTGAAGATCTCCGGCAGTAGTTGAACAGGATCCAATTACTGGAAGGAGAAAACATTAGATCAGATTATATAAAAAATATATAGCAAAAAATGTATTTAGAATATAAAAGTGCATGCAGGACACTGGGCAGACCACTAGGGACAAAGGGGGTGTGTGATTAATTTATATAATACTGTAATCTGTAAAATTGCAATATACTGTATGTGTTCTGTGTTTTTATTTTTTTTAATTTGGTGCCGATCTCCGCCGCCGTGTGTCGTAACATCGCAGGGAACAGAGCCAAGCAGCACTCGTGTACTGTGTGAATTGAGTGAGGAGTCAGCTCGCTCACACAGCGGGTAGACATCGTAGTATCCTGGGGACAAGGTAAGTAACTCCCTGTCTGGATACTGCGATGCAATCCCGAGTCAGGCTCAGAGATACCGCTAATGGTACTGGAATTTCACCCCGGTATAGACTCAGGATTACCCCCAGGGAGTTTAAAAAACTCTTTAGTCAATTGCACATGCATAAAAATACTCCAGCAACAGTCCAGATTTTCTTTTCCGGCTTTTCTATCTTGTAAAAAGAAGGTTGACCTACCACCCAGCAATTGCCTTACATGCGCATTGGCTACAGAGTCCAGCAGCCACCATACATATATTGCCACAATAACTGCACTGTGGAGACCAAACTTTTTGACTTCTCTGCCAGAGTTTCACCAGTGATGCTTGCTCTGAGGACATCTCCCTCAAAGTGGTTAATTCCAGGCAAATGGGGACAAACGGTAATCTTAGTACAATCCGTTGTACAAAATAATTTGAATGTAAATGATCTGTTTGAGCAGTTTTACATTAACTGAATCTAAGAGACATTTCATATTGGATACTCTGGTCTGTTGTAGGAGACTACCTGATGGTTTTTGGGTCGGTACTTCTGTAGGTTTAAGAGTTGGTGGTTTTGGAGAACCATGGAATACAAATGACCCAGACCACGATCCATAATTGCTTGTTGTGACTCCATTCCTTTCTAATCCACTGTAACTCTGCTGTCCAGGTGTTTTTTCCACGGTCACTGGTCCTCCATTATTACCCAGAATTCCAGCATGGATAGCTGCTTTACAAATTGAGGAATCCTAAGATAAAAAAATTGGCATTTGGTGCAAGATTAATGTTAGACTTTTCTACATTATACATGACTTAATATTATATGAGAAACATTGTAAAACTAATAGCTTACATCTGTGTAGACATCAGTTCCCCAAACAGTTCCTCCGTTTACCAGGCACTCAGCTGGACATTGAACACTTAGAAATTAAAAATATTAATAGTTGTATTCATTGTATTATACTGATTATCATTTCTATTTATAGTTAATTGATTCAAACAGAGAAATTATTTTAAGATAAAAAACTTACATTGAAATTGATTCCTGAAGATCTCCGGCAGTAGTTGAACAAGATCCAATTACTGGAAGGAGAAAACATTAGATCAGTTTATATACCCAGGTAGTGATGAAGTCATAATGACCATCCAGTGTTTTATTGTAGCACTGGATTGCCTTCATATAGGCAAACTGTAGTTATTCTGACCAAAAATTAGGATTACATTAACCTCCCTGGCGGTATGATTATTTCAGATTTTAGATGCTGAAATCGGTACAATTACCTTGCATGGAAATTTGGCGTTTTACATTGTAGGCCTGTAATTCTTAGGAATAACTCACTTTAATCTGTCCAAACAAGAGTCTAGTAGACATCCCGGGTATGATAGTTTGAAACACAAAATCATAAATTATAATATAATAAATAACTATAAATTATTATAACAAATAATAATAATAAAAAATATTCAATAATGTAATTAAATGAAAAACACTGACATTTGCTCAGTTGCAGAATTGTCACTGCAATTACTTTCAGTGTTTGATGACTAATTTTCCTACAAATTGTTATCGCTCAATTCTGCAAGTGATTTTAATTTATTACCGCTGTTTTCTAGCTGGTCTAAAACCACATTTGACATAAAGGGACACTTTTTGGTTGCTATGGACAATCTCCAGTTTCCAGGCATAAAAAAAAATATTTATAATATAAAAGTGCATGCAGGACACTGGATAGACCACTAGGGACAAAGGGAGTGTGTAATTATTTTATACAGTACTGTAATCTGTAAGATTACAATATACTGTATGCATAATATGTTTTTATTTTTTTGAATTTGGCGCCGATTTCCGCCGCCGTGCATCGTAACGTCGCAGGAAACGGAGCTCAGCGGCACCCGGGTATTGTGTGAATCGAACGAGGAGACAGCTCGCTCACACAGTGGGGAGACATTGCAGGATCCAGGGGACAAGGTTAAGTAACTCCCTGTCTGGATACTGCGATGCAATCCCGAGTCAGGCTCGGAGATACCGCTAATGATATTGGAATTCCACCCCGGGCCAGACTCAGGATTACCGCCAGGGAGGTAGCCAATTGCACATGCATGAAAATACTTCAGCAACAGTCCAGATTTATTTTTCTGGTTCTTCAATCTTGTAAAAAGAAGGTTGACCTACCACCCAACAATTGCCTTACATGCGCATTATCTACAGAGTCCAGCAGCTGCCGTACTGATGTAGCAACAATAACTGCACTGTGTAGACCAAACTTTTTGACTTCCCTGCCAGAGTTTTACCAGGGATGTTTGCTCTGAGGACAGATCCCTCAAAATGTGGTTTATTCCAGGCAAATAGGGACAAACGGTAATCTTAGTACAATCCGTTGCACATAGTAATTTGACTGTAAATGATCTATTTGAGCAGTTTTACATTAACTAAATCTGAGAGACATTTCATATTGGATATTCTGGGCTGTTGTAGGAGAATACCTGGTGGTTTTTGGGTTGGTACTTCTGTAGGTTTAGGAGTTGGTGGTTTTGAAGAACCATGGAATACAAATGACCCAGACCAAGATCCATAATTGCTTGTTGTGACTCCATTCCTTTCTGATCCACTGTAACTCTGTTGTCCAGGTATTTTTTCCACGGTCACTGGTCCTCCATTATTAGTGAGAATTCCAGCATGGATAGCTGCTTTACATATTGAGGAATCCTAAGATAAAAAATTTGGCATTCGGTGCAAGATAAATGTTAGACTTTTCTACATTTTACATGACTTAGTATTATATGAGAAAAACGGTAAAACTAATAGCTTACATCTGTGTAGTAATCAGTTCCCCAAACACTTCCTCCGTTCACCAGGCACTCAACTGGACATTGAACACTTATAAATTCAAAATATTAATAGTTGTATTCATTGTATTATACTGATTATCATTTCTATTTATAGTTAATTGATTCAGAAAGAGAAATCATTTTGAGATAAAAAAAACTTACATTGAAATTGATTCCCGAAGATCTCCGGCAGTAGTTGAACAGGATCCAATTACTGGAAGGAGAAAACATTAGATCAGATTATATACAGATTATATAGCAAAAAATGTATTTAGAATATAAAAGTGCATGCAGGACACTGGGTAGACCACTAGGGACAAAGGGGGTGTGTGATTAATTTATATAGTACTGTAATCTGTAAAATTACAATATACTGTACGTGTTCTGTGGTTTTATTTTTTGAATTTGGTGCCGATCTCCGCCGCCACGCGCGTCGTAACATCGCAGGGAACGGAGCCCAGCGGCACTCGTGTACTGTGTGAATCGAGTGAGGAGTCAGCTCGCTCACACAGCGAGTAAACATTGTAGTATCCTGGGGACAAGTTAAGTAACTCCCTGTCTGGATACTGCGATGCAATCCCGAGTCAGGCTCGGAGATACCGCTAATGGTACTGGAATTCCACCCAGTTATAGACTCAGGATTACCGCCAGGGAGTTTAAAATACTCTTTAGTCAATTGCACATGCATGAAAATACTTCAGCAACAGTCCAGATTTTCTTTTCCGGCTTTTCAATCTTGTAAAAAGAAGGTTGACCTACCACCCAGCAATTGCCTTACATGTGCATTGGCTACAGAGTCCAGCAGCCACCATACAGATATTGCCACAATAACTGCACTGTGTAGACCAAACTTTTTGACTTCCCTGCCAGAGTTTCACCAGGGATGCTTGCTCTGAGGACAGATCCCTCAAAGTGGTTTAATCCAGGCAAATGGGGACAAACGGTAATCTTAGTACAATACGTTGTACAAAGTAATTTGACTGTAAATGATCTATTTGAGAAGTTTTACATTAACTAAATTTGAGAGACATTTCATATTGGATACTCTGGTCTGTTGTAGGAGACTACCTGATGGTTTTTGGGTCGGTACTTCTGTAGGTTTAAGAGTTGGTGGTTTTGGGGAACCATGGAATACAAATGACCCAGACCACGATCCATAATTGCTTGTTGTGACTCCATTCCTTTCTGATCCACTGTAACTCTGTTGTCCAGGTGTTTTTTCCACGGTCACTGGTCCTCCATTATTACCCAGAATTCCAGCATGGATAGCTGCTTTACATATTGAGGAATCCTAAGATAAAAAATGTGGCATTTGGTGCAAGATTATTGTTAGACTTTTCTACATTATAAATGACTTAGTATTATATCAGAAAAATGGTAAAACTTATAGCTTACATCTGTGTAGGAATCAGTTCCCCAAACACTTCCTCTGTTCACCTGGCACTCAGCTGGACATTGAACACTTATAAATTCAAAATAATAATAGTTGTATTCATTGTATTATACTGATTATCATTTCTATTTATAGTTAATTGATTCAGACAGAGAAATAATTTTGAGATAAAAAAAACTCACATTGAAATTGATTCCTGAAGATCTCCGGCAGTAGTTGAACAGGATCCAATTACTGGAAGTAGAAAACATTAGATCAGATTATATACCCAGGTAGTGATGAAGTCATAATGACCATCCAGTGTTTTATTGTAGCACTGGATTGCCTTCATATAGGCAAACTGTAGTTATTCTTAACAAAAATTAGGATTACATTAACCTTCCTGGCGGTATTATTATTTCAGATTTTAGGTGCTAAAATCGGTACAAATACCTTGCATTGAAATTTGGCATTTTACATTGTAGGCCTGTAATTCTTAGGAATAAATCACTTAAATCTGTCCAAACAAGAGTCTAGTAGACATCCGGGTATGATAGTTTGAAACACAAAATCATAAATTATAATATAATAAATAACTATAAATAATTATAACAAATAATAATAATAAAAAATAATCAATAATGTAATTAAATCAAAAACATTGAAATTTGCTCAGTTGCAGAATTGTCACTGTAATTACTTTCAGTGTTTGATGACTAATTTCCCTACAAATCGCTCAATTCTGCAAGTGATTCTAATTTTTTACCGCTGTTTTCTAGCTGTCTAAAACCACTTTTGACATAAAGGGACACTTTTTGGATGTTATGGACAATCCCCAGTTTCCAGGCATAAAAAAAAATATTTATAATATAAAAGTGCATTCAGGACACTGGACAGACCACTAGGGACAAAGGGGGTGTGTAATTATTTTATGCCGTACTGTAATCTGTAAGATTACAATATACTGTATGCATAATGTGTTTTTATTTTTTGGAATTTGGAGCAGATTTCCCCTGCCGTGCATCATAACGTCGCAGGAAACGGAGCTCAGCGTCACTCGGGTATTGTGTGAATCGAACAAGGAGACAGCTCGCTCACACAGCGGGGAGACATCGCAGGATCCAGGGGACAAGGTTAAGTAACTCCCTGTCTGGACACTGCGATGCAATCCCGAGTCAGGCTCGGAGATACCGCTAATGGTACTGGAATTCCACCCCGGGCCAGACTCGGGATTACCGCCAGGGAGGTTAAAATACTCTTTAGCCAATTGCACATGCATAAAAATACTTTAGCAACAGTCCAGATTGTTTTTTCAGTTTTTTCAATCTTGTAAAAAGAAGGTTGATCTACCACCCAACAATTGCCTTACATGCGCATTGTCTACAGAGTCCAGCAGCTGCCGTAATGATGTGGCCACAATAACTGCACTGTGTAGACCAAACTTTTTGACTTCCCTGCCAGAGTTTTTACCAGGGATTGCTTGCTCTGAGGACAGATCCCTCAAAATGTGGTTTATTCCAGGCAAATGGGGACAAGCGGTAATCTTAGTACAATCCTGTGTACAAAGTAATTTGACTGTAAATGATCTATTTGAGCAGTTTTACATGAACTAAATCTGAGAGACATTTCATATTGGATACTCTGGTCTGTCGTAGGAGACTACCTGATGGTTTTGGGGTTGGTACTTCTGTAGGTTCAGGAGTTGGTGGTTTTGAGGAAGCACGGAATACAAATGACCCAGGCCAAGATCCATAATTGCTCGTTGTGACTCCATTCCTTTCTGATCCACTGTAACTCGGTTGTCCATGTGTTTTTTCCACTGTCACCAGTCCTCCATTATTATCCAGAATTCCAGCATGGATAGCTGCTTTACATATTGAGGAATCCTAAGATAATAAATGTGGCATTCGGTGCAAGATTAATGTTAGACTTTTCTACATTATACATGACTTAGTATTATATGAGAAAAATAGTAAAATGAATTACTTACATCTGTGTAGACATCAGTTCCCCAAACACTTCCTCCATTCACCTGGCACTCAGCTGGACATTGAACACTTAGAAATTCAAAATATTAATATTTGTATTCCTTATATTATACTGATTATCATTTCTATTTATAGTTAATTGATACAGACAGAAAAATAATTTTGAGATAAAAAACTTACATTGAAATTGATTCCTGAAGATCTCTGGCACTAGTTGAACAGGATCCAATTACTGGAAAGAGAAAACATTAGATTCGTTTTTATGCCCAGGTAGTGATGAAGTCATAATGACCATCCAGCGTTCTATTGTATTAATGGATTGCCATCATATAGGCCAACTGTAGTTATTCTGAACAAACATTAGGATTACATTAATGGTGTCCAGTTCTCTGAATGCTTAAAGCTTAGAATGGCTACTGTGATTATCTTTTGTGCTCTGCAATGTCTGATTCATTTTTTGTCTTGCCCTACCCATGATTGACACATAAAAGTGTTGATTTACTAAAGGAGAGAAATTGTGCGCATAGTCAAGTTAATTTTCACTTTGCATCATGAATAAAGTGAGGCTGTGTTCTCTTCAACCATGCAATCATGTGCAAGGAAAAGTCCTGTTTTATATTCATTGTCCATGATTAGATTTTTAAAATGATCACAACTTAACAAACTTAAAGCTGAACTTCAGGACTTACAAAATACAAGATATACCCTTGTAGGGGTAATTGCTTTGTAAGTATAGGAGATAGAAGAGAATTCTGTAATACTTACCTTATTCCTCATTCTCCAGGCTGCTGACTGCTCTCTGATGCTCCGAGTTGCCAGCGGCCCTCACTGTCTTCACCTACAATGCGGGACTATTGGTTCATTTTAAAATATTTTAATAAAACTTGCACCTACTCTTTCCTGGGACAAAAGTGCATAATGCAAAGAGCGCTGGGTTCATGAGTACATAAGGTAAATAGTGCCGTTGTCGGGCATAAATAATGCTTTGAGTGCTGGGGTCAGTAGTAAGTAACCCTCAGAGTGCAGGAGACAGGAGTAAGTAATACAATTGCAGGTATTAAGTGTAAGCTACAGGATGCAAGAGTCAGGTGGAAGCAATGGAAAGAGTGGCAGGACTCAGCAGGAGGTAACAGAAAGAGTGTAAGGGTCAGAAATTAGTAACAAAGAGTTAAGAAGTCAGGAGTAAATGTCACATATAGTACAGGACTAATGCCGCGTACACACGGTCGTTTTTTGGCTTGTAAAAAAACGTTGTTTTTTGTCATGAAAAAAAAACAACATTTTTCAAACTTCATTTTGAAAAACGACGTTGCCTACACAACATCGTTTTCTGAAAATGCTCTTGTAAAGCGCGGTTACATACAACACGTACGACGGCACTCTGTTTCATTCAAGCTCGCGTCATAACTTGCTTCTGAGCATGCGCAGGTTTAAAAATGTTGTTTTAAATGTCGTTTCAGCGTACACACGATCATTTTTTATGACACAAAAAAACGATATAAAAAATTGAAGAATGTTCGAATTTTTTTTTTCGTTTTTCAGAAGACATAAAACAACGTTTTGCCCACACACGATCATTTTAAATTACGTTTTTTAAAACTTTGTTTTATTTCATCACAAAAAACGTCCGCATGTACGCGGAATAAGTAACACAACGTTTTACGAAAGGCAAATCCACTTTGCACTACAAGTGCACTTTCAAGTGCAATCGATGTAGATCTGAGGGGGACATGCAAGGAAAATAAAAAAAAAACAGTATTTTTACTTTCACATGATTGGATGATAAAATCAGCAGAGCTTCCCCTGGTTTGAGAGCTTCCCCTCAGATCTACAGTGATCTATAGCGACTGCACTTACAAGTGCATTTTCAAGAGCGGTGTCCCCCGTGGTCATGACAAGGAATGCATTATAGCTGAAGCCATAGTTGGTGGATCCTGATGAAAAAAAAAAAATGGTGCAAGACGACAGAACACCGATCCAATCTATTTGGGGAGTAGATAGGATACAGCAATCTCAAGGGTGACTATTAAAAGATCAGGATGAATATCATCTGAAAAAAATTGAAATAAATAATTCCAGCATACAGGTGGCGACCCCCAAGTGGATACACGGATGCAAATTCCTACGGACTGGGGAAAAGATTAGTAATGAACTGGAGAAGTACCAATGTTCATTATTGAAGCCTTAGAGGTCCAAGGCTCCTGTCTTGAAAGAACGGCGGAAGTCCATTAAGGGGCGTACTAATCCAGAGGGTGCCTGTGTGAAGCTTCACACACATAGCTGGATGGAAAACCTTCAGGATCAGTGGGCCATATCAGCTATATTGGTGTAACACTGGTGGAAGGTTAAGGGAGGATCATCTTTCTGGTACAATATTTTTAATTGGAAAAGTATAACATCATGACAAACTCACAATCGTATAACTTTGAGAGGTGGAAAGTTCACCTTTCAATCTCTTCCAGTCAGCCAGACTACCAGCCATGATGGAAAAGTAAAACATTCTGGTCCAGTTTTTAGCTGTTTAAAAAATAATAATAATAAAAAAAATCAGGTAATCTGTGCCCAGTTAAAAAAAAAAAAAAAACTTTACAAGCAAAGGAAGTTGGAGTCGTGGAAGATGGAAAACCTCCAATCAATTACATTATTCATAAACCTGGGAGACTGGATGCTCTGTAGGTTTATCAGACACCTACTTGTCCCAATTCATCCTCAAATCCTCTACCAGTTTGAGTCCCTCCCCGGGAGGTGATCCTTTCAGACACCAGCAGGGAGGGCAGGGTAGCACACTACCAGCACTTTGCAGTGCGAAGCCGTTGGCCATTCGAGACACGGGAGGTGGTATAAAACATCCTAGAAATGAAAGCAGCATTCCAAGTCCTCCTTCCCTTTAGTCTTCTTCTGAAGGGGAAACAAGTCCTGTTGAAGATGGACAACAGGGTGGCAGTTGCCTATATCAACAGGCAAGGTGGCACCAGAAGTCACTCCATGATGCAGGAAGTTCGCCCAGTCTTCGAATGGGCGCAGTTGAATCTCTCTTGGCTAAGGAAGATGTATGTCCCAGGAGCCCAGAACCAGATGGCCGACATGCTAAGCAGAAGCTTTGTTTCCAACAACGCATGGACTCTGAGCCACCAAGCATTCTCCCTCTTAACCAAACTTGGGGCATGCCAGATATAGATTTAGCAGCAACACCAGACAACGCAAAGTGCCAGAGGTATCTGACAAGAACCCCTTGCCCATTAGCGGAGGGGAGGGACTGCCTACAGCACGACTGGAACCTTCGTCTGGGTTACATCTTTCCCCAGACACCTCTCATACCAAAATTTCTTCTCAGGCTCAAGAGGTCAGCATCTACAATTATAGCAGTCATTCCTTTTTGGCTGAGGCGGCCACGGTTCACAACTTTCCTTCAGTTGAATACAACAATGCCATTACAGCTTCCACCAGCAGCGGATCTACTCTGTCAGAGGCAACTTCTTTATCCATACCCGGATAGAATACACCTGACAGCCTGGAGATTGAAAGGGCTAGTTTCCTAGACCAAGGTTGCTCTCAAAAAGTGGTAGAGACTCTTCTTCAAGCCAGAAGGTACTTCACCAACAGTATCTACAAGAGAATCTGGGAGAAGTTTCTCTCAGTCGCACAGCAACAAGCCTGGAACCCGTTTCTCCAGTTAGGCTTAGATAAAGGCCTTGGGTCAAGTACCCTGAAAGTCCATGTATCAGCCTTATCTGCCATGACAGGATTTAAATGGGCGCAAGAGCCTCTCGTCATTCAGTTCCAGAGGGCCTGACTAAAGATAAGGCCCCCAGAAAGCCTTCCTTCCTGTCCTGGGATCTTTCGGTTGTACTAGAAGTTCTATTCCATGAACCATCCGTTGGAAAACATCTCCTTGTGGGACCTAACGCTCAAGGTCACCTTCCTAATAGCGATAACATCGACCAAGAGAGTATCAGAGATGCAAGCTCTATTGGCGATGGAGCCAAACCTAATCGTCTACCCATACAAAGTAGTCTTAAGACCATCTGATCGCTTCATTCCAAAGGTTTTCATCCTCCTTGCACTTCAGTCAGGAGATTACCGTTCCTGCTCTCTCCACAGAACAAGAGAAACCACATCCGCTGGACCTGGCATACCTCTCGGCAACCAATGATCTTAGGAAGTCAGAAAACCTCCTGATTATCCCACATGGCTTTAGGAGAGGTCAAGCGGCAACCTCTCGCACCATGGTGAAGACTATCAAAAAGGCTTACTCACTGAGTCAAACACAAATACCTGAGGGCTTGAAGGCACATTCCACAAGGGCAATGTCGACCTTCTGTGTGGCCTACTGCAGGGTGTCCTCGGAAACTATTTGCCAAGCAGCGACTTGGTCATCTAGAAACACCTTTTATATATTATTACAAGGTGGACTCTGCCCGACTGTCCACGGCAGAGTTTGGACAAGCAATTATTCAGTCCAACACCTCTATTCCATGTAAATAAAGTTGACTTTATGCTCAGACCCACCCAGTTTGCGAGTTATTCCCCACAGGTGTATGCTGCCGTGATGCGACAGGAAAACGGAAAACTGTATACCCACCTTTCCGTCATTTTCCTTTCCTGTTGCATCTTCATGGCAGCATACAGATGCCCACCCATCTGAGGTGAGGTATATATAAAAATATACTGAGAATACCTGGGCAGGGGCCCTCTCTGGGTTTAATAGCTATGCGGTCCTATTAGGTTGTGGAGGCGGAGCCACAACCCCAAAGGTGTATGCTGCCATGAAGATGCAACAGGAAAGAAAAATTACAGAAAGGTGGGTATACAATTTTCCATTTTGTGCTCACACTTACCTGGAGAAGTGTCAGGATGTGATGATGACTCTACTCCAGCACACTGATCTCCACATTCTTGGTATTTTTAGCAGAGCAAGCACTGAGAACTTCCCCAGCATTATTGATTCCCAGAACACAAGCATACCCACTAAAGTTCACAGTGGAGAAGTCCACCCTGCACTGCATAGATACAGCGGCCACCCCAATATGGCATTGAAGGCCTCTTTAGCCAATTGCACATGCATGAAAATACTTGAGCAACAGTCCAGATTTTCTTTTCTGCCTTTTCAATCTTGTAAAAAGAAGGTTGACCTACCACCCAACAATTGCCTTACATGCGCATTGGCGACAGAGCCCAGCAGCCGCCGTACTGATGTGGCCACAATAACTGCACTGTGTAGACCAAACTTTTTGACTTCCCTGCCAGGGTTTCACCAGTGATGCTTGCTCTGAGGACAGATCCCTCAAAGTGGTTTATTCCAGGCAAATGGGGACAAACAGCAATCTTAGTACAATCCGTTGTAAAAAGTAATTTGACTGTAAATTATCTATTTGAGCAGTTTTACATCAACTAAATCTGAGAGATAATTCATATTGGATACTCTGGTCTGTTGTAGGAGACTACCTGATGGTTTTTGTGTCGGTACGTCTGTAGATTCAGGAGTTGGCGGTTTTGAAGAACCATGGAATACAAATGACCCAGACCAAGCTCCATAATTGCTTGTTTCGACGCCATTCCTTGCTGATCCACTGTAACTCTGTTGTCCATGTGTTTTTTCCACTATCACCAGTCCTCCATTATTATCCAGAATTCCAGCATGGATAGCTGCTTTACATATTGAGGAATCCTAAGATAAAAAATGTGGCATTCGGTGCGAGATTAATGTTAGACTTTTCTACATTATACATGACTTAGTATTATATGAGAAAAATGGTAAAACTAATAGCTTACATCTGTGTAGGAATCAGTTCCCCAAACACTTCCTCCGTTCACCTGGCACTCAGATGGACATTGAACACTTAGAAATTCAAAATATTAATATTTGTATTCCTTATATTATACTGATTTTCATTTATTTTTATAGTTAAGACAGAGAAATAATTTTGAGATAAAAAACTTACATTGAAATTGATTCCTGAAGATCTCTGGCAGTAGTTGAACAGGATCCAATTACTGAAAAGAGAAAACATTAGATCAGTTTTTATACACAGGTAGTGATGAAGTCTTAATGTCCATCTGGATTTTGTAGCACTGGATTGCCTTTATATAGGCCAACTGTAGTTATTCCGAACAAACATTAGGATTACATTAATGGTGTTCAGTTTTCTGAATGCTTAAAGCTTAGTATGGTTACTGTAATTCTGATTCATTTTTGTCTTGCCCTACCCATGATTGACACATAACAGTGTTGATTTACTAAAGGAGAGAAATGGTGCGCATAGTCAAGTTAATTTTCACTCTGCTTCTTGAATAAAGTGAAGCTGTGTTCTCTTCATGTGCAAGGAAAAGTCATGTTTCATATTCCTTGTCCATAATTAGGTTTTTAAAATTATCACAACTTTATTTTTTACAAACTTAAAGCTGAACTTTAGAATTTACAAATACACAATATACCCTTGTAGGGTAATTGCTTTTTAAAGCGGATCTCCACCCTAAAGTGAAGATCCGCTGATCGGAACCCTCCCCCCCTCCGGTGTCACATTTGACACCTTTCAGGGGGAGGGGGGTGCAGATACCTGTCTTTAGACAGGTATCTGCACCCACTTCCGGCCCGCAGTCTCAGGCAAAAGACGGGTTTTTCCCGTTGTGTGCTGGGAACTCTCGGCTCCCAGCACACAGCGGGAGCCAATCGGCGGGCGCAGCGCGACTCGCGCGTGCGCCGTAGGGAACCGGGCAGTAAAGCCTCAGCGCTTCACTTCCTGGTTCCCTCACCGTGGATGGAGGGGGGAGCAGCAGAGAGACGAGCGAACGCTCGTCCTCTGCTGCGGACGCCGCTGGACTCCAGGACAGGTAAGTGTCCTATTTTTAAAAGTCAGCAGCTGCAGTATTTGTAGCTGCTGGCTTTTAAAAAAATGTATGGGCCATCCGCTTTAAGTATTGGAGACAGAAGAGAATGCTGTAATACTTACCTTATTCCTCATTCTCCAGGCTGTTGACTGCTCTCGATGCTCTGAGTTGCCAGCAGCCCTCACTGTCTTCACTTACAATGCGGGACTATTGGTTAATTTTAAAATATTTTAATAAAACTTGTACCTACTCTTTCCTGGGACAAAAGTGCATAATGCCAAAAGGGCTGGGTTCATGAGTACATAAGGTAAATAGTGCCGGTGTCAGGCATAAATAATGCTTTGAGTGCTGGGGTCAGTACTAAGTAACCCTTAGGCCTTGTACACACGAGGGAATTTATCCGATGGGAACGGTCCGACGGACCGTTCCCATCGGATCTGTCCGCCGGATTGCTTTGATCCGATGGCTGTACACACCATCGGATCAAATTCCCCGCCGGCGGACAGCATGGTGACGCGGCGGTGACGTTGACGCCGCAACGTGACCGCCACGTCACCGCACCAGGAAGTAAACACTTCCGCGCGCATGCGTCGGATCCATTCACAGGATACGACGCATGTGCGGGCAGATATGTCCGCTGGTTTGCCGTACTAACCAGCGGACATATCTGACGGACAGCTCTCCGGCGGAAAAATTCCAAAGCATGCTTTGGAATTTTTCCGCCTGAGGAATCCGGCCAAAACGGTCTGTTTGCCCCTACACACGAGCGGATTTTTCGGCTGAAATGGTCCGTCGGACCATGTTCAGCGGAAATATTCCCTTGTGTGTACAAGGCCTTAGAGTGCAGGAGACAGGAGTAAGTAATACAAGAATTGCAGGTATCAGGTGTAAGCAACAGAAAAGATGCAGGAGTCAGGTGGAAGCAATGGAAAGAGTGGCAGGACTCAGCAGGAGGTAACAGAAAGAGTGTAAGGCCCTTTTCACACTGAGGAGTTTTT
This sequence comes from Rana kukunoris, assembly GCA_029574335.1. Lineage (NCBI taxonomy): Eukaryota > Metazoa > Chordata > Amphibia > Anura > Ranidae > Rana > Rana kukunoris. Next base: position 142,658,256 of record CM056055.1, read on the forward strand.
TAGGTGGTATAGCGCTAAAAATAGTGCCTAAATACTGTCTGAAAAACTCCTGCCCAGCATTCTCAATGTGAAAGCCCAACCCTTTTTTGCGGCGATTCCGACGGTATAGAGCCCCTATTTTTAGCGGCACTATACCGCCAGGCACCTCCCGCCCCAGTGTGAAAGGGGCATAAGGGTCTGTAACAAAGAGTTTAGAAGTCAGCAGTAAATGTCACACAGAGTACAGGGGTAAGGCATATGTAATGCACTGAGTTCAAAAGCCAGAACTAATGTCAGAAGTAAGACCTCTTTCACACTGGGGTTTTTTCAGGCGTTTTTCAGGCGCTTTGGCGCTAAAATAAGCCTGTAAAGAGCCTGAAAGAAGCCTCATTTGCAATCCCAATGTGAAAACCTGAGTAATTTCAGAGCCCTTTCACACTGTCTGCGCCCGAAAAAAGCTGATAAAGTGCCGCTAACAGCGTATAGTAATAGCAGCAATAAATGTTTCTATTTTTACTATCAAATTTTGCTGCAGAGACAAGCTCCATGAATTGGTAGCAGCAATCAATAAATTCAAAGCTTTTCTGTGTTCTTAGTTTCGGTTAGACATGTGCATTAGTTTTAGCACTTTCATCTGAATTTCAGGGATTTTCACATTCGTTTTAAGAAACGATAACGAACATGCAGATTCCAAAATCCGAAAGATCGACATTAAAGATGCTTTATTTTCATTTAGTTGCGACAACAGTTCGATACAGATAGATTCGACCTGCGGTTGAATTAGCCTAACCTAACTCTATTAGTTCAAGATTATTCAACATTGAGAGAAACGATTTGAGATTATAGAGACATAAAGATTCGACGAAGCAGCTAAAAACATACGATCGCCGCGAGCTGACATATATGGTCAAATGCTCCTCCCATGGGCTATAGAAGAATTCTAATGTTGGTTGACTAGTAATTATAGTTAGTAAATATAATTATTACAAGTCATATAACATTTGAATTCTACTATAGCTTGTGGGAGGAACAATCAACCAGAAATTTATGATTGCGGCGTCGTACAGTTTAGCTGCTTTGTCGAAACTTCTTAGAACATTCGACAGACACCATAAGCCTTCAATTGACAGATTTGACCTTAATTAATTTGGATTTTCAGACTAATGCATTTTTTAACGAAACTAAATAAATGAAAACTAATTTCGGGATTAACTAAATACATTTATTTTTTCGGGTGAAATCGAAATTCCGAAATTAAATATTTCAGTGTGCATATGTCTATTATAAACTGCATGACGTTGTTTGCTTTCAATTAGATTCTCTGGTAGATATTTAGTAGAAGAAGGGTGTTAACAGAGAGCTTTTACATGTAATGCCTGAACCTGATTTACCGTGGTACACAGTACACCGTTTTTACAGCAGTAATGCTTATTCCCATTTACCTTTTTTCATGTTTTTTATTTTTTTTCAATGGAAAAGAAATGTAAGACAATAATTTCCATTTAATAAAGCATCTGCTTTGTAATATAGGAGATATGTTACGTATGGAGAAACGTATATACCAACACAGGGGAGTACACATAAATATGAGAATCTTTGGGCTCCGTGGCTGGATACGCTGGGGCTTGCCCTGGTGGACCTGGTCATGGACAGGTTGCTGGGAATGAATGCAGGGTGAGTAACTCTGCATAGAAATGTAAGGGTAGTAGAAGTGGTGATACTGTAGTAATGATAACACTGTTGTAGTATGTTTCTAATGGCTGTTTGTATGGTCTTGTTGATCACTTTATTGCTGTCAATGGCTGTATACCATCCTTTCATCAATAAAAAAAAACTTTTGTTGGATAAAATAAATAAAGCACCTGCTGTCACTAAAAGCTTACCTTCTATCAGACTAAGATCATCTGTATTTTCTGTAAAAAAAAAAAAAAAAAAGGGGGTAAAACATCTTAACCAGGTCAGTGTCGCTGTATTAGTGCATTTGTAACAACAGTTGAGTGCTGTACATGATACATTTTGTCCACACCAACATTTTTTTTAAAGAAAATGATATAGTTCCCCAATAGCTTGTCCTAAAACATGAAAGCAAATCTATGGTGACAGACAGCATACACTTTCATTGTATAACATCAACATTGCAAAAGAATCACAAATCACAGTTATTTTAGACAATCCAATACAAGCTTCCTTAACCTGCTGAGCGGTATTCCCGAGTGTGGCTCGAGGTGAAACTTTTATACCAATAGCGCTAACCCCGAGCCACACATCACAAGATCCATGTAGAGGTTACTTACCTTGTCCCCTAGATCCTGCGAAATCTGCCCGCGGTGATCTGCGAGCCGCTGTGTCTCGCTCAAATCACAGTGCTGAGCTCCGTTCCCTGCGAGCATTGCGACGCACAGGGATGGAGTTCGGTGCCAAATTCAAAAAGTAAAAAACACAGTATAGATACAGTATACTGTAATCTTACAGATTACAGTACTGTATCAAATAAATACACATCCCCTTTGTCCCTAGTGGTCTGTCCAGTGTCCTGCATGCAATTTTATATTATAAATACTTTTCTTTCTGCCTGAAAACTGTAGATTGTCCATAGCAACCAAAAAGTGTTTCTTTACATCAAAAGTGGTTTTAGACCAACTAGAAAACAGCAATAATAAATTAGAATAACTTGCAGAATTGAGCGATAGTGGTTTGTGGGGAAATTCATCATTAAACACTAAGGCCTCATACACACGATCGGACATATCCGATGAAAACGGTCCGCGGACCATTTCCATCGGATATGTCCGATCGGGAGTTTGATCCGATGGCGTGTACACACCATCGGATCAAATTCCCCGCCGCCGGACGGTGCGGTGACGCGGCGGTGACGTTGACGCCGCCACGTCACCGCCACGTCACTGCACCAGGAAGTTAAACACTTCCGCACATGCCTAAGACCTCGTACACACGAGGGGATATGTCCACTGAAAACGGTCCGATGGACCGTTTCAGCAGACATCTCCGCTCGTGTGTATGGGCTAGCGGACAGATTTCTCCACCCGACAGATTTCAAAGCATGCTTTGAAATCTATCCGGTGGGAATCTGTCCGCCCGACATGTCTGCTGGTTACTACACTTACCAGCAGACATGTCGTCCCCCACCGCCGCCGCGCCGCAGCCGAATGGATTCGGCGCATGCGCGGAAGTGTTTAACTTCCTGGTGCGGTGACGTGGCGGCGTCAACGTCAACCCACGCACACGTCACCGGCGCCGTCCGGCGGCGGGGAATTTGATCCGATGGTGTGTACACGCCATCGGATCAAACTCCCGATCGGACATATCCGATGGAAATGGTCCGCGGACCGTTTTCATCGGATATGTCCGATCGTGTGTACGAGGCCTAAGGCTCCATGCACACTGAAGCTGATAAACTGGCGTTTTGAACGCCAGATTTCTGGCAGAAAAAGCTGCTTTAAAATCTAGCTTTTATCAGCGTTTTGTATCAGCGTTTATCAGCGTGGGAATTGTCACAAAGTAAGTTTACAAACTAAGTAATTATTTCAGATTAATAGGAGTAGGCTAGAAATAGTCACAGCCAGATGCCCACACTTGTGATTCCGACACTGGAGAGAACCGAGGGTTCGGACGGCCACATCGCTGGACCGTGTGACAGGTGAGAGTGTGTTTATTAAAAGTCAGCAGCTATACTTTTTGTAGTTGATGACTTTTAATAAACACAAAACCGAGTGGAACTCCGCTTTAACACATTTTTAATACTAGCTTTGGTGTCAATTATGAAGCCAGCATCAGGACTATGGCCTTTAATTAACCTACCTTTGAAAGTATGTCGGTAATAATAAATAACGCATTTCAAAGCCAGGTGTATTAGCAAATTAATTAACTTTTGTATGTGCGTTTAAATCCCTGATGATCAGATTTCCTGGACACATGACAGTGCTTGGGCCCAGCGATTGGATGCTAGACCTGAATACTGTCACAAGCAGCGGTGGCCCGTAAATCCAGGCACCAGGCCCCTAATCTACGTGCAGGGCGCCGGGCAGATTGATTTAAATGTTTTTTTTTTTTAACCAGCCTGAGACTCTTGTTGACTTCAGAAATCAGTGGGCTTGGGAGGCAGAGCACTGCACCGTGTGCAGACCCAGTTGTATGACAATAGCGAATTAATATTTCTATTGTCTTCCTGATTCTCCTCCTGGCCAATCAGGAAGCGGGTCCTGAGACCTGATTGTCCAAGAGGAAAAGAGTTCGCATTGAGGAGGAGTTGACACAAAGAAAGCCGCCCTGAAGCCGAGGACGACGAGACGCAGGGTGAAGCCGCTGAGGAGGAAGAGTTGCCCGAGTTCTATATGGGGTAAGTGCGGGGCTGGTGGGCTGACGATCGAGCGATGGGGGTGTGTTCGACTGACCGAGGGGTGGCGTCATGTGGTTCATTTCCCCCCCCCCAAAAAAAATGAAGCACCAGCTGCCACTGGTCACAACGGAGGAGATTATATTGCTAATCCAAACTGTAAGTGAAAGTTCTGATGATGGCTGCAGGGGAGGAATGAATGAATGAAAACTTATATAGCGCAGCACATGCAAAGTAAATCGCCTCTGGGCGCTTGTTGTTCCTGTCTCCTTTGAGATCAAAAGAGATGAGTCTTAATCTTTCTCCTGAAGACTAAGTAGTTCTCCTCCAGCCGAATGCTGGCTGGTAAGGCGTTCCATAGTCTGGGACCTTGGACAGCGAATCTCCTGTCTCCTTTGGACTTGTATCTGGCTTTCGGTATCTGAAGCCGATTTTGATTGGTGGATCGTAGAATACGATTGGGATTGTGAACTTTTAATTTTTCGCATAATGGGGAGCATTCCCATGGATACATCTATGCGTTAGACAGAGAGCTTTAAAGGTGATTCTGTCTTTAACTGGTAGCCAGTGAAGAGATCTCAGTGAAGGTGAGATTGATTCCCAGGGTTTTTTCCCAGTCACAAGTCTGGCGGCCGTATTTTGAACGACTTGAAGACGAGCGATTTGGTACTTGGGGAGTCCGAGGTAAAGGGCATTTGCATAGTCCAGTCTGGAGTTTACAATCGCTCCCACCACGACCGCTATGTCTTTCTTGGGAATAAAAGGAGTAAGTCTGCGTAGTAGGTGCAGCAGATGGTAAGATCCGCTGACTACTGACCCTATTTGTGCGTTTATTGTCACGTCGGAGTCAAAGATGACCCCAAGACTTTTGACTTTGGCGCTAGGGGTGATGATTTTGCCCAGAATGGGCGGGGGGATCCAGGTTGTTGCCGATTGATTCCTACGCTTGGCGTGAAGCAGAAGAAGTTCTGTTTTCGCTCCGTTGAGTTTGAGATAACTCTTTGTCATCCAGTCCTCTATCAAAGAGAGACAAGTCTCTAGATTGAGGTGGAGATCCTTTTTATTGCAAATGCGGAAGTACAGTTGCGTGTCGTCTGCATATGAATGATAGAGCAGTTTTTGGCTGTTGATGATTTCGAAAAGAGGACGCACATAGATGTTGAATAACATTGGCGACAGGGGAGATCCTTGAGGGACCCCGCACGATAATGTGCGTTGTTCAAAAGTGAAGGGTCCTAGCTTCACTATTTGCGATCGGTTTTCCAAAAAAGCGGAGAACCAGGATAGATCGCTTTCTGCGACTTTGGCTATTTTAGCCAGCCGAGTCAATAACAGCTTGTGATCTACTGTATCAAAGGCTGCGCTTAGGTCCAGCAGAACCAGAAGAGAAGATTCTCCTTCGTCTGCGGCCTCGAGAACGTCGTCCCATATCTTAAGCAATGCTGTTTCCGTCCCGTGTCCGGGACGGAATCCTGATTGAAATGGGTCGAGTAAGTTGTGGGTATCTAGATGCTGTTGCAGCTGCTGTACCACTGCTTTCTCCATTACTTTGGAGAGAACATTTAGGCCTGTTATGGGGCGCCAGTTGAGTGGATCCTTAGGATCCAGGGTGGCTTTCTTCAAGATGGGTTGAATAAAGCCCTCCTTCAGTTGGGAGGGCATTATGCCCTTCCTAAAGGATTGGTTGATAAGCTGCGTGACAGGAGGTGCCAGGATGTCGGCGCATTCCTTCAGCAGTTTGGTGGGGATAATATCATTTGGCGCAGTGCTGTTGCGCAGAGCGCCGATGATATTTTTTGTGGTCTGAATGGAGATGGGTTCCAGCCTGAACTCACCTAACTGTGGTGAATTACTGCCGGTGCTGTGTAAATAACTACGGGGGGGGGGGCTGGAAGAGAAATTGTTTTGCTGAATGCTTTGCCGGATTGCCTCAATTTTGTTAATGAAGCAATCCGATAACTCATCGCAAAATTCTTGTGTATCCAAGTTGGGGGCTTCAAGACATCCTGGATTCATGGTCTGAGTGACCAGCTTGAAGAGTTCGCGTGGGCGGTTTAGGGCACCGTTGATAGCCTCAGAAAAATAGTTTTTCTTGGCTTCGAAGATTTGCTTGTAGTATTTTCTGGTTATTGCCTTGTAGATCGAGAGGTTCTCATCTGAAGAGCTTCTTTTCCAGGCTGCTTCTGCTCTTCTGCGCTCTTGCTTCAGTAACGCCAGCTGGTTGTTGAACCAGCTGGAGTTATTTTTCCTGATCTAGATCTTTCGTTTCGGCGCTATCAAGTCAGCTGACTGCAATAGTGCTGTGTTTATGGCCTCCAGTGTTTCTTCCGCTGTTTGGTGCGGCTGAATTGTGTTTATTTTTCCCCCTAACGTGGCTTTGAAGAGTTCCGAGTGGAGCTTCTTCTGACATCTGGTCCAGTGTGTTGTCACTGGATTTGATGTTTTTGTTAAGGGGGGGAATTCGGAAATAATGCATTTAATTGCATGGTGATCTGTCCATGGCAATGGTTCATTTTCCAAGATTTTTATTTCCAGATCTTGTCTGAAAATAAGATCAAGCGTGTGACCTGAAGCATGTGTGTGCCCACATACTAGTTGCTGAAGCCCTAATCCTTCCAGGTGGTCGATGCAGGCGTCGGCAATGGGGTCTTGCGGGGAGTTGGCCCAGAGGTTGAAGTCCCCGAGCAGCAAAAGGTGTTTGCTGTTCAGGGTATAAGTGGAGACAAAGTCCGTCAAAGATGGAAGCAGCTGCGATTTTGGGCCGGGTGGCCTATAGCAGAGTCGAATCCGGACGGTCTCCTGGCCGTTTACTTGCAGTTGAAGAGTAAGGGTTTCCATGAATGGAAGAGGGTTTTGGAGGCTTGGTTTTGTGATCGCAAGACGCGTCTTATGGATCACCGCCAGCCCTCCTCCTCTTTGCCCTATTCTGTTTTCCGTTATAATACGGTCGTTTTCTGGCACCAATTCTCCTAGAATGGTGTTACAGTCGGCTGTGAGCCAGCTTTCTGTAATAAAGAGGCAGTCTAAATCATGTCGCAATAAGAAATCATGGATTTCTAATCAGTGTTTTACTGCCGATCTAGTGTTGATCAAAGCACATGATATGTGCTTAGGCTGGGGTAAATGGCTGCGATTTCTGGCAGTCGATCGTCGATCGATCCTCAAAAGTCGCAGATTTCTTAGGGCTTTTTTGGTGGCGGCCAGCAGAATTGCGGCAAATCGACCCAGATCCCAAATGTTCTCCCCCGAGTATTGCCGATTAACCATGGCCGCCGTGGAACCAAGGGGTGGGGGGGGTGGATTCACAAGGATAACTGAATCCTCTGATACTGGCTTGGTCCAGAGGAAGGCAAAAAAACCCTGACCACGCTGCGCCAATATGCTGTGGAAGGGAAAAAAATTCCTTCCTGACCCCTAAAGAGGCGATCGGGTTAAGCCCTGGATCAAGTTTTAATGAAATTGAGAGGGGGGAGATAGGGCAGGGTGGAGCAAGATGGCCGCCGACCTGGCAGCAGGATCCAGGCTGGGGGGGTACCAGGCTGAGTGGCGCCTGGGGGGCTAAGAAAGATGATCGGAGGGCAAGGGGGCTCTACTGGGGTAGGGGGGGGGGCTTTCTGGCCCGATTAGTGGAATAGTGCCGACTGTTGGGGGGTGGGGAGCGGCGCGCCGCTAGGCCACGGATGAAGCCGCGGCCTTTCCTGAGTCGCGGCTGCCACGAATCTCCACCGACCGGCGCGGAGGGAAAAAAAAAACACTGCGCCCGAGGGTAGCGGCGGTTTGTGGGGATGGCTGGCGGGAAGGACGCCTGAGCGGGGGTAGCTTTATGGGGGTGAGGAGAGGGGAAGAGCCGTGGGGATTGGGGGAAGCTACTGTGGCTTGTCCTGAGAAGGACGGCCGCCTGCAGCTTCCAAGGAGTGGCTTACCAGGTCAGGTGAACCGGGGGAAAGCCGTGGAAGTCCTGGAGGGGGAGAGGAGCTTGTCCGAGTGGCCAGTGACAGGTGGACAGATGACAGGGAGGTGGAAATCCTGCCTGCCTGTCTGTGAGGCCTGGAACCGCACAGTGGGGAAGACCCTGCACTATCCCTGAGAGAGTGACTCGTTTGAGAGCGTCCTGCTCTCTCGATGTCTGACTGCACACTGACTGGAGATGGGGTGTCTGACGGCACAGCACAGCTGACAGCACATGCCAGAGAGGAAGGGAGACTGGTAATATGGGTATAAGGAGTTTTGCAGAGACACTAACTTTATCCAGCATGGGCAACATGACAGTGTCATTTTAACCACTTACAACCCGGACCATTATGCAGGTACAGGACCTGGCCCCTGACCTGCGATTCGACACTGTGTCGCTTTAACTGACAATTGCGCGGTCGTGCGATGTGGCTCCCAAACAAAATTGGTGTCCTTTTTTTTCCCACAAATAGAGCTTTCTTTTGGTGGTATTTTCTCACCTCTGTTTTTTTTTCTTTGCACTATAAACAGAAATAGAGCGTCAATTTAAAAATATATATATATATATTTGTTCCTTTTCGCTATAATAAATATCCCCCAAAAAATATATTTTTTTTTTCCTCAGTTTAGGCCGATATGTATTCTTGTACATGTTTTTGGTAAAAAAAAAACGCAATAAGCATTTTTTGATTGGTTTGCGCAAAAGTTAGAGCAATTACAAAATAGGGAATTAGTTTATGGCATTTTTATTAATATTTTTTTTACTACTAATGGCAGCGATCAGCTTTTTTTTTCATGACTGTGACATTATAATGGACACATCGGACACTTTTGACACATTTTTTGGACCATTGTACTTTTCACAGCGAAAAGTGCTATAAAAATGCAGTGATTACAGTGAAAATTACAATGGCAGTGAAGGGGTTAACCACTAGGGGGCGCTAAGGGATTAAGTGTGTCCTATTGTGTTTTTTTTACTGTAGGGGGCGTGGCTGGATGTGTGATGTCACTGATCGTCGTTCCCTATGACAGGGAACAGACGATCAGTGACAAGCCACAGAGAAGAACGGGGAAGGTTTGTTTACACTCACCTCTTCCCGTTCTTCAGCTCCTGTGACCCGATCGTGGGACACTGGTGGAGATCAGGTCCACGGGTCACACGGGTATGGTCACGGAGCTCAGGACTAGATTGTGAGCGTGCTGCCAACGGCACGCTCGCGACCCACAGCTGGGCTCTTAGAGGCTACGTACCTGTACATGCCTGTGCCCAGCCGTGCCCTTCTGCCGACATATAGGGGTCCTTAACTGGCGAAGTATAGCTAGATGTAAAAAGTATAGTTAAAGCGGAGCTCCACCCAAAAGGGGAATCTCTGCTTGTCTGCCTCCTCCCTCTTCTGCCACATTTGGCACCTTTTGGGGGGAGGGGGGTGGGTACCTGGTTTTAACAGGTACCCGCTCCAACTTCTAGCTCAGTTCACCACGGCGAACTGAGCTGGAAGTTCACCACCCTCCTTCCCTGGCAGCCTTCTGGGACACTTCACAAGCCCCAGAAGACTGAAGCCCATTCACAAAGAGCAGTGCACTTTGCGCATTGCGCAGTAGGAAACCCTTAGTCAAGATGGCAGTGCCAGCACCCCAGAGCTGATTGAATAGTCGGGTGAGGACACCACTGGATGCCTGGACAGGTAAGTGCCCTGATATTAAATGTCAGCAGCTACAGTGTTTGAAGCTGCTGACTGATTTTTTTGTGGGGAGCCTGGAGCTTCTCTTTAAGGCACTTGGTTGCCATCCTTAACAGCAACATTTATTAAATAAAACATTTCTCGTTTTGTATTTTCACACAAAAATACTCCATGTAAAAGACCAGTACTCGTAGGAAGACACTGCTGAAGAATCTTCTGCATCTGACCTACTTTTGGGTTCTTTGGCATTGGTAGCTTTTCAAAAGAGTTAAAGGCTAATTCCCTGTGTACACGATCGGAATTTTCCGTCGGAATTCCGTTCAAGCTGTCTTGCATACACACTGTCAGACCAAATTTCCGACCATCCAAAACGCGGTGACTAAAAAAACACTACGACGAGTCGAGAAAAGTTCAATGCTTCCGAGCATGCATCGACTTGATTCTGAGAATGCGTGTTTTTTCTCCGTCGGAGTTCCACACAGAGGTTCGGAATTTCCATCGGAAAAACATAAAACATGTTCTATGTCTAAACTCCGACAGGAAAAAGTATGATGGGGCCCACACACAGTCGGAATATCGAATCCGTCTGACTTTTTTCATTGGAGATTCCGATCGTGTGTACAAGGCATTAGTTTACCTTTTCCAGGCAGAATTTCACTTTTCATAATAAACAAAATTATTTTGTAATATAATTTCTGCCCCATAAATTCCAGAAGTTCCCACACACCTTTTTTTCGAGGGAGTGTTTCCGGGTTGTGACACATAGGGTAGCCCAATCACCGAATAGGCTGCCCTACGCACAACAATTGACCCAAAGAAGCTCCAGAACTTTTTTTTTAGAGTGAAGCTTGGTGCTTTCTTTTACTGTGGTGTATTTCCAACATGTTTTTGAAACAAACGGCACAGGGTAGCCCATTGATTTCAATGAGCTGCCCTCCATGTGGAAAAGTAGCTAATGGGACATTTTGACATTGTACGGTTTTTACAATGTGTTTTCCTGTGTTTGTCATTTGTTTTTTTCACATTTTAAAATGTGTGTTTTTTGTTTCTGTGTTTGGTGTGCCATTAACAATTAATGGCACTGAAAGCACAACTAGTTCATTTTAGGTGTATAAAAGTGGCCATACATTGTACAATCAGATTGTATAATCTCCTTTAGATTTACCAAAACTACATAATAGGAGGAGACACTATCTATCCAATCAATATGTATTCAATCAGGCAGGCCCTTGCACTATATACCAGTATATATCCTATATGACCAGGTGCACTTTGAAAATTTTGCTGAAAAACACAAATGAACCGTAAAGGTGCCAAACTAATATACAATTCATATAATAACACAAACCAATAGTAAATATGCGTATCTGTAGTAGTGTTGCTCACGAATATTCGCATTGCGAATATTCGTTACGAATATTGCATATTCCAGTATTCGCGAATAAATCGAATATCGCGGTGAATATTCGCTATTGCGAATATTCGTATTTTTTCAAATTTATTTTTAAAACAGATCACATCCTAGTGATCTCCATCGACGTCTAAAAGCATTGCTGGTATGATTAGAGACCCTGGGCCGAGTAGCTGAGGCGATCCTTTTATGTTGCCGAAAATTCGCAATGCGAATATTCGTATTACGAATATTCGCGAATACTTTCTCTGCCCTTCTGTGTTTTGTGTATAAAAAAAAAAAAAAAAATTAGCTTTAGTTTAGTCATATAAGTTTGTGTAAGTAGAGTTAGTGTTTAGTGCATATAAATTTAGTAATCCAGGAAATTATCTCTGTTTTCGCGTGTTGACGAGAATTTCGCAATCAATTTCGCATTCGCATTAGGCAAAAAAATTTTTTTGATAAAATATCACGAATATTCGATATTAACGAATATTTCGCGAATATTCTTCTATATATTCGTGAAATATCGCGAAATCGAATATGGCGTATTCCGCTCATCACTAATCTGTAGTTAAAATAATCATTAAACATAAACAAAGTCCCAAACATGCTTGTGACAGAGCTAAATGTTTTCAATAATGTAATCCAATTTCACAGTTATAACATTTCCTGGGCGTAGGAAGTTTTTGTTTATTTACATTCATGCACTACATGGTTGATGGCCGATCTAAAGGAGATTGTACAATCAGATTGTACAGTGCATGGCTAGTTTTACAGAACCCAGAACATAATTCCGTTTTTATTACTAGAGCTTTACTCCACATAGGCTGTTATCTGATCGCTCAGCTCATGCACACTCTGCCAAATGAACAATTACTGGCTGTATATTTAATAAAAACTGTACTTACTGATTGCATTGAAAAAAATAAAAACATGCACCTGAGAAGGTGGGTGGTAGTGATCAGCTAGAAGGGGAGGGCAGATGCAGGGTGTGTGCTAATAATAATATCAGCTGGTAAACTCCTTCCTGTGGCTCATCCCAAGGTCTGTCCAGGAGGTAATGGATAAGTTTTTCTAAACAGTCATTTGGACACTGAGGTAAAGGGTGAGTATGATAAATAGAAAGCTTTTTATTTCTGTAAAAGAAGTACATTAACCACTTGTCGGCTGCCTACCACAGATTTACTGCAACAGGTCGATATGACGTAGCTGGATGTAATTTCTTGCAAAAGCCAAGGGCGGGGGCGCGTGTGCGCCAACAGAGGCGCGATTGTGCACTAATTGGACACGGGATACCATTTAGATGGTCCGATGGACCCGATGGCCTCCGGCCACCTGCGATCATTCCTGGGAGAGGCAGAATGGCGATCTGCCTATGTAAACAAGGCAGATCACCAGGAACACGGATCTCTGTCTTCACCCAGTCAGAGCAACCCCCCCCCCCCCCACCCACAGTTAGCAAGCACCCCTAGGGACACACTAAACCATGTAATCACCCTGGTGTTAACCACTTCCCGGTCAGTGCCAGTACAGTAACAGTGCATATTTTTTAGCACTGCTCACTGTAATAATGTCACTGATCGCAGCCATTACTAGTAAACCAAAAATAAATAAAAATGGCATAAAAATAGGAATATTGTGTCGCTGAGAGTTGATACCATTCTATAATTCCATGTAAGGCACCCCAAAGCATTTTAAGCTGCCAAATAAGCTGCCTCAATTTGGGCTCTTCCTGTAAAATTATAACTTTAAAAAATATTTTTTTGCTTTAGTACATATCCCACGGCCACGTGTCAGTGCCTAGCTCCTTCTGCTCTTTCTTCATCAATACTGGCTTTTAGCTAAAAAATGGCTATTACAAACAAACATTACGCTCTCATTGATTTTAATATGGTTTGGATTCCAGATCCATAATGGTCACCGAACTTGGGTACATTCGGCTTATCACTAATTATACTGTGAAACTCTGCCTCTGTGTGTAGGAGCTTCCTTTATTAACCACTTCAGCCCCTGAAGATTTTACCCCCTTCCTGACCAGAACACATTTCCTGACCAGAACACATTTTACAATTTGCAACGCTGTACCCAAAAAAAATTTGTGCCCTTTTTTTCCCACAAATAAAGCTTTCTTTCGGTGGTATTTAATCACCTCTGCGGTTTAAATTTTTTTGCGCTATAAACCAAAAAAAGTTTTTTTACTTTTTGCTATAATACATATTCCCCATTTTTTTTTTAACCTCCCTTGCATTATGATTCTTTCAGATTTTAGGCGCTGAGAGCGGTACCATTATTTTTCATGGAAATTTGGCGTTTTATATTGTAGGCCTGTAATTCTTAGGCCCCTTTCACATTGAAGAAAGAGCCACTCTGGCGGTATAGCGCCGCAAAAAATAGCAACGTTATACCGTCAGATTTGCCGCGAGTTGCGGCCGCTAGCGGTGCGGTATTAACCCCCGCTAGCGGCTGTAAAAGGGTTAATGCCGCCCTCAATGCGCCTCTGCAGAGGCGCATTGTGGGTTGTATTACTGCGGTTTCCCATTGATTTCAATGGGAAGGAGCGGTATAGCAGCGGTAAACACCCCGCTCCTATCCCGCTCCAAAGATGCTGCTAGCAGGAATTTTGGAGCAGTCCTGCTAGTGCACCGCTTCAGTGTGAAAGCCTTCGGGCTTTCACATTGAAGACTACAGGGCACGATTTTTTCAGGCAGTATAGCAGCGCTATTTTTAGCGCTTTACCACCTGAAAAACACCCCAGTGTGAAAGGGGCCTAAGGAATAACTCACTTAATTTTGTCCAAACAAGAGTCTATCATCCCAGGTATGATAAAGTTTGAAACACAAAATCATAAATTATAATATAATAAATAATTATAACAAATAATAATATAATTATCATAAAAATTATTCAAATAATAAAAAACGCTGACATTTTCTCAGTTGCAGAATTGTAGCTGTCATTAGATTTAGTGTTTGATAACAAATTACCCCACAGATCGCTATAGCTCAATTCTGCAAGTGATTCTAATTTATTTTCACTGTTTTCTAGCTGGTCTGAAAGAACTTTTGACATAAAGGGACACTTTTTGGTTGCTATGGACAATTTACAGTTTCCAGGCAAAAAGAACTGTTTTTATTATATAAAACTACATGCAGGACACTGGGAAGACCACTAGGGACAAAAGAGGGTGTATTTATTTCATACAGTACTGTAATCTGTAAGATTACAGTATACTGTATGTGTACTGTGTTTAACTTTTTTGAATTTGGCGCCGATCTCCGCCTCTATGCGTCGTAACGTCACAAGGAATGGAGCTCAGCGGCACTCGGCACTGTGTGAATCGAGCGAGGAGACAGCTGGGAGGGATCGCAGGATCCAGGGACAAGGTAAGTAATTCCCTGCCTCTATCCTTCGATGCAATCCTGAGTCTGGCTCGGGGGTTACTGCTTTTGGTACTGAAATTCCACCCCGAGCAAGACTCAGGAATACCACTCAGCAGGTTAAAAAACGAATTTCTTCATCAGTTTAGGCCAATATGTATTCTTCTACATATTTTTGGTAAAAAAAAAAATGCAATAAGCGTATATTGATTGGTTTGAGCAAAAGTTATCATGTCTACAAATTATGGGAAAGATTTATGGCATTTCTTATTATATATATTTGTTTACTAGTAATGGTGGCAATCTGCGATTTTAAGCGGTACTACAACATTGCAGTGGACAGATCGGGACCATTGACATTTACCGAGCCACAGTGCTATAAATATGCACTGATTACTGTATAAATGTCACAGGCAGGAAAGGGGTAAATACTAGGTGGCGGTCAAGGAGTTAACTGAGGTTAATTAGAATTACACACCCCTGCTCTGCCGTGCCTACTAGTATGGGGGGTTGTATTTTTCAATTATCAGTTCCCCTTCCTGATGATCATGTGCTGGTCGGAGCGGAGGGAATATTTCTTCAATTTTGGAAGCATGCTCTTCTGCCTTGGCTCAAATCCTGGCTAGCTGCCTGCCTGCCTATCTCCTTGCCTTCCCTGGTGGTGTGATATTCCTCTGCACCCCACCCAGTAGTAGCTGTGGCCTGAAGAGTAAGACTTAAGAGGCTGTGAGGTGGGGGGCGACAGGCAGAGAGTCGCTGATTGTTGCCATTACTAGTAAAGAAAAAATATGTCCCAGGATTTCATTTAAAAAATCTGGTCACCTTAAACTAGTAGAGATGACAGATCATTGTTCCTACTTTGTAGGAACTCACAATCTGTCTCCTCTCCTCTGAAAGCACAGGGATTCGTGTGTTTACACACACAAATCCCCTTGCTGGCTCTCCTGCACGTGATCAGACATGGCCGATGGTGATCGCACGCCTTCTGCTGGCTCTCCTCGGCAAAGCGGTATATATGCGGGATTTTGCCCAGGAGAGACATTCTGCCGCAGTATATCTGCGTGAGCCAGTTAAAACTGCTGCTTTGACTCCCTGTGGAGGGTGACTGATCTTGTATCCACCTCCTCCTGTAGCTTCTGCATGCAACCTGTATTGGCTGGACCTGCTGGGTCTCTCACACAGCTCTGCTCTCTGCACAGGCTATGGATTTTACCTTATATCTGGGTTTACAAAGTAATTTAGCGAACGCAAACTGATTTTTTATGTTTTGTTTCTAGTGAGGTTTATATTTACATGAGTGCTTTGTGGCAGGAGTTCAACTTTTAGTATTTCCTTATACTGTGTTTCCCCTAAAATAAGACCGAGTCTTATATTAAATGTGGCTACAAAAAACACACTGGGGCTTATTTTTAGTTGATGTCTTACTTATTTATAATAATGACAATTTTAAAGTGGTTGCAACCCTAAAAAAATGCCCTGATCCTTTAACCACTTAAGCCTCGGAAGTTTTTTTTTGGGATACGGTACTGTGCCGCTTTAACCGACAATTACACAGTGTTGTACCCAAAACACAATTGACGTCCTTTTTTTGCCACAAATAGAGCTTTCTTTTGGTGGTATTTGATCACCTCTGTGGTTTTTATGTTTTTGCTCTACAAACAAAAAAAGAGCTATAATAAATATCCCCAAAAATGTTTTTAAAAATCTAATTTCTTCATCAGTTTTGGTCAATATATATTCTACATATTTTTGGTAAAAAAAAACGCAATAAGCGTAGCGTATATTGTTTGGTTTGCACAAGAGTTATAGCGTCAACAAACTATGGAAACGTTCTATGGCAATTTTATTATTAATATTCTTTTTTTACTAGTAATGGCGGTGACCATTTTTGGGACCATTGACATTTATACATCGATCAGGGCTATAAAAAAAATCACTGATTACTGGCAGGGGAGGGGTTAACACTAGGGGGTGATCAAAGGGTTAACTGTGTTCCCTTAGTGTGTGTTCTAACTGTAGGGGGATGGGACAACGTGACCACTGGCCATACGCATCGGTTCTCCTGCAGTGCAGCGGAACCACACAAACCTGCTATCCCTGCTTAAAGGGCTGACGAAGGTACACCTGCTGCAGTATAATGATGGTGGCTGGTCGGCAAGCAGTTAAAAGCATGATAGACAGCACAGTGCCTGTATTGTGTCATTTACCCCTCTCTATGTCCGCCTGGAATAAAACAATAAAATGTTTTTTAAAAAGTTCCTGTATCCCCTGTCTTCTCTCCCCCTTTCCCCCTATCAGCTCAGGAGTGAGCATTATGACATTCTGCAATCCCAAAAATAAACCTTGGTTAAAGACATTGTAAAATTATGTAATCCGTTTTGTAAAAAGATTATATAATGGTCAGTGCATCTCCCTGCGTAACTTTATTGTGGAAAATACCTAAAACTTGTAGAAATTTTTCACCAGGCGGCAATGTTTCATCAGGTTTTTGATCAACATCTGCAGCTTGCTTAGTACCAAGTACTTGCTGTTTTCCAGTTGGCCTTCGCGCATCATTGAGTTTCTTTAGGTCTAGTGGCTTCTCCTCTTCATCATTTGGCAAGTCCTCTTTTTGTCCTTGGTGATTTCTGTTTGGCTGCATAGTATCAGATTTTGTGTTTGAATCGACAGGTTTGCTTCTATCTGGATGTTGATTTGGATCGTGTGGCTTTTTTCCGCTAGGCAGCACCTTTTCAGCAGGTTTTCGATCATCGCCTACTGATTGCTTAGTAGCAGGTATTTCTTTTTGATCCTGTGGCTGCTCCTCTTCATCACCTGGCCAGTCTCTATCTAGTCTTTGGTTTTCTCCAGTTGGCAATTTAATATCAGGATAATTAATTTGATCAGCTGATATGTGTTCATCTGAGTTTTGACTGGAATCGTGTGGCTGTTTCGCACTAGACAGAAACTTTGCATCTTGTTTTTGATCTACACCTGCAGGTTGCCTAATACCCAGACTTTTAGGGTTGTTATAAGTTGGCCTTTGCCCATTACCATTAGTTGGATGATTTGGATTCAGTTGCTGCTCCTCCTCATCACTTGGAGAGTCTCCCGGCCTTTGGTCCTTTCTGTTTGAATGCCTAGTATAAAGACTGTCCTTTGGATCATTTAGTTTGCGTCCATCTGAGGGTTGATTTGGATCACGTGGCTGTTCTCCACTTGTTGGCAACTTTTCATCAAGTCCTGAATCATCGCTTATAGTACTAGGTCTTTTTGGTTTGTCAGTTGGACTTTGCCTCGTAAGTTGAGTGGCTTGGATCAAGTGTCTGATCAACTTTAAAATTTGGTTAATTTTTAGCAGGTCTTTAATCTTATTGATATGCTGTCTAGTACCAGGTTTATATTTTGGATAAGTTGATGTGTGTCTACCTGGGGGCTGATTAGGATAATGTGGCTGGTTAGCACCAGGCAGAAATTGTTCATCATCACCTAGAGAATTCTTTGTACTAGGACTTTCAGGTTCACCAGTTTGCCCTTTTCCCTTAAGTAAATTGTTTTGGACCCAGTCATTTATCATCTTCAGCATTTTACCAATCCTCAAATCATCTTTGATCTTTGGCTGACTAATAGTGTTTGGATCTTTTGCTTTGCTTCTGCCTAACAGTATATTTAAGTCATATAACTCTTTTAAATGAGGCAGAAACTTTTTCTTTGGTCTTAGATCACCATCTACAGGTGGCTTGCTACCAAATCTTTTGGGTTTACCAGTTGCCCTTAACTCAACTGTTGGTTTGTTTGGAACCCGTGGCAGCTCTTCATCATTACTTGGTGAGTCTTCACCTGGTCTTTGGTCCTTTCTGCTTAGCTGTCCACCAGGTTTCCTCTTTGGATAAGATGGTCTACGTCCATCTAAAGGTTGATATGCATCTTGTGTATGTTTAATACCAGATGGAAACATGTCATCAGGTGTTTGATCATTACCCACAGTTTGCTCACCAGGCCTTTTGGGTTCACCTGATTGTGTTCGATGTATAGGTTGGTTGGCTTGGATCCATTGATTGATCCTTTTCAAAACTTGCCCAGGCTGTATTTGGTGTTTAGATTTTCTAGCTGGCTGCCTAATACCGGGCTTCTCATCAGGATTTAGGTCATCACTTATTGGTTGCATAGTACCAGTTCTTTGAGGTTTTCTAGAAGGCCTTCGCCAAAGATTTGGTTCGCTTGGATCGAGTGGCTTCTCCTCTTCATCACGTTGTGATTCTTCATCAAGTCTTTTGTTTTTTCCAGTTGAAAGTCTAGTGCCAGTTTTTTTGTCTGAATCAGTTGGCTTGCGTCCACCTGAGGTTTGATTTGGATTACGTGGTCGTTTTGTACCATATTTTCCAAGATTTCTTATTGACGTTTGCTCATCATTTTCTTTATTTGGAACCAGTGGGTCAACCTTTTCATTACTAGGTGATTCTTTATCAGGTCGTTTGCCTTTTCCGGTTGGATGACTAATGCCAGGTTTTTCGTCTGGATCAGTTGGATCGCGTCCATCTGAGGGTTGATTTGGATCACGTAGACGTTTTGTGCCTGATTTTCCGGGATTTCTTATTGGCTTTTGTCCATCATTTGCTTCGTTTGGAACCATTGGGTCATCCTTTTCATCACTTGGTGATTCTTGATCTGGTCTTTTGTCTTTTCCGTTTGGATGTCTAGTGCCAGGTTTTTCGTCTGGACCAGTTGGTTTGCGTCTATCTGACGGTTGATTTCGATCACGTGGTCGTTTTGTACCAGATTTTCCGGGAATTCTTATTGGCTTTTGTCCATCACTTGTTTCGTTTGAATCCAGTGGGTCATCCTTTTTTTCACTTGGTGATTCTTTATCAGGTCTTTTGTCTTTTCCGGTTGGATGTCTAGTGCCAGGTTTTTCGTCTCGATCAGTTGGTTCGCGTCCATCTGAGGGATGATTTGGATCACGTGGTAGTTTTGTACCAGATTTTCCGGGATTTCTTATTGGCTTTTGCCCTTCATTTTCTTTATTTGGAACCAGTGGGTCATCCTTTTCATTACTAGTCGATTCTTTATCAGGTCGTTTGCCTTTTCCGGTTGGATGTCTAGTGCCAGGTTTTTCGTCTGGATCAGTTGGTTCGCGTCCATCTGACCGTTGATTTGGATCACGTGGACGCTTTGTGCCCGATTTTTCGGGATTTCTTATTGGCTTTTTCCCATCATTTGCTTCGTTTGGAACCTTTGGGTCATCCTTTTCATCACTTGGTGATTCTTTATCTTTTCCAGTTGGATGTCTAGTGCCAGGATTTTCGTCTCGATCAGTTGGTTCGCGTCCATCTGAAGGTTGATTTGGATCACGTGGTAGTTTTGTACCAGATTTTCCGGGATTTCTTATTGGCTTTTGCCCATCATTTTCTTTATTTGGAACCAGTGGGTCATCCTTTTCATTACTAGGTGATTCTTTATCAGGTCGTTTGCCTTTTCCGGTTGGATGTCTATTGCCAGGTTTTTCGTCTTGATCAGTTGGTTTGCGTCTATCTGAGGGTTGATTTGGATCACGTGGTTGTTTTGTACCAGATTTTCCGGGATTTCTTATTGGCTTTTGTCCATCACTTGTTTCGTTTGAATCCAGTGTGTCATCCTTTTCATTACTAGGTGATTCTTTATCAGGTTGTTTGCCTTTTCCGGTTGGACGTCTAGTGCCAGGTTTTTTGTCTGGATCAGTTGGTTTGCGTCCATCTGAGGGTTGATTTGGATAATGTGGCCGTTTTGTGCCTGATTTTTCGGGATTTCTGATTGGCTTTTGCCCATCATTTGCTTCGTTTGGAACCATTGGGTCATCCTTTTCATCACTTGGTGATTCTTGATCTGGTCTTTTGTCTTTTCCGGTTGGATGTCTAGTGCCAGGTTTTTCGTCTGGACCAGTTGGTTTGCGTCTATCTGAGGGTTGATTTGGATCACGTGGTTGTTTTGTACCAGATTCTCCGGGATTTCTTATTGGCTTTTGTAAATCACTTGTTTCGTTTGCATCCAGTGGGTCATCCTTTTCATTATTAGGTGATTCTTTATCAGGTCGTTTGCCTTTTCCGGTTGGACGTCTAGTGCCAGGTTTTTCGTCTGCATCAGTTGGTTCGCGTCCATCTGAGGGTTGATTTGGTTCACGTGGCCGTTTTGTGCCTGATTTTTCGGGATTTCTGATTGGCTTTTGCCCATCATTTGCTTCGTTTGGAACCATTGGGTCATCCTTTTCATCACTTGGTGATTCTTGATCTGGTCTTTTGTCTTTTCCGGTTGGATGTCTAGTGCCAGGTTTTTCGTCTGGATCAGTTGGTTTACGTCTATCTGAGGGTTGAGCTGGATCACGTGGTAGTTTTGTACCAGATTTTCCGGGATTTCTTATTGGCTTTTGCCCATCATTTGCCTTGTTTGGATCCAGTGGGTCAGCCTTTTCATCACTAGGTGATCCTTTATCTGGTCTTTTGTCTTTTCCGGTTGGATGTCTAGTGCCAGGTTTTTCGTTTCGATCAGTTGGTTCGCGTCCATCTGAGGGTTGATTTGGATCACGTGGTAGTTTTGTACCAGATTCTCCGGGATTTCTTATTGGCTTTTGCCCATCATTTTCCTTATTTGGAACCAGTGGGTCATTTTTTTCATTACTAGGTGATTCTTTATATGGTCTTTTGTCTTTTCCAGTTGGATGTCTAGTGCCAGGTTTTTCGTCGCGATCAGTTGGTTCGCGTCCATCTGAAGGTTGATTTGGATCACGTGGTAGTTTTGTACCAGATTTTCCGGGATTTCTTATTGGCTTTTGCCCATCATTTGCCTTGTTTGGATCCAGTGGGTCATCCGTTTCATCACTCTGTGATTCTTTATCTGGTCTTTTGTCTTTTCCGGTCGGATGTCTTGTGCCTGGTTTTTCGTCTTGATCAGTTGGTTCGTGTCCATCTGAGGGTTGATTTGGATCACGTGGTAGTTTTGTACCAGATTTTCCGGGATTTCTTATTGGCTTTTGCCCATCATTTTCTTTATTTAGAACCAGTGGGTCATCCTTTTCATTACTAGGTGATTCTTTATCAGGTCGTTTGCCTTTTCCGGTTGGATGTCTATTGCCAGGTTTTTCGTCTGGATCAGTTGGTTTGCGTCTATCTGAGGGTTGATTTGGATCACGTGGTTGTTTTGTACCAGATTCTCCGGGATTTCTTATTGGCTTTTGTCCATCACTTGTTTCGTTTGAATCCAGTGGGTCATCCTTTTCATTACTAGGTGATTCTTTATCAGGTCGTTTGCCTTTTCCGGTTGGACGTCTAGTGCCAGGTTTTTTGTCTGGATCAGTTGGTTCGCGTCCATCTGAGAGTTGATTTGGATCACGTGGCCATTTTATGCCTGATTTTTCGGGATTTCTGATTGGCTTTTGCCCATCATTTGCTTCGTTTGGAACCATTGGGTCATCCTTTTCATCACTTGGTGATTCTTTATCTGGTCTTTTGTCTTTTCCGGTTGGATGTCTAGTGCCAGGTTTTTCATCTGGATCAGTTGGTTTACGTCTATCTGAGGGTTGAGTTGGATCACGTGGTAGTTTTGTACCAGATTTTCCGGGATTTCTTATTGGCTTTTGCCCACCATTTGCCTCGTTTGGATCCAGTGGGTCAGCCTTTTCTTTACTAGGTGATTCTTTATCAGGTCGTTTGTCTTTTCCGGTCGTATGTCTTGTGCCTGGTTTTTCGTCTTGATCAGTTGGTTCGCGTCCATCTGAGGGATGATTTGGATCACGTGGTCGTTTTGTGCCAGATTTTCGGATTTTCTTATTGCTTTTGCCTATCATTTACCTGTTTGGATCCAGTGGTCATCCGTTTCATCACTTGGTGATTCTTTATCTGGTCTTTTGTCTTTTCCGGTTGGATGTCTAGTGCCAGGTTTTTCGTCTGGATCAGTTGGTTTGCGTCCATCTGAGGGTTGATTTGGATCATGTGGTCGTTTTGTGCCAGATTTTCCCGGATTTCTTATTGGCTTTTGCCTATCATTTACCTTGTTTGGATCCAGTGGGTCATCCTGTTTTTTGTTTGTTCATCACTTGGGTGATTCTTTGATCTGGTCGTCTTGTCTTTTCTCCGGTTGGATGTCGTATTGCCAGGTTTTTCGTCTGTAATTTAATTGGATTTGCCTCCATCTGAGGGTTGATTTGGATCACGTGGTCGTTTTGTGCCAGATTTTCCCGGATTTCTTATTGGCTTTTGCCCATCATTTGCCTCGTTTGGATCCAGTGGGTCATCAGTTTCATCACTTGGTGATTCTTTATCTGGTCTTTTGTCTTTTCCAGTTGGATGTCTAGTGCCAGGTTTTTCGTCTCGATCAGTTGGTTCGCGTCCATCTGAAGGTTGATTTGGATCACGTGGTCGTTTTGTACCAGATTTTCCGGGATTTCTTATTGGCCTTTGCCCATTATTTGCCTTGTTTGGATCCAGTGGGTCATCCGTTTCATCACTTGGTGATTCTTTATCTGGTCTTTTGTCTTTTCCGGTCGGATGTCTTGTGCCTGGTCTTTCGTCTTGATCAGTTGGTTCGCGTCCATCTGAGGGATGATTTGGATCACGTGGTCGTTTTGTGCCAGATTTTCCAGGATTTCTTATTGGCTTTTGCCTATCATTTACCTTGTTTGGATCCAGTGGGTCATCCGTTTCATCACTTGGTGATTCTTTATCTGGTCTTTTGTCTTTTCCGGTTGGATGTCTAGTGCCAGTTTTTTCGTCTCGATCAGTTGGTTCGCGTCCATCTGAGGGTTGATTTGGATCACGTGGTAGTTTTGTACCAGATTCTCCGGGATTTCTTATTGGCTTTTGCCCATCATTTTCTTTATTTGGAACCAGTGGGTCATCCTTTTCATTACTAGGTGATTCTTTATCAGGTCGTTTGCCTTTTCCAGTTGGATGTCTATTGCCAGGTTTTTCGTCTGGATCAGTTGGTTTGCGTCTATCTGAGGGTTGATTTGGATCACGTGGTCGTTTTGTGCCAGATTTTCCCGGATTTCTTATTGGCTTTTGCCCATCATTTGCCTCGTTTGGATCCAGTGGGTCATCCGTTTCATCACTTGGTGATTCTTTATCTGGTCTTTTGTCTTTTCCAGTTGGATGTCTAGTGCCAGGTTTTTCGTCTGGATCAGTTGGTTCGCGTCCATCTGAAGGTTGATTTGGATCACGTGGTAGTTTTGTACCAGATTTTCCGGGATTTCTTATTGGCTTTTGCCCATCATTTTCTTTATTTGGAACCAGTGGGTCATCCTTTTCATTACTAGGTGTTTCTTGATCAGGTCGTTTGCCTTTTCCGGTTGGATCTCTAGTTCCAGGTTTTTCGTCTTGATCAGTTGGTTCGTGTCCACCTGAGGGTTGATTTGGATCACGTGGTCGTTTTGTACCAGATTTTCCGGGATTTCTTATTGGCTTTTGCCCATCATTTGCCTTGTTTGGATCCAGTGGGTCATCCGTTTCATCACTTGGTGATTCTTTATCTGGTCTTTTGTCTTTTCCGGTCGGATGTCTTGTGCCTGGTCTTTCGTCTTGATCAGTTGGTTCGCGTCCATCTGAGGGATGATTTGGATCACGTGGTCGTTTTGTGCCAGATTTTCCAGGATCTCTTATTGGCTTTTGCCTATCATTTACCTTGTTTGGATCCAGTGGGTCATCCGTTTCATCACTTGGTGATTCTTTATCTGGTCTTTTGTCTTTTCCGGTTGGATGTCTAGTGCCAGTTTTTTCGTCTCGATCAGTTGTTTCGCGTCCATCTGAGGGTTGATTTGGATCACGTGGTAGTTTTGTACTAGTACTAATTCTCCGAGATTTCTTATTGGCTTTTGCCCATCATTTTCTTTATTTGGAAGAGTTATTCTTTTGCCCATCATCAGGTGGATTGCCTTTCATCCGTTGGACTTGTCTTCTTTATCCAGGTTTTTGTCTTTTCCAGTTGGTTTGCGTCCATGTTGATTTGGATCACGTGGTCGTGCCAGGTTTTTCGTCATTTTGCGATCAGTTGGGTTCGCGTCCATCTGAGTTTTTCGATTTTGGTTCGCGTCCCATCACGTGGTAGTTTTGTACCAGATTTTCCGGGATTTCTTATTGGCTTTTGCCCATCATTTTCTTTATTTGGAACCAGTGGGTCATCCTTTTCATTACTAGGTGATTCTTTATCAGGTCGTTTGCCTTTTCCAGTTGGATGTCTATTGCCAGGTTTTTCGTCTGGATCAGTTGGTTTGCGTCTATCTGAGGGTTGATTTGGATCACGTGGTCGTTTTGTGCCAGATTTTTCCGGATTTCTTATTGGCTTTTGCCCATCATTTGCCTCGTTTGGATCCAGTGGGTCATCCGTTTCATCACTCATGGTGATTCTTTATCTGGTCTTTTGATTTTCCAGTTGGATGTCTAGTGCCAGGATTTTCGTCTCGATCAGTTGGTTCGCGTCCATCTGAAGGTTGATTTGGATCACGTGGTAGTTTTGTACCAGATTTTCCGGGATTTCTTATTGGCTTTTGCCCATCATTTTCTTTATTTAGAACCAGTGGGTCATCCTTTTCATTACTAGGTGTTTCTTTATCAGGTCGTTTGCCTTTTCCGGTTGGATGTCTAGTGCCAGGTTTTTCGTCTTGATCAGTTGGTTCGTGCGTCTATCTGAGGGTTGATTTGGATCACGTGGTCGGTTTTGTGCCAGATTTTACCTATTTCATTATTGGCTTTTGCCCATCAATTTGCCTCGTTGGATCCAGTGGGTCATCCGTTTTCATCACTTGGTGATTCTTTAATCTGGTCTTTTTGTCTTTTCCAGTTGGAGTCTAGTGCCAGGATTTTCGTCTCGATCAGTTGGTTCGCGCGTCCCATCTGAAGGTTGATTTGGATCACGTGGTAGTTTTGTACCAGATTTTCCCGGGATTTCTTATTGGCTTTTGCCCATCATTTTCTTTATTTAGAACCAGTGGGTCATCCTTTTCATTACTAGGTTTTCTTTATCAGGTCCGTGTATGCCCTTTTCCGTTGGATGTCTAGTTGCCAGGTTTTTCGTCTGATCAGTTGGTTTGTGTCCATCCTGAGGGTTGATTTGGATCACGTGGTCGTTTTGTACCAGATACTCCAGGATTTCTTATTGGCTTTTGCCCATCATTTGCCTTGTTTGGATCCAGTGGGTCATCCGTTCATTACTTGGTGATTCTTTATCTGGTCTTTTGTCTTTTCCAGTTGGATTCAGTGCCAAGGTTTTCGTCTCGATCAGTTGGTTCGCAGTCCAATCTGAGGGTTGATTGGATCACACGTGGTATTTTGTACCAGATTTTCCGGGATATCTTATTGGCTTTTGCCCATCATTTTCTTTATTTGGAACCAGTGGGTCATCCTTTTCATTACTAGGTGATTCTTTATCAGGTTGTATGCCTTTTCCAGTTGGATTGTCTATGGCCCCAAGGATTTTTTCGTCATGGATCAGTTGGTTTGCGTCTATCTGAGGCTTGATTTGGATCACGTGGTTGTTTTTGTACCAGAATACTCCAGGATTTCCTATTGGCTTTTGTCCATCACATGTTTCGTTGTTTGGAATTCCCCAGTGGGTCATATCCTGTTTTCATTACTAGGTTGATTCTTGATCTGGTCTTTTGTCTTTTCCGGTTGGATGTCTAGTGCCAGGTTTTTCGTCTTGGATCAGTTGGTTTACGTCCATCTGAGGGATGATTTGGATCACGTGGTCGTTTTGTGCCAGATTTTCCAGGATTTCTTATTGGCTTTTGCCTATCATTTACCTTGTTTGGATCCAGTGGGTCATCCGTTTCATCACTTGGTGATTCTTTATCTGGTCTTTTGTCTTTTCCGGTTGGATGTCTAGTGCCAGTTTTTTCATCTCGATCAGTTGGTTCACGTCCATCTGAGGGTTGATTTGGATCACGTGGTAGTTTTGTACCAGATTCTCCGGGATTTCTTATTGGCTTTTGCCCATCATTTTCTTTATTTGGAACCAGTGGGTCATCCTTTTCATTACTAGGTGATTCTTTATCAGGTCGTTTGCCTTTTCCGGTTGGATGTCTATTGCCAGGTTTTTCGTCTGGATCAGTTGGTTTGCGTCCATCTGAGGGTTGATTTGGATCACGTGGTCGTTTTGTGCCAGATTTTTCCGGATTTCTTATTGGCTTTTGCCCATCATTTGCCTCGTTTGGATCAAGTGGGTCATCCGTTTCATCAGTTGGTGATTCTTTATCTGGTCTTTTGTCTTTTCCAGTTGGATGTCTTGTGCCAGGTTTTTCGTCTCGATCAGTTGGTTTGCGTCCATCTGAGGGTTGATTTGGATCACGTGGTAGTTTTGCACCAGATTTTCCGGGATTTCTTATTGGCTTTTGCCCATCATTTTCTTTATTTGGAACCAGTGGGTCATCCTTTTCATTACTAGGTGATTCTTTATCAGGTCGTTTGCCTTTTCCAGTTGGATGTCTATTGCCAGGTTTTTCGTCTGGATCAGTTGGTTTGCGTCTATCTGAGGGTTGATTTGGATCACGTGGTTGTTTTGTACCAGATTCTCCGGGATTTCTTATTGGCTTTTGCCTATCATTTACCTTGTTTGGATCCAGTGGGTCATCCGTTTCATCACTTGGTGATTCTTTATCTGGTCTTTTGTCTTTTCCGGTTGGATGTCTAGTGCCAGTTTTTTCATCTCGATCAGTTGGTTCGCGTCCATCTGAGGGTTGATTTGGATCACGTGGTAGTTTTGTACCAGATTCTCCGGGATTTCTTATTGGCTTTTGCCCATCATTTTCTTTATTTGGAACCAGTGGGTCATCCTTTTCATTACTAGGTGATTCTTTATCAGGTCGTTTGCCTTTTCCGGTTGGATGTCTATTGCCAGGTTTTTCTTCTGGATCAGTTGGTTTGCGTCCATCTGAGGGTTGATTTGGATCACGTGGTCGTTTTGTGCCAGATTTTTCCGGATTTCTTATTGGCTTTTGCCCATCATTTGCTTCGTTTGGAACCATTGGGTCATCCTTTTCATCACTTGGTGATTCTTGATCTGGTCTTTTGTCTTTTCCGGTTGGATGTCTAGTGCCAGGTTTTTCATCTGGATCAGCTGGTTTACGTCTATCTGAGGGTTGAGTTGGATCACGTGGTAGTTTTGTACCAGATTTTCCGGGATTTCTTATTGACTTTTGCCCATCATTTGCCTCGTTTGGATCCAGTGGGTCAGCCTTTTCTTTACTAGGTGATTCTTTATTAGGTCGTTTGTCTTTTCCGGTCGTATGTCTTGTGCCTGGTTTTTCATCTTGATCAGTTGGTTTGCGTCCATCTGAGGGATGATTTGGATCACGTGGTTGTTTTGTGCCAGATTTTCCGGGATTTCTTATTGGCTTTTGCCTATCATTTACCTTGTTTGGATCCAGTGGGTCATCCGTTTCATCACTTGGTGATTCTTTATCTGGTCTTTTGTCTTTTCCGGTTGGATGTCTAGTGCCAGGTTTTTCGTCTCGATCAGTTGGTTCGCGTCCATCTGAGGGTTGATTTGGATCACGTGGTAGTTTTGTACCAGATTCTCCGGGATTTCTTATTGGCTTTTGCCCATCATTTTCTTTATTTGGAACCAGTGGGTCATCCTTTTCATTACTAGGTGATTCTTTATCAGGTCGTTTGCCTTTTCCGGTTGGATGTCTATTGCCAGGTTTTTCGTCTGGATCAGTTGGTTTGCGTCCATCTGAGGGTTGATTTGGATCACGTGGTCGTTTTGTGCCAGATTTTCCCGGATTTCTTATTGGCTTTTGCCCATCATTTGCCTCGTTTGGATCCAGTAGGTCATCCGTTTCATCACTTGGTGATTCTTTATCTGGTCTTTTGTCTTTTCCAGTTGGATGTCTAGTGCCAGGTTTTTCGTCTCGATCAGTTGGTTCGCGTCCATCTGAAGGTTGATTTGGATCACGTGGTAGTTTTGTACCAGATTTTCCGGGATTTCTTATTGGCTTTTGCCCATCATTTTCTTTATTTGGAACCAGTGGGTCATCCTTTTCATTACTAGGTGTTTCTTTATCAGGTCGTTTGCCTTTTCCGGTTGGATGTCTAGTGCCAGGTTTTTCGTCTTGATCAGTTGGTTCGTGTCCACCTGAGGGTTGATTTGGATCACGTGGTCGTTTTGTACCAGATTTTCCGGGATTTCTTATTGGCTTTTGCCCATCATTTGCCTTGTTTGGATCCAGTGGGTCATCCGTTTCATCACTTGGTGATTCTTTATCTGGTCTTTTGTCTTTTCCGGTTGGATGTCTAGTGCCAGTTTTTTCGTCTCGATCAGTTGGTTTGCGTCCATCTGAGGGTTGATTTGGATCACGTGGTCGTTTTGTGCCAGATTTTCCCGGATTTCTTATTGGCTTTTGCCCATCATTTGCCTCGTTTGGATCCAGTGGGTCATCCGTTTCATCACTTGGTGATTCTTTATCTGGTCTTTTGTCTTTTCCAGTTGGATATCTAGTGCCAGGTTTTTCGTCTCGATCAGTTGGTTCGCGTCCATCTGAAGGTTGATTTGGATCACGTGGTAGTTTTGTACCAGATTTTCCGGGATTTCTTATTGGCTTTTGCCCATCATTTTCTTTACTTGGAACCAGTGGGTCATCCTTTTCATTACTAGGTGATTCTTTATCAAGCCGTTTGCCTTTTCCGGTTGGATGTCTATTGCCAGGTTTTTCGTCTGGATCAGTTGGTTTGCGTCTATCTGAGGGTTGATTTGGATCACGTGGTTGTTTTGTACCAGATTCTTCAGGATTTCTTATTGGCTTTTGTCCATCACTTGTTTCGTTTGAATTCAGTGGGTCATCCTTTTCATTACTAGGTGATTCTTTATCAGGTCGTTTGCCTTTTCCGGTTGGACGTCTAGTGCCAGGTTTTTCGTCTGGATCAGTTGGTTTACGTCTATCTGAGGGTTGAGTTGGATCACGTGGTAGTTTTGTACCAGATTTTCCGGGATATCTTATTGGCTTTTGCCCATCATTTGCCTCGTTTGGATCCAGTGGGTCAGCCTTTTCTTTACTAGGTGATTCTTTATCAGGTCGTTTGTCTTTTCCGGTCGGGTGTCTTGGGCCTGGTTTTTCGTCTTGATCAGTTGGTTCGCGTCCATCTGAGGGATGATTTGGATCACGTGGTCGTTTTGTGCCAGATTTTCCGGGATTTCTTATTGGCTTTTGCCTATCATTTACCTTGTTTGGATCCAGTGGGTCATCCGTTTCATCACTTGGTGATTCTTTATCTGGTCTTTTGTCTTTTCCGGTTGGATGTCTAGTGCCAGGTTTTTCGTCTCGATCAGTTGGTTCGCGTCCATCTGAGGGTTGATTTGGATCACGTGGTAGTTTTTTGTACCAGATTCTCGGGATTTCTTATTGGCTTTTGCCCATCATTTTCTTATTTGGAACCAGGGGGTCATCCTTTTCTGTACTAGGTGATGCTTTATCAGGTTGTTTGCCTTTTCCGGTTCGGATGTCTTTTGCCCAGGTTTTTCGTCTGGATTCAGTCTGGTTCAGTGCGTCCATCTGAGGTTTGTATTTGGATCACGTGGTCGTTTTGTGCCAGATTTTCCCGGATTTCTTATTGGCTTTTGC
This sequence comes from Rana kukunoris, assembly GCA_029574335.1. Taxonomy (NCBI): domain Eukaryota; kingdom Metazoa; phylum Chordata; class Amphibia; order Anura; family Ranidae; genus Rana; species Rana kukunoris. The sequence continues at coordinate 142,688,551 of CM056055.1, forward strand.
CCATCATTTGCTCGTTTGGATCCAGTGGGTCATCCGTTTCATCACTTGGTGATTCTTTATCTGGTTTTTGTCTTTTCCGGTTGGATGTCTAGTGCCAGGTTTTTCGTCTCGATCAGTTGGTTCGCGTCCATCTGAGGTTTGATTTGGATCAACGTGGTAGTTTTTGTACCAGTTTCTCCGGGATTTCTTATTGGCTTTTGGCCCATCATTTTCTTTATTTGGAACCAGTGGGTCATCCTTTTCAATTTCATAGGTGTGTCTTTATCAGGTCGTTTGCCTTTTCCGGTCGGAGGTGTCTTGTGCCTGGTTTTTCGGTCTTGATCAGTTGGTTCGCGTCCATCTGAGGGTATGATTTGGATTCACGTGGCGTTTGTGCCAGATTTTCTGGGATTTCTTATTGGCTTTTGCCTATCATTTCCCTTGTTTGGATCCAGTGGGTCATCCGTTTCATCACTTGGTGATTCTTTATCTGGTCTTTTGACTTTTCCGGTCGGATGTCTTGTGCCTGGTCTTTCGTCTCGATCAGTTGGTTCGCGTCCATCTGAGGGATGATTTGGATCACGTGGTCGTTTTGTGCCAGATTTTCCGGGATTTCTTATTGGCTTTTGCCTATCATTTACCTTGTTTGGATCCAGTGGGTCATCCGTTTCATCACTTGGTGATTCTTTATCTGGTCTTTTGTCTTTTCCGGTTTTGGATGTCTAGTGCCAGTTTTTCGTCTCGATCAGGTTGGTTCGCGTCCATCTGAGGGTTGATTTGGATCACGTGGTCGTTTCGGTGCCAGATTTTCCCGGAATTCTTATTGGCTTTTGCCCATCATTTGCCTCGTTTGGATCCAGTGGGTCATCCGTTTCATCACTTGGTGATTCTCTATCTGGTCTTTTGTCTTTTCCAGTTGGATGTCTAGTGCCAGGTTTTTCGTCTTGATCAGTTGGTTCGCGTCTATCTAAAGATTGATTTGGATCACGTTGGTAGTTTTTGTACCAGATTTTCCGGATTTCTTATTGGCTTTTGCCCATCATTTTATTGTTTTGGGAACCAATGGGTCATCCTTTTCATTATAGGTGTGTTCTTTTATCAGGTGTTTGCCTTTTTCGGTGGATGTCTTGTGCCTGGTTTTCGTCTTGATCAGTTGGTTCGCGTCCATCTGAGGGATGATTTGGATCACGTGGTCGTTTTGTGCCAGATTTTCCGGGATTTTTTATTGGCTTTTGCCTATCATTTCCTTGTTTGGATCAGTGGGTCATCGTGTTCATCACTTGGTGATTCTTTATCTGGTCTTTTTGGTCTTTTCCGGTTGGATGTCTAGTGCCAGTTTTTTCGTCTCGATCAGTTGTTCGAGTCCATCTGAGGGTTGATTTGGATCACGTGGTAGTTTTGTACCAGATTTTCCGGCAATTTCTTATTGGCTTTTGCCCATCATTTTCTGTATTTGGAACCAGTGGGTCTCCTTTTCATTACTAGGTTGTTTCTTTATCAGGTTGTTTGCCTTTTCCGGTTGGATGTCCTATTGCCAGGTTTTTTGTCTGGATCAGTTGGTTTGCGTCCATCTGAGGGTGATTTGGATCACGTGGTGTTTGTGCCAGATTTTCCGGATTTCTTATTGGCTTTTGCCCATCATTTAGCCTCGTGGATCAGTGGGTCATCCGTTTCATCACTTGGTGATTTTGATCTGGTCTTTTGTTTTTCAGTTTGGATGTCTGAGTGCCAGGTTTTTCGTCTCGATCAGTTGGTTCGTGTCCACCTGAGGGTTGATTTGGTTCACGTGGTCGTTTTGTACCAGATTTTCCAGGATTTCTTATTGGCTTTTGCCATCATTTTCCTTGTTTGGATCCAGTGGGTCATCCGTTTTCATCACTTGGTGATTCTTTTCGGTCTTTGTCTTTTCCGGTCAGATGTCTTGTGCCTGGTTTTTCGTCTTGATCAGTTGGTTCGCGTCCATCTGAGGGATGATTTGGATCACGTGGTCGTTTTGTGCCAGATTTTCCGGGATTTCTTATTGGCTTTTGCCTATCATTTACCTTGTTTGGATCCAGTGGGTCATCCGTTTCATCACTTGGTGATTCTTTATCTGGTGTTTTGTCTTTTCCGGTTGGATGTCTAGTGCCAGTTTTTTCATCTCGATCAGTTGGTTCGCGTCCATCTGAGGGTTGATTTGGATCACGTGGTAGTTTTGTACCAGATTTACCGGGATTTCTTATTGGCTTTTGCCCATCATTTGCTTCGTTTGAAACCTTTGGGTCATCCTTTTCATCACTTGGTGATTCTTGAGCTGGTCTTTTGTCTTTTCCGGTTGGATGTCTAGTGCCAGGTTGTTCGTCTGGATCAGTTGGTTCGCGTCCATCTGAGGGTTGATTTGGATCACGTGGTAGTTTTGTACCAGATTTTCCGGGATTTCTTATTGGCTTTTGCCCATCATTTTCTTTATTTGGAACCAGTGGGTCATCCTTTTCATTACTAGGTGATTCTTTATCAGGTCGTTTGCCTTTTCCGGTTGGATGTCTATTGCCAGGTTTTTCGTCTGGATCAGTTGGTTTGCGTCTATCTGAGGGTTGATTTGGATCACGTGGTTGTTTTGTACCAGATTCTCCGGGATTTCTCATTGGCTTTTGTCCATCACTTGTTTCGTTTGAATCCAATGGGTCATCCTTTTCATTACTAGGTGATTCTTTATCAGGTCGTTTGCCTTTTCCGGTTGGACGTCTAGTGCCAGGTTTTTCGTCTGGATCAGTTGGTTCGCGTCCATCTGAGGGTTGATTTGGATCACGTGGCCGTTTTGTGCCTGATTTTTCGGGATTTCTGATTGGCTTTTGCCCATCATTTGCTTCGTTTGGAACCATTGGGTCATCATTTTCATCACTTGGTGATTCTTGATCTGGTCTTTTGTCTTTTCCGGTTGGATGTCTAGTGCCAGGTTTTTCGTCTGGATCAGTTGGTTTACGTCTATCTGAGGGTGAGTTGGATCACGTGGTAGTTTGTACCAGATTTTCCGGGATTTCTTATTGGCTTTTGCCATCATTTGCCTTGTTTGGATCCAGTGGGTCAGCCTTTCTTTACTAGGTGATTCTTTATCAGTCGTTTTGTCTTTTCCTGTCGTATGTCTTGTGCCTGGTTTGTCGTCTGATCAGTTGGTTCGTGTCCATCTGAGGGAGTGATTTGGATCACGTGGTCGTTTTGTGCCAGATTTTCCCAGATTTCTTATGGCTTTTGCCTATCATTTACCTTGTTTGGATCCAGTGGGTCATCCGTTTCATCACTTGGTGATTCTTTATTCTGGTCTTTGTTCTTTACCAGTTGGATGTCTAGTGCCATGGTTTTCGTCTCGATCAGTTGGTTCGCGTCCATCTGAGGGTTGATTTGGATCACGTGGTAGTTTTGTACCAGATTTCCGGGATTTCTTATTGGCTTTTGCCCATCATTTTCTTTATTTGGAACCAGTGGGTCATCCTTTTCATTACTAGGTGATTCTTTATCAGGTTGTTTGCCTTTTCCGGTTGGATGTCTATTGCCAGGTTTTTCGTCTGGATCAGTTGGTTTGCGTCCATCTGAGGTTTGATTTGGATCACGTGGTCGCTTTGTGCCAGATTTTCCCGGATTTCTTATTGGCTTTTGCCCATCATTTGCCTCGTTTGGATCCAGTGGGTCATCCGTTTCATCACTTGGTGATTCTTTATCTGGTCTTGTCTTTTCCAGTTGGATGTCTAGTGCCAGGTTTTTCGTCTCGATCAGTTGGTTCGCGTCCATCTGAAGGTTGATTTGGATCACGTGGTAGTTTTGTACCAGATTTATCCGGGATTTCTTATTGGCTTTTGCCATCGTTTTCTTTATTTGGAACCAGTGGGTCATCCTTTTCATTACTAGGTGTTTCTTTATCAGGTCGTTTGCCTTATTCCGGTTGGATGTCTAGTGCCTTTTTTCGTCTTGATCAGTTGGTTCGTGTCCACCTGAGGGTTGATTTGGATCACGTGGTCGTTTTGTACCAGATTTTCCGGGATTTCTCTATTGGCTTTTGCCCATCATTTGCCTTGTTTGGATCCAGTGGGTCATCCGTTTCATCACTTGGTGATTCTTTATCTGGTCTTTTGTCTTTTCCAGTTGGATGTCTTGTGCCAGGTTTTTTTCGTCTTTATCAGTTGTTCACGTCCATCGAAGGTTGATTTGGATCACGTGGTAGTTTTGTACCAGATTTTTCCGGGATTTCTTATTGGCTTTTGCCCATCATTTTCTTTATTTGGAACCAGTGGGTCATCCTTTTCATTACTAGGTGGTTTCTTTATCAGGTTTTTGTCCTTTTCCAGTTGGATGTCTATGCCAGGTTTTTCGTCTGATCAGTTGGTTTTGCGTCCATCTGAGGGTTGATTTGGATCACGTGGTAGTTTTGTACCAGATTCTCCGGGATTTCTTACTGGCTTTTGTCCCATCATGTTTCGTTTATTTGGAATCCAGTGGGTCATCCTTTTCATCACTAGGTGATTCTTTATCTGGTCTTTTGTCTTTTCCAGGTTGGATGTCTAGTGCCAGGTTTTTTTTCATCTCGATCAGTTGGTTCGCGTCCATCTGAAGGTTGATTTGGATCACGTGGTAGTTTTGTACCAGATTTTCCGGGATTTCTTATTGGCTTTTGCCCATCATTTTCTTTATTTGGAACCAGTGGGTCATCCTTTTCATTACTAGGTGTTTCTTTATCAGGTCGTTTGCCTTTTCCGGTCGGATGTCTTGTGCCTGGTTTTTCGTCTTGATCAGTTGGTTCGCGTCCATCTGAGGGATGATTTGGATCACGTGGCCGTTTTGTGCCAGATTTTCCGGGATTTCTTATTGGCTTTTGCCTATCATTTCCCTTGTTTGGATCCATGTGGGTCATCCGTTTCATCACTTGGTGATTCTTTATCTGGTCTTTTGTCTTTTCCCGGTCTTGTGCCTGGTCTTTCGTCTTGATCAGTTGGTTCTCCATGAGGGATGATTTGGATCCGTGGTCGTTTTGTGCGATCCAGGATTGGCTTTTGCCTATCATTTACCTTGTTTGGTCCAGTCATCCGCATCACTTTGTGATTCCTGTCTTTTGTCTTTTCCGGTTGGATGTCTGTGCCAGTTTTTTTCATCTCGGTTGGTTCGCGTCATCTGAGGGTTTTTGGATTCACGTGGTCGTTTTGTACCAGATTTTCCGGGATTTTCTTATTGGCTTTTGCCTATCATTTACTTTATGTTTGGAATCCAGTGGGTCATCCTTTTCATTACTAGGTGATTCTTTATCAGGTCGTTTGCCTTTTCCTGGGGTTGGACGTCTAGTTGCCAGGTATTTTCGTCTGGATCAGTTGGTTCGCGTCCATCTGAGGGTTGATTTGGATTCACGTGGCCGTTTTGTGCCAGATTTTCCTGGATTTCTTATTGGCTTTTGCCCATCATTTGCCTCGTTTGGATCCAAGTGGGTCATCCGTTTCATACACTTGGTGATGTCTTTATCTGGGTCGGTTTTGTCTTTTCCGGTTGGATGTCTAGTGCCAGGTTTTTTCGTCTTGATCAGTTGGGTTCGCGTCCATCTGGAAGGGTTGATTTTGGATCACGTGGTAGTTTTGTACCAGATTTTCCGGGATTTCTTATTGGCTTTTGCCCATCGTTTTCTTTATTTGGAACCAGTGGGTCATCCTTTTCATTACTAGGTGTTTCTTTATCAGGTCGTTTGCCTTTTCCGGTTGGATGTCTAGTGCCAGGTTTTTCGTCTTGATCAGTTGGTTCGTGTCCACCTGAGGGTTGATTTGGATCACGTGGTCGTTTTGTACCAGATTTTCCGGGATTTCTTATTGGCTTTTGCCCATCATTTGCCTTGTTTGGATCCAGTGGGTCATCCTTTTCATCACTTGGTGATTCTTTATCTGGTCTTTTGTCTTTTCCAGTTGGATGTCTTGTGCCAGGTTTTTCGTCTTTATCAGTTGGTTCACGTCCATCTGAAGGTTGATTTGGATCACGTGGTAGTTTTGTACCAGATTTTCCGGGATTTCTTATTGGCTTTTGCCCATCATTTTCTTTATTTGGAACCAGTGGGTCATCCTTTTCATTACTAGGTGTTTCTTTATCTGGTCTTTTGTCTTTTCCAGTTGGATGTCTAGTGCCAGGTTTTTCGTCTCGATCAGTTGGTTTGCGTCCATCTGAGGGTTGATTTGGATCACGTGGTAGTTTTGTACCAGATTCTCCGGGATTTCTTACTGGCTTTTGCCCATCATTTTCTTTATTTGGAACCAGTGGGTCATCCTTTTCATCACTTGGTGATTCTTTATCTGGTCTTTTGTCTTTTCCAGTTGGATGTCTAGTGCCAGGTTTTCTCATCTCGATCAGTTGGTTCGCGTCCATCTGAAGGTTGATTTGGATCACGTGGTAGTTTTGTACCAGATTTTCCGGGATTTCTTATTGGCTTTTGCCCATCATTTTCTTTATTTGGATCCAGTGGGTCATCCTTTTCATTAATAGGTGTTTCTTTATCAGGTCGTTTGCCTTTTCCGGTTGGATGTCTAGTGCCAGGTTTTTCGTCTTGATCAGTTGGTTCGCGTCCATCTGAGGGTTGATTTGGATCACGTGGTCGTTTTGTACCAGATTTTCCGGGATTTCTTATTGGCTTTTGCCCATCATTTGCCTTGTTTGGATCCAGTGGGTCATCCGTTTCATCACTTGGTGATTCTTTATCTGGTCTTTTGTCTTTTCCGGTCGTATGTCTTGTGCCTGGTTTTTCGTCTTGATCAGTTGGTTCGCGTCCATCTGAGGGATGATTTGGATCACGTGGTCGTTTTGTGCCAGATTTTCCGGGATTTCTTATTGGCTTTTGCCTATCATTTACTATGTTTGAATCCAGTGGGTCATCCTTTTCATTACTAGGTGATTCTTTATCAGGTCGTTTGCCTTTTCCGGTTGGACGTCTAGTGCCAGGTTTTTCGTCTGGATAAGTTGGTTCGCGTCCATCTGAGGGTTGATTTGGATCACGTGGCCGTTTTGTGCCTGATTTTTCGGGATTTCTTATTGGCTTTTGCCCATCATTTGCTTCGTTTGGAACCATTGGGTCATCCTTTTCATCACTTGGTGATTCTTTATCTGGTCTTTTGTCTTTTCCGGTTGGATGTCTAGTGCCAGTTTTTTCGTCTCGATCAGTTGGTTCGCGTCCATCTGAGGGTTGATTTGGATCACGTGGTAGTTTTGTACCAGATTTTACGGGATTTCTTATTGGCTTTTGCCCATCATTTTCTTTATTTGGAACCAGTGGGTCATCCTTTTCATTACTAGGTGATTCTTTATCAGGTCGTTTGCCTTTTCCGGTTGGACGTCTAGTGCCAGGTTTTTCGTCTGGATCAGTTGGTTCGCGTCCATCTGACGGCTGATTTGGATCACGTGGCCGTTTTGTGCCTGATTTTTCTGGATTTCTTATTGGCTTTTGCCCATCATTTGCTTCGTTTGAAACTTTTGGGTCATCCTTTTCATCACTTGGTGATTCTTGATCTGGTCTTTTGTCTTTTCCGGTTGGATGTCTAGTGCCAGGTTTTTCGTCTCGATCAGTTGGTTCGCGTCCATCTGAGGGTTGATTTGGATCACGTGGTAGTTTTGTACCAGATTTTCCGGGATTTCTTATTGGCTTTTGTCCATCACTTGTTTCGTTTGAATCCAGTGGGTCATCCTTTTCATTACTAGGTGATTCTTTATCAGGTCGTTTGCCTTTTCCGGTTGGATGTTTAGTGCCAGGTTTTTCGTCTTGATCAGTCGGTTCGCGTCCATCTGAGGTTTGATTTTGATCATGTGGTCGTTTTGTACCAGATTTTCTGGGATTTCTTATTGGCTTTTGCCCATCATTTGCTTCGTTTGGAACCATTGGGTCATCCTTTTCATCACTTGGTGAGTCTTCATCAGGTCGTTTGCCTTTTCCAGTTGGATGTCTAGTGCCAGGTTTTTCGTCTGGATCAGTTGGTTCGCGTCCATCTGAGGGTTGATTTGGATCACGTGGTCGTTTTGTACCAGATTTTCCGGGATTTCTTATTGGCTTTTGCACATCATTTGCCTCGTTCGGATCCAGTGGGTCATCATTTTCATTACTAGGTGATTCTTTATCAGGTCGTTTGTCTTTTCCGGTCGGATGTCTAGTGCCGGGTTTTTCGTCTTGATCAGTTGGTTCGCGGCTATCTGAGGGTTGATTTGGATCACGTGGTTGTTTTGTACCAGATTCTCCGGGATTTCTTATTGGCTTTTGCACATCATTTGCCTCATTTGGATCCAGTGGTTCATCCTTTTCATCACTTGGTGATTCTTGAACTGGTCTTTTGCCTTTTCCTATTGGATGTCTAGTGCCATGTTTTTCGTCTAGATCATTTGGTTCGCGTCCATCTGAGGGTTGATTTGGATCACGTGGCCATTTTGTGCCAGATTTTCCAGGATTTCTTATTGGCTTTTGCCCATCATTTGCTTTGTTTTGAACCAGTGGGTCATCCTTTTCATCACTTGGTGATTCTTTATCAGGTCGTTTGTCTTTTCCCGTTGGATGTCTAGTGTTGGGTTTGTTGACTTGATCAGTTGGTTCGCTTCCATCTGAGGATTGATTTGGATCACGTGGTTGTTTTGTGCCAGATTTTCCGGGATTTTGCCCATCATTTGCTTTGTTTGGAACCTGTGGGTCATCCTTTTCATCACTTGTTGATTCTTCACCAGGTAGTTTGCCTTTTCTAGTTGGATATGTACTTGCAGTTTTTTTGTCTGGATCAGTTGGTTCGCGTCCATCTGAGGGTTGATTTGGATCACGTGGTCGTTTTGTACCAGATTGTCCTGGATTTCTTATTCTCTTTTGCCCTTCATTTTCTTCCTTTGGAACCAGTGGGTCATCCTTTTCATCACTTGGTGATTCTTTATCAGGTCTTTTGTCTCTCCCGGCTGGATGTCTAGTGCCAGGTTTTTCGTCTTGATCAGTTGGTTTGCGTCCATCTGAGGGTTGATTTGGATCACGTGGTTGTTTTGTACCAGATTTTACAGGATTTCTTATTGGCTTTTGTCCATCACTTGTTTCGTTTGAATCCAGTGGGTCATACTTTTTTTCACTTGGTGATTCTTTATCTGGTCTTTTGTCTTTTCCAGTTGGATGTCTAGTGCCAGGTTTTTCGTCTCGATCAGTTGGTTCGTGTCCATCTGAGGGTTGATTTGGATCACGTGGTAGTTTTGTACCAGGTTTTCCGGGATTTTTTATTGGCTTTTGCCCTTCATTTTCTTTATTTGATACCAGTGGGTCATCCTTTTCATTACGAGGTGATTCTTTATCAGGTCGTTTGCCTTTTCCGGTTGGATGTTTAGTGCCAGGTTTTTCGTCTTGATTAGTCGGTTCGCGTCCATCTGAGGTTTGATTTTGATCATGTGGTCGTTTTGTACCAGATTGTCCTGGATTTCTTATTGGCTTTTCCCCATCATTACTTGGTGATTCTTTATTAGGTCTTTTGTCTTTTCCAGTTGGATGTCTAGTGCCGGGTATTTCGTCTTGATCAGTTGGTTTGTGTCCATCTGAGGGTTGATTTGGATCACGTGGTCGTTTTGGAACATATTTTTCAGGATTTCTTATTGGCTTTTGCCCATCATTTGCTTCGGTTGGAATCAGCAGGTCATCCTTTTCATCACTTGTTGATTCTTCACTAGGTCTTTTGCTTTTTCCAGTTGGATATCTAGTGGCAGCTTTTTCGTCTGGATCAGTTGGTTCACGTCCATCTGAGGGTTGAGTTGGATCACGTGGTCGTTTTGTACCAGATTTTCTGGGATTTCTTATTGGCTTTTGCCCATCGTTTGCTTCGTTTTCAACTAGTGGGTCATCCATTTCATTACTTGCTGATTCCTTACCTGGTTTTTGGTCTTTTCCGGTTGGCTGTTTAGTTACAGGCTTTTTGGGTTTTCTAATTGGCCCTAGTCTATCATTTGGTTTGTTTGGATCCTCTTCATTATTTGTAGTGTCTTCATCTAGTCTGTAGTATTTTCCTTTTGGCTTTTTACTATTACGTATTTTGTTTGGATCTGTTTTTTTGTGTCTATTTGATTCCTGATTTGTATCATTGGGCTTTTTACTTCCAGGTGTTTTTGGCTTACCAGTTGTCCTGTGCTTATTTTTTAGTTTCCTTGTATCCAATGAATTCAGTTCTTCATTACTTGGTGAGTCTTCATCTAGTCCTTGGTCCTTTCTAGTTCTGTTTTTTTTGTTTGGATTTGTTTTTTTTATTTTATCTGAGGTTTTCTTTTGTTTATTTTTTCTGCTAGGCCTTTGTCCTTTGTTTGTTTTGGATGCATAATGTGGTTGCTCGTCTTCTTCTGTTTAAATGAAACAGTTTGTGAATGTACAGTTACTTGGTATTTGTTATAGATCAATGTTTAGAATAGATATATCATAGTTCAGCAGTCTCAAAATGTGCTAATGGTATTTTCATAAATACAGTTTGTTATATCTTGTAGTTTAAATATTGCATAAACCGAAAATGTTTTTTATTTGAAAGTCAGAACTTAATGAAGTCTTTATCACTTATTTTTTGCCATCTGTGTACTAATGGAGGGATTTTCTCTTGCTGTCTACACAACATGAAGTTTGACAGTTGGAAAAACTGTCCCTTGGAAATTTTTCCCACTATTGCTGGTCTGATGAATGTTCAAAATGTTGGAATTTTCCTCACTTTCTGTCCCTTTTTACAGTGGTCACAAAGATAAGTAAAAATTAATCCGACAAATGGAAATTCAGACAAAAAAACCCCTGAAAAATATGTAATCTATCAGGAATTGCCAATGCCCAGACCCTTTTAAATACATCTGGTTACATCCACGTTTTGCTTAATATGGCAGACAGTGGGCCAGATTCACGAACAGTTAGGCTGGCGGATCACTCGACTGTGACTTTGAGCCGGCGTTTCTGTTTTCTGTAACCAGAAAACAAGAAACGCCGGGTTGAAGTTCCGATGCGAGCAGCGTAACTGAGTTTCGCCATCGCATCGTTACTTCAACTTAAAAATGGCGCCGGGGGCGTTCCCGCCGATTTACGCTCAAAAAATATGTTAATGAGCGGAAATCGGCAATTCACGATCGAATTCCGGCGCGACGCAATGACGATACGACGTTTCCGGACGGGATACGCGGCGCATAGATATACCTACATGGGGTTGGAGTATCCTATGTTAGGTATAGGCGTCGTCATCGCGTCGGGAAAAAAAAAAAAAACGTTGCTTGCGTAAAACGGTCATGAATGGGAATGTGACGTCATTGACGTTCATTCACAGATTTTGGAGCATGCGCACGGGGATGTTTTGACACTCGACGCATGCGCAGTACGTTGGCGGCGGGATCGCGCGTAGTTAGCATACTACACGCCCCGTACCCGCCCAATTTGAATTCCGCCGGCTCATTTGCGATGCGCTGCCGCAACTTTAGGAGCAAGTGCTTTGTGAATGACAGCACTTGCTCCTAAAATTTCTCCAGCGCAACGCAAATGAGTAGCGTTACTCCAGAGCAAAGATGCTCTGGACTACCTGAATCTGGCCCAGTGTTGCTTGCAGGCACACACGTCTCTTTATTTAAATATTGGGTCTGATAAAGGGAGGAGTGCTCAGAAATATAGTCTTAGCACTTCTTTGTGTATTAGGCTAGGCATGACAGGTTATTATTAGGGTTGAGCAAACCCCAACTGTAAAGATTTTTTGGGATTTTTTGGATTTGGATTTTTGTACCCGGACCCGAACCCGAACAATTTACTGTAAGTTCGGGTTCGTGTTCGGCAATGTAATCGCGCGCTGCAGGGCAGCCAATCACCATTTGTTTTATTCGTGTGACCTAGAAGCCATCACAGCCATGCCTACTAATGGCATGGTCGAGATTGGCCAGTGCAGCATGTGACCCAGCATGTGACCCAGCCTCTATATAAGCTAGAGGCACATAGCACAGCTCGTCACTCTCCTTTAGTTAGGGTAGGGAAAGGCTGCTGCTGCTGCTCTTCTGAGGGAGAGAATCAGATAGGAGTCAGACTGTCCTGCTTCAGAAAGCACTGCATATGTTACTGTGAGATACTCTGCAAGATACTTTAGGGGACGGTTCCTGCTTGTGCTTGTAGGGAGAGAAATATATAGGAGTCTGTCCTGCTTCTAAAATCTAATTACACCAGCACTGCATATGTTACTGTGAGATACTCTGCAAGATACTTTTCTTCTATTGTGCTATTCAAAAAAACATCCATTTAGGACAAAAAAATATATTTTGCAGTGTTTCCTCCAGTATTTGCAGTGTTTCCTCCATATCTGTACATGTGACATAAACATTTTAGCTAGTGTTCTTCTATTGTTCTATTCAAAAAACACCCATTTAGGGCAAAAAATATATATATTGCAGTGTTTCCTCCAGTATTTGCAGTGTTTCCTCCATATCTGTATGTGTGAGATAAACACTTTAGCTATTGTTCTTCTATTGTTCTATTCTAAAGACACCCATTTAGGGCAAAAAATATATATTTTTCAGTGTTTCTTTCAGTGTTTGCAGTGTTTCCTCCATATCTGTACGTGTGAGATAAACACTTTAGCTAGCGTTCTTCTATTGTGCTATTCAAAAAACACCCATTTAGGGGAAAAAAAAATATTTTGCAGTGTTTTCTCCAGTGTTTGCCGTGTTTCCTCCATATCTGTACGTGTGAGATAAACACTTCAGCTAGTGTTCTTCTATTGTTCTATTCAAAAAATACCCATTTAATAATTTTTTTGGGTGCATTTCCTGCATATTTTGTACGTGTGAGATACACCCTTTAGATACTGTTCTTCTATTGTGCTATTCAAAAAACACCCATTTAGGGCAAGATCCTACATTTGAGAAATATGAGGAGAACGTCAAATAAGGGACGTGGCCGCAATCTTGGTGCTGCTGGTGGAGCTCCTGCTGCAGGGAGAGGACGTGGTCGATCTGTGCCAGCTACACGCACAAGTGAAACACCTTCCTCAGGTGCGAGTAGGCGACGGAGTCTGCAGCGGTATTTGGTGGGGCCTAATCTGGCTCTACAAATGTTGAGGCCAGGAGCAGAACAGGCGATAGTAGCTTGGGTTTCATGACAGTGCCTCCAGTTCCTTCACATTGTCTCCCAACCAGTCTTGTGCTGAAAGATCAGAGTTGGCACCTGCAGCCGATGTCTATCAGTCTTTCACCTCACCCCCTTGCAAATCAGCCAAGCAGTCTGAGCCCCAAATCATGCAGCAGTCTCTTCTGCTTTTTGATGACTCTGTTAGCATGTTTTCCCAGGGCCATCCACCTAGCCCTGCCCCAGAAGTGGAAGAGATTGAGTGCACCGATGCCCAACCACTTATGTTTCAAGATGAGTAGATGGGGGAACCATCACAGCACGTCTCGGATGATGAAGAAACACAGTTGCCAACTGCTGCTGCTTTGGTAATTGTGCAGACCGACAAGGAGGGCAGTGGTGAAGACTGGGTGGAAGATGATGTGGAGGACGATGAGGTCCTCGACCCCACATGGAATCAGCGTCATGCAGGTGACCTGTGTAGTTCGGAGGAAGAGGCGGTGGTTGCACAGAGCCACCAGCACAGCAGAAGAGGGAGCAGGGTGCAAAAGCGGAGGGTCCGTCCCCTAGACAGTACGCCTGCTACTGCCCAACGCAGCAAGGGACCGAGCACACCAAAGCCAGGTCCAATGAGTTCCATACCGTGGCAGTTCTTCACACAATGTGCCGATGACAAGACACGAGTGGTTTGCACGCTGTGCAATCAGAGCCTGAAGCGAGGCATAAACGTTCTCAACCTGAGCACAACCTGAATGACCAGGCATCTAAGTGCAAAGCAGGAGCTGCAGTGGAGTAGACACCTCAAAACCAAGAAAGGTCTCCGGCTCCTCCTGCTTCCTCTTCTGCTTCAGTCTCGGGCCTCTTCATCCACCTCTGTAGTGACAGTGGCACCTGCCACCCCGCAATCAGAGGATCGGCAAGCAACACTACCACCTGGGTCACCAAACATTTCCACAATGTCCCATGGAAGCGTTCAGCTCTCTATCTCCCAAACGCTTAAGCGGAAGAGGAAGTACCCCCCAACCCACCCACGATCCCTGGCCCTAAATGCCAGAATTTCCAAATGCCGTCATTCTGTCTGGTGGAGATGCAGAGTTTTAAAAGCCTGATGGCATTGGCTGTTCCACAGTACATAGTGCCCAGCCGCCACTACTTTTCCAGATGAGACATCCCTTCCCTGCACAACCAAGTGGGAGACAAAATCAGGTGTGCACTGCGCAATGCCATCTGTGGCAAGGTCCACCTAACTATGGATACGTGGACCAGTAAGCACGGTCAGGGACATTGGAGGAGAACCACTTGGCCTTCAGAAGAAAGATCAAAACTCATCTCTTTTGATATCAAAGGAGACAGGAACAACGAGCGCCCAGAGGCTATTAAGTTTGCATGTGCTGTGCTATATACGTTTTTCACTCACTCACATTATATCTCCCTAACAGCACACTGGGTAAATGCAGTGGCGGCTGGGCCTAAAGTGGATAGCAGTTTGGCGCATGTCCTTCTACCACCGAGGATTGCAGGGCGCTTCAGTTTGCCTCCTGTTGCTAACTCCTCCTACTCCGCTTCCTCATCCTCTACCGCCTACTCATCCAGTCAGCGTAACACATTCACCACCAACTTCAGCACAGCCATGGGTAAACGACAGCAGGCAGTTTTAAAACGTTCCTGTTTGGGGGAAAAACCCCACACCGCGCAGGAGTTGTGGAGGGACATGGAACAATAGAGCGATGAGTGGTTGGCGGCAGTAAGCCTAGATAGAGACAGCCTCAAGCCATGCCTGGTGGTGTGCAATAATGGGCGAAATCTTGTAGCAGCTCTGGGCCTAGCCGGTTTGACGCACATCACTTGCCTGCCGCATGTGCTGAATTTGGTGGTTCCTTAAAAGTTACCCCAATATGCCACAGCTGCTGCAGAAAGTGCGGGCTGTCTGTGTGCACTTTTGGTGTTCTCACTCTGCTGCTGCTCGCCTGTCAGCGCTGCAGCATAACTTCGGCCTTCCCACTCACCGCCTCATATGTGACGTGCCCACAAGGTGGAACTCCACCTTGCACATGCTGGCCAGACTGTGCGAGCAGCAGCAGGCGATAGTGGAGTTTCAGCTGCAGCGCGAACGTGTGAGTCGCTCTACGGAACAGAACCACTTCACCACCAATAACTGGGCCTCCATGCGAGACCTGTGTGCCTTGTTTCGAGTACTCCACCAACATGGCCAGTGCCGATGACGCCGTTCTCAGCGTTACTATCCCAAGTTCTATGCCTCGTTGAAAAAATGATACGGGCGATGATGGAAGAGGATGTGGCACAGGAGGAGGAATCGGGATAATTTCCAAGGCTTTCAGGGCCGTCATTCACAAGTGGCTTTGAGGGTGGTTTCCTGCACCAACAAACGGCAGGTACACAATTGTCCAGCAAGGGCACAGTTCTGGAGGATGGCGAGGTGGAGGATAAGGAGGAGGAGGAGAAACCATGTTCACAGCAAGGTGGCACCCAGACCAGCTCATGGCCATCACTGGTGAGTGGCTGGGGGGATACAGAGGACACACATGATACACCTCCCACAGAGGACAGCTTTTCGTTGCCTCTGGGCAGCCTGGCACACATGAGCCATTACATGCTGCAGTGTCTCCGCAATGACCGCCGTGTTGCCCACATTTTAACAGATGTTGATTACTGGCTGGCCAAGCTGCTGGATCCCCGTTACAAGGACAATGTACCATCCTTAATTCCCTCATCGGAGCATGATCGCAAGATGCGCGAGTACAAGCGCACGCTGGTAGATGTGCTGCTGGTGGAATTCCCACCTGACAGCGGGGGCACAGTGGAAGCACAAGGCGAAGGCAGAGGAGGAGGAAAAGGTCACCAACGCAGCCGGGGCACCGCCAGCACCTCAGAAGGCAGGGTTAGCATGGCCAAAATGTGGAAAAGCTTTGTCAGCACGCCACAACAACCAACACTACCAGCTGATATGGAACATTTTAGCAGGAGGCAGCATTTTAGCAACATGGTGGAGCAGTATGTGTGCACACGCCTACACGTACTGAATGACGGGTCTGCCCCCTTAAACTTCTGGGTCTCCAAATTGGGCACATGGCCTGAGCTTGCCCTTTACGCCTCGGAGGTGCTGGCCTGCCCTGCAGCCAGTGTATTATCTGAACGTGTATTTAGCATGGCAGTGGGCATTATAACAGACAAGCGCAGCCACCTGTCCAGAGCCAATGTGGACAAGCACACGTTTATTAAAATGAACCAGGCATGGATCCCACAGGACTTATCCATACCTTGTGCAGAAGAGACACGTATACCGCCTTACCCAGCCATTCTTGTATTTCTGATCTTTCTCACTCTTTTGGGGTGTACCCTAATTTAAAAAAGAAATAAGTTAAAAACCCAAACCTGTGTTGGCTACCTCGTCGTCCTACAACACGCTTCCACCTACACCGCCACATCCACCGCCACCTCAACATCCTACTCCATAAGGACCTCGTCCTCCTAGGTCAAGATTATTTTATTTTTATGTATTTTAAGATATTTCCTTATCTACATTTGTTCGCAGAGTACTTGCCATGCTCTTACCAACATTTTGCTGCCATTTGCAGCCCTCTAGCCCTTTCCATTCGTTTTTTTTAGAGACATTTTAGTACTGAAAAGTTTACTTCAATGGGGCTCGGGTTCGAGGTCAAGTTCGGGTCCCGAACCCGGACCTTTTTCCGAAGTTCGGCCGAACCCATCAAACCCGAACATCCAGGTGTCCGCTTAACTCTAGTTATTATAGATACAGATAAAGAACTGTGCAGGATAGAGACAGTGAACAATTCATGCGACTCCAAATTTCATACATGAATAACAAACACTACAGTAGATTATGGAATTATCCAAATAATTTGAAAAGAAAATCCCTGTTCACCTATTTCATCTACGCATGAATGTATAATTGAAGTGAATATTCACACAATTTGTTGTGTGAACATTCTTAAATTGTTCAGTAATTTAGCCAAAATGTTGCATAGTTAGTCTGGTTTAAAAAGACACAAGTCCATCTAGTTCACCAATAGAAGTGAAAAAAATAAATGTATGCAATCCTATATACACAATCCTATACCCACAATTGAACCAGAGGAAGTCAATAAAGCCTAATAAAGCATGATCCAATTTGCTCCAATAGGGGAAAAAATTCCTTCCTGATCTCCCAAGAGGCAATTGGGTATTCTCTAGATTAACTTAACCTGTAAAAAATGCATATCCAGTTATATTATGTCTATTTTAAGGGGTTGTAAAGGATTGTTTCCCCCTAAATAGCTTCCTAAACCTTAGTGCAGTCCTCCTTCACTTACCTCATTCTTCAATTTTGCTTTTAAATGTCCTTATTTCTTCTGAGAAATGCTCACTTCCTGTTCTTCTGTCTGTAACTCACTCAGGCTTTCTTCCTGGTGTGGGTAAAGCCTCTTGAGGGGTGAGGGGGTGAGCAGGAGTGTCAGAACGCCCACTAACACACATCTCCTTTCTCTATCTGCAAAGTAGAGAGTGTCCTGACTTGCCTGCTCGCCCCCTCCTCCCTCAAGAGGATTTCTCTACACCAGAGGACTGCACTAAGGTAAAGGAAGCTATTTAGAGAAAAAAAAATCCTTTACAACCCCTTTAAGAAATAATCCATGGCTTTTTTAAAACAATGTAGCATTTCTGTATTTGGAGATTAAATCTGTTTTCCTCCAGATGCAGAGATGACCTCAAAGTGAATAACTCTCAAAACCAAGTTCACTATATGGAGAACTTTGTATTTATACATGTTGATCATACCCCCCCCCCCCCTTAATCTCCTCTTCTTAAGAGATAACAAAATCATTTCAGCTAATCTTTCCTCCTAGCTGAGCTCCTCCATGCCTCTTATCAGTTTTGTTACCCTCTCTGCACTTTCTCCAGTTCCCTAGTATCTTTTTTGTGAACTGGTGCCCAAAATGGAACTGCATATTCCAGATGCGGTCTTACTAATGATTTGTACAGTTCTAAAATTATGTCTTTTTGAAGTCCATATCTCTCTCAATACAAGAAAGGATTTTGCTCACTTTGGAACCTGTAGCGTGGCATTGCATACTATTATTGAGCCTATGATCTACCAGAACACTCAGATCCTTTTCCACCACTCCGAGTGGTCACGAAAGTGAGTACATCCCTCACAATTTTGAAAATATTTTATTTATTTCTTTTCATGTGACAACCCTGAAGAAATTATACTTTTCTACAATGTAGTGAGTGTACAGCTTGTATAATAGCCATTAATGTCTAAACTTCTGGCAACAAAAGTGAGTATAGCCCTAAGTGAAAATCTTCAAATTGGGCCCCCCTGTTCCGTTAGCACCAGAACTTTGCAAACAGGCAAAAAGTTCTAGCGAACATGAGAACCCTATTAACCACTTAAAGAGACACTAAAGTCAGGGATTTAAAAAAAAAATAATAACAAACATGTTATACTTACCTCCACTGTGCAGTTCGTTTTGCACAGAGTGGCCCGGAGGGCGCTCGCATGGAGGAAAGCTTTTGCGAGCGCGCTCCCGTGATACAGCGGCGGCCATAGCCGCCGACTGTATCACTCGGCTCCGCCCCCCAGTGCGCCGCGTCATCCGCCCTGATTGACAGCAGCGCTAGCCAATGGCTGTGCTGCTATCAATCCGCCCAGCCTAGCCAATCAACGGCCAGGCTGGGAACCGAAGAGGACGACGTGGACGCACCCGGGAGATTCGAACGGTCAGGTAAGTACAACGGGGGCTCGGGGGGGGGGGCGGTGCTGCTAGATGTGTTTTTACCTTCATGCATAGGATGCATGAAGGTAAAAAAACTTGTAACTTTACAACCCCTTTAAGACCCGGACCATTATGCAGGTTAAGGACCTTGCCCCTTTTTGCGATTCTGCACTGCGTCGCTTTAACTGACAATTGCGACGTGGCTCCCAAACAAAATTGGTGTCCTTTTTTTCCCCACAAATAGAGCTTTCTTTTGGTGGTATTTGATCACCTCTGCAGTTTTTATTTTTTGCGCTATAAACAAAAATAAAGCGACAATTTTGAAAAAAAAATCAATATTTTTTACTTTTTCCTATAATAAATATTTACAAAAAATATATAAAAAAAATCATTTTTTTTCCTCAGTTTAGGCCAATACGTATTATTTTACTTATTTTTGGTAAAACAAATCGCAATAAGCATTTATTGATTGGTTCGCGCAAAAGTTGTAGCGTTTACAAAATAGGGGATAGTTTTATGGCATATTTATTAATAATTTTTTTACTAGTAATGGCGGCGATCAGTGATTTTTTTTAATGACCACGACATTACGGCGGACACATCGGACACTTTTGACACATTTTTGTGACCATTGTCATTTTCACAGCGAAAAGTGCTATAAAAATGCACTGATTACTGTGAAAATTACAATGGCAGTGAAGGGGTTAACCACTAGGGGGCTCTAAGGTGTTAAATGTGCCCTAAGGGAGTGATTCTTACTGTAGGGGGGCGTAGCTGTAGGTGTGTGTGCAGCCGCTGCAGCATTGCCAATGTTGAAGTCCACCTGGTGGGCATGTCACAAATGAGGGGGTTGGTGGGCAGGTTGAATTCCCATTAAAAGTCAGCCAGCAAAGCACTGGCATTTTATGACCAACGGAAATTACCACAGACTTTTCTGGCCTGCCTCAGAACATCTTGCAAGCCTGAGTACCTGATCAAGAAACACTGCACCACCAAATTCAGGACAAGTGCCAAGCATGGAACATGTGTCAAGTGTCCCTGTCAGAGGGCAGAGAGAAGGTTAGTGCTTTTGTCACATACAACTGCCATGGCATCAACCACCTCTGAGCCTGCCCCTGCAGAGCTGACAGAATCTCTGCCCCAGTGTGACTCCTGTCCCCTAGAAAGACCAACTGAAGCACTGCATGACATCTTTTAGCCTAACTGCTTGCGTATCCCCTTGAACGCTTAGGGAGCACTGCTGGTTCAGATGACAATTCAGCAGAAAAGTCCATATAGGAAGAAGAGGAGGGGGTGGATCAGACAGATGTGGCAGAATCACCACCAATTTTTTGGAGGTGTGGTGGTGGAAAAAGCTCCAACACTGAACTCGGTCCTGCATCCTTCCCAGGTGCTAGCAGAGTTACCCAGTGTGCAATGAAGGAAATGTAACATCCCTGACCATTCCTTGCTCAACCATGAGTCAGTGGTAATTTGAACCTTGCTGCTGACTGTCGTGTCCAATGAGGCCAAAACATTGCCTTCCACATGACAGTAGAGAGCTGGAATGACCTTATGTGAAAACAAATTTATTTTTGGAACCTGCCACTGTGGTATAGCAATGAATAAACAAAACACAGCACTGAAAAACTTAGTAGTGCACACACCACTACAAAAAACTGGTGAGTGACACAAAATGATAAAAAATACTAGGAAATTAAATGTACAGTGCAAATCGCATAATCATGCAACAGTGCAAATCGCACACTCGTGCAACACATGCATAAATATCAAAAAATTGTGATAAACAATAAATCCTAAAAAATAAATATATATTGACACACAAGTCCTTGTATAAATATGCTTTAAGTGCTCCAGTGCATATAATGAATACTGTATTTGCCGGTGTATAAGGCAACCAGGCGTATAAGACGACCCCCTAATTTTACAGTTTTTTAAGATTTTTTGCCTGTAGTCACTGTATAAGGCTTCCGATGCTTCATATTTTTTCCTTCTGGAGCCATATTCTTCTTCCTTCTTGCTGGAGTTGGAGCCAATCACAGAGAGTGATGCATTCTATTAATGAATACAAACCCTGCTTGGATTGGCAGAGGCTGTAACATCATCAACCATAGCCTGCTCGGATTGGCAGAGGATGTTACTTTAATTCAAGCAGGATCTGTATTCATTTGAATACATCGCTCACCGGGATTGGCTAAGCGGTATATACTGTATGTAGCCAAATCTACATACAGTATTACTGCACATCCAGCAGGCACCCGAGCAGCTGACCTGGCATATAAGACGATCCCTGCTTTTTGGGCATTTTTTTTAAGTGTAAAAGGTAGACTTATATGCCAGCAAATACAGTACTCCAAAGTGCTTCAGTGCATGTGATAAGTATAATGCCGCGTACACATGGTCATTTTTGGGATGAAATAAAACGACGTTTTAAAAAACGTAATTTAAAATGATCGTGTGTGGGCAAAACGACGCAAGTTATGAGACGGGAGCTTCAATGGAACAGAATGCCGTCGAACGTGGTGTACGTAACCGCGATTTGCAAGAGCATTTTCAGATAACGATGGTGTGTAGGCAACGTCGTTTTTTAAAATGAAGTTTGAAAAAACGTTGTTTTGTTTTGTGAGATAAAACAACGTTTTTTTTTCATCACAAAAAGTGATCGTGTGTACGCGGCATTACAGTTCAAAAACCACATAGCCCTGTGAGTGATCCAAAAAGCTGTATCAGAGTGCTGTCACACAGGTGCTCCCCCAAGGTAATGGACACTCATTATATATATGCACGCTTATGAACCACACCTGGGTTCTATTGGGCAATCCTGGGATCCAGGTCTCCTTAATATATGTTCCCGATCATAGAAGATAGATAAAAACTCGAATGGTGCAAGTAAATATGCTAATGTCCTCCTTAGCCTCACACAGACTCTCTTGCTGTCCTTTCCCCTACCCTACGGTGTCCTACTAAACCCAAAAAGACTGCCGCAATCATGGTCAGACATTATAAACAGGATTGCAGTGGAGGAACCTCACAAGACACCCCTTGGTGCAAACATATTCATGGAAAATGTGCATCTTAATGATTGTATATGATGCAATCCAATATACTAACCAATATTAAATATGTGCAACGCCTGGGATCAATAAATACATAGCAAAAATTAAATTAATAGTAAAATAATATATATATATATATATATATATATATATATATATATATATATATATATATATATATATATATATTTCATAAAAGACAGGTAATACATACAAAAAAAAAAACTAATCACAATGGATGCCTACTACTGTCCAAATAAAATAAAATCCAATAAAAACATGTATTGAGGATAATGCGCTAGGCCTATGTGCCATCTGTGTTTTCCTAAGCTTACAGATAACTTAGTCATCCCCAGTCATTGGAAAGCAGCGAGGAGTACATTATCCACATACATTAACATGTCAATATAGTAGTTTGACACCATGTTGGAACTTATCGCACAGCGCAGGAGAGTAAGCATTGTGGTATTTTTCAATGTGCAAATCTCAGAACTAGGTTGAAAGAAATACAAATCCTTTGCCATTTAAAACAGCTGCCTTATACACTATGGCAGGGGTCTCCAAACTGCGGGCCGAGGGCCAGACGTGGCCCTTTGCTAGCCTTTGAGCACAATTCCTTCCAATGATCTGAGGTTCTATTCCTCCCCTTAACACCAACAATGGGGCACTGTATCTTCCACGGATTCCAATGATGGAATCCTCCTCCTATTGACCACCAACCCTGAGGCCATATTTATTCTCATTGATTTTGGGCCTGTGACACTTTCTGCCCCTGCTGGCCACAATCCGGCCCTCCTAAAGTCTGAAGGACAATAGAGTGGCCCTTTGATTGAAAGTGGGATTGGTTTACTAAAACTGGAGAGTGCAAAATCTGGTGCAGCTGTGCATGGTAGCCAATCAGCTTCTAATGTGAGCTTGTTCAATTAAACTTTGACAAAAAAATACCTGGGGCTGATTGATTTCTATGCAGAGCTGCACCAGATTTTGCATTCTCCAGTTTTAGTAAATCAACCCTTATGTATTTCATCTGTGTATTTATTGTTTTAATGGAGTTCAATTTTAACTAATTTGGATGAGAATCTGTGGATATAGCTTGTTAAACCCTAATGTTTTTAAGCTGTAAAAGCACTTCTATTCTATGTGTCCATGCATACATAGTTATTTACAGGCATTTAGAAAAGAAGCGTTTACTGACTGAAAACAAACAAACCCATCACCAGCATGTTTAGGAAGGGAACTTTTGAGCAGAGAAAACACTTGATGTACTTAAAAGTCCTTTAAAGTGGAAGTAAACCCATCCATGTGCCGTAAATGAAACACTCACATTGGTTGTGCTCTCAACCAAACTGTTAAACCATCCAATGGCTGGTGTCATAACCGATCACATGTGCAGCATCATGGCAGTTATAGATTAAAAAGAGGCAAAGATGGTAGCTTCCTTGGCTGAAAACGATGGTTTACTTACACTTAACACATAAAAACTTGACGTATCTAAACGCCCCCTAAAGGAATATGCAATAAGTGGCTTTAGGTTTGTTTTTAAAGCAGCTTTTTCATGCCAGTAGTAAACAGAATTCAGAGGAGAAAGTCAAATGCACTGTGTGCATGAGGCCTAATGCATGACAATTATATCACTCAACAGCCAAAAAAACAGTCAACCTAAATGAACCCTTTCATTATTAGCCAAACATTTCATAGTAAAGGTAATTTTAGTTTACTGGCCTTTCCAATATAAAGAAAGCTTCTCTATATACAAATTATTAAGGGAAGAAATAATGTTCCAAATATATTATTGGTTACCTTCTGATGAGCTGGAAGCAGAAATAGATTGAGATTCTTCAGAAGATTCTTCAGATGATTCTTCAGAAGATTCTTCAGATGATTCTTCAGATGATTCTTCAGAAGATTCTTCGGATGATTCTTCAGATGATTCTTCGGATGATTCTTCAGATGATTCTTCGTAGGATTCTTCGTAAGATTCTTCATAGGATTCTTCATAGGATTCTTCATAGGATTCTGAACTATAGGATTCTGAACTATAGGATTCTGAACTAAAGGATTCTGAACTTGAGGAAAGCATGTAGAATTCAAATGATTTAGGCCAGGGACCACATTTACTTGATTTCACTCCATTGTTTATGGAACCGTCATATGCTTTACGCCCATCTGTCTTGTGAACTAAACTACGTCCACCATCATTATCCATTACTCCTACATGGATTGCAGCCAGGCATATAGATGAGTCCTAAAATACAGAAAATACATTTGTTTTTCTTTTTCAAATATAATTTCTAAATGATCAGTGAGTCGTAAGTAGTCACACTTACTTCTGTGTACACAACATCTCCTTTCACAAGCATTTTCTGAGTAATGCATCCTCTTGGACATGTTACTCTTAAAAGCAAAAGTAAATGAAAATCTTACTATTCTCATAATAATGATATTGAAATATGGTCAGATATACAGGTATACATACATGGTTAATTGTTCTTTGAGCACTTCTCCAGTCGTAGAACATGAAGCATCAACTATAATATAAAACAAAAACCCAATTTATATCACATATCAAATACACACACATAAAAGTAATAGACACATTGTATACTTTGTAACCATTGAGCAGTAAGATGGCTGATTTTAAAAACATTTTACAAGTTACAAAAATGGGATCCTGAAATCTCTAATAGAGCCCTTTTCAATGTTTTTACCTTGTGGAAACTCTTAAAAAAAAATGTTCAGTTCTTAGGGAATCCTGAAATATTTTAAATTATCTAAAGCTTGTGGTACGTTAGTGTGATAAATATATGAATTAAAATGTACCTTTTTCATTTAGAAACCTGGAATTGCACAGTAACATCGTTAATGGGTATAATGTGTCACAATTCATGCAAAATTCACAAATAATAAGCATAATATTTGTAACACGTGACATGTCAGGTTCTGTTTTTTACAATAGGGTGAATGCAACTGTAACGGGAGGGCCCATGGAATCCAGAAGCGCTTAGAAAGTATGAGATACTCCTGTTTCAGCTTCACCAATGCCTCTTATGTGTAGATCACCCTGTGTCTCTAATATGGGCACAGGGTGAATGAGAACCCTATTATGGTCTGTCCTAGTCACATTACATGCGGTATAGATATTGTATATATTGTATATATATTGTGTGTTGGCTGATGTGTACTATAAATCTTGCTGTGGTAATTAAGTCTGCTACTGTGATGTCAATGAATCTTAGTATGGCTTCTAAGAACCTTTCATTGTGTTATGCTACTTGACACTGTATTGTGTGAAAGTTCTATTGATGATAGATGTGTGTTGTGAGTTAGCACAGTCTAAAGGTCAGACGTCTGACTTGTCAGCTGTAGTTAATTAGCTAATGTAAATTATGTCTACCAAAGGAATGTGTATTGTATAGCAGGTGTCTATCTTGAAAAGTCGTATCTCGGAGTCACCTTGTCTGGGTAAATGATTCGTTAATTATCTCATGTGAATTATGTCTACTAAAGGAATGTGTATTGAGGGGGGCTCGTTAGGAACCATTGTATAATGTTGTGGGTGAAGTTGAATCATTGTTCATATTTGGTTGCTGACTGTATAAAAGAGCCTGAGTTTCTCATTAAAGAGTCTATTCGTTTTGAACCAGAGAACAGAGCTGTGTGTTTTGTTTCTGGGGGAAATCCGTATGGGTCATATTCGCCGGATTGTGGAGTGTAATCCGCATGGGTTGTGTTCGCCGGATTGTAGAGTGTCGATAAGCTGGCTTGGGTTCGGAATGGAATATCTTAAACGGCGTAAACCCCTGTCTTATTTGGGGTTCCTTTACAGCAACATTCCCTAACATTCAAACCTAACAGAAAATTGCCTTAGGAACATTCAACAAGAAGAGTTAAAGAACATTTGATCAAAGAGAAAATAGCCCAACTCTATAGGTTAAGAACATTTGGCCAGGACAGGAAACTATATAAGGGAGGTCTCAAAATGTAAAATTATTAAACTAATGGGTGTCCAGCTGACCCTTCAGGTCTTGCATGGATGTTAAGTGGGAACTCTAAGCAAAGTCTATATCATACCCTTATCCAAGTATGGAGCCTCGCTGTTAAACCCAGGCCCAGCATTTGTGGGGGTCTGTAGACTGGGGGCTTATTTAAATCTGGAAGCCCGCTTTAACTGTAAGGGGGTCCCCAGATACCAGCAAGGCGTACATAATACCCCTACTTATTCGCATTAAATGTATAGAATAATAAAAACACACATAGTTTTTGGTAAGTCCTTTAACCACTTCAGCCCCGGAAGGTTTACTTCCTTTCATGACCAGGACATTTTTTGCGATACGGCACTACATTAGTTTAACTGCCAATTGTGCAGTCATGCAACCCTGTACCTAAATAAAATTGATGTTGCGTTTTTCCCACAAAAAAAGAGCTTTCTTATGGTGGTATTTGATCACCTCTGCGGTTTTTATTTTTTTGCGCTAGAAACAAAAAAAGACAGACAATTTTGAAAAATATTTTTACTTTATGCTATAAGGGCCCATTACCACGTACGGATCCTGTGAGGATCCATACCATTAACACCCGCTTGCTCAGTGGGGATCGCTCCGTTGATCCCTGCTGAGCAGGGACCGCCCTGTCAGATGTCCGCTCTCCCCTATGGGGGGGATCGGATGAACACGGACCGTCTGTCCGTGTTCACCCAATCCACTCTGCAGATGGATGGAAAAATAGTATTTTGCTTCGTCTGCAGAATCGGAGCATAGCAGACACCGATGAGATCGGGTGTCAGTGGATGTTCATCCGCTGACACCCGCTATCTCTAAGGGATACATGTATGTCCCTTTTACATCCGTAAACGGATGGATGAAAAAGTGGTTTGAAAGGGCCATTAATCATACCCAATAAAAAAAATGTAAAAAAATAAATCGAATTTTTTCATCAATTTAGGCCAATATGTGTTCTGCTACATATTTTTGGTAAAATAATTCCCAATAAGCATATATTGATTTATATCGTCTGCAAACTATGGGATATATTTATTGAATTCTTACTTATTTCTTTTAATTTTACTAGTAATTGCAGCGATCAGCAGTTTTTAAGCATGACTAAGGCCGCATACACACAATCAAATTTATCTGCTGAAACTGGTCCGCCGACCAGTTTCAGCGGACATATCCGATCGTGTGTACGAACTAGTGTTTGTCCAGCGGACAAATTTTAAAGCATGCTTTGAAATTTGTCCGCTACAAACCTGTCCGTCCGACATGTCCACTGGTTAGTACGCCTAAGCCCGTGGGGATTTTCGTCCGATGGTGTGTACACGCCATCGGACCAAAATCCGACGAGACATGTCCGCTGGAAACGGTCCGTCGGACATGTTTGAGCGGACATGTCTCATTGCCTGTACGCGGCCTAGGACATTGCAGCTGACAAATCTAGAGCTAAGTGATACATTTTGTGGACCATTGACACTAATACAGTGATCAATGCTAAAAAAAATGCACTGTCACTGTACTAATGACACTGGCAGGGACGGGGTTAACATCAGGGGCAATTAAAGGATTAAAATCTGTGGGCGGCTCAGTGTGAAAGGGGTCTTAGGCTCCATTCAGACCTAGGCGTTTTGTCGCCCTACGCCTGACGCTGAAGCAGCCCTAGATACGCTGGAGGGGCGAATTAACATTGTCGGCTATGGAGATGGTTCAAATCTCCACGCCGAACGCCCAAACGCCCGTACGCCTGAAGCTCAAACAAGTCCCGGACGCTTTTTTTCAGGCGTATCGGGCGTACGGGCATAGCCGGCAATGTTAATTCACCTCTTCTGCAAAAAATCAATAGGCGTTTTGTCGCCGCAAATCGCGGGGACAAAACGCCTATTGATTTGTCTCCGCAATACGCCGCTACAGCGTACGCCTAGGTCTGAATGGAGCCTTAGGGTATATTTTACCAAAAATTTTCTTTTGATAAACTGTTGCTCTAATATCATGCGACAATTTGGTACTACAATGATTAAAAAAAATGCTTTTTCCAGTGATAGGATAATAGGATAGGATAATAAATAATTTACCTTCTGGTAGTTTCTTTGGTTTTGGTTTCTTTGCAGCTACTTTCTTAGGTAATGGCTTTACAACAAATTTGTTTTCTTCTGGTTTTCTTTCTAATATAAATGGTTTAGCGCCTTTTTTGTTTGGAATTCCGGAATGAATTGCTGCCGTGCATATTGAAATTTCCTGTTTTATTTTATTTTTTCAAAACAAAAAAATACAATTACATTTGATTGCAGTTTTACTAAAGCTTAGCAAACACAATATTTTTATTCATCAAAAACAGATATGCCCACACACCCACACCCTGGGACATTGTATTCTGACAGCAGCACCGGCAGCTGTCAGGCCTCGTACACACGTTTTCCTCGACAGAATCAATCAAGAAACTTGGTGGCAGAGCTTTGTTGCCAAGGAAAACGGTTGTGTGTATGTTTTTCATCGAGAAAACTGGCGTGGAACTCGATGAGAAATGTAATTTCTGAAGAAAAAAAGTAATTTAAAATCACTCGTGGCTATAATGAATTGTCGGATATCAGCAATACTGAGAAAAGTAATTCATAAAAAAAGAATGCGTGGGGGTCCCCCCAAATTCAATTATTAGGCCCTTCGGGTCTGGTATGGATATTAAGGGGAACTCCACTCCAAATAAAAAAAAATGCCGTGGACCCCCACACATTTTTTTTGTATGAATGACTTTTCTCTGTATTGCTGGGAGCCGACAATTTATTATAGCCGCAAGTGATTTTAAATTACTTTTTTTCCTTCAGAAATGACACTTTGTGCAGGGACAGTTCTAAGCATGGGAAACAAGCGCTACTTTTCAGGCATACTATACACCCCCCCTAGGTACGAAATTTAAAGGAATATTTCACTTTTATTGTTTCACTTAAAGGAATTATTAAAATCACTGCTGCCAAAAAAACTGCAGTTTTTAAAACTTTTTTTTGCATTGATACATGTCCCCTGGGGCAGGATCCAGGTCCCCAAACACTTTTTATTACAATAACTTGCATATTAGCCTTTAAAATTAGCACTTTACATTTCAAACGTTCGAGTCCCATAGACTTTAACAGGGTTCTAAAGTTCACATGAACTTGCCGCGAGCACCCCAAATAGTTTGCTGTTTGGCGAACAGGCAATGTTCGAGTCGAACATGAGTTCTACTCAAACTCGAAGCTCATCCCTAGTCACCGCGTTTGAGAACGAAGAGATTTTGTCTTAACAGTGTGTACACAAAGAAAGCCTGTCGATTCTCGACAAGCCTGACAAGGAACTCGTCGAGGAAAACGATGTGTCTTTTACGATGAGTTCCTCCGTCGTGTATACGAGGCCTCAGAATCAGCAGCCACTGATCAATAGAAATTTTTATAACATGTCCCCCCCCCAACAGATATTGATTAAACGATTAACATCTGTTGAGTGGGAGAGCCCAGACACTGATTAAAATGCAGCCAGTTTCTGCTGGACCAGCCAAATTTCGATCTTTATTTCTTAGTATTATTCATTTGTAACTTACAACACTATATTCATCTGTGTTCTGCACTATGTCTTCTTCTATTTCACAGTGCAGTGGACATATCACCCTGTAGAAAAAGAAAACATATTAATGGGTTCTCATGCAGGAAAATATCACCCAATTCAGTTTATGTATAGGCCCGTACACACGATCGAATATTCCTGACAACAATTGTCCGATGGACAGGTTTTGACGGATAATCCAACCATCTTTATGCTCAAACGGACAATTATTGTCAAAATTTCCAAATGTACAAATGTTGGATGGTCATGCTCTCAAATTGTCCGACAACAAATGTGTTCTGTCGGATTATCCAATCGTGTGTACACAAATCCATCGGACTAAAATCCAAAGTACAAACACGCATGCTCCGAACCAATGCTAACCATCAGACAACATTAGCAGAAGTTGGCCAAAGGGTGGCGCTAAAGAGCTGAAAAACAGCATGTAGTTTTGTGTATGTTGGCTGAAAAAGTTCTGCCGTCTGTATGCAGAACAAGTTCACGGCCAACGACCTTCAGACAAAAATCCACAAATTTGTTCAATTGAATATACTAATTATACTAAGTAACCTTTTAGTTTGTACAGAGCCAGAATTACCTCCATATATTGGTGCTTGGTAGAGTTGTTGGATTTGGTTTCAAAGCCTTTCTACTGACAATGTTTAAAGGGTAACTCCACTTTTGTAGGGGAATTTTTTTTGCAAATAAAGAAAAAATTATCTAGTGTATACAATTGCGACTCAAGTCATATTTTCTTTTTAATCTGCAGCTGGTGTAATTTTGTGAAAATGCAATGCAATATGGCTACCTGGAGGTGTTCTGGCCCCCAGAAACATTATTTTCTGCTTGTGTGATTTGTGGCATCCCCTGCAACAAAAAATTCATTTTTGGTGTGATACTTCCAATAGGAACTTTTCTAAAGGGATGCAGGCCCAGCAGCTTTCCTCATTAGTGTCCTTTAGGTGCCACAGATGATTGATCATTATGAAACTACTCCCATTAGATTCAGCTGCCCACAGGGGCACAGAGGAACAAACAGTGATTTCTTCAGAATAAAAAAAGGTAGGAATCCGCAACAAAGTTTTGTAAATATCTTTCAAATTTACACAGATCATCTAATGTATTTTTCTCAACAAAAATGAAGTTACGCTTTACCCAAATTAAAGTTGTCCTTTTTTCCCCCACAAATAGAGCTTTCTTTTGAGGGTATTTGATCACCACTGCTTTTTTTTTATTTTATGAGCTATAAACAAAAAAAGACTGTCAATTTTGAAAAAAAAAATCATTTTACTTTTGGGAAATAAAACATATCCAATAAAAATAAATCAAATTTCTGAATACATTTAGGCCAATATGTATTCTGCTACGTTTTAAAAAATATCCAAATAAGTGTATATTTATTGGTTTGCGCAAAAGGTATCTTGGTATGCTGATGGCTTAAGAGTTTCCTTCACTGGAAATAAGGGTGCCAAGACCAACCCCTGAAAAATAACCCCACAGCATAATCCCCACTCCACCAAGTGATTTTGAGTCCTGACCTCAACTCCATAAAACACCTGTGAATAAGAGTGGAGACTACGAGCCAGGCCTTCTCGTCTACATCAGTGCCTGACCTCTCAAATATGCTTCTGGAAGAATGGTCAAACATTCCCATGGACACATTCCTAAACCTTGTGGATGGTCTTCCCAGAAGTGGTGGGCCAACTCAATATTGAACCCTACAGACTAAGACTGGGATTCCATTAAAGTTCATGTGCGTGTAAAGCAGGGGTGCCCAACCTTTTGAAGAGCGAGGGCCACTTAAGCGACTTGGTAACCGGTCGCGGGCCACAATGAGCGGAGCGGGTGGATAGCATGTCCGTGTCTGCTCTGCATATGCAGAGTGGACAAGGACACAGCCCACTATACTTTTTCGTGGATCGGATTGGAGGTAGGACACAAGTTGGTTTATGTCTCCCACTATTTAGAGGTGAATGAAGGGTCCAATTGGTC
The DNA here is from genome assembly GCA_029574335.1 of Rana kukunoris. Taxonomy (NCBI): domain Eukaryota; kingdom Metazoa; phylum Chordata; class Amphibia; order Anura; family Ranidae; genus Rana; species Rana kukunoris. The sequence goes on from CM056055.1 coordinate 142,719,926, forward strand.
GGACTGACCATGTGAAAGGGGCCCCAAGGCTGCTTTCACACTGATGCGCTGCGGTTTACCCAAACCGCTGGTGCAACGCAGTGTACCTTTTGGCTTTCCTGCACTTTGCAATAGACTTCTGTTATATATCTGCAGGTTTGGTGCACTTTCAGAAAGCTCACTAAACTCGCAGGTAATAACCGAACTCTATGGCTCAGTGCAGGTAACCCGCAGGTAAACTGGTCTACACCTACGGATCAGTTGGAAAGCAGCCCAGTAACCACCGTAGAACAGATATGCCCATATTTACGTTGTGATTTTGGTAATAAACTGACCTTTTAATAACAGTATTCAATTCCATCCCAGAGCAGGATGCCGCGGGCCACATCAGAGGGCTCCGTGGGCCACATGTGGCCCCCGGGCCACTGGTTGGGCACCCCTGGTGTAAAGGCAGACATCCCAATGCTTTTGGTAATATAGTGTATATAAGTGTATAGAAAAGGACTTCTTTCTTAACCACTTAAGTAACGCCTCCTGCACATTTACATTGGCAAAATGGCATGGCTGGGCACAGGCACAGGCACAAACCTGTACGTCCCCTTTAAGTGCCCAGCTGTGGGTCGCGCCCGGGACCCGGTCCAAAGCACCGTGACCGCGCCCGCAGGACCCATGGACCGCAATCAGTCCCACGGTCCCGCGATTGGTCACAGGAGCTAAGGAACGGGGAGAGGTGTGTGTAAACACACCTTCCCCGTTCTTCACAGTGGCAATGTCACTGATCGTCTGTACCCTGATATAGGAAAGGCGATCAGTGATGTCACACATCCAGCTCCGCCTCCCTACAGTTAGAAACACATATGAGGTCACACATAACCCCTACAGCGCCCCTAGTGGTTAACTCCTAAACTGCAATTGTCATTTTCACAGTAAACAATGCATTTTTATAGCACGTTTTGCTGTGAAAATGACAATGGTCCCAAAAATGTGTCAAAATTGGCCGATGTGTCCGCCATAATGCCGCAGTCAAGAAAAAAATCGCTGATCACCGCCATTAGTAGTAAAAAAAATATATATTAATAAAAATGCCATAAAACTATTCCATGTTTTGTAAATGCTATAAATGTTGCGCAAACCAATCGTTACTTATTGCGATTTTTTTTTTTTTACCAAAAATAGGTAGAAGAATACACATCAGCCTAAACTGAGAAAAACATTTTTTTTTTGTATCTTTTTTGGGGGATATTTATTATAGCAAAAAGTTAAAAATTTTGATTTTTTTTGTCGCTATAGTTTTGTTTATAGCGCAAAAAATAAAAACCGCGGGGCTGATCAAATACCACTTAAAGAAAGCTCTTTTTGTGGGAAAAAAAGGATGACAATTTTGTTTGGGAGCCACATCGTACGACCGCGCAATTGTCAGTTAAAGCGGCGCAGTGCCAAATCGCAAAAACTGGCCAGGTCCTTTACCTGCATAATGGTCCGGGTCTTAAGTGGTTAAACTACAGATTTCAGGTCAATAATTCTGAAACTATTAAAGTTAAAAGGATCAGAATTACAGACAGGCAACCACACTTTTTTTAAAAAGGTCCACAGTGGCAGCATCCATAGTATTCTCCTTACAGATCAGCTTTAACCACTTGCCTACTGTGCACCTACACCCCCTTCCTGCCCAGACAAAATTTAAGCTTCCGGCACTGCGTCGCTTTAACTGACAATTGCGCGGTCGTGCGATGTGGCTCCCAAACAAAATTGGCGTCCTTTTTTTCCCACAAATAGAGCTTTCTTTTGGTGGTATTTGATCACCTCTGCGGTTTTTATTTTTTGCGCTATAAACAAAAATAGAGCGTCAATTTTGAAAAAAAATCAATATTTTTTACTTTTTGCTATAATAAATAACCCCAAAAATATATAAAAAAAATATTTTTTTCCTCAGTTTAGGCCGATACGTATTCTTCTACATATTTTTGGTAAAAAAAAAAATGCAATAAGCGTTTATCAATTGGTTTGCGCAAAATTTATAGTGTTTACAAAATAGGGGATAGTTTATTTTATTTTTTTTATTTTATTTTTTTACTATTAATGGCGGCGATCTGCGTTTTTTTTTTTATTGGGACTGCGACGTTATGGCGGACACTTCGGACACTTTTCTGACATTTTTGGGACCATTTACATTTATACAGTGAACAATGCTATAAATATGCATTGATTACTGTATAAATGTGACTGGCAGTGAAGGGGTTAACCACTAGGGGGCAGGGAAGGGGTTAAATGTGTGTCCTATGAGTGTTCTAACTGTGGGGGGAGGGGGGGTGACTGGGGGAGGTGACCCCTCTCTCCCTGACAGGGACGTGCAGCTCTGTGTTTACATACAGAGCTCCACGTCCCCGCTCAGTTACTGGGCAATCGCGTGTGCCCGGCGGCGATCGTTGCCGCCGGGCACTCGCGCCGGGATCCCAGCAGAGCGGCGAGTGCGCACACCCGCCCGCGGCTTTAAAAAGACATCACGTCATATGACGTGATGTCAGGATAATGGAGTCCTCCGCCCGCCGTCATTTGACGGTGGGCAGTGGACAAGTAGTTAAAAAGAAAATCCATCCCAAGCTATTTACTGGGGATTCCCAATCATTTATGTGCAGACTAGCAGATGTAAACTCCATTCTCAATGTTACATACATCCCTACCACATAATAATCTAATAATATAGTGATGGAAATTAACCAAATATTAACAAACTGCATTTCTTTCCCAAATGATTGTCTTACGTACTTTGAAACTTCTTCAGGAATCTCCTCTGCAGTTGTAGCACACTGAACTTTAACTGGAGGAGAGAAATAGTAAACAGGTAAGTAGAGAAGACTACACATTAAAATATAATTCAATTAGTAGTCATAATGCCCTATATTAAAGTTACTCATTCATGGGGAGAACATATGAATTTCCTGCTCTGAACCCAACACAAGAAAACGTGGTGGCTTATTTTTTAGCACTAGAGTACCGGGTTCTCCTGCATACCATTGTCAGTGTCAGAATTTCCTATAGAAATTGTTGTGTGTTGTACATGGATTTTAAACTTTCCTCTGCTACAGCACAGATCTTTGTCCTCCAACAGACCACAGCCTGACGTTTTGTTGACCATTACACATCAGTTTTTTTTTCCGACGGGAAACCACTTGTGTGTACGGGGCATTAGAAATGACTCATGCAGACAGCAGATCAGAGCGGAGCCTCACTAAGTGCTTTGGATTCAGGCTAGTACACACTATAGAGGAAGATGCTTTGTTCATAAGTATTGAACACACAGCCCAGAATCTTGTCAGGAAAAAAAATGTTGTTTTTCCTGATGAGATTCCTGGCAATATAATCTTGCCGGCCGAGTGTACACACACTCCATTCAAAAGAACCGCCATTCTTTTGAATGGCACGAACACGGTGACATCATTGACTACAACGAGCATGCACTCGTCACATTCTATGCCGTCGCCGCCATCTTGCTACACCCTACCTATGCTGTGGAAGTCATTTCGAGCATGCGTAGCTTTCCACGGCGACAGGTAAGTATCCAGGCTCTCAGGTTCTCTATTTTTCTCATCTAGATTCTGGGCAGTTTTCTTGACGAGAAACCTCAAAGCCTCGTACACACGCACGGTTTACTCAGCAAGAAAGCTCTACCAGAAGTTTTCTTGCTGGTTCTTGCCAAGAAAACCGTGCGTGTGTACGAGACTTGAGATTTACAACCACTTTAAGACAAACCTCTTCTTTGCTTGACAAAACAATGTGTTCACCTTATTGTCTCCTCCTTGGCAGCACAACATCACTTTTGCAGTGCTGTTCTTCTATTCTGTTTAGGCCACGGAAGTTCTTGGTACTTCCAGGTATGGGGGAGTATGCATTTCAATCCTCTCCCTCCCATGTGACAGCGCTGCTCCTTGGGGAATAACCATTCTGGCACTGGGGTTGTTACATGGCAGCAAGAGAAAGTCCTTGGTTTTGTGTAAGCTCAAGTTTCATTCCCGCACATTACAGAAATTCTTTATTGAAGGATTTTAAGCACCCACCTTTCCGGGAAGTATTGTTAAAAAGATTTCTCTAAAAACGTTCCTTTCGATGTGGTGGTTATTATTCGGGGGTAGTTAACAAAGTGAATCTCATATTTGTATTCATGGTCAGATTTAACATATCACTGGTATCTATTACTCCTGTGATAGTAGCAACATACTCTCATTCAGCTGAAGAACACTATTGTATTTATTTCTCATGCATGCAAATAGTCCATTTCGTTTAAGGCTGGGTTCACACCTAATACCAATGCGGCTCACAGAAGGAGTCTCGTGCATCCTGTTCACCATTTCAGGTCTGATTTCAGCCCAAATCTTTGGCTGAATTCAGACCTAAAATGGACCAAAAGACGCACAGGGCTCCTGTGCAAATTTGCACCAAAGCCGCAGCGTAGATTTGTGAACAGATCCTTAGAGAGCCAGTCAAAATCTCCTGCTATTGCGAATTGGATGTGGGTTCCACGCATCCAATACGCAATGGTGTGAACCCAGTCCGAAAGAACATGAAAACATTGATACCCAGGAAAGAAAAATATTCACCTTCAAGTAGTTCTGTGGGCTGATTTTTGGGAAGTTCTTCAGTAGATGACCATACAATAAATTTCTCTTGACTTGGCTTTTGTTCTAATATAAATGATTTATCTCTTGTGTGAAGTTTACCAGTTTTAAGTGCCGCCATGCATACTGGAATTTCCTATTTTTTACAAATCAGTGAAAAAAAATTAGAATTGTATTTTATAACTGATGTTTTATATATATCAGGATGATTCTTTTGCAACTTACACTGCTAAATTCATCTGTGCCTGGCAAGTCATTTTCCACTTTGCATTGTTCTGGACAGTTCACCCTGTAGAAGAAACAACATTGTATAATAAAGAATACTGAAGTGCATGAGAACAGACGTGTCTAATATTTCTGAAGTCAACTAATTAACAACGTGTAAGGGTATTTGGCACCAAGAAAAATAAAAAAGTAAAAAATAGAACCTTCCCCCAAAGTGTCACTTGTAAATTAAATGTCCCTAACAAAAAAAGACTCAATAACTTACACCGTCACCTATTCCTAAAATGTATTTATTTCCCTACAAATATTTAACCCTCTAGCTTAGCTTATCATGCCCCTTGCTCACAGTGGCTTTTAGATTCAAGGCCCGGATTCACAAAGCACTTACGCCAGTGTATCTCGAGACGCGCCGCTTAAGTGTAAAAATGTGCCGACCTATCTGTGCGCCGTGCCCACAGAACTAAGATACGCATAAAAACTGACTTCATCCGACCGACGTAACTTGCCTACGTCGGCGTATAGTGGGCGCATATTTACGCTGGATGCATTTGGCACTCCCATTGACTTTCTATTCAAATATGCAAATGAGGAAGATACGCCGATTCACGAACATGTATCCCACAGTTGATCCAGAGGAAGGCGAAAAACCCCAGTAGTGCATGATCCAATTTGCTACAGGAGAAAAAATTTCTTCCTGATCCCCAGTGAGTTGTTAAAGCGGAGGTTCACCCTAAAAAACAACTATGCACCATTACATCCAGCATACTGCATACTGCTGACATCTGCAGTATGCTGTTTTTTTTTTTGCTGTTCTTACCGTCTTATAGTTCTTTTCTTCCGTCTCCGAGTTCTCACTCCCACGGGGAATAGGCGTTCCATTGAAGAGGTGTAGATGATTGACGTGCGGGTTAAGCGCGTCACGCCTTCTGAAAATAGACGAACTGGGACTCGGATCTTTACGGCGCCTGCGCTGTAGAGCTGACTGCGCAGGCGTCGTTTAAAGCTGAGTCCCAGTTCGTCTATTTTCGGAAGGCGTGACACGCTTTACCCGCACGTCAATCATCTACGCATCTTCATAGGAACGCCTACTCCCCGGGGAGAGAGAACCCGGAAGCCAGGTGAAAAGAATTAGAGTCGGTATGTACAGAGAAAAAAAAAAATACCAGCATACTGCAGATGTCAGCAGTATGCTGGATGTAACGGTATATAATTGTTTTAGGGTGAACCTCCGCTTTAAGGTTTGTTTTACCTGCCCCCACCCCCCTCGTGAAGGGGTTAAAACCAAAATCCCTGATGTAAAATGTATCTATGTTAAACATGTAATGGGGAGACATGAAAGCTGCCATTTTCACATCTCCTATTGAAAATGAAAGTTGCCTGGCTATCATGGTGGTTTTGATACTTTGGGGTTGATTTACTAAAGGAAAATAGACTGTGCACTTTGCAAAGTGCAATTGTACTCTGCAAGAGCAGTTTCTCCAGAGCTTAGTAAATGAGGGGGAGCCCTGCTGACTTTCATCATCCTATCACGTGCAAGCAAAAATGCATTATTTTTTATCTTCCTTGTACGTGATTGGGTACTCTTTGCAAACTGAGGCTTTACTTCATTTACTAAGCTCTGGAACAAATGCACTTACAGGGTGCAACTGCACTTGCAAAGTGTACAGTCTATTTGCCTTTAGTAAATCAACCCCTTAGAGTCACGATCTCAAACAAGTGTACAGTACAGATAATACTTTTTCGCTGACTTTCCTGATTGGTAGACTTCTGGACAACAATTTAGAAATGATTGTGGAGGATCCGAGTGACAGGCAGCATTTTCAGAAAAGGGTCAGCAATGGCTGCCTCTGCATTTTTCTCATGATCATAGGTGTGCACAGCCTTTGGCATTAGGGTGTGCACCCCAAAGCTCAAACGCACTCTACCAATTACTCACAATGTTCATTCAGAAAGGGAAGGGGCCGGTAAATGGCATATTTACTGGCCCCTTCCCCCATTCATCCTAAAACATCCACAGCAACAAATGGTGGGAGAGGAGGGAAGCCGGCAGTGCTGTGAGGGGAAAGAAGGGGGGGGCCAGGTCAGTGGGGGGAATCTGTGCTGTACAGGATGATTAGGGTGTGCCTGGGCACACCTGGCACACCCTGTGCGCACGCCTATGCTCATGATAGGTTTACTTTAGGGAACAACTCCCAAGCTCTTTGCTCTGGATTCCAAATCATCCATGTGCAGACTGGGGCCGCGTACAGACGATGAGACATGTCCGCTCAAACATGTCCGACGGACCGTTTGCAGCGGACATGTCTCATTGGATTTTGGTCCGATGGCGTGTACACACCATCGGACGAAAATCCCCTCGGTCTGAGGACACGGTGATGTGGCGGTGACGTTGACGCCGCCACGTCACCACTCCAGGAAGTAAAATACTTCCACGCATGCGTCGAATCCATTCGACACATGCGCGAACAGTTCTGTCCTCTGGTTAGTGTACTAACCAGCGGACATATCCGACAGACAGGTTTGTAGCGGACAAATTTCAAAGCATGCTTTGAAATTTGTCCGATGGACAAACCTGTCTGCTCGCCCGTACACACGATCGGATTTGTCTGCTGAAGCGGTCCGTCGGACCGGTTTCAGCAGTTGAATTCGATCGTGTGTACGTGGCCTGGGAGATAATGTAAAAAAAAAACAAAAAAAAATCATCCTCCTCCTCCTACTGTAGTGTGAATTTATGAGTGTTACTATTTATTTATTTTACTATGTATTTTACTATTAACTAATATTAGAGTGATAGCTATGTCTTTGGATATCAACAAACTGAATTTCTCATGGGACAGTTGTACGTACTTTGCAACTAGTTCAGGTATCTCCGCTGCTGTTGAGTCACACTGAGCTTCAACTGGAGGAGAGAAAAAGTAAATCAGTTGAATACTGTAGTGTACACATAAAGGTAAAATGCCATTAATAGTCATCTCTGCAATATGAACTACATGGGTTGTGCAGATATAAAAACACAAATAAATGCAGCCCTGTGATCTTTATTGTATCATTAAATGTATCACATTGGTGGCAGTCCATCATGCACTATAGAGTCTCAGAGAAAGTAGGCAAATGCTGCTAATTACCAGATTTTGAACGTCCAGTGGCAGAAAAAAAGCACCGCAGAGAAAATCTCTGGACTGAAGATGAATATTGCATTAACTGTAATGTCCTATTCATTTGTGTGTGTAAAGGCAGCATTCCCAATACCCTCGGTAATACAGTGTGTGTATATATGCAATGTTCTTCCATGTCTATGATATACTAAGCACATGCTTTGGTCACCAATCAGTTCAGCAAATTTCATGAAATATCACCATATTTACAATAGTTTCATGCAATTGTGAAAGCATGGATTGTTTATTTCAGCACTCAGTGGAGGAAACATTTACTATAGCATATACATATATAAGTCAGGTATGCTCAAATGAAGTCACATTTTTCTATAGAACACTGTACTATATACATATATATATACATATATATATACATATATATATATATATATATATATATATATATATATATATATATATATATATATATATATATATATATGTATATGTGTGTGTGTGTGTGTGTGTGTAATGGTTCAACGTTCTCTCTTGCTTTCTTGTAAAAGGTCTGTACGTCATTCAGCTGAATATATCTCCCAAATTTATTAAGTCGCTAATGTCAAAATTGCCCATGTATATTTAAAGGTGTTGTAAAGGTTAATTTTTTATTTTCTAAATTGGTTCCTTTAAGCTAGCGCATTTTCGGTTCACTTACCTTTTCCTTCAATTTCCCTTCTAAATGTTTTTTTTCCTTTGTCTGAATTTCTCACTTCCTGTTTCTCCTCAGTTAGCTTTCCACCATCATCCGAGCTGTTCTGGCTGGGGGTTAATCAGCCAGAACAGCTTACTGAGGAGGAACAGGAAGTGAGAAATTCAGACAAAGAAAATAAAACATTTAGAAGGGAAATCAAAGGAAAATGTAAGTGAACCAACAATGCACTAGCTTAAAGGAGTTGTAAAAGAAACATTATTTTTTTTGCTGAAATTACTGTTTACAGGGTATAAAGACATAATAGTTAACTGACTCCATTTAAAAATGATTACAAATAGATAAACATCAATCATATAATGTGCCTGCAGTTCCAGTTTCGTTTTTCATCTAGTTTCATGCTTGTGTGAAGTACAGAGACACAGAGCCAATACAGGGCAGTGTTTGTTTTTAAAATGAAACTGAGGGGTTTTAGACACACAGTAATCACACCTCCTTGATTAGTGACCACAGAGAGAAGCTCCCAGTACTTTTTTCATAAGGAAACAGACAACCGGGAAGTGTGCAGAACAGAAAAGGATTACAGCAAAAACGAACAATGAGGACATGAAACCAGGACTGCATTAGGGTAAATTAAGCTATTTAGCTAAAAAAATAAATTCCATTAGTGACCCTTTAAAGGAACCTATTTAGAAAATAAAAAACAAACCTTTACAACCCCTTTAATTTGAAAGAAATTATATCCTGGCAGGTTTAAAAATAATCACCTTCTGGTAGTTCTGTTGACTTTTCTGCAATTTCTTCAATAGGTTTCCTTACAAAAAATTTCTTTCGACCTGGGTTTCTTTCTACTATAATTCTGATAACTCCTTTGCGAAGAATACCAGATTGAATTGCCGCCATACATACTGGTGTTTCCTGTTTTTTTTTTTTTAATAATACAAAAATAGAATTTTAGTAAATAATTGATGTTTTTTCTCATTTACATGTTTACATTTTAAAATGATTCAACTTACACTGTCATATCCATCTGTGCTCTGCACTTGGTCCTTATTAATTTTGCAGTCCTCTGGACATATCACTCTGTAGTAGAAGAAAACATATTATTGGGGCCTTAACCAGGAACAGATTTTCTCATCCTTTTTAGCCCTGAGGCCTCGTACACTCAACGGTTTTCCATGACAAAATCCATCAAGAAAAATGCTGGCAGAGCTTTTTTTGCAGAGGAAAACGGTAGTGTGTATGTTTTTCATCGAGAAAACTGTATTTTTTCTCACCGGGAGTCTCAATTTCCTCGTCGTGTTTCTCGTCGGGCTGGTTTACGACGAGAAACACTTTGTGTGTATGCTTAGAAACGCACGCATGCTCACAATAAAGTATCATACGGTAGCGCACCTTCGGTAAAAGTATCGTTCGTAATGCAGATAGCACATTTGTCACGCTGTAACAGACTGAAAAGCGCGAATCGTCTCTCACCAAACTTTTACTAACACGCGGCAACACGAGATTAGCAAAAGCAGCCCCAAGGGTGGCGCCAATGGAATAGAACTTCCACTTTAAGTTTAAACGTTTTATTGAATATTTTCATGACACACAAAAGGCAAATACATGGTGCATAGAAATAAAGATGGTCAAAACAATCCTGCACCCAAGTACATACACTTGATAGGCACATTTGAAATGTCTAGTCTAACATAGCGGACAGACTTGAACACAAAGAAAAGTTTATATATTTACCCCACCCAGAACATCTCAGCGATAGCCACACCGACGAATATTGAAAATTGCCAGAATGGGTCGAGGTCCAAGGTCTTAATCACCGAGCGCCCCAATGGGAACTAACTGTATCCCAGGTGACGCGACCCCAGAGCTCCCCCCATGCCTATCAGAGCGTCAACCACCCACGCGATGAGCGGCGAGTCACTCAGCCTAATTGTTCCAAAACTTCCCCCTTATAGTGCCGTCATACAAGTTGGACGTCACCGCGTTTGAGAACAACAAGATTTTGTCTTGGCAGTGTGTATGCAAAGAAATCTTGACAAGATTCTCGATAAGCCTGACAAGAAACTCTTCGAGGAAAACTATGTTTCTTTTATGACGAGATTCTCGGTCATGTGTACAAGGCCTGAGAAAGCTTTGAAAGAATTTTCAGGTCCCAAGGAACCCCTTGCACAAAGTATATCTACAGTTTCCAGTTCACAATAATAAGATTGAGAGGTTTTATGTACTCAGTGAGAGGAAGAATACCTGTCACATTGGCACCATCTCATTAGGGGTGTGTGGAAAAAGGGTATCTTATATTTGTGGTAAGTGGGATGAATACTAAAAGATTCTTCATTTCATGCCATTGGCTTTGACAAGTGATGCTGGCCCTGCAACTATTAGTTGTAAAGTTAAAGGGGTTGTAAAGTTAAAAATGTTTCTTTTAAACAACAAACATGTTATACTTGCCTCCATTGTGCAGCTAGTTTTGCACAGAGTCCCCAAACCTGGTCTTCTGGGGTCCGTCGGCGGCTGTCTCGGCTCCTCCCCGCAATAGCTCAACACCTTCATGCGAGCGAACGAGCATGATGTTGAGTTCCTGCAGGTGTGCTATTGCCGCTCACCGTATCACTCGGCCCCGCCCCCGGCACGCCGCATCATTGGATGTGATTGACAGCAGCGCAAGCCTATGGCTGCGCTGCTTTCAATCCATCCAGTGTAGCCAATCAACGGCCAGGCTCAGAAATGAGGAGGATGATGGGGTGAGTGCGGGACTCATTGGAGGTCTTAGGTAAGTAAAACGGGGGCTCGGGGGGGGGGGGGAGGTATTATCGGATGTTTTTTTCACCTTAATGCATAGGATGCAATAAGGTGAAAAAGCATTTATCTTTACAACACATTTAATTTCTCACAGCCCAATGAACCTCCACAAACCTTTGGAGGAACCCTGGGGTTCCACAGAACCCTGATTGAGATTGTTTATGTAGGAGTACACCATGACCCACTGACAGAAAAAAAAAAAACACGCACATTACTGTAGTTACCATGAGTAACCTTAGTGTAATGGGTTTTAGTTGCTAACATTATTTTTCTATATTTTACTTTGATCAGATAGTTATACCATGGGGGTTGATTTACTAAAGGAAAACTTACTTTGCACTGAAGTGCAGTCGCTCTAGATCTGAAGGTAATGATCTGAAATGAGGGGAAGCTCTTCTGATTTCTATCATCCAATCATGTACAAACAAAAATGCTGTTTTTTATTTTCCTTGCATGTCCCCCTCAGATCTACAGCGACTGCACTTCCAAGTGCACTTGTAGAACAAAGTGGATTTACCTTTAGTAAATAACCCCCTATAGATAAGTACCATTGTAAGCTACCAATTGTCTTAGTATATGTGCAGAGACAGAATTAACTATTTATAATAATTAATTTAAATTTCTTCCACTGCCTTTGTATAATGATTTGCAATAACAATGTTATGATTAAATTGTAATTACCTTTATATAATTTAAATACATTTGAACCCAAGGTTTCTGAATTAACCAAAATTACACATTACTCTGTGCCAAAGCTGCTCTGTCTGCAGTGCCATCCAATGGATATAAAAAGTAAGTGAGGGTTATAAATCACTAGAGAGTTTCTTAGGAGAATGATACCTGGTCTTCAGGCAGTTATGAAACCACTGATATGTTAGTTGCCATCATGAAGCTTTTTATAACAAGAAAAACAAGATGTGGAAATTGAAAAGTTTCTTTAGAAAAACACTCTCTAACCATGAAACCATGAAAAATTAAGCCGTGCGAGTTCAGCTGAACGATTTCACTCCCGCTTGTCAGTCCGGATTTCGGGCGCAATTTCAGAGACATCTGTAATGTAAATCGCAGCCCGAAATAACAAAAAAGTAGATCAGAAACTACTTTTTGAAATCGGTGCATTGCCGCAGATGCGGCGTCGCACCGATTAGAATGGTGCTTTTGCCGGCAATTGCCAGAAAATGCCACCGATTTGACATGCGATTTGACAAAATGCACCAGTGTGAACCAGGGCTTACAGTCAAACACTTAAAGGGGTTCTTAAGGTAATTTTTTTTCCTTAAATAGCTTCCTTTACCTTAGTGCAGTCCTCCTTCACTTACCTCATCCTTCGGTTTTGCTTTTAAATGTCCTTATTTCTTCTGAGAAATCCTCACTTCTTGTTCTTCTGTTCGTAACTACACGCAGTAATGCAAGGCTTTCTTCCTGGTGTGGAGAAAGTCTCTTGAGGGGGAGGGGGCGAGCGGGCAAGTCAGGACACTCTCTACTTTGCAGATAGAGAAAGGAGCTGTGTGTTAGTGGGCGTCCTGACTCTCCTGCTCGCCCCCTCCCCCTCAAGAGCCTTTATCCACACCAGGAAGAAAGCCTTGCATTACTGTGTGTAGTTACGAACAGAAGAACAGGAAGTGAGGATTTCTCAGAAGAAATAAGGACATTTAAAAGCAAAACCGAAGGATGAGGTAAGTGAAGGAGGACTGCACTGAGGTAAAGGAAGCTATTTAGGGATTTTTTTTTTTTTTTACCTTTACAACCCTTTGATCCCTACCCCACCCTTTTAACAGTCATACTGCTCATGTAAAAACATAGGGCCAGATTCAGGTACAATTGCCCTGGCGCAGAGTATCAGAGATACACTACACTGCTGTATTTTACCTGGCTCTAGGACGAATTCAGGTAGATTTCGGCCCGTAAGGTACGGCGGCGTAGTGTATTTCTCGCGGCGGAATCGAAATACGTGATTAGGGGGCGTGAAACATTTAAATTAGGTGCGTCCCCACGGCGATCGAACTGCGCATGCTCCGTTCTGAAATTTCCCGCCGTGCATTGCGTGGAATTACGGCGTTACGTCAGATTTTTTTGGAGTAGTGTTGTTTACGTACATTCCTATTCCCGGACGAGTTACGCAAAAAAAAAAAAAAAAAATTGAAATTCAACGCGGGAACAACGTCCATACTTAACATGGGCTGTCTAATACTAGACCAGATTGGTCTGGTCTAATCTGTCAGATCAAAGCCCAAAGCCGTCGTATTATGGTTTGAGGATTCAAACTAATGATACGACGCGGGAAATTTGAAATTACTCCGGTCTAACAGCAGATAGACCGGAGTAATGGCTCTGTGAATCTGGCCCCCATTATTTATTAAATACAGCAATGTGAATTAAAAACATATAACCCCTAAATACATGAAAAACCCCATGTAACTCATAAAAAAGCCCAAAGAAATGTAAATACTGGTTGAAATTGTTGTGTAAATTAAACAAGAGCATACAAACAAGAATCTTTTTTTTTTTTTTTTATCACAGTTGTAATAACAATAAAAAATTATAGCACTTGTAAATCCCAGAGGAAACCCATATGAGGAGATCCTGGATTTAGTCAATTTAACACAAATTGTTAGATTTATTAAATTTGTAGAACCCGAGTTCCCCCCCCAGATTGGCGCTTTTGCAGAAGGTCTTTTGAAGTTTACAGGTGCAATTAATTTATAGTCTTAATACAACTATGATAATAATATTCTTTTTTGTATATGCTTGCTGGTTTCTATACCATTTTTAACTGGTATTCACAATTTAGAGTGCTCCTTTTTGAGTTATATATTTCAAATTATTTTAATTGGTTGGAGTTCATATGTTTTTTTCATCTTGTATTAGTAATATGATATACTGCATGTTTTAAATTTGTATATGAACATTGTAGCTGATTTAGTCTGTGTAGGGATTGTGGTGGTTTCTTAATCTTTCGCTGGCCAGTACACAAGGTGGTGTGTTATAGTTTGGAATATTTTTCTACTGTCAGCATGCTTTTTGTTAGTACATGAGTACTGCAGCACAACTGATCAATTCAATTTATGAAACAACCCTGAATCACTTCACTCACTTTACACATTTGTGTACATACAGGGTAATAAAAACTATGTAGCCTCCTCCTCAATGTTACATACATTCATGCTATATTAATATTGTGATGGAAATGTTTTGGATACCAACAAACTGCACATTTTTAACAGAGGGTTGTCTTACATACTTTACAACTCCTTCAGGAATTTCCTTTGCTGTCGTTTCACACTGAGCTTCAACTGGAGGAGCAAAATAGTAAATCAGTTAAGTATAGAAGAGTATGCATACAGGTAAATATGCGTATGTATAGACATAGATATACTGACCTAGAACAAAATCAAACACATATAGGGAGGACATATAATTTAAGGGGTTAAGAGGATATGTGCTGAGGGGCGCTTTAGGAGGGGAAAGGACCTATGCTAGAAGTGGGGGTTGGATTGGAAATCTGGCCCCCTACAAGAGCATAAGTCCTCTCACCTCCCAAAGTGCCCCCAGCACATATCTAACCTCCCCCCGCCCACATCTCCCTACTAGCACTACTAGTCCTATCCTCTTTCAAAATGCCCCCCTAGCACATAATGGACCCCCACCTCCCTATTAGCACAAGTGGAGAGGGGTGTGTATACTGAGGAAAGGGGGTCTATGCTTAGTGGAGGGGGAATCTGTACTGGGGGATGTCTGTACCTAGTGGAGAAGAATATCTGCACTAAGGGTGGTCTATACTTAGTGGAAAGGGGAGTCTCTACAGAGGGACTGGGGGTCTATATATATTGGGGAGGGGGTCTGTACTGAGGGATTGGGGGTCTATGCTTATTGGCTGAGAGAGGTCTGTACTGTGGGAGGGGGGTCTATACTTAGTAGAGAGGATGGTCTGCACTGTGGGGGGCTATACTTGGCAGAGGAGGGTCTGTACTGAGGGAGGGGGGGTCTATACTTAGTGGAGATGGGGTCTGTACTGAGGGGGACTATAGTTGGCAGAGGGGGGTCTATACTGAGGGAGGGGGGTCTACACTTAGGGGAGAGGGGGGTTTGTACTGAGGGGGGCTATACTTGGCAGAGGGGGGTCTGTACTGAGGGAGGGGGGTCTATACTTAGTGAAGAGGGGGTTTGTACTGAGGGGGGCTATACTTGGTGGAGGGGGAGGTGACACCATGTTTTACCACACCAGGTGACACCAACCCTAGTGATGCCACTGCACATGTTACAGTAGTACCATGTGATCCAGTTTTTGTAAATTAGTGCATGCATTACTTTGGTGAGGTTCAGCGTGATTTCATCCGATTCAAATGAATGACAAATAATAATAAAAGTGCAGCGCAAATAAAGTCCTTGACTGAAGAATCAAGAATTAAGATGACACCCAGTGAAATAGCAAAAATCTTCGACAAATGTGATGATATCCTCCACTAGTATAAGAAGTGCCTCCTTACCAGATGAGATGGACCATATGTTTTCACAAGTGGTCAAAGACAGCTTCTTCTCACCCTAAGGGAGATGGTACAGTGGAGTCCAATGCAACAGTGAATAGTAGGTCCAATGTGGAATAAAAAAAAAAAAAAAAGTTCTAAGTGTAGACTGTATTTATTCCAGGGAAAGGTAAAAAACAGAGCTTCACCATACTACAGTCAGTCTGGTATGTCTGCAGATAATCTGCCAGAAAACAACTGACCAGTAGGCGATTGGCAATGTAAAATAAAATAAACCAACCGTCACGAGCAGCAGCAGAAAAGGACGTGGGTGACGTCACGGGAAAAGCTCCTCTCCGTACGCACGTTATGTCCGGATTGGACTTCGTCAGCAGTAGGTGGATGTGACCACTTGTGAAAACATATGGTCCATCTCATCTGGTAAGGAGGCACTTCTTATGCCGCGTACACACGGTCGTTTTTTGCGATGAAAAAAAACGACGTTTTTTAAAACGTCATTTAAATTGATCGTGTGTGGGCAAAACGTAGTTTTTTGTCTTAAAAAAAAACGACCAAAAAAAAATTCCAACATGCTTGAATTTTTTGTGTCGTTTTTCAAAACGTCGTTTTTTGTTTCACAAAAAGTCACCGTGTGTAGCAAAAACGTCGTTCAAAACGACGTTTTTCAACCCGCGCATGCCCAGAAGCTAGTTATGAAGCGAGCTTCAATGGAAAAGAGTGGTGAACGTAACCTCGCTTTTTGTGAAAAAACGATGGTGTGTATGCAAAATTGTCTTTGAAAACATCGTTTTTTTCATCGCAAAAAACGACCGTGTGTACGCGGCATTATACTGGTGGAGGATATCATCACATTTGCCGAAGATTTTTGCTACCTCACTGGGTGTCATCTTAATTCTTGATTCTTCAGTCAAGGACTTTGTGCTGCACTTTTATTATTTGTCATTTATATTTTTTAGTTTTTTTGTGATTGCCTCTGTTGGTGTTCAGCTTGCAATCAATTTGGTTGTATTTGTAACATTTGTGCGCTTTCTAGGATTCAAATAAATGGGCTGAAATCAGACTGCACCCAGATCACAAGAATAAAATAACAGGAATGTGCTTTGTGAACTGTGCCCTAAAGAATAGGATATCACTGATACTCCTGTAGTGTTATAAATAATCACCTTCCTGTAGCTTCTCTTCAGCAATTTCTTTAGGAGGTTTTCTTACAAGAAATTTGTCTTGACCTGTTTTTTTCTCTAATATAAACTTTCGAACTCCTTTCGGAAGAATGCCAAAGTTAAATGCTGCCAAGCAAACTGGGGTTTCCTGTTTTATTAAAAATAGGAACAGAATAGAAATTAAAATTACATTTTACAAATAATTTTTGAACATTTAAAGGCTATGTTCACCTTTTGTGGTAGAATTTTCATTTTTCACAATAAATAGAAGCCTTTTTTAATGTCTTTTCTGCTTATCTCTCATTTACTGAGTCAATGGAAGCTCTAAATCTTCACCTCTTGGTTCAAAATTAAAAATAAATCTATTCTGAGCCCACCACTTCCTGTAGCATCGTGTGACCTTCCCAGAAATATTATATCCCATCATGTACTGCCTTACTGCATCACAGAATAGGGTGTGTTTTACCTCTGTGGATTACACCTCTCTACTATACCACATCTCTTTTATTTCCTCCCACTTTCCTAATTTTTCCTTTAGGATGACCATACACATACAAGGACAGTACAAGAATTAAAAATCATACATATGTGTACATATAAATGATGAGAACCCGAATTCATCAACATGTTTCGCCTTGAGGGCTTCTTCAGGACGCAAGTTCAGGAAAACAGTAATTGTCGAGGTAAGAAAGGGATCTCACTCTTACAAATTAGTTTCTTTGTTAGCATGTGGCCAAACCAGACATCCAAAAGAGGAGAAAACGAGCCACGCAAAGAAGGTGCAGTGCTAGGCGAAGCAAAAACGGGGAGACCAACTGTAATTTCCAAATAGCCAGTGTATATGACTACAACAGTCACAAATGGAGAAAATGGATATAAGAAGAATGTTCTCCTTTTCAGCCGACAAACCCAAATATAGGACTTCAAAGTGATAATTCAAAATATCAATAGGCTGGGATCCATAGCTCAAGAGGGATTTACAATACGGATCCCCCAAGTAGTAACTATTATTAGACGGGACAAGTTCAAGGTAATCCCCAAGGGAGAGCACAAAAAGAGGGCTCTACACCTACTAGCAAATCTATGAAGCATAGGACACGCCCCTTGCCACACCCCCTTAAAGGAGAATTACCCAAAAAAAGGTTGATTATTTGCACAAGTGTTTTTTTTTTTTTTTTACCACTACTATTCCATTATATTGGCTTTTAACATTTACAAATGCAGAAATTTAGAATTTGGATGAAATGTTTAGCACTTTGATTCACTTTTTGAAAGATAAAAAGTGCATTTCATATACAACTATATAGATCAGATCAAAATGAGGGACACATAAAGGGGAAAGAGGGACAGAGGGACATTGCTCCAAATCAGAGACAGTCCCTCGACATCAGGAACCGTTGGGAGCTATGCCACAGTACAATCTGATTGTACAATCACCTTTAGATTTGCCATTAGCTATGTAGTGTAAGGGGCCTGTCAGATTTGATACAAATTAAATGATGTTCAGGTTGGTTCTGCAATTGCACAGTTTTGGTAAACAGAAATTGTACAGAGATTGTACAATCAGATTGCATAGTGTACGGTCAGCTTTATACAAGTACATGGGAGTTCTTGTAATCCAGCTCTAGTTTAGGGAGGGAGAAGGTGTAAACACACCAATTTCACTTTCAAGCCCATTCACACAGCGTAATGGGAGCACACATTTTTCTGTGGGTTTTCCTGTGACATTTATAGGACAGCCCTGAGTGTGGCAACGCAGCAAAGTAGCTCATCAGGCATTGTGGCGCGTTGCACTTTGCACGTTTTTTTGCCATGTATTTGTTGTACCTTTTTGCACTCTGCAAAATGTGCATGTGCTTCCGCATTTGGGATGCTGTTAACAATTAACGGTACCGAAAAAACAAATAGTTAATTAGCTCGTCTTTGGTGTATAAAGGTAGCCATACACTATACAATCTGATCGCACAATCACTGTACAATCGTCTTTAGATTTACCAAAACTATATAATAGGGGGATACACCTATCTATCAAATCACTGCATCCAGTCAAGCAGGCCCTTACATAATTATTATTATTATTATAATACACGATTTATATAGCGCCAACAGTTTAAGCAGCACAATTACAGTACAATACAGAAGGTACATACAACTACTACATCGTTGATCTAAAGGATTGTATAGTATATGGTGAGCTTTACAGACTTCCAGGGACACATTTCTCCTGTTTTCAGTACTATGTCTCTACATAGGCTGTTATGTGATTACTCAGCTCCTGCACAATCTGCCAAATGAACGATCTATGTAGGATGAAGGTAACATACAAAAAGATCAATCTGCAGATGTCTCCCAGACGTAAGATGTAATCAGGGTAATACAAATGTAATAAGGGAGAAAATTATTCATTGACAATGTATGCATCATTGGAAAAGCATTAACAATTATAGAGGTGGGCGGGAGCAAGCTCCTGGAGGGGGAGGGCAGGTGCAGGGTGGGTGTTAATGAGGTCAGCTACTGAACTGCTTCCTGAGTCAATAGTTTTCCCACCCCAAATATCAGGACAAACCAGAAAGTAATAATGGAATTTTCTATAGGAGACACTGGAGGCTGAGGTAATTCCTGTCCTAGGACATATAGAAGGCTTTTTCTAAGTATATGTATACCCTCACCTTGTAAAACAACCCATTCAGTTTAAGTAGAAATGAAAGGCAAAACATTTGTGCATAGATATAAGAAAAACATTATAAACACTTGTTCCCCCCCCCCTTTTTTATAAGTGATCACATCCCTTCTATTCTCAGCTGCATAAGAGCTTGGGCAGGTTAAACAGCAGCACGCTGGTCTTCCCAGTAAATGGCTGTGCAGGGGTGGGGCGGGGGTGTCCGGACAAGTCTGATCATAGGAGGAGAGTACACTCAATTCCCAGCACAACTAGAGAACTGACCAAGTTGTGTTCTCCTGCTTAGTGTGGTCAGTTTTAAATAGGAAATCAGAGGGACTGACAGGAACACCAGGAATTGCACACACACAAAGCAATACAAAAAGAACAGGATACTTTTATAGCAGCTGCATTTCAGGAATATGAAATGTCAATGTTGGGTTTACATACTGTGTAAGGATATATTGGTACATAGGGAAGCTGTCATTTAGGAAAAAAAAGGTGAACTTAGCCTTTAAATTACTTTTCAGTTTGATTCATCTGCAACTTACACTGTCATATCCATCTGTGTTCCTCACTTGTTTTTTTTTCATTTTGCAGTGCTCTGGACATACCACCCTGTATAAGAAGAAAACATATTAGTGGGGTCTTATACAGGAGCATATTACACTGTAGAGTTCATGTAGGAGTGCTCCGTCTCCTTCTAATGGAAAGTAACACCTAACTCTCTCTAAAATGCTACTTAGAAGGCTGGTGGCTCATATATTTGATTTAAAAGCAGGAATTTGGTGAACTTGATTTTGCTATAAAGTTCATGTTTTTTATGCTTAAAGCGGCGGTTCTGCGGGAAAAACGTTTTTTTTTCCCTGTCATTCGTGCACGGTTTGTATATGTAAACTTACACTTACCTCTCCTGTTCTTGCAGCCACATGTGTCCCCATTTTATCCAAAACGATGTTTTATAAAATACAGCGATGGACGTTTCCATCTTTAGTGTGGGCACTCCTGAAGCCCACCTGTCTAGACATCCGGGATGCGGTGAATGCTGTCCCAGTAATCGGACCCGCGTCACTTCCGGTGCTCGTGCTAGGTGCTCTATGGGAGGCAGCTCCTCCCATAGAGGATACAATGTATACAGTAGACACGAGTCCCCCACACTCTATATACAATGTCCTCCCCTCCTCCGCTCTCAGCAGCAGGCTAGTGTCTGTTAGGGACAGGGCTGGAGGTGATAATGTCATTCAGAATGTTGCTCTGCCTCCACCCGCCCACCCGAGTCTATCAGTTTCACGGACCGAAAAAAGTGTCTGCGCATGCGCCGTGGACCCGCGATCAGCTGTGCTCTGACGTACGAGCACCGGAAGTGACGCGGGTCCGATTTCTGCATAGGTCCCGAGGATGATCAACGGCGAAATCTTGCGCTAACACAGCAGAGCGCGTCTCCTGGGATTGTGAGGACTGAGTCCCAGGAGACAGCGCCGTCGGGGGAAAATCAAAACACACGCCCATTCCCCCACGGTGGAAGGTGAATGACAGGACACAAAGCCTTGAAGAAAAGGGGTAAGGCTAAAGAGAAAAAAATAAAAATAAAAGTTGTTCTTTTCAATGCAATGCTGTTTTATTGCCATGAACTCAAAAATTAGGGTGAAACTCCGCTTTAAGGTGTGTTGAAAATGGCCATGAATTTATCCATGTGGTGAAATAAGCATAAATAATAAAAAAAATCTCTTTATGTAGCACCCTTGTCCTAGAAATAGTCCTAGAAATAGGACTACATATAATTTCAGTTGTGCTGGGTGGTAGCCAGCCTGTCTAATTTGTAGTGTTTAGGGGTCAAATGACTTCTGTTCTAATTCTATTCAGTTGTGGGTTCTCCTTTTTGTCAGTAGGTGGCACTGTTGCCTTTAACATTAGTATGATGAGCTACAGTACATTCAAGTTATGGGTAAACATAATTTTCTCAGCCAGTCAAATTCGCTGCTCTGAATGCTGGGAAAAGTTATTTATTAATAAGAAGTCAGATGATCTTAGGCCTATTCGGGTGTTCAAGGTTCTGCCTATTTTTGTCTAAGGAGTTTGCCAATCTGCCTATTTGCTGATCGTTACTAAGGGTGTTCTATTCCCCTCTCTGCCACATTTTTCTTGTTTGACAAAGAAACTTGTCTCTTGTTTAAGCATAAAAGTGACTGGCGCCCAACTTTCTTTTTTGTTCATAACCGACCATGCCCAGTACCCTGCACCCTGAGGAATTATGTCAGCCCTCCCCAACTCTGGTAGTCACCATCAGAAAATCGGGGTAGGTGCTACACTAGGAACATGTAGCACTCCTAACTTTAACCACTTGAGGCCCGCGCTACCGTCGGATGACGGCAACAGCGCGGGCCTGAATATCCAACATGGCGTCATTTGACGGCATGTCTTTCTGGCGTTCCCAGCGCGCGCTGTAGTGCGCGCTGCGGGGAAGCACTGTGGACACGGGCAATCACAGATCGCGCCAAACGGCCAATCAGAGCGGCCGTTTGCAATGCGATCTGTGGGCCAATGAGAGATGATCTCTCATAGATCATCTCTCATTGCCGGCTCACACAGAGACAATGTCCTGTCTCTGGAGGGGAGGAGCCCGATCTGTGTTCCTTCCTACATAGGATCGGTCACCCCCCCAGTCACCCCCCCCTCCCCCTACAGTTAGAACACACCTAGCATACACATTTACCCCTTCCTCACCCCCTAGTGTTAACCCCTTCAATGCCAGTCACATTTATACTGTAATTAGTGCATATTTATAGCACTGATCGCAGTATAAATGTGAATGGCGCAAAAAATGTGTCAAAAGTGTCCGATGTGTCCGCCATAACGTCGCAGTACCAATAAAAATCGCAGATCGCCGCCATTTCTAGTAAAAAAAAATAATAAAAAATAATAATTCTCTCCCCTATTTTGTAAGCGCTATAACTTTTGCGCAAACCAGTCGCTTATTGTGATTTTTTTTTTTTTTTTTTTTACCAAAAATATGTAGAAGAATACGCATCGCCCTAAACTGAGAAAAAAAAATGTGTTTTTTTTTTTAATTGGGATATTTATTATAGCAACAAGTAAAAAATATTGGGATATTTTTCTTCAAAATTGTCGCTCTTTTTTGTTTATAGCGCAAGTAAAAAATATTGTATTTTTCTTCAAAATCGCACAGGCGATGTCGCTCTTTTTTGTTTATAGCGCAAAAAATACCACCAAATCGCACAGGCGAAGCTCTACTTGTGGGGAAAAAAAGGAAAAGCCACGTACTACTTGTGGGGAAAAAAGGACGTAATTTTGTTTGGGAGCCACGTCGCACGACCGCGCAATTGTCAGTTAAAGCGACGCAGTGTCGGAAGCTGAAATTTGACCTGGGCAGGAGGGGGGTGTAAGTGCCCAGTATGCAAGTGGTTAACACCTAATAACTGTGTGGGTTAACTGCTCAATTTACTTCTGTATAGTAACCTCTCTAAATTGAAGTAAGCCATGCTTGTTATATGTAACTATAAATTTTGTAGCGGTTCATTTCCTAAACAGAAATCCTTTCTCATTAAGAAAAGATTAAACGGTTGCACACTGCCACCTAGTGGTAATAAAAAAAAATGTAAGGCTGCTGCTACCACCAAATGTGTTCCCACATCCGCAACAGAATAAATGATAAATATGTGGAAGCACTGACCAAATTAATTCAATATACACTAAATGTGACCATAACAATAAATAACTAAAATAAAACCACATTTCATAGCATAATGGGCAAAATGCTAGTGCAAGCAATAAAACAGTGAACATAATTAGATCAGGAAAAAAAAAAAAAAAAACTGCCGTACTACTGTGTCCGAATTGCATGCAGTGCACGGCAATCATGGGTTTAAATCACCACCTGTCAAACACACTTGGATCGGTTTCACTTTAAACATTATTAAAATCACTGCTCCCGAAAAAACGTCTGTTTTTATAACTTTTTTTTTTGCATTGATACATGTCCCCTGATGCAGGACCCAAGTCCCCAAACACTTTTTATGACAATAACTTGCATATTAACCTTTAAAAAGAACACTATTGATTTCTCCCATAGATTTTTAACGGTGTTCCGTGGCTTTTTGAATTTGCTGCGAACACCCCAAATTGTTCGCCGGACGAGGCGAAGATCTCATATTTAAGCCAATTACAAGGGATGTTTGACAAGTCGTGAACTTGTAACATTATCTTTCACAATATGTTTGGGCGACTGCGCTTGTAACATAAAGCAATCATCCCTATTTACAAGTATTCCATTAGCGGTGTTCCGTGGCTTTTTGAATTTGCACTTGTTCGCCGGACGGGCGAACAGCCAATGTTTTGAATGTGTTCGACTCGAACATGGGAATCTGTTTGCGAGGCGAGTCAGCAAGTCCAGAACGTGATCTAAGGCCCTGTACACACGATCAGACGGGTCCGATGAGGCCACCGCTGAAGTGGTCTGATGGTCTGATGTGCGTACACACCATCAGTCCAAAATCTGATAGGGTCAGAACGCGGTGACGTAGAACACAACGACGTGCTGAAAAAACAAAGTTCAATGCTTCCAAAGAATGCGTCGGCTTGATTCTGAGAATGCGCAGATTCTTGTCCGATGCTTTTGTGTACTAACCATCGTTTTGGTCTGACGGACAGGTGTCCATCGGACAGATTTTAAAGCAAGTTTTAAAACTTTGGTCCGATGGACAACGGTCCGATGGGCCGTACACACGATCAATTTTGTCTGAGACCGGTCTGATCGTGTGTACGCGGCCTAACAGTCACCTGTCCGTGAGCTACTAGTAGATCATAATCTACTGGTTGCAAACCCCCGCAATAAGGTGATTAATAAATACAACAAAATCCTTTCTCATTAGTCAAGTCTATTTAATAAAGGCTGCAAAGACTGCTTCTGCCTCCCTCCCCATGTATTTTACTTTGAGTGACCACCTTTTCTGATCTGTAGAGATGATCCGGGTCATCAACTTAAAAACTTAAAATCACAGGAACAAAGTTACAGCCAGGCATCCAACATTTACAGAAGAAGATGGTGACCAATGACAGCCGCTATACTTTTCTCATGATAAATCCTTTCCAAGCTCTTTACTGGGGATTCATTTATAAGTATGAACCCTCTAACCTTCTCCTCAATGTTATATGCATTAATGCTAGATGTTTCTATTAAAGCGGATCTCCACCCTAAAGTGAAGATCCGCTGATCGGAACCCTCCCCCCCTCCGGTGTCACAATTGACACCTTTCAGGGGGGAGGGGGGTGCAGATACCTGTCTAAAGACAGGTATCTGCAACCACTTCCGGCCCGCAGTCTCGGGCAAAAGACGGGTTTTTTGGCGACATCCCGTCGCCCCCCCGTTGTGTGCTGGGAACTCTCGGCTCCCAGCACACAGCGGGAGCCAATCGCCGGGCGCAGCGCGACTCGCGCATGCGCCGTAGGGAACCGGGCAGTGAAGCCGCAGCGCTTCACTTCCTGGTTCCCTCACCGTGGATGGAGGGGGGAGCAGCAGGGTGACGAGCGATCGCTCATCCTCTGCTGCGGACGCCGCTGGACTCCAAGACAGGTAAGTGTCCTAATATTAAAAGTCAGCAGCTGCAGTATTTGTTGCTGCTGGCTTTTAATATTTTTTTCTAGTGAACCATCCGCTTTAATATACTGATGAAAATGTTTTGGAGATCAACAAACTTCATTTCATTCACAGAGGGCTGTCTTACGTACCTTGTGACTCCATCAGGAAGATCTTTTATTGTTGTATCACATTTAACTTCAACTGGAGAAGAGAAATAGAAAATCAGTTAAACTATAACTAAAGGCAGAACTTTTTGTTTAGTTTTGGATAGAGTGTAGAGGGACAAGAACAGGTTAGTTTCTTTTGCTGTCTGTGCCCCCTAAAATAGATTCACTCTCAAGTCCTGTACACACGCTCAGTTTTCTCAGCAGTAAAAAGTCAGCAGAGAAAATCGAGGGGAAAGCCGAGAGCCCGGCAGGAAAACTGCCATGGCGCTTTGGCCGGGAATTCCGGCTGTGTGTATACTCCATGGGCACTGCCTCGCAGTGTTTCCCATAGGTAAGTAGTAGATCTGGCAGGAAAAAAACACTGGGAATCCCAACGGGAAAAGAGAGAGCAGGTTCTCTATTTTCCCGCCGGGATTCCTGGCTGTTTTGCTAACGGGAAAACTGCGAGAAAGCATACACATGTCTGGTTTTCCTGGCCAAAAGCTCTCCTGGCAGTTTTCCTGTCGGGAAAACCAGTCGTGTGTACGAGGCTTCACTATTTGTCCTGTTTACTATTATCTTTGAAAGTGAAAGTTAAAGAAAACCCAACATTTTTGGTTGTCCCCAGAAAAGTAGTAGAGGGAAAATCTTCCAATGGGCACACTAGTTCTGGTGACCTGGGGGTCCCCAAGGAATTCCCTAAAAAGGAGAAGTCCAGCCAAAGCTTGTTTGGCTGGGCTTTTCCTATGGATCAGAGGAGTGCAGTTCGTTTTGCACTCCTGTAACCCTTTTTAAGCAGAGAGTGAACTGAAGTCCGCTCTCTGCTGACATCACGTATCAGTCCAGGCACTGTGTCATAAATAAAGTCTGTATCCGCCAGGTGCCTGAACTGACACCGTCTCAGCCACTCAGCAATCCGCTGAGAGCCTGGGACAGACTGCTCCGCTCCCTTCACAGCTTAGTGCTCCAATGAGTGTGGAGGGAGAAGAGCAGAGAGATGTGACTGACAATCCACAGCTCTCTGCTCACAGAGCTCTAAAAACCAAGCAATCGGTGATGTTTGATCGCTTGGTTTTCAGTGCAGAGGCATTGGACCAATGTTGCACGCCCCTGAGAAGTATGAAACTGAAATAAAAAAGAAACCCATACTTCTCTTTTAATATGCAGGGATTTCTTCTTACTTTCTGTTTGGCTGTAGGACAGGAAGTGAAGGTGAATCTCCGCAATGGAACAAAGATGGTGAAAAAAAATCTGACAGAGGTTATAACCCTCCCTTGCTCTATCCAAAATGGAAAAAAAAAAGTTGTGCCTAAAGTTTTGCTTTAAGTATAGTGCATGTATGAATGTAACTATGCCATTTATAATCGCATTGACCTAGAATAAAGTTATACATATCTGGGGATAACATACATATTTCTTGCTCTGAACCAAAGTCCCAGTATGGAAAGCTCACAGTGAACAACATAGTGGCTTATTGACAAATATTAAAGCCCTGAGTTCTCTTGCACAGCTCTGTCTCCACAGAAATTCCTATGCAATATATTGAGTTTCTGAAAGTCAGTACAGGCATACCCCACTTTTAAGTACAAAATTGTGTTTATTTGTATTTGCATAGTGTTTTACATAGCTAATTTAAAACGTGTAATTAAAAAGAACTAATTATTTCGACTTACAAATTTGTATTTATATATTTGCCTAATATATTCATTTAAAGCACAGTTGAGTTAAAACAAAATAGCATTTAATTTTCTTTCCTTCAGTAAACTGTTGAGAAATGTGGACTTATCAGGTTCACTTTGACCAGCAAGTCCCACTGCTCCAAGAGTTCCGTAGCTGAGGTAGCGAGATGTCATTCCCATCACCACCATAGTAGTGTGCAGGCCAGTGACAGAGGAACATCTCTCTGCATCTGGTTACAGAGGATGCAATTCCATGAGGACAAAAAACAGCTTCTTTAGCAAACCTGTCACTAGCGATTTGTCTCTAGTGGCCCGTCTCACAGTAAAAAATAGTCCCAAAAATAGTGAGAATGGCCATGTGAATTTAGTTTGAAAGCATAGGAAAGTATTGATACTCTAGCGTTATAAAAAAATCACCTTCGGGTGGGTCCGGCTTCTTTTCAGCTATCATTATGATTGGTTTCCTCATAATGAATTTCCTTTCAACTGTGCTTTTTTCCATTATAAAATGTCGACCCCCATTTTTAAGAAGACCGGAATGAATTGCCGCCAAGCATGCTGGAGATTCCTGTTTTTTGAAAATAAGTACAAGATAATATTAGAATTGCCTTTTTTGACTGATGTTTCCCTAAATGTGCTTTTTTCCATTATAAAATGTCGACCCCATTTTTAAAAAGACCGGAATGAATTGCCCCCAAGCATGCCGGAGATTCCTGGTTTTTGAAAATAAGTACAAGATAATATTAGAATTGCCTTTTTTGACTGATGTTTCCCTAAATGCTTTGGCCCGGATTCACAAACTTTTAACGCCGGCGTATCTATAGATGCGCCGTCGTAAGTACAAATGTGCGCCGTCGTATTTTTATGCCAGTTCACAAAGCGAGATACGCCGTAAAACAAGGCTTCAGCCGGCCAACGTAACTTTCCTACGCCGCCGTATCGTGGGCGCCTAGTTACGCTTGATGCATTCGGCGTTCCCATTTTAAATATGCAAATGAGTAAGATACGCCGATTCACAAACGTAGATGTGCCTGGCCGCTTCATATACGCGATTTGCTTAAGGCTTACATCCAGTGTAAAGTTACCCCTCATATAGCAGGTGCAGGTAATGCAAAGGTATGTGCCAGGAAACGACGCCATAGAATTTTACGTAGCGTACGCTGTTTACGTACTACTACGTGAATAGGGCTGTGCATAGGTTATGTTCACGTCATAGGCAGTGTTCGATGTATCTTAGGCAGCTATTTCGACGTAACTTTGAGCATGCGCACTGAGATGCGTCCAAGAGACGACGCATGCGCAGTTCGTTTTTTGAAGCTGTGGCCATCATTTGCATGGGGTCAAGCTTCATTTAAATATATCACGTCCACTTCCAGCCCACTTCCACCTACTTTGACTTATGTCGGCTTACGCCGACAACTATGCGCTACGCCGGCGCAACGTGGAGCGCATATTCTTTGTGAATAGCATGCTTGATTCTCTATGTTGTGTCGGCGTAGCGTAAAGATGATGCGCTACGCGGGCATAAAGATACGCCGCTCTACGTTAATCCGGGCCTTCCTTTTCACTATGATTCATCCACAACTTACACCAGTATATCCATCTGTGCCCAGCAATTTTTCATCCATGTCGCACTGCTCTGGACATGTCACCCTGTAAAAGAGGAAAACAAAATACTGGGGTCTCATGCAAGAAAATTCTCACCCTATAGCATTCAAGTAGGAGTGCTCCATTGCCAACTGTCAGAATGCTGCTCATACAGCACTATGTTACTACCTGAACCAGATTGACAACAGACAAATACATTACTAAAATTGGGACTTGGAAGCGAAGATTAACTCTGCTATCTGTATGGACGCAAGGTCTACTCATTCTGCTTTTTTGATATACAGTTCAATAACCCTCTCTCCCAAAAAAATTCCTGGTAAAAAAATTACAAAAAAACATTTAAAAGATTGGTGCCCAATTTATTAACCCAACTATACCCTAATGAACCAGCTCCGATAGTGGATGCCATCAGGAGTTCCAGAAGAGTAAGTAGACATGTACATTTGGAGATGTAAACCTGCTAAGCTATTTGGGGGTTATCCTACACCAGTGGTTATCAACCCTGTCCTCAGGGGCCACTAACAGGCCAGGTTTGCAAGATAACTGAAATACATCACAGGTGATATAATTTGCTGCTCAGTGATTGCAGTATTCTAGTCTGCATCTCCCCAAGGTAATAGATAAAACCTGTCCTGTTAGTGGGCCCCTGAAGACAGGGTTGATGACCACTGTCCTACACTGACCTTTTGAGGACTAATGCTAGAAATGTACTAAATATGTTTTTCTTTACTTTTGTCCAGACCTACACCTGCACAGCGGGAAGGATTCCCCATCATTCAACCCATTGGTTGAACAAAACAAAATTGTTAATGTATGGCACCCTTTAGACCAGGGTTTTTCAAACTATGGCTCTCCAGTTGTTCAGGAACTACAATTCCTATCATGCTTAGTCATGTCTGTGAATGACAGAGTTTTAAAATGCCTCATGGGATGTGTAGTTCCCCAACAGATGGAGGGCCGTAGTTTTAGAATCCATGCTTTAGAGCAGGGGTCTCCAAACATTCTAAACAAAGGGCCGGTTTATTCTGCTTCAGACTGTTGGAGGGACAGACTTTGGCCAGCGGAAGTGGAAATTTTCCATCAATGGCATCAATGTTAGTAAACATCTGGTATTAGGGGAGGAAAGGTACCCTATTGCTGGTATCATAGGGAGGAATAGTGCTCTATTAGTTGCGTCAGTGGGAGAAATGGTACTCCATTGTTGGTGTCAGATGGCAGAATAGTGTCTCGTGTCAGTGGGAGGGATAGTGCCCCAAGGGCTGGATAAAGGCAAGCAAAGGGCCACATCCGGCTCTTGGGACGCAGTTTGGAGACCACTGCTTTAGAGAGTATACCACCAAAAAATGCAGTACCTACCTATTAAAAGGGAAGGCTGCCATTTGACTTGTTCCACCCAGGAAAACAACATTTTGCCATGTTGTTTAAAAAAAAAAAAAAAAAAAAACCTGGAAAAAAAAAAAAGAAAACTCACCCGAAATAGCTGTTGCTATGCGGAAGTCCGTAATCTGCCTCTTCCACTCCGCGGTTTGATTTCTTCTTGTCCTTCTCCTTGTGAATGGGGCGCGCTGCTTTCTGGGAACTGTGTGTGTTCTCAGAGAGCAGCGCGCCCATTCACAAGCCAGCGTGAGACTCACGCAGGCGCAGTAGGAAAAGGGCAGTGAAGCCGTACGGCTTCACTGCCTGTTTCCCATAGTGTGAATGGCGGCGCGGGACCCGGAGCGATTGTGGGACCGGCATCGGGGGGGGGGCCATCAGCGTGGGCGCCTAGGACAGGTAAGTGTCCTTATTTAAAGTCAGAAGCTACACTGTTAGTAGCTGCTGACTTTAAAAAAAAAAAATTTTGCAGCTGGAGCTGCTCTTTAATGTAAACATTTGAGAAAAGTCAGGAGCCATAGAAAGAATTGTGAAATGGAGGCTCACATCCTCTCCATGTGAAACTGTTTAGCTTAGCTATTGGGCTGATCTACTAGATTTGTTACTCTGATTAACTGATGTGGATGACTTGCAGAATTAAAGATTTCTGACTTTTCTTCCTCATCTGTAGACATGTTTTTTTCATCAAATCAGAAACGGTTAATGTCAAAAGTTCAGAGTAACAGCCAGGCAGTGGCAGTTTCCATATATTTTTCACCTTAAGAAATCCTTCCTAGGCTCTTTAATGGGGATTGTGAGTCATTTACTGTATGTTTAAATTGCAAGATATAAACCGTCCTGCTTCCTAATCAATGTACTTTACAGGGTGCCAAGGAGTAGAGGTATGTATCGCCATTGTTTAAAGGGGATAGCAAAAAGCAGTTTGCAGTACTCCGGGATAATCGCCCATACAGGACGAGGGGTTCCGAAGTGATCCACTAAAGAGGGAAAACTGGTTTGCTGTTTTACCAGGATGGGAAGGGAAAGGAAATAGCCATTTAGGCTCTCCTTTCCTTGTGGGACCACGGCAGCTAGCCAGGCAGCTTAAGGGATGATTTAGGGTCTTAGTAAGGTCAGGGAGGTTTTAGAAATCTGTGTAGCAGTGATTAGCTGTGATTAGCAGTGAAGCTCTGGAGACAGGGAGGTTGTGGGCCTCAATTGGTCGGGCGGAGGTCAGATGAACCCACATAAGGTTCTGGTAGCCGGCCCAAACCTGATATAAGTCAGCGCTCTAGGAAGGCCTGGGGCCGTCTCATCAAAAAATTACAACCGGAGGAGCTCCCCACCCCCCGTCGAGGCCGATTCACGTGGTGGCTCCCTCAGGTAAGTCACCTGAGGGGAGAGTTAAGAAGGCTGGAAACATGATGGTGAATCAGCTCGAGTCTCGGTGGCTGGGTTGAGGTTGGTGTTAATAAATTTAAGTGGTTGAAGTTTTTACGGTAATGTTCTACGAGTTTGATATATCGTAATATCAAGTTACTATATGATTTGTTTTTGTTAAACCAGTGAATCAGGCCGTGGCCAATATTAATCCAAAAACAGATGGTTATGTTGTAAAGGTTTATATTTACCAATAAAATGTTGGAAAGAGATACTTGTCTGTTGCGTTATTCCTCTGTTGCATGTTTGAAAGGGGGGTTGTTTTGCTTCATGCTTGTGGTCCCATTGTTAAGCCCTCATATGGTTTCAGAATTAAAGGGCTCAGAGAGATTTTGGGTGAGAAAGAGCCTTCAACCTCGGCAACCCTGGCTACAGGTACTTTAGAACTAAAAGGGTTAATCTTCCTTTGAGAGAAGGCTGACAAGGGCAGGAAACAGCTAGCAGGTATCCATAAGGTGTTAGTTGGAGCAGGATAAACTTTGGGAAAGTGTTCTGTGCTGTTTCGCTAATAAAATGCTCCTTTGGTGACCTTTTCTCTGGACCAGTAGAGCGGGCATGCACTTTAAAGGACAAGTACAGCCAAAGCTCATTTGACTGTAGACATGTGCACAACAACATTTTTTTTTTATTTCTGCTTCGTTTCTGTTCGTTTATCGTGATTCGTAACGAGTCGTAACGAGTCGTCATTTCGTAAGACGTTAGTTATCGTATTCGTACGCTTTAGTATTTTCGTAACACTTTTTTTTTCCGTTTCCGTTTTTTTTTATGTTAGTTTATTTTTCGTTGATTCGAGATTAGTATTTTCGTTAAATGTTGTATTCTGCCTCGTTCGTATTTTTACAATGAATTTATTCGTTCATTCGTTTTTACGTTGGTTTATTTTTCGTTGTTTTGATATTCGTATTTACATTATATTTTCCATCATGCCGTGTTTGTATTTTCGTGAATTTACGTTATTTCATTTCCGTTTTCTGAAGATTCGTAATTTATTTTTCGTTAGTTTTGCTTTTCGTTTTTTATTTTTTGTTCGGCATTTTGGTTGTTTTCTTTTTGTTCTTCAAATATTAGTAAGTTTGCATTTTCGTTATTTTTTTTCGTAATTATGATTTTTTTTTTTTTGTGTTCGGTATTTTCGTTATTTCTATGTTTTCGTTTTTGTTTCTTTTTTCTTTTGTTGTGTTGTTCTTTTACATTTAGTAGTTTCGTATCTTTGTAGTTTTCCATATTCGTTAATTTTGGAAATATCGTTATTCGTTATTATTTGCGCTAAACCGTTCGTTGATTCGTAGGTTAACGAATCAACGAAAATAATGACGGAAAACTTATTCGTAACGAAAAAAATTGCACATGTCTATTTGACTGTACTTCTCCTGTAGATCACAGGAGTGCAGTCCCATCTTTACTCTTGTGACCCGTTTTTAGCAGACAGCTGGCTGAGGCCGCCGTTGGCTGATGCGGTCCAGGCGTAGGCAAGTTTGCAACCATATGGTCGGGATTTGCCCACATGCCTGGATCAGCACCCGGCTCAACCTCTCTCTCAGGCTGCAGAGAGCCTGAGCCGGTCACTCCCGTCCCCTCCACAGCCCAGCGCTCCAGTGAGGGGGGCAGAGCAGAGTACAGTAACTGACAGTCACCAGCTCTCTGCTTAGTGTTAGGCGGGGGTCAAATGCAGCCACCTAGGTCAATTCCCATACTTTTCTTTAAAATCATGTGGTAGGACAGGTTTATGCTGGCAGTGAGCTGAAACTTTTATGGTCTGTTTTTGTTTGTTTCATGCTAAAGAACAGCTGTTTTCATGTGCCTCTTGGAAAATAAAGGCTGTTTGCTTTTACAGACACGCCTGGCTAATGATGTGCACTAAATTGGACAAATATCACAGCACAGTAAAACCTTGAATTGCAAGCATTAATCATTCCGGAAACATGCTTGTAATCCAAAGCGAATTTCCGCATAAGAAATAATGGACCCTCAGATGATTCAGTCCACAACCATTTACTCATAAGTCCTTCAGCTTATAGTCCATATAAAATGATCATAGCAATGTGTAACCATAAAATGTCCATCCACAAATGGAAGCCTCCACAAGGGGATTAGAAGCTAAATCCAGCAGGAATTACAGAGTTTAAAAAGAAGAGAGGCACCTCTAAGTGTAGCAATATGGTTACATTTAATGAAAGTACAGCATTTAGCAACTCACATGGTTGATGACTAAAACAGGCACATCTAAGAATGCAGGCCTCCGGGGGTAAAGCTGTCTACATAGACCGTCCTCTGTACTGCCGGCTACTACCACTGTTAGTCTGCAATTATGATCAGGAAGACTACCCTGCAGTAGAGCGACCTGAAAGCGAGGCTTGAAGCGCTCGTGGAGCACAGTGTGGTAGGGATGACATCGATGGCGGTGCAGAGGACAGTCTATGTGGACAGCTTTACCCCAGATGCCTGCATACTTAGATGTGCCTGTTTTAATCATCAACTATGTGAGTTGCTAAATATTGTATCTTCATTAGTATCAAGTATTGCTACACTTAGGACGTGTACACACGATCAAATCTATCTGCTGGAAACGGTCGGCCCGACCGTCCCAGCAGACAGATTCGATCGTGTGTACGGGCGAGCCGACGGATTTGGCCAGCCGACAGATTTTAAGGCATGCTTTAAAATCTGTCGGCTGGGAATCCGTCCGCCCGACATGTCTGCTGGTTAGTACGCTAACCGGCAGACATATCTTCTCGCACATGCGTCGAATGGATTCGACGCATGCACGAAAGTAATTCTCTTCCTGGTGCGGTGACGTGGCGGCGTCAACGCCACCGCTACGTCACCGACACGTCAGCGCGCCGTCTACCGGCAGGGATTTTGGTTTGATCGTGTGTACACGATCAAACCAATACGTCCCCAGCAGACAGATTTGTTCAAATCGGTCTGTCCGACCGATTTAAACAAATCTGTCTGCCCGTGTGTACAGGGCCTTAGAGGCACCTCTCTTCTCTTGTATACTCACTTGTGACATGACACTACTTGTATATCAAGACATTGCTTGTATATCAAGTCATAATGTATTTAAAAATGTTGCTCGTCTTTCAAAACGTTCTCAAACCAATTTACTCTAAATTCAAGGATTTTCCTGTATATACATTAATTTTTCATGCTTCTATCAATATAGTGAAAGAAATGTGTACTGTCTTACGTACTTTAAAATTCCATCAGGAATCTCATTTACTTTTGTAGTGCAGTCAACTTCAACTGGGGAGAGAAATAATAAATCAATTACAAACAAAAGTGTATACATAGGGGTAAATATGCTATAAATAATCCTAATGACCTAGAATAAAATCACACATATATGGGGAGAACATATGACTGTTTGCTCTGAATCCAAGACCTAGAGCTGAAAGACCACACTCAGAATGGCTATAGATCAAGGCCCAGATTCATAAAGCAATTACGCCTGTCTATCTGGTGTTAGACAGGAGTAATTTCAAATTTCGCGCGCCGTATCACTAGTTTGAATCCTCAAACCATGATACGGCGGCTTCGGGCTTCGATCCGAGAGGCTTACGTCTTCGTAAGCCTTCGGATCTACGCTGCAATATTTTTGCGGCCGCTGGGAGGAGTTTGCGTCGTTTTCATGCGTCGGGATATGCAAATGACTTTTTACGGCGATCCACGAAGGTACGAGTGTCCCTCGCAATCGCCTACGTCATTTTTTGGCTACGTAATGTTAGAGGAGCTTTTTGCTGGTCTAACAGTGCGTAACCCATGTAAAGTATGGCCGTCGTTCCCGCGTCGATTTTAAAATATTTTTTTTTTTTTTAATGTAACTCGTTCGGGAATAGGAATGTACGTAAACGACGCTACTACGACGTGACGACGTGTTTTCGCGCAATGCACGGCGGAAAATTTGCATGCGCAGTTCGATCGCCGCGGGAACGCGCCTATTTTAAATGCTTCACGCCCCCTACTCGCGCGGATGGATTGCGCCGGGAGAAATACACTACGCCGCCGTCGTTTCCTGGACAAAATCTACCTGGATTCCACGTAGAGCCAGGTAAAAAACGGCAGCGTAGTGTATTTCTGATACTCTACGAGAATCTAATTTTCTGTGAATCTGCCCCCAAGTCTCTAGGTCCTTCCACAGCACTCTGGTGCTTTAACTATTTGCCTGCTGGCACAGGGAACGTAAACGTACATGAGTGGGGTGAAGATACGTTCTCAATTCTTGTCTTGTATCTTTTTTCTCTTTAACCACATTTTTTTTGCTATAAAATTACTTAAAACCCCCAAACATTATATATATATTTTTCTAACACCGTAGAGAATAAAATGGCAGTCATTGCAATACTTTTTGTCACACCGTATTTGCGAGCGGTCTTACAAGCCCACTTTTTTGGGAAAAAATTCACTTTTTTAAATAAAAAAATAAGACAACAATAAATTTGGCCCAATTGTTTTACATATTGTGAAAGATAATGTTACGCCGAGTAAAATGATACCCAACATGTCACGCTTAAAAATTTCGCCCGCTCGTGGCATGGCGTCAAATTTTTACCCTTAAAAATCTCAATAGGCGACGCTTAAAAAATTCTATAGGTTGCATTTTTTGAGTTAAAGAGGAGGTCTAGGGCTAAAATTATTGCTCTCGCTCTAACGATCGCGGCAATACCTCACTTGTGTGGTTTGAACACCGTTTTCATATGCGGGCGCTACTCGCGTATGCGTTCGCTTCTGCGCGCGAGCTCATCGGGACGGGGCGCTTTAAAAAAAATGTTTTTTTGTTTTTGGATTTATTTTTATTTATTTTACAATTTTTAACACTGAAATAAAAAATAAAATAAAAAATTATCACTTTTATTCCTATTACAAGGAATGTAAAATCCCTTGTAATAGAAAAGAGCATGACAGGTCCTCTTAAATATGAGATCTGGGGTCAAAAAGACCTCAGATCTCATATTTAGGCTTAAAGGAACACTAAAGGTTCGTTTTTTATTAGATCAATTGATTGCTGTAAGCTAGAGCATTTAAATATCACTTACCTAGTTTTTCCTTTTGACCTCCAAAATACAGAAATCCAGGTTTGAAAATGCCATTTCTTGTCTCTCCTCTTCTTGCTTTCCACCAGCACCTGAGCTGTTTAGCATGGTGGAAAGCAGAATGTTCTCACCCCCTCCCTATGACTACAGCCCTGCGTGAAGATTCTCTCTTATCCCTCACAGGCATGGAGGCTAAGCCTAATGGGAACTGTAGTTCCCATTAGGCCGTGATGTAGCAAGAATGAACGCGCACCGCAAACCAGGAAGTCAGTGAGAACAACAATTCAGGAGTGACGGAGGTGAATAAAACAGCTAGATTTCAACAGGTATCAAACTAGTTATAATGCAAAACATTACTTTTTACTTTATTAGCTACTGTCAGACTTTAATTTAAGAGGAAAATATTTTTGTCTTTACAACCCCTTTAAATGAAAAAAAAAAAAAAGAAAAGACATTTTACCTTTTGAAAAAAGGTAAACAAATAAATGGTCTCTTTAAGACGCTGGGCAGGACTGACGTTTTGACGTCACTTCCGCCCAGCAGAGCTATGGGGACGGGTGAGTGCCATATTGGCCTCACCCGCATCCCCACACAGCAACCGAGCGGACCCGATCGCCTCCGCCGCTACCGACGCCTATGGTAAGCGGCGGAGGGCGCGGGAGATCGGCGGGAGGGGGGCTCCTCTCCCACCACCGATAACGGCGATCTCGCGGCGAATCCGCCACGGAGACCGCCATTATCGTTGACAGGACCATCCACTGAAGAAATGGATATCTCGGTTGTGGCAGCAGCTGCTGCCGTTACCGAGATATCCATCTTTAAAGTACCGACGTATAATTACAGTGGGCGGTCGGTAAGTAGTTGCTCTGTACCCCCAGTGCTGTAATTTCTGCTTACTTTTTAATGGAAATTTCTTAAAGTCAAATTTATTTCAGTGAGAGAATTCTTTCTACCCTCCATTTCCAGAGCTGGGTGAGAGATGTATCCATACGTCTCATCACAAGTGCCCTTGCATAAAACACAAAAGAGGAAAAGAGGGGACATGTCTGATAAGACTTCTTAGGCCGTGTACACACAATCAGATTTCTGATGGGATAAAATCCGATGGATCTTTTCATCAGAAATCAGATGAAGCTGTCTTGCATACACACTATCAGACTAAACTCCGACCGTGCTAAAACGCGGTGACGTAAAACACTACGACGAGCCGAAATAAATAAAGTTCAATGTTTCCGAGCATGCGTCGACTTGATTCTGAGCATGCGTTGAATTTTCTCCGATGGAGTTCCACACAGACAATCGGAATTTCCTATAGTTTTTTTATCCTTCTGAAAATGTAAAACATGTTATATTTTTTTCACACGATCGATTTGTCCGATGAAAAAAGTCGGACTGTTTTCATTGGATAAACCGATCGTGTGTACACGGCATTAGCTTACAGAATGCATCAGGTCAAACTCTGCTGCCTATAGGACAGCACAATCTCATTTAGACACACCGTGCAACTGCTGTAAGTTGAAATTAGAGGTAGGACTACGAAAAAGAGGACGTTAAAGGCCAAACTTTGCCACATTATTTAAAATTACCATTTAACGTTACCATATACTGTGCCCCTGACCTTTGTGAACAAATTCACTTTAATATTTGGCCTCTATCCAGCATATAGTCACTGACCCTCTGCCTCTGTGCCACTCCGTTTCCTCCAAGGGTAAAAAGAAATACCCAATAATCCGGGGTATAGGAGGTCATGTGATTCCCCATCCTTCCTCTCATGTGACGGCGCTTGTAATTGGCTACTGGATATATTTTCTTTCTTTGGTTACTTGTTTCAATGTTTGTTTAGCTGTTCGATAAGATTATTTAGATAAGGATCATTCACATTTGGCTATCCACCCCTCAGAAGGGAAGGAGTCTTAAAGGGGTTGTAAAGCTTTGTGTTTTTTCATCTTAATGCATCCATCCTATGCATTAAGGTGAAAAAACACCTTGCAGTCTCCGGCCCCCCCGAGCCGCCATTTTACTTACCTGAGCCCCGAATCTCCGTGGGCGCGATGCTTTCCCCCAACTTTTGTGGGCTCTTCATTGGATGATTGATAGCACCCATTGGCTCCCGCGGCTGTCAATCAAATCAATGATGCTGCGTCCCGGGGGCTGGGCCGAGTGATACACTCAGTGGCTATGGCCGCTGACTGTATCACACAGGAGCGCGCCCGCAAGCTAACCCCCTTGGGGGAGCGCTTCCTAGAGGGGGTTAGCTCTTGCAGGGAGGAGCCGAGACAGCCGCCGAGGGACCCCAGAAGACAAGGATCGGGGCCACTCTGTGAAAAACGAACTGCACAGTGGAGGTTAGTATGATATGTTTGTTATTTAAAAAAAAAAAAAAACCTTTACAACCCATTTAAAGCGGAAGTTCCACCCAAAAATGGAACTTCCGCTTAATTCACTCCTCACCCTCTTACATGCCACATTTGGCATGTAATTTTTTTGGGGGGGGCTTCAGGAGGAGTGGGACTTCCTGTCCCACTTCCTCCTTCTGCCGAGGGGCTGGTAAGGCGATTAAGCTTAATCGCCTTATTGCAGCCCCTCCCCTAGGTGATCGCCAAGGACACTGACAGGTCCTAGACGATCGCCTGTCCAATCAGCCGCGGGCCGTGCCACGCGCGCATGTGCAGTGCCGATGCGCAGTGGGTGCCTGGCTGTGAAGCCGAAGGCTGTCACGGCCGGGTGCCCAGAGTTAGAATGAAGACGCCGGCCGGGGAGGGGGGTAGAGGAGCGGAGCCCCAGCCGGCGCGTCGCTGGAACGCTGGAGCAGGTAAGTGAATGTTTATTAAAAGCCAGCAGCTACACTTTTTGTAGCTGCTGATTTTTAATAAAAATAACTTTTGGCTGAAACACCCCTTTAATACAAAAAGTCTTTCTGTGGCATTAGCTGTCATCAGGACCTATTTCTGCCAAGGTATTTGCAACATATGCTTATTAAACTGAAGAAACCTCTCATATTTACTATTCCATAGGGAGTTGTCAGACAGACGACTCTCCCATTAGTGATCCTGCTGCTGGTGATTTGTCAGCAGCAGGATTACTAAGAGGTTGCCCGTTTGTCCATATGGAATTGCTCTCTCTGTAGCTGATGCAGCCAGATATCACTCTCGTCATGGGGTATGAAGAGAATGATTCCATAGAGAAAGACAGCAGAGAATGGCCCATGTGAATTTAGTTTGAAAGAAAAGCTTTGATACCCCTGTAGTGTTATAAAATATCACCTTCTGATACTTCTGTCTTATTTTCAGGTTTTTCTTCAATAGCTGTCTTCATAACAAATTTTCTTTCAGCTGTGTTTTTTTCCATTGTAAATGATCGAACTCCATTCTTAAGAAGGCCAGAATGAATTGCTGCCAAGCATGCTGGAGTGTCCTGGTTTAAAAAAATAAGTACAGCATAATATTAAAATTACCTTTTGACAGATATTTTACTATACAGTCTGCTTTCCTTATACTATATTCTGCAACTTACACCAGTATATCCATTTGCATCCAAGGATTTCACATTTTCAATGCTGCAATGTTCTGGACATGTCACTCTGCAGAAGAAGAAAACAAAATACTGGTGAAGCCAAACGTTTGGCTAGAGACAGAGAAAGATTCAGGACACGGTGCTGCAGCACTCTCTGTGCCCCCAATGGACTTCAACTGAATGGGTTAACACTATCCTGCCTTCATCCACCAGGTGGAGCTGACAAGCAGAAGGAACTCAGGAGGCTTGATGGTTGGCAGCATTGAATCACAGGAGATGAAATTCAGGAAAGAACGTTTACTATGACGGTCTATGGACCATTAGACCACAATTCCCAATGTAAAAAGGGTATAAGGGGAGACAGAGTTGTATTTTCTAAGGCTGAACACTGAGGAACTTTCTCTCTGCTGCAAGGACACTGAGGTATGCACATTATTGTTTCTGTGTGCACATCAACCTGCCTCAAGCCTTGCTGCTAGAAGAGACTGAGAACATATGGACTGACCATCTAACTAGCAGCATTATTTACTGCATGCAGACTTTACCGGACCTATACTCATACGCACCACCACAGAGACTGGGTCCCAATGCTAGCTGGGTGAAGAACTAGGGCTAAAGACTTTTCACTCAGATAGTTGCTTCGACAACAATAATACCTATTGTCCGAACTAAGGGGTACCTCTTTAGGGTGTCTTAAATTGTATTGCTGCCATTCATATAGAGTGCACTCTAAAGTGGATATAGCCTTCTGTTTACAGAGGAGTTATCGTAGTATTGTTTATCATTATTGTTACTGTTTTCTAATGCCATTACTTATTGCTGACTTTGTATTTTGCGGAAGGTTGCTACTATTTACTAACATCCACCATATCACCCTGAGGCCAGACCTCCATATATCACTCTCAGAGACAATAAACAGTAATTTTGCTTTGTTTTGTTTCTCCGGCTCCTCTGTTCAAGGACACCTCCTCCATGACCGTGTAAGGATGAGGCTCCCTCCCAGCTCCCGAGCTCCTCCGCCAAGGTGCGCTATCCCCCCAGATGGGGATGGGCCTCCTGCTTGCAGTCTAAGGTCGCTTCAGCAGACAGATTCGTGTGTACGGGCGGACAGACAGATTTTTCCAGCAGACAGATTTTAAAGCATGCTTTAAAATCTGTCTGCTGGGAATCCATCCGTCCGACATGTCTGCTGGTTAGTACGCTAACCAGCAGACATATCTGCCCGCATATCTGCCCGCACATGCGTCGAATGGATTCGACGCATGCGCGGAAGTGTTTTACTTTTCTGGTTCGGTGACGTGGCGGCGTCAACGTCATCGCCACGTCACCGCGCTGTCTGCCGGTGGGGATTTTGGTTTGATCGTGTGTACAGCGATCAAACCAAAACAGCCCAGCAGACAAATCTGATCAAATCGGTCTGTCAGACCAATTTAAACAGATTTATTTGGTCGTGTGTACACGGCCTAACACTCCATTATTCACTTCTCCCAGCCGACAACTCCGTTCGATGGGCTTATGAAGGAGGCCTGACAATTCCAATTGGGGATTGGTGAGGGCTCCTCACATGAGCTCCATGTCACTCCAATTCCTAGCCCTGCCCCTCTTCCAGAACATTCTCCCTGGAAGCAGGGAAGGCGCCCAAGAACTGAAGCACAGGTTGTTAAATCCACTGCTACACTAACCACTCCCTGCCCCCAGATCAAAACAAGCAGGCCTAGCCTAAAGCATAGACCTGCCTATGTGTACCTGCCTGGCAGCTACCACACCAAAAATCCTCACCTCTAGCACCTACCTATGGTAGAGGGTGCTACATGTAGATTAGGAGATTTACTCTAATTTAGCTTGTAGTAGCCTAGTGAACATATTGTCCAGTGATCTATAATTGACATAATCAATTACTTACTCATTTATGTGCATACTGTTGTTTACTGCAACCCGTGACAATATATTGGGTTTTTGATACTGAACCTAAGTTGTGTGCAGGGTAACTATATTTGTGCTCCCAGTAGCAGTGTAGTGTCCGTCTTCTTAACCCTGTGTGTGAGTGGGGTTGTAGGTTTTCACCGAGTCGAGATAGAAGAACAGAGAACCCAATTAACAAAGTGGCTCCTGCTGGAGTGGGGTCTAATGCGGAAACATATCAAGTTCATGTAGGAGTGCTACATTGCCTACTTTTAGAATTGTGGCTGCTCATACAGCACTAGATTACCAGCTGAACTAGAGTGACAGACAAAAAAAAAAAAAAAGTTAGACTTGGAAATTAAGATTCACCATGCTATCTGTATGTTTGGAAGATCTACTGCTGCTACTTTTTTGATATCCTGTTCTATAACTCTCTCTCCCAAGAAGTTATCACCAATACAATTATTAAAAATATTAAAGGGATTGGTGCCCAGTTTAAGCACCCTACTATACCCCAATGATCCTGCCCTGTTAGTAGTTGTTCTCAAGCATTCCAAGAGAGTAAGTAAATTTGGACATTCAGAGATATAAGCCTGCTAAGCTCCTTGGGGGTTATCCTACACACTAAGGCCTCGTACACACGATCAAATCTGTCTGCTGGAAACGGTCTGCTAGACCATTTTAGCAGACAGATTCGATCGTGTGTACGGGCTAACAGACGGATTTGGCCACCCGACAGATTTCAAAGCATGCTTTGAAATCTGTCGGCTGGGAACCC
Organism: Rana kukunoris; assembly: GCA_029574335.1. Taxonomy (NCBI): domain Eukaryota; kingdom Metazoa; phylum Chordata; class Amphibia; order Anura; family Ranidae; genus Rana; species Rana kukunoris. Next base: position 142,762,700 of record CM056055.1, read on the forward strand.
GTCCGCCCGACATGTCTGCTGGTTAGTATGCTAACCAGCAGACATGTCTTCTCGCACACGCGCCGAATAATTTTGACGCATGCGCGGAAGTGTTTTACTTCCTGGTGCGGTGACGTGGCGGCGTCAACGTCACCACCACGTCACCGACACGTCAGCGTGCTGTCTGCTGGCGGGGATTTTGGTTTGCTCGTGTGTACACACGAGCAAACCAAAATCCCAGCAGACAGATTTGTTCAAATCTGTCGGACAGACAGATTTGAACAAATCTGTCTGCTCGTGTGTACGAGGCCTAACACTATACGGAGTAATGCTACAAATTTACTGAATATATTTTTCTTTAATTTGTCCAGGCCTACATTTCAAATTACCGATAATATTCAACCCTAAAATATACTGTGCTCCCTGTACTTTGTGAGCATTATCAATTTAATGTTTCGCCTCTCTCTATCATATACTCACTGATCTTTCACCCTGTGCTACTCCATTTGCTGCAGAGAATGAAAATAAATACCCAGTACTCCTGAATATAGGAGGTCATATGACTTAATTCCCTTTCTCTAAAAGTGACGGTGATTGGCAACTAGAAATATTCTATTTTATTTTAAGGTTACTTGTCTCTATGTTAGTGAAAGGTTCTATGAGATTATTTAGATGAGAATCTTTTATATTCAGCTACCTAACCATCAGGCCTCATACACACGACCTCAACAGAATCCATCAAGAAACTTGGTGGAAGAGCTTTTTTGGCAAGGAAAACAGTCGTGTGTATGCTTTTCATCAAGAAAACTGACAGGGAACTCGACGAGAAAAAAAGAGAACAGGTCTCTTTTTCCTCGTCGGGTGTCTCAATTTCCTCTTCGTGTTCCTCAACGGGCTGGTTTTCGACGAGAAACATGCTGTGTATGCTTAGAAACCTGCGCAGCTTCGGTAAAAGTAGCGTCCGTAATGGAAATAGCACATTTGTCACGCTGTAACAGACTGAAAAGTGCAAATCATCTCTCACCAAACTTTTACCTAACACGCAGTAACATGAGATTAGCAAAAGCAGCCCCAAGGGTTGTGCCAGTGGAATCGAACTTCCCCTGCCGTTGTACGTGTTGAAGTCACTGCGTTTGAGAACTAAGAGATTTGGTCTTGACAGTGTGTAAGCAAAGACAGCTTGTCAAGTTTCTCGACAAGCCTAACAAGGAACTCGTCGAGGATAACGATTTGTCTTTTACGTCGAGTTCCTCGATCGTGTGTACGAGGCCTCAGAAGGGAAGGAGCCTTAAGACAGCCACAGGCGGTTCAAATCTCGGCCGGTTCAGCAGAGACCAGCCGAGATACGAATGAGCAATGGGCAGGCTCATTGTACTTTTCAATCGATCAACTTGGGTACAACCATTCTGTTGGATTTTTCATTATTTCCAGCAGCTATATCCACCTGCGGGAAACCCTGCCTTACTGGAAGAACACAATAGCTCCACGAGAGGGATTTCCCCATCAACACTGACTGTGTTCATATGGGAATTTAGTGATTTTCTTGGGTTGCAGGAAAGAAAAGCTATGGCAGGCTTTAGCGTCTATATCACCAAAAATGTAGCTCCTATTGCAAGGAATGCTTGATGTTTGACTTGTTACTTTTGGTGTAAACATCGGAGAAGAGCTTGGAATCACTCAAACAAATGTGTCATGGAGGCTGCCATACTCTCTATCTGAAAATGTTCGTTGATTGACTAAATGCTGACCCACTGGCTTCATTAATCTGATTAACGGCTGTGGAACAATTGCACAGACAAAGATTTTTCATTTTTCCCTCTGAGCTACAGACAAGAACAGGCTTAGCGACTCAGGCACCGTTAAATGTCAAAGAATCAGAATGACAGCCAGGCATCCACAATGTTCAGAAGAAGGTTAGCAATGGCAGCCTCGATAGATTTTGGATTACATATTTACCTTAACAATTCCCTCCAAAGCTTTTTAATGGGGATTTTGAGTTATTTACTGTAAGTGCAGTTTGGGAGATATAAACTCTACAGCCTCCTTATAAATATATTTACATTCATACAACATAAATGCTTCAATCAATATAGTGATAGAGATGTATAAAAACATTTATTTCCTACACAGAGGGCTGTCTTACGTACTTTATAGTTCCTTCAGGAATCTGATTTACTGTTGTAGTGCAGTCAGCTTCAACTGGAAGAGAGAAACAGTAAACTGATTAAGCACAGAAATGTATACCTAAGGATAAAATATGCTATACATAGTCGTACTAACTTAGAATAAAACTATACATGAACAAGGAGAACAGCTGACTATTTGCCCTGAACCCAATGCCCGGTACTGAAAGACCACATTCAGAGTGATTACAGATCAGGCCTCCATGTCCCCCCACAACATTTTGCAGCCTACCTCCAATGGCTTTAAAGTGTAAGTTCACCTTCGTACACTTTATTTTTCGTTAAATTCCAGCTCCCCAATGCACCAATATAGCATTCATGTCCTTATTTTATGCAAAAAAATCAAAGCTTTCCATTAAATCTACAGTCACTTACTTTTCTTGTCCTTATCCACGTTACCAGACATTTCCATTAGTAATGTCTTCTTCCTTACAGACTGTAGGTCATGACACAGGAAGGAGTTGACCAGCTGGCCTCATTAGCACACGCCCTGAATCATCCACCCTCCCATTCCCAGGTGCATGTTTTTTTAAATGAAATGCAATTAGTCAGTGATCACCCTTCTCAATAAATACACAATATACATCAGATTGTGTAGTGTATGGCCATGTTTATACACCTAAATTTGAAAGTTGCGATTTCAGTGCCATTAATTGTTAATGGCACACTAAACACAGAAGCAAATACACATTTTGTCATGTGAAAAAATGAGGGGCAAATGACGCACAGTAAAAAACATGCAACCCACAAAACGCCAAAATGTCCCATTAACTACATGTAGTGCAGCCAATTGAAATCAACCGGTTGCCCTATGCATGTCACAGGAAAAACACAAAATGTGAACTCCCACTATGCTAGATGTGATTGGGGCCTGAAAGTGAAATTGGTACAATAACACAAGAACAATGAGGCGCTCTCTATTCATATCTGTGCATTTCAGAAAAATTGCAGTAAAAAACACGCCAAGCTTCGCTCAAAAAAAAAAAAAGTTCTAAACCTTCTTTGGGGCTATTGCTGTGTGTAGGGCAGCCCAATTAGGTGGATGGTCTGCCCTATGTATGATGAGTAAAAATGCTCAAAAACACCTGCCCTCCTCGCTAAAGAAAAAAAATGTGAGTTCCTGCTATGCAGAGTTGTGAATGGGGCTTGACAGCTGAGTCTTGTATAAAGATGGCCCTACACTATGCACTCTTATTGTTTATATAGTGAGAAGGGTTTTCTCTGATTCATCGCATTTCATTTAAAACCGTGCAACTGGGAATGGGTGGGTGGATGATGCAGGGTGTGTGCTACTTAGGTCAGCTGGTCAACTCCTTCCTGTGTTATGGCCTAAAGTCTGATCAGGAAGAAAGACATTACTAATGGAAACATCTGGAAACATGAATTAGGACAAGAAAAGTAAGTGACTGTATATTTAATGGCAAGCTTTGATATTTTTGCTAAATAAGTACACAAATGCTATATTGGTGCATAGCTGGAATTTAGAAAAAAAAAGTGTACAGACCTTTTTTTTACCCTTTTTTTTTTTTACAAGAAAATGAACTTACCCTTTAATTGATTTCTTCCTGGTATGGAGAACATACACTTTCATGGGTGGAGTGACAGGGTAAATATCAATTCTATTCTCATACCTTATTTCTCTTTAAAGCCTTGTACCCCTGCTGTTTTGAGTTTTACCTACTTTTTTATTAGAAATATCTTTCAGTGAGTGAATGCTTTCTACCCTCCAATTCTAGTGCTCAGTGCTATCATGGATATGTACCAGCTATGCCTCTCATCAAAAGTGTCCTCACATAGAACACAATAGAGGAAAAGAGGGAGCGTGTCTGACTTGGCTTGATAGGTTACAGAGTACACCAAGTCAAACTCTGCTGCCTATAGGACTGTCTCATTCATCACAATATCATTTAGACACATCATATGTAACTGCTGTAACTGTAAATTTGAGATGAGACAATGAAAAAGAGGCTGCTAGTACAAAAGTCTTTCTGTGGCATTAGTTGGATTTTAAGATACGCTATATTGTCAAAAGTAATGGAACGCCTGCCTTTACACGCACATAAACTTTAATGGCATCCCAGTCTTAGTCCATAGGGTTCAATATTGTGTTGCGCTTCAGAGTGTCTATGGGATTGTTTGACCATTCTTCCAGAAATATTTGTGAGGTCAGGCACTGATGTTGGACGAGATGGACAACCTAGCTGCTAACCATCTTATTGCTGGTGATTTGTTGATATCATCAGTGATATGATCGCTAAGAGGTAGGGATGAGCTTCGCGTTCGATATGAACGTATGTTCGACTCGAACATTGTCTGTTCGTACGTTCGACGAAATTCGAACAAAAGCAGTCGTTCGCGCCAAATTCGAGTGACGCAAAACGGCCCATAATTCACTGCGGCATTGCGCGCTGATGATTGGCCAAGCATGCTGTATGTCCCGCATGCTTGGCCAATCACAGCGCGCAAAAAATGAAGAGCCATAATTGGCCAAAGCCTGGGTGGCTTTGGCCAATTATGGCTCAGGGCTTTAGCACACGCCCCACACTATATAAGGCCGCCTGCTGGATGGCCTCGTGTAGTGTGTTCCGGCTTATTAATGAAAGCAGTCAGAGAGACAGAGAGATTGTCTTTTTATATAGCTAGATAGAGCAGGCAGGCAGGCTAGTCAGTTTAGCTTAATTTACAGTGTGTAGAGGATATATATACATCCCTAGGAGTTGTACATATATTTATACACTGTATAGCTTAGCTAGATCAGTTCTTCCTAATTTACTGGCAGGCAGGTGATTGTGCTATTTAAAGACGTTATCACAGGTATAGACACCCAGCAGGTACAATATTTAAAGGAATTTATTTTTTATTTTTATTTAAGCATCAATAAAATCACTGCTCCTGGAGCAGTAATTTTAATGATGCTTAACTTAAAAAAAAAAATAATGAAAAATTCCTTTAAATAACGATCATTTTAAAGACCAATATTCAAGTTATTGTTGGAAAACATCTTTGAGAACTCGGGTCTTGCCCGAGGGAACATGTATCAATGGAAAAAAATGTTTTAAAAACATTGCTCCTGAAAAAAACGACTTTTTTTAAACTTTTTTCCATTAATACATGTTCCCTGGGGCAAGACCTGGGTTCTCAAAGATGTTTTCCAACAATAACTTGAATACTGGTCTTTAAAATGATCGTTTTTGAATTCGAACGTTCGAGTCCCATAGACTTCAATGGGGTTCTAAATGTTTGTGCGAACGGTCGGTCTGTTCGACGGTTCTGGTGCGAACCGAACGCGGGCGTGTTCGGCTCATCCCTACTAAGAGGCTGCCTGTTTGTCCCTAAGGAATCGCTCCCTCTGTAGCTCAACCAGTCAGATATCATTCTCACAGCGATCGATAGAGACTCAGCAGAAATCAGACCAGCGTCACTACAACATCTTGTTGCATCTGGCTATATGGCTATATAAAGGGCAATTCCATAGGGGCAGGGAATGGCCATGTGAGTTTTATTTGAAAGAATAGGAAAGCATTGATATCTCTGTAGTGTTATAAAATATCACCTTCTGATTGTTCTGTCATCTTTTCAGCTATTTCTTCGATAGGTTTCTTCATAAAAAAGCTTCCTTCAGCTGTGTTTTTTTCTATCATAAAAAAGCCTTTGTGAAGAATACCAGACTGAATTGCTGCCAAGCAAACTGGAGTTACCTGTTTTTAAAAAATAATGAAACATATTAGTATTACATATTATGACTGATGTTTTGGTAATTTTTGGTGTTTTTGCTTTTATGATTGCAACTTACACCAGTATATCCATTTGTGCCCCAGTCTGCTTCTGCTGTGCACTGCTCCGGACATTTCACCCTGTAGAGGAAGAAAGATATTACTGGGTCTCATGCAGGAACATATAACGATGGGTTTTATGTAGGTCAGGGGTAGGCAACCCTAAAGAGGTGTAAACCGCAGCACATCAGTATATAAACAGCCCCATACTATTATGCCCAGTGTATTGCTTCACACTGACCTGAAGATCTCTTCTATCGTGCTGTTGGCACCACTCTGGAGACCGATAGCCAGGATAAGAGGTGGAGGGCAGATGGTATCACTCCACATGGGTCAGGAGCCAGCACTACAGAGGAGGCATCGGCTTATGTGGCTCTTGCTCCCTACTACACCTTCAACTTTACAAGTAGTCTCTCTGCATTGCACTCTGTTTGATGCTGTGGAATGGCGGGTCAGCAAGCCCAGACTGACATCTACCAGTCACCTGTCTGTGATCTACTGGTAGATTGCTATCTACAGGTTGCTGACCCCCAATGTAGGTGATATAATGTTTCATCTCCTACTCAACATCTTACTCTCTCCAGTTTTCTACTTAGAAGGGTCGTGGCCAATTCCTTCTTTCTAATCAATTTCATGAGCCTTGACTCTTCTAAGTAGGAGTTCAGAGAGAGCTAGAGAGCTAGAGAGAGCTAGAGAGCTAGAGAGATAGAGAGAGATAGATGTTCACAGTGAGAAGGAGTTATTTGAGCTAACTTGACTTCAAGTAAATCTTTGTGCTCTCTGAAATGTAATTAAAATTGTCTGCTAATGTATTTATTTAATGAAAATAGCATAATTGGGGAATATTCCCTGTCAGGGCCGGTTCACATAGGTGCTATGTGGGAACACTGCAAATCCACTGCGGGTTCCCGCGACAATTGACACTGCCATATGCGAACTGCTGCACAACACCACTTTCAATCTGGTATCTATGTAGGTTGCTCACACTCCATCAGTGGCGGCTGGTGCTCAAAATTTTTGGGGGGGTGCAAATGAAAAAAAAAATTGCAGCCTCACTGTGCCTATCAAACGCAGTCACTGTGCCATCAATTGTCACCACTGTGCCATGCCATTAAACGCAGCTGCTGTGCCATCAATTGTCACCACTGTGCCATGCCATCAAATGCAGCCACTGCGCCATGCCATCAAATGCAGTCACTGTGCCATGCCATCAAACGCAGTCACTGTGCCATCAATTGTCACCACTGTGCCATGCCATCAAATGCAGCCACTGTGCTAATTGTCACCACTGTGCCCATTGTTGCCCCTGTGCATGTCACTGTGCTGTGCCCTTAAATTGTTGCCACTGTGCCCATTGTTGTCACTGTGCTGTGCCCTTTAATTGTCGCCACTGTGCCCATTGTTGTCACTGTGCTGTGCCTTTTGTCGCCTCTGTGCCCATTGTTGTCACTGTGCTGTGCCCTTTGTCGCCTCTGTGCCCATTGTTGTCACTGTGCTGTGCCCTTTGCCGCTCTCTGTCCCCTTTGCCGCTCTCTGTGCCCATTGTCGCCTCTTTCCCTGTAAAATGAACTTACCTGAAGCTTCCAATTCCTCCCTCGATGTCTTGTCCCGCTTGGTGCCAATCAGGTTCCTGATAACCAGAATCCTGGAACCTGATTGGCTGAAACGGCCGTCAGTCTTTTTCAAGGAACGCATGCTGTCTGCGCTCCGAGAATAGACTTCCGAGAGCCGAAGGGCGGTCCGGGAAAAGCCTATCAGAGCCGCTGGCTTTGATAGGCAGTTCCCCTCAGCCAACCAGCTGCCGCTATTCGGGTAACCGGCGACCCATGTCCGGTTATATGAATAGACCAGGCAGCTGGCAATCAACAATAACATACATTCGTGCATTTATGCACGAATGTGTGTTATTTGCGAGAGGGGGTGGCGCTGCAGCGCCCTCTATAGACGCCCGCCAGAACTGCGGTTAAAATGTCAAAATGACATTTTAGCCGAATAAAAGTTCTTAAAGGGCCCGTTTTTTTTATTTTTTTAAATTGTATTACTTTTTTTTGTGTGACTGCGGGAGGGGGGGCGGCGCCCGTGTGTCCCTATGGACGGGCCGCCACTGCACTCCATCTAAGGCCTCGGACACACGACCGTTTTCTTCGGCAAAATCCATCAAGAAAAATGCTGGCAGAGCATTTTTGCCAAGAAAAACGGTTGTGTGTATGTTTTTCGTCGAGAAAACTGTCGTGGATCTTGACGAGAAAAAAAGAGAACATGCTCTCTTCTTTCTCATCGGGAGTCTCAATTTCCTCGTCATGGTTCTCGTCGGGCTGGTTTACCACCGCATGTTTAGAATAAAGTATGAGACGGGAGCGCACCTTCGGTAAAAGTAGCATTCGTAATGGAGATAGCACATTCGCCATGCTGTAACAGACTGAAAAGCGCAAATCATCTCTCACCAAACTTTTACCAACACGCAGTAACATGAGATTAGCAAAAGCAGCCCCAAGGGCGGCGCCAGTGGAATCGAACTTCCCCTTTATAGTGCCGTCGTACATGTTGTACGTCACCGCGGTTTGAAAACGACGAGATTTTGTCTTGACAGTGTGTACGCAAAGAAAGCTTGACAAGATTCTCGACAAGCCTAACAAGAACCTCGTTGAGGAAAACAATGTTTCTTTTACGACGAGATTCTCAGTCATGTGTACGATGCCTCATTCATAAAATGTCTTGTTTTCTTATCACAGAATACAAGACATTCTGTGGTTGGATGAGATACGTATATACAATATGCGGCCCCACAGAAAAAAAGTCCAGACCAGTGGGGCTGCATATTTGCATACGGTTGGCGTCAAGGGGTTAACCGGTTTGTAAATAAATTACCAGCACAACCTAACCTTTAACTACATACCGTCCAGTCGTTGTCATTACAAGGCGGCAGGTTGACACCGTAGCTGTCTGTAGGCAACCCGTGAACGCTCCTCAGAGAGCCACAATGGGGCTCTATCAATGTAAACAGACAGATTTCCATTCTGTCAGGGAGGTAGAGAGAGATCTGCTGTTCCTAGTGTTTAGGAACAGCAATCTCTTTCTACTCCCAGTCAGTCCACTGCCCCCACAGTTAGAAACACCTCCCATGGAACACTTAACCTCATTGATTGCCCCCTAGTGTTAACCCCTTCCCTGACAGTGACGTTTATACAATAATCGGTGGCTATTTTTAGCTTTTATCATTGTATAAATGTCCCAAAAAAGTGTCAGAAGAGTTCAATCTGTCCATCGCAATGTCGCAGTCACGCTAAAAATCGCTGATCACCGATATTACTAGATTTTTTTTATAATAAGCATAACATAAAAATATCACTTATTTTGTAGACGCTATAACTTTTGCGCAAACCAATATACCAATATACGCTTATTACAATTTTTTAACCAAAAATATGTAGAAGAATACATATTGGCCTAAACTGATGAAGACATTTTTTTTTTTTTTAGTTTCAGACTTGTGTCCGAAGGGCGTGTTCCTGGATTTTGTCTTGCATACAAATGGCACGCAATTGTCGGCCAACAAACACAAACCTTGTGACGTATTAGATGTACTACATGTTTTTTCAGCTCTTTAGTCCCACCCTTTGGGCTCCTTCTGCTAATGTTGTGTTTGGTGAGCATTGTTTTCGAGCATGTGTGTTTGTACTTTTAACGTTTGTCTGATGGACTTGTGTACACACGATCAGAAAATCCAACAATAGACCGTTGTCCACTGAAAATTTTAAAGCTTGCTTCCAACATTTGTCTGCGGAAAAACAACAATTGTCCGATGGAGCGTACAAACGGTCAGATTTTCGGCCAACAGGCTGTCATCACACAATTCCTGTCAGAAAATCAGATTGTGTATACGAGGCTTAAAGGGGTTGTAAAGGTTCATTTTTTATTTTCTAAATAGTTTTTTTTGGTAAAGTGCATTGTTGGTTCAGGCTGCAGTAAAGTGGTTAAAAATCTGGGATTTTATATAGATGAGGATCTGCTATTTTTGCCACACATTAATCAAGTCACCAAGACTGTTATGTACAAATTAAAAGTACTACGTAGGATCCTTGTGTATTTAGCTCCTATGGATCGCCCTAAAGTTGTTGCTGCCCTGGTCTTTCCTCATTTAGACTATGGTAATGCACTTCTAGTGGGCATCCCGGGAACATATATACAAAAACTACAAAAATTACAAAATTTTGCAGTTCGTATTGCAACTGGACTGAGAAAAAGAGATCCAACATCAGAACAACTAAACAGTCTGGGGTGGTTAACTGTCGATAAACGCATTAAATTAAAAATATCATGTTTAATGTATAAAACATTTAATGCTATGACGCCAAAATATATAATGGATAAGGTTGTCAAACATGTTCCAACGCGACAGTTACGCGAAGATGGATATTATCGCGTAAACATCCCAAAAATAAAAAATATCCGAATTGGTGGTCGCTCATTCTCATACCAAGCGGCGGTGCAATGGAATGCTCTGCCGATTGATATTAGAAGGGCAAAAACTTTTAACCAATTCAAAAAAATGATGAAAGGTCACCTACGCAACCCTGGATCTGATTAGATTATGTAGTTTGATTGAGTACTGTATATAGAAAAATGTAGTCAGTGATATTTGGTATGTGAATTTTGTAATCTAACTCTAAAAATGAACTATTTTAGATATGGATGCCCTAGATGAATGAAAAGTTAATTAACCTAAATGTATATTAATGGACTCAATGTGACAAATTTTTTTCCTCCTTTTAATCATGTTTTACATTTTCTATGTTTTTTGTGTACCTATATGTCTGAACTATGTTGATTTTGTTTCTGATGGCCTCGCAACGAAACCATTAAATTTGTTGTAAAGCGAGTAATTAAGAAATAAAAAACAAACAAACAAACAAACTTACCTTTTTCTTTTGATTTCCCTTCTAAATGTTTTTTTCTTTGTTTTCTTTGTCTGAATTTCTCACTTCCTGTTCCTCCTCAGTAAGCTGTTCTGGCTCACTAACCCCCATGGATGATGGGAACAAGCTTACTGAGGAGGAACAGGAAGTGAGAAATTCAGACAAAGAAAAAAAACATTTAGAAGGGAATTTGAAGGAAAAGGTAAGTGAACCAACAATGCACTAGCTTAAAGGAACCTAGTTGGAAAATAAAAAACAAAACTTTACAACCCCTTTAAGAGAGTATCTAATTTAAAATGCAGGTCTGACTATAAGGGATGTCCTATAATTGGCTTGTATATTAAAGGGATTGTAAAGGTTTGTTTTTTATTTTCCAAATAGGTTACTTTAAGCTAGTGCATTTTTGGTCCCCTTACCTTTTCCTTCCATTTCCCTTCTAAATGTTTTTTTTCTTTGTTTTCTTTGTCTGAATTTCTCACTTGCTGTTCCTCCTCAGTAAGCTGTTCAGTAAGCTGTTCTAAATGACTTTCCACAGCTTGGATGATGGTGGAAAGCTTACTGAGGAGAAGCAGGAAGTGAGAAATTCAAACAAAGAAAAAAATAATTTAGAAGGGAAATTTAAGGAAAAGGTAAGTGAACCAACAATGCACTAGCTTAAAGGAACCTAGTTGGAAAATAAAAAACAAAACTTTACAACCCCTTTAAGAGAGTATCTAATTTAAAATGCAGGTCTGACTATAAGGGATGTCCTATAATTGGCTTGTATATTAAAGGGATTGTAAAGGTTTGTTTTTTATTTTCCAAATAGGTTACTTTAAGCTAGTGCATTTTTGGTCCCCTTACCTTTTCCTTCCATTTCCCTTCTAAATGTTTTTTTTCTTTGTTTTCTTTGTCTGAATTTCTCACTTGCTGTTCCTCCTCAGTAAGCTGTTCAGTAAGCTGTTCTAAATGACTTTCCACAGCTTGGATGATGGTGGAAAGCTTACTGAGGAGAAGCAGGAAGTGAGAAATTCAAACAAAGAAAAAAATAATTTAGAAGGGAAATTTAAGGAAAAGGTAAGTGAACCAACAATGCACTAGATCAGGGGTCTCCATACTTTTCAAGCAAAGGGCCAGTTTATGGTCTTTCAGACATCAGGGGGGCCGGATCGGGTATAAAAAATGCCCCAGGGCTGAGCATCAGAGAGAATAAAAGCCACAGTGGGCAGTAGGAGGAGGAATAATGCTCCATCATTGCTATTAGTCTAAGAAATAGTGCCCCCGTGTTGGTGCCATTGGGAGGAATAGTGGCCCATATCATTGGAAGCAATACTGCCCCAAGGGCCGGATGAAGGCTAGCAAAGGGCCACATCCGGCCCTCGGGCCGCAGTTTGGAGACCCCTGCACTAGAGTAAAGGAACCTATTTAGAAAATAAAAGTCGAACCTTTACAACCCCATTAAAAGAGAAATCTAAGAAAAGCAGCAGGCCAATCCAACAAGCAGGAAAATAACTTTCTGGGGAATTTTGTAAACCGGAGTTATGAAATTGACAGCAGAGAGAGATAGAAATTAGTATTTTTATCAACATGCTTCTTTTAATTTAATGCAAGAAATGTTTTGAAAATCAACATGTTCTTTACAGAGGACTGTCTTACGTACTTCACAGTTCCTTCAGGAATCTCATTTACTGTTGTAATACAGTCAGCTTCAACTGGGGGGAGAGAAATGGAAAATAAGTTATGTAGATAAGTTTATACATAAAGGCAGATTTCTCATTTAAAACTGTAATTCTCCAGCATTGTCTAATCCCCCAGAATTCTGCACCTGACATCACAACGTTTTAGGCAATTAATGGCATTGAAACACTGTGAAGTTTTAAACTTTTAAGAATAAAGATATCCTGATATTACTGGTAAGACTAAGCACATGTGCAAATATGGGGGTGGATTTACGAAAACGAGAGAGAGAGAGAGAGAGAGAGAGAGAGAGAGAGAGAGAGAGAGAGCAAAATCTGGTGCAGCTGTGCTTGGTAGCCAATCAGTGTCTAACTTCAGCTTGTTCAATTAAACTTTAACAAAAAAAACTGGAAGCTGATTGGTTTCTATAGAGAGCTTCTTTTATTTTAAGACAAACAGGGTATTTGATGCCATTTGGTAGGTATGTGTGTGTAGCAGGCATAGGCTACACCTGTAAAAGAAAGGACTCCTGCGCTATCAGCGAACTAAGCTAGGGGATAAAGTCACGTGACGTGACGATACGCGTCAGGATTGGAGCATTAGATTTAGCATTTTCTGACGGCAGGAAGACAAGCTCGCCGCTCGTGGATGTTTTGTACCGCAGATCTGCTGCACATGTGAGTTTTTTATTGTGTTTTTACTATTAAATATGTTCCTATTATGGGATTATGCGATGTGCCTTCCTTTCTTCTGTTTTACTATTATCCTCTGAGCGACACATCTGAGACTACTGGGAGGCTAAGAGGAATAGGAAGAGATACACAGGAGAATTCACAAACTCAACGTTTGTTGGAAATATACCCACTATCATTGTCCTCTGAGTGAGTGCATTGCTGTGTGATTTATTCTACCCCAGTATTGTTCTCACAGTATTACGCCATATATCACTTTGCTGTTTTTTCTATATGTAAATCTGGTGCTCTAACCACATACCAGCCTCTTGTATTATCATCTACTGAATATAAACCTGAGGATTTTTGGAGCTGTCCGTGCAACAGCTGTGAGGTGAGCTGCTAGGAGTCACAAGAGGTGTTTGCACTGAAGCTATCTCTCCTCTCAACACTCGCTCTGGGATCACTATTTAGAGACTTTGGGCCAGGTTCTCAAAATATTTACGCCGGTGTATCTACAGATACACCGGCATAATTCGAATATCCCGCCGGCGTATCATTGTTTTGTATTCTCAAAACAAGATACGCCGGAATTAGGCTAGGATCCGACTGGCGTAAGTCACTTACACCGTCAGATACTAAATGCAATAATACGCCGGCCGCTAGGTGGCGTTTACGTCGATTTCAGCGTTGAATATGCAAATGAGCCGATACACTAGGATACACTATGCCCCGCTCGTAGATGCGCCGATCTATGAGAATCTGGCCCTTTCTGTTGATTACACATTGAGGGCCAGATTCTTGTAGATCGGCGCATCTACGAGCGGGGCGTAGCGTATCCTATTTACACTACGCCGCCGCAACTTACAGGAGCAAGTGCTGTATTCTCCAAGCACTTGCTCTGTAATTTGCGGCGGCGTAGTGTAAATGGCCCGGCGTATCCCTGCGTAAATCAAAGGAGGCGGCTTGTATTTAAATTAAGCGCGCCCCCGCGCCGAACGAACTGCGCATGCTAGGTGCGCATGCTCTGTAGTACGCCGCAAATACATTGGTTGCGACGTGAACGTAATTAACGCACAGCCCTATTCGCAATGAGTTACGTAAATGGCAGAAAAACCTGACGCTGTCCCGACGGCCATACTTAACATGGCGTATGCTGGACCTACGCAAGGTTACCCCTCATATAGCAGGAGTAACCTTACGCTTATGGAAACAACGTAAACTACGGTGAAGTGGCACAAAACTTTGGGAATCGGCGTATCGGCTCATTTGCATATTCGATGCTGAAATCGACGTAAACGCCACCTAGCGGCTGGCGTATTATTGCATTTAGGATCCGACGGTGTAAGTGACTTACGCCAGTCGGATCCTAGCCTAATTCCGGCGTATCTTGTTTTGAGAATCCAAAACAATGATACACCGGCGGGATATTCGAATTACGCCGGTGTATCTGTAGATACACCGGTGTAATTCTTTTGAGAATCTGGCCCTTAGTGTGTTTTTTTATTTACACATTTATTGTGTCACTATTTTCACCACGTTTGATTGATGTCACTTGGTTCCTGCATTTTGTTTATGTTTGCTGAAGAATTTTTGATGTTTCTGGATCACATATTGCTTCTATTGAGAGGTTTATCTATTGCCTTTATTGTGTAGTTTACACTTTCACTTATTTACACATTCAGTGTGCTTATCAGTCACACTGTCCTTTTTGTTCTTTTAGTTACACAGCGCAGTCACCAGCACTTATTCATTGACATAGGGTACACCTATTCTCTAAGGCCGCGTATACACGTACGAGAACCTCGTCGGGCTAAACTCATCGTTCTGCCCGACGAGGTTCTCGGCCGGCCGTCGAGTTTGTCGACCAGGCTGTCGAAAAAGGCGTTGAGCCATTAGTCCCGATGGCCCGTCGAGGAAATAGAGAACCTGCTCTCTATTTTGGCTCGACGCCTTGCTCGACAGTTTTCTCGGCGAAAACGTACACACGATCGAGCTTCTCGGCAGAATATGGATCCCAGCGAGCTTCTCGCTGGATTCTGCCGAGAAACTCGGACGTGTGTACGGGGCCTGAGAAAAAAGCCCTTCTTATGTGGCATATAGTGAGTGCAGTTGTCTTTACCTGATTAAGGCTGTTTTGTAGGAAGATTTAGATACACTGAGTGCAGGACAACCTTGTTTTAAATTTTTTTGTCTGCATTTTCTCGGAAGACCCAGGGCAACCACTACATAGTAATGGGATTCCAGTGTTTTTTTTTTTTTAATTGTAATGTTTTTAGTTGGTTGAAATGGAAATTTAGGATTAAACTGTAATGCCCTGTACACGCGATCGGTTCATCCATTGAAAACGGTCTGATGGATTTTTTCATCAGATATCCAATGAAGCTGACTTTCATCAGTCTTGCCTCAGTTAAAAAAACGATCGTGTCAGAACGCGGTGACGTAAAACACAACGATGTGCTGATAAAAATGAAGATCAATGCTTCCGAGCACGCGTCGACTTGATTCTGAGCATACGTTGATTTTTAACCAATGGATTTCCCCACAGAAGATCGTTTTTTTCTATAGTTTTTTTTACCATCAGATAATTTTAAAACCTTCCTAGTTTTTTCACCGATGGATACCAAACTGATGGGTCCCACACACGATCGGTTCGTCTGATAATAACGGTCCATCAGACGAACCGATCGTGTATACATGGCTTAATGGTGCTGGTGTCAGTAGGTCAGGACCACAAATCAAGACCCTTGGTTGATTTTAGAAGTCCCCCTAGTTACTAGTACTACGGCTTTTCTGTTAAACTGAAAGCACAACTTTTGTAGTCTGGGAACAATAGCAAACTGATATTTCAACTTCAAAAACATGATGTATTTCTGGTCTGAATTGCTTGTGAAAATATGTCACTGGATAAAAACACATTTTTGTTCTACAAATACTAAACTTCAGACAATGTAAAACGAAATATTACCTGTCAATATAAAATCCTTATGTGGTGGCGTGACGACAAAGGAAGCATACCAGGGACCATGTCCAAGAGAACTGATTTGGTTCCTTGTTGTCCCATGGTATTCATGTAGGCCTGATGTCTTCTTAAAACACGCGGCTCCCCCGCGTTCTGTAATAATTCCTGAATGGAATGCAGCTCCACAGATTGAAGATTTCTAATAAAAACATTTATTTTTATAAACATTATGACATTTGATTTTACTGTGACAAAAGGAATATATGATATGTGTAATCTTACATCAGTATAGATGTCTGATCCATGCACCTCTTCCTTTGAACAGTCTGATGGACACACAACTCTGTAAGAACATATTATTATTACTTGTACAAAATAACAATATGCATGGCCTAATAATGTATCAAAGGTCAGTACCAAGTACTGGAGTTATTTTTTCGCAGCAACCAGTAAGAATTTAACTTTTCTTTAAAAAAAAAATTGATTGTGGCTGTGTAAATTCTGCGGAAGCAAATATAGTACCATCATTTAAACACATGTTATGCTTACATTGTTTGGGATGCAATCATATGGTTGCCAGGTGTGGAGCACGAAATATTTACTGGAAGATAAAAGTGATAATTGGGTAATGCATGGTTTCAAATTGTTTTAATAAAAAATAATAATAATAATATATATATATATTAATAATGAAGAAAATATACAGTATATATATATATATATATATATATATATATATAGTGGGGCAAAAAAGTATATATATACTTATTTTGCACCATGATTTGTAAATAAATTCTTTCCAAATCAGACAATGTGATTGTCTGGATTTGTTTCCACGTTTTGTCTCTCATAGTTGAGGTATACCTATGATGGCAATTACAGGCCTCTCTCATCTTTTTAAGTGGGATAACTTGCACAACTGGTGGCTGACTAAATACTTTTTTACACCAATGTATATATACAGTATCTCACAAAAGTGAGATACTCACATTTTTGTAAATATTTTAGTATACATTTTCATGTGACAACGCTAAAGAAATTACACTTTCCTACAATGTAAAGTAGTGAGTGTACAGCTTGTATAACAGTGTCAATTTGCTGTCCCCTCAAAATAACTCAACACACAGCCATCATTGTCTAAACCGCTGGCAACAAAAGTGAGTACACCCTTAAGTGAAAATGTCCAAATTAGGCCCAATTAGCCATTTTCCCTCCTGGCTGTCATGTGACTTGTTAGTGTTACAAGGTCTCAGGTGTGACTGGAGAGCAAATGTGTTAAATTTGGTGTTATCACTCTCATGCCTAGTACACTCGACCGGTATTTCCCGATGGGAAAAGGTCAGTCAAAATCCTGAGAGGAAAACCGAGAACCTGCTCTCTACTTCCCCCCGTACAGACGATCTGTTTTCCCGTCGAGAAAACACAGATTAGAGCTTTTCCTCGGGAATCCCGACTGTGTTTATGCTCCATCTGAGTTTTTCCCCACAGGAAAACTTCCAAAAATTGCCGGTTTCTGCTACACGCGGCTGGGTTTTCTGATGGGAAAAAGTCAGTCAAGAATCCCGGCGGGAAAAGGAGAGCTGGTTCTCTTTTTTTGTACTGTGGGTTTGGCAGGTTTCCTAAAATCTAGTGGAATCAAATGTCTTTAGAAGTCACCTAATTAGGAAAAAGAGTCCATCTGTGTGTGATTTAATCTCAGTATGAATACAGCTGTTCTGTGAAACCCTCAGAGGTTTGTTGTGGAGAAGTTTATAGCAGGGTTCGGTTATAAAAAAAAAAATATCCCAAGCTTTAGACATCTCACATAGCACTGTTCAATCCATGGCCGTCCTCCTAAACTGACAGAAGGGGCAAGGAGAGCATTAATCAGAGAAGCAGCCAAGAGGTAACTCTGGAGGAGCTGCAGAGATCCACAGCTCAGGTGGGAGAATTTGTCCACAGAAGCTGGTCAGAGTTGATGGGAAAATGGATGGAGACAAATACAGGGCAATCTTAGAAAAAAAAACTGTTATAGTCTAAAAAAGACTTAAAACTGGAGAGGAGGTTCACCTTCGACCAGGGGAACAACCCTAAACATACAGCCAGATCTACAGGGGAATGATTTATAAAACAAAGCCTATTCATGTGTTAGAATGGCCCAGTCAAAATCAAGACCTAAATCCAAATGAGAATCAGTGGCTTAAAAATTGCTGTTCAAAGATGCTCTCCATCCAATCTGACAGAGATTGAGCTATTTTTCAAAGAAGAATGGGAAAAAATATCACTTTCTAGATTTGCAAAGCTAATAGAGACATCCTTAAAAAGAGTGTCAGCTCTAATTGCAGTGAAATGTGGTTCTACAAAGTATTGATTCAGGGGGGCTGAATACAAATGTAAGATCACACATATTATATATTCCACTTGTAAAACCCTAGGTGTAGCAGGAAACTAAAACACTGCACATCACCCTGAACGCACCATCCCCACTGTGAAACATGGTGGTGACAGCATGTTGTGGGGATGCTTTTCTTCAGCAGGGACAGGGAAGCTGGTTAGAGTAGATGGGAAGATGGATGGAGCTAAATACAGGGCAGTCTTAGAAGAAAACCTGTTAGGCCTCGTACACACGATCAAATCTGTCTGCTGTAAACGGTCTGCTAGACCGTTTCAGCAGACAGATTCGATCGTGTGTACGGGCAAACAGACGGATTTGGCCACCCGACAGATTTCAAAGCATGCTTTTAAATCTGTCGGCTGGGAACCCGTCTGCCCGACATGTCTGCTGGTTAGTATGCTAACCAGCAGACATGTCTTCTCGCACACGCGCCAAATGATTTTGACGCATGCGCGGAAGTGTTTTACTTCCTGGTGCGGTGACGTGGCGGCGTGAACGTCACCGCCACGTCAGTGCGCTGTCTGCTGGCGGGGATTTTGGTTTGCTCGTGTGTACACGCGAGCAAACCAAAATCCCAGCAGACAGATTTGTTCAAATCGGTCGGTCCGACCGATTTGAACAAATGGATTTACTCGTGTGTACGAGGCCTTAGAGTCTGCAAAAGACTTAAGACTGGAGCGGAGGTTCACCTTTCAGCAAGACAATGACCCTAAACATACAGCCAGAGCTACAGTAGAATAGTTTAGATCAAAGCATATTCAGAGCTTTTACGTTTATGTTTTTGGTTGTAACATGACAAAATGTGAAAAATTTCAAGGGGTATACATGCTTTTTCAAAGCACTATATATAAATATATAATAATATTTTTGCTATTTTGATAAATACAGTAGTAGACCTCGGACCCTTTGGACTCGTTGAGCCAAGAGAGGTTTTTAATTCTCAGTTCTAATTATGCATTAACCAATGGCTCCCACTCCAGTCATTTTCCCCCTCACTTGAGTGTGACACTCCCAATAATTAAGTATTTTTTTTAAGTATTTTTTTTTTTACTTTTTAGATCAATACAATTTCATGTTAGGCGATACCTTAAGGGCCCTTTATTTTGCCGTATTTCAAATATTTGTGTTTACATTTCAAGGAAAATGTAACATTTAAAGGAACCTCTAGGATAGAATTGTTCTATTTGTCATCGCTCATTTCTGTATTAATTTACATCCTCCTGAGCTGTCATACACAGATCCTCCTGTGCCCTCCAGGTTCAGCTAAACTGGATCTGGGGGGTGCTCAGTTTTGGGTATGCATACCACCCTCATCCTGTAAACTTTTGTATGCTGTCTGCCAGTTTCAGTGCTGCACCTGTGATCGCACTACTTTCATTGATAACCAGAGTTTGTATACATTCTGATTTGTGTTTGAATTCAAGTGACGAGTCACTGTGTACAAATCCCTACACCAGGGACTTACATTACATTATAAATGATAATTGAAAATACACACAGAGCTAGAGTTGTAACCAATAGGAACCAAACAGATTTCACCATTTATTTCTGAGAAAAACAATAACAAATAATTTAAATGAATGATTGGAAAACAACTGCAATTGTGTGCTATTTTTCACTTACTCTAAGGCGGCGTACACACGACCGAGGTTCTCGCTGGAAACCAGCGAGAACCTCGCTGGAAGACGCATTCCAGCGAGAACCTCGGCCGTGTGTATGCTCCTGGCTCGCCCCGCCCGTCGGGAATCCCGTCGAGCGAAAAGAGAGCACGCTCTCTTTTTGCTCGACGGCCCGCCTGGATGAATGGCTGGTTGCCATTCCCGACGGGCGGGTCGCCGATTTCGACGGCCGGCAGAGAACCTCGACGGGCGGAACGATGTGTTCTGCCCGTCGAGGTTCTCTGCCGTGTGTACACGGCCTAATATTAATGCATCAGCCCTATAGCTTCTTATGACAATAAGTTATGCATTTAACCACTTGATACCCACCCGCCGTCAAATGACGACGCGCATGCCCAGCAGTCGCGATCACCCGCGATCGCTCGTTACAGAGCGAGGACCGGGAGCTGTGTATGTAAACACACAGCTCCAGGTCCTGTCAGGGGAGAAATGCCTGATTGTATGTTCATACAATGTATGAACAGCGATCAGTCATTTCCCCTAGTGAGTCCACCCCCCCTACAGTTAGAACATGTACATAATATAACTGGGTACTAACATTTATAGGTAAAGTTGATCCGGGGAAAATCAGATTGCCTCTCTGGAATGGAATTTTTTCCCCTGCTGTAGCAAATTGGATCATCCTTTGCTGTTTTTTTTTTTGCCTTACTCTGGATCAACTGTGGGTATATGGGTTTGTGTATATGGGATTGTATGATATTATTTCTTATTTATTTATTTATTTATTTATGTTTATGGTTGAACTAGATGGACTAGGTGTCTTTTTTCAATCTGATTGACTATGTAACTATAGAACGTTCCTGTGGTGTGCAGCCGTTCTTTTCTTCCCCAGTCATGTTAGGACATGGAAGGCATTGGAAGAATTTACCGGGCCCTGGTTTCCCTAAGGTTGGAACCTACTGCTCTAGACTAGTCTGTGAAATGTAGCTGGGCTATCGTGTTTACTAGAATCGCACGATGGGGTTGATTTACTAAAAGAGCAGACAACGTTCACATAGTTTAGTAAATTAAGTGATACTGTGCTTAAAAAATTATAAAAAATAATATGCACTGTAAAGGAACATAAACACAAAACGTAGGAATAATGCTTGCACCTGATTGGATTGCAAATAGTCTTCCTTAGCAAAGTCAAATTCACAGTGTCTTTAGTGAATTGGTAGTGTCAGCTGGAATCAGGGCTGTCTTAATGAGAGGGCACACCTGGGCACTGCCCAGGGGCCCCAGCTGCATGGGGGGCCCCTGAAATTTCTCCAAAGCAGCTGGCCCTTGAGCCCACACTGCCCTGAAATTGGGGGCCGCATGATGGCACTGAGAGTGATAGATACACAGGGGAGGCAGTCTGCCTCCTACCTACTTGATGTCTGTTTACCTGCACTGTCATCATTGTAGGGGCCCCCATAGCTTTACTTTGCCCAGGGGCCCATGATGCTATTAAGACGGCCCTGGCTGGAATCCATAAGCAGAAAGTTCCATTAACTAATTTTACAATAGCCATAGGAGGGATGTGTGTGTGTGTGTGTGTGTGTGTGGGGGGGGGGGGGGTAATTAGATATAAAGGCAATGGTTGAGGAATGGGCTCCTATAAGGTATCCAAAAACTTGGCTGTATAGTGTAAATGCAGCACATCAGCTATTGAAGCTTTAGGATATGATACGATTTATATCATTTTCATCAAGCAGCACTATCATCCAGTTAGCATCTAGTGAACCTGGCTGCCTAAACAATTATGAGACATGCAGTTCTATGTTAGACCTGAAGGTTGATCTGCTTATGTATTACCTTTCCTGATTCTTCCTCTCTACCCTCATCAGCATGCTAATACATTTTTTTGTTTTTCACGACATACCTTATTTTAGGCCCAGTACCATTATCATAAGACTAGAGTTCACCTTTAACCCCTTTGCGCCGGTGCCTCCCGGCTCTTTAAGGGATTTCAAATGCCGGGAGGCAGAGTTTATGATCACATGAAATCTCTGATTGACTGTCATGGCGATCACATGATCGGAAAGTGACAAGAAGCAATCAGGAGCTTTCTGTTAGCCACTGGTAACTTTGCACTCATATATGTCTGCAATTTGGTACACAAACATATGCAGCCTCTTGGCGCTAAGGCCCACAGAGAGGCCACATATGTATGCAATTAGGGGTTAAGTACAGAACTGCTAGGTTGAAAATGAATCCATTCTACCCGAATAACCTTTCATCTAGCTCTTATCTAAATACATTTCAATTTAACAGGAATCTGTAGCAATTAAACATCCTAAAACATTCTATTCAGACTTTCCACAAATGATATGATGATTATATTCCCTTATTCCAGACTTACTTGAATCTTTACTCTTACATTCGGAATGGTCAGAATCATCTGGGAAATAAATAAAATACATGGTTGGTCTTTTACAAGACAGCATTTAACTAGTTAGAGATAATATGGTAACCTATTAATGCTGCTCTTTCCAAGTATTCATATAACTGTGCTTACTATATAATCAGTTTTCATTGTGATTTATATTAAAAGCCAATATTTCCTTTAAAGCATACTGTACATGTGATTTTAAAATAAGAAATCTCATATCCAAAAGCAAAACTGTAAATTGATAAGCCATGGGGCTTCTGCTTTAAACTTTACATTTATAGCATGTATCCATTTGGAAATAATATACTGTAAATGATCTACATATTACATTTGATAATAAACTGCATGTTTACATTCACTTACTATTGACTAACTTATTACCTCTGCCATGAAGTCTTCTCTGAACATCAACACATTTTTCTTTAATTAATACTTTCTAAGGTTCGTTTTGAACCAGTGGCGGCTGGTGCTCAAAGTTTTTTGGGGGGCGCAAACAAACGAAAAAAAAAAAAAAAAAACAATTGCAACCTCACTGTGTCCATCAAACACAGCTACTGTGCCCATCAATTGCGGCCACTGTGTCCATCAATTGCGGCCACTGTGCCCATCAAACGCAGCCACTGTGCCCATCAATTGTTGCCACTGTGCCCATCAATTGTCGCCACTGTGCCATGCTATCAATTGTCGCCACTGTACCATGCTATCAATTGTTGCCACTGTGCCCATCAATTTCCGCCAGTTTGCCCCCTCAAAAACCGCCAGCTTTCCCTGTAAAATGCTGCCAGAATGCCCCCTCAAATACCATCAGATTGCCCCCCTGCCCGGCACTTACCTTTCTCAGGTCAGCCATCCTCCTTCCACTGTCCCTCGATGTCTTCTCCCGCCCTCGATGTCGCTTCAGCCAATCAGGTTACCGATAACCAGACCCGGTGAACCTGATTGGCTGAGACACATGTCAGTGTTAACCAGGGAACGCACTCTCTGTGCGTCCCCTGGTTAACTATTTGGAAGCCGATTAGAGCCAACAGGCTGTAATCGGAAAGCCTATCAGAGCCGCTGGCTCTGATAGACACTTCCAAAGCCAACCAACTACTGTTATTCAGATGGCCGGCGCTCACCAGGGGGGCAGCCATCTGAATATTGGGTGGCAGCAGGTGACTTGTTGTTAAGGTTCCCCTATTGAGATGGTTCCTGTAAGGACTGCGCAGGCGCAATCCTTGCCGACAGAAATCTCCGGACCTTCGCTGGCATCCAGGCTCATTCCTTAAAATCCATGTGGATTGGAGGACGCCCTTCTAACGTAGCCGACTGGCCACTTTTCTCAAATTCCACGTCACCCTGGATGCCGGCCATGGTTCAGAGATTTCCGTCGGCAAGGATTGTGCATGCGCAGTTCTTACAGGAACCATATTGTCAGATCACCGATGACAATAAATAGATTCATGCAATGCATGAATCTATGTATTGTTGACTTCAGTGGCGGTGCAGGAGCGAGAGGGGGCGTCGCTCCTGCGCCCACTATCGACGCACTGTCACTAGTTTAAAGTGGTAGTGCAGTTGGTTGAATAAATAAATACAAAATTTGCTGCAAGGCAATATCATAATGTACTAGTATGCATCACATACTAGCACATTATGAGAACCTTCCCCTAGAACAAATCCCTCTAGCACTCCGCTGTCACTGCTACGAGGGCTGACATCTTCCCCCCATCTACCTTCTGGGTTTGCGGCCTCCGGCTACATGAGTGACCAGGGGCGAAATGTCGTCACTCCTGCGCATGCGTGTAAGAGCCGCCATTTACAAAAAGGGGTTCTTAAGGTTTGATACTAAATGCCGAACCTTTAGTGCTCATGCGATGGTGATGTCACTGGCTGCATGCACTCTGAATATCTTCTAAACAGTGCAAGTTTAGAAGATTTTCACAGTACCTACAAGTTAGTCTTATTATAGGCTTGCCTGTAAGTACAAGTGATGTAAGAGAGTTACAGCTTTAAGGTTATGTCCCCTTGTTCTTTATTTTAGCTTAATTTAGAAAATACTGCCCTTATAAGGCCAAGATTAAGAACACAGAAACATGACCTTAGACTAGCAAGAAAAAAAATGTAAGTGCAAAGTTTTAAATAACACACGTTATACTTACCTGCTCTGTGTAATGATTTTGCACAGAGCAGCCCCAAACCTCCTCTTCTTGGGTCCCCTGCTGGAGCTCTTGGTCCCTGCTCTTTTTTTTTTCGAATGAAAAGCCTGTGGTGTGCATAACACACCCCAAAAACTTCACCCGATGCAGGAAAAAATGTGCACACACATAAAGAGTGAAACACAAAAAACTGTGATGGGTGCATCGTCAAATGATCCTCCGAAGAGGACCCAACCCTGATCCCCCGGGGCGTTAGGCTCCTGGCAGTGACTAGAGTAATCTGTGGTCCGTGCAGCCGAAGCCGACACGGACCCAACTTCCTTGGAGGGTCTGCCGAAACAGAACCCTCCTCGGTGAGGCTCCCCCGAAGGGAGACCCCATGAGAGCAGGTGAACTAAGCCAGAAGGCCATGTCCACCTACTCCCAAGAAGTTCAGGGCAGGCCCAAGGACCAGCTCCCTACTAATCACACACAAAGGTGTACAAAAAGTGCACCAACAGAGAAAGACATAAAAGTGACAAACAAGGGGGTAAAATAAAAATGAAAGTGGGGCAAAAGGAAGGTAGGAGAAGTGAGTGGAAAGTGGCCATCGTGCAATACCCCTGGTCCTAGCCAAAAGGCTCGGCCCTAGAGGCAGGTGTGAAAAGTGTGTTTGTGGAGATCGTGACCAAGGTGCCACACGATGAGTGCCCCTCAAACATTTGTGCAATGTATGGCACCCCTGGACTGCCACTCCAGGGGAACTATCTCCACAGGCTTTCCAACGGACCCTGACCCCCTGTTCCGGACCAGCAGCACACTTCCCAGCCAGGAAGGAAGGAAGAGAGATCGGGGAGAGCCCACCTCAGCAGGCTACTCCCACAACCCCCTTCCCTCCCACCTAATCACGTTCGGGAAATACTAACCGCTCCTACCGACGAAAAGAGGAGCAAGGATTCTCTCCCGAACAACTGACTGGGGCAGGCACCACCAAATCCAGGCCGGAGGCCAGGGGACCAGCCCTCCAGCATTCGACTTCATGCCTCTCTGTCCAAATCAGCAGGCTTCTACCTCCACGCCAGCAGGACTGCCATCCCTTTCCACCTCGCCGTGTACTGGGGACGGTCAGCATAGCACCACCTACTGGCAACTGATAAGAACAGATACTACACTTGATCTTAGCCAAAAGTGGTCTTCCATATTCTGATAAGCCCCCCGCCCGCAGACCCTCACAACCACCGGCCAGGGTTGTGGGGATGAGGCCCTTGTCCCCATCAACATGGGGACATTTTCCCCAATGTTGAGGGCATGTGGCCTGGTACGGTTCAGGAGAGGGGGGCCACACTCAGTCCCCCCCTCTTTTCTGCGGCCGGCCAGGTTACGTGCTCGGATAAGGGGTCTGGTGTGGATTTTTGGGGGAACTCTTTTTTTAAAAAAAAATTAGGGTGGAGTTCCCCTTAAAATCCACACCAGACCTGAAGAGTCTGAAATGGATATTTGGGGGGAACCCCACGTCATTTGTTTCTTTAATTGATGGCGAGGTTCCCCTTAATATCCATACCAGACCTGGTAATTGAATTTTTTTCTATTTTTTTTTCTTTTTTTTTTTTCAATTCATTATAGCTGCAAGTCAGTTTTAAATGACTTTTTTTCTTTCTGAACACTTTGTGCAAGGACAGCTCTAATGCCGCGTACACACGGTCGTGTTTTGCGATGAAAAAAAACGACGTTTTCTGTGAAGTAAAAAACGACGTTTTTGAAACGTCACTTTTCAAAGACAATTTTGCATACACACCATCGTTTTTTCACAAAAAGCGAGGTTACGTTCACCACTCTTTTCCATTGAAGCTCGCTTCATAACTAGCTTCTGGGCATGCGCGGGTTGAAAAACGTCGTTTTGAACGACATTTTTGCTACACACGGTGACTTTTTGTGAAACAAAAAACGACGTTTTGAAAAACAACACAAAAAATTCAAGCATGTTGGAATTTTTTTTTGGTCGTTTTTTTTAAGACAAAAAACAACGTTTTGCCCACACACGATCAATTTAAATGACGTTTTAAAAAACGTCGGTTTTTTTCATCGCAAAAAACGACCGTGTGTACGCGGCATAAGTGCGGGAAACATTCGCTATTTCACATGTTTACTTTACACCCCCCAGGTATGAAATTTAAAGGAATATTTAACTTTTATTGTTTCACTTTAAGCACTATTAAGTTCACTACTCCCGAAAATACTGACGTTTTTAAAACTTTTTTTTGCATTGATACATGTCCCCTGGGGCAGGATCCAGGTCCCCAAACACTTTTTAGGACAATAACTTGCATATTAGCCTTTAAAATTAGGACTTTATATTTCTCCCATAGACTTTAACAGGGTGTTCCGCGGCTTTTCGAATTTGCCGCGAACACCCCAAATTGTTCGTTGTTCGCCGAACAGGCGAACAGGCAATGTTCGAGTCGAACATGAGTTTGACTCGAACTCGAAGCTCATCCCTACCGCTAACACACTTCCTATCCTAACGTGACAACACTTACTGAACATTCTCTACTGCATAGAGGACACGCGCTGTCACTCCAGGCTGCTCTCTGTATTTGGACTATAGTACACCTCCCCCTCTGCTCTTCTGCATAGCAAAGTGGGAGGTGTTCTGTTGTTCACAGTAGATAGCTGGGAAAGCTGATAAGATTATTTGAGATTTCAGTTCAGCTCACAGAAAGTTACAAGGATGCAGAGGAAATATTTCTGTTCTTGCAAAAAAAAAATATATATGAATTCAGCTACTAAGGACTAGTAAACTGCAATATCTGACTTTCGTGTTTTTGGGTTTAGATATACTTTAAAATACTAACATTATGCTTTAACTATATTGAATTTTAGAAATACTTGCATAAATACTTCACTATCAGTTACATAAATACTTTACTATTAATTAAAGGTTATAACGTATACCTGATTTGGCAAGTGACAGCAGAGCCAGTAGGATTAAAAGCATCTTTGCTCTAAAAAGAAAAACATAGAGAAGCTTTAGAAGATTTCATAAAGAGAGCAACAGCATATTGCACTGTGTTTCTTCATTTGCTTAGGGTTCTATTAAATTCTGAGACAGGAAAACAAAAAAGTTCAATATTAAATTATATTTTGAAAAGTATTAGTAACAAATACCTTAGTGAGCAATCCTGCAGGTACTGGACCCCTGCCATCGTAGGCGTAAAAACTGCTCAAAGTTGAGTAGAATTTTTAAATCAAATCTCAAAAGGAAATATCAGATAAGATATCACATGACATAATTCCATGTTATGTGGTTAAGGTGCTTTGATCCACGCTGCCTTTTATATGTTAAAAGCTGAAATGGAAAGGGGAGGAGACCAGAAAGGGGAGGAGTATTGTCACAATGTACCCAATAGAGGAAAACGATGGATGGATTACATTTGGTAATGGTTTCTCAAATACTGATGCCTTGATGGAAAATATTCAACCGTCATTTAAAACTATCTGCATGACTATGGTATCCCAGAATATACCCATTGCTGCTAAAACCCCACAACTTATACTCCATTCTTATAACTTTAATAAATAATGAGACCACACCGTTAACTTGGAGTAAAAACTGGCCCTAGCAGCCTCCTTTATTTTAAATTAACTTTAACCCCTTCCATACAGGGCATTTTCACCCCCTTCCTGCCCAGACCAATTTTTAGTTTTCAGCGCTGTTGCACTTTGAATGACAATTGCGCGGTCATGCAACACTGTACCCAAATTAAATCATTATGTTTTTTTCCCCACACAAATAGAGCTTTCTTTTAGTGGTATTTGATCATCTCTGCTGTTTTTATTTTTTGCGCTATAAACAAAAGAGCGACAATTTAAAAAAAAAAAACACAATATTTTTTCCTTTTTATTTAATACATTTCACAATTTATTTTTATTTTTTTAACTTTTTTTTTCCTCAGTTTAGACCAATACGTATTCTTCTACGTATTTTTGGTAAAAAAAAAAACGCAATAATCGTATATTGATTGGTTTGCGCAAAAGTTATAGCGTCTACAAAATAGGTGATAGATTTATGGCATTTTTATTTTTTTACTAGTAATGGCGGCGATCTGCATTTTTTTTTGTGACTGTGACATTGCGGCGGACATATCAGACACTTTTGACACGCTTTTGGGACCATTCACATTTACACAGCGATTAGTGCTATAAAACTGCACTGATTACTGTGTAAATGTGACCAGCAGGGAAGGGGTTAACACTAGGGGGCGCTGAAGGGGTTAAAATGTTGCCTAAAGTGTGTTCTAACTGTTAGGGGGAGGGGGACTCACACGGGGAGGAGATCGATGTGTGTTCCTCTGTACTGGGAACACACATCAGTCTCCTCACCGCTGACAGGAGGTGGATCTGTGTGTTTACACCAGTGTTTCTCAACTCCAGTCCTCAAGCCCCCCCAACAGGTCATGTTTTCAGGATTTCCCTCAGATGAAAAGGCTGTGGGAATTACTAAGGCAGTGAAACTGATCAAATCACCTGTGCAAAATAATGGAAATCCTGAAAACCTGACCTGTTGGGGGGCCTTGAGGACTGGAGTTGAGAAACACTGGTTTACGCACACAGATCCACACTCCTGCCGTGATCAGCGGGTATTAACATTTAAATAACATGTAAACAGCCACATTTCCTGAAAACAATTCTATCCATAACTAGCGCTGGACTTTGCAGGTACCACCAAAAACACTCTTGTAACCTTTTTTTAACACTGTATAACATTTTGGCACTGTGATACCTAACCTCTGGTCATAGGCCTCAAGCCAACAAGCTGGGTCAGAGACAACCACTGACCGCAGTGCCACCATTAACCAACATTCCAGCCACACCTTAGGTGACTGGAAAACATAACACCCCTTCAGCACCCATACCACCGATAGGTACTGACATCCTTCTATGAGGTATTTCTTCTCCTGCAAAGTCCAACACCCGCCACCAGCAACCAAAGGTAACACCTTACCTTTGGGCGCACCTCCACACCCTCACAGCTCGCTGTACCCCCTCCTGCAGGCCAAACACACTCCTGTCGATGCCCACCTCCGTAAAGGTGAACTCCATCACCCCGCAGGTATCTCCATGTCTCCACCTCCAATTCCGGGTGCCTGACCACCCAACCACCTTTTCCTGATCACAAACCTCCCCACATCTCCGTTAATCCTCCTCCTTGCTCCTTGCTCTGTTCACTCCCTCCACTGACCTTGCCATCCTCCATGATGTCCTTGCCACCATGTACAACCAAACTACACTCGTGTCAGGAAACGGCATGCAGATGCACATGAAATGGAACTCAATGTCCCCCGTGACATCCAACATCGACCAAAAACCCCTAAATCATTGCCCCCCACTTGAAGAACCATCACATCAGGTGTCTGGTCTAAGCGTGCAAACCGGTGCACTCACGGAACCATCCTGCTCCACTCCCAGTGAACCCTAGCCATCGTACACATGCCACCTGTCTTGGAACCCCCAGCTGTCGACCGACCGGTCGCACCTCCGCTCTCATAGCCCCCCAATGCCTGAAGGAATGGCCCAGTATCCAGACCAATCATTGTCCTGTACCTGAAAACAGTAAGTAACACATATATAACACCAATCATGATCTATCGGGAACCGTTACCAGCCCCCACCAACCCAAACAACAATTCATCCCGTTAAACAGTACCCTACACACTTTTTTTTTTTAAAACCTGATATGATAAAACCACCAGCAACTGCGGTCTGACATATAGCCGAAACCTCCTCGACTCCCACCTACCTATCCGCTTGACTGTTTCCTAATCAAGCCCATTACACCCGGCTTTCCCCGTCCCATCTGATCATTACTTTTTTTTTGGGATCTCCTCAAGAACAGGGTCACCCCATCTTGTGACCACAACCACCTCCGCCGCCCTCATGCCCTCCTGCACCTTTTTGGAAGGGCTGACCAACTCCCCCACTCGGAAAGCACCAAAGATCGCCATTGAAAAACAAAGCGCTAAACAAAGCCACCTCGTACCATGACGCACACAACTTCCCCAACACCCCCCTAATGCCCCTCAAGATGTCAAATGCCTTCTATAGCCTTTCATGGCCTGACGCCCCAAAAATCTTTAGTGAAATCTGGACACCCTAGACATTTAAACCAAGGCCAAACTCATCAATTTCCTATTCAGCACAGATTGCGAAACCCCAGCCTCCCTGTTCCTGGACAAAAAATACGAGACCAGGCCACGAACCTCTGGACCCAAAGGATCCACCTCCGCCTCCTGGACCAGTGCCTGCCATTCCAACCATACCTTCTCATAGGCCACCCATGTTCCCACACTCACCAATCGTCTGATCCAGTAGGAGACGATACCAACGGAATCCTCCAAAGCCATTCTGGACAAGGGACCCCGTGTTGTTCTACCTCCGGCGCCAGCTCCCGAAACCTGTCCTACTGAAAGCGAGACAAGGCATCTGCCATTACAGTTTTCACCCCTGGCAAATGCACCGCATAGACTAACATATTCAGCTGCAAACAGCGGAGCACCAGATGCCTCAGCAGACAAATAACCGATTTGAACAAATCTGTCTGCTGGCATTTTGGTTTGCTCGCGTGTACACGCCAAAATCCCCGCGAGCAAACCAAAATCCCCGTCACCGCACCAGGAAGTAAAACACTTCCGCGCATGCGTCGAAACCATTCGGCGCGTGTGCGAGAAGACATGTCTGCTGGTTAGCGTACTAACCAGCAGACATGTCGGGCGGACGGGTTCCCAGCTGACAGATTGGTAAGCATGCTTTCCAATCTGTCGGGTGGCCAAATTCCTTCGGCTCGCCCGTACACACGATCGAATCTGTCTGCTGAAACGGTCTAGCAGACCGTTTCCAGCAGACAGATTTGATCGTGTGTACGAGGCCTTAGTTGCAACTTCCGCAACCCTAGCAACTCCCTAATCTTCCCCCTTAAGGCCCTCCCATTTGTCCAGCGGCAAACGACCCTCCATAGCTTCCGAGTCGTTGACAATCCCCAAGAATTGGATGACCGAGGACCCTCGGTCTTCTCGGGCACCAAAGGGACTCCAAACTGTTCCGAAATGTGCTCGAGCGTGGCCAAAAGCATCGTGCAGGTACGAGCAGAAGCCGGACCAACGCAAAAGAAGTCGTCCCAGTAATGTATCACGCCGTGAACCCCGACCACCTACCAAACCACTCATTCCCAGAACGAACTAAAGTGTTCGAAGAATGCACCTGAGACGGAGCAGCCAATCGGCAGGCACCGATCCACATAGAATTCACCTCCCCAGTGGCACCCCAACAGCTGAAAGCTATCCGGGTGTACCGAAAGCAGCCGAAACACCGCCTCAATGTCCGATTTGGCATCAAGGCTCCCCGTCCACACCACCGAACCCAGCCAACCGCCGCATCCAAAGAGGTGTAACTCACCGTACAGTCCCCCGGGCTGATGGCATCGTTAACCGACCCCTCTTAGAAAAGGAAAGATGATGAATGAGCCGAAACTTGTTCAGGTCCTTCTTGGATACCACCCTCAACTGGGATACCACCAAATCAGCCAAGGGCAGGGATGGGAATGGACCACCCATCGGACCCAACGCCACCTCCTTCCGTAGTTTCTCCGAAACCAGCTCAGAATGTTGACGCGCGGACCGCAAATTCTTGGACACCGGCGGAAACACCGACAGCCAGCACGGAATACGAAACCCTTCCGAAAAAAAACCTTTCCCCAACAGCTGGGCCGCCACCCTATCCGGATACCCACCGAGAAACGGCCGCATCCTTCCCACCATCAACGGAGTCCTCCCTCTTGTGCGATGACTCTCCAGAATGTCCCTTCCCTAAAACACCTGGAGGAGGGGTGGGTGCCCCCGCAGCACAAGCACTCATGCTTGAACCTATCGGATCCCCCAAACTTGCAGCTACCTTCGTTAAACTGCCAGCAGATTCCCGTCTTTCTTTCCCGACCGATTGTACTGAGGAAGAGGTTCCACCGCGCCCCCCTAAAAACGGCATGGATGGACGTGGGGCAGACATAAGCTGCATCCAATGGCCAATATCCTTAGTGTCCCAACGAAAAACCGGCCTGATCGCCCTGCGCTGCCTAAACCGCTCGTTATACCGGAGACTCCCCGTGCCCCCGTAACCTCGGTAGGCCTCGTTGATCGCTTCCTGATAGCTAAAAAGAGCCGAACAATTTTCAGGGTTCTTCTCACCTACCACACTCGGCACGATCGAATAAGCCTGCGACCAATTCGCAAATGTCCCAGGTATAAGCCTAAACCTCCGCTTTTTCTATCCTCTTTCCTGGACTCCTCTGGCCTAACCTTATCCAGATTAAACTTCTCCAGGGGCAACAGAGCAAAGATCTCAACATATTCACTTTTCCAAATCTCCCCCCCCCCTTTTAACTGACACACCAAGACCTCCAGCCTGCCAAAAAACGCTGCAAGCCCAAGTCACAGCAACACCACCCAGGGCCCTGCCCCCCTCAACAGACACCCCACCTTCCCAACGCGGGCACCGTCACCAGACATCCCATCAGACAGTAAAGAAGCATTAACAGAAGAAACCGACTTACCGGCTGTGGCTGCCATTGTGCATGCATACAACAGCACTATGAACGATACAACCAGTTACTCACCCTACCGTTTGATGTTTGGAAGGGAAGCCCGATTACCAGTTCACTAAGCTTT
The DNA here is from genome assembly GCA_029574335.1 of Rana kukunoris. Taxonomy (NCBI): domain Eukaryota; kingdom Metazoa; phylum Chordata; class Amphibia; order Anura; family Ranidae; genus Rana; species Rana kukunoris. Next base: position 142,796,080 of record CM056055.1, read on the forward strand.
TGGAGTATCCCTGGATCATACATCTGCAACCATAGGGTTACCTTGTGGGAGACCGATTAAGAAAAAGTTTAAAAACAGCTTATTAGAAGGCCCAGGCTAGTTCAGATAAGTGGGAGCAGAGAAATAAAAAAAACTTTGACCTGAGATTTAGGATACAAGACCTACAGCCAGGAGACCGAGTATTATTGAGGAATCTGGGTGTCCCAGGAAAGCATAAATTAGCTGACCGCTGGAAGTCTCAGCCATATATTGTATGCAAACAGTTACCTGGTCTTCCCGTATACCAGATCAGGCCAGAAGGAAGTGTGGGCCCTTTAAAAACTTGGCACAGGAATCACCTGTTGCCCCTCACTGAAGCTGTTCGAATACCTCCTACATCTGCTCATCTGGAATTGCCCTCAACCTCCAGATCATCTGGGCCGGTCACTAGATCCCAAATGACACATCCAGATACAGAATATTAAGAGTCCATAGATGAATGGATAGGGTCAGAGTGGTTATGGTCTTCCCAACAACCAGAGCCTAGTACTTCGTTCCTGCCCTCATCTGAAGTGACAAATAGTGGGACACTTCGACTGGAGGCCCCTGAATTTGTGCCCCACAATGTGCTTACTGAGGAGTTAGAGGAGGATGGTGACTCGTTATCCACAGGGGATTCCATAGAGGCCTCAAGCCTGCCCGACAAAACATTTAGTGATTCAGGATATGTGGAATCTACTATGCCTGACCCAGAGGACAGTGAAATTGATCTTATCTCTCCTGAGCCTATGATTCCTAAAGGACAGAGGGAAATAAGGATCATTCACCCACCCAAGAGACTGACTTATGATCATTTAGGAGAATGCTCTGAAGAATCCAATACTTTACCTAGTCCTCCCACCGAAAATTTGGTGGACAGCCCCAGCTCACCCCTTGGCACATCTGAACAAGACACTTCAGTGTTAGTAAGGAGTGGACAGAGTAGCTTGTCCTTACCTAAAAATTGGTGGGAGGATCCTCTGTCTACTTTATGTCATAAGATGAGTTGTTTGACTTTGAGTACTGTTAGGAATAATGCACAGTATTTGTTGCCTTGCATAATCTAATAAACTTTTTCTCCGCGTGTATTTACAAAGCATGTATCAGGATACATACTGTTGTCCTCTTTGGGGACCAAAGACTTTGAGTGGGGGGAGTGTGTAGCGGGATCATACTATAGTGGACTATTGATAGTGATGTTTACCTGAATCCCCACCGGAGTTCCAGTTACATTGTACATATGTGTTTATTTGTGTTCTTAAAAAAGCAATGCATTGTCGGACTATAGGTACCAGGAGAAACGGTCTCCAGTGAGAATTAGTAGGAATAGACTACACTTCCCACAATGCCTTGCCCTCCTGGAGCACATGACACCTCCGCACAGCCTTATGGGGGAGGTTATTTAAGGGCGGGGAGGAGCTGAATTTGCTCTCTTGGGATCTGCGCTCTTTCCTCTGCGGAAGAGGGGAGAGCACTACAGCTAAGTAGCTAGGCCTAAGAGGAGATCCATCTGGGGACCAGCCATCCGGAGAGAGACAAGACCAAGTGCCTCCAGCTCGTGCTTCCAAGAGACTGGAGAAAACTCACCAGCTGACAATTGTAACAGTGGAGAGCCGAATACCGCAGACCGTGTGTTGCAGAGCGGTGACTGATTGGCGTGTGTTCGTGAAGGACTCAGGCGGACTGGGCCAGCTCGGGTGAGGGGGCACTTGCCCAAGCTCCAATATTACCCCAGCCTATAAACTAATGGTACTCCATAAATCAGAGCCACGTATTGTTCACTGATTTATTTTATTTTATTATGTTCAAAATTGGTCTCTGTCTCAGCTTGGCTGTGCTATGGGCTGTCTATTGTTACTGGGGTGTAGTTCCTACCCCCATAGCGATAGGTGGCAGCAGTGGAGTCGAGGTTTGGGTGCTCTTTCCCAGCGGCCAATCAGGAGGGTTCAGCCTCGCTTTGTATGCTAGGGGAAGGGTATTTATGGGGCAGACGCCATTAGTCTGGGTTCTTCTTCGGAGTGCAGCACCCACCTTTAGGATGACTGCGCTTCACAGTGCCCAGAACATTTGAGCTGTGGCAGGGAGCCCAGTAGTCGACTGGGTTCCCAATCCTAAAGATCCCAAGCGAGATAGCTGTTCGTGGGGGGAGTCCATCTGAGAAGAGCCAATGAGAGGCTGGCGTTTCAATAGGGTCCCGACAAACCACCGGGGATCAAGGTAGCCGGACACTGAGAGGCTGGTCACCCGTCAGTTGGTACCTGAAAACTTTCTGAAGTCGATCCAGACGCAATTCTATCAAGAGGATCATCTCCGTAATCAAAATCACAGAGAGGGCCTGTGGCAGAGGTTTTTCCCTGAGTCCATTTCAGGAGGGTCTGTGGCAGAGCCTTTTCCATCAAGTTCGAGCGATACCCTGGCTGCCAGGTCAGTGAGAGTGGGCCTGTCCAGATACGCTATACCCACTCTGGCTAGAGTGGCGGAGAATACAAAGCGTTGTTGGGAGCAGGATTGTTTCCCTATTGTTGAGCCTAAGTCTGCTACTTCTTCTTTTACTTCACCTCTACTCTTCATCACAGGTTTTAATGTTTTTACCCAGCTGGGTAATAAAGAACACAGAAAAAGACACCTGTCGTGGAAATTCCGTTACTGCTATATGCACCATACACCCCTAGGACGGTGGAAGAGCCACGAGGTAACGTGCCACCCAAAACAAACCAGCAGGTCCTCCAGGGGTAGTGCTACATAACCTTTTGGTCAAAGGTTTCCCAAAAATAGACAGATTTTCCACTTCCTCACGACCCTGTCTTCTTCCTCCTACCAGATGCCAGAAATCTATGTGCGAATGTCCATACCTCGATTAATACGTTGTTTAAAAAATGTATTTTATAAATATCAAAAATATGGCATGGGCATCTGTGCAGAGGTCCCTGAAATACACAAAGCCGTTTCTCGAAAGTTGACCTACCCTGGAGAGCACCACTACAAGAGGGTATCGCATGGCCGGTCCCTATACTCAATACTGCCTGAGATATCATGCTTGGTATGGGGAAATTATAATTGCTGATTACCCTGATCTGTCAATATAACACACTGTTTAAAAGTCTATCATTCAGGTTATGCCACTTTTGATGGATAATACCAGAATGCAACCATAACACAAGTTTGCTCTAATGCTGCGTACACACGATCAGTTCATCAGACAAACCTATCATGTGTGGGCCCCATCGTTTTTTTTATCCATCAGTCAAAAAACTAGGAACTTGTTTTAAAATTATCTGATGAATAAAAAACCTATAGAAAAAAAACGATCATCTGTGGGTACGTCCATTGGATAAAAATACACGCATGCTCAGAATCAAGTCGACGCATGCTTGGAAGCATTGAACTTCATTTTTTTCAGCACGTTGTTGTGTTTTACGTCACTGCGTTCTGACACGATCGTTTTTTTAACTGATGGTGTGTAGGCAAGACTGATCATCAGTCAGCTTCATCGGATATCTGATGAAAAAATCCTTCAGACCGTTTTCATCAGACGAACTGATCGTGTCAACTAGCTGCACAGCAACTGTTTCCTTGTTGAAATATCAAATTTATTTCATCTATTATTTTTCATCATATCGATACCATTATTTTTGAGTTTTTTTTAAACCACAGCCAGCTAACTTCTTAGGCTGTTTACCAGTCTATACTCTTCCCTCCCCCTTATCCCACGAGTCTATCAGGGACCTCTGTGCAGATGCCCATGCCATATTTTCCATATTTATGAAATACATTTTGAAACAACACATTAGTCGAGGTTTGGAAATACGCACATAGATTTCTGGCGTCCAGACGATTGTTTGTTTATATGTTTTTATCTGTAGTATTTTTTGTCTTTTGTCTTGTGCTCTGTGTTGCATATCCAGAGACTATTTGACGCAGTAGCCTTTGGATAAATGTCATGTTTCTGTGTCTTAACTATTAACTATTTCTGTGTCTTAACTATTAACTTTTACCCCCCATTTAAAACAAAATAACTGTGAACTATAAATATATTTAAAAAATATATATATTGTATTTAACCACTTCCTTACCGGGCCATAATAATATGACGCCGGCAGGAACCCTCTCTCCCCCCCTCCCTCCGGGTGGCCATCATATGACTTCCTTTCTTCCCAGCCGTCTAAGGGGCACATCCACGGCAATGCTTGTGACCCAGTGCACGTGCCCGGCGGCCGCAATGTCCGCCGGGCACCTGTGATTGCCCGCGATCACGGCAGGAGTGTGGATCTGTGTGTGTAAACACACAGATCCACCTCCTGTCAGAGGTGAGGAGACCGATGTGTGTTCCCAGTACAGAGGAACACACATCGGTCTCCTCCACATGTGAGTCCCCTCCCCCTACAGTTATAATCACTTAGTAAGGAACGTATTAACCCCTTCAGGTTAGTAGTAGTTAGCACACGCCACTTATCCATATACATTGAAAAGTAAGCGAGTCTTCAATACCTTGCGAAAATGGATTAGCAAGTTAATTTTCTGCATACTCTCAGGAAGATTTTTCCATAGAAATACACCAAAGATTTGGAGAGTTTTTCCACCAGCTGTTGCAAAATTATGTGGTTTAGGCATAAGGCGGTTTGATTAGCCGAACCTAAAGATTTTGTGGGAGTATAGTGGGAAACTATACTGGATAAATAAATTGGACCTTGACTCAAATATGCCTTAAAAACTAGGCTGAGGGCCTTAAATTCAGCCCTTTTGGCAATAGGTAGCCAGTGAAGCTCTCAAAGAGAGCTTGTGACATATTCTCTGTGATTTAATTCTTTGATAAGGCGGGCAGCATGATTTTGAACTAACTGCATTTTAGCAATCCATTTCTTAGGGAAATTTTATAAGAAAACATTCAAGTAATCCAACCTGGAAAGTATGAAGGCTTGTACTATTTTTTTTTTCGATTCACTTTGGTAAACAGATTTTATAGCTTCCGAACAAAATATAGATAGTAGCTTGCATTTTTCACGATATTTAAGACATGTGGTATAAATGTGAGTTCTGAGTCAAACCAGACCCCTAAGTTCTTGATCTTTTTGGCAGGCGTTGGAATAGTGCCAAATAATATAGGTCAGTTCGAAATTGGTGATATAGATGTCATTTTACCGATTAAAAGAACTTCAGTCTTAGCAGTGTTAATACCAAGCCTACTAATAAGCATCCATTGATGTATTTCGGGTAAACAAAGTTGGAGTCTCAATTGCATGTCTGTGCAATTGAGCCATATCTACCAGTATTTGTGCGCCATCTGCGTAAGTTTGAGCCTCCAAGCCATATTTCGTTATAATGTCTGGCAATGGCCGCATAAAGGCCAGTGGTGAGATGGCGCTGCCTTGAGGAACTCCACAATGTAGATGGCGAGGGATAGATCTATAATCTCCTAAGCGAACTAAATTTGTGCAATTTAAAAGAAAGGACTTTAGACAATTCTGAATTTTGCCTTTTATTCCATGGAATTCCATGTGATTCGTCAGGATATCGTGGTCTATTGCATCGAACGCCGCTGAGAGGTCTAGTAACACCGATGCGGCTGATCCTCCGGCTTCCTTAACCACTTAAGACCCGGACCAAAATGCAGGTAAAGGACCTTGCCCCTTTTTGCGATTCGGCACTGCTTCGTTTTAACTGACAATTGCGCGGTCGTGCGACGTGGCTCCCAAACAAAATTGGCGTCCTTTTTTTCCCACAAATAGAGCTTTCTTTTGGTGGTATTTGTTCACCTCTGCAGTTTTTATTTTTTGCGCTATTAACAAAAATAGAGCGACAATTTAAAAAAAAATTCAAATTTTTTTACTTTTTGCTATAATAAATATCCCCCAAAAATATATAAAAAAACATTTTTTTCCTCAGTTTAGGCCGATACGTATTCTTCTACGTATTTTTGGTAAAAAAAATCGCAATAAGCGTTTATCGGTTGGTTTTCGCAAAATGTATAGCGTTTACAAAATAAGGGATAGTTTTATTGCATTTTTATAAAAAAAAATTTTTTTACTACTAATAGCGGCGATCAGCGATTTTTTTCGTGACTGCGACAATATGGCAGACACTTCGGACAATTTTGACACATTTTTGGGACAATTGTCATTTTCACAGCAAAAAATGCATTGTTTACTGTGGAAATGACAGCTGCAGTTTGGGAGTTAACCACAGGTGGCGCTGTAGGGGATGTGTGACCTAATGTGTTTGTTTACAACTGTAGGGGGGTGTGGCTGTAGGTGTGACGTCATCGATCGCGTCCCCCTATTACAGGGATGACGCGATCGATGCTGCAGCCACAGAGAAGCATGGGGAAGCCGTGTGTACACACGGCTCTCCCCGTTCTTCCGCTCCAGGGACGGATCGCCGCACTCCAGCGGCGATCGGGTCCGCGAATCCCGCGGTCCCGATCCTGGAGCTTCGGACCGGGTCGCGGGCACGGGCCCGCGGGCGCGCGCGCCCGCGACCCACGGCTGGGTACTAAAATCAACGTATATATACGTTGATGTGCCCAGCCGTGCCATTCTGCCGACGTAAATGTGCAGTAGGCGGTCCTTAAGTGGTTAAAGGGGTTGTAAAGGTAAACGTTTTTTTACCTTAATGCAGCTTTCCATCGTGCGAGCTCCCTCGCATGAAGATGGAAAGCTTTTGCGGGAAGGAGCCTAGACAGCCGCCGAGGGACCCCAGAAGACAGCTTTCCGGGCCACTCTGCGCAAAACAAACTGCACAGTGGAGGCAAGTATAAAATGTTTGTTGTTTTTTTTTTTTTTAAATCCTGACTTTAGTGTCGCTTTAAGCAAAAAGGAGTCTTTCGCGCATGGCTAATGCACATACTTCTGTGCCTTGACCAGGCCTGAATCCCGATTGGGTGTATTGGAAAAGATTGTTTATTTCCATATCATATTGTAACTGATCAAAGACCACACATTCGAGGATCTTGGCCAGGAATGGTATCGCAGTTATCGGTCTAAAGTTCTTTAGGTTGGCAGGCTCTAAGCCTGCCTTCTTCAACAGCGGTGAAATGATGGCATGTTTCAATTGAGTGCTATATACTTTTGCACAAACCAATCAATATACGCTTGTTGCAATTTTTTGTTAAACTTTTTAACAAACTTTGTTGCACACTGCACAGTGACTTTTCAGTTAGAGAAAGGGTTTTCCTTTGCAATTTTGTTTGTTGATGGCTGTACTTTAATTAAATACAGCAATAAATTATATTGTATTTAATTAAAGTGCATCAAAAACCAAAATTGCAAAGGTAAGGCAAACCTTTTCTCTAACTGAAAAGTCACTGTGCAGTGTGCAACAAAATGAGCCTATCACGAACAGCAGGCTTGAGGCAAGCTCAGTGACAGGTGACAATACCCCACCCACACTAAAGACCCTCTCCGATGGGGTGCTAGTTGCTGCATTTAGTTAAAGTGCATCAACATAAACAAAATTGCAAAGGCAAACCCTTTCTCTAACTCAAAAGTCACTGTGCAATAAATATTGTTTGTGCAGTGACAGTGTGCAACAAAGATTAAACATTCAAATGACATGTAGTTATACTGTATTTGGATTGAGCTAATAAAACAACAAAAAATCCTGAGGTAACTTTTAGTTGAATTGAACATGTAAAGTTTACATGTTCAACTTCAATTCAACTATTGTAAACACTAACACCATTTTAACCACTTAAGGACCGCCGCATGTACATTTACGTTGGCAGAATGGCACCGACAGGCACATCAACGTATATATACGTTGGTGCCTTGGGGGGGATCGGGGGTCCGATCGGACCCCCCCCCCCGTACATGCAGTGGTCCGCGCCGGCTGCAGGAGCGATCCGACAAGAGGGGGCTGCTATTCGATTTTGTCCACCCCCTCCGGATCGCTCCCAGCCAATGCGCACGCCGGCCCACCCTGTCACTTCCTCCTTCCTGTGTAAACACAGGAAGGAGGAAGCGATGTGATCTCTCCCTTTGTGTTTTTTTCAACCACCGCTGAGGAGAGATCACAACACAAGTAAGTCTGAACTAACAGTACACTTACACACAGACACATAAACACATTTAACCCCCGCGATCGCCCCCCCTCCCCCCTGTCACAGTGTCACTGAATGCAGTAATCATACATTTAGTGTCAGTGTGACAGGCAGTGTGACAGTCAGTTAGTGTTAGGTCAAGGGTAGCCCCCGTACCCCCCTAATAAAGTTTTAACCCCCTGATCACTGCCCTAGTTAACCCTTTCACTCCCTATTGCCAGCATCACTAAGCGATCATTTTTCTGATCGCTGTATTAGTGTCGCTGTTCCCGCTAGGTAGCTAATTTTTTTTATTGCATTTTTTTTTTACTAAAGACATGTGGCTAAATAAATGTTGGCCTAAATGTATGACTAAAATTTAGTTTATTGATTTTTCTTATAACAAAAAGTAAAAAATATTGTTTTTTTTTTCAAAAATGTCGCTCTATTTTTGTATATAGCGCAAAAAATAAAAATCGCAGAGGCGATCAAATACCACCAAAAGAAAGCTCTATTTGTGGAAAGAAAAGGACGCAAATTTTGTTTTGGAGCCACGTCGCACGACCACGCAATTGTCTGTTAAAGCGACGCAGTGCCGAATCGCAAAAAGGGGCCTGGTCATTTACCTGCATTTTGGTCCGGGTCTTAAGTGGTTAAACATTCTTTGCAAGGAAAATGAGCCTATCAACAACAGCAGGCTTGTCACCTGTCACTGACAGGTGACAATACCCCACACACACTAAAAAACCTCTCCGATTGGGGTGCTCGTTGCTGGAATGGCCAGGTATTTTCTTGCCAGACGACTTGTGAGTCTTGTGCTGGGCTGATGCTGCTTCCACCAGTCAAGTGGGTCAGTTTCAGGATCCACCTAAGGACCCAATAAGTATGAGGTGAACTCTGCTTCGATTTTGTCCTTTACTGACTGGTGGCACAGTGCAGATGCTGCTTTCTTAAAGAAGGCAGCTAAAGTTTTCTTCTTAAGTGAGCTTGTCTGTTCTTCTTGGCACATTTGTACAGCAGCCGGACCTTCTTCCTCTGAGCAGAGGGTAGAGAGCTCAGTGACGCATATATTGAGAGTCCAAAATGTTGTGCAGACAAAAATGGAAAAATTCCCCCAGGGGGCTTTTAAGCGACATACTGTATAAAATATATTAAATTCAAAGACATGGAAATGTATAAAAGAGATCTTTACTAGGTTTCTGTATCACAAGTAATAAAGATGAAGATGCAGATAGTTGTAATATTAAAAATAAATTCAGGTTACAGACAGTTTGAGACCTACTGTATCTCAACAATGATTAAATATTAAATGATACAATGGAATATATATAGTGCCATTGATGGAGTAGCTTCCATAAAAATACCCTGACGCGTTTCGACCACAAATTGGTCTTCTTCAGGGGGATTTGTATTCTGGAAATATGTAAAAAAATGTATGTTAGGATACTAACATTCTAGCAAAATGCTGGCACCCATAATACAAGTAGTGGGGATATATTTACCGCTCAAAGCATAAGGGAGATAACATGTAACCAGATATGATAGTCGTGGTGCAGACAAAGGATCCTGATATCCTCATGAAAAATGTCCCCCATTTTTCCAGGCGGAGTCAACCAAACAGAGGCTTGCAGAGAGTCTCGGGTGTAGACCTGCGAGAGGGGGGGCGGGCTAGGAAAAATAGGCGACACCCATAATGATTCAATATGTGTTTATAATAAGAATTTATTTATAAAGGAATATGGTGAAGTATGAAGGTATTGTTGATACTAAAGCTGGTAAGGTGGCTCAGCGGGCTAATGCTCCGTTGCAGCAATCTGTGATCACCTGAGCCCTCAGGGTCGCAGGTTCGATCCCGGCGGGGTCCACTCAGGTCGGTAAAATGAGTACCATTGATTTGGGTAATAGTGACTATGTTACTATATAAGCGCCTCGAGACCCGATGAGCTACAGCTTCGGCTGTGGCTTCAGAAGCTTGCCTGGCAAGTTAAGGTAAGACAGCGCTATATAAGACTTGCATTATTATTTTATTATTATTAAAATCATAATATCATGTTATTATTGTTTTTAAATATACCAAAACCATACACATGGTAGGTATAAAATATAAGTGAATGCAGAGTGAACATGCTGCTAGTGGATGAAGTGATTGAAAAGAATAACAGAAAAATGTGTGGTGCAGAAAGTGATGTGTATGGGTGTATAAGTACCAGAGTGCATATTAGTGCACCTTGTATGGGTTTGGGAATACAAGTGTGTGTGTACAATAATGTGCAAAAAAAAAAAAAAAAAGGGGGAGAGGAAAGTGAGGAGAAAGAGCACTATGTACAGTGAAAAGTGAAAAAACAAAACAAAAAATACTAACAAATCAGGTGGCATAAGCAGAAGATTAAAGATGTCAAAAGTGAAATAAATTATGTGTGAATGGTGAAGGTCAGTGTGATTGTATTTCCCAGTGCTGGTATTTGTAAATAAAGGTCCTTTCACACGGAGCGGACCGTTTTTCGACCCGCCCCATGTGTGTCTGTCGGCTCAGCGGGGATACCCGCTGAGCTGTCGGCGGACAGGGCGGTCCCTGCACACTGTGCAGGGACCACCCTATCTCTCCTCCGCTCTCCCCTATGGGGAATCGGATGAATATGGACCGTGTGTCTGTATTCATCCGATCCGATCCTTCAGACGGAAGAAAAATATGTATTTTAAAGCAGTAATGATATTGCTAAGTAACTACAGAGTGTAGTATAATGTGCAAAAGCAATATGAATATATGTAGTATGGTGGATCTAGTATTCACATGGGCTCGTGAAGCCATGTCCAGGAGCTCGTCATTCTCAGGGTCACTGTATTTCTGTTCAAGATAGCACATAATATTTATTTTATTGTAGCAGTGGGATCTACATGTTTATCCTCGCGCTGAAGGAGACTTGTTTTTTGACAGATGCAGCACAGGTTTTATGTATGAAACGCTTACATAAGATTCTCCAGAAAGCGAGTCAGTAAAGCCCTGAAGTGGTTTGATAGCTTTGTTTGTGGCATCTAAAACCTCCAAATCTTGCCACGTAGGAACAAGATGGCGGGTTTTCTTGTCAGCACCCAGAACACAGACGATTGCGCTCTCTTGTTCAAGATATATTTCAATCATTTTTTCACGCAAACCCATCTTGTAAGTGACTATTTGATGAGGAGGAAGACCCAGCTCTGCCTGAACCTCTGCCACGCCCCATCTTTTTTTCCAACTATATGAAAAGGCAGAAACTGCCTTTTTACACATTCCAGTGGCACGATCAATCCGTAAAATAAAATAGGTTTTTAAACTCACGAAAATTCTCGTACGATGGAAAAAAACGATCGGAAGTGATGTCACGTGTTGTAATGTATTTGTATTGTATTGTCGGACGACGGCTGTACTGACTAAACGAAAATCGGACGATCGGACATCGGACGAGAACAATTTTCGCGCTTGTCCGATCGAATTTAATCGGATGAACGGTCGTGATCGGCTGTCGAAAGTAGTGTACACACGATCCGAAAATCGTACGATCCATCATCGTACGATCGTTTTCGTCCGATATTCGGATCGTGTGTATGGGCCATAAGCCAGGTGCAGGGGAGTCAGGATTGCCAGGAATCAGTGCAGGCCCGGAATTGGGTGTAGCAAGATGGCCGCTGGTCACACTGCCAGATCCATGTGTAGCGCTACCCCCGAAGGAGCCGCTGATTGATTGTTGGGATGGGCACATTAAGTTACCCTAGCGTTGTCTAGGGGTGTGATGCAGGAACAAAATAGAGAGTGGAGGTCCAGACAGTCAATAAAGGTTTTTTCAATGCTTTATTTCCAGGCCAACACAGCCAACATCAACTTCAGTTAAGAAGAAAAAAAAGGTTGATGAAAGAAGAGGAGAACTTGCGGTGTCAGGCCTGGATATGAATGGGCAAGCCTGCCCTCAGTATTACCAATTTGTAAACTCGTCACCACTCCTGCCTGAGTGGGTGAAGTGCCCACGGACAGGTCTCTCCCACGAGCCTGGCACCCGAGGTGTCACTTTGAATTTCTGTGAGGAACAGGTCTCACACACACAGACCTGGCTCTAGAGCCTCTGCCACAGGCCAATTACTTTAGATGAGATTAGGTGCATGAACAGAGCGAATCCTCCCAGTAGACTCTAGCACAGGTCACCGGGAGACAGTAAAGCGTACCTGTCAGCATCCCGGTCACCAGATCCCCGATTGGTTTGTTCAAGCCTTGTTGGACAACCTGCCTCCGGGGTTCCCCTCAAGCCAATCCCCTAATCGCACGGCACCCAGCCTAGGATCCTTTTAATTGGACTGGGAACCCAGTAAGTCACTAGGGTCCCCTTTCACCTCTGGTTGAGGCTCGGTGAAGCCTGTAAGCTTGGCCAGGTGGGTCACGCCGGCGGGATCCATGGATGCACGCACTCTAAAGGTGGATGCCGCACCTGGAACCGGGACCCCGCGAAGATTTAGAACACATGACATCTCTCACAGATATACCCCTCCCCAGCATGCCCCACGAGGGAAGAACTCCTCCAATTGGCTGCTGGGGAAGACTTGGTCTGCCAGAAACCCCTCTGGTGCCAACTGCCGACCACAGATGATACCACATCCCTAGAATGCAGACTGACCCAGTGGACCTTTCTGGAATGACAGAGGTCACAATTTAGGTAAATCATGACTGGGAGCAATATAACTCTCCCATTCCAACTAACTTTAGCGTAGTGCCCATACTGAAAGTAAGGGGGCGCTACACATGTGAGTTTACCTCCAGGACGCTGTGCAGGCGTGTGTTATGGGGATGAACTGAAGGTGGCAGTTAGCAGTCTGCGTGGCTCCGGTGACCATGCAAGGAATAAGCCGGGTGCAGGGAACTCAGGAAGGCCAGGAGACAGTACAGACCCCATAACCGGGTGCAGCAAGACGGCCACTGCAGGAGAAGGAGCTCTCACATGTACGGCTTTTCAGACCACCATCACGCCAGTGCTACGGTAACCCTGAAGGAAAAAAAAAAAACGATTTTTGGCAAAATCTGAATCGATTTGATCTTCCAACTCGATTTTTAAATCGAATAGATTTTTTGCACAGCCATACTATTACCTCCCATTGGATAGTTTAGTGAACTTTTTATTATTAACTCATAACTAATTTTATTCATTAATAAACTTAATATATTTTTTCCACTTATCCTTACATTTTATACTGTGTCACTCATTTGGTCCTCTGATTCCTTTCATCCTTGATAAGGACAAACCCATTTTTTGGGGTTTGCAGTATTTTTGACTAGAGTGACGATGCCTACACTTGGTAAACAATGTTTTGAGGACATAACTGTGTTATCACACATAATTCCAGGCCCTTTCCCCCCTTTTTTTCAGTTTGTACTTTTCCTCCTTCACCTGTCTTCTACTTGTATACCCATGAATACATACCAAAGATCTATTCTAGGGTATCTTCTAAATGCAGCCAAATTCAACATTCCCACCTATTGAAAAAGCTTTTCTTCCCCTTCAATTTGTCTGTGGATTGAGGAAATCCACATGGTTCTGCTGAGATGCCTTTATTTTCACAACTTATGGCCATTTGGCCAGACACTATTGTTCAGAGATTCAGAGTAATAACTGGATCCATTGTCCTCTTGATGGCCTGCATGTAGGGCCAGCGATACTATAAGGCAGCTTAAGCAGCAGAATAGGATGAGGTAAAATCTGAATCCCCAGCCACATGAATTTTTACAGTACTGCAGACGTGTTTTTTTTTACACTCTACAGAGTGTGAATTTTAGTAAAGCGGACTGTCGGCTTTCATGTGGAACTGATACATGCGGCTGTGAAGCTGCCTATCACTTCCATGATGTGCCACTCCCTCCCCCCGCATGACCCTGTTCCACCTTCAGGCCCAGTGTGGTCATGGCTGGTTGTCCCTGGGAAGGGCAGTAGGAGTATAGCAGACCTCCCTCCACTCAGCCTCCCTCCTGTCCATACACCAGGAAGTGAGGTGTATGACTTCACTTACTGGGCCAGTGCTGTCATTCTCCGGGATCAGCAATGGGGGAAGCAGCTGATGGAACACTATCTGTGTTCCATCAGCTTCCGATTATCAGAAAGGAGACATCCAGGGTCTAAGGCCTCTTACACACAGATCAGTTTTTCTTCAGGTTTTTCTTTTCAGTTTACCAAAACTATGTAGTACAAGGGCCTGCCTGATTGCATACAAATTGAGACTCTTGAGGTTTGACCTCATATTAGATGGATTTGGTAAACTGAAAAGAAAAACCTGAAGAAAAACTGATCTGTGTGTAAGAGGCCTAATAGATCTTTGGTGCCTCCATAAAAAGAACCTGTTGCCTATATGCTATCACATAGGGGGCTATTTGTCCCCTATGTAATAGCAATAAAAGTTATGTAAAAATATATAAATTAAACCAAAAATGATTTAAGTATATAATCAGACATCTAAAAAATAAAAAAATATTGGCCCCTCCCTGTACTCCCTCCCGCTGACAGGTGATGACTCATTCGTTGTTAATGACATGGCGGGTGGCTTCCCGGCCTGATCCTTAACAACCGTCACCTATTCGCTGTGTGACTGTGTAATGTTGCCCACCGAGCACCCCAAAAATCTAGGTGTTTGACGAACACCCGAACAGGTCCTGTTCAGGGCTGAACCGATGCTCACTCCGAACAGTTTGCCCATCTCTATAGTTCAATGCTTCTCCAATGCAGTTAATGTCAGTGAGAACTGTTCTTCCCCATACATAGCCAGTGTCCTGCTTGTTGATAACTCTCCTCCCTGCATAAATTGTTCATGTAGCAGTGTGCACACTGGAGCAGGAGAAGTTACTGAGCAATCACATACATGTAGAACAGAGCTGTAGTATTTAAAATAGGAGAATTGTGTCCCTGGAAGATTGTATAACTCACAATACACTATAGAATCTGATTTTACAATTTTCCTTGAATCTACCATCAACTGTGTAGTGCAAGAGCCTGTCCGATTGTACACAGAGCGGTTGGATAGATAGGTGTGTCCTCTTAATATATAGTTTTGGTAAATCTAAAGGAGATTGTACAGTCAGATTGTATAGTGTCTGTCCACGTTTACACACCTGAAATAATCTAGTTTACATGTGCCCATGGGGGAAAGGAAGGAGGGAGTGAAAGAGACAACTAAAAGAGAAAGACATGAGAGAGACAGCAGACAGAAAGAGAGAAAGAGATCTCCTGATCTCTTTCCACTGGATATAAGTGTTCCATGTTATAATTCCTGTTGTGATGACCAGCCAGGCTTTTGACTGTGTGTTAATTAGCAGACTTTTGAGGTTGCATGTATGCAGATGCAGATGTATGCAGATTCAGCAGCTGCACAAATTTTGACATGCGACTGTGTCCATGCAGCCACTGCATCTGCATACACATCTATGGGCTTCCAATATGCAGCTCTATGATGGTCACATCAAATGGTGGGTGTGGCCAAATTGCACTGAGGAGGATCTTAACCACGTCCCTACCGGAACATTGTAAAATTACACTGGCAGTATCCTTTCCTGCCTCAGGGTGGGCATAATATGACGTCCGCCCGTTCTCCTCGGTACACAGTGCAGCCATCGCGGATAAGGCGCGTCCCTCGGGACATAGCACATCCTTGATCAGGGTAAAGAGCCAATAAAATTGCAAAAAAAGTTTTAAAAACGGCCGTTTTTTTTAGGGACCAGGGAATTTAATAATGCTTAAAGTGAAACAATAAAAGTGAAATATTCTTTTAAATGTTGTACCTAGTTCAGGAGGGGGGCGCTCTCTCTTTCCCCCCTCTTTTCCGCAGTCAGCCAGGTTACGTGCTCAGATAAGGGGTCTGGTGTGGATTTTTGGGGGAACTCCACGCCATTTTTTTGGGGGGGTGGAGTTCCCCTTAAAATCCACATCAGACTTGAATGGTCTAAAATGGATATTTGGGGGGAACCCCACGTCATTTATTTTTAAATTGATGGTGGGGTTCCCCTTAATATCCATACCAGACTTGAAGGGCATTGTAATTGAATTTGGGGGGACCCCCACGCTTTTTTTTTTATATGAATGAATTCTCTCTGAATTGCCGCGAGTCATTTTTAAATGACCTTTTTTCCTTCAGAAATGACACTTTGTGCAGAGACAGTTCTAAGTATGGGGAAACACGCGCTATTTCACAGGCATACTTTACACCCCCCTAGGTACGAAATTTAAAGGAATATTTCACTTTTATTGTTTCACTTTAAGCATTATTAAATTCACTGCTCCCGAAAAAACGTTAGTTTTTAAAACTTTTTTTGCATTGATACATGTCCCCTGGGGCAGGACCCAGGTCCCCAAACACAATAACATGCATAGTAGCCTTTAAAATTAGCACTTTAGATTTCCCATAGACTTTAAAATGATGTTCCGGGGCTTTTCGAATCAGATGCGAACACCCCAAATTGTTCGTTGTTCGCCGAACAGGCGAACAGTCAATGTTCAAATCGAACATGAGTTTGACTCAAACTCGAAGCTCATCCCTAGTCAGGAAATTAGATGTCATTTATCTTATTAGATGCTCCTAGAATGCCTGATGGTGCTCTCTGCATGTTGGGCCTCTGTATGTGGCCAGGCTGTGAAAAAGTCTCACACATGTGGGATCACTATACTCAGGAGGAGTAGCAGAATGCATTTTGGAGTGTAATTGCAAGTATGCATTTGCTGTGTGTGAAAAATAACTTATTATGACAATTTAGTGTAAAAAAAAAAAATAACTTAATAATAATACATTTTTAATTTTTCAAAGAATTGTGGGGAAAAAAATTACAACTTCAAAAAACTCACCATGCCTCTTACTGAATACCTTGAACTGTCTACTTTCCAAAAAGTGGTCATTTGGTGGGTGTTTATACTGTCCCGAGCATGCATCCAAGAAAAAAAACTCAAGAGAGGAAAGATTGCCAGGCTACCCTGGTGAGATATTAGATTCTCCATCAAAGCCACCAGCCACTGCTTTACAAGCCCAAGCACCTGCAAATGGCCCATTGCTGCCATGTCCTAGGGAGGCTATAGTGGGTAAATTCTGGAAAATGTGTCTGATAGAAGCAGCCAGAAACAGGGGTGCAGACAACAGAGTTTTTTTTTACTCTAATCAAGTAGTTTTGTACATGATACTTTGGAGGAATTTCCTTCAACCTCAACACCTGTGAATGTTACTCCACCTGTGTCCCTACCAACACCAGTTACACAATAGAAATTACAAAGAAGGGATGGACGGCCACACACCGGAAAACACAGCAAGAATCAAAAAACAGTCAACGCGTTTCACACTTGGTTAGTGCTTATTCATGGCCATGAATAAGCACTAACCAAGTGTGAAACGCGTCGGCTGTTTTTTGATTATTGCTTTGTATCTGTGGTGCCTGTTTATGCTTTTTCAATAAAGACAACTCAAGAGTTTTCCGGTGTGCGACCGTCCATCCGTTATTTGTAATTTCTATTGCCTAGTGCATTGCCAGCACCCGAATATACCTGGACTGATCCACGAGTGCACTTGGGATTTCCCTGGAGCGGTGAACCCCACTTCACCAGTTACACAATCATTACCTTCTTGAAGTTACATAGTATGGTTGTTGGTTCCAGATTGCCTCAGGGGGTCTGACTTCACTCTCATACAACCATTTGTTGAGGCAGTGAGGGAAGCCCCCCATGGGAGGAGTCACCCAAGCCTGCCAAAATAAGCAGCAAAAATCTGGGGGGCTATTGGGCCGTGTACACACCACAAAATAAATCCGATCAAATCGGTCTGACAGACCGTTTTGATTGGATTTGTCTGCTGGGATATATTGGTTTGATCGTCTACACACGATCAAACCAAAATCCTGGCCGGCAGATATTGCGGTGACATGGCGGTGACGTTGACGCCGCCACGTCACCGAACCAGGAAGTAAAATATTTCCACGCATGCATCGAATCCATTCGACGCATGTGCGGACAGATATGTCCGCTGGTTAGTGTACTAACCAGCGGACATGTCGGACGGACGGGTTCCCAGCAGACAGATTTTAAAGCATGCTTTAAAATTTGTGTGCTGGAAAAACCTGTCTGCTCGCCCATACACACGATTGAATTTGTCTGCTGAAACGGTCCGTTGGACCGTTTTCAGCAGATAAATTTGATCGTGTGTACGCGGCCTAGAAGTTTAACACCTTTATGCCTGCTGTAGATTTTCTAAATAAAGTATTAGCTAGAGTACCATCATCATTTTTGTATATCTCTACATGTATAAAAATGAATTAGTTGTTAATCGCAGGTCATGGTTAGGGTCAAGTTAAAAAAATTAAATATATTCAAATGTTCCAGTCACCCAAAGCGCAATTAGTTCCGCTGCATACAATGAAAATTTTGCTCATCTCTAGAGTTGACATTGCTGTACAAAGTCTGGAAGATTTCATGTACAGGAGGGCTTACAAAATCTCTGAGCTACAGAGAGTGTAAATAGCTGTGTAAACTCATCCTGCCCCCACAAAACTCCAGCAAAAGCTTTTGAACTCCTGTCTGACTGTCAGGGATAATGTTCTGTATTTGCTAACAAGTACTGGAAGAGAAAAGGCAGGAAGCCGTATGATGAAATTCTTGACTATTGTCACATATGAATGCGTTTTACACCCTAATACAAACATAAGAACCCCCTACTACATATTAGTGTTAGTGGTAAAAACTATGACCCTTTGCAACTTTGTTACACTTTTTTAGTTGTTTACTGATTATTACATAACATACAACTAAAATAATGAGGACAGTATCTAGCCCACTGGATGTTCCCATCATTCCTGTTTACACTTTTATTAGACCATAACATGCTGAGCATAAGGTAATGAAATGACTGACCTTAAGAAATGACATTTAACTGTCTGCCAAAATCTGTCTGCATTAACTGAGTCAATAGGTACATATTTAATATACACAAGTGAATTACAGCTCTGAGAAAAGGTTTGTGAACCCCAAGACCCTAAACACATTTCCATTTGTTAATTTTAGCTTGTTAACTCTGTTTGTTGACGCATTAAAACAAAAACCAACAGGCAGTTTTTATAAGGCCTTAATATACAGTGTCCCGGAATGAAACTGACACAGCCAACCCCCGGGCCAATCTGATGCCCCCAAAAAAGGCCACCACATCACCGCTTTACTCACTGACAGTACTTGTCCTGGCCGGGAATGCCTGGAGGAACACAATCCCTGCCCCCTGCTTGTGGTTGGAGAAATCCTAAATCCCGCCTCTTGTGTCCAATCACTGTGCTGTGATTCGTTACAGTACAAGCTTATTTTTGGGAAGGGGGTGTGTCCCTGAATGGTAGTTTGGAATAGTGGTAACCCTAAATTTGTCAGCCAGCAATTGTGCAAGTTCTCCCACTTAAAAAGATGAGAGAGGCCTGTAATTGTCATCATAGGTATACCTCAACTATGAGAGACAAAATGTGGAAACAAATTGTGACAATCACATTGTCTGATTTGGAAAATAATTTATTTGCAAATTATGGTGGAAAATAAGTACCGTATTTATCGGCGTATAACATGCACCCTAACTTTAAGAGGGAAGTTTCAGTTTTAGGGTTAGGGTTAGGGTTAGGGGTTAGGGTTAGGATTAGGGTTAGGGTTAGCAGATACAGTTTACCCTTTATTTTCAGGGTAAAAAAGTGAGTGTTATACGCCAATAAATACAGTATTTGGTCCTCTACAAACAAGTAAGATTTCTGGCTCTCACAGACCTGTATCTTCTTCATTAAGAGTCTCCTCTGTCCTCCACTCATTATCTGTTTTAGGCCGGGTTCTCACCTATGCGAATTGAGTGCTGCTTAAACCGCATCTAATACGCAGAACATTTCTAAATACATTGTTTTCAATGAGGCTGGTTCACATATGTGCGATGCATTTGCACTGTGCATTGCAGAAAAACGTGTGCGGATTTTATGCCTTGCGGTGCGGCTCAGGTGCGAATTCAGTCCCATTATCTTCTATGGGTACGCAGCTGATTCGCAGATGTGTTCAGTTCTCTTCAGGAATTTCTGTCATTCAGCTCAATACACTTCTCCCCCACTCTCCTCTCACCCGGAACTTCTCCCAGGTCTCCAAATTCGCACCTAAAAACGGAGCTAATCTGCTGAACACTTCCCTTATCTATCTGCAGAGATTACAGACCTGAAATTCTCACCGCACAAGTGTGAACCCAGCCTTAATGGCACCTGTTTGAACATGTTATCAGTATAAAAGACACCTGTCCACAACCTCAAACAGTCACACTCCAAACTCCACTATGGTGAAGACCAAAGAGCTGTTGAAGGACACCAGAAACAAAACTGGAGACCTGCGCCAGGCTGGAAAGACTGAATCTGCAATATGCAAGCAGATTGGTGTGAAGAAATCAACTGTGGGAGCAATAATTAGAAAATGGAAGATATACAAGACCAATGATAATCTCCCTCGATCTGGGGTTTCATGCAAGATCTCACCCCGTGGGGTGAAAATGATCACAAAAATGGTGAGCAAAAATCCCAGAACCACACGGGGGGACCTAGTGGCTACCATCAGTAACACACTACGCCACCAGGGACTCAGATCCTGCAGTGCCAGACGTGTCCCCCTGCTTAAGTCAGTACATGTGGGGGCCCGTCTGGATGATCCAGAAGAGGATTGGTAGAATGTCATATAGTCAGACGAAACCAAAGTAGAACTGTTTAGTAGAAACACAACTCGTCGTGTTTGGAGAAGAGAGAATGCTGATTTGCAACCAAAGAACACCATACCTACTGTGAAGCATGGGGGTGGCAACATCATGGTTTGGGGCTGATTCTCTGCAAAGGGAACAGGACAACTGATCCGTGCACATGAAAGAATGAATGGGGCCATGTATCGTGAGATTTTGAGTGCAAACCTCCTTCCATCAGCAAGGGCATTGAAGATGAAACATGGCTGGGTCTTTCAGCATGACAATGATCCCAAACACACCGCCGGGAAACAAAGGAGTGGCTTCGTAAGAAGCATTTTGAGGTCCTGGAGTGGCCTAGCCAGTGTCCAGATCCCAACCTCATAGGAAACCATTTTAAGGGAGTTGAAAGTCTGTATTGTCCTGCGACAGCCCCAAAACATCACTGCTCTAGAGGAGATCTGCATGGAGGAATGGGCCAACATACCAGCAACAGTGTTTGACAATTTTGTGAAGACTTACAGAAAACGTTTGACCTCTGTCATTGCCAACAAAGGATATATAATAAAGTATTGAGATGAACTTTTGATATTGACCAAATACTTATTTTCCACCATAATTTGCAAATAAATTCTTTCCAAATCAGACAATGTGATTGTCTGGATTTGTTTCCACATTTTGTCTCTCATAATTGAGGTATACCTATGATGACAATTACAGGCCTCTCATCTTTTTAAGTGGGAGAACTTGCACAATTGGTGGCTGACTAAATACTTTTTTACCCCATTGTATATCTAAATGGGATTTCTCTTTACTTCCTGTCATGTTGACTGAGCAGTAAGTGAAAGGATATCTTTCAAATATGAATAATATTCACTTTATAGACCAAAACAGGAACAAATGCCCCAATTGTAATGCCACGTACACACGATCGGAATTTCTGATGGCCTAAAATCTGATGGAATTTTTCGACTGAATTCCGTTCAAGCTGTCTTGCATACACACTGTCAGACCAAATTCCGACCGTACAAAATGCGGTTGACGTAAAACACTACGACAAGCCGAGAAAAATAAAGTTCAATGCTTCCGAGCATGCGTTGACTTGATTCTGAGCATGCGTGGGATTTTTCTCCATCGGACTTGCCCACAGACGTTTTTTTTCCATTGGAAAAATATAAAACATGTTCTATTTCTAAACACCGACGAAAAAAAGTCATATGGGGCCCACACACGATCTCAATTTCCGATTAAAAAATACCTTTTTCTTTGGAAATTCCGATCGTGTGTATGCGGCATTAGACTTCTCCTCTACTCCTGTTCTGGTGGTAGCACCAGATTTTGGATTTTCCCCCCATATTCATTGACATTAGTAACGTTGATCATCAGCAAAATTAGACTGGTTATCTCTAAAGGGGACACAGACAGCAATTAAAACCTGACAGGGGTTCTAACTCCCCACTACTTCAAACAAAAGTTTAGCCTTGAATTAGACTCAGGGAAGCTTCTACTGTGAGTAATATGACAGCTGGCAATGCTGACCTCCTTCTGAAAATGCTAGTTGCCTGGCTGTCTTTGAGTAACTGACACTGTAGAAGGATGGGGCAAACACCTTTTATAACTCCTAATATATATATATATATTTAAATCAGGTCAGTAACTCAAAAAACTCAGATAAGACTAGATTAGCATGATAGTCAAGCACTAGACAACAGCAATCTGTAAATTAAAGAGGAGTTCCACCCAAATTTGGAACTTCCTCTTATCCCACTCCTCACCCCCATACATGCCACATTTGGCATGTAATTTTTTTTGGGGGGGGGAGTGGGGGCTTCAGTAGGAGTGGGACTTCCTGTCCCACTTCCTGCTTCCGCCGAGGGGCTGGTTAGGCTATTAAGCCTTAATCGCCTACACCAGCCTCTCCCTGTAGGCGATCACATGGGACACTGACAGGTCCCATGCAATCGCCTGTCCAATCAGCGGCGAGCGCAGTGCGGCTCGCGCATGCGCAGTGGGTGCCCGGCCGTGAAGCCAAAGGCTGTCACGGCTGGGTGCCCACAGTCAGGATGGAGACGCCGGCCGGGGAGGGGGGGAGAGGAGCGGAGCCCCGGTCGGCGCGTCGCTGGAACGCAGGAGCAGGTAAGTGAGTGTTTATTAAAAGCCAGCAGCTACACTTTTTGTAGCTGCTGACTTTTAATAAACACATTTTTTGTCTGGAACACCACTTTAACACTCTCAGGCACAGTTCCCAATACAAATGTCACAACGCCTCGAATTGTTCCCAGCTATGGAAAAGTAATGGTGCAATCGTCATTATAGTTTCTATTAAACAGGAGGGATTAAATTTGAAGGAAAGCATGAGGGGGGTAGGCCATAAATAATAATGGTTGGATGATGCTAAGGATGGAATCCGAAGGCTGCAAGTAAATGGTTGGTGAAAGAAGGCAGATTTTATTGTAAAATGCTTAAAAAAAGTAGTGCTAGGTGGAACTTTTCTTTTAAACATGATGTGACCTCATGATCAATGACCTATCTGTCTCTGGTGAATTCTGTGACCCCTGACCCGGCCCGTGTCACTAACCATTCAGAGAGGCTGCCCCCCCCCCCCTCCTGGCCTGTCCTGTACAGCTGCAGCATGTGCTAAAGCCTATAGGAGCAGTGGGCTTTACTGGATCGGTGACTGGTGACAGTTGGAGCCTGGAGGCAGGGATTGTTCCTGGCAGGGTCATCGGATGCAGAACCCTGGCCGATGAGTAAAGAACGCTGACATTTTATATATACTGTATAGTGTTGTATAGACTGATCTGTCCTCGCATGTGTGATGCCATTGTAACGAGTACCTGGCCTGGATGTAAGGCCAGGTACTTTCTTTTATTTTTCTGGATGTAAGGGTCCCCTTCCCTTTCCTGCAGTGGTACAGGGTGTCTGTCCATACATTGCTTCATATGGATGGGTTATGTAATGCTGCCAGGGCCTAATCTTCTCCTATGGAGGCCTCCTCCACAAACAGGACAACCTTACAATCAGTGTAGAATGGAGTCGGCACTAGAGGAAGCAGAGCTGATGTTTCTTGTATAGCACCGGCTCTTGTCACATGGGCAGCGCAAAGGGGGTGGAGTCATGTGGCAGAGCCACAGAGGTGGGTGGGGGTGCAAATTAGGTTTAGCCTAGGGTGTGAAAAAAACCTTACATCGGCCCTATGAATATCATGCCATGATGTGTGACTGGCAACTTTCCGACTGCGCTATCTGTCCCCACGTAGATTAAGTTAAGTACTGTATTCTTCTGGCATCTTAAACTAAATCTCTGCAAATATTAAAAGCAACTGATGCAAACCTGACAATATTTTAAATAATAGCTTGCCATGTTTGTGCTTGTTTAACGCATTTCATCTGTTATTGTGTTAAACCATAGAAAGCCTATTTGGCACAATAAAAAAATGTCACCTGGGATGCAAAATCTATCGCCAAGCACTGCGTATATCTGGTTTTTACATGGAAACAAGCTGTAAATCACAGTCATCCTTTTTTAAGCTACTTGTAAAGTATTGGTTGATCATTAACAGTTCAAGGAAACATTCAACGGAAATACAAATATGTCTGAATTTACAAGATATACACAATTCCACTTCATGTTAAAGTGGTTCCAAAGGCAAGAGATTTTTTTATCTTAATGCAAAGGTAACCCCCCAAATAATTACCTGAGCCTGATCCCGATCCAGCGATATGGACAAAAGCAGAGGCTTTCTCTGCTCTCTCCCTCCCTTTTGGCTCAGAGACAGCAGCGGGAGCCATTTAGAAAGCAAAGGGGGAACCACATCTGTGGACACACAGATTAGGGCTTGCACGAACTGCCCCCATAGCAAGCAACTTGTTGTGAAGGCACTCGGTGTGGAGGAGGAGTCAGGAGCACTGGCAGGAGACCCCGTGAAGAGGAGGGTCAGGGCTTCTCTGTGCAAAACCATTGCAGAGAGCATGTAGGTATGACATGTTTGTTATTTGAATAAAAAAAACAAGGATTTACAATCACTTTACCATTAACAATTTTAAATTTAAAAACCAAGAGGTCTTCTGTGCTTACAATACAGAAGACAATGCTAAATTTGAATTATACATCAGACAGGAGGCTCATATCTTATGCATTAATCCTTCTTTATTAATGCTCACAGCAGATAGTGCAAAACCATGTTAACGTAAGTAATAAAAGAAAAAACAGTAGGAACTACGTATCCCAGCAGCCCTGGGCCTTAGCCACTCCTACTCTAGTCTCTATAAATGTCCTGTTCTGTCCTGATTCCTCCTCTTTCTTTCTGCTCACGGCAGAGCTTAGAGATGAGTATTGAATGCTTCACATTTATTGTTATAATGCTTTATGTGGACTTATACTGTCATTGCTAGATATTACATTGTAAGTGTTTTTGTATGCTTTTATTTGTCAGGTAATAGCTGTTATCGCCGGGTCTCTATCCCTGCGCTGTGACCACTGTGCTGTCGGCGCTGGTTTTTAGTACCATTATTTTGCCTGGCACTATCAAGCCTCTGTGCCGTTTTATCATCCCCGCCTGGAAGCGCCGCGCTCGGCGGCGGCACGCGATCGCATCTCTACCTCAGCGCGCCCTGTCTATCCACGCTGAGGCGCCATCTTAGCCTCCTTCCTTCCCCTCAGGAGAGCTTTGCGCGCTACAGGGGGGCGGAACCTTCGCTCCCCTGTAGCCTATCCTCAGAGCCGTTTCCCCGTCCAATCGCGACGCGCACAGGACTGGGGGGGCGGTTTCCTGGTACAGCACTGTCCAATAGGCGCTCCAGGGCTGCGCTCTCGCGAGACTTCGCCCCTGGAGTGCATCTTCCTCTGATCCGCCTCCCATCGCATGCTAGTCGGCGCTGGTGGACGGAGACTGAACCTAGCACTGTTGTGTTCACAGTGAGTTCTCCCCAGCCCCTGCAAACGATATAGAAACCCTGGGAATTTATTCCCCTCCAATTAGTTTCACTTACCTGCCCCTGACCTGACAAAGCCCATAATAACCTTCCCTTCTGTGCTGGCTGTTTTACTACACCCCATCAGCATGTCAGAAGAGGGCTTCCTCCCCACCCCAAATCAGGAGATGGTGCTGGATCCAGCACAACTCCTGAACAATTCCCAACTCCAGGATATCATTAATAGATCAATACAAGCAGCATTAGCTTCAGCTGCCTCCTCTTCTGGGGCTAACCAAACCCTGAATCTCCCTATGGTCATACCACATGACAACCAACCCACCGTTAAGAAGGGAAAATCCTCCCAAAAGAGGAAGCATACGGTGACGGTCCATGACTCCCCGGCAGGGGAAGCAAAGAATATGCTCAGAGCAGATCCCCACACGGACTGCCACCCCACGCATCATTCAGACCCCCTTCAACCCCTGGGCCTCAGGGAGTCACATAAGAGGCATGGACCCGCCAAGCGGGCCAAACCAGACTCGTACGTCCTCGAGTCAGACGACGATTCATCCGCTGAGTCGGATGGATCCGAGGTCTCGGGGTCTGACTACTATGAAGATGAGGATGCGGGGGCACAGGCACTCCCACAGGAGGCCAACCCTGACAACCAGGGCAAAGATATTGTGGAAGCCATGGGTGAACCTCTGTTCAACCCAGACGCCATTTCCCACCCCCGCTCGGGGGACTGGTCTCCCCTTCCCCACGTGTCCCAATACATTAAACTTTGGGCCCGTAGACCCTTAGAGAGGTCTAACCGCAACAAACTGAGAGCGGAATGCCCTCGCCCCCACATTCCCATGAAGGCGGTCATGACTCCTGAAGTCGACCCCATTTTAGCAAAGTACCTGCTAAAGACAGGGAAGTTCCCCAAGAAAGGGATAGACCGGTCATTTAAGAATATTCAAGACCGCGTCCTTGACCTATTCGGACCCCTGACCAAAATCCTTAATCTGGCAGAGCAAGCTGCCACTACTGGTCAAACAGTTGACCTAACACAATTACGTGGGTGGGCCCAGAGGGCCATATGTCTGACGGGCAGCGCCAACACCGCCTGCTCCGTCGAGCGCAGACGCTCAATACTTATGCGGCTCGACCCGCAACTAGCCCATCTGGCGGAATCCGAGCCAGGCCCCGCAGCAGAGGGCATGTTATTTGGGGATTCCCTGGTCAGGGACATAAATAAATTCGTGGGCATGTTTAACAGCCTTGACAAGGCACAAACATCTCTCAAGAAGACGGGCAATAGAGTTTTTTTTTCCCGGGCCGGCAGAAGTAGGGGCCGTTCTGCCGGCCGCTATAACACCGGCAGACCCTTTCAGAGGTCAGCTGCCCAACCCCACTACACTCAGGCTCCCGCTCCGTACACCACCACTGCGCAACCCGCACCTTTCTTCCCACCACGTGGCAGATCCTGGAGAGGACGTGGCCAGAGAGGATACCCTCGTTCCCGCCCATATACCGATGAGTACCACACACATTCCTTTGTCCCTCACACCTGTGGGGGGCCGCCTAATGTTTTTTACCCACGCCTGGTCTGCGATTACGGCAGATACATGGATACTAAATACAGTCGCAGGGTTCCAGATAGATCTACTATCCCCACCGAACCTGGGAATAATTCCACCCCCTATACGGTTTGCGGAACAGAACGTAACCCTGATAGACAACGAACTCCGAGATCTTATATCCAAAAAAGCCTTGATCGAAGTCGACCCCTCCTCCCCGGGGTTCCTCAGCAATCTCTTCTTAGTCAAGAAGAAAGGGGGAGGCTATCGCCCAGTCATAAACCTTCGAGACCTAAACCAGCATGTCGCCTATCGACATTTCAAGATGGAGGGCATCCACTGCCTCCGAGATCTCCTCGTCCCGGGAGACTGGTTGGTAAAAGTGGATCTAAAGGACGCCTACCTCACTGTCCCCGTCCATCACACATCACAACACCTTCTCCGTTTCATTTGGTGGAAACGCACGTGGCAATTTACATGCCTCCCCTTCGGGCTGTCATCCGCCCCGTGGTGCTTCACAAAGATCTTGAAGCCAGTTGTGGCATCGCTCAGGAGCAGAGGTGTACGTCTGATCATTTATCTAGACGACATCCTCATTATGGGTTACTCCAGGATTCAGTTCGCATGTGCCGCGCTATACAAGTTTTTTTCATTCATTCATTCATTCATTCATTCATTCATTCAGGAACCAAGCATACCGCCACATGACTTGGACGATCAACCTTTTACAAGGCTTAGGCTTCCTGATCAATCAGGAAAAGTCGATTCTCATCCCGGCCCAGGAGATGGAGTTCCTGGGCTTCTCTGTGGACACCAACCTAGCTGTTCTTCGCCTACCCAGCGAGAAACTGGCCCTGATTCGCAAAGAGATCAGGGCGGTACTCCGCAAGGGGTTTTTATCCCTACGCGTCCTGGCCCGCATAGTAGGCCTGCTAGCGGCATCCATTCAAGCCATCTTTCCGGCCCCCCTGCATTACAGGGCCCTCCAGAGGTTACAAATCCTACACCTACGTCAGGGCCTCAGATATGCGGACGAGGTGCCCCTCTCCTCGGAGGCCCAGGTCGAACTACGATGGTGGCTCAAACACGCCATCGAGTGGAATGGCAAGACTATCTTCAATTCACGCCCGGATGTTGTCATAGAATCGGACGCGAGCCGCCGAGGCTGGGGCGCCCGCCTAGGGGACACCTCGACAGGGGGGACCTGGTCCAAGGAGGAATCCCTCTTGCACATCAATGCTTTGGAACTCTCAGCGGCACTCTTCGCTGTTCAGAGCTTCCTAGCGGAACGGTCCAATTGTTGCGTCTTATTACGCATGGACAATATTGCAGCGGTACAATACATCAACCGCTTAGGTGGCACCAGATCCAAGGTTCTGTCGGACATTACTGCGGAGATTTGGCACTTCTGCCTGTCTCGAGACATCATCCTTATGGCGGAATACATACCGGGCACTTCCAATACGGTCGCAGACTGGAATTCCCGATATCTTATCGACGCCAGCGATTGGCGCTTGGACCGATCAGTCTTTGCCCAACTGAACCTGCTTTGGGGTCCCTTGGACATAGACCTTTTCGCCTCACGTCTCAATCATCAACTGCCCCGTTTTTTCAGCTGGAGACCGGATCCAGGGTCCTCGGCAGTGGACGCTTTTCGCCACTCATGGACGGGGGGAACACACTACGCATTTCCCCCATTTTCAATGATCCCCAGGGCTCTACTGCAGGTGACACACCAGAGGGCGACGGTAGTCCTGATCACACCATGGTGGCCGACACAACCATGGTTCCCTCTTCTCCTGGACTTGGCCATAGACCACCCCAGGCTTCTTCCTCATTTCCCTCTCATCCTCTCACACCCGACCAAGGGCATTCACCCCCTGGTGGAAGACGGCACACTGACACTCTTGGCATGGTTGATCTCGGGGTTCCGGACGCGCACGACGGCCTTTCAGACTCAGCTAGAGATCTCCTCTCCGTGGCCTGGGCCCCCGGGACTCGATCGGCGTATCGATCAGCCTGGAAACTCTGGGTATGTTGGTGTGACCAACGGCAGGCTGATCCAGTGCGTGCCCCTGTCACCGTCGTAGCCAACTATCTGGCGGATTCTTTTCACTCCGGCAAGTCCTACAACTCCATTAATATATACAGGTCTGCCATTTCGGCCTACCACTGTCCGGTGGATTCTCTGCCAGTCGGCAGACACCCTCTGATCTGCAGACTTCTTCGAGGCATCAGGTTCAAACGACCCCCTCGTCCTAGATACCAGTCCACCTGGGACGTCTCCAAAGTCCTTGACATGTTCTCAGGCTGGGAGGACAACGATTCGCTGTCCCTCAAAATGCTGTCGTTTAAACTTACAGTACTGCTATGCCTGATCTCCATCAAACGTGTTTCAGACGTTAGGGCCTTGGACATCTCCAGACGCCAATTTTCACCTCAAGGGGTAAAGTTCACGGTAGTCCGCAGAACCAAAACTGGCCTACATTCGGTATTTTATCCCTACTTCCCGGCACACCCACGACTATGCGTGGTTAGGTGCCTACAGGCTTACGAGACAAGCACGAGCGATCTCCGAACCCCAGGTTCTTCCCAACTTTTAATCTCTTACGTCAGACCTCATCACCCGGTCTCACCGGCCACACTGGCGCGTTGGGTGAGGTCAACCATGGCAATGGCGGGCATAGACGTCACCCTATTCGGAGCACATTCTTCCAGAGGGGCCATGGCTACCAAGGTAGTTACGACTGGAGGCTCTCTCTCTGATCTTTTACTGGCGGCAGATTGGTCTTCCGAAACCGTTTTCCGTTTTTTCTATTTCAGACCGGAGGAACACGTCACTATGTCTGTTTTATAATGTATAACTTTAGAAGTTCATGTTTTTTTTAATGAAGGTATGAGTATTATTTTAAGCTTTGAACTTGCATAAGATATGAGCCTCCTGTCTGATGTATAATTCTAGATTTTCCTAGCTTGTGACGGAAAATATTGATTATATGAAGACAGGAGGCGAGTATCTTCCCTCCCTCCCCAACCCTCTCACAGTCACGTGTGTTTTATTCCAGGATATTGACACCGTTCACAGTTGGAATATTGTTCGGGTGAAGTTCCCCGCTTTTGGATGACCAGTTGATATGAATAGCTCAGTTGGCTGACCCAGTTGGGACCTGCAGATGTTACCTCAGGAGTCTTCAGCTAAGAAGTTGTGGGCCGGCCGGCCGGAAAATCGACAGTGGACGGGATGTTGCAAGTACAGATCCGGATCAAGACACCCCTAGGTTCACACAAAGAAAGAGGAGGAATCAGGACAGAACAGGACATTTATAGAGACTAGAGTAGGAGTGGCTAAGGCCCAGGGCTGCTGGGATACGTAGTTCCTACTGTTTTTTCTTTTATTACTTACGTTAACATGGTTTTGCACTATCTGCTGTGAGCATTAATAAAGAAGGATTAATGCATAAGATACTCGCCTCCTGTCTTCATATAATCAATATTTTCCGTCACAAGCTAGGAAAATCTAGAATTATATTCAATCTAATTATATGCTTTGAATTATATGAAATGTTTGCATAATTCCCCAAATGATCAGACATAGCTTTAACCTGAACTTTTACTAAACAGAGTAGGTTTAACAATGCAAACAGGGTCAAAATTGTAAAAGAATGTACACACATCTCACATAAATTACAGTACTTTCGTAGCAATTGTAGCAGTGCTCTCTGCAGAGGATATTGGGTTCTTTCCTGGATGTCTGCATGTGGGGACTAACGGTGGGGGGACTGTACACCTGACTGCAGTTTACATGCCCGTGATCTCTGCCTCATTAGGGTAAGTGGGCATCCTTCATCGCGCTTGAGAAAAATCTGCTTTACTGAACAAAAATAATAACAATAGATTTACATTGTTGTCCATTTTTTTAACGGACTTGTCAGTGTGGGTGTTTAATTTACGGTTAAAAAAAGGAATGGTATCTGGGGGACCCCATATTTTTAAAGGGGGCTTGCAAGTTCCAATAAGTCTCCCACTCACCTTCCCCCACAAAAACCAGGCCATTGTTGTGGGGAAGAGCCTCCCTGGGCCATGTTGAGGGCATGAATTACTGCATCAATGCAGCGTGGCATGGAGGCGTTCAGCTGCTGAGGTGTGATGGAAGCCCAGGTTGCTTTGATAGTGGCCTTCAGCTTGTCTGTATTGATGGGTCTGGTGTCTTTCATCTTCCTTTTGACAATACCCCACAAATTCTCTATGGGGTTTAGGTTAGGCGAGTTTGCAGGCCAATTAAGCATGGTGATACCATGATCATTAAACCAGGTATTGGTACTTTTGGCAGTGTGGGCAGGTGCCATAAAGCTGGTCAGCAGAGGGAAGCATGAAGTACTCTAGAATTTCCTGGTAAAGGGCTGCGCTGACTTTGGCAGTTGACCAACACCAGCAGATGACACAACTACCCAAATCATCACTGACTGTTGAAACTTCACACTGGCCTCAAGCAACTTGGATTATATGCCTCCACTCTTCCTCCAGACTTAGGAACCTTGATTTCTAAATGAAATGCAAAATTTACTTTCATCCGAAAATAGGACGTTGGACCTTTGTCTTCTTAGCCCAGGTAAGACGCTTCTGACATTAGACATGTGCATTCGTTTTCATTAGAATGCATTTTCAACCGAAAATCGGGTATTTCCGTTATCGTTTTAAAGAAAGAAAACGAAAGCGCAAGAAACAAAAACCGAAAGATCTGACAAAAAATGCTTTATTTCGTTTTCGTTCAGATACGACGATTTTCGATGCTTTGTGGAATTTCCGTCGTTCAATTTCACAAAGTCATCGAAAATCGTCGCTCTGAATACAGTGAATAGGTATATTCCCTGTATTCAGAATGACGATTTTCGATGCTTTGTCGAATTTCCGTCGTTTAATTCGACAAAGTCATCGAAAAACGTTGTTTTCGGACGAAAACTTTCCCGACGAAAACAAAATAAATCAAAACGATTTTCGGGAGTAACTAAATACATTTATTTTCTGGACGAAAACGAAAAAACTAAACTAAATATTCCAGTCTGCACATGTCTATCTGACATTGTCTCTGGTTGAGGAGTGTTTTAACACAAGGAATGTGACAGTTGTAGCCGATGTCCTGGATACATCTGTGTGTGGAGCACTGACACCAGCCATAGTCCATTCCTTGTCAATCTCCCCCAAATTCTTGAATGGTCTTTGGTTCACAATCCTCTCAAGGCTGCAGTTATCACTGTTGCTTGTGGACCTTTTTCTACCACCCTTTTTCCTTAAAATGTTCCATTAATATACTTGGATACAGCACTCTGTGAACAGCCAGCTTCTTTAGCAATGACCGTTTGTGACTTACCTTTCTTGTAGAGGGTGTCAATGACTGTCTTCTGGACAACAGTCAAGTCAAAAGTCTTCCCCATGATTGTGTACCCTACTGAACCAGACTGAGAGACCATTTAAAGGATCAGGAAACAGCAGTTTTGCATTAAATAGCTTAGAGTGTGACACCAATGCCACGTACACACGATCGGTTCATCCGATAAAAACAGACCGATGGATTTTTTCATCAGATATCCGATGAAGCTGACTTTCATCAGTCTTTGTTATGTACTGGAACGTACCTTGTAGCCAGAGCTTAGTGTGCAGGAGGAGGCCTCTCTTACAGCCCCGGCTCTGGAGCTGCTGGAGTGGGAACAGCAAGCTTGGGAGCGCGGCGAGGTAGGAGTGCCTGGTGATGACAGCTTTCCGGCACGGTTGGTGGTCCTTCAGGATGGTTGGTGCAGGAGACAGCGTCTCTGGAGCCGGCACAGGTACTGGATAGCAGGAGCTGGTGGAGCAAGCCAGGTTAGGTGCAGGACAATAGCTGATATCAGGGTCAACAAGGCCGGGTAAGCAGGTAATCAGGAAGTTACTCTTGGTAAGTGCAAGCGTAGTCAGATTCAGGCACAGGGTCTGGTAACGGTGGGCAGGAGAGCAGAGCGGAGTCAGATTAAGCCAGGAGTCGGGTTGGAGAGGTTCGGATGGTCAGACAGAGCCGGGTCGGTAGGGATAATAGGTACAACAGGTCACAGGTTTACAGATACAACGCTGCAGATCAGACAGCAAAGTGTCACTGCTGCTGCTGGCTTTTTAAAGGCAGAGTGGCGCCAATCGTGTGTTAACGAGCACGTGCGTGTTCCTGCCGCGTGTGCGACCGCCGTGCACGTGCACGAGTAGTAGGCGCACGCATGTGCACATTTGGCACACAGACGCGCGCATTTGGGGCGCGCCTGCGCACAGGAACAGATGACTGATGCCGATTCTGCCCATTAGTATGTGTGCGAGCCTATTGCCAGGTCCCTGACAGTCTTGCCTACGCACCATCAGTTAAAAATCCGATCGTGTCCAACGCGGTGACGTAAAACACAACGACGTGCAGAGAAAAATGAAGTTCAATGCTTCCGAGCATGCGTCAACCTGATTCTGAGCATGCTTGGATTTTTGACCGATTGATTTCCCCACAGACGATCGTTTTTTTCGGTTTTCTAACCATGAGAAATTTTTAAAACAGGTTCTATTTTATTTACCGATTGGAAAAAAAAACGTTGGGGCCCACACACGATCGGTTCGTCTGATGAAAACATTCCGGTTCGTCCAATTAAAGCGGTCCATCGGACCGTTTTCATCAGACGAATCGATCGTGTGTACAGGGCACAAGAGTCTACAATATTGAACTTTTTCACAATATTCAACATTTCTGAGACACCGAATTTGGGGTTTTCACTAGCTGTAAACAATATTCATCAAATTAAAAGTAAGAAATGCTTGAATATATCACTCTATATGTCATGAATCTATATTATATATGAGTTTCACTTTTTGAATTTCATTACTAATAGAAATTAACTTTTTGATGATATTCTACTTTTTTGAGATGTACCTGTATTAATTTTTTTTTTAAAGGTGGTCCTTTAACTTCCAGACCTTCCTTACTCTTAAACATAGATAAATAAATACTTACCAAATCTATAGCTCAAAACAAAGTATCCATCTGGGAAAATGAATCCACTGTGATCAATTGGGATTAATAACATTCAGAAAAGTTAGTGATAACGTTCAGAAAATCCAATCCTGCCCCAAAGCAATGCTTCTTCTTTTAATAGGCATAGAGAAAGTTTCTGATACCCTATCTTGGCAATATATGCAATTTACTCTGCAGAAATGGGAGTATAAAGGGGTTTTAAACTCTCAGGCCGCGTACACACGATCAAATCTATCTGCTGGAAACGGTCGGCCCGACCGTCTCAGCAGACAGATTCGATCGTGTGTGCAGGTGCGCCGACGGATTTGGCCAGCCGACAGATTTAAAGGCATGCTTTAAAATTTGTCGGCTGGGAAACCGTCCGCCCGATATGTCTGCTGGTTAGTACGCTAACCAGCAGACATATCTTCTCGCACATGCGTCGAATGGATTTGACGCATGCGCGGAAGTAATTCACTTCCTGGTGCGGTGACGTGGCGGCGTCAACGTCACTGCCACGTCACCGACACGTCAGCGCGCCGTCTGCCGGCGGGGATTTTGGTTTGATCGTGTGTACACGATCAAACCAATACATCCCAGCAGACAGATTTGTTCAAATCGGTCTGTCCGACCGATTTGAACAAATCTGTCTGCTCGTGTGTACGCGGCCTCAAGGTTTTTCACATTAAAGGGGTTGTAAAGGTTAGTTTTTTATTTTTTAAATAGGTTCCTTTAAGCTAGTGTATTGTTGGTTCACTTACCTTTTTCTTTCGATTTACCTTCTAAATGTTTTTTTTTCTTTGTCTGATTTTCTCACTTCCTGTTTCTTCCCAGTAACCTTGCCCCCATCACCCATGGGGGTTAGTCCGCCAGAACAGCTTACTGAGTAGGAACAGGAAGTGAGAAATTCAGACAAAGAAAACAAAGAAAAAAAACATTTAGAAGGGAAATCTAAGGAAAAGGTTAGTGAACCAACAATACACTAGCTTAAAGGAACCATTTTAGAAAATAAAAAGCAAACCTTTACAACCCCTTTAATGCCTTCTATGCATTGAGGTGAAAAACCCTCTGTAGCGCAACATCCCCCCCTCCCACAGAGCCCCCCTTTTACTTACCTGAACTGTACTGTATCGTTCCAGCAATGGGGAAGAGCACAGCAGCTCCAGCCGCTGTCCCAGTCCTCATTGGATAATTTGATAGCAGTAGGAGCCATTGGCTTCCCCTGCTGTGAATCAAATCCATGGGAGATGGGGGGCGGTGCCGAGTCCTGGTGTCTGTGCCAATGGACGCAGCAGCAGGACTCAGGAGCATGTCCGTACAAGTGCCCCCATGGAACGCGGCTCTACGTGGGGGCACTAAAGAAGAGGAGAAGCCAGGAGCGATGCTGCTATAATTATCATGCAATCCAACGTGTCCAATGTTTTTTTTGGCAATGAGTGATTCCTGGCTACAAATACGCTGTTTGCTTGTTTGGTATTCCTGACCTAAAATGATCCCCAATTGCATTGCATAAGGTAAGGTACTAATGCAGAATGTTGACAGTTACCAAAATATGTTGGTGTATAGACACGGCCACTAGGTAAGGTTATTACATTAGCATGTAAAAGAAAATGTCAATAATTGCATTTGCAATTAAATAGAGAACTATTCAGCACTGGAAAAAATGAATACAATACAAAATACAAAAAATGCTAGCCAGCACTAAGGATAAATTCAAAAGAGTAGAAACAGTGCGGCGCATACAAACAATGTAATAGATAATATAAAAGTTATTATCAGGATTATTTATTGTATACCACGCTCTGTGACTCCTTGAGGGTCGATTGATTGAGGAGAGAGGCCATCTGTTTCTTTGGTCACTTGATTGGATCTGCACCGTTTTAATGGAATTCATTTGGATTTCTCCTATACACAATCACTGATGGACTTTTATATTTCATCTTTACTTCATTTCCTATTATCACATACTGTATGGACTTGTATTTTATATTATCTATTACAATGTTTGTATGCGCCGCACTGTTTCTACTTTATTAATAATTGCATCTGCCACAAGGGGAAGTTAATTTACTTGTTTACTTGTATAATGTAAGTGAGGGGAGCTGTTTTAAGCCCCCTGAGCCCATTGGAATGTTGCAGAGGGGAAGTTCCAGTTCCCCTCTCTCTCACTCCTGGGAAGGTATAGGCTTTAAATTAGGCCCAGGGGGGCGGGTAGCTCCTCCCCACACACACCTGTAAGGTAAGGGCTTTAGATGAGGTAGGCTAGGGCCAATGAAAGGCAGGAGTCGGGTCACATGACACCAGGGAACGTTCTGGAAGGTTCAAAGGCTATTTAAACAGGGCTTACAGGCTGCTGTGACCAGAATTTCAGGTGACCCTTAGGCTGCATTCACACTGTAACCGCGCGCCTGAACCGCGAATTGCGGCGACAAATGTGAGGCGTTTTGTACCACGATTTGCGGCTACAAAACGCCTCGTTTTTAACCCCCTTTTTGGAGAGGTCCACTATCTCCTATGCCGAGCGCCGAAGCTGCCGGAAAAAAAGGGTCCAGGACTTGTTTTGAGCTTCAGGCGTCCGGCGTTTCGGCGTTCGGCGTGGAGATGTGAACCATCTCCATAGAGGGGAATGTTAAATTTCCCCTCTGGCGTATGCGGCATCGGGTGTCGGGCGTAAAAACGCCTAGATTTGAATGGAGCCTTACCTGCGAACTCCCCCCCCCCCTCCCTTGTCGCAGCCTAATTATTACGTGGTACTCCCTTTTGGTTTTGTTAATGAACAAGAGGGGTTAGTTAATAAAAAACGTTAAATCCAACCTCAGTCGTAGTGGCTGGGTTGATGAATGCTGGTGGTTTAAGTTATTAAGTGATGTGTTTATTCGTTATACAGTAATGGTTATTTGTTTAATACAGTATGATTAATAAAATACCAGTAATAAAGGCCTGCGGCCAAATTTAACCCACTTTCTGATTCTGGAGTCCTGATTTACAAATAGCATTCTGCATACAGTCCCATGACTTTGGACCAATTGATCTTTCAATGATCTAGAATAAAGGGATTTTTAATAACAGCTTACCTGTAAAATCCTTTTCTTGGAGTACATCACGGGACACAGAGCGCATAGTCATTACATATGGGTTATATGGGTACCTTCAGGTGTGGACACTGGTGTAATCAACTTCACAGGAAGTTCCTCCCTATATAACCCCCTCCCACTGAGAGTGCTTTAGTTTTGTAGCAAGCAATTTCTCTGAGGTTACACAATGTTCCCCAAAAAGAGGGGTGGGAGCTCTGTGTCCCGTGATGTACTCCAAGAAAAGGATTTTACAGGTAAGCTGTTATTAAAAATCCCTTTTTCTTGATCGTACATCACGGGACACAGAGCGCATAGTCATTACATATGGGATGTCCCAAAGCAATGCTCCATGAAGGGAGGGAGACCGTAAGGCCAAAAATAGCCAAACAGAAACTATATCAGGAGGTAAAATAGCTCCACCAACAGAAAAAAGGGGGCGTGAACCGGGCCAGAGGATTCTATACTGCTGCCCGTAGGACCGCCTGCCCAAATGCTGCGTCCGCAGTCTTTGTGACGTCCAACTTATAAAATTTAGTAAACGTATGTACGGAAGACCAGGTTGCCGCTCTGCAAACCTGTGCCATAGAGATCTGATGGTGTGCCGCCCAAGAGGCACTCCTGGCCCTCGTAGAATGGGCCTTAACTGATAAGGGCGGTGGAACGCGCTTCAGACCATAGGCCTGAAAAATCAGCTGCTTAATCCACCTAGCCAAGGAAGACTTGGCCGCCGGCTGACCCTTCTTGGGGCCATCCGGAAGAATGAAAAGCACATCTGTTTTCCGAATCTTTTCTGTAGCCTTGAGATAAACTCTCATGGCTCGGACTACATCCAAAGTATGAAGCAATCTTTCCTCTCTGGACTGGGGAGTAGGAAAGAAGGATGGTAGGACTAGGTCCTGATTCAAGTGAAAACTGGATATGACCTTAGGAAGGAAAGAAGGTTGAGGCCGCAGAACCACTCTGTCCTTATGCAGAATAAGGTACGGTTCCCTGCAAGACAAGGCTGCCAGCTCGGAGACCCTTCTGGCCGAAGCCATAGCCACCAAGAAAACCAACTTTCGGGTTAGCAGCACAAGAGGGATTTCTGCCAGAGGTTCAAACGGCTGCTTTTGTAAAGCTGACAAGACCAGATTTAAATTCCAGGGGCAGAGGGGAGCTCTAATAGGGGGATTTACATGCAAGACCCCCTGCAAAAAGGTTTTCACAAGCGAATGTGTGGCCAAAGGCCTTTGAAACCATATCGATAAGGCAGACACCTGCCCCTTTAGAGTACTAAGAGCCAACCCCTTGTCAACGCCAACCTGGAGGAATCGCAAGATCCTGTCAATAAAACACTTGCGAGGATGCCCTCCTTGAGACTCGCACCACTCCACATAGGTTCTCCAGACTCTGTAATAGATATTTCTAGAGACTGGCTTTCTAGCTTGAATTAACGTAGATATGACTTGGGCAGAGAGGCCTCTGCCCTTAAGAATTAGAGAGTCAGCCGCCAAGCCATCAAATTTAGCTGCTGTGAAGCAGGGTGGTAGATCGGGCCCTGAGACAGCAGATCTGGGCGCAGGGGGAGTGGCCACGGTGCCCTTACTGACATCCTCACGATGAGTGCGTACCAAGCCCTTCTGGGCCAGGCTGGGGCCACCAGGATCACCGGCCTGTGCTCCACCCTGATCCTTCGTAGAAGGCGGGGAATCATCTGTAGTGGAGGGAACGCATACAGGAGAGAAAACTGGTGCCAGGGGCAAACCAACGCATCGGTCCCGTAGGCCGAGGGGTCCCTGGCTCGGGATACGAATTTGTCCAATTTCTTGTTGAATCTTGTTGCCATGATGTCCACATCGGGAACTCCGAATCTTTGGCAAATCTCTTGGAATACCTGGGGGTGAAGAGACCACTCTCCCGGGAGTAACTGTTGACGACTCAAAAAATCTGCTTGAGAATTGTCTATCCCTGGGATGAACACTGCTGAGATGCAGGGTACATGGGCTTCGGCCCATGCAAAAATTAGGTTTACTTCCCTTTGAGCCGCCAGGCTCTTTGTGCCCCCCTGGTGGTTTATGTATGCCACCGCCGTGGCATTGTCGGACTGTATCCTTACTGGCAGACCCTGCAGGGGGAGAGTCCAGGCGACCAGGGCCAACCGAACAGCTCTGATCTCTAGGACATTGATGGGAAGCAGACTTTCTGCCTCTGACCACTGTCCCTGCTGGGTCCGTTTTCCTAAGATTGCCCCCCAACCTGTTAGGCTGGCATCTGTGGTTACTATTTTCCACGAGATGGGGCAAAAGGTTTTCCCTTTTGATAATTTTTGAGGGATCAGCCACCAGTACAGGCTGTGCCTGACTTCTGGAGAAAGAACTAATGGACGGTCTAATGCCTGTATGGACTTGTTCCAAGCAGAGAGAATAGCTGCTTGCAGAATTCTGGTATGGATCTGGGCGTAGGGCGCTGCTTCGAAGGCGGCCACCATCTTCCCCAGCAGTCGCATGCATAGGCGAATAGTCGGCTTCTTTTTGCCTAAGACTATTTGAATTGTTTGAATCAACGACCTGATCTTCTCTTGAGGTAAAAATACCCTCTGGCATTCTGTATCTAACCGAAAGCCTAGATATTCCAACTGTCTTGTGGGTTGTAACCTTGATTTTTCTTGGTTCACAATCCACCCGAACTCTTCTAGATGCCGCACTGTGCGGACTACTGCATGATTGAGGTTGGAAGCTGAACTGTCGATAACCAGGAGATCGTCCAGGTATGCTAGGACCAAGATGCCTTCTGTCCTTAGGACGGCTAGTACCGGGGCTAACACCTTTGTGAATACCCGTGGAGCTGTTGCCAACCCGAAAGGGAGGGCTATGAACTGGTAATGACTTTGGTTTATCGTAAAACAAAGAAACTTGTGATGTGCTGGGTAAATCGGCACATGCAGATATGCATCCTTTATGTCTATAGATGCTAGAAAGTCGCCCTGATGTAGGCTGGCTGTCACTGAACGTATGGAGTCCATACGAAAGGTCTGAATCCTTAGAAAGCGATTTAGGCGTTTGAGGTCTAATATAGGCCTGACGTCGCCATTTGGTTTTGGTATAACAAAAAGGTTGGAGTAGAATCCCAGACCCCTTTCTTGGGTTGGTACTTCTACAATTACTCCTTGGAGCAAGAGGCGATCCAACGCCTTTACGAGAGAGGCCCTCTTTAACGGGTCGCTTGGAAGACTTGACCCCTGAAAATGAGGAGGGGGGATTTCTCGAAACTCTAGTTTGTAGCCTGAGGCTACTACGGACCGAACCCAAGAGTCGGGAATTCTGGCCTTCCAGACTTCGGAGAAAAACTGAAGTCTTCCCCCCACCCAAGAGAGTGGGGGCGCCCCTTCATGAATCTGATTTGATGACTGGTTTAGCCGGCTTGCGAGACCAGGGCCTCTTGTTTGCCGCGGCTTGTCCGTGTGGGCGGCTATTAACTGCTGACCGCCCGGGAGGCCGTCGATACTGACGGGAAGTCGAAGGGGCCGAGCCTGCAATGGCCTGTCGTTAAACGTGGGCCCACGCGGTCTTTTCTTGACCGGTAAGGAAGTACTTTTTCCACTTGATATGGTGTGGATATATTTATCTAGGTCTTCCCCGAATAGTCTTCCCCCATGAAAGGGAAACCCTGCTAAAAGCTTTTTGCAGGGTGCCTCTGCTGACCAGTTCTTTAGCCACAAAAGACGACGCATGTGAACCATCAGTAGAGATGCACGGGATGCCTGTTGGATGGAGTCCTTAATAGCATCTACTGCAAAGCAGAGAGCCCTAGGGAATTCTGCTAATTCATGAGTATGCTGAGCCGGCATGTCCTTTAATATATGTTTTGCCTGATCCTTCAGGGCCTGACAAACACCAATGGCTGCTACTGCTGGCTGAACCATGGCACCTACTGAGGTGAAAGCTGCTTTCAGTAGGGTCTCGAATTTCTTGTCGACCGGATCCTTGAACATATGGACATTTTCAACCGGACAAGTCAGGGATTTATTCACGCAGGAAATGGCTGCGTCCACTGTAGGGAGAGCCCATTTCTTTGCATATTCCTCTTCCATAGGGTAGAGAATAGAGAATCTTTTAGGAGGGACAAAGATTCTATCAGGTCGAGCCCAATCCTGGTAAATCACGTTCCGCAGAAGGGGGTGCATTGGAAAAGATGCACCAGTTAATGGAGCCTTTAAAGACCCCAATGAGGATACCTCCGGGGCTACTAGTTCTGGCACTGGAAGTTTAAAGGCAGTGCGAACCATATCTGTCAAAGACTGGATCCACAGGCCCTCTGCTTGAGAGGCCGAAAAATATTCATCTATAGTGGAATTTTCCCTGTCTGAACCGTCGGGACTTGGGTCTGCCTGATCCCCTTGTGGGTCCCGTTCCTCTGAAGAGGAGACCTCCGCATCTGAAAACCCCACACTGGGTGAGGGGGATCTAGCCCGCTTGCTACTTGGGCAAGGACGGGAAAGCAACGCAGTTAACCTTTTCTCTAGCCCACACATGGTGGCTGCTAGCATTTCTTCCGTCACGTAAACGGGAATGGGTGGATCGGGGGCCGCCTCTGCCCCCAGCACCCCCAATGGCTCTTGTACTATGCCACTCGGTGTCTTGACTGGCGAGGGTGGGGCCGTAGAAACTTGGCCCAAATCCTCTGACCCCGATGGAGACCCCTTTTGCTTTTTGCCACCTTTAGCAGCCTTGGCTGGTCCAGATCCCTTTGGAGCCATTGTACAACCTTGGGTCACCCCTATAGCCAACACCTGACTGTTGCAGCTAGGAGTAACCAATATGAGGGCAGGTATGAGAAAAATGAAAAAGAACTAATTTCTCTCTTTTTCTTTTATATTTCTCTTTTTTTTTTTTTTGTTTTTTTTTTTTCAAAAAAAAATTTTTTTTTTTTTTTTTTTTTTTTTACCCGCCTGGGAGGTGGCAATACCGAGGAAACCTGTGAGTATTGACACACCAATGCCCGTTAGCCGGAGTCCAAGGTAGACTCAGATACTGCTGGATCTAAGGCTGAGTCCCTTTAAGCAAAAAAACTTTTTTTTTTTTTTTTTTTCTGGTCAATAGTGGACCTAAGTCCTAGACCTGAAGATCCACAAAACCGCCACTAGGTGTCCCTGTGTGGCCAAAAGACCCAGCTGCACGCTCTGTATCCTTTCTTCCTCTGCCTCCAGGAGGGAAAGACCAGCCAGAGAAAAGTTTTTTCCTTTATACAGACCCTGACGCTGCTGGCCCGCCCCCCCCGACGCACGCCGACGCTATAAAAGGCGGCGTGCACGCGCGCGCGTATGCGCGCGCACAATCGCGCGCACACACGCGCACAATCGCGCGCACGATCGCGCGCACCACGCTGAAACCACATGGAGGTAGCAGAGCAGAGGAACAACATGGACCAGCGTTATGCAGCACCAACAGACACCAGGTAAGCACTAATCTTATTGTAGTGCACACACAGCGAGGAAGCTGTCCCCATGGGCTTCCTAAGAAACAGGAGTTTTTTACCAGCAATTTCCTCTTTAAAACATGTGGGGTTGCAGTATCAGTGTTAACAGGCAGACCTGGGGTGAGTAGAAATATATAACTTACACAAGTATACATATATTTACATATTATCTGGGTAAACATTAGAATCCCATCCTGCCTCAACAGACATAGTGGAGATAGTGGCTGATGCCCCAGCATACTGTTAGCCAACCCAGAACCCCCAGGGGGATACCTACTGTCGAACCAAGTCCCGCAGGTTCCCTCTTACCTGCTCCACGCCGCAGGGTATTGCAAAATGCAAGAGGCCCAGCCTTCCCCCATCTCCGTGGGTATTGTCTTGGACCTTCAGGGACCGGGGTCCTGTGTTAAGGAACCCACACCGCTGGACCTATATAGCATCCTGGCATCAGTAGCGTTTAGTTCTTGGAAGAGACTAAGGCACTGGAGCCCAGAATCCAGCCCTCCAAGGAGAGGCATTATAGGCAAAACCCCACTCCAGCAGGGCCCGGGTACCGTACATCTTGGCTCTGAAGCACTTCGGACGGATCCGGCTAGCTATCCTGGGTCCCGAGACCTCCGAGGGACAGCTAGACGTGACCAACACCTAAGACACTGGCGAAAAAACTAAAGCACTTTCAGTGGGAGGGGGTTATATAGGGAGGAACTTCCTGTGAAGTTGATTACACCAGTGTCCACACCTGAAGGTACCCATATAACCCATATGTAATGACTATGCGCTCTGTGTCCCGTGATGTACGATCAAGAAAGGTCATTTTTGGATATGGACTGATATATTTGGATACTACAGCATCTGCTTGCAACAGATTCCAGTATTTTCCCAAAATGTGGAAATTTTGGTGGGATGCCATTCATCAAGCTTTCTAATAAAAACCTAAATGTTTATTTTTGTAATTTTTGTCATTTTATCTGTATATTATATGTAATCAATTGTTGAATTGTTTATCTATCTTTGTACAGTGTTTTTGGGTACACTGCCCAAAAAATTATGATATATGTTTCGTTAAATCGAGACACATTTGAAAGCAATGTTTAGTATGCACAAACAGCATTCACAATTTGTTTGCCTTTTTAGGTAGCATATTAATGTTGTGAATACCATAAAATATGTATTTGTACAC
The DNA here is from genome assembly GCA_029574335.1 of Rana kukunoris. Taxonomy (NCBI): domain Eukaryota; kingdom Metazoa; phylum Chordata; class Amphibia; order Anura; family Ranidae; genus Rana; species Rana kukunoris. The sequence continues at coordinate 142,840,015 of CM056055.1, forward strand.
AGTATATCTTTTGTAAAAAACAAACATTTTAAAAATGACAGTTGAAAGTACTTATTGATTAATTTGCACCAAAAATAAGGTACTAGTGTACATGATTATATGGATGCATTTTTAATTGGGAAGGTTCCTAATATGCTATTCCACATTTTTTGATTCTAGTATATGGTATGATTGCGTCAAATTATTTTAATTAGTGCCTGATTGATCTTCTGATTGTATTTTTCTCCTGGGAAGTAAATATGTCGACAAAAAGATCGTATATGAGTATAAATTTCAACTGGACTCCTAGTTCAAGGCACCACATCAACAATTATTTGAACTTATAATTATTAAAATTTGGCTAAAGGCTAAAGTTTTATTTTTCTTTTGGATAGAGTAAAGAGAGATTAGAACCTCTGCTAGTTTTTTTTTTGTCTATGCTCCAATTCACCCTCGCTATTTGTCCAGAGAAAGAAAATCAAAAAGTTTGGGTTGTCACCAGAACAGGAGTAGAGGGGAAATCTAATGGGCAGGGCCGCCATCAGGAATTTTACACCCTTACACAGCTTCAGGCATGGACCCCCTGGAGCAGAGAACCGGGGGGGGGGGGGGTGCTGCCGCATGAAATTGAGAAGCGGGGGGGGGGGGGCTGCTGCCACGAATTGAGAAGTGGGAAATAAAGAAACATATATATTATTATATATATATTTTTTTAAAAGGGTGGTTGCCAACTGGGGCCCCGGGGACCTTATTTTTTTTTATTTTTATAAAAGGAAATTACAAAAAAAGGGGGCTTTCCATTCGGGACCTCTGGGCCATTTAATCAAAAGAAACCTCTGGGCCCTTTTTTATAAAAAAATAAATAAAAAAGAGGGGGTTGCCATCTGGGGCCCTGGTGGCATTCGGGCCCCTAGACCCCTAAAAAAATGGCCCTTTAATAAAAAAAATAAAAATATATTAAAAAATATATATTTTTTTTTATAGAAAAAAATTAAAAAAAGGGGGTTTCCATCCGGTGCCCTGGGGGCCTCCGGGCCCCTGTGGACCTCCGGACCTCTAAAAAAAATAAAAGAAAAAAATTGGCCCTTTAATAAAAAATAAAAGAAAAATATATAAAAAATATATTTTTTTTTTATATATTTTTTTTTATAAAAACAAAAAGAAAAAAAAGAGCTTGCCATCTGGGGCCCTGGTGGCCTCTGGGCCCCTGGGGACCTCCGGACCTCTAAAAAAAATAAAAGAAAAAAAATAAAAGAAAAATATATTAATTTTTTTTTTTTTTTTATAAAAAAAGGCGCTTGCCATCTGGGGCCCTTGGTGGCCTACGGGCCCCTAGACACCTAGAAAAATGTCCCTTTAATAAAAAAATAAAAATAAAAATATATTAAAAAATATATTTTTTTTTTATAGAAAATAAATAAAAAAAGGGGGGTTGCCATCCGGTGCCCTGGGGGCCTCCGGGCCCCTGTGGACCTCCGGACCTCTAAAAAAAATAAAAGAAAAAAATTGTCCCTTTAATAAAAAATAAAAGAAAAATATATTAAAAAAATATATTTTTTTTATAAAAAAATATATTTTTTTATAAAAAAAAGGGCTTGCCATCTGGGGCCCTTGGTGGCCTCCGGGCCCCTGGGGACCCCCGGGCCCCTTACAGGTGTAATGCCTGTACCCCCCTGATGGCGGCCCTGCTAATGGGTACACTAGTTTCGGTGAATTTGGTAATTTAATTATAGGTACTTTACAGGTGCTAAAAAATCTTTTCATTTATCGCAATCAGCTTTTAAAAAATAGTTGACTACAATAAAACAGTAGATGATATATGTATTGCACAAGGAGACAGGATTCCACTTCACTTCTATTGTTTGGAATGAGCAGTGTAAATTAGTTGCCGTCATGTGCTTAATGTGCAGATCCCGGCCCAGATTCACAGAGCAATTACGCCTGTCTAACTGGTGTTAGACAAGAGTAGTTTCAAATTTCGCGCGCCGTATCACTTCAAACCATGATACGGCAGCTTCGGGCTTCGATCCGAGAGGCTTACGTCTTCGTAAGCCTTCGGATCTACGCTGCGATATTTTTGCGGCCGCTGGGAGGAGTTTGCGTCGTTTTCATGCGTCGGGATATGCAAATGAGTTTTTACGGCGATCCACGAAGATACGAGCGGTCTTCGCAATCGCTTTCGTCTATTTTTTTATACGTACTGTTAGACCAGCTTTTTGCTGGTCTAACGGTGCGTAGCCCATGTTAAGGATGGCCGTCGTTCCCGCATCGAATTTAAAAATTTTTTGTTTTTTTTTACGTAACTCGTTCGGGAATAGGAATCTCCGTAAACGACGCTACTTCAAAAACAGTAGTGGTGTCAGTGAACGTATTAATAACCCCCAGCTCTGTGTCAGCGGACGCATTATTAACCCCCAGCACTGGTGTCAGCCCACACATTATTAACCCCCAGCACTGGTGTCAGCGGACACATTATTAACCCCCAGCTCTGGTGTCAGCGGACGCATTATTAACCCCCAGCACTGGTGTCAGCGGACACATTATTAACCCCCACCACTGGTGTCAGCGGACACATTATTAACCCTCAGCACTGGTGTCAGCGGACACATTATTAACCCCCAGCACTGGTGTCAGCGGACACATTATTAACCCCCACAACTGGTGTCAGCGGACACATTATTAACCCTCAGCACTGGTGTCAGCGGACACATTATTAACCCCCAGCACTGGTGTCAGTCACCACTGCGGACACATTATTAACCCTCAGCACTGGTGTCAGCGGACACATTATTAACCCCCACCACTGGTGTCAGCGGACACATTATTAACCCTCAGCACTGGTGTCAGCGGACACATTATTAACCCCCACCACTGGTGTCAGCGGACACATTATTAACCCCCAGCACTGGTGTCAGCGGACACATTATTAACCCCCACACTGGTGTCAGCGGACACATTATTAACCCCCAGCCACTGGTGTCAGCGGACACATTATTAACCCCCACCACTGGTGTCAGCGGACACATTATTAACCCTCACCACTGGTGTCAGCGGACACATTATTAACCCCCACTGGTGTCAGCGGACACATTATTAACCCCCAGCACTGGTGTCAGCGGACACATTATTAACCCCCAGCACTGGTGTCAGCGGACACATTATTAACCCTAACTGGTGTCAGCGGACACATGCACTGGTCATTAAACCCCCAGCCACTGGTGTCAGCGGACACATTATTAACCCTCAGCACACGGACGCATTATTAACCCCCAGCACTGATGTCAGCGGACACATTATTAACTCCCAGCACTGGTGTCAGCGGACACATTATTAAACCCTAATATTGGTGTCAGCAAACACATTATTAACCCTGACCACTGCACTGCACACGGACCACTGCACACGGACCACTGCACACGGACCACAGCACACGGACCACAGCACACGGACCACTGCACTGCACACGGACCACTGCACACGGACCACAGCACACGGACCACAGCACACGGACCACTGCACTGCACACGGACCACTGCACTGCACACGGACCACTGCACTGCACACTGCCGACAGACCACTACACTGCCGACAGACCACTAAACTGCCGACAGACCACTACACTACACACTGACCACTCACCATCATGGCACAGCACATCAAGGCTCAGAGCCCAGCAAATTAGGGCACAGCACATCAGGGCACAGCACATCAGGGTACAGGGCACAGCATATCAGGGTACAGCACATCAAGGCACAGAGCCCAGCAAATAAGGGCACATGGCACAGCACATCAGGGCACAGGGCACAGCACATCAGGGTACAGGGCACATCAGGGCACAGGGCACATCAGGGCACAGCGCACATCAGGGTACAGGGCACAGCACATCAGAGCACAACAGGGTACAGGGCACAGCACATAGGGGTACAGCACAACAGGCCACATCAGGGTACAGAGCACAGCACATCAGGACAGGACATATCAGGACAAGGCACATGGCACATCAGGGTACAGGACATGGCACATCAGGGTACAGGGCACATGAAACAGCACATCAGGGTACAAAGCCCAGCAAATCAGTGTACATGGCACAAATCAGGGCACATGGGGCATATCAGGGCACATGAGAGCACATCAGGCACAGCACATCAGTACAGGGCACATGGCACTACAGGGCACAGGGTACCCTGATGTACAGAGCCCATCAGAGCACATCAGGGTACCTGGGGCACATGGCATATCAGGGTACATGGGGTACATCAGGGCACAATCAGAGCACATCAGGCATACCTCCCAACGAAGTTGTTGAGCCGAGGGGGGTTCGCAGATCATAGTTGATAAGCGGGGGGGTCCGCGGATCTGAGTTGTTGAGCGGGGGAGGTTCCGCGGATCGGAGTTGTTGAGCGGGGGGGTTCGCAGGTCAAAGTTGTTGAGCGGGGGGGTCCACGGCTCGGAGTTGTTTAGGGGGGGGGTCCGCAGATCAAAGTTGTTTAGGGGGGGGGGGTTCCACGGCTTGGAGTTGTTAAACGGAGATTTACCGAAAATGGGGTCTGCAAAAGTTTGGGCACCCTGCAGAATTTATAGCATGCACTGCCCCCTTTGCAAAGCTGTGACCTGCCAGTGTCATTGATTAGACATGTGCATTCGTTTTCGTTAGAATGCATTTTTGTTATCGTTTTAACGAACGAAAACGAAAGCGCAAGAATCGAAAACCGAAAGATCCGACATAAAAAATGTTTTATTTTCGTTTTCGTTCAGATCCGACGATTTTCGATGCTTTGCCGAATTTCCGTCGTTCAATTTCACAGTCATCGAAAATCGTCGTTCTGAATACAGGGAATATACCTATTCCCTGTATTCAGAACGACGATTTCCGATGCTTTGTCGAATTTCTGTCTTTCAATTTCACAAAGTCATCGAAAATCGTTGTTCTGAATACAGGGAATACAGGAGCTCACCCCCAGCCCCTGTAGGACTCATCCACCCGGGCCTCAACAACCAGCCCCCCCCCCCTGCTCACCTATCCACCCAGCTGGCTACATACCAGCCTGGGTCCCATATCCTGCTCCTGGTCGGCGGCCATCTTGGTACACCCCAGCAGCAGTGTCAGTTCTCCCCCCCCCCCCACCCCCCTTCTTTTTCACAAACTTAACAGCACTTGATCCAGGGGTTCGCCCGATCGCCTTTCAGGGATCAGGAAGGAATTTTTTCCCCAACCAAAGCAAATTGACATAGCACGGTTAGGGGTTTTTTGCCTTCCTCTGGACCAAGCCGGGAGGATTCACTGAATCCCCTCTCCATCGCCACCATACAAAACAACGTTTCCCCCGGTGAATGGCGACCATGGCTAATATGCGGTACTCCGCAGAAACCATTTGGAATCTGAGGCGTTTCGCCGCAATACTGCCAGCCTGCACCAAAAAGACCCTAAGAATTGAGCAACTTTTGAGGATCGATCGACGATCGACGATCAAAAATTTTAGCCGCTTACCCCAGCCTAAGCACATTTTATGTGCTATGGTCAACACAAGATCGGCAGTAAAACACCGACTTGAAATCCGTGATTTCATTCTACAACACGATCTAGACTGCCTCTTCATTACAGAGAGCTGGCTTACAGCCGACTGTAACACCATTCTAGGAGAATTGGTGCCAGAAAACTACCGTATTATAACGGAAAACAGAATAGGGCAGAGAGGAGGAGGCCTGGCGGTAATTTGCAAAACTCAGCTTGCAATCACCAGACCAGTCCTTCAAAATCCTCTTCCATTCATGGAAACCCTTACGCTACAACTGCAAACAAATTCAAAGGAGACCATCCACATTCTGCTCTGCTATAGGCCTCCTGGCCCAAAATCGCAGCTGCTATCATCATGGACGGATTTCTTCTCCACTTACACCCTCAACAGCAAACATTTTTTGCTGCTTGGGGATTTCAACCTCTGGGCCAATTCCGCACAAGACCCCATTGCCGATGCCTGTATTAACCACCTGGTGGATCTAGGGTCACAGCAACTAGTATGTGGATCCACACATACTTCAGGTCACACACTCGATCTTATTTTCAGACAAGCTCTGGAAATAAAAATTTTGGAAAATGAAAGGTTGCCATGGACAGACCACCATGCAATTAAATTCATTATTTCCACAATCCCCCCCGCAACAAAAACATCAAATCCAGTGACAACACACTGGACCAGATGTCAGAAGAAGCTCCACTCGGAACTCTTCAAAACCACTTTAAGGGAAAAAATAGAAACAATTCAGCCGCATCAAACGGCCATTGAAACGCTGGAGGCCATAAATTCGGCCATGCTACAGTCAGCCGACTTGGTAGCGCCGAAACGCAAAACCCGCATCCGGAAAAACAACCGCAGTTGGTTTAACAACCAGCTGTCGTTACTGAAGCAAGAACGCAGAAGGGCTGAATCGGCCTGGAAAAGAAGTGCTTCAGAGCTAAACCTATCCATCTACAAGGCGGTGACAAGAAAATACCACAAAGGAATTTTCCAAGCCAAGAAAAATTATTTTTCAGAGGCTATCAACAGCGCCTTAAACCGCCCCCGCGAACTCTTCAAGATGGTCACTCAGACCATGAAACCAGGAAGTATTGAAGCCCCCAATACAGACACACAAGAATTTTGCAATGAACTATCGGATTGCTTCATTAATAAAATTGAGGCAATCCGTGAAAGCATTCAGCAAAACAATCCCCCCCTTAGCCCCCCCTGCAGCCTCTCACATAACACCCATAGTAATTCTCCTATATCAGGTAAGTTCACCCTGGAACCAATCTCCATCAAGGCCACTAAGAATGTCATTGATACTTTGCGTAATGGCACAGCGCCAAATGACATTATCCCCACAAAACTGCTGAAGGAATGCGCCTACATCCTGGCTCCTCCCATCACGCGGCTTATCAACCAGTCTTTCTTGGAGGGCATAGTGCCCTCACAGTTGAAAGAGGGTATAATCCAACCCATCCTTAAGAAACCCTCCCTGGACCCCAAGGACCCACTCCACCGCCGTCCCATAACAAGCCTCAATGTACTCTCAAAGGTAATGGAGAAAGTAGTGGTACAACAGCTGCAACAGCATCTTGATACCCACAAACTACTCGACCCATTGCAATCAGGGTTCCATCCCGGACACGGGACTGAAACCGCGCTGCTCAAAGTATGGGACGATGTTCTCGAGGCCGCAGACGAGGGAGAATCTTGTCTTCTAGTTCTGTTGGACCTTAGTGCAGCTTTCGACACTGTAGACCACAAACTGTTACTGACGCGACTTGCTGAAGTAGCCAGAGTCGCAGAAGGCGATTTATCTTGGTTCTCCTCTTTTTTGGAAAACCGATCGCAAACAGTGAAATTAGGACCCTTCACATCTGAGAAACGCACAGTAACATGCGGAGTCCCTCAAGGATCGCCTCTGTCACCAGTGCTGTTTAACATTTATCTTCGTCTTCTTTTTGAGATTATCAACAGCCAAAACCTGCTCTACCACTCATACGCAGACGACACGCAACTTTATTTCCGCATTTGCAACAAAAAAGATCACCACCTCAATCTAGAGACATGCCTCTCTTTGATAGAGGACTGGATGACAAAGAGTTATCTTAAACTCAATGGAGCGAAAACAGAACTTCTTCTGTTTCACGCCAAGCAAAGGAATCAACCTGCAACAACCTGGACACCCCCGCCCATTCTGGGCAAAATCATCACCCCTAGCGCCAAAGTCAAAAGTCTCGGGGTCATCTTTGACTCCTTTATGACAATGGACGCACAAATAGGGTCAGTAGTCAGCGGATCTCACCATCTGTTGCGCCTACTACGCAGACTTACCCCTTTCATCCCCAAAGAAGACTTAGCGGTCGTGGTGGGAGCAATTGTCAACTCCAGATTGGACTATGCAAATGCCCTTTACCTCGGACTCCCCAAGTACCAAATCGCTCGTCTGCAAGTCGTTCAAAATACGGCCGCCAGACTTGTGACTGGAAAAAAACCCTGGGAATCAATCTCACCTTCACTGAGATCCCTTCACTGGCTACCAGCTAAAGACAGGATTGCTTTTAAAGCACTCTGTCTAACGCATAGATGTGTCCATGGGAATGCCCCCCAATATCTATGCGATAAAATAAAAGCTCACAATCCCAATCGCATCTTGCGATCCACCAATCAGAACCTACTACAGATCCCAAAAGCCAACTACAAGTCCAAAGGAGAAAGAAGATTCGCCGTCCAAGGTCCCAGACTATGGAACGCTTTACCAACCAGCATTCGGTTGGAGGCGAATCACTTAGCATTCAGGAGAAAGATCAAGACTCATCTCTTTTGATATCAAAGGAGACAGGAACAACACGCGCCCAGAGGCGATTCAGTTCGCATGTGCCGCGCTCTATAAGTTTTTCATTCATTCATTCACAAGCTGTGATACTTGCCAAAGGGGGCAGTACAAGATATTAACTCTGCAGGGTGCCCAAACTTTTGCAGACGCCATTTTTTTGTTTTCTGTAATTTTGAAAGTGTAAATGATGGAAATAAAATCTAACATTTTTTACATATTATAAGACTGTCTAATCTGTAATTTGATGCCTTTTGGAGATTTTTCCATCTTTCCTTGGCTTCGTTATGCACATTAATACAAATTTTTACCTGGGGTGCCCAAACTTTCGATCCCCACTGTACTATTGTATATAAACTTGTTTTGTGTATGACCATTAGGCTGCCTTACTACTCCCCAAACAAGGTCATCCCAAGGACTACTGTATGACTGACTGTACCATCGGGGTCTATATTGAAACCTAGCCACTCTAAGACACTACACTTAGGCACAAGCATACCTCCAAGCTACTGGTGGCTTTGTAACTTCATTCATTCTCTTTTCTGCTGTATCCAACACAAGATTCTTACATAAATAAGACTGAGCTATGTCTATTAGGTTTGGTTTAGACCTTCATCTAAACTGCCACTCCTCTTAAAACCGATCCGCGTTCAGGCTACTTTTCAGAGCCATTTGACAGGCAGCAAGGAGGCAAAGTGATGCTGTGTTTTAACCCCATAATTGCTGCACAAACATGCTGCATTGCCATGGGGTATATGCAGCACTTCCTCATCTCCTCTCAGCATGTTGTAACTCTGCTTGTATATTTCATTTTTTACCCTAATGGTGATGCCATGAGATGACGGAGGTAATCCATATGGAGAGGTAGTTTACATCAGGATGACATTTATATGCTGGTAACCATTTATAACTTAATGGTCCATATCATGGTGGTGCACGATGGCGGAATCCGCCCACTCTGCTCTGATCATCAGGGGATTGATAAACTGATCCAAACAGAGTCTGCCCCGTGTGAAAGTGGACAAAGACCAAAGTATTACAAAAACAGAAACGATAGAATATATTGAAGTTTGAACAGCTGTACATTTTAAACAGTCAATCATGGATATGGTTTTACCTTTATAGCCTTTTCAAAGTACTCAGAAATGATGCCTCTCTCTGCTTGCTTTCTAATACTTCTCACTTACCATCAAGAACAATAACCTACAAGTTTGTTGACAGTATGGATTGTGTGACTTTATTTAAACTCAAAAAGCACTTTAGAATCAAAGTTTAAATGGCTGTTGGCTGCAGCAACTACTAACAGCCGTCAAAAAACAAACATTCCTAATTCTAGCTTAAATATTCATATCACGCTGCCAAAGAGGATCATATTTCACATGACACTTTCACTACCAGCTTTGCTAGTACAACCTGTAGGCTGCGAGCTACAAGCAGTCCAGTTATTCGTTTCATTCAGGAAATCATGTCAAACCTCAAATTGTTTCATTTTTATATATACATATGAGCTTAAATGTAATACAAATGTAGCACTACCCCCGAAAGAGCTGCTGGTTTAGATTTGGGTCTGCCGTTACCTTACTGTTCCTTGCGCTCGTCTCAGGGGTTCTCCTTGAAGAGGTGGTTAAAGATAGAAATGTCTGAGCCAAACACCCAGTCTCTTTTTCTCCCTACTGCAGAAAGGGTTTTTTATTAAAGTAAACTTCAGAAAAGAGGGATGGAGGTTTATGGGAGATTCAGGCATCTTAGTTGCGAATCACGGGTATTCTCCTAGGTCCAGAGTAACAACTGTCTCCACGCTGGACTCAGCAACCACCAGATAGGCCCACTCTCACTGGCCTAGCAGCCGGTGTGAAGCTTGATCAAAAGATAGTCTCTGCCACAGACTTGGTGAAGGTAGAATTGGTTCAATAATCTCTACCACAGACTTGTGTAACCACACACTTGGTTAACCTCTAAGGCCTCGTACACACGATCGGACATATCCGATGAAAACGGTCCGCGGACCATTTCCATCGGATATGTCCGATCGGGAGTTTGATCCGATGGCGTGTACACACCATCGGATCAAATTCCCCGCCGCCGGACGGCGCGGTGACGTGGCGGTGACGTTGACGCCGCCAGGTCACCGCTACGTCACCGCACCAGGAAGTAAAACACTTCCGCGCATGCGCCGAATCCATTCAGCGGCGGCGGTGCGGGACGACATGTCTGCTGGTAAGTGTACTAACCAGCAGACATGTCGGGCGGACAGATTCCCACCGGATAGATTTCAAAGCTTGCTTTGAAATCTGTCGGGTGGACAAATCTGTCCGCTAGCCCATACACACGAGCGGAGATGTCTGCTGAAACGGTCCATCGGACCGTTTTCAGCGGACATCTCCCCTCGTGTGTACGAGGCCTAAAGGATCACAGCTCACAGTGCCAGGATCTCTCAGCCGTTCCGGCAGCACTGTGAGGTAGATTTTGATCTGGATGCATCCTCCAATTGAGTCCTCAATTGCACGTTCCCTTCCAGCAGGCGACACAGGGTCATCCCTGGATCAGTAGGCCCCAGCAGCTCCTGGTCCTACATCTCCTACGGATCCTCAGGCCAACGTGGCCCAGAGGTGGGAATCGCCAATATAGCCCTGAAGCCAGGAGGGCCATCAGGTCCGGATCAGGAAAAAAAGAACCCACAAAATGGTGTCTGTCCCTTAAGTACCCTCTCCCAAAATGCACAGGGATAATATCAGGGATAATATCCAAAATTGCTGCAGTCCAGAGTGTGGTGACTGATTTTCTCCTCTGACTGAAATGTCATAATGCAAATCAGTCAAAAACAAAAAGAGAGTAAGGCCTCTTTCACACGGAGCGGTACGTTTTTCGGTCCGCTCCGTGTGTGTCCGTCGGCTCAGCGGGGGGTCCCGCTGAGCTGTCGGCGGACAGGGCGGTCCCCGCACACTGTGCAGGGACTGCCCTGTCTCTCCTCTGCTATCCCCTATGGGGAATCGGATGAAAACGGACGGTCTGTCCGCTTGCATCCGATCCGATCCGCCGGACGGAAGAAAAATAGGGTTTTCTTCCGTCCGAAAAAACAGATGCATCATCCGCTAATGGGCGCGATCCCATAATAAGCGGACGAATGGTCCGCTCATGTGAAAGGGGCCTTAATGTCTGTGTTTCTACTGCTATGTTGTCATCAGTATGTTATTATTTAATCGCTGCGTATTTAGTGGTTACGTTAGTCACAGAGCAAAACCACACAGTGCAGCTTGGGTTATACAAATTATCTTGAATAAATTAAACATGGCTAATGCCCCGTACACACGACCGGTTTTTCTCATCGTAAAAAAAAAAAGAAAAATGGTTTTCCCGACGGAATTCCTCTCAAGCCTGCCTTGCATACACACGGTCACACAACAGTCAGGTGAACTTTTGACTGCCAAGAACGCGGTGACGTAAAAGACTATGACGAGCCAACAAAATGAAGTTCTATGCTTCCGAGAAAGCATCAAATTGTTTCCGAGCATGCATGTTTTTTTTCCCGTTGGGAAAAGCATACAGACAAATGATTTTTCCCGCTAGGATTTTTTCCTGATGAGGAAAAAAGAGATCCTGCTCTTTTTTTTTTTTTTACGACAGTTTTTCTGTGGGAAAAAGTCTGATGGAGCATGCACACGGTTGGGATTCCCAGCGGAAAGCTCTCATCACAGTATTTCCGATGGGAAAACCGGTCGTGTGTACAGAACATTATTGTTTTTCAAATGAACACATAGAGATCCTCTTTATTGCTGAACATTCTCTGGATCCTTAGGTCACTGTAAAGAGGAGCAATGGTGGTGGCATAATAAAACATTCATTAGAACCAGGACTGGCTGTTGGCAGCAGTCACAGACAACATATAAACTGTATGATCCCAGATTATCTGAGGTCCAGGAAGAGGACCTCATCATGGATTGTTGGGTGTCTGGGTTGGACTATTGGTTGAAGCTGTTGCTTGCCCTGAGCCAGTGTACTCTTAGAAAGTGAAATGTGTGTTTTTTATACAAATAAACAAATTTGTCTGTTCTCTAAAGCATTTAGCTAGCTCATTTTAGAAAAATGAACTCCTGTAGCTGATGCTAACCAGACAACTTTCACTGTGTGCATCAATAGAAACACATAGCCCCGTAGCCTAGGATAACAAGGCACTCCCCTGCTCTTCCCTCCCCCTCCCATCTTCAAGCTAACAGACCAACTGGAGACTGCACTGTCCACTATTAAGTTTAGACACAGGTCTAAACCTAACCTAATAGACATAGCTCAGTCTTATTTATGTAAGAATCTTGTGTTGGATCCAAGAGAAAAGAGAATGAATGAAGTTACAAAGCCACCAGTAGCTTGTAGGAATTCTTGTGCCTAAGTGTAGTGTCTGAGAGTGGCTAGTTTTCAATATATACCCCGATGGTACAGTCAGCCATATGGTAGTCCTTGGGTTGACCTTGTTTGGGCAGTAGTTAGGCAGCCTAATGGTCATACACAAAAGTTTATATACAACAGTATTGCAACATAGAAATATTACTTACACATTTGGACTTCACAAATGCCAATCAAATTCATATGACGTTACGTACACTTTTTTTCACTTGTTGTTTTGATACACTACTGCCCCTACAGGTGAAAGTTGAGATTACTCAAGATACTTGGTTGCTCCCAAAACATAGCATCATTTGACGTCATCAATTACACAGCTGTGACACATACACCCACTTCTTGGGTGTGTTAAAGAGGTTTTACAAAATACTCAGGGGAAGATCTCGGGAGAAATAAAAGCTGAAAGAATGTGATCCGTCGGAAATCTCTCTGGCTCGATACCTGGCTATCTCTCGGGAGACTGGAAGGAGGAGATCTTCAAACGCAAAGATGTAGGGAGTTGGAAGAAGTCCCTTTTTGGACTTTGCTTCTAAAGCCCCATACACACTATCAGTTTTCCTGATGGTTTTCTCTTCAGGATTACCAAAACCATCTAATATGAGGTCAAACCTCAAGAGTTTCAATTTGTATGCAATCAGGCAGGCCCTTGCACTACATGGTTTTGGTAAACCTGAAGAGAAAAAACGTCAGGAAAACTGATAGTGTGTATGGGGCTTCAAGATAACAGAACTCCTAAATTCTGATAACATAGTTTATTTATTTTACCTTTTTGGTAAGTGAATTGTTTTTACATGTCAATTACTAAAACCATTTAAATATATGGCAGCGAAAGTGTTATATTATTTTTAACTGCAGTATGAAATAATTATATTCCAAATATTAAGAGACATACACAAATTGTGTTTGTCTTTAAAAAGCTAAATGCCAACAGTTGTACAATGGTTTTAGTGTGATGCCTGTGTAAAATAGATTCTTTCTAAATTTAAAATAAGCCTTGATTGTATTGTCAAGCTGTGCATAATATAACATTTTGTTTATGCATTTAAGAGTGTAAGGGCCCTTTCAGACGTGCTTTTCATCCATCCATTTGCGGATGAAAAAGGGACATACATTCGTCCCTATGTGATTGCGGGTGATTAACATCCGCTGACACCCATAATCACCCGCCTCCGCAAAGATCAGATTTTGCAGACAGAAGAATGTCCTATTATTTCTTCCGTCTGCGGATTGGATGAACACTGACACACGGTCCATGTTCATCCGATCCCTCCATAGTGGAGAGTGGAGAAAAGACAGGGCGGTCCCTGCACAGTGTGCGGAGACCGCCCTGTCATCCGACGGTTCAGCGGGGATCTACGGAGCGATCCCCGCTGAGCATACGGAGGCGGATCATTACTGATCCGCCCCGTGTGAAAGGGCCCTAAAGAAGAAGGTCTGTTTGTTTTGAGAAGGATTACATAGTGTCAAAGTAAATAATTTTGTTTACATAAGTCCGTGGAAGAGTTACCAAGTTTTAAATGTACAAGTATCATTTAAGCATAGGAGCTGTGAATATATCTTGTAATATAGAGCTTGCAAAGAAATGTATGTGGATATTATCTGAACATTAATCACCATTTATCTCTGATATGTAAAAGTATATCATTTATTGGTTTTATCACAAATTATACCTGATAATAATTTTGCACTGTATCTTTAGTTTTATATACAGTATATATATCTATATCTATATATATAAAACTCAACGTGTGTGTGTGTGTGTGTGTGTGTATGTATGTATGTTCCAGCATCACGTCCAAACGGCTAAAGATATTAACATGAAACTTGGCACACATGTTACTTATATGTCAGCAACAAACATAGGATAGGTGGTTTAACCCTTACTCACCCCCATTTGGCATGGTCGGGGTTTTTCTTTAAAGTCCCATTCAACTATATGGGAAAGAGTTTTTCTTTAAAGTCCCATTCAACTCTATGGGAAATACATGTTATTCATATTTTTTTCTGTCAAATTTCTAAAATTAAACATCGTGTTATTTATTATTTATATAACTATGATTTTCCTCCCCAAAAGGTTAAGATAGGAAGACCGGGCAACGCTGGGTATTCAGCTAGTATATATATATATATATATATATATAAAAATATAAAGCAATATTATTTTGTGTTACTTGTCTTCAAACTAGCACGAATAAAAGAACTGATGCCGCGTACACACGATCATTTTTCGGCATGAAAAAAAACTTTGTTTTTCAGCATGTAGAAAAAACGACGTTTTTCCAACTTCATTTTAAAAAAAATGATGTGCAAAGCGCGGTGACGTACAACACGTACGACGGCACTCCAAAGGGGAAGTTCCATTCAAGCTCCCATCTCCTAACTTGCTTCTGAGCATGCGTGGGTTTAAAACTTCGTTTTAGCCCACACACAATAATTTTTTACAACCCGAAAAACAAAATTTTTGAAAACGACGTTTAAAAAATGCAGCATGCTCGAGTGCGATGTGGTTCCCAAACAAAATTGGCGTCCTTTTTTTCTCACAAATAGAGCTTTCTATTGGTGCTATTTGATCGCCCGTGCGGTTTTTAATTTTTGCGCTATAAACAAAAAAAGAGCGACAATTTTGAAAAAAGACACAACATTTTTTGCTTTCTGCTATAATAAATATCCCATAAAAAAAAAAAAAATTGATCTCAGTTTAGGCCGATACGTATTCTTCTACATATTTTTGGTAAAAAAAAAATTAAAAATAAAATCGCAATAACCGTATAGTGACTGGTTTGCGCAAAAGTTACATTGCCTACAAAATAGGGGATTGCGACATTATAGCCGACACATCGCACACTTTTGACACATTTTTGGGACCATTCACATTTATACAGTGAACAATGCTATAAATATGCATTGATAACTGTATAAATGTAACTGGCAGGGAAGGGGTTAACCACTAGTGGGCGGGGAAGGGGTTAAATGCGTATCCTAGGTGTGTTCTTACTGTAGGGGGAGGGGGGGTGACTGGGGGAGGTGACCGATTGTGTCCCTATGTACAAGGGACACAATCGATCTCCTCTCTCCCTGACAGGGACGTGCAGCTCTGTGTTTACACACAGAGCTGCACGTCCCAGCTCAGTTACACAGAAATCGCGGGTGCCCGGCGGCCATCGTGGCCGCCGGGCACGCGCACGGTGATGTCAGGATAATTGAGTATCCCGCCCGCCGTCATTTCACGGTGGGCGGGTATTAAGTGGTTAAAAACTTTTATTTTTTTTCATGCCGAAAAATGATCGTGTGTACGGGGCATCAAAATTTCTTGTTGATATTGTAGGAAGTTGTAAATCTCCCAAATCAAAGATTTGCATATTTTCATAAATGCAATACTATTTTTAATATTTCAGTATAAACATTATGATCTTTACATATGTCAAGAAGATATTAATTTGATCTTGCACATTGTGATTTTAATGATGGTGGTCCTGCTAAATTTTATGCATTTTTTTAGTCAGTTAACCTGTAGCATCAGGAACTGTGAAAGAGGTTAACATGACCATTTCCTGCCACCGCTGCTGGCGTGCCATCATTCCCAGCCCGTGCCACAATTACCAGCTATTTCTACCACTGCTGACCTGACACAAAAGCTATCCTGTGCCACTGCTTCTGGCCTGCCACTGTGACTATTAGCTACCACCATTACCTGCTGCTTCCACCACTGCTGGTTTGCCACTGTTACCATCTCCCGCAACCATTACTTACTCCTTCCACCACTGCCACTACTACCATTTCTTGCCACTGCTGCTGGTCTGCCACCATTACCATTCCGAGCTGTATCTACTGCCCTATTCCACTGCGCTGGAATTGTAAAAGTGCCACACGTAATTTTCCTGCAGCTGGGCCTCGGCCGCAAAACTTTTTTTGCGGGGTGGATCCTGCATTATACCTCTGTTTTTCATATTCTATTGATTAGGCATTGCTAAGGTGCCACACATAATGTTTCCCCAGGTGATCTTTAGCCACCAAAATTGCAGTGTGTGCTGCAAGTTAAATCATGCCCTGTGTCTCCATGCTCTGCTACTGGTTTCTGCTCTTATAGTGCTGCTTCATTGAACTTCCAATCTTTACAGAAAAAAGTTAAAAACGGCCAGGTGCATCAATCTTCACCCGCCACGGGTCTCCGAGCTTGGCGGAGCACATTTGCGTTGGCACCTAGCCAGTCTGAGGCTTCAGCAGGGTGTTCAAAGAAGTAAGCCTGTCCCCGCATGGTGACTCTGAGTTTTGCTGGGTAAAGCATTGCATTAGGCACTTTTGCACTTCTGCAGGCGGTTTATGATCTCAGTGAAGCACACACGGCTCTTCTGAACAGCCGAAAAGTCAGGATAAAAAGAGACCCTGTACTGAACATTACTCTTTTCCCTGGCCATCCTAAGTATAATTTCTCTGTCCCTGTAGTTTAGCAGGCGAGCCAGTATCAGGCAAGGGGGATTGCCTGGCGGGAGAGGCCTAGTTGGTACTCTGTGGGCCCTCTCTACTGCGTATAAGTGTGTAAAAGCCTGTTTGCCAAACATATCACGTCACGGCCCTCCACCTTTTCTGGTAACCCCACTAGGCACACGTTATTGCGCCTGAGGTGATTCTCAAAATCTTCTGCGTGCATATCAGTGGCCCTGGCCGGGCGTGTGGTGGACTGGGTTTCTCTAATCAGCATGGGGAGTTTATCTTCCATTTCACTTATCCTGCTCTCTGCTGCAGTGGTTCTCTCCCTTATTTTCTGTATATACTGTCTGATCAGGCTGACCTCCTCTTTCAGGCCTCCAAAGCGTGCTTGTAAGCTATTCACAGACGCTGTACATTTATTCACAGCTCTCAGTATTGCAGCAAGTGTAGGCTGCTCGCCCCCCTTCACACCGGGGTCCTCAGACTCCTCCATTAAATCAGGACCTTCCTCCTCAGCCTGATCCATCATGGCGTCTGCTCCCTGCTTCCTCTCCCCCTCCTTTATGTCAGTATCACTGGGTGCAGCACAGTCATCCAGGGGTTGCGCCTCTGCCATGCCTGATTTCTCTGTTATTTTCTGGGCATAGTATCTCATATCTTTGGGGGGTCTTTGGTAACATCTTTGGGGTATTTCAGCTGTTTACTCACCCTCTCCTTTGCTTTCTTCCCACACAGAGCACCTTCTGTGTGGATGGCGGAGCGGCGCCATTTTGGTGATCTGGCCACGGGCCTTCTCTCTGTCCACATGTCATCATAGCCTCAGGAGGAGCCAGGGTGTCAGCAGGGTATAGAGAAGACATTCCCAAGATAGTTCAGCAAAAACTGGATGTTTTAGGTGCCAGAAAACAGATCAAATCAGGATAAAGCTGGGAGCTCTGTGAAGATGCGTCTGCTCACATGCGGCGCTGCCCACACCCCCACAGAAAAATGTTAATAGTGGACAGTGCAGTCTCCAGTTGGTCTGTTAGCTTGAAGAAGGGCTATGTGTTTCTATTGATGCACACAGTTAAAGGAGACACAACTCTAGTCCCTACATGCAATGAATAACTTGTATAGCACTGCAAATGTGAGTGAGTGAGTGAGTGAGTAAGTGAGTGAGTGAGTGAGTGAAAAACTTATATAGCGCAGCACATGCGAACTAAATCGCCTCTGGGCGCTTTTTGCATCGACCCGTTTGCTGCTAGGTGATAGTGCTAACCACTACACCACTGTACTGCAAGTGTGGCTCCATAGAATACTGCAAGAGAAAGGAGCCACCCTGAAAAAGGAAATATGGGACAGTGGTAATAGCACCAACTTAAACTAGAACACACGTAAGGATTAAAACATAAAGACATTTCTTACTCGGTAGGTGCTTAAAAATGGAGGGTGTAATATCAGTTTAAATACTGTGCATGGGCTCCCTACAATATTTTGATGTTTTTTTCCCTGTAAAGTATATACACTCTAATGTTGATTTTTAGGCTGGTTGTTGTCTCTTTTGTTCAAAATGCAGCTACCAATAGTGATTAAAGTGGTCGTAAACCTTAAAAATGCAAAATAAAGTTAGCACCTACTGTGAATCCTGGCTGCTTTCTCCTACCTCTGCATGCTGCATGTATCACTTTTTGCAGGTTTCTCCGACACCAGACAATCCATGGTAATGGAATCTTGGGTTGTACTGTTTTTGTCCATTCTGTTTTGACTAATGCCGCGTACACACAATCACTTTATGTGATGAAAAAAACAACGTTTTCTGTGAAGTAAATAACAACGTTGCCTACACACCATCGTTTTTTCACAATGCTCTAGCAAAGCGAGGTTACGTTCACCACTCTTTCCATTGAAGCTCGCTTCATAACTAGCTTCTGGGCATGCACGGGTTGAAAAACGTCGTTTTAAACGACGTTTTTTGCTACACACGGTGATTTTTTGTGAAACAAAAAACGACGTTTTGAAAAACGACACAAAAAATTGAAGCATGCTTCAATTTTTTTTGTCGTTTTTCACAAGACATAAAACAACGTTTTCCCCCACACACGGTCATTTAAATTGACGTTTTTAAAAACGTTGTTTTTTTCATCACATAAAGTGATCGTGTGTACGCGGCAATATAGTTAACATTTTACAATGACTCTGATTACGTCAGCTTTAATGAAACGCGTAGGGAGGAGCCAGATGCCGAGACATCACAGTGCACAGTTCCAGGTTATGTTTACAGCGCTTGTATTCTGTATTAGATAAGAGTATTTTAAATCTTTTTAATAATTTACACAATTGGGAGTGCTTGGTTTACGGTATCTCTTCCTTTTTTATGTGATTCCTAACAAAAAAGTGTCTGACTCCTATTACATTATTAGATCTGTGGGATTCATAACCATTATGTGACCACTCTTTGACAGGGGGTCCTTGTATGACACAGTAGTGGAGCGGAATTTGTGATATGAGCAAAAATTAAGAGTACCTGTCTTTTGTTCTCACATTATATTCTAGAAGATTTTTTGGGAATTAATACACAGATGGTTTCTATGTGACTGACTAGGGATGAGCCGACCACCCCAGCGTTCGGTTCGCACCAGAACCGTCGAACGGTCTGAACATTTAGAACCCCATTGAAGTCTATGGGACGATCATTTTAAAGACCAATTTTCAAGTTATTGTTGGAAAACGTCTTTTAGAACCTGGGTCTTGCCCCAGGGAACATGTATCAATGGAAAAAAAGTTTTAAAAACGGTCGTTTTAGAGACCAATTTTCAAGTTATTGTTGGAAAACCTCTTTCAGAACGTGGTCTTGCCCCAGGAAACATGTATCAATGGAAAAAAGTCTTAAAAACTGTAGTTTTTTCAGGAGCAGGACTAAAAAATGGTCGTTTCGTTTCACTCGAATTTGCCGCGAATGATCGTTTTTGTTCGAAATTCGACGAACGATCGAACGGACGATGTTCGAGTCGAACATACGTTCGTTTCTAACGCAAAGCTCATCCCTATGACTGACACAATTGATTGCACTCATTAAGGGAGCTTTACTAAAACTGGTGCATAAAGATACTGGTGCAGCTGTGCATAGTAACCAATCCTAACTTCAGCTTGTTCAACTGAGCTTTGAAAATAAAACCTAGAAGCTGATTGGTTATTATGCACAGCTGCACCAGATTCTGTGTGCACCAGCTTTAGTAAATCTCCCCCATTGTTTCTCAAACTTAAATTTGTGTGTAAACAGTTGCTCACTAACAAAATAAGACAGACAATTTTAAAGTTAGAGGCCCAGATTCACAAAGCCCTTACGCCGGCGTATCTCGAGATGCGCTGCGTAAGTGTATATATGTGCCGGCGTATCTATGCGCCGTACCCACAGAACTATATACGCCTGAAAATAGGCTTCTTCCGACCGACGTAACTTTCCTACACCAGCGTATCCTGGGCGCATATTTACGCTGGACGCATTCGGCGTTCCCATTTTAAATATGCAAATGAGTAAGATACTCCAATTCACAAACGGAGATGCGCCCGGCGCATTAATATACGCGGTTTACGTAAGGCTTACGTCCGGCGTAAAGTTACCCCTCATATAGCAGACGCAGGTAATGCAAAAGTACAGGCCAGGGAACAGCGCGTCAAATTTTACGTCGCGTACGCCGTTTACATAGTACTACGTGAATAGGGCTGTGCGTAGGTTACGTTCACGTCGTAGGCAGTGTTCGACGTATCTTAGGCAGCTATTTCGACGTAACTGTGAGCATGCGTACTGGGATGCGTCCAAGAGACGACGCATGCGCAGTTCGTTTTTTTGAAGCTGTGGCCATCATATGCATTGGGCCACGCTTCATTAAAATGTATCACGCCCACCTCCAGCCCACTTCCACTTACGCTGCCTTACGCAGACGAATATACACTACACCGGGAGCATTTGTTTTGTGAATTCCATGCTTCCCTCTCTGCGTTGTGCCGGCGTAGTGTAAAGAAGATACGCGACGGTGGCATAAAAATGCGTCGATTTATGTGAATCTGGGCCAGAGTGTCTACAAAATAGGGGATAGATTTATGGCATTTTTATTATAATATTTTTTTTACTAGTAATAGCTGTGATCTGCGACTTTTAGAAGGACTGCAACATTGCGGTGGACAGATCGGACACTTTTTTTATTTTTTTATTTATACTGTGATCAGTGCTAAAAATAGCCACTGATTACTGTATAAATGTCATTGGCAGGGAACGGGTTAACACTAGAGGGCGAGCAAGGGGTTAAGCGTTCCCTAGGGAGATGTTTCTAACTGTGGGGGGAGTGTAGTGACTGGAGGAGGAGACAGGTGGTTGTTCCTAATCACTAGGAAAAGCCAGGGCCGGATTTCAGACAAGGCCAGCAAGGCCAGGCCTCGGGGTGGCAGTGGGTGGAATGGGAGTCCTTCTCCCAGCGATCATGGAGGAGAAGAGAGAGAGAGCCGCCCGGATGTTTAGAGCGCAGCGCAGGGAACACAGTGATGACAGTTTTCATTTCAATTGCCGTGTTCCCCGACGCGCGCTGTCAGATTCAGCCCCGCCCCCTGGTCCCGGTACTTTGATAGACAGATCACTTGTCCAATATTGGTGATGGGTGATCTGTCAATCAAAGTTCCCCTACCGGGGGACGGGGGTTGAATATGACGCTGAGTGGCGGGAACACGGCAATTGAAATGAAAGCTGTTTACGCTGTGTTCCCTGCGCTGCGCGCTGATCATCTGGGCGGCTCTCCTGTTTCTCTCCTTTCCTCCCCAGCACAGTTAGGCTGAATGGGGTGCACAAGGCTGCATTTGGTGGGCACAAGGCTGCATCATGGTGGGCACTGGTCACAAGGTAGCATCATGGTGGGCACTGGGCACTGGGCACAAGGCTGCATGGTAGGCACTGGGCAAAAGGCTGCATTTGGTGAGCACAAGGCTGCATTTGGTGGGCACTGGGCACAAGGCTGAATTTGTTGAACACAAGGCTGCATTGTGGGTACTGGGCACACGGCTGCATGGTGGGCACTGGGCACAAGGCTGCATCTGGTGGGCACAAGGGTGCATTTGGTGAGTACTGGGCACAATGCTGCATGGTGGGCACAAGGCCGCATGGTGAGCACTGGGCACAAGGCTGCATGGTGGGCACAAGGACGTATGGTGGGCACTGGGCACAAGGCCGCATGGTGGGAACTTGGCACAAGAGCCATTTAATAAGATAATTTATGAGGGTGTGTTTAGGGGTGGGGTGGGCTGGGTGGGGCAACTGGTGGCGAGTAGCCCTTGAGGCCTGGCTAGTAGCTCAGGACTTTTAAAGCCCTAGTCTAATGCCGCGTACACACGATCACTTTTTGTGATGAAAAAAAACTACGTTTTATGTGACGAAACAAAACAACGTTTTTCCAACTTCATTTTCCAAAACGACGTTGCATACACACCATCGTTTTTCCAAAATGCTCTAGCAAAGCGTGGTGACGTACACCACGTTCGACGGCACTTTGTTCCATTGAAGCTTCGTCTCATAACTTGCTTCTGAGCATGCGCGGGTTTAAAAACGTAATTTTCAACATCGTTTTGCCCACACACGATTACTTTTTATGACACAAAAAATGACATTTTGAAAAACGACACAAAAAATTCAAGCATGTTTGAATTTTTTTTTGGTCGTTTTTTTGAAGACATAAAACAACGTTTTGCCCACACACGATCATTTTAAATGACGTTTTTGAAACGTCGTTTTTTTTCATCACAAACAGTGATCGTGTGTACGCGGCATAAGGGGCGGAGAGCTACAGAAGAGGCAGAGTTTTCTATTGATGTGCAGAGCTGATAACTTGGCCGTGCTTTTAGCAATATACTATACGTCTTAGCAGGGCGTGTTTAAACTAATGAAGGGCAGCTTTTGCAATCACCGGGCTCAACAGTGGCAGTGGCTACAGCTGATTGGCTGCAGGCCGGTGATAGACAAAAGTTTTCCAACTTGGTAATTTAACAGGAATACATGATTTGTGAGGACCCACTTTACCTATATCCCCAAGGGGGTACATTGTGACAGGCGACAGCCATCTAAACATTCAGAAGGAGCCAGCAAAATACAGGCATACCCCATTTTTAAGTACAAAATGGGACCAGAGCATATATGTAAAAAGAAAATGTACTTAAAGTGAAACAATATATTTTTTCACTTCTAGGGTGTAGTGGGGGGTTATGGGCTATAGTGGGTGTGTCAGGAGCTGTAGTTGAGGTCTCAGGGGCTGTAGTGGGGGTGTTAGGGGCACACTGGAACAGGGCGGGCTATGCTCTTGGAGCTTTAGCTCTTTCTACTGCGGCTGCAACATTTCTGTACAGTACTTGTAAGGCACTTTACACACACTCGCGGCTATGTCCTTACTCGCGAGTGTATGTAGAGCGAGTGTACTTAAAGCGGGGTATGCCTATAAACTGTGAATGAAGTATTAAAAATAACAGCACTCAATTATCTTCATATCAAACAGTTCTTTGACTCACATTTCCAGACCTCAAACACCCAACCCCACACCCTTTTTGAGAATCTATGCCTTAAATCCCCCAAAAAAAGAGGCTTCATTTCAGACCTATACTCTACCTTAATCAATAACACAGATACTAACAAACTATCGTATATGCTCAAATGGGAACAAGATGAAAACTTCACATACTCTACGGTGAGCTGGGACAATTGTATAAATAACCTACACAAATGCACTAAGTCCATCTCCATTAAAGAAACTGCCCTAAAACTATTTACAAGATGGTATTATACCCCAATTAAACTCTACAAGATTTTCCCTTTGTCTTCCCCTTCTTGTTTCAGAGAATGCAACTCCTTAGGCTCGTTCCCCCACATTTTTTGGTATTGCGAGAAGGTCAGGAGCATTTGGTTACAGGCTGAGAAATTTGCCTCCAAGATCTCCGACAGTTCCATCACCTTAACACTACAAAACTGCCTCCTTTTTTCCCCAATCATCGGTCTATCCTCAACCCATCAGAGATTGATTCACACAATCTGTGTCGCCATACACTGGTTGATAGTGTTGCTCACGAATATTCGTATTGCGAATATTCGGCTCGAATATGGCATATTCGAGTATTCGCGATATATTCCGAATTTCGCGGTGAATATTCGCTATTTCGAATATTCGTATTTTTTCAATTTTTTTTTTAGAACAGATCACATCCTAGAGATCCCCATCGACGTCTAAAAGCATTGCTGGTATGATTAGAGACCTTGGGCCAAGTAGCTGCAGCGATCAATTTATATTGCCGATAAATCGCAATGCGATTATTCGGCAATAGCGATATCGCGCGATTATTTTCGAGAAATTCGCAATATTGTTTTTAGCTAAAATAACACATATATTCGATTTCAGAGTGTTACTGTCGAAATTCCGCAATAAATTTCTCATTCGCATTTTTGCGAAATTACGATAAAATATCAAGAATATTCTGAGCCAATCAGAGTGCTCCATTCCGCATTTCTCGAATATTCGCAATTATTTTGTATTGTAATATATCAAGAATATTCTGAGCCAATCAGAGTGCTTCTTCCGCATTTGCCGAATATTCGCAATTATTTTGTATTGTAATATATCACGAATATTCTGAGCCAATCAGAGTGCTCCTTCTGCATTTGCCGAATATTCGCAATTATTTTGTATTGTAATATATCACAAATATTCTGAGCCAATCAGAGTGCTCCATTCCGCATTTCTCGAATATTCGCAATTATTTTGTATTGTAATATATCACGAATATTCTGAGCCAATCAGAGTGCTCCATTCCGCATTTCTCGAATATTCGCAATTATTTTGTATTATAAAATATCACGAATATTCTGAGCCAATCAGACTGCTTCTTTCGCATTTCTCGAATATTCGCAATTATTTTGTATTGTAATATATCACGAATATTCTGAGCCAATCAGAGTGCTCCATTCCGCATTTCTCGAATATTCGCAATTATTTTGTATTATAAAATATCACAAATATTCTGAGCCAATTAGAGTGCTCCATTCCGCATTTCTCGAAATTTCGCATTCGCATTCGCAATAGCGAAAATTCGCAATCATTTCATTTCCAAAAAATATCACGAATATTCGTATTTAGCGAATATATCTCGAATATTCGACTATATATTCGAGATATATCGCGAAATCGAATATGGCATATTCTGCTCAACACTACTGGTTGATAGCCTTCCATTGGAAGTCAATTACGATTCCCTTAGCCCCACTTAAATCCAGAATCAGTGAGATAAACTTAATGGAAAAAATCTTCCACACACTACAAAACACCTTACACATTTACAATAACAAATGGTCCCCCTGGTTGAAGCATTCCCCCATGTTCTTTAACCCAGTCTAGTTCCCCCTCAAGGTTCATATTCTAGCTGACACTGTTTGACTTCTGGTTTTGTCACTGTTACCACGACCTTTAACCTTACTACTTTGCAGAATAACTATTTACACCGTTAAAATGATATGTTGATGTGTTTATTTGTACTGACTTCTTTTTTTGTCTTAATCCGTATTTTTCTGTTTGCCTTAATCATATGGTTTTGTACCATCATTTACTTCTTTAATAAAAGTTTGTAAACAAAAAAAAAAAAAAAAAATAACAGCACTAATGTGAATGAACACTAGATGGCAGTAAAATATCATTAAAAAAAAATATCCATTCTACTCTACTACTTACAATGAAATGTAAACGTGTATCAAAACGTTTCAAGCAGGATGGAATTTAAAATACAGTACATATGAAAAAAAAAAAATATTTACTTGTATGCAAAGTTTATCTTTTGATTTTGATGTGAACAGCTCTGGGCTGTACTCTGCATGGCTGGTAGCTGCAGTAGATTTAGAGGCCCAGATTCACAAAGAACTTATGCCGGCGTAATTCCTGGCGGGATTCCCGTGTGTACAGGGCTTTAGAAGTGATTCCTATGGTATTCATATCTCAATATAAATGACTATGAGCTATTTACAGAAAGTGTGATGTAGCATAACTCCTACATGGGTGTATGGAGGAGACAAAGATAGGTTTCTGAGCAAGTGTATTTACACTTCATTCCTTATCAAAAAGGTTTACAGTAATATACTATTCAAGTTCCTGTTAAGTCTGTATTTTTTTTTTGAAGAGCAAGATAACATCTGTCTTAAGATGTATTACAGCCGAGAATTTCCTTGCTTTCTCTATTAGAAACAATACAGTGGCTTTCCTGAATCCCTCACAAGTTTCCAGAGCCGTTAAGTTAAGACTTCTTACCAGCTGGGAATAATTAGATTCTAGGAAAAAGAAAACAGACATTTCCTCTAAAGAATAACACCCCTGGAAAGTCATTTACAGTTAATCTTGGTCTACCAGACTAGGCACCAAGTCTGCGCACCTTCTCTCTGAGGAATACATACGGCTTACTAGTTTACTGACTGGAAGCACAATAACCTCTGTTAAAGAGGAAGTCAACCCTGATGGGTTTTACTTCCTCTTTTGGTCGCTGCAAATCCTGCAAATGAAAAGCATAATGGGCTAGTATGCATTGCATTCTAGCCCATTATGTGACACTTACCTGCAAAAGATCCCAGCGATGTCCCCTGTGTAGGCAGTGTCCATCTTCTGGCCCCTCTTCCATTCCGGGCCGCGGACTCCGTTTTGTTTCTTCTCTGCGCATGCACCGTTAATATTTTTAGCGGACTACAAGTGAAATATCTCCTAAATTGTGCACGTTTAGGAGATATTTCCACTACCTATAGGTAAGCCTTATTTTAAGCTACCTATAGCTAGGAGTCAAACAAAGAGGTTTACAACCACTTTAAGCACAATGGGAGAATGAGCCCCAAGCA
This sequence comes from Rana kukunoris, assembly GCA_029574335.1. Classification (NCBI taxonomy): domain Eukaryota; kingdom Metazoa; phylum Chordata; class Amphibia; order Anura; family Ranidae; genus Rana; species Rana kukunoris. The sequence goes on from CM056055.1 coordinate 142,867,025, forward strand.
CCAGCTGTGTGAGGTCTGTGAAGAAGTAGATTTACATCCATTGAACTACCAGTATCACCAGTCAGTCTGTAAAGAAATTTATCAGCAATACTGTTATCAACTATCACAAGGGGCTGTGCCCACTCACCACTACGGACATCAGATGGATGGAGGGTTACAGCCGGAATTCTCGGTGTCTCTGTCCTGTGGAAATGGTGCCTCCACGCCATGCTGCAGCTCTCGGTGGACTGGATTGCAAGTGTCTGCAGATGGTCTGGAAGGAAGACAGGCCGGTCCGCTGTGCAAGAATATCGATTCTGTCCTCTGAGATTCCTCTGAGGTTGGTGATCCGGCTCTCCGCTGTATAGACCACAGATTCTCCACTCCCTGTCACACAGACCTCCTGCTGGCAGGGTCAGAATGGCATCCAGAGCAAAAACAGGCCACACACTCTCTTTTATCTCCTCTCCCAGCAGGCTGCTCTGTGTGCACAGCATTCTGTTACCTGTGGTCCAGATTGGTCTGGCCAATAGTGTCTCATCCTAGACTACATGTTCCATGATGCATTGCTCTGCTCATTCTCACAGAATGAAAAAAACACACATAGACTCAACCATGCACTAGAGGGAGCCAAACTCATATATAAAAACAACAAACTGTCCCTTAAAGCCCATTGATTTAACAGTTTCAAAAAGCAGTTAAATTCCCGGCATGCCAGGATTGCCAACTGTCACATTGATTGTGCTCTCAACCAAACTGTCAAACCATCCAATGGCTGGTGTCATAACTGATCACATGTGCAGCACCACGGCAGTTGACAATTAAACATAGGCCAAGATGGCAGCTTCCTTGGCTGAAAATGATAGAAGGGTTTATTTCCACTTTAATGATAATCACAGTAGCAAACCTTGGCTACATAACATTTTCGTTTCTGAAGAAATCTACACTCAAAGCAAAGAAATGGAGACACAAAATGATCAATATTGGTTTGACCTAAAGAAGAAAGTGAATCTCTCAAAAGCTTGAAAAGAAAAAAATAAACTATTAGGGCAAATAACAAAAAAGTTTCTCTTATAACACTAAACTGCTTCAATGCAATTTCCCTAATCTGAAAACCAATATTGGAGGAGTTCTGTACGCTGTTATATTCAGCTTGTGTTTTCTAAACATCTGAAAATCTCCTTCTGCCTACAAAAAGCTCATTATGTGTTGTTCTTTATTAGATTGAAGATTTGCATCTCTGATGCAATACGCTTGCAGGCAAATGGTATAAGCGCTTTCCTTCTTTTGATTTAATAAAATCAATATGGCAGCAACTCGCTTTTACGGATGCGAATAAAAGTATCAAATTATGTTATTTACCAGTTAAAGCGGATGTCCCATTAAAAAAGTATATTAAAAGCCAGCAGCTACAGATACTGCAGCTGCTGAGTTTTAATATTAGGACACTTACCTGTCCTGGAGTCCAGCGGCGTCCGCAGCAGAGGACGAGCGTTCGCTCGTCTCTCTGCTGTTTCCCCCTCCATCCACGGTGAGGGAACCAGGAAGTGAAGCGCTCCGGCTTCACTGCCCGGCTGCCTACGGCGCATGCGCGAGTCGCGCTGCGCCCGCCGATTGGCTCCCGCTGTGTGCTGGGAGCCGAGAGTTCCCAGCACACAACGGGGGGGCGACGGGATGTCGCAAAAAAAAACGACTTTTGCCCGAGACTGCGGGCCGGAAGTGGGTGCAAATACCTGTCTTTAGTCAATTGTGACACCGGAGGGGGGGAGGGTTCCGATCAGCGGATATTCACTTTAGGGTGGAGATCCGCTTTAACTTGACTGCAGGAATGTTAACAAACAGGCAAAAAATGAGCTTCACGGCCGGGCACCCACTGCGCATGCGCGAGCGGCACTGCGCATGCGCACGTGGCGCGGCCCTCCGCTGATTGGACAGGCGATCGTCTAGGACGTGTCAGTGTCCTAGGCGGTCGCCTACAGGGAGGGGCTGCTGTAGGCGATTAAGCTTAATCGCCTAACCAGCCCCTCGGCGAAAGGAGGAAGTGGGACAGGAAGTCCCACTCCTCCTGAAGCCCCCACCCCCCCCCCCAAAAAAAATTACATGCCAAATGTGGCATGTGAGAGTCGGTTCACACTGGGGCGACTCGGGATCTGACTTGAGGTCGCCTCAAGTCGTCCCAAGTCGCGCTGTAGAGAAAAACAATGTTAGTGAATGGGAGCGGTGTTATTACACACTACTCATGTCGCTCCGACTTCAGAAAAGGTTCCTGTACGACTTCAATCCGACTTGTCGCCTCAAGTCTGATCACTAGCTACTTTCCAGATAAGATAACATACATTTCTTAGGCAAACCTCTCCCTCCCCCTCCCTCTCCCAGAGCTGATTGTTGTTTGATTAGCCACTGGAATGTCTCCTGTCTTGGAGACGACTTCAAGTCGTGTTGTAAATCTCCCCAGATCGCCCTGTGGTTCATGTGTCTGAGTCGCCTCTGAAAGTCGCGCTGGAAGTCGAGTCGCCCCAATGTGAACCGACTCTAATGCCGCGTACACACGGACGTTTTTTGCGAGGAAAAAAAAGACGTTTTCAATCATGAAAAAAAACAACGTTTTTCAAACTTCATTTTCCAAAACGACGTTGCGTACACACTATCGTTTTTCTACAAAGCTCTAGCAAAGCGTGGTGACGTACACCACGTTCGACGGCAATCTTTTCCATTGAAGCTCCATCTCATAACTTGCTTCTGAGCATGCGCGGGTTTAAAAACGTAGTTTTCAACGTCGTTTTGCCCACACACCATCACTTTTTATGACACAAAAAACAACGTTTTGAAAAACGACACAAAAAATTCAAGCATGTTGGAATTTTTTTTTGGATGTTTTTTTGAAGACAAAAAACGACGTTTTGCCCACACACGATCAATTTAAATCACTTGAATTGAATGAATTGTTTCCGAGCATGCATGTTTTTTTCCCGTTGGAAAAGCATAAAGACGCACAGTTTTCCCGCTAGGATTTTTTCCTGACATAAAAAAAGAGATCCTGCTCTCTATTTTTCCCCTCAGTTTTCCTGTGGGAAAAAATCCATACACACGGTCGGGATTCCAGACGAAAAGCTTTCATCACAGTCTTTCCGACAGGAAAACCTGTCGTGTGTACTGGGCATCAGGGTCTGTTCCTTGGTGTATAACAGGGTGGAAAATAAATTGGGCGCCAGTCACTTTTACCTTTTTTTGCTGAACTCCACAAGCAAAAAGAGGGTTTAGGGGTGGAAAATACCCAATAAGCACAGGAATGAAATACAGATAATCTAAAATAGCAGAAGATCCTTTAGGAACAGCATTCATAAATGCTGGAAGTATAGGTACAGCTAGACAAATCTATGACCCTGTAAGAGCAGTCACACCCTTTCTTTAGTTGCAGTGAAAAAAATCAAATGTCCTGATATGTGGGCAATCCAGTCCTTTCTGTCCAAATGGTAGCTTATAGTCCGCTCCTCTACAACACTCTTCAACTACACGATTCATTTCCAACCTAACTTCCTTAAAGCAGTAAAAAGTAAAAAAAATCCCCTGTAAAGCAATTGTATAATGTGCTAGTATGCAACGCATACTAGCACATTTTGAAATACTTACCTTAAAATGAAGACCTTCAGCGGTACACTGTCACTGCAGACAGGGATTAAAACTTCCCCTGGTCTTCCTCATGGGTTCATGGGCTCTGACTGTACGAGTTCGTCATGACAACATTTCTGTGCATGCACACACGAGCCCTTGGCTCTGGCACGGAGCTCTGAAGGTCCGGCACGGTAAATTAAAATTGGACTTGCAATGCACATATACATGTGTACCCATGTGTTGCAATAACATGCATTACAATGAGTGTATTAACAATGTGTGAATGGGCCCTAAGGGTTCTACAAACCACTGATATCTTTCTAGGTGGATCAAACTAAAAAGCTCTTTGACCTTGGAACAGCTTGTACTGTCAGCTGTGGTCACTAAAGATATTGGTAATTTGCTTAAATTCAATCCATCCATTGTTTGATAATGATGCTTTCTGTTGCCTTAAAGGAAAAAAAATGTTTTGCCTAAAATTAATGTTTGCAAGGTAGACAGACAGAATAGTGTAATGATTCTGTTAACAAACAAGTAAATACCTATCAAATTCCTTCATCTATATCACCTCCGGCGTTCTAGTTTCTGTTCTCTCATTCACTTCCTGGTTTGCAGCGCTCGTTCACGTAAGAACTACATTTCCCAGTATGCATTGCAGCACGCCCAGTAATTCACACCTCCTTGAAGTCTCTAACACGTGGAGAGCGTCCTGCCGCACAGATATAGTTCCCAGGAGGGGGCGAGCACGTTACTGACCACTGCAGTAAAGCCTCCCTTCACGGTGGTCAGTAAAAATCAGACAAGCAGGAAGTGAACAGAACAGAGAAGAAATAGAGCAACTTCTGAGCAAAAACGAACAATGAGGAAGTGAAAAGAGGAATGTCTGCAGGTAAAGGATGCTTATTATGAAAAAAAAAAAAAAATCCTTTACAACCCCTTTGAGTTTGAGTTTTCAGCAGCAGATGTCAGTACTGAGCAATTCCTGCTTTCTCACCAGGCGTCAGTACCCGAAGGTCAGTACTTATGTTCCATCACTAGATGTCAGCACTCTACCTTTATAATTGTTCTGTATTCTGTGACAACATTCCATAAGATGATAAATTGATCTTTGCTGCAATTGTGTACTTATCTCTTCTTTTCCCACTTGCTAACACATCATTATTTACTTCATGCAGAATGTGTTCCCTTCCACCTTATATCATCTCTATCATCTGCCTTTCATCATCCTATTTCCAATTTTCACCATTTCCCCTCTCTTCCTGTTGAAATACGCAGTGTATAATACTGTAATTATAAGTTTTCAACAAAACAGACAGAACATCTTAGGTTATTTTCCACTGTCAAATCAGCAGACATCAATTTCCTGCTGTAGTATACTCCTGAAAATGATACCAAATGTTTAAGTAGAACTATAAGCAAAACTTATATATATATATATATATATATATATATATATATATATATATATATATATATATATATATATATATATATATATATATATATATATATATATATATATATATATTTAGGATAGAGAGACCCAGAGCGAGAGAAAACAAATTTAATATTGAAAGGCCGGCATGACAGGGTGAGAAGGGAAAGCAAATATGGGGTTAAAGGGAAGGAAAGGTGTAATGAAAAAGGGGATAGGTAGGATTGGCTGGGAACAGCAGGATAGGGAAGGGTTTCATTTATTTAAGGGAGAGGCGGGTCTCCTGTGCATCAGTGGAGGGGCAGCTGTGACAAGTAGGCAGTTTTCACGCTGCTGGGGTGTCACACAAGCATGGCTGACATAGACAAGATCCTGGCTCAGCAGCAGGCAGGGGCCGCGCCAAAGGGACCTGAGTGGCTACACAGCCAGATGTTGCCCCTGCTGGAGGACCAGGCACCCGGGTCGTCAACGCGCTCAGAGGTCGCGGCCTCTGAAACTTTTCTCACCTGCATCCTCCCCACGAGCTTTGCGCCAGGGAAGGAGCCCCGTAGGCAGAGTACGGCAGGTGGGGCAGCGGGACACAAGCGCACACCTCCCCTGTCCGCTCGGGGGCATTGTTGGGAGCCAGCAGACTCCTTCCCCTCTAATGCTTCGGCGAGGGTGGAGCGTCTATGTTGGAGAAGTGCAATCATGCCGATGGGCCTCTACCAGATGCGGAAAGGATTTGCCCCCTTAATGAACATGCCATTTTTTGCGATACGGCGATTTAACTGACAATTGTGCGGTTCGTGCGATGTGGTACCCAAACAAACTTTACGTTCTTTTTTCCCCCACAAATGTAGTTTTATTTTGGTGGTATTTGGTCACCTCTGCGGTTTCTATTTTTTGCAATATAAACAAAAAAAAGAGCAAAAAAACAATATTTTTTACTTTTTGTTATAACAAATATCCCAAATTTAAAAGAAACAAAAACAAATTTCTTCATCAGTTTATGTCAATATGTATATGTATGCGATCTGCGATTTTTAGCGGGACTGTGACAATGCGGCAGTCAGATCGGACACTTTTTTTGAGACCATTGACATTTAGACAGCAAACAGTGCTATAAAAAATGCACTGGTACTGTGTAAATGTAACTGGCAGGGAAGGAGTTTACACTAGGGTGCGATCAAGGGGTTAACTGTGTTTTTAACTGTGGGGGGATGGGACTGACTGGAGGAGGAGACAGATCGCTATTCCTATTTAATAGGAACAGCAGATCTGTCTCTCCTGTCAGAGCAGGGATTTGTGTGTTTTACATACACAGATCCCCATTTTGGCTCTCACGTCCGCGATCGGGGGTGGCCGGCAGACATAACAGCCACCGGCCACGCACATCATGTCCTCGGCCATGCACCAGGCGTACGCGCTCCTGCTATGGCTCTTAAAGGAGCCGATGTACAGGTACGGCGATTTGCAGGAATGAGCCGACCTGCCGCCATATAATGATGGCAGCTGGTCGGCAAGTGGTTAAATCACCTTTGCAAAAACAGCATTATTTTTTCAAAATGGTACTCTAATAACACACACAGTCTTTGATTTCAGAAATATGTTTACAGTTCGAATTCAACTGGAATTCAATGTAAATTTCAATTTGAGTTTCGGGACAATTTTGGTTTGTTATTCGGAGCATTTGGTAATCTTCGTTTATACGGACATATCGGAATCTCCGAATAACAAACCGAACATGGATTATTATTTTTTTCTCTCTACAGCTTTAGTTAAATTACTGATTGTACCGGCAATGAAGTATGTCCCATGATTTGCAGGCTGCTGGATTCTGCAAAAATCTTCCCTGTCCTCTCCTGCTGCTGAACCTCCTGTGTTGTGCCAGATAACAGCTTTGGGTCTCCAGGCTCAGCTGCACTAAAAATAATTTGGCAGGAACACCATATTGCCTTATCAGAAACTGACAGAGCTGCAGATTGAAAAAGAAAGGCAATTTTTAATAACATTTAATTACAAAAGATTTTGAATCGCAATTGTATACATTACATATATATATATATATATATATATATATATATATATATATTTATTTATTTATTTGCTATAACCCCCCCCCCCTACACACACACAAGTGGAGTTAAAAGAGGGGTAGTGGGTGGGACCTGCCGAGTTCCTCCCACAAACCTGCTCTCTATGCAGCACATATACCAGCTCTCTGTTTTTGTCAACACTTAGGATGTTCTAATAAAGGAATTTTGATTGATCACGCCATTTGTTCTATCTTTGATTGCATGAGGGGCAAACCGGGGACAGGCTCTTGTTAGATCATCAGCCTTCCTGTCTCACCTGGAGCAGCGAGTCTTCTTGTTTCATAGCTCCCAACTGTCCCTGATTTCGAGGGACTGTCCCTGATTTGGAGCAATGTCCTTCTGTCCCGCTTTCCTCCTTATTTGTCCCTCATTTTGGTCTGATCTATATAGTTGTATATTATCAAAAAGTGTTTCCCAGTGCTAAACCTTTCATCTGATTTCTAAATTGCTGCATTTCTAAAATCCAAGAGCCTATTTAAAGGAATAGTAGTGGTAAAAAAAAGCACCTGTCGCTTTAACCACTTAAGGACCCGCTCATGTACATTTACGTCGGTACTTTAACCACTTGCCTACTGTGCACCTACACCCCCTTCCTGTCCAGACAAAATTTTAGCTTCCGGCACTGCGTCGCTTTAACTGATAATTGCGCGGTCGTGCGACGTGGCTCCCAAACAAAATTGGCGTCCTTTTTCCCCCACAAATAGAGCTTTCTTTTGGTGGTATTTAATCGCTTTTTGCGCTATAAACAAAAAAAGACACAATATTTTTTGCTTTTTGCCAGCATAAATATCCCATTTAAAAAAAAAAAAAAACATTTTTTTTCTCAGTTTAGGCCGATACGTATTCTTCTACATATTTTTGGTAAAAAAATGTAAAAAATAAAATCGCAATAACCGTATAGTGACTGGTTTTGGCAAAAGTTATATTGCCTACAAAATACGGGACATAATTATGATTTTTTTAAATTTATCTTTTTACTAGGAATGGCGGCGATCTGCGATTTTTTTCCGGGACTGGGACATTATAGCGGACGCATCGGACACTTTTGACACATTTTTGGGACCATTTACATTTATACAGTGAACAATGCTATAAATATGCATTGATAACTGTATAAATGAAACTGGCAGGGAAGGGGTTAACCACTAGGGGGCGGGGAAGGGGTTAAATGTTTCTCCTAGTTTGTGTTCTAACTGTGGGGGAAGGGGGGGCGTGACTGGGGAGGTGACCGATTGTGTCCCTATGTACAAGGGACACAATCGATCTCCTCTCTCCCTGACAGGGACGTGCAGCTCTGTGTTTACACACAGAGCTGCACGTCCCAGCTCAGTTACTCGGCAATCGCGTGTGCCCGGCAGCCATCGCGGCCGCCGGGCACACGCACGGGGGTCCCAGTGATGCGACGGGTGCGCGCGCCCCTAGCAACTTTCTATGACTGCACATCATATGACGTGCAGTCAGGACAATGGAGTTACCCATATGACGGCGGGCGGGTGACAAGTGGTTAAAGATGGATATCTCGGTAACGGCAGCAGCTGCTGCCACAACCGAGGTATCCATCTTTAGTGTGAGCGGTCCTGTACACGATAACGGCGCCCCCCCTCCCGCCGCTCTCCCGCGCCCTCCGCCGCTTACCATTGCCGTCGGTAGCGGCGGAGGTGATCGGGTCTGTTCGGCGGCTGACTGGGGATGCGAGTGAGGGAAAAATGTCCTTCACCCGTCCCCATAGCTCTGCTGGGCGGAAGTGACGTCAAAACGTCAGTCCCACCCAGCGTCTTAAAGAAACATTTTTTTTTTTTGTCATTTGAAAAAATGACAGTTTCCAAAAATAATTTTTGACCACAGATCTCATATTTAAGAGGACCTGTCATGCTTTTTTCTATTACAAGGGATGTTTGCATTCCTTGTAATAGGAATAAAAGTGATCACATTTTTTTTTTAGTGTAAAAAGTAATAAAATAAATAAAAAAAATAAGAAAACAACAAAACATTTTTTTTAAAACGCCCCGTCCCAACGAGCTCGCGTGCAGAAGCGAACGCATAGGCGAGTAGCTCCTGCATATGAAAACGTTGTTCAAATCACACAAGTGAGGTATCGCCACGATCGTTGGAGCGAGAGCAATAATTCTAGCCCTAGACCTCCTCTGTATCTCAAAAAATGCAACCTATAGAATTTTTAACCACTTCATTTCCGCCCCACGTCCAAAGACGTCATCTTTTTGAAGATGGATATCTCGGTAACGGCAGCAGCTGCTGCCACAACCGAGATATCCATCTCTTCGTGGGGCGGTCCTGTTTACGATAACGGCGGTCATCGCGGCGGATTCGCCGCGAGATCGCCGTTACCGGCGGCGGGAGAGGGTGCCCCCCCCCTCCCGCCGCTCTCCCGCGCCTTCCGCCGCTTACCGTAGCCGTCGGTAGCGGCGGAGGCGATCGGGTCCTGTTGCTGGCTGTCCGGGGATGCGACTGAGGGAAAAAATGTCCCTCAGCCGTCCCCATACCTCTGCTGGGCGGAAGTGACGTCAAAACGTCATTTCCGCCCAGCCTCTTAAAGAGACATTTAATTTGTTTACATTTTGACTTTTTTTTTTTTTTTTTTTTCTTTTTTTTTTTTGCATTTAAGCCTGAATATGAGATCTGAGGTCTTTTTGACCCCAGATCTCATATATAAGAGGACCTGTCATGCTTTTTTCTATTACAAGGGATGTTTACATTCCTTGTAATAGGAATAAAAGTGATAATTTTTTTTTTTTTTTTTTTTTCAGTGTTAAACATTATAAAATAAATAGAAATAAAAACGAAAACGAAAAAAATTTTTTTTTAAAGTGCCCCGTCCCGACGAGCTCGCGCGCAGAAGCAAACGCATACGCGAGTAGCGCCCGCATATGAAAACGGTGTTCAAACCACACAAGTGAGGTATCGCCGCGATCGTTAGAGCGAGAGCAATAATTCTAGCCCTAGACCTCCTCTGCATCTCAAAAAATGCAACCTGTAGAATTTTTTAAACGTCGCCTATCGAGATTTTTAAGGGTAAAAGTTTGACGCCATGCCACGAGCGGGCGCAATTTTTAAGCGTGACATGTTGGGTATCATTTTACTCGGCGTAACATTATCTTTCAAAATATATAAAAAAATTGGGCCAAATTTATTGTTGTCTTATTTTTTAATTCAAGAAAGTGAATTTTTTCCAAAAAAAGTGCGCTTGTAAGACCGCTGCGCAAATACGGTGTGAGAAAAAGTATTGCAATGACCGCCATTTTATTCTCTAGGGTGTTAGAAAAAAAATATATATAATGTTTGGGGGTTTTAAATAATTTTCTAGCAAAAAAAACAGTTTTAGTCTCGTAAGCACCGAATCTGAAAAACAGGCTCGGTAACGAAGTGGTTAAAACGTCGCCTATCAAGATTTTTAAGGGTAAAAGTTTGACGCCATGCCACGAGTGGGCGCAATTTTTAAGCGCGACATGTTGGGTATCATTTTACTCGGTGTAACATTATCTTTTACAATATATAAAAAAATTGGGCTAAATTTATTGTTGTCTTATTTTTTTAATTCAAAAAAGTGCATTTTTTCCAAAAAAAGTGCGCTTGTAAGACCGCTGCGCAAATACGGTGTGACAAAAAGTATTGCAATGACCACTATTTTATTCTCTATGGTGTTAGAAAAAAATATATATAATGTTTGGGGGTTTTAAGTAATTTTCTAGCAGAAAAAACTGTTTTAGTCTTCCAAACACCAAATCTGAAAAACACCTAAGGTCCTTAAGTGGTTAACCAATCTTGTTTTGTTTTTTTGTACAATTTTCCTTTAAGTGGGTGTGACAAGGGTTGTGTCCTATGTCTGCATACTTTTGCTGATGAATGTCTCTCATTCCAACATCATGGTATGTTGTTTGGATGTGCAGCACAGTGATAATGTCATTGCTACTTCTACAATGTAATAACTGGGTTCGGAAAGGCATTTGGGGCACACAAAGTAGATTTATATTTTCTTTGGCTATTAAGAACTATATCTAAACTGTGGTTCATCTTTAAATAATAAAGTATTGAAACCCGAAGGCCCAAGGCTACACAGTCTCATATTTTATTTAAGCCAATCAGAATAGGAGGGTGCTTGAAAGAGCAATTTAGCTTGTGGGACAGCCAGATGCAAAAGATGAAAGTAAAGATGGAAACTGAAGACTCTCAGAGGTTTGGCTGTTTCAGATTTACTTTTTCTGAGAAAAAAATTAAAAGCACTCTACGAATAGAGGATGGATCAAAGCTCCACCTCTTCCATTTATAGAGTGCTCTCCACTGTGGTAAGTGATAGTACAGCTTCTATGAATGGAGGATAGATCAAAGCTCCACCTCTTCCATTTATAGAGTGCTCTACATTGTGGTAAGTGATAGTACAGCTTCTATGAATGGAGGATGGATCAAAGTTCCACCTCTTCCATTTATAGAGTTGTGGTAAGTGATAGTACAGCTTCTATGAATGGAGGATAGATCAAAGCTCCACCTCTTCCATTTATAGAGTGCTCTACATTGTGGTAAGTGATAGTACAGCTTCTATGAATGGAGGATGGATCAAAGTTCCACCTCTTCCATTTATAGAGTTGTGGTAAGTGATAGTACAGCTTCTATGAATGGAGGATGGATCAAAGCTCCACCTCTTCCATTTATAGAGTGCTCTCCATTGTGGTAAGTAAAAGTACAGCTTCTATGAATGGAGGATGGATCAAAGTTCCACCTCTTCCATTTATAGAGTTGTGGTAAGTGATAGTACAGCTTCTATGAATGGAGGATGGATCAAAGCTCCACCTCTTCCATTTATAGAGTGCTCTCCATTGTGGTAAGTGATAGTACAGCTTTTATGAATGGAGGAGGGGTGCAAAGGGCGGACATAGTCAGCACATTTAACAAGTGCCTGTGACAAGTCAAACAGCTTGTATTAACCTCCACAGCACCAGAAGATCGCAGCTGTGGGAGTATCTGGGGGAACCTTGTGGGTACTGCAGGATTTCAATCCATGGCGGCGTATTGTTTTACTATTGATTTGTTTGGTGACTGTGGTCTCAACTGCTTTGAGATCATTTACAAGCACCTCCTGTGTAGTTTTCGGATGATCCCTTACTTTTCTCATGATCACCCTTACCGCAATAATCACTCCAACAGTTGTCTTCTTCTCACCAAGCTTCTTGCTGATGGTCTTGTAGCCCATTCCAGCCTTGTGCAGGTCTACAATGTCCCTGACATCATTTGATGGCTCTTTAGTCTTAGGCTCCTTTCACACGGAGCGGACCGTTTTTCGGTCCGCTCCGTGTGTCCGTCAGCTCAGCGGGGGGTCTCCGCTGAGCTGTCGGGCGGACGGGGCGGTCCCCGCACACTGTGCAGGGACCGCCCCGTCTCTCCTCCGCTCTCCCCTATGGGGAGTCGGATGGAAACGGACCGTCTGTCCATTTCCATCCGATCCGTTTGGCTGGACGGAAGAAAAATAGGACATTCTTCTGTCCGCAAAAACGGATGCGGATCGAGCGGACGTTAGCGGATGCATCATCCGCTAACGGATCCGCTCCCATAGGGACCCATTACAAGTCCGTAAACGGACTTGTAATGAGCGGACCGTTCGTCCGCTCGTGTGAAAGGGCCCTTACCCATGATGGTAAGGTGTGAATGGAAGAAACACATTCTGTGGACAGGTGTCGTTTATACACATAACGAGTTGTCTTTAGGAGCATCACCTTAAATTGACAGGACTAATCTATTTACCACATGAGCACATACTGTAGCCAGTCTGTGGGAGAATTATTGTTGGTTGGTAGGGGATCAAATACTAAATACTAAAAACAACCTTTTTCTCAACGTGATTCCTCTCAAGCCTGCCTTGCATACACACGATCGTAAAAAAAAATGTTCGAGCAAAGTGCGGTGACTTACATGATGTACGATAACACTTACGACGGCACTATAAAGGGGAAGTTCCATTCGAATGGTGCCACCCTTTGGGCTGCTTTTGCTGATTTTGTGTTACCGCGTGTTAGTAAAAGTTTGGTGAGAGAAGATTTGTGCTTTTCAGTATTCGTGCTTTTCAGTCTGTTACAGCGTGATGAATGTGCTATCTCCATTATGAATGCTAGTTTTACAAGAACGAGCGCTCCCGTCTCATAACTTGCTTCTGAGCATGCACGTTTTCCCCACTTCGTTAAAGCGTACACACGACCGTTTTTCACGAAGTGAAATAGAACGACGTGAAAAGCGGCGAGAAAAAATAGAGCAGGTTCTAAATTCTTAACGGCCATTTTTCTCTCGACCGTTTTTCACATGTGTACGCGGCATTAGACGTAGGTGTAGGCATTTTTATTTTTTGCTTTCTGTGCCAAGAAACGTTCTACAGAGCTCCCTGTGCTAAAAACTATTATCCTGCTCCAGGGTGCCATTTTTACGAGACAGCAACTTTTTGGCAGTTTTAGAAAATCTTAGCAACTTCAAATGGAACCGCATTTTTAATCATTTTTTATGTTTGAACAAAGTGTACCAGTAAGCACATCTGGATCCTCTTAATTTTTTTCCTGTAAGTGTGGATGCTTTTAATGACAGGTGTTTTCTGTGTAGAGGATATATTTCCGTATATGCAGACATTCAGCCAAGCAGAGAGAACATTGTGTTACTGCAATCATTTATTACAGTATATTACTGTATGTGATACCTAAAAGTTATCGCTAAAAGTTGATATTGTTTCAAGTAGCAACAGTGTATTTACATTACAATTCTGGACAAACCATTTTTCTCTTCATTTCAATACAACAGCGGGGCCCAGTTCACACCAGATCGCGGTGTGGGAAATGCGCTTGTGATCTGCAGAGGGTGTCAGTGTCTGGGCGCTTTTTCCAGCCAGTGTCTGCTTGAACTGGTGCGGTCATTTTTACCCCGAAGGATCTAGACACGCTAGGGACACACAGTCATACACACATATATACATATATACTGGGCCAATTTGGACGAGATCCAATTTACCTACCAGCATGTCTTTGGAGTGTGGGAGGAAACCGGAGTACCCGGAGGAAACCCACGCAGACACAGGGAGAACATGCAAACTCCAGGCAGATGGGTGTCGTGGTCGGGATTCAAACCAGCGACCCTTTTGCTGCTAGGCGAAAGTGCTACTCACTGCACCACTGTGCTGCCCACCAGGTTGCAATTATAGTGCGCTTGCCTGCACTAGATCGCATGGTAAAGTTGTACAATGCGATCTGGTTTGCTGTGAATTTTATAAAGTAGTCCATGCACTACTTTTGGTGCGGTCTGGCACAATTTCAGGCCATTCAAAGGAATGTGCTGAAATCGCACTGCACCTGAATCGTACATTCCTGTGCGATTCATGGTGTGAACCAGCCCTAAAAGTTTAAATCTACTTCATACTTTATATGATTTTTCTGGGGTAAAAAGTCCCATTATTTCTGTTATGCTGACTGTGGATACTGGGACAAGATTTGCAGGGAAATGTCTCCATGTCAAACTTACAGGAGGTCAGGAGTACTAGCAGAAGTCACTTGCAGCACAGGAGGGTCCCTATGAGAACTGAGGTGCTGAAACTCAGTGGAACACAGGGGTATTGGAATGTACATAGAACATGGAGGTACATGGGGTGCCAGGGAATGTAGGTATGCTGGATAAGGTTGGAATACACAAGGAGTCTTGGATAGGTAGGATACCCATTAGCATCAGAGGGGGCATCCCACCACACCTGCACGTACAGTACATTGATGGTGAGAGCCCTTATAAGGGCCGAGGAGCCTTGGTTTTCAAGATGTAGATGGGTTTTGGTGTAGACGACTTCCAAGTTGCAGCCCCCTGATTCACCTGAGCAGCCAGCTATGGGTGCTGACATGCAGACAAGGGTGCCTTGCAGCGCTGAGATGCTAGAATCACTGGTCAGTAGGGTGTACATCCAAGCTAGCAGGAGTTCCCCGAACCACACAGATGTACTGGGAGTGGGGAGGAGTGCACAGAGACACAGGGATTACTAGAAGGAATATGAAGCAGACTAGGAATGCATATAAATCAAAAACAGGCTTGGACTTTTGAGGCATCTAAAAGACAATTAGGGCTGTTACTTTTTGTGTTCGATTAATCGTTTTTCTTTTTAATCGATTAATCGACTAATTTCGATTAATTATAACGCACATACAGATCCAACTACTGTTAGCTGATCTCCTTGCAGGCCGATTCCCAGTGCAGCTACCAACCACTGGGAAAATGGATAGCAGGATACAAAAAACACACAAAGGCAGCACTCGATGGGAATACCATTAAAACTTTTATAGTCTTCAAGTAGGTAACAAAATAAATATTACACTGGAGATAAAAATCGATGTAGCTACATAAACTGTAAAAATGGTTCGAGTAATACCAAACGGTACCAAAAGCAGTCATAAAAACATGTAGCTAAGTATGATACTGGTATAAAAATGTGTACAACGATACCACTGCTGAATCTAGATGAGGAGAGGTTAACATCAGTCCGTCGGCATGTAGATGTCCCATGAAGGGAACGATCACAACTCCCAGTGGATGGTTGTAGAGTCCCAGGTTGATAGAGGGAAGTGATAGAGGGAAGTGATAGAGGGAAGTATAACAGCCCCTGGGACGCGCTCACGAAAGTGTCCGTGCTCGCTGGGTCTAGAACACACGGCGCATCACGGATCAGGGTAAATTGCAGCGACTGCGCGATCACTTGTAAACAAACCGGCGTAATTTGATGACGCCGGTTCCTCCCTCTCCTCCCTCTCCTCTCTGTACAGTGTGCGAGGAGAGGGGGGGGGAGCGGGGTGTCAGCAGCTGAGCTGTGGCTGGATCTGTGACAAATGCAGTCACAGATTCAGCCATCCCTCAATCCATCCCAGCTCTGCAATACCCCAGTACCCAGCAATCCCCCCAGTACCCAGCAATCCCCCCAGTACCCAACAATCCCCCAGTACCCAACAATCCCCCAGTACCCAACAATACCCCAATACTCAGCAATACCCCAGTACTCAACAATACCCCAGTACTCAACAATACCCCAGTACTCAACAATACCCCAATACTCGGCAATACCCCAGTACTCGGCAATACCCCAATACTCGGCAATACCCCAAAACTCGGCAATACCCCAGTACTCGGCAATACCCCAGTACTCGGCAATACCCCAATACTCGGCAATACCCCAATACTCGGCAATACCCCAGTACTCGGCAATACCCCAATACTCGACAATACCCCAATACTCGACAATACCCCAATACCCTGCATGATACTTTGCAATACCCCAATACTCTGCAATACCCTGCGCGATACTCTGCAATACCGCCTATGGGGATTTTTAAGTAGCGAAGTTTGGCGCCATTCCACGAGTGTGCGCAATTTTGAAGTGTGACATGTTGGGTATCTATTTACTTGGCGTAGCTTCATCTTTCACATTATGAAAAAAAATTGGGCTAACTTTACTGTTTTGTTTTGTTTTAAGCACAAAACAGTTTTTTAAAAAACACGCGTTCAATAAATTTCTGCGAAAATACCGTACGAGATAAAAAGTTGTAACGGCCGCCATTGTATTTTCTAGGGTCTTTGCTAAAAAAGCATATATAATGTTTTGGGGTTCTATGTAATTTTCTAGCAAATAAATGATGATTTTTCCATGTAGGAGAGAAATGTCAGAATTGGTCTGGGTGTTCCAGAACGCCTGATGGCGTTCCCTGCATGTTGGGCCTCTGTATGTGGCCACGCTGTGTAAAAGTCCCACACATGGGGTATCGCAATACTCGGGAGGAATAGCAGAATGTGTTTTGTGGTGTAATTTGTGGTATGCATATGCTGTGTGTGAGAAATAACCTGCTAATATGACAGAAACAAGATTTTTTTTTTTTTTTTTTACAGAATTTTCAGTCGTTTTTCTTTTATAGCGCAAAAAAAAAAAAACCCAGAGGTGATCAAATACCACCAAAAGAAAGCTCTATTTGTGTGAAAAAAAGGACAAAAATTTCAAATGGGTACAATGTTGTATGACTGAGTAATTGTCATTCAAATTGTGAGAGCACCGAAAGCTGAAAATTGGTCTGGTTAGGAAGGGGGTTTAAGTGCCCAGTGGTCAAGTGGTTAACAACCAGCTATTCACTATGCCCTGATTAGGCAAGGCTTTGCACAATCAGCACTGTACAGCACAAGCGCCCCATTATTAGGGTGTTTGCCAAATGGGTGAACATCCGATGATCAGGCCGAACTTTTGCTCAGCTGGAAATTTTCACCCAACTATAATCAGATATTAATCGTTGTCTCATCAACGAGGACATGGAGTCTTCTGTGAGTGTAACAGCACTAGGGGAACGGGATAAACTCAATAGGACAGTCATATATCCTATGAGGAGGCAGTGTTTCCGCATTCTTCTCACTGAATACGTCGGAAAATTCGACGTACTGGAATGGTATCTCTTGAGGGCCAAGATGAAGTAGTGGAGTAACTTGATAACAAGTCTTTTTACAATATGGTGAGTGTAGCAGAACAGTTGATTGTTCCCAGAGGAAAGTAGGCATAGGCTGTTTTCAAGGTAACCCAACACAACAGGGAATAACGGAGATGGTATAACATCATAGGTCAAGAATTCACTATGGTTATCTCCACAAGTAGTCAATAAAGGTTGGGTTTGGTACAATATAGGTCCAGATGCAGAAGTTGTACTATCGATAAAACTCACAGAGAGAGGAGAGGACTTCTTCAAGTGTGGAATCTTGTGTAAGGAGACAAGGGTTGAATCGATGAAGTTACCACATCCGCCTGTATCCAACATGACCTTGACAGGAATTCTAACTTGATCCCAATGTAACATAAGAAGTAAAAAGATATTAGGAGCATGGTTAGAAACAGGACGAGCCAATTTACAGAGGTGAATTGGCTTACATCTGGCCTTTTTCTTTTTTACAAGGGGACAAGCAGAGATGGCATGTTCTGATGAGGCACAGTAAGAGCAGAGATTCAATGTGCGACGACGAACTCGTTCAGATGAGGTAAGTGGGCCACGTGTGGAGCCAATGTCTATTTTTTCATTAACAGAAACCAAACTCAATTTTTTTGGAATAGGGGCAGGTGTAGTTGCAGTTAATTGATGTTCAGCTCGTCTCTCTCTTAGCCTACGATCAATAGTGATCGAACTTTGTATAATGTCAGTAAAAGTAGGAGGGAGATCTGATCGAGCCAATTCGTCCTTGAGTGGTTCGGAAAGACCAAGGTGAAATTGGTTACACAGTGTGACATCATTCCACTCAGTTTTAATAGCCCACCTCTGGAATTCCGCAATGAAATCTTCAACTGGTCGTCTACCTTGTTTAAGATTCCTAATCGCATTTTCAGCAGTGAGTTGCTTATTGAAGATGTAGACATAGTTGCTAAGAATTGGTTACAGGAATTCAGGATTGGATCCTCTTTTTCTAGGTAAGTATTTGCCCAAGCACGGGGTTCACCCTGTAAGTAGGATATAAGGGTGAGCACCTTGATCCTATCATTGGGGAGAGCGTTGTTCTGGCATGGGGAGTAAAGGCATCCGTGTCAGCCGTAGCTCGACCTATGGTACAGACATGGATGCCTTTACTCCCCATGCCGAAACAACGCTTCAGCCTCAACTACTATTTTGAATACCATCTACAGATGCTGCAACTTGGAGCCATTGCTGGGGATAACTTCACAGACTGCCATATTGAACATCCTTCACCACAGGATCAGTAGGATCCATACTGAAGTCTGCAAAACAGATAAGTTACATTTCTGTTACTTGTAGTGCTATAGCAATAGCTACTACATATATACCTGTTATACAATTGCTGTTCCATCATACCTTTTACTGCTCAACATCCAAGATACTGTTGTGTATAGGACTGTCTGTTAAGGATTATGTTAAAGGCATATCTGTAGTCAAATACTCTAAGCTATATTCACCTCTCATGTATAACTAATAGTTATCACTATAGCTCCTAATTGCCATATGTACTCTCAAAGTACCTGAGTTATATTTACCTCTCATATATAACTATAGTTATACTATAGCTCTTAGTTACTATATGCACTCTTAAAGTACCTGAGCTATTTTGCCTCTCCTATGCAATCAATACTTGTTTCTACAAATACTATGGGCCAGATTCTCAAAAAATGGCATATCTGGTGGCGTTGCGTATCGTATCGCAGTTACACTACGTCTACGCAAATTACTGGAGCAAGTGCAGTATTCTCAAAGCACTTGCTCCGTAATTTTCGGCAGCGTAGCGTAAATGCGGCGTCGTAAGGCCACGTAATTCAAATACTGAAGGAGGGGGCGTGCTGTATTTAAATTAAGCGTGCCCCAGCGTCAAACAAAGTGCGCATGCGCCGGCCGGGAAAAAAGCCCAGTGTGCATGCTCCAGCTCACGTCGAAAAGCGTTGTTGAAACCGACATCAAAACGACGTGATCGTCACTTACGCAATTCCCTATTCGCAAACGACTTAGTAAAACGCCGTAACCGACGGAAAAAGACGACGCTGACCCGACGCCATACTTAACATGGCAACGATGACGGGGCAGCGTAAAAACGTTCGGGAATCTGTGTATTAGGCTCATTTGCATAGGCAAATGAGAAAACAATGTAAAGGCCACCTAGCGGCCGGCGTTGTCATTACATCTAAGATCCGACGGTGTAATTGCTTTACACCTGTCAGATCTTTAGTGTATCTATGTGTAAGTGCTTCTAAGAATCACTCGCATAGATACCCATTGAAAAAAACTGCGATACGACGGTGTATCTGAGATACACCGTCGTATCTCTTTTGAGAATCTGGCCCTATATGTACTCTCAAAGTACCTGAGTTATATTGCCTCTCATATGCAATTAATATGTGTTACTACAAATACAATTTACTACGTGCTTGACAGAAGTATAAAATACTTATAGGCCTTGTCCTAATTGTTGAACATGTTCGCTCTAACTTTCCTATGCTATGGGTTGATGCTATTTCGTAGCATCTCCCCTAGTGGCCTAAGTACATCTCTACATGTTAAGGTTGATATGATGTAGAGAACCCCCAAACTCCTGTTGCTAGGAGTGACGCCTGGGGTCCCTTACTAATAATCACCTGCATGTAGTGGTGTATTGGGATATTGTCCTTGAACTATAATTTTAAACGCTAAGCCTTGGTCGCATGTTGTAATGCTTAGTAGCTCAACACCTTTCTTTATGTGACACAGAGATGATGTATAGATCCCCCAAACTCCTGTTGCGAGGAGTGACGCCTGGGGCCTAGTACTGAGTTGTCGCATAGAGAATCGCATTGAAATCCTTTCTAACCACAGTTGTGGTTCACTCCGTTCACCAGTGCTGTTACAATGAGTTACACAAGAATAGTAGAAACTGTAGCAGATTTGCTTAAATCTACAATCCAAGAGGTGATCAATGAGGCCAAAGGTATACAGGCCCTGAAACAAGATCTAGCGAAGAAACCACAGCAATTGACATGGGTGAAGGATCACATTATGGAACATTATGGAAACCAAAGCAAAAAAGCACTCAAAGAACATGTTACTAGTCAAATGAAAGCAATGATGGATAAAATCGAGGATCTAGAAAATCGTCTATCATGTTGCCGTCCATAAAATTCCATAAAATTACAGACCTACTGGTTAATTTGTGTAAAGTGGAATGGGGCCATAGAAATGTACCCATTAATCCAGACCATAAAAACCCTCAACTGGAAATAGTATGATACAAGTGGTTTTACAAGCATATAGAGCAGGAAAACTAGGTAAAGATTTAATAGTGGACGGTCACAAATTACTCTGTTAACAACTTAGTGGAAGTAACAAGAAATAGGAAAGCTTTTCAAAAGATTTGTGCATTGTTATTCCAGAAGATGATTTGTTTTACATATTTTGTCTGCAGACACCTGATGGCAAGCAACATGCGTTCACTAACCCAGAAGAAGCTCTTAAATTTTTGGATCGCATTCAGTTAGTAGATACCTAGGTATCACTAAACACAGGGATTTTCAAGACTATAAGAAGGACAATTAACAAGGACAATAATTACATTCAATAACAATGATTGAATTATGGGTATAGCATCTAGTTTAGAGGTCAATGTAATACCCAAATATTTAATACCTTATTTTTTCCATATATATGGGAATTTTTGTTCTAACTTTTGCCTGGTCTCCTCTGGGATGCCTAGATTTAGAATGCATGATTTGGTCTCATTCACTTTGTAGTATGAAACTCTGTTGAATGATTGTAGTGCTTTGTGGACTGTGGCTAAGGATTCATCTACATTCGTAAGCATTAGTATTATGTAATCCGCGAAGAGACTTATGGTGTGGTGTCTCCCACTCGCTTTTATATCTGATATGTACGAATGAGTTCTTAGAAAGGAGGCTAGGGGTTCCATCATTAAATTGAAGATTAATGGTGAAAGGGGGCAACCCTGATGTGTTACGATTTTATTGTGAATGGCGTAGATATTGCATCTGAAATGAAAACTTGGGCCGATGGGTGGGTGTAGAGTGCCATAATGGCTGAGTATATGGAGCCGTGAAAGCCAAATTTTTTCAAGACTTGGGCTAGGAACTGCCAATGTATTCTCTCAAACGCCTTCTCTGCATCCAGTGCTAAGAGCAGAGAAGGCATTTTGTGTTTATTGGCTAGGTGTATCACATTTACCAGACGGTGGGTAGTGTCCTCTGTCTGTCTCCCTCTAGTAACCTCAGACTGATCTACATCCACAATAGAAGGTAGAATGTCCACCAGTCTATTGGCGAGTAGTTTTGAGTAAATATTGATGTCATTAATCAAAAATGATATAGGCTTAAAGTTTTGTGAGGTGGCTCTTTCCCCCAGTTTTGGTAGGGCCACTATTATAGCATTAAGCATTTCAGGGGGGAACGTGGAGGAGGCAGCATAGGAACCGAAGATTTGGTGTCAAGATATTCTGAAAGGATTTGTAGTACTCTCCCGTCAGGGCCTGGGGATTTATTAAGTGGGAGGGGTTTTATAATTTGTTGGATATAACATCTAGATTGAAGGCTAATTTGGCTGGATCAGTAAAGAAACATTCAAGATAAAAAGTTCTCTCTCTGAGGACTGCTTTAGGATACTTGCTCTTGTTTCTTGGGTTATTTTTTTAAATTCTACATATATAGTACATTATGTGAAATATAGAAGATAAAGAAAGCAGCTACAAGTAAAAATATGTTTTTTTATTATTATTTGTTCAGCGCTCTTAAGCTGTTTGGAGCAAAAGACAATAATTGCGGCCTGCAACACAGGAAAAAGGAAGTCAATAGAAGAGGTTTTCTTTTCTTTTTTTCAAGTTATACAACTCTCTCAAACCTCGGGCTAAAATGGTAGCTATTTGGATCTATCTTCATAAGTAAAGGATGTAATATTCAAGACCCTGTAGATGGGAATTTATATCATTTTAAAGCGGAGCTCCAGCCACGATTTTTTTTTTTTAAAGTCAGCAGCTACTAACAGTGTAGCTGCTGACTTTAAATAAGGACACTTACCTTGTCCT
The DNA here is from genome assembly GCA_029574335.1 of Rana kukunoris. NCBI lineage: Eukaryota > Metazoa > Chordata > Amphibia > Anura > Ranidae > Rana > Rana kukunoris. Next base: position 142,889,672 of record CM056055.1, read on the forward strand.
ACTTGCCCGCGCTGATGGGCCCCCCGATGCCGGTTCTACGATCGCTCCGGGTAGGGGTGTAGGGATTATTGATCTGTAACCTCAGTAGGCTATTAATACCTTGGCCAGTATTAAATAATATATTATTGCTCTCTATTGTTTTTATGTATCTATGAATGTATTGAATGTCATAAATATTTTTGTGATAAAACCATATAATTTTTTAAGTACCATTTGTAATTTTTATTGTTCAGGCTCTGTTATAATCCCAATTTCCTATCCCCCTTCTTGTTCTAATGATTGGTGTTAGTTTTTCTTTACATCTTAGGCCGCGTACACACGATCGAACATGTCCGATGAAACTGGTCTGCAGATGTCACGTACCTTACCAGAGGCCGAAGTGCCGAGAGGGCTTCCCTTGCGACTCGAGTGCAGAACGCCCCCTGGAGGTGAGACAGAGGACACTATGCCCAGGGGTGCAGGAGTTGCCGGCTGAGACTTGCTGGAGCAATGCCAGGGAACAGATGTGCACCAGGATATGTAGTCCGGCAGGAGTACCACGGAAGTACCAGTAGATTGGCAGGAAACCCAGGGACGGAGTCAGGAGCCGAGCCGAGGTCATACACAGGAAGCAGGAAGTAACTGGAACAGGTCAGGAGGCAAGCCGAGGACATACACAGGAAGCAGGAAGTAACTGGAACAGGTCAGGAGGCAAGACAAGGTCATACACAGGAAGCAGGAAGTAACTGGAACAGGTCAGAGGGCAAGCCGAGGTCGTACACAGGAAGCAGGAACAAGGAATCAGCATCAGGTCAAGGATTTAAGATCATGCAGCAGGTTGGTGACTGCTGCAACAAGGTTTAAATAGGCACTGATGCCTGGAGTCCCGCCCGTATTGCGTGCGTAATGGTGCGCGCGCGTGCACGGTAAAGAACAACGTATTCATTGTGTTGTTGCCCGTATGCGCGCGCATTGTGCTCGTATGTGCGCACATGCGCCTTGTGCTCGTATTCGCGGGCATTGTGCTCGTATGTGCGCGCATGCGCACTGTGCTCGTAGGTCCGTGCACGACAGGTCTGCCAGTTCTTTCACGGTCAATTCTCTGACAGCAGACCAGTTTCATCGGACCAGTTTGATCGTGTGTACGGCCTATCGGACCGTTGTCAGTCAGACAAAAGTTTTAAAACATGCTTTAAAACCTGTCCGATGGAAACCTGTCCGTCGGACAGGTTTGATGGTTAGTACACAAAAGCATCGGACCAAAAACCCACGCATGCTCAGAATCAAGTCGACAAATGCTTGGAAGCATTGAAATTCGTTTTTTCATCATGTCGTTGTGTTCTACGTCACCGCGTTCTGGTCTGATCGGATTTTGGTCCGATGGTGTGTACGCACATCAGACCATCAGACAAGTTCAGAGTTGTCTGATCAAAACGGTCCGTCGGACAAGTCTCATCAGACATGTCTGATCGTGTGTGCAGGGCCTTAGATTCTTAATTGCTGTCTATTTATGAAACACATTTAAACATTAACATATATTTGCATTCAGGTGTTTTAGTGCACTTTGAGAAAGACCAGCAAACCAGCATGATATAATAGAAGTCTATGGCTCAGTGCAGCTAACCCGCAGGAAAGCCGTAGGTGCAGATCAGTGTGAAAGCAGCCTACTAACCCTTTTTTTAAAGTGCTCATACTGTATACAATTAATATGTCCCTTTTTCTTCTTTACTTTCCTACATAATTGGAACCCCAAACATAATATATATTGAATAATAAAAAAAAAAAGCACCTTTTAGTCACTTCCTGTCTACATGCTTTGACTCCAGCTTTTACACCACATCAAAGTTTTGGATCGGCTTCCTGACAGTGACAGCGGTAGATCATGCCTGTTTAGTGTGAGTCAGCATAACTGCTTGTAGTCTCCACAAGGAGAACATGTGGCAGGGCAACAATGCAGGAGTACAATTGGGAGACAGTCACCCCATAACAGGTAGTGGCAGGAACTGCCAAGTGTCACACTTACCCCTAACACAGGTGATAAAACACCATAGCTAGCTTCTGTGTTCCTCACTTATAGCAGCCCCCTCTCCTATAAGGCAAGCAGGCCTACCGGTACTCAGTTGCCCACAGGGCTTATACACAATGCTATAGTCCCTTGCCATCACGCTGGCGCATGCACATACTGAGCAAAGCAAATGGGTACTTGTGGTTGGCAGTCAGGCAGAGTGGTTCAATGACAATCCAGGTACAAAACAGGCACAGTTCAGAATAGTCGTGGTCAATTCATAGTCAAAAGGCAGGCATACTTCAGAGAAAAGTTGATATTCGATCCAACGAGGGAACCCAATCTAGCAGAGCAAGGCAGACAAACAAGGACCTTGGAGCACGTATTACACACGCTATTACAAGCATGAAACTGCAGGCTTGGCTGGCTTAAATCAGGTTTGGGCTCTGTGACAGACTCACCCGGGACATCCCCGAACCATCTTATGTCTAATATAATCCTATGTCCAATAGGGGCATAGAATGACTTAGAAATGTTATCTTGGACTATCTGGGATGGGATTATTATGTATTTATTATCCACAATATTCCAGGATATCTGTAGGACTATTTGCTAGTTGTTGATTCTGAACTCAACGGGTTAATTGTAAGAGTGACTCTTTCATACTGCTAGATGCTAATGCCATTACCTCCAGCCATCTCTCTATTCTCTGTGCTAATTGACCTGGCTATTGTGTGAAGATGCCCTGTGTTTACACTTAGGATAATGTGTATTGTATAGCAGGTGAGAAGATCCGGGATGTCTACTCTGACAGGTCATATCTCGGAGTTGCCTAGTCTGTGTAAATGATTAGTTAATTAGCTCATGTTAATTTATGTTCTGGTTACTTCTTTAAACTGTATATAAGACTGTATTCTTGGTTCTATTTAACACTCCATGTTATAGCACACAAACAAGTTTTGTCTCATTGTGTGTTGAGGGCAGCTGGAATATCTGATATCTATGTCCAGACTGATAGGAAGCGGTGCATGACAGAGGCACTCGGTCAGAGTGTGGGACATTCCGTTACAGGCTCCACCTAGGGATCAATCACCTTGCAGGTGGACAGGCAGACATAGAAAAATGCGTCACAGACAAAGTCAGCATACTGGAACCAGCAGCTATGATGGAGCAGGAGTGCACATGCTCCTGACACCAAGTACTTGTTCATTAAATGCTGCAGATTTAAAAAAAAGAGACTGATAACATTTTTGAAAATACATTAGCATTTTAATCCTTACACAAATTTTTTAGTTTGATCTGTTTTAGGAAACAATATGTGTGCTCTATTATTAAAGATCAAAGGGATGGAAAAAACACAAATCACAACCTTGTGTCTGACTGTCCATAGTCATATGCAACTCAGTATTAGAGTTCATACCCTTTTACCATGAAAGTACAAACCCATGGAATGAGTGGGAGGGTATTACATCTGAAGTTTCCTATGGAAAAAATGAAAATAGTGACTGTTATTTACTCAGCCAGCAGTGTCAATTAAAGTTTTTTTTTCACTTAATTTGATTGAGAACAATAAACATGTTTCACAAGTTGCATATAATTGAAAATGTATGATGATTAGAGACACAGAAAGAAATGTAGACAATAATTGTGGACAGTCAATAAATTATACGGTTGTATATAATTTATTGTAACAGAATTGAAATTAAACACAGCGTGCAATAAGCAGCAAGAAAAAAAGAGTCTGCTTACATTAGCAAATATGTCTGCCACCTGTGTACTGTATATGTATAAGTACAAGCTATGCAAAGAAATAGCTTTTAAAAACAGCTGGCCCCAGCCAATCAGAGGGAGCCTTGTATTCATAAATAAAAATACAAAGTTTCCAGTGAATGGCTGAGCTGGGCCCAGCCCAACTCGATTTTGTTCCAGGAATGGGACAGGAAATCCCTATAATGTTGCTAAAACACGCTCTTTATATGGTATGTTATGGTATGCTACATACAGTTTATACAGCACTGACAGGGGACACATTTCTTACTAATGGATACATTTAGTTGGGGCCATCTCAATTATTTTAAGTGAAATGAAACTTTGAGTTTGGTGTTAAAGTGACTGTGTATTTAAATTATCATATGTTAAACACTGTCTATATCTTAAAAGTCATTACTCTGGCCCACCCCATCCTGCACCTCATTATTAGTCAATGAGGTTGTCCATCGCAGTCAGCCCATAGAGAGGTGCAAGAGGGGTCAAGCTAAAGCATCAGACAGCTTCTATGATAATGTTAATATTTACATAATTGAAAGTCCAAAGTTTGGAGGCACCTGGTCAGCTCTAGAAGAAAACTGAAGCCTTATACAGTGTCATGGTCTGGAAGGATGGGAGGCCAGTAGCTATAGCAGTAAAGAGGTGCCCACTGACCAGTTGGATGAGTATACAGTAAAACCTTGCATTGCGAACATAATTTGTTCCGGAAACATGCTTGTAATCCAAAGCACTTGTACATTAAAGGATAGAAAAAATACTGCGCATACCATACAGTGAACAGAAAAAAGCTGCAACTCAAATATGTCATACAACATAAAAATACATAAAGAAAAAAGGAGGAGTCGCGCTGTGATTGAAAAAAGGCAGTGCCTCATGAAGTATAGATATTGGAGTATGTTTAGACACAGTGATACATCAATATATTGTATTGTGTAAATAACGAAAATACCAAACACAATAGTGAATTGAAAAATAAGATTGTGAAACATGAGTAATAGAGTCCAAAGCAGAGAATGGTGATAGGATTGCCAAATGTGCAGTTGGTCCACAGGACGGTGCAATGACTGTGACGCCACACAGAACCTCCACCAACGTCCAACACTGACCCTTACCAGAGCCTAAGATCTCCAAGAGATCAGATATCGCATAGATAAACCACACATCACATCTATCTGGGTATTATCGGGTGTCCTCCACGGTACAAAAATCCTCAGATAATATCAGCATTCTTACACAGCCTGGGAAAACAAACTCCTGAGTCCTCTCCAGTCTCCAAATATTAAAGCAAATTTTCCCATAAGAAATAATGGAAACTCAGAAGATTTATTCCACAACCATTTATTCATAGGTACTTCAGTTTATAGTTCATATAAAAAGATTATAGCAATGTTGTGTAACCATAAAATGTCCATCCACAAATGGAAGCCTCCACAGGGGGATTAAAAGCAAAATCCAGCAGGAGCTACAGAGTGTAGCAATATGTTGCTAAATGTTGTACCTTCATTAAATGTACCCATATTGCTAAACTTAGAGGCTTCTCTCTTCTATACTCAGTTGTGACATGATGCTACTCTTATATGAAGACGTTGCTTGTATATCAAGTCAAAATGTATTAAAAATGTTTACTTGTCTTGCAAAACGTCTCAAACTAAGTTACCCCAAAAACAAAGGTTTTACTGTACACTGTAGAATCAGGTCACCTTGGCTGATGACACAGGCTCATCTAAGGTGCTGAGTCTAAGGCTCCATTCACATCTAGGCGTTTTGTCGCCTTACGCCCGACGCTGAAGCAGCCCTAGATACGCTGGAGGGGCGAATTAACATTGTCGGCTATGGAGATGGTTCACATCTCCACGCCGAACGCCCAAACGCCCATACGCCTGAAGCTCAAACAAGTCCCGGACCCTTTTTTTCAGGCGTATCGGGCGTACGGGCATAGCCGGCAATGTTAATTCACCTCTTCTGCAAAAAATCAATAGGCGTTTTGTCGCCGCAAATTGCGGGGACAAAACGCCTATTGATTTGTCGCCGCAATACGCCGCTACAGCGTACGCCTAGATGTGAATGGAGCCTAAGTACAAACCAGTGTTCACCAGAGCTTCTGATGTTGGAGATGGATTTTGCTGAATGTTATGCCGTGTACACACGATCATTTTTTGTGATGAAAAAAAAACACGTTTTCTGTGAAGTAAAAAACAACGTTTTTGAAACGTCACTTTTCAAAGACGATGTTGCATACACACCATCGTTTTTTTCACAAAAAGCGAGGTTACGTTCACCACTCTTTTCCATTGAAGCTCGCTTCATAACTAGCTTCTGGGCATGCGCGGGTTGAAAAACGTCGTTTTAAACGACGTTTTTGCTACACACGGTGACTATTTGTGAAACAAAAACAACGTTTTAAAAAACGACACAAAAAATTCAAGCATGTTGGAATTATTTTTTGGTCGTTTTTTTGAAGACAAAAAACAACGTTTTGCCCACACACGATCAATTTAAATGACGTTTTAAAAAACAACGTTTTTTTTTCATCGCAAAAAACGACCGTGTGTACGCGGCATTAGTTCCAGGGTCGCAGTCCTCAGGATTGCACCACAAGGAGGTGAGCAAGCCAGGGTCCAGTAGCAGATAAAGCAGGTAGGGATAGGCAGAAGTGTAATTAGTAATCAGGCCCAAGGTTGGTAATCAGTGGTTTCAGGTTGAGATTAATTAGAAGCATGGTCAAGGAACAAGCCAAAGGTTGAAAATGAATGGTTGCAAGTTGGGATCAAGCAGAAGCGTAGTCGAGGAACAAGTGGTAGTAAAGATATGGACAGCAGCAGGAGTCACATGAGCGATATTTGTTCTGGAGAGTGCACAATAATCTGGCAAACAGGAAATGCAGAGACATTGCTTAAATTAGGAAGTTCATGAGAGGAGCAAAGAGTTCAAAATTCAAGAGAAACAAGGTTCATGGTAGGATAAATCAAGGAATTGGACAGGTAGCTGTTGAGTATCTTAGGTTGATTAATGAGAAAAGTTACTGTCAGGCACAGCACAGGCACCTCTGGATGACCTTTAACCACTTAAAGACTAGCCACCACGGTTATAAAATAGTTATAAAATAGAGTGTGGAGACAGCCAACTTGGTAGCCACAGGGCTTTGCTTCCTCATGCCAGGTCCTACAGTAAGCAACAGTGAGAGGTTAGAGGCAGAAGTTCCTTTTAGATCTTAACCAATTGCTGTCCTTAGGCCATTTTAAAATGTATTGGAATTCAAGTGGTTAAAACCATCATTTGTATTCAGCCAACTGTTCAGTAAAAGTGAAAACAGCAAAAGTAGATCTACAGCCATCCTGTCACTTTTATGGAACACCAGGCCCCCGTCATCACCAGCGATAGTTCCTGGTATCTCCAGTTCCTCCGGGGTAACCAGTAAGCAGCCCCAGTGGTGAGAACATCTATGTACGTAATGGAGCTGCAAGCAACGAGTAATTTGTCATTTTCAGTGTCGGTTATTTTGTGCTTTTAAAATTCAACACTTTTGGGAATGTACCCTGCTATCTTGATCCCCTGTCTGAGACTTCGATGTTCTAAATAAGTTTCTACTTAGCTAAGACTTACATAGGCTATGTAGGATTCTTGCTTTCACGCAGTTCTGGGCCTTGGTGAATAGCTTTTTGAATGCTGACTGCTACATTGTGAAGAAGCAAGGGAAGTGTTACAGTGTATCTAGAAAGTATTCACAGTGCTCAAATTTGTCCACATTTTGTTATGTTACAGCCTTATTTAATGGGTTAAATTAATTATTTTCCTCAAATTTCTACAAACAATACGCCATATTGACAGCTTGAAAAAAGTTTGTTTGAAATCTTTGCAAATTTATAAAAAACAAAAAATCACATATATACATAAGTATTCACAGCCTTTGCCATGACACTTAAAATTGAGCTTAGATGCATCATGTTTCCACTGATCATCCTTGAGATGTTTCAAAAACTTGATTGGAGTCCACCCATGATAAATTCAGTTGATTGGACATGATTTAAAAAGTCACAAACCTTTCTATATAATGGCCCATAGTTAACAGTGCATGTCAAAGCACAAACCAAGCCAAGAAGTCCAAGGAATTGTCTGTAGACCTCCGAGACAGGATTGTATTGAAACACAGATCTGGGTAAGGGTACAGAAACATGTCTGCAGCATTGAAGGTCCCAATGAGCACAATGGCCTCCATCATTTGTAAATAGAAAAAGTTTGGAATCACCAGGGCCCTTCCTAGAGCAGGCAACTCGGCCAAACTAAGTGACCAGGAGAAAAGGGCCTTAGTCAGGGAGGTGACCAAGGTGACTCTGGCAGAGCTCCAGCATTTCTCTGTGGAGAGAGGAGAACTGTCCGGCCAAACCAATCTATTAACATTCTATGAGTAGGTGAGCTGCCATCTAGATAAAGGAAGGCCCGTAGACGTGGTGTACCTGGATTTTGCAAAAGAATTTGACACAGTCCCCCATAAACATTTACTGTACAAAGTAAGGTCTGTTGGCATGGACCATAGGGTGAGTATATGGAATGAAAACTGGCTACAAAGGTAAGTACAAAGGGTAGTGATGAATGGGTAGTACTCAGGAATGGTCAGGGGTGGAAAGTATGATCCCCAGGGTTATGTGCTGGGACAAATCCTATTTAATTTGCTCATAAACGTCCTGGAGGATGGGGTAAACAGTTCAATCACTGTATTTGCGGACGATACTAAGCTAAGCGTGGCAATAACTTCTCTGCAAGAAGTGTTAACCTTGCAAAAAGATCTCAACAAATTAATGGGGTGGACCACTGCATGGCAAATTAGGTTTAATGTGGAAAAATTTAAAATAATGCATTTGGGTGGCAAAATTATGAATGCAATCTATACACTGGGGGGGGGGGGGAAATCTCTGGGGGAATCAAGGATCGATGATAGGCTCAGCAATGGCATGCAATTCCAAGCTGCTGGTAACAAAGCAAACAGAATATTGGTATGCATTAAAAAGGGATTAACTCCAGAGATAAAGCGATAATTCTCCCACTCTACAAGACTCTGGTCCGGCCATACCTCAAGTATGCTGTCCAGTTCAGGGCACCAGTCCTCAGGAACAATGTACTGGAATTGGAGCGAGTACAAAGGAGGGCAACAAAGCTAATAAATGGACTGGAGGATATTAGTTATGAGTTTACGAGCATTGAACTTATTCTCTCTGGAGAAGAGACGCTTGAGAAGGGATATGATTTTATTTAACAAATACCATACTAGTGACCCCACAATAGGGATAACACTTTTCAGTGGAAGGGAGTTTAATAAGACACATAGCCACTCATTAAGATTAGAAGAAAAGAGGTTTAACCTTAGACTGTGTAGAGGGTTCTTTACTGTAAGAGCTGCAAGGATGTGGAATTCACTTCCACAGGCGGTGGTTTCAGCGGGGAGCATCGATAGTTTCAAAAAACTATTAGATAAGCACCTGAATGACCACAACATACAGGGATATACAATTTTTTCAACCTCACCTACTATGAGAACTTTCCAAAAGAACAATCATCTCTGCAGCACTCCACCAATCAGGCCTGTATAGTAGAGTGGCCAGACGGAAGCACCTGAAGGACTCTCAGGCCTCGTACACACGATCAAATCTGTCTGCTGGAAACGGTCGATTGTGTGTACGGCCGAGCCGACGGATTTGGCCACCCGACAGATTTCAAAGCATGCTTTGAAATCTATCGGGTGGGAATCCGTCCGCCCGACATGTCTGCTGGTTAGTACACTTACCAGCAGATATGTCGTCCCGCACCGCCGCCGAATGGATTCGCCGCATGCGTGGAAGTGTTTTACTTCCTGGTGCGGTGACGTGACGGCGTCAACGTCACCGCCACGTCACCGACACGTCAGCGCGCCGTCTGCTGGCGGGGATTTTGGTTTGCTCGTGTGTACACGCGAGCAAACCAAAATCCTATCAGACAGATTTGTTCAAATCGGTCGGTCCGACCGATTTGAACAAATAGATTGCCTCATGTGTACGAGGCCTCAGACCATGAGAACCAAAATTGTCTGGTCTTATGAAACAGAGATTGAACTCTTTCGCCTGAATGGCAAGCGTCATGTCTGGAGAAAACCAGGCACCTCTCATCTCCTGGCCAATACCATCCCTACAGTAAAGAATGGTGGTGGCAGCATCATACTGTGGGGATGATTTTCAGTGGCTAGAACTGGGAGACTAGTCAGGATCGAGAGAAAGATGAATGCAGACATGTACAGAGATATCCTTGATGAAAACTTGCTCCACTCTGGACCTCAGACTGGGGCTAAGGTTCATCTTCCAACAGGACAATGACTCTAAGCACACAGCCAAGTTAACAAAGATAACTCTATGAATGTCCTTGAATGACCCAGCCAGAGCCCAGAATTGAACCCGATTGAACATCTCTGGAGAGATCTGAAAATGGCTTTGCACCGACGCTTCCCATCCAACCTGATGCAGCTTGAGAAGTCCTGTAAAGAAGAATGGGAGAAACTGTCCATCAAAGGGAAATTTTAATTAGAACAAAGAAAAGGGGAGGGTTAGCACTACCTGATTTCTCAAAATATCTATATGCAGCCTCTATGACTAGGATAGTAGACTGGTACCAAAATGTGGAGGATAAACAATGATAGATATGTGCATTCCCGTTCGTACAAATGCTATTTTCGTATGAAAATGTTCATTTTCGTACCCGCGGGATAATGTGTACATACGAAAACGTTAAAGCACCAAAATACGAAAACGACGGGATTACGAATGAGCCGCATAACGAACGACCGCAAATACGAACGAACGAACCGATGGAAATAAATGACAAAACGAAAATGGCAAAAGAACGAAAATGAAATATATAACAAAAGATTTGCATTCTGTATTTTGCTTGAATCCATTTTGTGTTCGTTTTCAGTCGTATGTTCATTGTTCAATGACATCTATAACAAAAGAATTTCATTATGTATTATTTTGAATTCCTTTTTTCTGTTCGTATTGTGTATTCAAAATACTGAATGCAAATCTTTTGTTATAGGTGTCGTATCAACATATGAAAATAACAAAAGAAAACGGATTCAAATGCAAATCTTTTTTTATAAATGTAATTATAGTTTTTTTGAATGACCAGTGAGTTAGTGAGTGAAGCAGCTTCTCTTTTGTGCTGAGTACACTAGTACAGTGAGTACTAGTACAGTAAAGCCAAATAAACTTTTCTGTGGATTTTCATCTGAAGGGAGATCAGTTGGCCAGACTTTTGAACCCAATGGTTTTCTGATGCAGTTTAAAAACAAACTTATTTTCTGAGAACGATCGCAAAATGATAGGGCCAGATTCAGATACACTTAATATTGCACTGCGTAATCTAAATACTCTACGCTGCCGTATTTCACCAGGCTCTACACCGAATCCTGGTAGATTTTTGCCTGTACGCTACGGCGGCGTAGTCTATTTCTCGGCGCGTAATCGAAATACGCGATTGGGGGCGTGAAGCATTTAAATTAAGCGCGTCCCCGCGGCGATCGAACTGCGCATGCTCCGTTCAGAAATTTCCCGCCGTGCATTGCGCAAAATCACGTTGTTACGTCATTCGTTGTTTGAGTAGCGTCGTTTACGAACATTCTTATTCCCGGACGACTTACGTAAAAAATAATAAAAGACGTCGGAAAACGTAGAAATTCGACGCGGGAACGACGACCATACTTAACATGGGCTGTCTAATATTAGACTAGCAAAAAGCTGGTATAGTGTTACGCAAAAAAAGATGACTAAAGGTGCCGTAAGAGATTGCGAATGAAGATCGTAATTTCGGGGATCGCCGGCAAAAGCTCATTAGCATACCCCGACGCGGAAAATGACGGGAAGTCCACCCAGTGGCCGCAATTTTATTGCAGCGTAGATCCGAAGGCGTACGAACACGTAATCCAGTCGAATTGAAGCCCGCAGCCGTCTATTCATGGTTTGAGGTTTCCGACTAGCTAGAAAACACGCGTAATTTGAAATTACTCCAGTCTAACACCAGTTAGACAGGCGTAATGGCTCTGTGAATCTGGCCCATAGTTTTTATGTTTGTTGTTAAAACAGTCTGACCAAGTGTATAGGGCTTACCAATAGTTAATATGGATGAGCCGCGGGTTGAAAGTGCCGCGAATCCCGCAATATATTTAGGAAAGTACAAAATGACGAAAATCCTTTTTCTGTTCATATTTTCAGTCACATGTTCATATGAACAATTGAACATGTGACTAAAAATATGAACAGAAAAAAGGATTTTCGTCATTTTGTAAAATATATCGCAGGATTCACGGCACTTTCAACACGCGGCTCATCCATATTAACTATTGTTGAGCCCCATACTCTTGGTCAGACTGTTTTAACAACAAACATAAAAACGACCGTTTTCCGATCGTTCGTTTTTAAACTGCATCAGAAAACCATATTTGGGTTCAAAAGTCTGGCCAACTGATCTCCCTTCAGATGAAAATCCACAGAAAAGTTTATTTGGCTTAACTGTACTACTTTCACTGTACTAGTGTACTCTCAGCACAAAAGAGAAGCTGCTTCACTTACTAACTCACTGGCTATTCAAAAAAACGATAATTACATCTATAACAAAAGATTTGCATTTGAATCCGTTTTCTTTTGTTATTTTCGTATGTTGATATGACACCTATAACAAAAGATTTGCATTCAGTATTTTGAATACACAATACGAACAGAAAAAAGGAATTCAATACAATATACATAATGAAATTCTTTTGTTATAGATGTCATTGAACAATGAACATACGACTCAAAATAAAAGAAAAAGCATTCAAGATACACAGAATGCAAATCATTGACGAAAATTCACGAAAATTATTGTCTAACAAGTAACGAACATGAATTAAACAGAATAACGAACCATCCCGCATGTACGAAAATAAAACGGAAACGGAAATACGAAACGATCGGAATACGAAAAAATCGCGTTGTACGAAAAACAAACGGGAACGAACAGGAAAACGGGCGTCTTACGAAAAACGAACGGAAACAAACCGACGGGACCATACGAAACGTAACAAAAAAAAACGAAAAAAAATTCTGTGCACATGTCTAAACAATGGGTTAAACTAGAAGAGGACAATATAGGCACTCAACTCATAGCGCTTCCCTGGATAAAACTTTAATTAAGACCCGGAAATAAAAATTAACAACCTTTGTAAGAGCCACATTAAAAATATGGGACACAGAATTAAAGAGGGGGAACCTATTCACCATAATGGGACCAATGACCCCATTATTTGCCAATCCAGAATCCCCACCAGCCTTAGAAACCACAAAATACTTCAAATGGAATATACTGGAGAACACAAGGGTGGCCCAGATTCTAGTGGAAGGGAAATTACCAAAAATGCAAGATTTGGGTCCCAAACATAAACATAAATGCCTACAATACCAGCAATTAACCAGCAGCAATTGGAGTGCGGCTATCCATTTTTCTTTGTCTTCATTTTGCTTAGTGCACCGCCAGCACCCTCGGTATCCTGCACCACCTGTAACCATTTAGTGATCCCATTTAGTGATCCCACCTGGAGCGGTGACTCCTTTCTCTCACCAGCAATTAACCACTTTAGCCCCGGAAGGATTTACCCCCTTTCTGACCAGAGCACTTTTTGTGATTTGGCACTGCGTCGCTTTAACTGACAATTGCACGGTCGTGCGATGTGGCTCCCAAACAAAATTGGCGTCCTTTTTTTCCCACAAATAGAGCTTTCTTTTGGTGGTATTTGATCATCTCTGCGGTTTTTATTTTTTGCGCTATAAACAAAAATAGAGCGACTATTTTGAAAAAAATGCAATATTTTTTACATTTTGCTATAATAAATATCCCCAAAAAATATCTAAAAAAACATTTTTTTTCCCCAGTTTAGGCCGATACGTATTCTTCTACATATTTTTCGTTAAAAAAAAAAATCGCAATTAGCGTTTATTGATTGGTTTGTGCAAAATTTATAGCGTTTACAAAAAAAGGGGGTAGTTTTATGGCATTTTTATTATTATTTTTTTTTACTAGTAATGGCGGCGATCAGCGTTTTTTTTCGGTACTGCGATATTATGGCGGACACATCGGACACTTTTGACACATTTTTGGGACCATTGGCATTTTTATAGCGATCAATGCTATAAAAATGCATTGTATTACTATAAAAATGCCATTGACAGTGAAGGGGTTAACACTAGGGGGCAGGGAAGGGGTTAAGTGTGTTCCTGGTGTGTTCTAACTGTATGGGGGTGGACTCACTAGGGGGGAATCACTGATCTTCTGTTCATACATTGTATGAACAGAAGATCAGCGTTTCCCCCACTGACAGGGACAAGCGCTATGTGTTTACACACATAGCTCTCGTTCCCCGCTCTGTAACGAACGAGCGCACGTGCGCGGGACTGGGGGGGCGCGGGTGGGCACGCGCGAGGGCCGGCGGTGGCGCGTGCGCCCTCTAGCGGCGGAAAAAGATAGGACGTATATAAATAGATCAAAAAGTAATTTGAACAAATTTTAGATGAACAAAGATCAAAAACCCGCGCATGCTTAGAATCAAGTCGACGCATGCTTGGAAGCATTGAACTTCGTTTTTCAGCACGTTGTGTTTTACGTTACCGCGCTCTGACACGATCGGTTTTTGAACTGATGGTGTGTACGCACATCAGACCACTTCACAAGTGACCCGATAAAAACGGTCCATCGGACCATTCTCATCGGATGGACCGATCATGTGTACGTGGCCTAAGAGAACTAACGGAAATTAAAAAATTAAATATCTATAGCAAACAAGTACCAAGAAAGAAATTATAAAATAGCAATGAGAAGGTATTGGAGCCCAGTAGCGTTAAATAAAATAAATAAGGGAAAAACAGATATTTGTTGGAGATGTAAGGTCGAAAGGGGGACTATGAATCAAATTTGGTACAGTTGTCATTTGGTGAGAAATTTCTGGGAAAAAGTTTACTGGAAAGTGTTGGGAATAGAGAGAAAGCAAAATACCGATATTTCATTGCAATCTTTGATCCCAGACTCAATAAAGAGCATCAAGAATGATATTTTCCATCATATGACAATGGCAGCTAGAACAATACGAGCTCGTAACTGGAGAGTAAGTAAAAGCCCAAATATAGCAGATTGGATATGTGAAATAAACAAAATACAATATATGGAAAGACAGATAAGAGAAGAAGGATATATAATTAGTCAAATGCCAGAAATATGGCAAAAATGGGATGAATTTTGGCTCTTGGAAGGAATGAAGAAATATATATAAATGGGAAATAAGGTGAACTACGAAGGGGAAATGTAAAGAAAGCGAAAAATGGTAGACAAACAAGTGGGAGATGTGGGTTTTTATTTATTTTTTAAAAAATTTGGATGAATGGATGTGAGGATGAATGGAAGACAATAGGAGTATATGTAAATAAATGATGAAAGGTATATTGTTTTAATAATAAAGTAATCAGTAGAGACTCGGTACATTAAATAATTAGTGGGAATAATGTATATTGTAACTGAATCGTGTATAATTGTAAAAGCTTTTTGTATTTGAGAAAGATTAATAAAAAGAAATTGAAAACAAACAAAAATAGGTGTGCCAAGATTGTAGCATCAAAAGACTTGAGGCTGTAATTGGTGTGAAAACTTATGTACATTTGATTTTTTCATTCTTTATTTTAATAAATTTGCAAACAAACTTCTTTCACATTGTCATTATGGGGTATTGTTTGTATAATTTTGAGCAAAATACTGAATTTAATCCATTTTGGAATAAGGATGTAACATAACAAAATGTGGAAAAGGTGAATATTTTCCAGATGCACTGTATGTGTTACACCATACAAAGAAGTGGGGGCAATACGCTGAGCAGTGAATTGGGGTGGCAAAGAAGTGAATGGAATATGAGTAAAAGTTGCTGTTGCTGCCTGTAAAACACATTCATTATGTTGCCTAATATAGACAAAGCACGGGTTTTGTTTCATTTGTAAATGTTCTTATATTCTTATTTGGTAAGCTGAATTGGAATTTTTGTTTAGGGGCTCTTCACTGGCAGATTTTCATTACAGGTTTACTATAATCAGTAAAACCTTTAGGAACAAGAATGGCTTTTGGATATGGATGTTCACATTCCTATTTAGATTATAGGAATGGCTACTGTTCCAGGTGTAACGAAGCTTTGTTATGTACAGTAACTTGAAATATGGACACAGTGTCTTAATTTATTATTCCTCATTTTTTTGTAAAAACGCTGCAGGCCTTGTAACCTCCTCCTCCACCTCCGGTACACTTAACATTTTCCTAAGAATGGATACAACGCCACAAGCTGAAACATGAATATTTTTAGAATAGTTGGTTCACAGGAAGTTATGTTTGCTCTTCACTCAACCCACATATCATTAGCATCACCCCGTGACAAGCAAGAAATGTCCAGAAATAGGAAATAATGCTATTCAAACCTGAGATACATTTAATGTGTAAAAACGTGCATCGAGAAGACACATAATTTTCTTTAATTATAATAGTCAGTCAATCAAAAGTTTTTTTTACAGAATATTAAATGGCAGGATAATAAATGTTTTCTCTCTTTCGTTAATCATAGCGAGAAAAATATTTTTTTTTACATTGGTCGTGAAAAATGGTCGTGTGTATGCTCCAGAGCATTTTTCTCAACGGGCGTATAAAATTTAGAACCTTTCTCGTTGTTTTTCACGTCGTTGTTTTTCACGTCGTCATTTTTCACATCAGAGGGGGGGAAAAGGCGCATGCTCAGAAGCAAGTTATGAGACGGGAGCGCTCATTCTGGTAAAACTAGCATTCGTAATGGAGATAGCACATTCGTTAAGCTGTAACAGACTGAAAAGCACGAATCGTCTCTCACCAAACTTTTAATAACCTGCGGTAACACGAAATCAGCAAAAGCAGCCCAAAGGGTGGTGCCATTAGAATAGAACTTCCCCTTTATAGTGCCATCGTACATGTTGTTGATCGTGTGTATGCAAGGCAGGCTTGAGAGGAATCACGTCGAGAAATGTTTTTTTCTTTCAATGACATGAATAACGGTCGTGTGTATGCGACATTAGTTTCTTCAGTTCTGAGGGTTATGCCTCATACACACGACGGAATTTTTTCATCGGATATTCCGACCGCGTGTATGCTCCATCTCAGTTTTTCCGTCGGAAATTCAGACGGAGTTAGAAAGAAAACATGTTCTCTTTTTTTCTGATGGAGAAAAAAATTTCATCGGAAATTCTGCTCGTCTGTATGGAACTCCGACGGGGGAAAAAAAAACACGCATACTTGGAAACAATTAGACGCAAGATTCGGCTCGTCTTATTGTTGTACATCACCGTGTTTTTAATGGTCAGAATTTGGTGTGTCCATGTGTATGAAACTCTGATCGTGTGTACAAGGCATTAGGAACATACTTCAGCATTCAGAGGTAACCTATTCACAATGGAATTAGTTAAGGCAGGTGTTGATTGTCTAATGCCCCGTACACATGATCGTTTTTTACGTCGGCATACACTCAGGTGGGTTTTTTCAAATGGAATTGCGCTCAAGCTGTCTTGCATACACACGGACACACCAAATTCCGACCATCCAAAGTGCAGTGATGTACAACACTATGACGAGCCTAGAAAAATTAAGTTCAATGCTTCTGAGCATGCGTCAAACATGTTCTCTTTCTAATTCCATCTGAATTTCCCATGGAAAAAGTCAGATACACACGGTCGGAATATCTGATGAAAAAATTATGGCTTAAGAACTTAAAGGGAGATGTGGAAGTTGGTAAAAACACATTGTTCTAATTTCAAAGTCCCATCCCATGGTGTCACACAGTTCGCAACAGATGATATTTGTTGTTAGTTACATGGCTAAAGGTATGAATTGTTGCTAAACCTTTGGGGAAGAGATAGTAAAATGGCATTTTATGTGGGTTCTAGACGTTGTCCAAGGCCTCCACACCTGTTAGGGTTGATTGTTCCGGGGGCTTTTTTTTTTCAGAGAATAGATGCAGAAATTCCCCCCTTTTGAGTCACCCCTTATCTCCACCCCCTACCAACCTCTGAGTACCATCCCATGATTCCACCCCCTACCCACCTCCCAGTACCACCCCTTTTAGAGAATACAGAACCAAGTATTTTTTTGTGCTGTTAAGTAATTTGTATGTAATTTGTTAATGATAACAAAAAAGCAGTAAAATAGATCCCCTGCAGCCAGCAAAAATAGACCCCACCCCAGCAACAATAAACCCCATCACCGCCACACTAGATCCCCCCAGCAATAACATAGCCACCCAGCAATAACAGACCACACCAAAGCAACAATAGATCCCCCAGCAATAATAGATTCCCCAGCAATAATATATTCACCTAGCAACAAAAGACCCCACCTGAGAAACAATGGATCCCTCCAGTAATAATAGACCCCAGCAACAATGGGCCCCCTGTTGCAAATTACCACCTCAGCAACGATAGACCCTCAGAAGCAGTAGCGTTGCTAGGGGTGGTTTTGGGGCTATAGCCCTGAGTGTCTTGCTGCAAAGTCCCTGTCTAACCAGTGGTGGGCAGGCGGGCATGCTGCATGAGAGGCAGATGAGTGGAGAAAAGTGGGGGGCGTGTCCTGGCCACCGAGCAGTATGGCCACATGATGAAAAACCCAGCTCTCTGCATCCCAGGGTAAAAAACCTGACTCTCTGCATCCCAGCCTGCGGATTCTGTCTCTCTCAGGGAGGAGAAGATTCCTGCACACCAGCGGACCATGACCCTATGCAAATAGTGGCAGATGACATGGCAAATGACAATCCACATCAGGTGGCAATTGACAATACACATCTGGTGGCAGGCGACAGTGGCAAGTGACAATCCACATCTAGTGGCAGGTGACGGTGGCAAGTAACAAGCTGCATCTGGTGACAGGCGACGGTGGCAAGTGGCACGCCCAGGGCTCCCACTGATTCAGAATTATGGTGAGTTGAACCATTTCATTATATATTACAATGTAACCATAAAAACAATGTCCTTCAATCACCCTGACACCATATCAACCATGGTGTCACTATGATTGAAGTGCCAACACCAGCCATTGCCCGTGCAAAATTGCTTAACACCGGTGTGGTGACCATTGCTGTGGGCTCTAGCCCCAGATCTTTTGCAGACCTAGCAATGCCCCTGCCCAGAAGCAACAACAGATCTTCCAGCAGCAAGCAATAATAGACCACTCCATACAAAGTAGATCCCTCCCAACAACAATTGACCCCTCAGCAACATAAGTTGTCCTCTAGCAACAATAGACCCCCATGCAAAAATAGATCCCCCAGCAGCCAGTATCATAGACTCTCCAGCACCCCTTGCCATTACATACATTCAATGCTTGAGGTGCTGGAACTGTGTTCCCCCACCTGCCTGCTGAGAAAAAGCCCTGGTTGTCCCTCTTTCTTTTTGTGCCTTTCATGTTTCAGGCCCCTTGCAAATCAGTTAACCTCTCTGTCCAAAATGTGCACCTCTGTCAAGTCTCTGATGTAAGGCCATGTGGCAGAGAGGGCGCCTCTTGCGACTGAGTGCAGCGCTCCCCTGGGAGTGATACAGGGGATATGGTGCCCAAAGGTGCACGGGTTGCCAGTAACGCTGCAAACAGGCTGGTAAGCAGGACGTGGCTGGGGTGCGCTTGGTAGCGATGTCAGTAGCCGTGCAAGAAGAAGTCCTGAGTAGGTGGTTCCAGGATAAACCAGAAGCAGGGTTCGCAGCCAGGCCAGAGGTCATATACTGGGAGACAGTCCAAGGACAAACATTAGCAAGCTGGGTCATAAACAGTGGGCAGGGGATTGAAGAATAGTCAACCAAGCCAAGGTCAGAGCAAGGAGATAATCAGGAACACAGGTCAAGCCAGAAGCAGAGGTCAAGCCAGGGTTTTCAAGGTAAACAGGCACAGGAACACAGGAAGCTGATGATAATCCAGCAAGCTTGAAGTGTCAGTGGCAGGTTTAAATAGGCCGGGGGGGGGGGGGGGTGTGTGCCTACAATTGTCACGGCGTGGACGTGCATCGCTGCACACCCATGCGCCTGGATCACCGTGTTGCACATCTGCATGCGCGCACGTGCACGGAAAAACGTCTGGCGCCACCATGATGGTTACTGCCGGAATTGCCAACAAAACGGCCATTACCCTGAAAACCTCACTGTCTTCCAAAGAATATTCTTTTTACACAATATGTAGGAAGACTTCTGAGTCCTGACCTTCAGAATTTCTCCACCTATATTGAGCTGTCTATTTAATGAGAGCTTATTGTTTAGACCTGTGCATTACTTATAGCTCCCAACTGTCCCTGATTTTGAGGGACTGTCCCTGATTTGGAGCAATGTCCCTCTGTCCCTCATTCCTTCTCATTTGTCCCTCATTGTGGTCTGATTTATGGAGTTGTATATAAATTGCACTTTTTATCATCAAAAAGTGTTTTCCAGCCCTAAACCTTTCATCTGATTTTTTAAATTGTTGCATTTGTAAATTCCAAAAGCCAATATAAAGGAACAGTAGTGGTAATAAAAAGCACCTATGAGATTTGACCAATCTTTTTTGTACAATTCTCCTTTAAGGGGGCGTGGTAATGGGTGTGTCCTATGCCTGCATACTTTTGCTGATAGGTGTCCCTCATTCCTATCTCAAAAAGTTGGGAGGTATGCTCACTACACAGAACATACTTTGCTTGTGTTTGGGTGTAGGGTTTTTACTATTGCGCTCTCTACTTGACGTCAGAAGCTGGTGGTAACCCCAACATACACATTCCAGAGCAGAATAGTACCCACCTTTCAATGTCAATGCAAGAGATATATCACCAGCACACCAGGTGATATACATCTCTGCAAAGAACAAGGAGAAGCACACTGCTCCAGGCAGAATCATGTGCAAGGTAGATCACAGGTGCAGACCTTGGCTCACCACTGTGGAAGACGAAACAAGAAATTGGTCGCACACTGGAATTCCAACTTATCTTGATGTCATCTTTATTGTCAAACGGGTCAGACAGATACAGGCAATGGTAGACGTGTTTTACAAGCGATAGCATGCTTGTTCACAACCTAAAGCCCCATACACAGGATCGGAATTTCCGATGGAAAAAGTCAGACAGACTTTTTCCATCGGAATTTCCGGCCGTGTGTATTCCCCATCAGAATTTTTTCCAAGGAATTCCATCGGAGTTTAGATAGAGAACATGTTCTCTTTTACTCCGATGGAATCGTGTGTCCGAAGCATAAGTGTTATATCTATGATTGCCTCTGACTTCTTTGGCCACTCTTATGCCGCGTACACACGATCATTTTTTGTGATGAAAAAAAACGACGTTTTCTGTGAAGTAAAAAACGACGTTTTTGAAACGTCACTTTCAAAGACGATGTTGCATACACACCATCGTTTTTTTCACAAAAAGCGAGGTTACGTTCACCACTCTTTTCCATTGAAGCTCGCTTCATAACTAGCTTATGGGCATGCGCGGGTTGAAAAACGTCGTTTTAAAAGACGTTTTTGCTACACACGGTGACTTTTTGTGAAACAAAAAACGACGTTTTGAAAAACGACACAAAAAATTCAAGCATGTTGGAATTTTTTTTTGGTCGTTTTTTTGAAGACATAAAACGACGTTTTGCCCACACACGATCAATTTAAATAACGTTTTTTAAAACGTCGTTTTATTTCATCACAAAAAACGACCGTGTGTACGCGGCATAAGCGTACTTATAGGTTGTCGTAAACTCTTGGTCGGTCATCCTTAGTCAAGAACACATATGGAGCCCTCAATAGTATTTTAGGAATTCATTTAGGGTACCATCTGTCCAACACTGCTGTAAAAATGGTTGATTTTCTTTTTTCTTATATTTTTTCTCTTAGGCCTCGTACACACGAGGCAATCTATTTGTTCAAATCGGTCGGACCGACCGATTTGAACAAATCTGTCTGATAGGATTTTGGTTTGCTCGCGTGTACACACGAGCAAACCAAAATCCCCGCCAGCAGACGGCGCGCTGACGTGTCGATGACGTGGCGGTGACGTTGACGCCGCCACGTCACCGCACCAGGAAGTAAAACACTTCCGCGCATGCGCCGAATCCATTCGGCGGCGGTGCGAGACGACATGTCTGCTGGTAAGTGTACTAACCAGCAGACATGTCGGGCGGACGGATTCCCACCCGATAGATTTCAAAGCATGCTTTGAAATCTGTCGGGTGGCCAAATCCGTCGGCTCGCCCGTACACACGATCGAATCTGTCTGCTGGGACGGTCTAGCAGACCGTTTCCAGCAGACAGATTTGATCGTGTGTACGAGGCCTTAAAGGAGTTGTAAAGGTACACTTTTTTTTTCCTAAATAGCTTCCTTTACCTTAGTGCAGTCCTCCTTCACTTACCTCATCCTTCCATTTTGCTTTTAAAATGTCCTTATTTCTTCTGAGAAATCCTCACTGTTCTTCTGTCTGTAACTCCACACAGTAATGCAAGGCTTTCTCCCCAGTGTGGAGTGTCATGCTCGCCCCCCTCCCTTGGACTACAGAAGAGTCAGGATGCTCTCTACATTACAGATAGAGAAAGGAGCTGTGTATTAGTGGGCATCCTGACTCTCATGTAGTCCAAGGGTGGGGGCGAGCACAACACTCCACACCAGGGAGAAAGCCTTGCATTACTGTGTGTAGTTACAGACAGAAGAACAGGAAGTGAGGATTTCTCAGAAGAAATAAGGACATTTAAAAGCAAAATGGAAGGATGAGGTAAGTGAAGGAGGACTGCACTAAGGTAAAGGAAGCTATTTTGGAAAAAAAATTGTACCTTTAAAACCCCTTTAATTTAATAGTGCCAAGGGTCTGTGATTGTATATTTGTCAAAAGTGGGAAAAAGTTAAGTGGGAAGGTGGCCAGATGCTGGCAGAGTTGTTTCAGGTGAACCTGGATTTTGTCCCTGCATTGCCACACTTAAGGAATTTTAACTGGTTGCTATAGACATCAAGAACATTCATTTGGATCTTGAATAAAATAAAACCCAGCTGTTCTTTGCAAAGATTGTGCCTCTGGGACTTTCATAACTCCATTGTTTTGCACAAGTACAGAAATAGCTAAGGGGTTTTCTAAAAAAAAGTTAGCAAAGAATAGCAGCTAGGCCAGCCTTCAAATCATTAACTATGCATCTTAACAAGCAGAGCAGTGAAACTGTAAATGCTAGAACAGGAGAGGTCTATGAGAACTACTACATACCCAAATCATTTAGCTCTCCAAACTGAACCCAGGCCACTTCTCTTTGGATGTAGTTTAAATCTAACAAAGCTGTACCCCCAGGAGACATGTCCGCTGAAATTGGTTCACAGACCAGTTTCCGCGGACATGTTCGATCGTGTGTACGGCCTAGCGGAGAGGTTTCCAGTGGACAAAAGTTTCTAAGCATGCTTAGAAACTTGTCTGCTGGAAACCTGTCCATCGGACATGTCCGATAGTTAGTACGCCCAACCATCGGACCGAAATCCCGCGCATGCGTCAAATTGATTTGACGCATGCGTGGAAGCATTGAACATCCGTGTTTGAGCACGTCGGTGTCTTCTACGTCACCGCGTTCTCTGTCCGCCGGGATTTTGGTCTGATGGTGTGTACACACATCAGACCAAAATATCCCTTGAGACATTTCCGATGAAAACGGTCCACGGACCGATTTCATCGGACATGTCTCCTCGTGTGTACAGGGCCTTATAGGAATGGGAATGGCACAAATGACCAGAATGTGAACATGTCTATTATTATGTTACTGGGTCAGGTTTGGAGAATCTTGCTTCATGAAACCTTTGATTTTGGCTTTTACCTCTCTTCCATGATTAAATAAAGCCATATCTTCTATTCTGGTGCCAGGAAATGGATTTAGCATTAATCCCCTGTAAATATAGCATACAATTGTCACTCATTCAAATGGATACAAAGCTGAATTATCTACCCAAAGTTTTTTAGATTTTTTTTTTTTAGAGCGTTGCCTAGCAGTATAATATTATTAATACATGAAATGCACCCTGCAGTTGTTTGTTTTATGAAATACAAAGTTTTGGCTTGTCTTTAACACGGGTGCTTTCAAGTGTCAAGAGATATTAACTGTGTTTCATCTTAGAAAATCAAGGGACACATACATACATTTTGTCTCCTTCATTGTCTTAAAAAATAAATAAAAAAATCATTATCTCTCTGAATTATTTGCTCACAAAACAAAGCTTACATGCGAACATAATAATAATAATTACAATTACATTTTCCTGTCAAAATATTGTCATTTTTCCACTATGCAGCCATAGCAACTATCATCAGTTTATAGAATTCTTCACTCCCTGCTTCTATAATTGGCTCACTGCCTCTCTGGATTCTGCACAACGTTTTACAGAGGGCAACAGGAATGAAGGCCAATCTCAATAGGCTGTGTGCTTTTGATGTCAATCTTACACGCTTCTGTAATCATTCAGATTTCATTGCAGGTGCAGTTGGCCTGCTTCTAGCTGTTGTTGTATTTCCATGGGCTTGTATGGCGGTAGAAGCAGCTTTGAGGTGAACAAAAGTCAGTTGACACCAGGGCTGGACTGGGACAAAAATTTGGCCCTGGACTTTATACAGACCGGCCCACTTTAATTCAATAAAATGCCCACCAAAAGGCCCCTACATCCATTATTGTATATCATGAGAGGTTGAGAGAGAGGGGAATGAGAGCGAGAGAGAGAGGGAGGGTTGAGGGAAAGGGGGTGGTGAGTGAGAGAGGGGTGAGTGTAAGATAAGAAGAGTGAGTGTAAAAGAGAGGGGGTGAGTGTAGGACCCCTTTTTACACCAAGGCATTTTTTAGGCGCTTTTGGGCTAAAAATAGCAACTGTAAAGCGACAGAAAAACGCCTCTGCTGCAGTCCCAGTGTGAAATACAAATGCTTTCACACTGGGGCGCTACCAGGGCGTTAAAAAAGTCCTCCAAGCAGCATCTTTGGGGCGGTGGAAGAGCAGTGCAAAGCACTTCAGCAGCAGCGCTACACAGGCGCATTAAACCTTGAATTTGGCTGCTAGTGGGGGTTAAAAGCGCCTGCCAGACACCGAATAGTGAAGCTAAAACGACAGTAAAGTGCTGCTAAAACTAGCAGTGTTTTACCGAAAAATGCCCCAGTGTGAAAGCAGCCTAGGAGTCAGGGAGTGAATGAGACAGAGGGGGGGAGCTGAGAGACAGAGGAGGGGGCTAATAGAGGGGGGACTGAGAGACAGAATGGGGGGGTCTGAGAGGCAGAGGGGGGGACTGAGAGACAGGGGGGTCTGAGAGAGTCTCCTTTTAAAAAAACGTCCCACTGAGCCATCGGCCCACCGGGAAACTCCCTGTAGTCCCTATGGCCAGTCCATCCCTGTAAGACACCCAATATCTTTAAGTTAAATCAACTGCGGTATTTCGTTTGGTGGCCCTCAGTTGAATGATTTCCACAATGTTGTTTTTTTTATATATTGGAGATTATGTCTATTTGGCAAGGGAACTGGCACACTTTATTAAAAGGTTAGTTTGGGACTATTGCACGTGGTTTTATACTTATTTTCAAGATTTTACAGGTGAATTTAAATATATGTTTTTTGAAGCTCATTCTTTTATTATGCACACATTTTCAATTCAATACATTATGGGCCAGATTCACAAAGACTTAAGACGGGCGTATCAGTAGAACTTTCTTTTGATGGTATTTGATTGCCTTTGCGATTTTTATTTTTTGCGATATAAACGGAAAAAGACCGAAAATTTAAAAAAAAAATATTCTACTTTTTGTTATATGAAAAATCGAATAAACAAAATTTTAGTCAAACATTTAGGTCAAAATGTATTCAGCCACATGTCTTTAGTAAAAAAAATCGCAATATAAACAAAAACTACCGTATTTATCGGCGTATACCGCGCCCTTTTTCCCCCTTAAAATAAGGGGGGAAACGTGGGTACGCGATATACGCCGATACCCGTTAAACCTTTATTGGGGGGTAGGGGACTACCCTGGACCCAACACTAACTGCCTGTCACACTAACTGTCACACTGACACTAAATGCAGTGATCAGTAAATATATGATTACTGCAATCAGTGACACTGTGATTAGGGGGGGGGGTGATCTGAAGGGGTTAATGTGCATATGTGTATGGTGTCAGTGTAGTGTTGGTGCGACTTACTATGTGATGTCTTCTCTCCTCTCGCCGGATTGAAAATACCGCCGAGAGGAGAGGTGACATCACTTCCTCTGCCTGTGTTAACATTACACAGGCAGAGGGCGAAGCCGAATCACTGGGAGCGATCGCGAGGGGGCAGACAGAAATGAACAGCCGCCCCCTCATCCCGGATTGCTCCCAGACACTTACCGACCGCCGCATGTAGCGGAGGGGGTCCCGATCGGACCCCCAACCGGCGGGAAGGCAGGGACATTCTGTGGACGTATATTTACATGCGGTGGTCGTTAAGCGGTTAATAAATCAAGAGTTTTTAGTAATCACAACTCACATTTTTGCAGTGATAAACAAGCATGGTATGATCCCAAACAACGGGGGTCTTCAGTGATGTCAGTCCCTTAGAAGCCTGTGGGTGTTCTATCTCTGTAGTCATCTCGGAAACCGCTGGGTGTTGCTCGGCCGGCTGCAGTGGGTGGACATTAAAATGAGGCTTGAGAAACAAGCTGGAATCCAGGTGAGGGGGAATGACAGGGGTCAGCCCCTATTGGTGGGTGGAATGGGGAAAGATGGGGGGAGTGCTATGGCAGGCGATATGAAGGTACCTATTTTACAAACAACCATTGGAAATGGTACTCTTTGTACTAAAAGAAAAAATATGCAAAATAAGTGTGCATAATGTGACAATGAATTAAAGTGTTTGTTCACCAATGCTAGAAGTCTAACAAGCAAAATAGGTAAGTTGGAAGCTCTGGTGCACAAGCTGAATCTTGGCTTCATTCTTCACATGACTGGGCTATTAATATACCTGGCTATGCTCTCTTTTGGAAAGGCATAGTAAAAACGGAGGGGTGGTGGTGTCTTTCTCTATGTGAGAAGTGATCTCAAAGTAAGTGTGAAAAAGGACCTAGTTGATGGAGAGTGTGATGAGTCTGAATCATTATGGGTGGAACTGTACATGGGTGTATGTACTACAAAGATTGCCATTGGAGTTTGATATAGACCTATCAGTGTAAATGAGGAGGCAGAGACTTAGCACCTTGCATAGATAGAAAGGGCTGCAAGGGCTGGGGCTGTGATAATAATAATGGGGGGGGGGGGGGGGGTTATAACTCCCCAGAATTTGACTGGAGTAATGGCACTGCTGAAACAGTTAAAGGACAAAAATGTATAAATCTATTACAAGACAATTTTATGGTGCAATTCGACTTGGAAAGATGCTCTGCTGGACCTGGTGATCTCAAACCATGCAGAGCTTATTACCAATATTCTTATGAAAGAACATGTGGGTAGCAGTGACCATAACGTGATTTCATTTAATGTTAGCTGTAAGCAACAAGCTGTTACTGGAAATATAAAAACACTTAACTTAGAGAGCAAATTCTGCAAGGATGAGGGATGCTCTCCAAGTCTTGGACTGGAAAGGAATATTGGCATCAATAGACACAGAACAGAAATTAGATTCTTCAAAAAGACTGTATGCAAACTCACTGCAAAGTATATTTCCATGGGCAAGGGGCTGTAAAGGTATTTTTTTTTCCTAAATAGCTTCCTTTACCTTAGTGCAGTCCTCCTTCACTTACCTCATCCTTCCATTTTGCTTTTAAATGTCCTTATTTCTTCTGAGAAATCCTCACTCGTGCTCGCCCCCTCCCTTGGACTACAGGAGAGTCAGGATACTCTCTACGTTGCAGATAGAGAAAGGAGCTGTGTGTTAGTGGGCGTCCTGACTCTCCTGTAGTCAAAGGGAGGGGGCAAGTATGACATTACTGTGTGGAGTTACAAACATAAGAACAGGAAGTGAGGATTTCTCCGAAGAAATAAGGACATTTAATAGCAAAATGGAAGGATGAGGTAAGTGAAGGAGGACTGCACTAAGGTAAAGGAAGCTTTTTAGGGAAAAATGTTTTACCTTTACAACCCCTTTAAGGCTGGGTTCACACTAGTGCGAATTGGATGCAGATTTACCAGCATCCAATATGCATGATAGGAGATTGTGACCGGCTCTCTATGGAGACAGCTCACACATCTCTGTGGTGGCTGTGGAGCAGATTGCACAGGAGTCCTGTGTGTTTTTGGCTCAGTTTTTCGGTCCAGAGCAATATAATGTTACCATAATAACATTGTACTACTCTGGAGAACTAATTAATATTGGTTTTTTTTTAAACACATTATGATTGCTTATAGCAATGAATTTCATTGCTATAAGTAAGCATTTTACTTATTGAAATAGATTCATCCAGTTTGTTTGGTTGTGATTAGCTGTAATTGGCCACAGCTAATCACATGGTACTGATGGGCTGTGCTTAGCCCAGTCTGTACTATTTGATCACTGTGACCAATCACAACTAGCAACACAATTGATGGGATGGGGTTGAAGGGAGGCAGTTACTGGAGCTGATTCCCTGTATGGTTCTCTCTGCAGTAGGTGAAAGCCAAATGGAGGGAGAATAGAAGAAGCCAGCTTTCAGCTGCTGCAGAGAGAGCAACACAGGGGAGAGGTTCCAGTAATGTTTCCTCGAATGCACCGATCACCCTCCCTGACCACATCCGATTCACCCTCCCTGCCCACATTGATGTAAACAAGGCAGATAGGGAAATGGAGATGTGGTGTTTCTGCTAAGCAGAAACATGGATCTCTGCTTTATTTTAGTCAAAGCATTCCCCTTGCATTTAGCAAGCACTCCCAGGGAACACATTTAACCCTTTGATTGCCCCTGATGTTAACCCCTTCCCTGCTAGTGTCATTTATACAATGACAGTGCATTTTTTTTACCACTGATCACTGCATTGGTGTTACTGGTCCCCAAAAAGTGTCACTAATGCCCTGTACACACGGTCAGAATTTACAATGAAAAAGGTCTGATGGGATCTTTTCATTGGATATTCTGACCATGTGTATGCCCAATCGAACTTTTTCCATCCAAAATTCCGACGGATTTAGAGGACGTTCTGTTGGAATTCCGCCACACTAAAAACCACGCTTGCTCGGAAGCATTGAACTTCATTTTTATCGGCTCGTTGTAGTGTTGTACGTCACCACATTCTTGATGGTCAGAATTTGGTGTGACCGTGTGTATGCGAGACAGCATGAGCGGAATTCCCTCAGAAAAACTATCCGTCAGAAAAACTGTCGTGTGTATAGGGCATTAGTGTCAGATTTGTCCATCACAGCTAAAAATCACTGATCGCCGCCATTACTAGTAAAAAATATAAAAAAAAATAAAAAAATGTCCCTAAATCTATCCCATAGTTTGTAAACCAATCAATATACGCTTATTGGGATTTATTTTTTTACCAAAAATATGCAGCAGAATACATATTGGCCTAAACTTATGAAGAAATTCAATTCTTTATTACCGTATATACTCAAGTATAAGCCGTCCTGAATATAAGCTCAGGCACCTAATTTTACCTAAAAAAAATGGGAAAACTTATTGACTCGAGTATAAGCATAGGGTTTCCATCTGCATGCCTCATTGTGCCTCAATTTGTCTCACTGTGCCCATGCCTCACTGTGACCATGCCTCACTGTGCCCATGCCTCACTGTGCCCATGTCTCACTGTGCCCATGTCTCACTGTGCCCATGTCTCACTGTGCCCATGCCTCACTGTGCCCATGCCTCACTGGGCCCATGTCTCACTGTGCCCATGCCTCACTGTGTCCATGACTAGACTTACGTTTAACATGGGAGTATATAGAAGGGGTGCCCGGTTTGAAAAATTGGTGCTCCCTGGCCTTAGGTCCACCAGACAGCAAACTTTGTACACTTGTAGAGGAAGAGTGGGGCTATATGTGTGCCAAGTTTGGGGTCCAGGGGACCTACAACTGTCTGGTACCGGGTCCCCAAAGCCCGGGAGATCAGACGCAAAAAGGTGACTCGAGTATAAGCCGAGAGGGGCATTTTCAGCACAAAAAAATGTGCTGAAAAACTCGGCTTATACTTGAGAATATACGGTAAATATGTTTTATAGTAGAAAGTAGGACAACTTTTTTTTTTTCAAAATTGTTGGTCTGTTTCCTAATCGTTCTCTTCGTTCTTCTCAAGACCTCCTACTCTCTAGCTCTCTCATCTCCCATGCTCGTCTCCAGGACATTTCCAGAGCCTCTCCAAGCCTATGGAACTCTTTACCCCAATCTATCCGTCTTTCTCCCTCTCTATTAGCTTTTAGAGCATGGGTCCTCAAACTACGGCCCTCCAGATGTTCAGGAACTACAATTCCCATCATGCCCTAGTCATGTCTGTGAATGTCAGAGTTTTACAATGCCTCATGGGACTTGTAGTTCCGACACAGCTGGAGGGCCGTAGTTTGAGGATCCCTGTTTTAGAGGATCCCTGAAAACCCTCCTCTTCAGAGAAGCCTTCCCTTCCCGCAACTGCACTTTTCATTTGAGTCCATCTGATCATCCCCCACAGCTAACTACCCTTTGTTCCACTTGACCCTCCCTTCTAGATTGTAAGCTCTTATGAGCAGGGCCCTCTGATCCCTCCTGTATTGATTTGTATTATGAATGTACTGTCTTCCCTGATGTAAAGCGCTGCGCAAACTGTTGGCGCTATATAAATCCTGTATAATAATAATAATAATAATAATATAGAGCAACAAATTGAAAACTGCAGAGGTAATCAAAATACCACCAAATGAAAACTCTATTTGTGGGGAAAAAAATGACATGAATTTTATTTGGGTACGGCATCGCACATCTGCGCAATTGTCAGGAAAATAACGCAGTGCCGCATTGCAAAAAATGACCTGGTCATAAAAAGGGGTAAATCCTTCCAGAGCTGAAGTGGTTTAAGGGTTCTCTTTCCTCATTTAAGACTTTAATAAATGAATTCTTATGTTCCTTTTGTTTACCTATGGGACATGTCTTGTATACACAAAGCCTTAGAATAAGCTGCTCTTTTTATTCAGTAATAAAACAAGAAAGAAAAAATCTCACTGAGGACAAATAATAGATGAGTTTGTTATTATTTTGGCACCTTTCTAACATTCTCTATGCCAGTCACGTCCACATCATTCCAACAATAATAACAATATTCCCGCTACTGGGTTATCATATTATTTTGGGTCATCGTTTTTGTGGTACAGTGAGGAAGAGCCTGATTAACGTGTTATGATAGAAGTGCCTAAACCGATATAATAAAGATCTCAGGGTCACTGATCATAAAGCTATGCAAATGTCTTCAATACATGAGACATTCTTAAGACGTCAGCTAAGGGACCAAGCCAAGATCATTTGGAGGAACCCTAGAAGACAACATGCATAGAAACTCCTTGCAAATCATCTGGCAAGACACGACATATGTTACAATAGACACTTTTCATAAGCGGCTATCGAGGGGTAGACTTCTTTACACAAGAGTTTTCAGTGGAATCTTACAGAGCGCCGTGGGAAACTTTATACACTTTCCATTTACTGTAACACAATTGAAATCATTGCTAACCTTAGAAGGTCACCAGACCTGTATGAATCATTCAACCCCCAAAAATCCCTTTTCATTTTTTTTTTTTTTTACATACTCATGCATGTTTGATTTGCTAAAACCCTGTGTACTTTTATAGCTGGTGCTGCCTTAAATTTAGAGAGTGGTCAGAGATTTAGTTACCTCTGACCGTGTTGTTTTTGCCAAATTTGGGCCTCTGTCCCTGCCATTGTTGTACTGTGAGTGACCACTATTGCTGTCTGGGGTGTTGGTACCGCCCCAGGCCAGATCAAGTCAGGGCATATTGAGTGTTTTTCCTCGGCAGCCAATCAGTGGGGGTTGATCGTCCTGCTGTGCATGCTGCGGAGGAGTACTTAAGGGACAGACGTCATTAGTTTAGTGTCGTCGCTGATCCTGGCCTGTCGTCCCACCACCCCCGTGTGTGGCCCTCCTGGCCGGGGGTGCGTGGTCAAGTGTTTCTGGCTCAGGGACCACGTTGGTCCGGGGTTGTGATCTACCAAGTAGGCCTGGTAGTATGGGTCTATGCTGCAGAGTGGTCCTGTGCTGTCCGTCCTGTAGGAGGAAGCCACTCGATGAAGAACCTGTTTTGGAGAGCACCGAGCACGAGGCTGGTATCTCAGGAGAGGCCTTGAACTTCATCGGAGGATTCACTATTACTGAGAGGCTGAGTGATGGTCGCCTGTCAGTTTGGAGTTCTCCCACTTGGAAATCATGGAGGGGTCTGAAATTGTTATCGTAGGTGCATGTCCACTGTGAGAGACATAATCAAAAAAAAAATTCCAGAAATCACAATGTATGATTTTTTTAACTATTTATTTGTATGATACAGCTGCAAATAAGTATTTGAACACCTGAGAAAATCAATGTTAATATTTGGTACAGTAGCCTTTGTTTGCAATTACAGAGGTCAAACGTTTCTTGTAGTTTTTCACCAGGTTTGCACACACTGGAGGAGGGATTTTGGCCCACTCCTCCACACAGATCTTCTCTAGATCAGTCAGGTTTCTGGGCTGTCACTGAGAAACACGGAGTTTGAGCTCCCTCCAAAGATTCTCTATTGGGTTTAGGTCTGGAGACTGGCTAGGCCACGCCAGAACCTTGATATGCTTCTTACAGAGCCACTCCTTGGTTATCCTGGCTGTGTGCTTCGGGTCATTGTCATGTTGGAAGACCCAGCCTCGACCCATCTTCAAAGCTCTAACTGAGGGAAGGAGGTTGTTGCCCAAAATCTCGCAATACATGGCCCCGGTCATCCTCTCCTTAATACAGTGCAGTCGCCCTGTCCCATGTGCAGAAAAACACCCCCAAAGCATGATGCTACCACCCCCATGCTTCACAGTAGGGATGGTGTTCTTGGGATGGTACTCATCATTCTTCTTCCTCCAAACACGGTTAGTGGAATTATGACCAAAAAGTTCTATTTTGGTCTCATCTGACCACATGACTTTGTCACATGACTCCTCTGGATCATCCAAATGGTCATTGGCAAACTTAAGACGGGCCTTGACATGTGCTGGTTTAAGCAGGGGAACCTTCCGTGCCATGCATGATTTCAAACCATGACGTCTTAGTGTATTACCAACAGTAACCTTGGAAACGGTGGTCCCAGCTCTTTTCAGGTCATTGACCAGCTCCTCCCGTGTAGTCCTGGGCTGATTTCTCACCTTTCTTAGGATCATTGAGACCCCACGAGGTGAGATTTTGCATGGAGCCCCAGTCCGAGGGAGATTGACAGTCATGTTTAGCTTCTTCCATTTTCTGATGATTGCTCCAACAGTGGACCTTTTTTCACCAAGCTGTTTGGCAATTTCCCCGTAGCCCTTTCCAGCCTTGTGGTGGTGTACAAATTTGTCTCTAGTGTCTTTGGACAGCTCTTTGGTCTTGGCCATGTTAGTAGTTGGATTCTTACTGATTGTATGGGGTGGACAGGTGTCTTTATGCAGCTAATGACCTCAAACAGGTGCATCTATTTAGGATAATAAATGGAGTGGAGGTGGACATTTTAAAGGCAGACTAACAGGTCTTTGAGGGTCAGAATTCTAGCTGATAGACAGGTGTTCAAATACTTCTTTGCAGCTGTATCATACAAATAAATAGTTAAAAAATCACACATTGTGATTTCTGGAATTTTTTTTTTTGATTATGTCTCTCACAGTGGACATGCACCTACGATGACAATTTCAGACCCCTCCATGATTTCCAAGTGGGAGAACTTGCAAAATAGCAGGGTGTTCAAATACTTATTTTCCGCACTGTACCTATTACCCTTCCACCTCTTCAACTAATACTTTTATTCTCTTACCACGTTTGGTAAATAAAGCAAAGAAAAAGAAGCCAAAAGTGTGAGCATTGAAGTTTTACTCAACATTCATCTCATACCCTAGACCAGGGGTCTCCAAACTGCGGCCTGAGGGCCGGATGTGGCCCTTTGCTAGCCTTTATCCGGCCTTTGGGGAAGTATTGCTCCAAACGATATGAGCCACTATTCCTCCCAATGACACCAACAATGGGGCACTATGTCTTCCACTAATAGCAATGATGGAGCACTATTCCTCCTCCTACTGCCCACCAACACTAGGGCCATGTTTATTCTCACTGATGCTCGGCCCTGGGCATTTTCTACCCCCACTGGTCAGAATCCGGCCCCCCTGAAGTCTCAAAGACAGTAAACTGGCCCTTTACTTGAAAAGTCTGGAGATCCCTGCCCTAGACGGTGAAGGAATAGAGGTAACATGCAGCCCAAAACAATCCAGCAGCTCCTTGGGGGATAGTGCTACACATGCATGTTTGATATGCTAAAAACCTGTAATCTGCAAACTCAACAATAACCCTTTGTGGTAGCATTACCTTTCTGGAAAAATAGTTATCAGTCTTTTTCTTTGTATTCATCTCTGGCAAGGATGTGACTACAGACGCAGCAAACCGTGCTGCTGCTATAGGGCCTGGGGGACCAGTGCTGTCTGGATCAATAGTAGTTAAGGGCACTTTCACACTGAGACGGCGGGGCATCAGCAGTAAAGCGTTGGTATTTTTAGCAGCGCTTTACCGTTGTTTTAGCAGTGATTTTTGGCTGCTAGTGGGACGCTTTTAACCTGGTCGATTAAAGGGTTAAAAGCACCCACAAAGCGCCCCTGCTAAAGTGCTTTGTGGGCACTTTGGCAGCGCTGGCCATTGATTTCAATGACAGGGGCATTTTAGAAGCGGTGTATAGGCCGCTCCCGTTACGCCCCAAAGATGCTTGTTGCAGGACTTTTTTTCTCGTCCTGCAAGCGCACCGCTCCAGTGTGGGGGGGGGGGGTTCATCAGGCTTTCACACTGAGGTGGCAGGGGAGACGTCTTTCAGGCATTCTACAGGCGCTCTTTTTAGTCCTTTAGCCCTTTAGCGCCTGAAAAATGCCTTAGTGTGAAAGTAGCCTTATGCCACGTACACACGATCGGGCTTTTGCCCAGCCAAATCACATCAGAATTCCATCAGAGAAATATAGAACATGTCCTATATATAAAGTCTGGTTTAATTCATTGGAATTTACGATGAAAACATTTCCATCAAGAATTCCGATCGTGTGTACGGGCATGAGGCAGGTAGTATAGATAATAGCTTTGAGATGGAAATCAAGGAGGTGAGAAATCTCTTAATGGTTTTACTCTAGGCTCAGTCGCACATGGGTACGGCCTATGTAAATTTTACTGTCCAGAGGTGGCTCTTGGCTTTGTGAGGCCTTAAGCAAAACTTAGACATGGGGGGTCTCAATTGTAACCATAATGGGTAAATTAAATTCAAGCAAATAAAAATGGCTGCAGAAAGTTACACGGATCTAGCACACAGTGATTGAGCAGAGGCAAATGAGGTGGCTGCGAGGCCCCTGTGGGTGCGAGGCCTTAGGCGACCGCCTAATTTGCCCAATTAAAGAGCCGCCTCTGTTACTGTCTCATTGAGCTAGGTTTTGCATAAACACACTTTTATACTTTAATAAATATTGTATATGAATTCAACTTAAAAAAAACGTTATTATTGCATACCAGTTTAGATACTTCCCTTTAAAATAATCACATGTCGTTGCTTTGAAGACAGTCACAGTTTTTGTTTTATCCAGCTGTGTTTACTAGTGCATCCAAGTAAAAGATATGAAACCAACATGACAAAAATAATAATAATAATAATAATAAAAACAGAATCATTGAGTTGGAAAAAGGACCATCCCCTCATGTCAGTATTTTGTTGCACCACCTTTTGATTTAATTACAGCCTTTAGTCTGTTGGGTTATGTCTCCACTAACTTTTCACATATGGTCTTTGCAATATTTGCCCACTCTTCCTTGCAGGGCTGCTGAAGTACTGTTAAGTTTGAT
This sequence comes from Rana kukunoris, assembly GCA_029574335.1. Taxonomy (NCBI): domain Eukaryota; kingdom Metazoa; phylum Chordata; class Amphibia; order Anura; family Ranidae; genus Rana; species Rana kukunoris. The sequence continues at coordinate 142,925,441 of CM056055.1, forward strand.
GGTGACCATTTGTGGACTTCAGTGTTCAAGTCATTCCACAGATTTTCAATGGGATTTAAATCTAGGCTCTGACTAGGCCATTCACCCTTTTCTCCTTCAACCAACTTTCTGGCAGAGGGCAGCAGATCTTCCTCAAGAATTTTGTATTTTGCACCATCCATTTTTCTTCTATCTTGTTCCAGTCCCTGCTGCAGAGAAACACCCCCATAACAGGATATACCTCCTCCATGCTTTGCTGTAGAAATGGTGTTATTTGGATGGTGAGCTGTATTGGATTTCCTCCAGAAATATTGTTTGTGGTTGAGGCCAAATAATTACATTTTAGTCTCATCTGACCACCTGAACTCAGCTTGAGGATTCTGTGGCCACATGGAAAATTGTGTTATGGTCAGATGAGACATACATTTTGTTATATTGCTTTAAGGGGGTTGTAAAGGTTAAGGGCCAGATTCTCAAAAAATTGCTGGCGGCGTTGCGTATCGTATCGCAGTTACACTACGTCTACGCAAATTACTGGAGCAAGTGCCGTATTCTCAAAGCACTTGCTCCGTAATTTTCGGCGGCGTAGCATAAATGCAGCGTCGTAAGGCCGCGTAATTCAAATACTGAAGGAGGGGGCGTGCTGTATTTAAATTAAGTGCGCCCCCGCGTCAAACGAAGTGCGCATGCGCCGGCCGGGAAAAAAGCCCAGTGTGCATGCTCCAGCTCACGTCGGAAAGCGTAGTTGAAACCGACGTCAAAACGACGTGATCGTCACTTACGCAATTCCCTATTCGTGAACGACTTAGTAAAACGATGTAACCGACGGAAAAAGACGACGCTGACCCGACGCCATACTTAACATGGCAACGACAGCACTTCGGAAACACACCCCTCATATAGCAGGGGTAACCTTACGCGTACGCAACCTACGTAAACGACGACGGGGCGGCGAAAAAACTTTCGGGAATCGGCGTATTAGGCTCATTTGCATAGGCAAATGAGAAAACAACGTAAAGGCCACCTAGCGGCCGGCGTTGTGATTACATCTAAGATCCGACGGTATAATTGCTTTACACCTGTCAGATCTTTAGTGTATCTATGCGTAAGTGCTTCTAAGAATCACTCGCATAGATACCGATTGAAAAAAACTGAGAAACGACGGTCTATCTGAGATACACCGTCGTATCTCTTTTGAGAATCTGGCCCTAATTTTGTATTTTCTAAATAGGTTCATTTAAGCTAGTGCATTGTTGATTCACTTACCTTTTCCTTCAATTTCCCTTCTAAATGTTTTTGTTTGTTTGTTTTCTTTGTCTGAATTTCTCACTTCCTGTTCCTCCTCAGTAAGGTGTTCAGTAAGCTGTTCTAAATGACTTTCCCCCGCCCAGATGATGGTGGAAAGCTTACTGAAGAGAAACAGGAAGTGAGAAATTCAGACAAAGAAAAAAAACATTTAGAAGGCAAATCAAAAGAAAAGGTAAGTGAGCCAACAATGCTTAAAAGCCACTAGCTTAAAGGAACCTATTTAGAAAATAAAAGAGGAACATTTACAACCGCTTTAACACCAAACAATATGTCTGGCGCAAATCCAAAATAGCCCATAATCCAAATAACACCATTCCTACAGTAAAGCACGGAGGTGGTAATATCCTGTTATGGGGGTGTTTCATTGCATCAGGGACTGAAGCACTTGAAAGTTGTCAATGGAAAGACGTCTTACCTTCCAACATAACAATGATGACTCAAAGCACACAGCAAAAATGACCACACAGTGATTGAGAGAGAAAAGGTGAATGTCCTTGCATGGCTTAGTCAGAGCCCAGACATAAAACCCATTGAAAATCTGTGTAATGACTGAAGTGACTGAAGTCCACAAATGGTCACCATAAAATGTAACTGAACTTGAGCAGTACTGCAAAAAAGAGTGTGCAAATATTGCATAGTCTAGAGGCGCAAAGTTAGTAGAGACATATCACAACAAAATAATGTCTGTAATTAACCACTTGTCTACCGAGGACGTCATATGACGTCCTCTACTTTGTGCGGGGATATCTGACTGATGCCTGCAGCCACAGGCATCATTCAGATATCGCCGTCTTCAGCCGGCGATTCTGTGCACCATAAGACCGATCAAAGCAGCGGAACCACCACTTGATCGTTCTTATAGGCAGCGGGAGAGGAGGTCCCCCCCCTCCCGCCGCCATCTGGTGCTTCTCCGGGCTCTCCCGTGCCATCGGGGGCCCGGAGAACGAATCGGCCGGCGCTCGCTGCAGAAAGAGGACCTGTAAAGAGGACCTGTGCCTATTACAAGGGATGTTTACATTCCTTGTAATAGGAAAAAAGTGATCCAAAAAAAAAAATGTAAAAAAAAAAGTGTAAAAATGAAAAATATTAAGTAAAATAAAAAATAAATAATAAAAGCCTTCGGCTTCACGGCCGGGCACCCACTGCGCATGCGCGAGCGGCGCTGCGCTCTCCTATTGGACAGGCGATCGCATGGGACCTGTCATGTGTCCCATGCGATCGCCTATAGGGAGGGGCTGGTTAGGCGATTAAGCTTAATCGCCTAACCAGCCCCTCGGCGGAAGGAGGAAGTGGGACAGGAAGTCCTACTCCTCCTGAAGCCCCCACTCCCCCCCAAAAAAAATTACATGCCAAATGTGGCATGTAAGGGGGTGAGGAGTGGGATTAGCGGAAGTTCCAATTTTGGGTGGAACTCTGCTTTAATAAATCATAAGTTGATATAGATACTGACCATTTGTGGCTATTCTACATGATCCCTTTTTTTAACACATCAGTACACACGCCCTATTCCCATCCCCCTTTTTTGGGGGTATATTTGGGTATTCATATTATAGGGCTTTTCTTTTATAATTTACTCCAGGATGTTTTTCATTCTTTACATCATTCTTTCACGCTCAGTGTGCGGTGGGTGTGTCATGTGACGTAGGTCGCATGACGCACATACACTGACACATTACAGACGGATATCCTCTTCCACCGGAACAGTGGAGCGCAGTGTGCGTTCCACACCAGAGCGCAACGTCACTGCTCCTATCACGTGACTCACGTGATCCCTGAATGGGAACACACGTTGACGCGCTATTGGCTAGCCAAGGTGATTGACTGTGCTAGTGCACGGTCAGAAGCAAGCGATTTATACATTTATGTGTATAATGCGCTAGACTATGTTTAATCATATTTACATCACTTTCTTAATTTATCTGGCCCTTGCATTTGTTTTTTATGTTAAAGTATTCATCTGCATTAGGGATATATTTTTAATCTGTAGAAGATAACCCGGAAGTGGTCTGTGATTGGACGAGCTCCCGGGGGATGTGCCCTTGATGGGGTCAGATTATACATTTAAACAAGAGTGGCAATGGTGGATGTATACCCCAGATGAAGCAAGTTATCGCCAAATGCGTCAGGACCCACTGCTGCCACGCATATTTCTTTGATCAAGAATTCCTTTCTCGTCCATATACCTGTAAATGTTTATAACCGTTTATTAAACGTGATCCATCTACGGTATTATGCTATGTGTCTTTTTCATTTCTTTCTTGATTTCTTTATTTCTGAGAGTTATCTCCAAGCACCATACACCAACGCTTGATTGACGGCTTCGCTGTATTATCACATCCTGTTGATTGAACTTCCGGTCTCATGTTGGATACATCTTCAGCTTTATTATACTCTTTGGGCGTACGCTCATTAGCGTTCAAGTGACCCGGTAAGCCTTTATTCACACCGGTGGTGGGCATTTCACTATTGCACGTTACCCACAGAATGAACCCTTGAGGATCTGGAATCATTCACCCAGCTCTATTTATTCATCCAGCCATTTATTAATTTATATGAACATTTGGACTTTATTTTGCTGTATATACACATAACACTTGTCACTTGGTGTTTTGTTTGTAGACATTTTTTATTTACCATAGATACATTATATATATATATATATATGCTTTTCTCACAATATTTAGCGCTACAATTTTTGTTTGTTTCTGTTTTGCCACTTTCCTCTGCTCACTGGATTGTTTGTAGCTGCTTTATATGCGGATAAGCGCGGATTTATTTTGTTTTCACAGGGATCACTTTAAGTTTGGCTTTCTATCATCACCTGGTGAAGATTGTTTTCTAAGGTCTGGCATTTTGGATTCTTTCACAATTTGTGGACTTCATCAGATTTTTTGACACATTATGGACTAATTTGTATTTCACTATATATATATTTATAGAATATATATTCTTATTGTTTTGCGCTGCACTGTTTTTTCCTTTATATATTTTTGTCACTTTTGGATTTTGTGAATATCCTGTTTAAGGGCCAGATTCTCAAAAGAGATACGACGGTGTATCGCAGGAAACACTGTCGTATCTCTGTTTTTTTTACTGGGTATCTATGCGTGTGATTCATAGAATCACTTACGCATAGATACAGTGAAGATTCGACAGGTGTAAAACACTAAGGGTCCTTACACACGGAGCAGTCCGTTTTTCGGTCCGCTCCGTGTGTCCGTCAGCTCAGCTCGGGCGGACGGGGCGGTCCCCGCACACTGTGCAGGGACCGCCCCGTCTCTCCTCCACTCTCCCCTATGGGGAATCGGATGGAAACGGACCGTCTGTCCGTTTGCATCCGATCCGTTTGGCCGGACGGAAGAAAAATAGGACATTCTTCCGTCCGCAAAAACGGATGCGGATCGAGCGGACGTTAGCGGATGCATCATCCGCTAACGGATCCGCTCCCATAGGGACCCATTACAAGTCCGTAAACGGACTTGTAATGAGCAGACCGTTCGTCCGCTAGTGTGAAAGGGCCCTTACACCGTCGGATCGTAGATGTAATGACATCGCTGGCCGCTAGGTGGCCTTTACGTTGTTTTCTCATTTGCCTATGCAAATGAGCCTAATACGCCGATTCCCGAGCGTTTTTACGCCGCCCCGTCGTCGTTTACGTCGTTTCCGTAAGCGTAAACCTACCCCTGCTATATGAGGGGTAGGTTTACGAAGTTCCGTCGTATGCCATGTTAAGTATGGCGTCGGGTCAGTGTCGTCTTTTTCCGTCGGTTACGTCGTTTTACTAAGTCGTTCACGAATAGAGCATTGCGTAAGTGACGATCATGTCGTTTTCACGTCGGGTTCAACGACGTTTTCCGACGTGAGCTGGAGCATGCGCACAGGGCTTTTTTCCCGACCGGCGCATGCGCAGTTCGATCGGCGTGGGGGCGCGCTTAATTTAAATACAAGCCGCCCCCTTTGAATTACGCAGGGATACGCAGGGCCATTTACACTACGCCGCCGCAAACTACGAAGCAAGTGCTTGGAGAATACGGCACTTGCTCCATTAAGTTGCGGCGGCGTAGTGTAAATGGCTTACACTACGCCGCCGCAGATTCTATGTGAATCTGGCCCTTAGTGTCCAGCTACCATTACTGGTGAATGAAAATCTTTATGTTTTTTTTTCACTCTATTTTATTATTAGTTTAAATTATATTTATTAATTATATATTTTATCGCTGATTGCACCCTTGTTTTTTGCAGAGAAAAATTTAACACCGTTAGTAATGCTTACAATTATCAGCCTTTATTCATTTATGTAAAACTTTCATTCCAAAAGGAAAAAAAAAAACCTTTTCTGTAAATGTGAATAATACATCCATTATAGTAATATGATTTCTCCCTATAGTCTCCAATAGTGTTGAGCAGAATACGCCATATTCGATTTCGCGATATATCACGAATATATAGAAGAATATTCGAGAAATATTCGCTAAAATCGAATATTTGTGATATTTTGTCCAAATAACAATATTGCGAAATTTCGCTAATGCAAATGCGAAATTGATTGCGAAATTCTCGTCAACACGCGAAAACGGAGATCATTTCCTGGATTATGAACTAATATGCACTAAACACTAACTCTACTTACACAAACTTATATGACTAAACTAAAGCTATTTTTTTTTTTTTTTATACACAAAACACAGAAGGGCAGAGAAAGTATTTGCGAATATTCGTAATACGAATATTCGCATTGCGAATATTCGGCAACATAAAAGGATCGCCTCAGCTACTCGGCCCAGGGTCTCTAATCATACCAGCAATGCTTTTAGATGTCGATGGAGATCACTAGGATGTGATCTGTTTTAAAAATAAATTTGAAAAAATACGAATATTCACAATATTGAATATTCACCGCGATATTCGATTTATTCGCGAATACTCGAATATGCAATATTCGTTACGAATATTCGCAATGCGAATATTCGTGAGCAACACTAGTCTCCAATGCAAAATGAAGTTAACTGCTGTAACCACAGTATTGTGAAGATTGTGTAATAAATACTGGTACTTCCTTATTATTCTATCCAAGTTGTCCTTCCTGTTCTTGAGAAAAAGTCAAGGAAAGCCTGTTTTCCAACAGAAGAGTTAAATTCTGTGTGAGGAATTTATTGCTATGTTCCTATCCCAGAGATTTCCCATAACATCCTGCCCTGGTGAAATGTAAGTAACATAAAAAAGAAATAACGTAAGCAATACAGTATAAAAATGTCAGAACATATAAATCATTTTGATCATGCCACTTTCTCATTGCATAACGCTGTATTATAGGAGCTTTTACACTGCAAAGCAATCAGTATGTAGATAGCAGGAAGGAGAGGGGATCAGTGCATATCTCTTTAGCCTCTTATAACAATTACTTCTTCCTGCAAATCAGCCACTGTGCCAATAGGAAAGAGCGGACCAAAACCCATATACAGTCTAACCGAAAAGTGTTTGACCTCGGACCTTTAAACAACTTTCTGTACAATAAATTGCGATATGTGAGCTACAGAGTGTCCAGTGATACATATGTTTCTGTTACCTCTTACCAGAACATAATCACTTCAGCCCCGGAAGGATTTACCCCCCTAATGACCAGGCCAGTTTTTGCGATACGTCACTGCGTCACTTTAACTGACAATTGCGTAGACGTGCAACGTTGTGCCCAGACAAATTTGATGTCCTTTTTATTACCACGAATACAGATTTATTATGGTGGTATTTGATCACCTCTGTGTTTTTTTTTATTTGCGCTATAAACAAAAAAACACTGACAATTTAAAAAAAAAAAAAAAACTATGGGCCTGATTCAGATACAATTACATTGGCGCAGAGTATCAGCGATACACTACGCCGCCGTATTTTACCAGGCTATACGCCGAATTCTGGTAGATTGTGTCCCTTACGGTACGGCGGCGTAGTGTATTTCTCGCCGCGTAATCGAAATACGCGATTAGGGGGAGTGAAGCATTTAAATTAGGCGCGTCCCCGCGGCGATCGAACTGCGCATGCTCCGTTCAGAAATGTTCCGCCGTGCATTGCGCAAAATAACATCGTTACGTCATTCGTTGTTTGAGTAGCGTCGTTTACGGACATTCCTATTCCCGGACGAGTTACGTAAAAAATAAAAAAAGACGTTGACATTCGACGCGGGAACGACGGCCATACTTAACATGGGCTGTCTAATATTAGACCAGCAAAAAGCTGGTATAGTTTTACGCAGCAAAAAGATGACTAAAGATGCCGTAAGAGATTGCGTTTGACGTTCGTAATTTCGTGGATCGTCGGCAAAAGCTCATTTGCATACCCTGACGCGGAAAACGACGGGAACTCCACCCAGCGGCCGCAAATTTATTGCAGCGTAGATCCGAAGGCGTACGAACACGTAAGCCAGTCGGATTGAAGCCCGCAGCTGTATTTTCATGGTTTGAGGTTTCAGAGTAGTGAAAAAACTCACGTAATTTGAAAGTACTCCAGTCTAACGCGAGTTAGACAGGAGTAAGGGCTCTGTGAATCTGGCCCAATATTTTTTACTTTCTTCTATAATCCCCCAAAAATATATAAAAAAAACAAATGTATTCATAAGTTTGGGCCAATATGTATTCTGCTACATATTTTTGGTAAAAAAAAAAAAAAAAAACACAATAACCGTATATTGATTGGTTTGTGCAAGTTATAGCATCTACAAAATAGGGAAAAGGGATTTAGGGACTTTTTTTTATTGATTTTACTAGTAATGGTGGGGATCAGCATTTTTTAGCAGGGCCGCGACATTACGGCGGACAAATCTGACCCTAAGTGACACTTTTTGGTGACCAGTGACACCAATACATTGATCAGTGCTATAAAAATGCACTGAAGACTGTATAAATGGCACTGGCAGGGAAGGGGTTAACACTAGGGGGTGATCAAGGGGTTAAGTCCCCTTTCACATGGGGTGGATCAGTAATGTGTGCTCCGTAAGCTCAGCGGGGATCGCTCCGTAGATCCCTGCTTAGCCAGCGGATGACAGGACGGTCACCCTGTCTATTCTCCGCTCTCCCTTATGTGTGTCCGTATTCATCAGATTCGATCCGCAGACGGAAGAAAAAATAGGATCTTCTTCGGTCTGCAAAATCGGATCTTTGCAGGGGCGGGTGATTACAGGTGTCAGTGGATGTTTATCCGCTGACACCCGCAATCACATAGGGACCAATGGAAGTCCCTTTTCACCCGCAAACGGATGGATGAAAAAGCGGACATACGGTCCGCACGTGTGAAAGGGGCCTTAGGGGGATGGACTAACTGGGAGTAGAGAGAGATTGCTGTTCCTGATCACTAGGAACAGCAGATCTCTCTCTCCTCCTGTCAGAATGGGGATCCACCTTGTTTACATAGGCAAATACCCTCTATTTTGCCTCTATTCACCACGTTCGTGGGTGGCCGGCGGACATCAAGTCCGCCGTACCCGCATTCAAGCTCCCACAGTGCTCGTCGGGCACACGTGCCCACAGTACCACATACAGGTATGCCAGTTTGCACAGCTGAGCCGTCATGCCACAGTATATATGCGGAAGGCGGTCGGCGAGTGGTTAATACCTTGCTTTACACAATGGACAGTCCCTAGCTAGGATAAAAGAGGAAGCACCAAGCTTCAGAATTTACGTAGATCTCTATCCATCTTTGGATGTTTGTGGCTAAATTCAGCAAGAGAACTGTAGGGGTAATGGAGTACAGAGGTTGTAGGGAGGAGTCAGAGGACTCACTTTTTTTAATTTGTTTAATGAACTACGAGTACCAACATCCTTTGGGAATGCCATGGAGCTGTTGAGCGCTGTGGTAGTTCATTGATTCTTCCTGTCAGTGTGAAACTCCCTGCCCGTACCATGCATGAGCAGACAGCCTACACTCAGAGTCTGAAGGAGACCTGCATGCATGGTACCTGCGATCAACTGATCGCTGATGCAGTGCTTTCCAGGCTCCTACACAAAAAAAAAAATAGTAAATGCAATTTTTTTTTTAACTACAATAAATGTGCATTTATTTTTATTTATTTTTAAAGGTGAATTTATGCTTTAAAGTATATTTCAAGTCATAACCTTTTTTTTTACGTAGACGTAAACTTCCATCTTTTGCTTTTATCTATAGGCAAGTCTTACTTATAAGTAGTGTAAATATCTCCTAAACCTGCACTGTTTAGGAGATATTTATATTACATGCAGCCAGTGACATCACTGGTGCATGCCCGCTGAAGAAACAGCCACCCGTGCCGTTCCTTCACAGCATTGTGCTGTAAACGGCAGCTCCCGTGCGCATGCATGGGACTGATGTCATCGCGGCTCCAGCCAATCACAGAGCTGGAGTCTGCAAACCCAGAAGCAAAAAGGGTGAAGATGGGAGACCCTGCAAGGCTGGCTTCTCGGTGTGAGAGGGCTTTGTTTTAAGGTAAGTTCAACATAATGTGCTAGTATGCAATGCATACTAGCACGTTATGCCTTTACCTTGCAGGTTCCCAAAAAAATAAAAGGCCAGTGGTATACAACTGCTTTAATGATAGTTTCTTTAATTTAGCCTTTGTGCAGCCTACAGCTTCCTCCATCTATGCAACAGCAGCTCCAGCTCCAGCTGCAGGTATTAGATATTGGGCCACCGACAGAACAATTAATGCATAACCCCCAACCGTCCCGGATTTCGCAGGAATGTCCCTCAATTCTCGATAAAACCCGCGGAACCCCCCCCCCCCCCGCTCAACAACTCAGATCCGCGGACCCCCCCCTCAACAACTCAGATCTGCGGAACCCCCCCCCCCCCCGCTCAACAAGGTGTCCCTCATTCCCATCTCAAAAAGTTGGGAGGTATGAGTAATGTCCGGTTTCTCTAGCCAAAATTCTAACATTGTATGGCCAGGGCCAAGTTAAGCTATGGATAGAGTGAGGAAAGCTTACAACTTGTCAATTTTCTGCTATCTGGGATCCTTTACAGAGATTTATCATCCCCTTCCTGTCCTGCTGGCAATGTTTTACAAGACAGAAAGCAGGCATGTTGGGTTTGGCAGGTGGTATCACTTGCCAAATGTGCCCATTGAGGTCTATCAGACTGCACTGCAACTGTGGCAAACGGTTGATACGCAGTTGCGACATGATATTTCAATTTTGAATCCCCCTTGGGATTAAGAAAAAAAAAACATTCAGGAGTCAGCAATGTCACCTCCTGAACACTTGCAAATCCCCGCTCAGCCGAACTCTAAAAAGAAAAGCAATTGCCTGTAGTAAGCCTGCCCACCATGTGAAAAGGGTCGTAGATTACCCCCTTTTAATTACCTGTCCTGAGCCCTCATTTAATCCCACGCCATGCACGTCTGCAGCTCTTATCTCTTTTTAATTCCGAGCCTCATTGGCTTTGCTGGGGCACCAGGAGCCATTGGCTCCCAGTGCTGTCAATTAAAGCCAGTGACCCGGGGGGGGGGGTCTCCCGCTGTCTGTGTCAATGAAACAGGGCAAGGGTGCAAGCACGCTGGAGTGCCCCCATGGGAAGCGGCTTCCTATGGGGGCACTGGAGAGAGGCGAGAGGCCAGGATCAGTACAGTGTGCGAGGAGAGGCGGGACCTGTTTGTGTCAGCGCTGTGGGCTGTCTCTGGAGTGCCCACAGTACTTATCTTACTCCATCCAGGCTCCATATGTTCCCATCCATGCTGTATATGTAGCCATCCAGGCTCTGTATGTGCCCATCCATGCTGTATTTGTACACATCCAGGCTCCATATGTTCCCATTCATGCCCTACTTGTGCCCATTCATGTTCCATTTGTGTCCATCCATCCCTGGCTCATCCGTGCGCCATCCATCCCTGGCTTATCCGTGCTCAATCCATCCCTGGCTCATCCATGCTCCATCCATCCCTGGCTCATCTGTGATCCACCCATGTTCCATCCATCCCTGGCTCATCCATGCTCCATCCATCCCTGGCTCATCTGTGCTCTATCCATCCCTGGCTCATCCGTGCTTCATTCATCTGTGCTCCATCCCTGGCTCATCCATGCTCCAACTATCCCTGGCTCATCCATGCTCCATCCGTGCTCCATCTAACCCTGGCTCATCCATGCTCCATCCATCCCTGGTTCATCCATGCTCTATCTATCCCTGGCTCATCCATGCTCCATCTATCCCTGGCTCACCTCTGCCCCATCCATCCCTGGCTCATCCATCCCTGGCTCATCCATGCTCCATCCATCCCTGGTTCATCCATGCTCCATCCATCCCCTAGTTCATCCGTGCTCCTTCTGTGCTCCATCTATCCACAGCTCATCAATGCTTCTCCATGCTTATCCATGCTCAGCCATACCCATCCATGGCTCATTCTTGCTCATCTATGCCTCATCTGTGCTCATCTGCTCCACATCAGTGCTCATCCATTCCAGATCCATGCCACATCAGTTCTCATCCATGCCACATCAGTTCTCATCCGTGCCACATCAGTGCTCATCCGTGCCACATCAGTGATTATCCGTGCCACATTAGTGCTCATCCGTGCCACATCAGTGCTCATCCGTGCCACATCCATGCCACATCAGTTCTTATCCATTCTGCATCCTTGCCACTACAGTGCCAATCAGTGTCTCAATAGGTAGTCAAATTTGATTTGAAATGTATCTCCCTGACGGTGCTCCCTGCATATTAGGCATCTGTGGCCAGGTTGTGTAAAAGTCTCACACATGTGGTATCGCCATACTCAGGAGGAGTAGTAGAATGTATTTTGGGGTGTCATTTTTGCTATGTACATGCTATGTGTTGGAAAAATCTTATAAATGGACAACTTTGTGTAAACAAAATGCATTTCAAAAACTTGTGGAAAAAAATTACATTTTGTGGACGTTTCCATTGTCCTGGTGCTCCAGGACCTTCAAAAGTGTAAGGCCCCTTTCACACATGCGGACCGTATGTCCAGTTGTCCACTTTTTCATCCATCCGTTTACGGATGAAAATGGGACATACATTGATCCCTATGAGATTGTGAGCGTCAGCGGATGAACATCCGCTGACACCTGACCTTATCCGGCTCCGCAATCCTCCGATTCTGCAGACGGAGGAAAACCCTATTTTTCCATCCATCTGCGGATCGGATCGGGTGAACACAGACAGACGGTCCGTGTTCATCCGATCCCCCCATAGGGAAGAGAGGAGATCTGTCAGGGCGGTCCCTGCACAGTGTGCGGGGAACGCCCTGTCATCCGCTGGCTCAGCGGGGATCAATGGAGCGATCCCCGCTGAGCAAGTGGAGGTTCACAAGGCGGATCATCACGGATCCGTCCCGTGTGAAAGGGTTCTAACCTGTTAATATGACAATTATGTGAAAAGAAAAAGAAAATAGAAAATCTTAATTTTGCAAAGAATCGTGGGAAAAAATGACAACTTCGAAAAAACTCAACATGCCTCTTACTAAATACATTGGAATGTCTACTTTCAAAAAAGGGTTTATTTTAGGGGTATTTATACTTTCCTGGCTTGTTAGGGTCTCAAGAAATGAGATCCGTCAGTACATCAGGCGTGATCAATTTTCAGATATTCGCACCATAGCTTGTAGACTCTATGGTGGCGTACACACGACCGAGAAACTCGTCGGGCGAAACTCATCGTTCCGCCCGTCGAGTTCTTAGTTTGGCAGTCAAAAAGCTTGTTGAGCCAAATTTTCCCATTAAACAACGAGGAAATAGAGAACATGCTCTCTTTTTGGCTCGACGAGCTTCCCGACGGGTTGCTCGGCGAAAAATGTACACATGACCGGTTTTCTCGGCAGAATACGTCTCCCATCGATCGGTCGTGTGTATGCCACCTATAACTTTCACACGGACCAAATGATATGCACTTATTTGGGTTATTTTTTACCAAAGAAATGTAGCAGTATAAATTCTATCCAAAATGTATGAAGAAAAATCTCTAATTTGCAAAATGTTCTAACCGAAACAAAGACAAATGCATTTTTTTACAACATTTTTGTTCTTTTTTCATTTATAGCTCAATTTTTTTTAAACCCAGACGTGATCAAATATCACCAAAAGAAAGCTCTATTTGTGTGAAAAAAAAAAGGACAAAAAGTTTGTATGGGTAGCATGTTGCCTGACTGAGTAATTGACATTCAAAATGTGAGAGCACTAAAAGCTGAAAATATGTCTGGTTAGGAAGGGGGTTTAAGTGCACAGTGGTCAAGTGGTTAATATAAACAGGAGAGAAATGGGAAAACTCTCACTCCAGATAGCAGTAAAAACCTGACATGGGTTCAAATCCTCCCCACTCTATCTACTAGACATGTACATTCATTTTCGTCCGAATGCATGTTCGTCCTAATTTCAGGTATTTTCATTATCGTTAGAAAACGAACGCGCAGAATCCAAAATCCAAAAGATCCGACATGAAAAAATGCTTTATTTTCGTTTCCGTTGCTACAACAGTTTGATACAGATAGAAGATTTGACATGACGCTGACAATAGCAATCTCTGTCTATCAAACCTGTGGTCAAATGTGCCTAACCTTAACTCTATTAGTCCAAGATTATTCTAAATAGAGAGGAAAGATTCGACATTATAGAGATAGTGTTGGGTTAGACCAGTGTTTCTCAACTCCAGTCCTCAAGGCCCCCCAACAGGTCAGGTTTTCAGGATTTTCATTATTTTGCACAGGTGATTTGATCAGTTTCACTGCCTTATGGCCCATACACACGATCCGAATATCGGACGAAAACGATCGTCCGATGATGGATCGTACGATTTTCGGATCGTGTGTACACTACTTTTGACAGCCGATCACGACCGTTCATCCGATATTATTCGGTCGGACAAGCTCGAAAATTTTCCTCGTACGATGTCAGATCGTACGATTTTCGTTTAGTCAGTACAGCCGTCGTCCGACAATACAATACAAATACATTACAACACATGACATCACTTCCGATCATTTTTCTCTATCGTACGATAATTTTCGTGAGTTTAATAACCTATTTTAATTTACTCGCGATTATTAAGCGAAAAAAGTCGTATGATCCGTCGGCCGATATTCGGATCGTGTGTATGGGCCATTAGTAATTCCCACAGCCTTTTCATCTGAGGGAAATCCTGAAAACATGACCTGTTGAGGGGGCTTGAGGACTAGAGTTGAGAAACACTGGGTTAGACCATTCGACATGAACGACGCAGATTTGACGAAGCAGCGGAAAACATACAAACGTCTAATCTGTCATTGAAGACCTATGGCGTCTATCGAAGGTTCTAAGAAGATTCGACAAGCAGCTAAACTGTACAACGCCGCAATCGTACATTTCTGGTCAATTGCTCGGCCCATGGGCTATAGAAGAATTTAAATATTGGTTGACTAGTAAAAATAATTTATAAATATAATTATTACTAGTGTCATACAACATTAGAATTCTTCTATAGCTTGTAGGCGGAACATTCGACCGGAAATGTACAATTGTGGCGTCGTACAGTTTAGCTGCTCCGTCGAATGTTCTTTGAACATTCAACAGACACATAAGCCTTCAATGACAGATTCAACCTTAATTCATTTGGATTTTAGGGCGAATGCATTTTTTAACGAAACAAAATAAATAAAAACGAATTTCGGGAGTAACTGCATTTATTTTTCGGATGAAATTCCGAAACAAAATATTTCAGTGTGCACATGTCTACTATCTACAGAAACAAAAACAAACACATTTTGATTTGAAATATACTTTAAGAAAACCTGTAACCACCTCTCTTTTCTCTATATTGAGTGTTTGTACCTTTGATAAGTAGTTCTGCATATAAAGCAGCATGTACCCTGCCTCAAATAGCACATTCTAACATTAGTTTTACCTGAAATAATTACATGACACACGAGGAGGAGCTTTTCCTAACGGATGTCATTATTCAGGTGTGCCAGGGACAGCATGACACCTAAATATAGCAGAGAGGAAGTGATTCATCAACTTGGATGAACCACCAGGCCTCACCTTACATGAGCAGCAATAGAATTTATTAGCCAGATTTACTACAAAATTGCAGCCTGATAAATTGATTCTCTGCTGGTTAAAAGTCCTTTTACTCCAATATACTGTAATGGACAGCCCTGATTTTTTCTTAGGTGTGCATGGATTTGAAAAAGGTTAGTTCCCCTTTATAGCAAACTGGATAGTGTATTCTAAGGGCATATTCCAAGTTTGGTGCAGACAGTCACATTAACTTCTTAAAAATAGGATTGGAGGGATTGGTATATGTATGACAAAAATTAGTCTGTCAAATCCAAATGAAAACATAGACAAGGAACATCTGGTGCATGAAGCGCGGTAAAACCCCTCACGGATTTTTGACAGGCGGACCAAAATGTTGATAAAAAAAATATATTTTAATATAACAACATGATCAAATAGTACAAATTAACAATGAACATCATATAAGTATTAGCCACTTAAGGGCCAGAATGAATTTCCTCAATTTTTTGCGATACAGCACTGCAACGCTTTAACTGACAATTGTGCAGATGTGCGATGCTGTACCCAAACAAAACTGTATTTTTTCCCCACAAATAAAGCTTTCTGTTGGTGGCATTTGATCACCACTGCAGTGCTAGAAACAAAAAAAGGCAGACAATTAAAAAAAAAACAATATATTTTTAACGTTTTGCTATAATAAATATTCAAAAAAAAATTCTTCATCAGTTTAGGCCAGTGGTTCTCAACCTGGGGGTCGGGACCCCCTCGGGGGTCAAATGATGATTTGCCAGGGGTCACCAAATCCTGGACTGTTCCTGAAGCCCACATCGCTCTCCCAGCCTTTTTGGAGCCACCCAGCAGGGCTATCCCTGGAGCCCGCAGCCGCCCACTCAGCCTTTTCGCAGGTGCCCATTCAGTTCACGGCATGGCTGGGGGGCAAAGACTAGAGGTCAGCTGACTGGTGAGGAATGTGAAATGGGAGGGGCTGGAGGAGACCTTATCTCCTGATTTCGGCATAGGTGTCACTGCTACAATACACCACAAAGTCGGAAACACAGTGAAGCTGGAGACAAAGTGAGTGACACTACCTGCTATTATAGTTGCCATTAAAAGGACTCGGGAGTGCTAAATGTCTATGGGATAGGGGCGAAAATTACTTTTCCTGCTTTTCTTGCCTTGGGTGGACCCATGCTACGAAAATAATTTTACTGTTAGGGGTCCCAACAACTTGAGAAATGTTATCAAGGGGTCATGGCGCTGATGTAGTTTTCCTTCAAGAGACACACATAACCCTAGATTCAAGAGTGAGGCTTAACTCCCGGGCAGTCCCAACATGGTACTATGGAGACTCGCCGCAGAGAGGATCAAGAGGAGTAGCAATAGGTTTAGGGAATAAACTAAGTTTTTCAGTAGAAGACAGGATGGTAGACCCCGAGGGCCGATATTTGTTCTTAAGAGGCCTTCTACATGGTAAACGATACACACTGGCCAACGTCTACGGCCCAAATAAATTCCCCCAGAGGTACCTAACATTGATTTTGAATAAACTTATGGAATTTAAAAAAGGAAAAGTGGTCCTAGCTGGGGACTTTAACTTTACCCTCGACTCACAATTAGACAGAACCTCAACAGTAAACATGGGAAACATAAAGCAACAACAAATAGTCAAGAAGAAACTTTCTGCGTGTCAACTAATAGACCCCTGGAGGGTTTTTAACCCAACTAAAAAGGATTACACATATTACTCCACAGTTCATAATATGTATTCGAGGCTAGACTACATAATGGTGGATCACGAAACCTTAGAATTAGTGGATAAAGCTGCAGTCGAGGTAGCGACAATTTCGGATCATGCCCCGGTTACACTGAATATAAAGTTCCCAGAAATTGAAGAGAGAAGGGGACCCTGGAGATTAAATGAGGAGTTAATAGAAGATACGGAAGTCGTAGACATAATAAGATCAGACATAGAGGAATATTTTAGGCTAAACCACACCCCCAACGTAAACATAGCTACCATTTGGGAAGCCCATAAGGCTAATATTAGAGGGAAATTAATCTCCATAGGAGCAAAAAAAAAAAAGGAAAGAGATGCAAATAGAAATAAGATAATTAAGGAGTTACAAGATCTAGAAACAAAACACAAAAATCAAAATAATAACAAAAAAATATATCAGGAAATGTCAATAAAGAGGATTCACTTAAGGGAACTATTGGAGATTGAATCCAGAAATACATATAAAAACGTCATGAAGGAAAGGTACCTCTGGGGGAATAAACCAGGTAAATACCTTGCTAGGATCTCACGGGAAAAAAAAAAACTCAAATCATATAGAAAAAATAAAAGACCAGTCAGGACACATGCGGTTTAAGACGTCGGAGATAGCGGAAGCTTTCCGGACGTTCTACGCTTCACTATACTCAATTAGAAAAGAGACACAAGAGGAAAAAGCAAAAAGAATAGAAAAAATACGTGAGTACCTTCGGGAATCTAATTTGCCTAAATTAACAAACGAAACAGTAGAAACCTTAGAAGAACCAATAACACACGAAGAAATCGCTCAAGCGATCCAAGGGACCCCAGGGGGGAAAAGCCCAGGCCCAGATGGTCTGTCAATAAAATACTATAAAAAATTCAGTGAGCTATTGATCCCAGAAATGTGCATATATTTTAACAAACTAGGAAGCTCAGAAGAGGTGAGGAAGGAATCCCTCCTGGCTAATATCGCTATTATCCCCAAATTAGGAAAAGATAAGACTCTTTGTTCCAATTACCGCCCTATTGCATTGTTAAATGCTGATATAAAAATTTTTGCTAAGATACTGGCAACAAGGATAAAACCGTATATGCCTGACCTGGTGAACCTAGACCAGACGGGATTTGTAGGAGGTAGAGAAGGGAGAGACAATAGTATAAGAACACTTTTGTTGTTACAGGATGACAAAAGGGATGGACCCCCAGCCGTGCTCATGTCATTAGACGCCGAAAAAGCGTTTGACAGAGTCGACTGGGGGTTCATGATGGAGACTTTAAGAAACATAGGACTCGGTCCCATATTTATGAAATGGGTCGGTAACTTATATAAGTCCCCAACGGCAAAAGTTAAGGTAAATGGGAGGGAATCCCAGGTGATCGAAATGATGAATGGAACAAGGCAGGGATGCCCACTCTCCCCCCTCCTATACGTATTGACCTTGGAACCATTGTTATGCATGATTAGGAATAATTCAGAGATAGGGGGGGTGAGAATGGGCGAGGGGGAACAGAAGCTGGCGGCATACGCCGATGATGTCCTCCTGTATGTGACCAAGCCCAAATCATCAATACCTAACATATTAGCGGAAATAGAAAGATACGGTAGACTTTCTAACTTTAAAATAAATCCAGTAAAAACTGTAATTATGAATATTGGGATCGAACAAAAGGAAGAGGCGGCCATACGTAACGCATTCCCATTTACGTGGGAACAAAAATCACTTACTTACCTGGGAATAAAAATAACCCCCAAGGTGGCGGGCCTCTTTGAGGCAAACTACATCCCCTTACTTAATGAAATAAGACGGGATCTTAAAAATTTCTCCCACAAACAGATAACCTGGATGGGGCGGATTAACCTATTTAAAATGACAGTCCTACCTAAGATCATCTATAAATTCCAAATGCTCCCAATAAATATTCCACAAAGTTTCTTTAAGGTAACAAAAAAGATAATCTCAAATTTTATATGGCAAGATAAAAAACCAAGAATAAGCTACGCAACCCTAACCAGAGCAAAAAAAAGAGGGGGACTGGCTCTCCCAGATTTAAAAAGATATTACCAAGCTGTAACCTTAGCGAGACTAGTTGAATGGTCTAATAAGAAATCACTAAAAAAATGGGCTCTTATAGAAAATGAGATAAATAAACAGCACTTATACACAAATATATGGATACCACCTAAATTTAGAACAATTCACCCTGATACACATAGCTTAACAAAACAGGTCTATAAGATATGGGATCTGGTACACAAGCGGGAAAAATGGGAATATAATTCCCCACTAATCCCATTAGTAAACACAAAACTATTTGCACCGGGAAACAGGACTAAATTAGGGAAAAAAATAGGCACTAAAAGATTGGGAGATATTGTAGTACAGGGAAAAATAAAAAAAAAAGACGAGATACGCGTAGAAGAAGGGACACAAAAGATAACGGATTGGGAATATTTACAACTAAAGCACTTGGTAAATTCACTCCCTGCACCTATAAGAGATAACACAGCACAAAACCCAATAGAAAAACTTTGCACTAGGGGAGAACCATTGCAACATGGAATCGCGACGATTTACAAAATCCTTACAGAAATAGAGACAAAAGACATACTACAAAGCATAGAGGCCTGGGAGAAAGAAATTGGAAGAAGAATAGAAGAGACACAATTGGTTAGAGCAACATTCTCCTATGCAAAAGATATAACAACAATCGAAGCTAATTACAAATACATGATGCGATGGCACTTGACACCTGTCAGACTCAATAAAATTGCATCAGCTAACTCCCCCCTCTGCTGGAGGAATTGTAATCAGGTAGGAACTGCACTACACATATGGTGGGATTGCCCGATAATTCGGGAATTTTGGTCTGAAGTCCTTGAAATGATAGAGGAGATTTCAGGAGAAAAGATCTCATTAGATTTCTCGACCTGCCTCTTCCATGGACAAGGCATGCAAAAAGGGAAAAAAAAAATATATGCCTCAACACTGGTCCCAGTGTTGCTCAACGCAGCAAAGGGACTAATCCCGAAATTCTGGCTCCACCCACAAAAACCTCCTCTGAAAGAACTCATACACAGGGTCGACCACATCGCAGAGATGGAATATTTAAGAAAGGTTGACCTGGGGGAGGAGGCGGGAGGAAGGGACGGGAAAATTTGGGACCAGTGGAGAACTTATAAAATATCGGACAAGGCCACCGAAATATTACTAGAAATAAATTAGAAAACGAAACGACCCGAACCAACACGGAAAAGAGGGAAAGAAGGGGGGGGAGGGTTTCTAAAGATTGGGGGGGGGGGGACAAAATATTTATACAGAAACCCAGGGAGGGAGGTGCTGGGGGGAAAAATGGCAATGTTAACTATCATGAGCAAGCTTAGCCATCTGTAATCATACTTTGGATAAATGGAAAAAAAAAAAAAAAAAAAAGAATCAACATATTAGCATTAACAATAAAAAAAAAAAAAAAAAAAAGAAACGAACATACAGAGAACACTCCACAAATGATGCTAACTGAGGTGGAAATATGATGGGCGAAAAACCAAAAAGATGAACCCCTCTAACACCTCTTAACCCTGGGTTAAGCCTGATGTGGAAAAAAAAAAAAAAAAAAAAGGGGTCATGGCACTAGAAGGTTGAGAACCACTGGTTTAGGCCAATATGTATTCTTCTACATATTTTTTGTTAGAAAAATCGCAATAAGTGTATAGTGATTGGTTTGCGCAAAAGTTATAGCGTCTACAAAATAGGGGATAGATTTATGGCATTTCTATTATTATTTTTTTAGTAGTAATGGCTGTGGTCAATGACTTTTAGCGGGACTATAACATTGCGGCAGGCAGATCTGACACTTTTTGGGACCACTGACACTTTTACAGTGATCAATGCTATAAAAATGTACTGATTACTGTATAAATGACACTGGCAGGGAAGGGGTTATGACTAGTGGTGATCAAAGCATTACATGTGTTCCCTGGGAGGTGTTTCTAACTGTGGGGAGAGTGTACTGACTGGAAGTGAATACTAGGAACAGATAATCTCGCTCTATTCCCCTGTCAGAACGGGGATCTGTATGTTAGCATTGACAGATCCCTGTTCTGGCTCTCTGTGGAGCGATCGCGCGTGGCCGGCGGACACAGCTGCACAGTGGTCGTGCCGCAGTATAATGACATTGGCTTGTTGGCAAGTGGTTAATGTAAATGTGAATATAAGATCATGATACATAATACCCAAGGTACTGTATGTCTGGCACATACTGCCCATAGATGCTGTAGTAGTTTAACTACTACTACCCCCATTTGACATAAAACCTCTGAAGAAGGACTATAATTAGTCTGAAACATTTGTTGTCCACGACAGTATGTATGACAGCTAGCCCACCAGCATCTATGGGCAGTATGTGCCAGACATACAGTATACGTTATCTTAGGTATTATGTATTATGATCTTATATGGACATTTACATTAACCACTCGCCGACAAGCCGCTGTCATTATACTGCGGCATTAAATATATATTTTTTTATCAACACTTTGGTCTGCCTGTCAAAAATCCGTGAGGGATTTTACTGTGATCCGTGCACCAGGACCACACCATTGGTTCTTAGGCTGCAATCTCCCGCTGGCCGCTAGGTGGCTCTTCTGTCTGTATACCCGACGAATATGCAAATGAGGAGATCCGCCGATTCAGAAACTAACGCCCGCCCATCGCTTTTTTTTACGTCGTTTGCGTTTGGCTTTTTCCGGCGGATAGTTACTCCTGCTATATGAGCGGTAAGTGCGGCGTATCCTATGTTAAGTATGGCCGCCGTTCCCGCGCCGAGTTTTGAATTTTTTACGTCGTTTGCGTAAGTCGTTCGCGAATACGGCCATACGTAATTTGCGTTAACGGCGAAACCAATGACGTCCTTGCAACGTCATTTGGAGCAATGCTTTTGGAGCAAGTGCTTTGTGAATACAGCACTTGCCTCAAAAACTGGCGCTGGCGGATCGTAAATAAGATAGATTGCGCGGATCTAAAGATCTGCTGATCTATGTGAATCTACCCCCAGGTGTTTTTGTCACATTAAATTCTTCAAAGCATGATTACACCAAAAAGCAAGCATTTATTATGTTATAGCTTACCGCTTCTTAGATGTGAGGGACCATTACTTTTCTTTTTATGCTTTTTTCTTCTATTTTCATCTGGTGAGTGGTGAACCAGCTAGTAACTCTGTTGTTTTGCAAAAGAACAAGCTCTCTTGCAGACTGTATCAGTTCCAGAGATGAGACAAACTATTTACCACTGATAAGGTTGCTTATACTAATCAGCTTTTATTTATTTATGTAAAACCTTTATCTCAAAAGGACAAAAACATTTTTTTTACTATAACTGCTTATAACGTTTTAGCTGGAGTTTGGATTTTTATTTTTTTGTTTTGTAACATGACAAAATTTGACAACATTTTTAAGGCACTGTAAAACACATTCACATTCATTTTCTCTTACATATTATTTTCTTCTAGAGTGTTTTGCCAAAGCATCTACATATAGGGCCAGATTCAGGTAGATGAGCGCTTCTTTACTTTGGAGTAACGTTTCTCATTTACGTTACTCTGCCGACACTTTCGGCGCAAGTACTGTTATTCACATAGCAGTTGCGCGTAAACTTGCGCCAGAGTAACGATAATGCGCTGGCGTAACCCGACGCAAGTGGAAGTGGGTGTGATCAATGATGTGTAAATGATGGGCGGAGCCCAGCGCAGAGGCTTACGTTCAGCGCATCATCCACGGAGCATGCGCGGTGATTGAGGCTCCACTCGCCCCCTTGTGCGCATGCTCACAACTTCCGTCGGCACCACTTCACGGGAAACGCCAGCGCAATGCGTTCTGTTGCGCGTATAAAAGCGCTAGCGGAAACGCCATTCCGGCGCAAAAGTATTATCGTTTCCCCCCACCCCAGGGAAGATACTTTTGCACTGTGATGGCTGCTCCCGCTACCCCCAAAGAGAGGAGGAACCTCAATTTCAACTCCCAGGAGGTGTCTGTGATCATCTCGGCTATGGAGACGTTTAATCAGTTCCTCCACGGAAAAAAAAGTAGGAAGACCAGCCGGGAGAGGAAGCAGGGCATCCTGGAGACCATTGCTGCCAGGGTCAATGTGTTGGGGTACTCCACCAGGACTGCTAGCGACATACAAAAAAAAATTAACGACCTGCGGCGCAAGGTCCGTGGCAAGGTGGCCACCATCAGGAGGCATGAGAGGGGCACAGGTGTGGTCCACCATGTCCGGTCAGCCTGACCACGGAGGAGGAGGTGGTCGCCCGCTGCCTGGACAGGGAGCAGTTGGAGGGGGTCCCTGGCTATGACTCCATGGAGGAAGGCTCCAGGACAGGTAAGTGTTTTTTATCCCCTATTTGGTGTGTTGCATGTGGGGGGGGGGGGGTACATGTGCCAAGTGTGTTGGACCACCAACATGTGTCTGCTTTGTGTCATCCACAGATGACGGAGCTGGGCCATCATCTCTTACCGGCCAGTCCACCCCAACCTCCCAACAAGATCCAGATGACGAGGCCCTAGGTGCTGGAGACACCAAGGTGGAGGAGAGTGCCCACACCACTTCTGCAGAGGTGGTTGTGGAGGAGCCTGTCCCTGAGCAGGACTTTATGTTATTATTGGAGGAGTCCTCCTCCTCTGCAGGGCCCTCTGTCATCCCCTCCCCCATCCTAGGTAGCCCCTCAAGGGCGACTCCATCCCCACGGGGACAACCTTCTCCTGCCCCCAGGAAGGCGACCCGTAAGACCAGGGGGGTGTCTGATCTGGTCGAGGACCAGGTGCTGTTGGACCACGCCAGGCAGACCCAGCAGATGGGGGAGATTGCTGGCCACTTAGACCGGGTCGCTGACAGCCTGGGCTCCATGTCACAGCTGCCCAGTCGTGTGCAGGACGTTGTGACCAGCCTGGGGGAGGTGCAGGCTGATGTACGGCACCTGACAGCAGCCATCAACGCCAACACAGCTGCCATCCGGGAGAAGGGGAGGCAACGGCAGCGTGAGCAGCGGCATCAGATCACCCGCCAGCTGAGGATGCAGGCCCAGACAAACCTGTATCTCAGCCGTATTGCCGTGGCCTTGGAGGGCAGGCAGCCAACAGCTCCCAGGAGTGGCCCACCCGGGGATCAGCCTCCTCCAGATGCCCCCCCACCACCACCCACTCCCTCCAGGCAGCTGAGGAGCCCGAGAGTGCCCCCAAGGAGGAGCCCCCGTCATCCCAGATGAGGGGTTTTCTTTTTTTTTTGTTTATATATATATTTTTTTTTTTTATACTCAGGTTATGAGTTTTTGTTTATTTTTTTTATACTCAGGTTATGAGTTTTTGTTTATTTTTTTTCTCATGTTATGAGATATGTATTACATTTTTTACTGCACACGGTCAGGAGTGCAGGGGACAGTGTGAAAGGTGTGTGAATGTGAGGGGGTGGCACTCCTGCCAGTAAGGGGTGTCACCCTCGGCCGTGGTGGTGAAGTTAACCCCACGGCTGTATGAATGACGTGTGAAAGGTGTATGAATGGACAGCGACATCATTGGGGCCTTGACGCCGGCGTTGCTGCTCCCAAGTCCTACATGCTGGACTTGGGCTAATCCAATGCGATGTGCATGTGGTGTGTGTGATCTAGGGACATCAGTGGTGTGCATGCATGCATTGTCTGTGTGATTAATGTTTTGGTTTAGTGTCCAAAGATGCCTACGGCGAGTCCCCTCCTGACTGCTCTTCCATCAGCAGACTGGGTCTCCTCTGGCAGGTGGGGACTGTGTGGGTCGGGGGTCAGGTCATCACGTATGTCAATCTGCAGGCCTTTCCTCATAGCAAAGTTGTGCAGAATGCAACATGCACCGATGATCTGACACACAAAGGTAGGGGAATACAATAGGGTCCCCCCAGACTTATCCAGGCAGCGGAAACGGGACTTCAGGAGCCCGAATGTTTGCTCCACCACTGCACGGGTTTTGATGTGTGCTTCATTGTATCTTCTCTCTCCTCTGGTTTGGGTGTTCCGTAAAGGAGTCATGAGATGGGGTCCCAGTGCATATGCAGAGTCACCTGGAAGGGAAAAGACAGGAGGATGTTAGTCATGCATGTGCCACTTGTGAGGTGTGCATCATGGGAGGGGATAGTCTCATGGCTGCCACCCATGTCACTCACCAACCAGCCAGCTGTCCCCATACATGTTCTGCTCGAATTCTTCTGGGATGGGGCTCTGATTGTATATGAAGCTGTCATGGCTGGACCCGGGGTGTTTGGCACGGACGTGCCATATGAGGCGTTGGGCATCGGCTATCACCTGAACGTTGATGGAATGCCAATGCTTCCGATTGCGGTATATGTGCTCTGTGGCACTGAGGGGCTGTAGGGCCACATGTGTGCAATCAATGGCCCCGATGGTGCGTGGGAATCTGGCAATGCTGTAGAAATCTGTCATTGCCTTCAGCCGCAGCTCCTCAGTGGTTGGTCTGATGAACTGGTTGGACATGCGTCTGAGGATTGCAGGGACAACCTGGTGCACACATCTGCTTATGGAGGATTGTGACATCCCAGCCACCACTCCACTTGTACGCTGGAATGATCCACTTGCAAGGAAATGAAGTGTTGCCAGTACCTTCACCAGTGGCTGCACTGCTTGTGAGCGGTGTGTCTTGCTGGTGATGTCACCCTGCAGGGTTGTGGTTAGTTCAAGTATTGCATCAGGGCTGAATCTGAAGAGGCGATACACCTCCTCATCCCCCATGCCAAAGAGGCTCATGCGCGTGCGGTATATCCTCTCACGTGCCCACCTCCTTCGTTCCGGGGGACCCAGTACTAGTGCTAGGTCCACTATTGCCCCTGGCATGTTGGCACACAGAGGTGTTGTCCTTGCAAGTGTGGTTGTTCAGCTTACTAGTTTCGTCGGTAACGCTGCTGCTGTAGCTGCTCTCCTGCTGACCTGAGGCCGTCTGGAGTAAAGATAAAGCAGCTATTTGTAGAAATAACTTTGCGCCGAACGGACGAGATACGCGCGGCGCATGTAGCCGGCGTATGGTGCTAATCCGTTCGCGAATCGGGAAATCTCCCTCATTTGCATATTTGCAGGGGAAATCAATAGGCGCGACTGATGCGCCAAACGAAATTATGCGCTGACGAGACTCTGGCGTCGGAAAGTTAAGCCGATCGGAAATGGCCCGTTTTCTGTCGCATCTAGTTTGGTGGGTACGGCCACATAGAAACGACGGCGCATATTCACAGTTACGCGGCGCATATCGAATTACTCCAGCGCAAGTCTTGCTGAATCTGGCCCATAATATATATATATATATATTGTAAGCTGGGGATAGGTAGCGGGTACAAAAACTCCCTGGGATGAGCCGGCACAGATACCAAAGTCCATAGGATAAGTGAACAACAGTGGGATTTTTATTGGTGCTATACAAAGTCTATTTACAGGTGCTGTACAGTGTGCAGAAAACAAAACAAACAAAAATAATTTAAACAAACACCTAGCCGTGTCTCGGCTCTAACTACACGATATGTAGGCCCTAACTACTAAGCTAAACAAGCCTACCGCTTGTTAGCTCAAAACACACACTGCTCACCAGTCTTTTAACAACCTCCTTGCTCCTACAGATCCACACTATCTGTTTCCCAGGACAGAGCAATGGCTGTTAGCTCAGGTGAGCTTAAATTGGCTTGGGGGAGAGGGCCAACACCTGACCTGGATCAGGGATCAGAGATCCCTGAACGTGTAAGAGAGGAGCCTGGGAGAGGTATAAACCCCGAACTGGACTTTCCCAGGCTCTCTCTGGGACGCTCTGCTACACACCCTCCCCTCTTGTTTCAACCCCAGGGTTGGAACACCTGTAGCCCAACAGGAGTGAACACGGGACAGGGCATCTACATTCCCCATCTCAACACCTGGCCTGTGTTTTACCGAAAAGGAATAATCCTGGAGGGCCAAAAACCACCGGTTCACCCACCTATTAGTCTCCTTCTTGTGGGCCATCCATTTCAGGGGAGCATGGTCAGTTATTAACTCAAACTGGAGCCCTAACAGGTAGTACCTGAGCGCGTCCACGGCCCACTTTATGGCTAAACATTCCTTTTCAATGACTGCATATTTTTTCTCATGATCATTGAGCTTTCTGCTTAGGTAGACCACAGGGTGTTCTTCCCCATTGTATACCTGTGATAGTACTGCCCCGATACCTACATCAGAGGCATCTGTCTGAACCAAAACATCTTTGGAGAAATCGGGGGAGTATAGCACTGGCTGTGCACAAAGAGCCTTCTTCAGGACTTGGAAAGATTCTTCTGCTACTGGGGACCATTTTATCATTACGGAGTCTTTCCCTTTCGTCAGGTCTGTCAGTGGGGCAGCTATAGTGGCAAAATTTGGAATAAACCTTCTATAATATCCCGCAATGCCAAGAAAGGCCCTGACCTGCTTCTTGTTTGCAGGACGTGGCCACTCCTGGATGGCTTCTACTTTATTCACTTGGGGTTTAATAACTCCACGGCCAATAGTGTAGCCCAAATACTTGGCTTCCTCCAAACCAATGGCACATTTTTTGGGATTTGCCGTAAATCCTTCCTTGAAGAGGGAATCAAGGACAGCTTGGACACGGGGCAAGTGAGACTCCCAGTCAGTGCTATGCACCACTATGTCATCTAAATAAGCTGCAGCATACTGCTGGTGCGGTCTTAGGGTCCTGTCCATGGCCCTCTGAAAGGTTGCAGGGGCATTTTGCAACCCAAAAGGCATTTTCTTATACTGGAATGATCCCTCCGGGGTCACAAACGCAGTCTTTTCTTTGGCACTATTAGTCAGGGGTATTTGCCAATATCCTTTGGTCAAGTCCAAAGTGGTCAGATAACGGGCCTTGCCCAGTCGGTCTATAAGTTCATCTACCCTGGGCATCGGGTACGTGTCAAACTTTGTTACTGCATTGAGCTTTCTGAAGTCGTTACAAAACCTCCAAGTGCCATCCGGTTTTGGGACCAACACGATGGGGCTAGACCAGTCACTATTGGATTCCTCAATGACATCTAGTTCCAACATCCTTCTAACTTCATCACTGATGTCCTTTCTCCTCGCTTCAGGAATTCGGTATGGTTTGAGCTTGACACGGACCCCAAGTTCAGTAACAATATCATGCTGAACCGCTGAAGTCGTGCCAGGCAACTCTGAAAATTTCTCTCTATTCCTTATTAGGAACTCTCTAGCTTCCTGTTTTTGGGAATATGACAGGGTGTCTGGAATCGTGACCTCAGGGATCAGAGGGGATTCAGTACCCTTAGGCGTTACCGGTAGGGACCTCGCAGTTAACGCCAGTCTATCCTTTCAGGGCTTTAACAGGTTCACGTGGTAAATCTGTTCGGGCTTCCTTTTACCTGGTTGATACACCTTGTAATTGACTTCCCCAACTCTTTCAATTACTTCAAAGGGGCCCTGCCACTTAGCCAGGAACTTGCTCTCAACAGTGGGAACTAAAACGAGGACCCTGTTACCCGGTGAGAAAACACGGAGTTGGGCCCCCCGGTTGTATATTCTCTGTTGGGCTGCTTGAGCCTGTAGTAAATGTTCTTTAACCACTGGTATTACGGCTGCAATCCTGTCCTGCATTTGAGCGATATGCTCAATTACACTTTTGTGGGGTGTCTGTTCCCCCTCCCAAGTTTCCTTGGCTATGTCCAAGAGTCCCCGAGGGTGTCTCCCATAAAGCAACTCAAATGGAGAGTACCCTGTAGAGGACTGGGGAACCTCCCTGATAGCAAACTTTAGGTACGGTATCAGGAAGTCCCAGTCTTTCCCATCTTTGTCAACAACCTTTTTTAACATGCCCTTTAACGTCTTATTGAAACGTTCCACCAAGCCATCCGTTTGCGGATGATACACAGAGGTTCGCAACTGCGTCACCTTAAATAACTTGCACAGCTCCCTAGTTATCCGTGACATAAATGGGGTACCCTGGTCTGTCAGGATTTCTTTAGGGATGCCAA
Organism: Rana kukunoris; assembly: GCA_029574335.1. NCBI lineage: Eukaryota > Metazoa > Chordata > Amphibia > Anura > Ranidae > Rana > Rana kukunoris. Next base: position 142,954,459 of record CM056055.1, read on the forward strand.
CCCGACTGAACACCATAAACAGCTCTTTGGCAATATTTTTAGCAGATGCGGCGCGTAAGGGAACGGCCTCAGGGTAACGGGTAGCGTAATCCATAATCACGAGGATATGCTGATGACCACGGGCGGATTTGGGGAGGGGACCCACAAGGTCCATGGCAATCCTCTCGAAGGGCACTTCAATAATGGGCAAGGGCACTAAAGGGCTTCGGAAGTGGGGCTGGGGGGCTGACATCTGACACACAGGACAGGATTGACAATAATTCTCAATATTTTTCTGTATCCCAGGCCAGTAAAACCTGCGCAACATTCTTTCAGTGGTTTTCTCAACCCCTAAATGGCCTCCTAGCAAGTGCCCATGGGCAAGTTCCAACACCACCCTTCTGTAAGGCTTGGGGACCACCAACTGTTCAGTAACTTCATCATTCTTTTTACATACACGATACAGTAAATCATCATTGCTGCTGAAATAAGGAAAACAGGGCCTATCCCCTGGTTCAACAGGTACATCATTAATCACCATTACATTTTCCCAGGCCCTGGCAAGGGTAGGGTCTTTTCTCTGCTCAGTACCAAAATGTTCCTTGTGCACATTAAGGTCAGTAAACTCCAACATAGGCTCCGAGTCGGCAGACGGCTGTCCAGCTCTACTGGTTGTGGGGACTCCCTCAGGCTCCTCCAGCTCTCCTGCCATAACTGAGAAAGGAAAACTCGGAGAGCCCTGAGATGAGTCCCCTGAACCCACAATATCGGAAGTAGCCAGGAGCTCTGGCTCTGCGACTGAGTCAGGTACTGCGACCGGGTCGGGACGATCCCACAGTTCCCAAAACTTAGGGAAGTCCCTACCAATGATGGCCTCGTGCACCAAGTGGGGCACAAGTCCGACCGCATGGGACACCGTACCTAAGCCAGTTTTAAACTGAACTGTGGCTATAGGATACTCCCGGGTATCCCCATGTACACAGATCACAGCAACTTTTTTAGCATGAAAATTCACAGTTTCAACCATCTCAGCTGTAACCAAAGTAACCAGACTTCCAGAGTCCAGTAAGGCCGTAATAGGCTTATCATTAACAGTCATGTGACACATGTGTTTCCCCACATTTGGCGCTGCAGCGCATGAAACAGCAGCAAACATAGACTGCCTTCTAATAGACAGATCACACTGCATTGGTTCATCAGTCAATGGACAGTTTGCTGCAACATGTCCCAGCTCTTGGCAACGAAAACACCTGATGTTTCCCCAAGTTGGTTTGCTGACAGGCAGTGGTTTCCCTTGCTTGGGACGCCAAACTTCAGTCCTGGCACCAAAAATCCTCCCCCCTATTTCCTTGCCATGCTTACCACCCACTTCCCCTGGAACAGTCTTACCGGTTGCCTGGGGAGACCGTGGCTTTGGGTGGAAAGTCTGTGCGGTTGTTGGGGTGGTGACCAGGTTCTCTGCAGCAAAGTACCTTTCGACGAGTTCCACCAGGTTATCTGCCGACTTGGGGTCCCCTTGACTCACCCACTTCTGCAGGGGAATTGGGAGTGACCTCAGGAATTGGTCCATGACCACACGCTCCACTATTTGTGGCGCAGACAGGGACTCAGGCTGTAGCCATTTTCACACCAGGTGGATTAGGTCGAACATCTGCGATCTTGGGGGCCTCTCGATTTTGAAGAACCAGCTGTGGACCCGTTAGGCTCGAACGGCCAAGGTGACGCCGAGTCGCGCCAGAATTTCCTGCTTGACCTTTTCGTAGTCTTCTGCTTCTGCTGACTCCAGATCATAGTAGGCCTTCTGCGATTCACCAGAAAGTAAGGGGGAAATCAGTCCTGCCCACTTGGTTTTAGGCCAACATTCCCTCTCAGCGATCCGTTCAAACGTTAACAGGAAGGCCTCTGGATCATCATCTGTAGTCATTTTAGACAGAAAGCGAGCCACATGGATGGCTGAAGGCTTGTCTCCCATATCCTTAATTTCCGCAGGTGCCCACTGTGCTAGCGTCTCTGCAACCTTAGTCAGGGTTTTCCTATCCACTTCTGCAGCAGTGGCAAGCTGTTCAAACAGCCTCTGCGATTGCTCCTGTACAGCACTAATCTGCCTCTGCGATTGCTCCTGTGCAGCACCAATCTGTTTGTACAGCGCCTTGGTTTGCTCCTGTGTGATAGCATTGGCTTGCTGCAATGCAGCGTTAGTTTGCTGTTGTGCAGCATTGGATAACATCATTTGTTTGAGGATTTCCTCCATTTTGTCACTTTAGGTACTGGCCTTTTAAAATAGTAACTTACTACTGCTGCCCGCATTCTCCACCATATGTAAGCTGGGGATAGGTAGCGGGTACAAAAACTCCCTGGGATGAGCCGGCACAGATACCAAAGTCCATAGGATAAGTGAACAACAGTGGGATTTTTATTGGTGCTATACAAAGTCTATTTACAGGTGCTGTACAGTGTGCAGAAAACAAAACAAACAAAAATAGTTTAAACAAACACCTAGCCGTGTCTCGGCTCTAACTACACGATATGTAGGCCCTAACTACTAAGCTAAACAAGCCTACCGCTTGTTAGCTCAAAACACACACTGCTCACCAGTCTTTTAACAACCTCCTTGCTCCTACAGATCCACACTATCTGTTTCCCAGGACAGAGCAATGGCTGTTAGCTCAGGTGAGCTTAAATTGGCCTGGGGGAGAGGGCCAACACCTGACCTGGATCAGGGATCAGAGATCCCTGAACGTGTAAGAGAGGAGCCTGGGAGAGGTATAAACCCCGAACTGGACTTTCCCAGGCTCTCTCTGGGACGCTCTGCTACACAATATATATATATATATATATATGTAGCGCCTGGTTACTTCCAAGTACCGGTGCTATTGAAATATAGAGGGTGATCAGAGTATTAGTAGACTCTGATCCAAATTGTTATGTTCAAAACAGGGTCTCTGTCTCAGCTTGGCTGTGCTGTGGGCTCAATCTGTTGTACTGGGGTGTTCTTCCCACCCCAGTTCAGTAGATGGCAGCAGTGGAGTCGAGGTTTGGGTGCTTTTAAGGGGCAGACGCCATTAGTTCTGGCTCTTCTTCCAGTGTGGCACCGACCTTTAGGGTGACCACATCACGGCGCCCAAGCGTTATGGCCTACCTGGCCGGGGCGTGTGCGTGCCACACAGTGTTACTGGTTCCGGGACCATTTGAGCAGCGGCAGGGACCCAGTGATCGACTGGGTTCCCATTCTTGAAGATCCCAAGCGGTATAGCTGTTCGGTGGGGAGTCCATCTGCGGAGAGCCAATGAGAGGCTGACGATCCAAATGGATTACGACAAACCACCGGGGATCAAGGTAGCCGGACACTGAAGGATTGATCACCTGTCAGTCGGTACCTAATCGACTATAAGAAGGAGATCTAGGCACAATTCTTCAAGTAGGGTCGTCACCGTAATTGTAATAGGTGAGGGCCTGTGGCATAGGTGTCTCCCTGAGTCCATTCCAGGAGGGTCCATGGCAGAGACTTTTTCTCAAGTTCAAGTGCATTGCGGGAGGGTCTGTGGCAGAGACTTTTCCCAGAAAAGGTTTGTGTGATACTCCGGCTGCCAGGTCAGTGAGGAAGGCCTGTCTGCCCACTCAGGCAGGAGTGGTGCGGAAAGTGTTACATATGGGAGCAGGACTGTTTCCAAATACTATGCCTGAATCTGCTGTTCTCCTTCTTCCTTCAACTCTATTCCTATCACCACCAGTTTATTGTTTTTAACCGGCTGGGTAATAAAGAGCACAGCAAAAGACACTTGTTGCGGACATTCCTTTACTACTGCTATATGCACCATTCACCCCTGGGAATTCAAAGAGCCACGAGGTAAATGTGCCACCCAAAACAAACCAGCAGCTCCTGCGGGGGTAGTGTTACATATATATATATATAATATATATATACATACATATAAAGAACCCGACTTGTGTGTTTCAGGTGACTATCGTAATTTGATGAACCTTAGACATTCACAATACTTAAAGCGTTTGTTACCCCAACACTTCATATTCCTGATATTTGTCTTCTGTACCATGTACTTGTATGAGAAAATATCCTGTTCTCTTTGTATTGCTTCCTTTATGTGAAATCACTGGTGTTCCTGCTAGTCCTCTTTCTTTCCTATTAAAAACTGACCATACTAAGCTGGAGAACATACAGTGGTTAGTTCTCCAGCAATGCTGGGAACTCAGTGTACTCTCCTCTAATGAACAGACTTGTCCTGACACGCCCCCTCACTGCACAGCCATTCACTGGGAAGCTCAGTGTTCTGCTGTTTCTCCTCCCACCAGCTCTTATGCAGCTGAGAACAGAGGAAATGTGATCACTTATAAAAAAGGAAAAAAAAAGGTATTTATAATATTTTTTCATACCTATACAAAAATGTTTTGCCTTATTTTTCTATTTTAAACCAAATGAGTTGTTTTACAAGGGGATCATTTTACAATCACTTTAAAAAAAAACAACACATACTTTTTTATTCCGAAGTGATAATGCAAAGTGATTTTACCATTGTGTAGGCCCTAACCTCAAAAATTCCTTCATCAAGCACAAAGGAGCTTTGCAATATAAGCTTTTTAGCAGACACTTATAAAGGCCGTACGTGAGTTTGAAACATGTTTACCTTTTAAACCAGACTCTGTGCCAGGACTGTAATAAAAGATTAATTTCAAATACCACTGCCAATATTGACATTGACCTGTTTTTCATTGTTGGCAAATAAGTAGGGAAACAGGCTGGTGATCATCCAGTTCCATTAAATAAATCACACTGAAGTCAAGTATTCCTAGTAGAGATGAGCTGTGATATTAGTGGGGGCCGATTTACTGAAGCGCACGCTTTCATTCTACTTATATGGAAAAACGGAAAAGAAAATGTTGCAATCGCAGTAAAAGCAAAATTTACGATGCTGACATCCTAATATCCATTTGTTCCCCTACATTTTGTAAACAATTCGATTTCATAGTTCAAATAAGAAGTGTATTATTTCTTTTGAGCTTAAATGTGGACTGATTACGGAACAACATGTTATTGGATGCTGCCTGTTGGAGTTTTTTTCCAAGGGGCTCAATTAGGAAAAAAGGTTGTAAAAAAAAGATTTTGTTACACTGATGGGGAAATACAAGGTATTATGTGCCAGATCTAAAGCATAAAACATGAACTGTGGCAGTAAATTCTGGGAACAGCTGTAAACCGGTAGCCTTGATCATCTTGGTTGGCTTTCATAGCAGGCATAGAGGTTAGCATACATTGCAACTGCATGTACGTATACACAGGGAATAAGACACAGTGGCGGCTGGTGCTCACATTTTTTTGGGGGTGCGCAAACAAACGAAAAAAAAAAAAAAAACATCAATTGCAGCCTTACTGTGCCTATCAAATGAAGCCACTGTGCCCATCAATTGGAACCACTGTGTCCATCAAATGCTTCCACTGTGCCTATCAAACGCAGCCACTGTGCCATCAATTGTTGCCACTCTGCCATCAATTGTCGCCATTCTGCCATCAATTGTCACCACTGTGGCCATCAATTGTCACCACTGTGGCCATCAATTGTTGCCACTGTGCCATCAAACGCAGCCACTGTGTCCAGCAATTGTTGCCACTGTGCCATGCTATCAATTGTCGCCACTGTCCGACGTAAATGTACGTTAGGAAGTTGGCAAGTGGTTAAACTACACCTGTTAGGGAAAGCCAAAACTTATTTTGGAAGAATACTCAACAATGGCAAATGCTCTGATGAGGCTGAAACTAGCAAAAAAGGGGAAAAGGTGGACATTAGACAATATATACAACAATACAAAGGGTCTTAAGCACACTTTTAAGCTAGCCAACAAAAAAAAAAACAATCAAAACTGTTTTAGATACATAGAGATGAAGCAAATCCCCCTACATAAGTTTTACTTATGTATCTGCAGTCATCTCCTCACTACACACCTTCAAATGGGCAGATCATGTTAAAAATCTTTCTTCATCTGTCAGGAGCACAGAGGAGGGGGTGGATAGACTGCAGTTACAGTGTGTGAGAGCTGATTGGAGGAAAGTAATACACCCCCCTTCACAAAGCAGAAGAACTGTGTTCTGAAAAGACAAGCTCCATTCTGGGAAGGTTTGACCATTCTTCCAGAAGTGCATTTGTGAGGTCAGGCACAGATGTTGGACGAGAAGGCCTGGCTTGCAGTCTCCACTCTAATTCTCCCCAAAGGTATTCTATTGGGTTGCAGTCAGGACTCTGTGCAGGCCAGTCAAGTTCCTTCACCCCAAACACATTTATCCATGGTTTGGGCCAAATCATTTGGTGCAGGGGGGGATTATGGTGTGGGGTTATTTTTCAGGGGCTTGGCTTGACACCTTAGTTCCAGTGAAGGAAATTCTTAAGGCATCAGCATACCAAGACATTTTGGACAATTTCATGCAATTTCATCAGTTTGGGGATGGCCCCTTCCTGTTCCAACTTTACTGCGCACCAGTGCACAAAGTAAGATCCATAAAGACAAGGGTGAGCGAGTTTAGGGTGGAGAACTTGACTCGCCTACACAGAGTCCTGACCTCCACCCAATAGAACACCTTTGGGATAAATAGGCTGCAAGCAAGACCTTCTTGTCCAACATCAGTGCCTTACCTCACAAATGCGCTTCTGGAAGAATGGTCAAACATTCCCATAGACACACTCCTAAACCTTGTGGACAGCATTCCAAGAAGAGCTGCAAAGCATGAACCAACTCAATATTGAACCCTACAGACTAAGTCCGGCGGTTGTCCTTAAAGTTAATGTGCATGTAAAGGCAGGTGTACCAATACTTTTGACAATGTACTGTATATTACCTTACTATAACCCTGGATCAATGATGTATCTGTAACCCATGATGACCTCTTGCTTTTCTGAATGCCAGCCATTTCCATGTGGCATATGCTGACCTTTATCTTCCTAGCTAACTGCTACTGCTATTCGTTGTTTATGTTTTTGTTTGGCAGAAACTCTGTCAATCAAAATTAACTTTTTAATTCTTACGAGGTTAGCATTAGTAAACAGTTAGGAAGATATATTCTATTTACTGGCTTTAATTTTTTTTTTACATTTCTTTAGTTGCTTCCTAGTTTCTTGTAGGGATCAGCCGAACACCCCCTCAGTTCAGTTTGCAGCAAAACATGCAAACAGGCACAAAATTTGTGCAAACACCGCTAAAGTCTATGGGGCACGAACAAAAAATTAAAAGTGATAATTTTAAAGCCCCAGGGGACTTTTATCAATGCAATTTTTTTTTAAAACAGACGTTTTTTAGGAGCAGTCCCCCCCCTCCTGAACCATACCAGGCCACATGCCCTCAACATGTGGAGGGTGTTTTGGGGTCCCCCCAAAACACCTTGTCCCCATGTTGATGGGGACAAGGGCCTCTTACCCACAACCCTTGCCTGGTAGTTGTGGGGGTCTGGGGGCAGGAGACTTATCGGAATCTGGAAGTCTACTTTCACAAGGGGGCCCCCAGATCACGGCACATTGTACCCTTACTTATTCACCAAAAAAAGTGTAAAAAAAGTAAAAATTACAGGAGACGGTTTTGGATAAGTGTCCTATGATGTCCATTCATCTTCAATCACAGCGTGCGACTTTCCAGAGAAAAACAAAAATAACTGAAAAACTGCCTGGATGGGAGACGTCCTTGTCACTGCCATCTATTTGCTTTGACAGCTCTTATATAGCTGAGGGTAGGCCACCTGGTCATGTAACTGGATGATCCCGCCACTTCTGAAGAGGGGGTTTGGTCACCCGTTCACATCACCGGGTAGCCCCGCTATTAGCTGTTTAACAGCTGCCATTGTGAAAAGGCTGCATTTGTGGGGACACCTCCCACCGAGGCAGAGTTTTCCTGTTTTGTTTTTTTCTCGAATGTCGGACGCTCTGATTGAAGATAAATGGACATAGCAGGATGAGAAGAGACTTCTTCAAAACTGTCTTCTGTCATTTTTACTTTTTTTTTTTTTACACTTTTTTTGGTGAATGGGTAGGGATACAATGTACCCGATACCCATTCACATAGGGGGGCAGGATCTGGGGGCCCCCTTGTGAAAGTGGACTTTCAGATTCCACCCGCAGACCCCCACAATCACCAGCTGGGATGTATTTAGGTTTTGTGCTGCCCTAGGCCTGATTAAACGTGTGCACCTCCTAATTTAAATATGACCCACCCCTTCCTGTCAAGGCCACACCCCTTGCGGTTTAAGACACACCCTGACATTTTCAAGTGGGGACACTAGTTCTGATGGCCTTGGGGGAGGGGAGGCAATGAATTCCCTTAATTTGCATTCTGTTCTTCTCACTTTCTGTTTGGCTATGGGACAGGAAGTGAAGGGAAATCTCTGCAATGGGACAGGGATGGTAAAAAATTAGAAGTGACGCCCCCCCCCCCCCACAGTTGCAGAATGCCAACCACCCACATACTGGAAGCAGTGCAGCCGATTTAGGGGGGCGCTAAACTAATTTGCCTAACAGTGTAGCGCAAGCCGGCGGAGACACTGTCCATGCTGCCCCCCTGCAAAGTGCTGCCCTAGGCCTGGGCCTTGTTGGCCTAGGCCAGGATACAGCATTGATCACCAGGCAAGGGTTGTGGGTAAGAGGCCCTTGTCGCCATCAACATTGGGACAATGTGTTTTGAGGGCATGTGTCCTGGTACGGTTAAGGAGAAGGGGACACTCCCTCGCCTCCATTTTTCCTGTGGCCTGCCAGGTTGCATGCTCGGGTCTGGTATGCATTTTGGGGGGACCCCAATACCATTTTTTTATAATTTTGGCGTGGGGTTTCATTTACGTTCAACTCGTACCACGGACTCATCCTTAGTTTCTTGCCTAGGGCAAAATGATATCATACACCACAGAAATCTTCATGGGCATTTTCTTTTATCTGGAAGAAGAGAGGAGGGGCTTTCTCTGGTAAGCACACCCTTCTGCCTGCATGCCTGAGCTAAGGGCTGATTTTAGAAAACAGTTACGGCACCATGGTGTGGTATACAGCTACACAAGAATTATATCTAGTTGCTGCATGAATCATCTCATCTGCCTTTATTAAAGATGGCTGTGACTAGAAATACTAGGGTGGGGTGTTTTTTCAAATAGTTTTCTCCACAAAATAAGGCAAGGAGACAAGGATAGATGAGTGAGTTTGCTTAGAATGTTAATTGAATGAAAAATGAACAAAAATAGCATTTTCAGTTTGTGGTGCTCAGATACAGTTAGGTTCCACTTTAATGCTTTCCTGCTTCTAAATAAAGAATGAAGTTGCCTTGTGACGGTTATTCATGTCAACATGGCTGCCACTGTCACGGGTCTGTTTGGCGATCACAACCCTGCTGCATTTACTGTTATATGTTTAACAGGTTTCAGGCTGTGAGAGAAAAGCTCTAATATTAGAGCTTCTATTATTACTTCTATCACCAGCTGAGAGGAATGGTGGATTGATACAGATTAATGTTTAAATGGCTTGTCAGGATTGAACAGAGTGTAGGTGGCTCAGAAAGCGCCTCATGAGTCAAAGTCCCTTTCTTCCACCACCTCCACATTACTGTATACTTCTCCTTGCCTTCTTTCCTAACAATAAAACTGTGTCAGTTACCGTATGGGCTCCGTGCTCGAGTGAATAGAAATTCAAGGTCAGGAAGGCTGTGCCGCCTCCCCCATATTGAAGTTTTCAGTCGTTGAAAGAAAATAATGGATTTGTTTGTCTGTTTCAGGATGAAGGCCTTATGTGGACATACGGATATTTGGATTTGAATACCTACCATTCTCCGTAAAAAAAAAAGGGGGGGGGGATCAGCTGATCTCTGCTGCAAATGCTGTTTTAACCTTTATATTAGTTTTAAAAAATACGTTGTATCCATGGATACTAAACCACTCCAGGAAATGCTCTGTGGTTCACAAATGAAATTGTAAAATAGTTTTCTAAGCTACATCCGGCCGTAGCCTAAGGCAGGCCATACACGAGTTACAGGAAAGAAATTTCCCCCATCAACACAGACAGGGGAATCCCTCCTGCCAAGACATTGTCTGCTCCTGACAGTGGGGGGGGGGGGGGGGCAGGGATGGACTGGCCATTGGGACTACCGGGAGTTTCCAGGTGGGCTGATGGCTCAAAGGGCCTGCTTCAGTGAAAGCGGACCGCCGCCCCCCTCTGCTCCTTTGTCTCTTCCTCCCCCAGTGCTCACCTCCTCTCCCTCCCCGCAGCGATCACCTGGGGGGAACAGAGAAGCAGGGGGAGGACCAGAGGAGCAGGGGGGGGGGGGACAGAGGAGCATGGGGGGGACCAGAAGGATCACGAGCTCTTGTCCCATTAAGGGGGGCACTGAACTGATTCTTTGGCCCGGGTGAAATAATGTCTAGCTTCCCCACTGGTACTGCTTATAAGAGTACCAGTACCAGCCGTTCTACTCTAATAAAGTAGAACGGCTAGTGGCTAGTGAAGGGGGAGTGGGGGCTTGGGTGGCCGGGGGGGCGGGAGTTGTCCGGCCGCCATGGGAGAGATCTGTCAAAGTGGGCCAGTCTGGATGAAGTCCAGGGCCAAAATGTTGTCCCAGTCCAGCCCTGGGGGGGGGGGGGGGGCAGAGAGGGCAGTGTAAGCCAACCACACTGGGAGATGACAGCGATTATCACCAGCGGCTGCTATAGCATAATCAGATAGATACGGAAATACTCCATTCCCGAGCCTTTCTGAGGTTTGCCAAGGCCAACCAAGGTGTGCTCGGGCCTTTCCGGCTGTTTCCGAGGCTCTCATATGGTTCCCTGTGCGCTGATCAACTAGATGACGGTGGCAGTGGTGGGGGCGCTCTCTCTTTGCTTACACAGGTAGGCCACTGGGGACCTACTCATGGCTGCATTTGGGGACACAATTGGGGACACAAGGCTGCATTTGGGGACACATGGCTGCATTTGGGACACAATGCTGCATTGGGGACACAAGGCTACACATGGCTGCATTTGGGGACACAATTGGGGACACCAGGCTGCATTGGGGACACAAGGCTACACATGGCTGCATTTGGGGGCACACTTGGGGACACAAGGCTGCATTCGGGGACACAAGGCTGCATTGGGGACACAAGGCTACACATGACTGCATTTGGGGACACAACTGGGGACACATGGCTGCATTTGGGGACACAAGGCTGCATTTGGGGACACATGGACACATTTAAAAAAAAAGTATCGGTAATCGGTATCGGCGAGTACATGAAAAAAAGTATTGGTACTTGTACTTGATCCTAAAAAAGTGGTACCGGGACAACCCTAGTATTAACCCGTAAAGCACCAGAAGATCAAACCTGTGGGGGTATTGGGGAGGGGGGCAGAGGATGGGGCATTTCAGTGAAAATAGCAGCCATCAACACAAGTGACACTTTTAAATTCAATGTAATTACTGTCCCTGGTACTGATTTTATATATATATATATATATATATATATATATATATATATAAAATCAACTAAACATTAAATATGCTTTAATTGTTACTTAATCAATCCTTAACAAAGGGAAACACTCTGCACAGAGTTACCACCCTTTGAATATACTGGAGTTAGATGGACAGGAGGTTGTGGGGTGTGTGATTACTACAATATACATTTGCATTAATACAAACCTTCCATGGCCAACAAAGGAGTCAACTGTAAAATATTTTTCAACAATATTTTTGTTTTCAGTATTTGTCCATAAAAGGCTCTCGAATGTTTGTACCTCTTTTCTATATTGTAGAACTAAGCACTGAAATCATACACAGCAAAACAGGATATTGTGTGATTTCCTCCCCTGTCTGCTGATTCTATGCTGTCTGGCATATTTGTCATTCATAAAATGTGGAACTGACATTGATGACAATGGCATGATGGAAAGAGAGGAAGTACTGCACTATAATGGTTTAGTCATTTAAGCATCTGAAAGAGACAGCTGGCCCTTGTATGACAAGCACAGGTGCATGCTCTGTAGGGTTCCTTAAGACCTCCTTTAGGGCTCATTTACATTTGCTTCAACACACATTAACCACTAGTGACGGTGGCAGAATGGCTCCCCTGCATGAATCACCATAGCTGTACGGCTGCCACTTTAAGGGGGTGCATGCGCTGAGGAGCCGATACGCGCGCCTGGCGCCCGCGATGTCTGCCCAGCACCTGTGATCGCTCTTGACAGAGCAGGAACGTGGATCTGTGTGTGTAAACACACAAATCCACATCCTGTTTGGGCAAGGGAGATAGAGCGTGTGCTCCTAGTATATAGGAACACTGATCGGTCTCTTACCCCAGTCAGTCCCATCCCCCACAGTTAGAACACACAATGAGGGAACACATTTAACCCCTCGATCGCCCCCTAGTGTTAGCCCCTTCCCTGCCAGTGAAATTTATACAGTATAAAAAAATTCCGGATGGAAACACTGCGCTAGACAGAACTAAAAAGAGTGAACTATAGAATAATACTTGGTATTAATATAGGAGCTGCCAGTATCAATAATTTGTGATACAAAAAATTAAACAGAAATATAGAAAAAGTGGATACGGCGCTAGATGATTGCAAAAGCTAGGTTCAGTGGTTGCAGATTGAACTCAAAATTGACATAAACAACAAAGGTTATGTATAAGTAAATTAACACAAAAAACAACTCGTGCGGTACGTGAACAGTGTAAGTGTGTTGAAGAATCATATGATTCTTCAACACACTTACACTGTTCACGTACCGCACGAGTTGTTTTTTGTGTTAATTTACTTATACATAACCTTTGTTGTTTATGTCAATTTTGAGTTCAATCTGCAACCACTGAACCTAGCTTTTGCAATCATCTAGCGCCGTATCCACTTTTTCTAAATTTATACAGTAATCAGTGGCTATTTATAGCACTGATCGCTGTATAAATGTCAGTGGTTTTAAAAAAGTGTCAGATATGTCTGAAGCATAGTATTAAAATTCCATTTAGGAGCGCTGCTTCATATATATTGTTTATATGTTGTTTGTATGTCCGAAGCAATGTCGCAGTCCCGATAAAAATCGCAGGTCGTCACCATTGCTAAAAAACAATAAATAAATAAATGCCATAAATCAATAACATATTTTGTAGGCGCTATAACTTTTGCACAAACCAATTAAAATACACCTTTTGCGATTTTGTTTTACAAAAATATGTAAAGGAATATATATATCGGTTTAAACTGAAGAAAACATAATTTTTTTTGTAAATTGGGATATTTATTATAGCATGAATTAAAAAATTGTGTGTTATTTTTTTTAAATTCACACTGTTTCTTTGTTTATAGCGCAAAAATATAAACCGCAGAGGTGATCAAATACCACCAATTGCACGCAGAAGGGAAAGCATACGTAAGTCCCAGCATAAATATGAAAACTGTGTTCAAACCACACATGTGCGATGTCGCCGCGAACATTAGAGCGAGAGCAAAAACTCTAGTCCTAGACCTCCTCTGTAATTTAAAACATGTAACCAGTAAAAAAATTTAAAGCGTCACCTATGGGGATTTTTAAGTACCAAAGTTTGGCGGCATTCCACGAGCGTGTGCAATTTTGAAGCATGACATGTTAGGTATCTATTTACTCGGCTATCAACTGCATGTTTCACATTATGCGAAAAAATTGGGCTAACTTTACTGTTTTTTTTTTTTTAAGCATGAAACTTTTTTTTCACAAAAAAATGCATTTGAAAAATTGCTGCGCAAATACCGTGCAAGATAAAAAGTTTCAATGCCCGCCATTGTATTCTCTAGGGTCTCTGCTAAAAAAAACATATATATATAATGACGATGAACCTTTTTTTTTTAGCTTTAAAGTGGAACAAAACCCTAAAAAAGCTTTAACGTGGATCAAAACACAAGTACACATAAAGTGCCATAATGTAAAATTTCTGGTGTTTTTATATCACCTTCTGAAGAAAGGGCTGCTTGGGCTTCCCATGGTGGCTGGCCATGTGGAATGAGGAATATGATTGTCCAGCCTAGAGAAGCATCTTTCAAAGCAGAGGTTCTAAAATTCTCATTTAACCTCCCTGGCGGTATGATTCTTTCAGATTTTAGGTGCTGAAAGCGGTACCATTATTTGCAAGGGAATTTGGCGTTTTATACTGTAGGCTTGTAATTCTTAGGAATAACTCACTGAAATCTATCCAAACAAGAGTCTAATAGGCATCCCGGGTATGATTTTTTTTTTTTTTTTTATTAAAAATTATAATATAATAAATAATTATAGAAAATTATAACAAATAATAATATAATTATAGTAAAAATTATTCAATAATGTAATCAAATCAAAATCACTGAAATTTGCTCAGTTGCAGAATTTTTGCTGTCATTATTTTTTTTTTTTTATGACGAATTTCCCCATAAATTGCTATCGCTAAATTCTGCAAGTGATTCTGATTTATTATCGCTGTTTTTTAGCTGCTCTAAAAATGTTTTGCCATAAAGGGACACTTTTGGTTGCTATGGGCAATCTACAGTTTGCAGGGAGAAAGAACAGTTTTTATTATATAAAAGGACATGTAGTGTACAGGGCAGACCACTAGGGACATGGGGGGTGTGTATTTTTTACATACAGTACTGTAATCTATAAGATTACAGTGTACTGTATGTATAGTGTTTGTTTACTTTTTTGAATTTGGCGCCGTTCCCCCCCCTACGTTGCGACGCTCGCAGGGAAGGGAATCGGCGGAACACACAGCATCAGGCGGACATCCGGCCGCCGTGTACTGCGGGGATTCCTCGCTGGATCGCAGAGAAAAGGTAAGTAAACTCTTTTCTGCATCCAGCGAGGCAAGTCCGTGTGTGGCACGGGGTTACCGATCGTAGCTTAAAAATCTCACCCCGTGCCACACACGGGAAGACCGCCAGGGAGGTTAACAAAGGACCAGGGTCTGTGTTTTACCTAGAGGTCTCCTTTAAAAGCTGAAACTCGCGAAAAGCGTGGGGTTTTTTGAACAGCATCTACAGTTTAGTCATGCGAGATCTTCTTCATCGGATCAAGGAGGGTGTTGTTATAGTCACATGCACCATCCTATTATTCAAATCTGAAATGTTGAAAAACATATTTACATGTTTCTAAAAATAGAGCAATGCAAATAAAGAACGGAATGAAAGATGATATTTATAGCTAACGAATATATTCAAATTGTCATGAGTCATACTGTGTTCCAGCACTGAAAATTCTCCATGCTGTTCCTTAATATAGAATAAGTCTACCAGAATTATCTGTTTCAAAACTTGTGCTGATTCATGTAGATTGTAAAATCTGGCACGGCTCTGAGTCACCAAGGCTGGGGCTAAAAACCTCACCATTTTAAATGTCATAGTAGCAGGGTTCCAAATTACAGCATGTAGCCATTCTTAAAATAATAAATAGTGATGGGGCTGTCACATATAATTAGGACCCTCCAGTAGCAATATCATGGTGCTCTTCCAGCCAAGTCAATTATTGTTGAGATAAAAATCTCACTTGCTCCTCCTGTATGGTTTTAGGTGTGTAAAATAAACTTACTAGATAGCAATGTTTGGAAATCAAGGCAAAACTGTTTTCCAGGTGTAGCGCCCATGTACTTCCAATTACGGGTGCTAGTAAATTTAAGGGGATGGTCAAAGTGTAAAGTGACTGTGATCTCAATTCTGATTATTGTAAGGCTCTCTGTTTCAGCTCGGCTGTGCTGTGGGCTCACTCTGTTGTGCCTGGGGTGTTGTTCCACCCCGGGACAACAGATGGCAACAGTGGAAGTTGAGGTTTGGGTGTTCTTTCCAAGCAGCCAATCAGGAGGCCTGGGCCTCGCTGGGCATGCTGGGAGAGGGTACTTATGAGGCAGATGCCATTTTAGGAGGGCTGTTCTTCCTGGAGTTTGGCACCCACCTTTAGGGTGACCACATCACCGTGCCCTGAGCATTATGGCCTACCAGGCCGGGGCGTGAGTGCTACGCAGCGTTACTGGTTCCGGAGCCAAGCTGGTCTGGAACATCCAAGCAGTACGGGGACCCAGTGATCGACTGGGTTCTCACCAATGCCTGAAAAGAAACTCGTCGAGGAAAAATAGTATACGTTTAATTTGCAACGAGATTCTCGGTTGTGTGTACGAAGCCTGAGAGTCTCTGCCTATGTGGAGAGAGGATGTGTGCCTTTCCTCCAATAAGCAATTTTAGCTATCTTGGATGTATGCCAAACAGGAAGAGAAAATTTCCTAACACATTCTGAACTTTATAAACAGTATAGAAATGTGAAGACAGCAGATATACATTTAAAACCTATATAGGAAGATTTGGTTCATCGCTGTGCATCATCTGAGGCTGTTCACTTCACTGGGTGTATGGAGGCTTTACATCCACTAACATTTTAGGTAATAAAAAGGCTAAGGTTTAAAAGAACAGGGTGAAGAAATCAAACCTGCAAACATCAGTTCCTGACAGGCTCTTGTTATTCATACTGCATTCTCTAAATTAATTTACACTAATAAAACAACTTATTAACATTTCTTAGGTGACTGTAAAGGTAACAGCAGGACAGATGTGGTGCCTGCAAAAGTACCTACCGTTCTTGAAATTGATCCCTTTGTCCAGTGACATCTCATCAAACCTATATTGAGGCTGTTCATGAGGCCTAAAGTCAAGATTACACCTGCTTATTGGTCCAGCCAGCCCTTACATAGGCTTATTCAGTACAGAAAGTTGCCATAACACAATTAATTGATCTTTTTATTGTAGGATAAATTATTATAATTATTTTATAATTTTCATTGCTTTAACAACCATTTACAATTGGCTACTCGTTTCATCTTTGCTTTGTTCAGATGTGTTTCTAGCACTTCCACTAATGTATACGGTAAATCTAAAATGACCTTGACCGAATCGTTCTTTCTTAACAGTCATATTTGTTTAATTTACTGAAGGCTAAATTACTAAATTACTGAAGGCCACAGCTAATGAATTTCTCTGTGCTATTGATTGTGGAACAGAATTTGACAAAAAAAAAAGTGAAACTATGCTAACGTAGACCTTATTTAAGCTCAGCGGAAATGGTTGGCGTCACACGGGGAATACCTTCGTAGACAAGAACAAGCTCTATTCTACTAAACAACAAATCTAGAAAATGTGTCCTTGGGTATCCACAGGTTTCCCTGACCGTTCTTGCTTTTAGATGAATAATAAAACAATTTTATTGAACTGAATTGATGAATCATTTAGCCACGTTGGTGTACAGTATGTAGGTGTCCAATAAATGTTTCAATAACATGAAATCAATTGAGCCAAAAATGAACTTTTCCTTCGAGAATACTTGGCTGGCCTTGCTAATTCCTGTCTTCACAGTTGTTTAACATGACGTGCTCGGAGGATATTCCCACTCTCACTGTAATAAGCACAGCTTATTCAGCGAAAAGCTTTTATATACTTATATGTCATCATAATTAAGCCATATGAGATGACCCATATATTATAGGAATATATTTAAAGATCCATCACATTTCCTGTTCTAGATAACAGGAATTCCCCTAAAATCAAAAGACATAAGACAACATTGTGCCTTCTTCAACCAGCCATATACATTTTAATTCAGTAGTATGTAGTCATATTCAATGTATTTCCTTCCCTGTCTAGGCCAACATTTCTTCCTCCTACTACTCCAGTGGATAGTAACTTAATGATTAGCACTTTTGCCTTGCAATGCTGAGGTCACTGGTGCAAATCCTGGCCAGAACGCTATCTCCAAGGGGCCAGATTCATGAAAGGTTACGCTGGCGGATCGAGTGATCCGCCAGCGTAACAGTGGCTTTGAGCCGGCGTTTCTGTTTTCTGTAACCAGAAAACAAGAAACGCCGGGTTGAAGTTCCGATGCGAGCAGCGTAACTGAGTTTCGCCATCGCATCGTTACTTCAACTTAAAAATGGCGCCGGGGGCGTTCCCGCCGATTTACGCTCAAAAAATATGTTAATGAGCGGAAATCGGCAATTCACGATCGAAATCCGGCGCGACGCAATGACGTTACGACGTTTCCGGACGGGATACGCGGCGCATAGATATACCTACATGGGGCTGGAGTATCCTATGTTAGGTATAGGCGTCGTCATCGCGTCGGGAAAAAAAAAAAAAAACGTCGCTTGCGTAAAACGGTCATGAATGGGAATGTGACGTCATTGACGTTCATTCACAGATTTTGGAGCATGCGCACGGGGATGTTTTGACACTCGACGCATGCGCAGTACGTCGGCGGCGGGATCGCGCGTAGTTAGCATACTACACGCCCCGTACCCGCGACATTTGAATTCCGCCGGCTCATTTGCGATGCGCTGCCGCAACTTTAGGAGCAAGTGCTTCGTGAATGACAGCACTTGCTCCTAAAAATTCGGCAGCGCAACGCAAATCAGAAGCGTTACTCCAGAGCAAAGATGCTCTGGAATACGTGAATCTGGCCCAAGGAGTTTACATATTCTCCCTGTGCTTGTGTGGGTTTCCTTTAGGTACGTTGGTTTTCTCCAACACTCCAAAGACATGCTGGTGGGTTAACTGCCTATTCGCCCTGCACAAGGGGGTACCATTCATGTGTACGCACTCACCAATACTCGGGACCAGGTAAGGCCATGTTCATGTGAAAGTTATGGCAATACCCCAGCTTAGAGATGAGCCGTACACTAAGCGCAGTAGTTGAATATAGGGAATACAGAATACTTTATTATTCCCAAAGGGAAATTGGGAAATTGTTACGACACAGACACACCTAAATGAGTTGTAAAGGAAAAGGTTTTTTCACCTTAATGCATTCTATGCGATCACTGTATCACGGGAGCGCGCCCGCATGGACTACACACAATGCATGCTTTCTCGCATGAACGTGTGTAGTTAATGCGGGGAGGACCAGAGACAGCTGGGGAGCAGGGCCGGTGCAAGGATTTTTGCCAACTAAGGCGAAGGTGCATTTTGACGCCCCCCCCCCCCCCTCGGCTTGCACGCACGCACACACACACCATACATTATTTCTGTGCTCCATTAAGCTTTAATGGCTATGATGCTTAAAGTAATCGTTTAACTTATTTATCTTGAGTACTGATTGGACCTTGAAGAAGGGGAAACACCCGAAAGCTTGTCCTGAAAAATTGTATGTAAGTGCATATAAAATAAATAAAAAAAGTATGACGGACAGTACTCAATTTTCCCTTTTACAGAGAAAGATAGCATAGATGCCTTTATTCTGCATTGCACTGTATAATGTACTATTGCTGGGATTTGTTGTTCCTCTGTAACTGCTGGTATTCTGCATTGCGTTGTATATAATGTACTATTGCTGGGATTTGTAGTCCTCTATAGCTGGTGGTATTCTCCATTGCGCTGTATAATGATTATACTGCGCAATGCAGATTACCACTGACCAGTTATAGAGGAACTACAAATCCCAGCAATAATACATTATACAACGCAATGGAGAATACCACCAGCTATAGAGGAACAACAAATCCCATCAATGATACATTATATAAAACGCAATGCAGAATACCGGCAGTTACAGAGGACTACAAATCCCAGCAATAATACATTATATAAAACGCAATTCAGAATAACAGCAGATATAGAGGAACAACAAATTCCAGCAATACATTATATAAAATGCAATGCAGAATACCAGCAGTTACAGAGGACTACAAATTCCAGCAATAATACATTATACAGGCTGCTTAAGGGATTTGGTGTTTGTTTTTTTTTAAACAGGAATCTTTAAAACAGGTCCCCCTTACCTGTTTCTGAAGCCTTGTAAGTCACAACGGCGGCTCTGCGGGCGTGTGTCCGGACTGTGGTGAGCGCGGCGTGGACTCGTCCTTCAGATGCTGCCCACAGCGGCAGCCCACACACACTGCTGCCCCCCAGTACAAGCCACCCCCCCTCCATTAGTACATACCCCCACTTTAGGACAAACCTCCCGCCTCAATTATTACAGACGCCCCCTCAGGACAAACCTCCAGCCTCCATTAGTACAGACCCCCCCATAAACCACCCCCCATTAGTGCAGACCCCCCACAGGACCAACCTACCCCCCTTTAGGACAAATCACCCCCCTCCATTAGTAGAAAAAGAGACCGCCGCTCCAGGCAAATGCAATAAGCAATCAATGTCCACCTCATAGACTGTGGGTGCTGGCAATGCACAAGGCAAAAAATCAATGAAAGGAATTCATGGACAGACGCACACCAAAATAAACCTAAAAAGGTAGCCTTTATTGGTGTAAAAAGGATTAAAAGCACTACAAAACACAGCACAGCAAGCAGTGGGGTAAAAAACTGACGCGTTTCGCACAAACAATCAGTGCTTAGTCATACCTCATTGTGTTTTACAGATCCTGTTCTTCTGATACGCCATTATCTACCATGCACCCCTTCAAATAACTTCAGACTAGGCTTAAACAGTTTTAAAACTTTACTAAGAACCTCTCATGGCAAAGTCCATAACAGTACAATACAGTTCCAATGCAACATATTCTCAAACCCTAACTACCTAAATGAAAGCTGCCCAGGCGTACCTCGGCAAATGTGCAAGTCCATGATTGGCATTGTCCAGACACTTGGTAGTTTCTCTGGTAACCCAATGTTCCATAGGGTCACATGGCAAACCCAATGTTTCATAGGGCCACATGGCAAAGCAGCCCTTCTCAGCATCCCATGTTGGTTGTGGCCAGAAGCGAGATGGAGGTCTCACTAAAGTAGCTGGAGGTTACATCTTTAAGCTTGATCTCTTTTTCTTCCCATGCAGGCAGCTCCCTCTGAGCAGAGCCTTCACCCTTTTTATTTACAGGATATGGAAGCGGGCAAAGTCCATAAAAGCCTGGGAAAACTGAGAGATAGGTTTAACCCATAACCTGGGCACTATAGCTAATTCACTATAACAGCAATCCACATTTGTAGGCAACCTGTCTACATACCCACGCGCTAAAAAAATAAATAAACTGAAAATCACGTAGTCAAGTCTAAAAATATAACAAGATCAGGCCAGAGGATGTTGATAGTGAAGGACTACTTAGGTAGTAGATAAGGTGCTTGAAACAATCACCATGCATCCAAAAAAGTGTCTCCTTCACCAGAAGTACAAACCGCTCACCTGAACGAATGGACCTCTGAGCAAACAGAAGGTCATTCACCCTGTCCCTTAATTAGGGTAATAGTAAAGATGAGAGGTAACATCTTGACATAAGATAATATATATAATATCCGCTGACATGGGCATCTGCTGAAAATTTTTCAGGGGGGGGGGCACTTCGGCAGCAGCGATACAGTCGCATTTAACCCTTTCTTCAAACGCTAGCGGGGGTTAAAAGCGGCCCTTCTAGCAGCCACAGAGCACAGCTAAAGCGATGGAAAAACACAGTTTTTTAGCAGCGCTTTACTGATAAGCTGTCAGTGTAAAATAACTCTTGAGATAATTCAGCTACACCCCATGCCCATATAAATATAGCCTAGAGAATGTACAGACTCCTCTCATTCTGCACAGACCCCTCCATTCAGCACAGATGGACCTCTCTTCAGCACAGACCCCTCTATTCTGCACAGACCCCTCCATTCAGCACAGACCCCCCCTTCAGCACAGACGGACCCCCCTCCCCCATCCCAGATGGACCCCCTTTAAGCACAGACCCCCCTTCAGCACATATGGATCCCCCATTCAGCACAAACCCCCCTCTTCAGCGCAGACGGACCCCCCTCTCCCATCCCATTGAGTACCTCAGATCTGCCATCAGTGCAGCACAAGCAGCAGGTTCCTTCCCCCTGTGTACACATAAACACTAAAGGGGGAGGCGGCTTCACTCTGCTCACTGTGCCTGTGTGACATCCGGCCCAGGACTGCTCAGACAGCCCGTGGCAGCGAGACTCTTCAACACCTTCTTGATTTTCCAGGGGGGTTAATTGCCCCCCCTTGCCCTATGGAGCGGACACCCATGTACGCTGAGGAAGTCCTTCACTGTGGACGATACGCGTGCAAGGGGCTTTAGTGATGTCAGGACAGCCACCCACCTGGTTCTTTTATGTGTATTTTATAAGACTTCAATCCGAGTACTGGGACACAGTACCATGCTTGTGAGTAGTTTTTCCTTTTTAATAAATTAGTGTTGTTTATGCAAATGAAGAGCACTATGTTTTTTTTACATCTTTACATGATCCAATTTATATATACGAGTGATTTTGGAGGTCATCCATTGACTGTGGAGTCTGAGTGAAGGACCTTTTGTGAAGACATTACCTCTTATCTTTACTATTTAAGGGACAGCGTGAATGACCTTCTATTTGCTCAGAGGTCCATTCGTTCAGGTGATCGATTTGTACTTCTGGTGAAAGAGAAACTTTTTTGGATGCACAGTGATTATTTCAAGCACCTTATTCTCCTCCTCTTCTGTTGTCCTTCATCTTCTGGCCTCATCTTGTTATATTTTTGGACTTGTCTATGTGATTTCAGTTTATTAATTATGATTTTTTTTTTATTATTTACATACCCACTTGGCCTTGGTATGTGTGTATGGCTGTGCTTGAGAGATAGAGACCTTAGCTTGCAATCTTCTTGAGGGTAGAGACTGATGTATATGTACAGTATGTAAGACACATAGGGGGTTATTTATGAAAGGCAAATCCACTTTGCACTACAAGTGCAAACTACAAGTGCAAAGTGCACTTGAAATTGTACTGAAAGTGCACTTGGAAGTGCAGTTGCTGTAGATCCGATGGGGGACATGCAAGGAAAATAAAAAACAGCATTTTAGCTTGCACATGATTGGATGATAAAATCATCAGAGCTTCCCCTTATTTCAGATCTACCCCTCAGATTTACAGCGACTTCACTTCCAAGTGCACTTGCAGTGCAATTTCAAGTGCACTTTGCACTTGTAGTTTGCACTTGTAGTGCAAAGGGGATTTGCCTTTCGTAAATAACCCCCATAATGTACAGGTAAGACACATAGGGCCAGATTCACGTACCTCGGCGCATTTTTTGACTGGCGTAGCGCACCTCCTTTACGTTAGACTGCTGCAATGTAGCGGCGCAATCACCGTATTCTCGATTGATTTGCGCAGAAATTAGCGCCTGTGCAACGTAATTTCAGAGGCGTAAGGCGGAGTAATTCAAATTGGGAAGGACGTGGGCGTGTTACATTGAAATGAGCCGTGACCCCATGCAAATGAAGGGCCGGCCGGCTCGCGCATGCGCACATGAAGCAGACCATGGTTAGCACCTCTGTGCGCATGCTCACAACTCGGGAACAGCGCAATCAGTGAAATTGGAAGTGGACCCGGGCAACTTAGTGAACTACGCAAACAGCATAAATAGACAGACACAAACGCACTTCCTTTGCAAAAGTACATCCCTTTGTATCCCTCCCTATACAGCAAGTTGCTTTTGTTCTGTGGTTTGTTGCGTTGTGACTTGTCTTTGTTATATTTGTGGACTGTTTGATCTAGTGTTTGGTAGAATATATTTGAAAGTGTTTTTTGGTGACTGCATGTGAGACTTTTTGGTTGATAGATTTTTGTTTGTTTGTTTTGTTGCTTGATTTTTCCTGCTTGTTTCTGTGAGTGATTTTTCCTGCTTGTTTTTGTGAGTGATTTTTGCTGACTGTTTGGGAGAGAGTTTTTGTATGAATATGACTGAGAGGAAGAGGAAGTTAAATTTTACTTTGGGGGAGAAACAAATAATTTCCCGGGCCATTACCCAATATGGGCGTTTCCTCCACGGCCCGGAGAGTGCCAACACCACCCTGGCCAGGAGGCATGAGATCTTGCAGCACATTACTGACCAGATGAATTCAGCGGGGGGGGGGGGGGGAGACCCGGACACGGCCAGGGATTGAAAAGAAAATCAATGACCTCCGGCGTCTGGTCAGAAAGAAGCTGGCCAAAATGGCAGCCCATGCCAGGGGCACAGGAGGGGGCCCACCATGCCCTGTTAGGCTGACAGCGGAGGAGCGTGCGGTGGCCCACACCTTTCATAGCCAACAGGTGGAGGGCCTGCATGGCTATGACTCCAGTCATGAAGGCGTGATGCCAGGTAAGGTTTTTTTGCCCTATCAGGTGTGTAGCATGTGGGGGGGGGGGGTGAAAGGGAATATGTGGCAAGTGTGTAGATCCTCCAACCTGTGAATGTTTTGTGTCATCCACAGATGTGCAGGAGGGTGCTGGGCCATCTGGGCTGACCGCACCATCCCAGGGACAACAGCCTGATGAGGACCCCCAGAAAATGCCGGAGTCCTCGGAGGAGTTTGAGGAGGAGGAGGATGTCATGTCAGCCAGTGGATTGCTGTTTTTGGAGGAGTCTTCCTCTCTGGCTGGCAGCAGCCAGCCCTCCATATGGGCTAGCCCCTCCCACTCCTCCCCCAACAGGGCTCCTCTCCCAAGGGCCTCCCCTTCTCCCCGGCCACAAGCCTCAGCTGGAGGCAGGAAGTCATCCCAGAAGACCAGGGGGGTGGCCGAGGTTCTGCCCGCCAATCTGAGAAGGGACCAGGCCCTTCAGACCCGCCATCTGGGACAGGTCAGCCAGACTTTGGGGCGGATGAAGGAGAGCCTGTCCTCCATAAAGTATACGCTTGGGGACCTGGACTGCCACTCCCGGGCTCTTACAAACTGCCTAAACATACTGCAGACTACAACAGCAGACGTTGGGCAGAATGTGAGGGCCCTCACCCAGGCTATCCAGGCCAACACGGCAACACTAGGTGCTGGCCTGAACAGAATTTCCGTGGCCTTGGAGGGCAGGCCGCCAGGTGGGCAGAGACCAGGGGCTGCTCCTCCTTCATCAGATTACCCCCCCTCCCCATGAGTCTCCCCTGAGGAGCCAGGGCCGTGGCCGTGGGCGCCCCAGGCGTGGCTCACGCCAGCGGCATTAATTTGTTTTCCCCCTTTTTGTCATGTTTTTTTTCTGGATTTTTTTTTTTTTTGCTGTACCTGTACGTTGATGGAATGCCAATGCTTCCGATTGCGGTATATGTGCTCTGTCTCATAGGGGGGCTGGAGTGCCACATGTGTGTAAGCAATGGCCCCCATGGTGCGTGGGAATCTGGCAATTCTGTAGAAATCTGTCATTGCCTTCAGCCGCAGGTCCTCAGTGGTTGGTTTGATGATTTGATTGGCCATGCGTGTGAGGATTGTGACATCCCAGCCACCACTCCACTTGTTCTTTGAAAAGAGCCACTGGCAATGAAATGGAGTGTTGCCATGATCTTGACCAGTGGCTGCACTGCATGTGAGCGGTGTGTTGGGCTGGTGATGTCCTCCTGCAAGGTTGTGGTTAATTCCAGGATGGCATGAGGGGTGAATCTGAAGATGCGATACACCTCAGAATCACTCATGCCAAAGAGGTCTATGCGGGTGCGGTATATCCTCTCCCGTGCCCTCCTCCGTGCCCTCCTCCGTGCCCTCCTCCTTCTTTGCTCCTCTAAAGTCAGTAGTATAGTTATGAGCAAGGATGTCCCTGGCATGTTGGCATACAGATTGTTGTGCAACACGTGTGACTGCTCTGCTCCTCACTAACAGTGTTGCTTTCTCTGACATGTAGACGAATTGTCTAATTTTATACCACCTTTTATATGGTCTAATTTTAGACAGGCCGTGCAGCTGTTGCGCACAGCGCGTAGCCTGCGCTGCAACAACGTTCTTTTGTGGATCCCCGTAACTCCCTCATTAGCATATTTGAATAGCAAATAAATGGTGTGTCTAGTGCAGTTTTGCGCGGACGAATGCGCCTGTCTATCGAAATTACGCCGGACAAAAAAAAGTAGATTTCTTGCGTATCTCGTTTTGGGGATGCGGCGCATTGAAACGCATGCACAAATTTAGACTTACGCCGCGCATCTCCTGTAATGCCGGCATAATCACTCTGTGAATCTGGCCCATAATGTGTTATATAAATACCTGTAGCACTAAATCTGGGGGTGAAGCATTAAATCATGCAGCTCATGGACTATTCAGATTTGATAAAAATCTGGCCTTTGTCATATCTGTGAAAGGTGATTGGTTATGATAACTGCACTTTGCATATTGCTTTAATAATTTTCCTAGAAATTTAATAAAAGGCCCATATTTAAAGACTCCATTTTGCAAGAATTGGCATTAATCAAAGAGTCTGCTACCTAAATACTGTTCTTTGTGTCATTTGTATTAGATCATTAGATCTCTAAAGAATAGCTGTATTGATTTATTAGATTTTTATTTTTACAAATAAGATAAGAACACCATTACCATTAAACTGCACTCCTTCTACAAGCCTTCCCCCTCTCTGCGTACCAAACCATTAGTTGCCAATTTACAACTATAGAAAATAGTGAAGCAAGAAACGAAATAGGACATTTCAGCATAATGAATGGTGATCGGTTTCTTTAAAATATTGCAGTCAAGAATTAGCTCAGAAGAATAAGAAGCCTTTGAACATGGAAATAAGTAATTATGTCTGATCCCAGGGTGTAAAAGGACATGCTTTCATTGTTGGCCACAGGCAACCATCTCCTAGTAGTGCCATGTCTTTGCTTACTCGGTTTTGATAGATTTTACTATTCAGCTCCATATTCAGCTCCATATGTGATACCTGGTCTCTTAAGCCAGTGGTTCTCAACCTCGGTCCTCAAGTACCCCCAACAGGCCATGTTTTGGGAATTTCTCTTAGATAAAATAGCTGTCCAAATTACCAAGCCATTGACTCTGATTGCACCTGTGCAAAATAAAGGAAAATCTGCAAACATGTCCTGTTGGGGGTACTTGAGGATTCAGGTTGAGAACCACTGTCTTAAAGGGGTTGTAAAGACAAAAATATTTTCCTCTTAAATTAAAGTCTGACAGTAGCTGATAAAGTAAAAAGTAATGTTTTGCATTATAACTAGTTTGATACCTGTTGAAATTAAGCTGTTTTATTCACCTCCATCACTCCTGAATCATTATTCTCAATGACTTCCTGGTTTGTGGTGTGCATTCATTTTTGCTACATCACGGCCTAATGGGAACTACAGTTCCCATTAGGCTTTGCCTCCATGCCTGTGAGGGATAAGAGAGCATCTTCACACAGGGCTGTAGTCATAGGGAGGGGGTGAACATTCTGCTTTCCACCATGCAAAACGGCTCAGATGCTGGTGGAAAGCAAGAAGAGGAGAGACAGGAAATGGCATTTTCAAACCTGGATTACTGTATTTTGGAGGTCAAAAGGAAAAATGAGGTAAGTGATATTTAAATGCTCTAGCTTACAGCAATCAATTGATCTAATAAAAAACGAACCTTTAGTGTTCCTTTAAGGCTGCTGCTGGATTTACTTCAGGAGACAATGCCATCCCTTCATCCATACTCATCGATCCCGTCATTATTATTTTAATATTATTATTATTATTTACTAAAGGCAAATCCATTTTGCACTACAAGTGCAAAGTGCACTTGAAATTGCACTCAAAGTGCACTTGGAATTGCAGTCGCTGTAGATCCGAGGGGTACATGCAAGGGAAATAAAAAACAGCATTTTAGCTTGCACATGATTGAATAATAAAATCAGCAGAGCTTCCCCTCATTTCAGATCTACCCCTCGGATCTATAGCGACTGCACTTCCAAGTGCACTTTCAGTGCAATTTCAAGTGTACTTTGCACTTGTAGTGCAAAGTGGATTTGCCTTTCATAATTTTACCCCCAAAGTGCACTTTAAATTGCACCGAAAGTGCACTTGGAATCTTGCACATGATTGGATAATAAAATCAGCAAAGCTTCCCCTCAATTAAGATCTTCCCCTCAGATTTACAGCAACTGCACTTCCAATTTCAAGTGCACTTTGCACTTGTAGTGCAAAGTGTATTTGCCTTTCATAAATAACCCCCATTGTCTTCGTTTTTTTAATAAAAAAATTACATTTTTGACACCTTTTTTGGAGATGAATAGGGATACAATGTACTCCATATTCATTCACATGGGGGGGGCAGATCTGGGGGCAGATTCCAATAAGCCCCCTGCCAGACTCCCACAACCATTGCCCAGGGTTGTGGGATGGAGGCTCTTGTCCCCATCAACATGGGGGTTGTTTTGGGGAGGAAGCTCCTCCTGCCCCAAAGCATCCCCCCATGTTGAAGGCATATGGCCTGGTATGGTTCGGGGATGGGGTGCTCGCTTGTCCCCCCTTTCTTGACCTGCCGGGATGCATGCTCAATTAAGGCCCATTCCTTAACAACCAGCTATTATCAAATTAATTAAAATTTCTGCCGTCTGTATTCAGAACAAGTTCACGGCCAACGCCCATCGGACAAAATTCCAAGGATTTGTCCGATGGAAATCCGATCGTGTGTACGCGGCTTTAGACCGAATTTTAATGATTCAAAGAATGTTAGACAAAATGGTCAGCCCTCATGCATGTTCTCTTCATTAAACCTGGCCCTCTTTGAATAAAGTTTGGACACCCCTGGTATAAAGGCAGTCGTCCCAATACTTTTGACAATATAGTGTATTTTCTTATTAGTAACATCCAGTCTGGCTAATCATATTTTCAGCCAAAAATGATTGGGTGTCCTTTATCTGCTATAAATAAAGCTATAGACGTAGAAAGGGAAGCTGGCTGGACTGGATAATGCTTTAAATCCTGTGGTGCCTTAATACAAATAATTCTTATAATTTGAACCTTATATTTTATACAAATCCTATGAAGTCACCCTGATCTGCCCTCTCCTACGGAGACGCTGGGTCTATCCCTCTATTAACAATGTATTTCTATTTCTATTTTCACAAGAGCTTTCCAAACAAGTTTTTTGATTTCTGGAGATTGCTTGCCTGTTATATCTGAAATCAATGAAGTGAATGAAGCCACTGGCGTCATCCCATAGATCACACTTGTGTCTGATGTCTATGAGGTCAGAAGTCATCCATCAAGCTCTATAAATAGATGGCCAATTTTGCTGATAACGGTTTAGATAAATATCCCTAGGCTGTGCGGTCAGAGCTGGATTAGTTCAGTTCTGTTATGTAGACGTCCCGGACTGAAGATGTCACATGGCCGGTGGGTCACATCTCTCCACTAATTCGTTTGACTCCTCTTGTGTTATTTCAGTAACAGAATAATGCTTTTGTGTATTAAACTCCCACTCTTCCTTGGCAGATCTATCCCCAACGCTCACAATGGCAATCTTATTAGAAACTATGTTAGGAATTAAAACATACTGTTCCGTCAGCCTGACAAGTTCATGCTATATATAAAAGAAAAGCAATATTTTATTTTTGTATAGAGAGGGGGTGTCATATTTGGAAAGCATGTTGTAAAGCAGGAAATCATAATTTTGACACTACTTCCAACAAAGCATATAGGACAAAATGACAATATTCCAGTGGCGGCTGGTGCTCAAAATTTAAGGGGGGCGCAATCAAATGAAAAAAAAAAAACATAAATTGCAGCCTTACTTTGCCCATCAATTATCGCTACTGTGCCATCAAACGCAGCCACTGTGCCATCAATTGTCGCCACTGTGCCATCAAACGCAGCCACTGTGTCATCAAATGTGGCCACTGTGCCATCAATTGTCGCCACTGTGCCATCAAACGCAGCCACTGTGCCATCAATTGTCACCACTGTGCCATCAATTGTCGCCACTGTGCCATCAATTGTCGCCACTGTGCCATCAAACGCAGCCACTGTGCCATTAATTGTTGCCACTTTGCCATTAAATGCAGCCACTGTGCCGTCAAACGCAGCCACTGTGCCATCAATTGTTGCCACTGTGCCCATCAATTGCCGCCAGTTTGTCCCGTAAAATGCCGCCAGTTTGCCCCCTGTAAAATGCTGCCAGATTGCCCCAAAATACCGCCAGTTTGTCCCCCCGCCCGGCACTTACCTTTCTCGGGTCAGCCACCCTCCTCCACAATCCCTCGATGTCTTCTCCCACCCTCGATGTCGCTTCAGCCAATAAGGCGACCGGTAACCAGACCCAGTGAACCTGATTGGCTGAGACGCGACACGCACACCCTGTGCGCCCTCTGGTTAACCACTTGGAAGCCGATTACAGCCGCTGGCTCTGATAGACACTTCCAAAGCACACCCACTGCTGTTATTCAGATGGCTGGCGCTCAACAGTGGGCCAGCCACCTGAATAGTGGGCAGCAGCGGCGACAATACATAGATTCATGCAATGCATGAATCTATGTATTGGTGAGTGAGTGGGTGCAGGAGAGAGGGGCGGCGCTCCTGCGCCCACTATGGATGCACCGCCCACAATGTTCTTCTAAAAGGCACCCTGTGCCCCAGGTATGCTCACCATATCATAACTCACTCGCAGCTTCTGACTCTGATGCAACTTGGTGTCAAAGGCTAGGGGCAGCAATGAAGTCACTTTTTCTGTCACTTGACAGTTCTCAGTGATTGGTTGACAGACCCAAGCACAATCACATGCGAGGAGGTCACATGCTCCCCAATACCTTGACTCCGCGGCCTCAATGACAATATACAATTCTAATTAGCTACTATCTACAGCTAATTCCTACAATTTGGATTTAGCATGCCATTGTGATCTCAGCCACACCCGGGAAAATGGCAATATGTGTATGTCTATTCAAATGTATTATACTGTTATTACAAATTTCTGTGTGTTTTTCTCAAAAAAAATAAAAAAATCTCACTTCTTTGTGTTTACAGTGCCTGAGGAAGCAATTATTTGTGGCAAAACACGTAGAGAAATATTCAGCTTGCACTTTTCCACTGTAATGTATGATGAGATTTTCATATTTTGATTATGTCATTTTTAAATCTTTAATAAATAATATTTTTCATTATAATCTTGTTGTGAATTTGCACCTTTAAAATACCCAAAATCCATTATTCTCTATATTATGTCTCCCCAATACCTGTTGAGGGGCATTTATACATTTTACACTGTCATTTTGTCCCGAGTGGCTAAATTAATAGTGCTTCCTTGAAGCCTAACTCCAGCCAAAATAGTTTATTTTGTTGCACAGGATAGGGAACAGTTAGGGGCTTTTTCAAGTTTTTCTAAAGCGAGATGGAAGGGGCCGCCAGCTAAGTGTAGTAGCAAAAGGTCTCTATTTATTTTTCTGTTAATTGCTATTGCCGCTTTTCAGTGAGTGACTAAGTAGCCCCTGTTAGGAGTTCAAGAGGCAATTCTGCTGCCTCTTGAATGTATGTTAATTTTATTGGCACTAATGCATCACAACCCTGAGCCAATTGTTTGTCTGGCAGTTGCAGCAAAGCCTGATTGACTTAAATTGCCATGTTTGACAGGAGGTGCTGTCTGTCAACTTGACATGCCACTTTATATTTGCAGAAGACTGGATGCAAAGCATGATGGCCATGGTATGTGAACATCCCCCTCTAGCTGTATTGTAGGCTTTAGGTGCCTGGTTGGGGGGTGCAGTAAAACAGCAGTAGTTTTTATTGTCCCATGGCTGTGTTTCATCAGATTCGGCGACCTGTCAGATTGTGTAACGTTTAGTCGCTGCCATCTTGCTACACCCCACTCTCCTCCACAGTAAATATACACTCAGAAGGGGGCAAGCGGACATCTTGTTACACCCACTGGAGTTTTGCATTTTACACTTATCTTTAACAATAAACTGAGGTTATATAGTGAAATCCAGTACGTAGAACTCCATCTGACTGTTTAGATGTTGAATTTTTAAAGCAGCGGCAAGCCTGCTGATCTTACAGGTTTGTCAATCTGGCAGAAGTTCGCTGCTTCAACATGTAATCATTCAGACGGAGTTCCAAGTACTGTATTTCACTATATAAACTCAGTTTACTGTTAAAAAAAAAAATGTAAAATGCAAAACTCCAGTGGGTGTAACAAGATGTCCACTTGCCCCCTTTTCACTGTAACCTTGTGGCGGGTGTAGCAAGATGGTGGCGACAGAACATTCTGATGGGTCTCCTAATCTGACAAAACAGCTGTCCCTGTAAAAGTGGCCTTACACTCTGGACAGGAAGTGAAGGAATATTTCTACAAGGGGGTGTTCCATCAGTTTGGTAACTGAAGTGAAGTTCCGTCACCGCCATCTTACTACACCCCACACTCCTCCACAGTAACGATACACCGAGAAGGGGGAAAGCAGACATCTTGTTACACCCACCGGAGTTTTGCATTTCAGTTATTTTTAACAGAAAACAGAGCTTAAAAGGTGAATTACAGTATTTATAAATTTGACGGACTGTTTAGATGTTGAATTTTAAAAGCAGCGGCAAACCTGCTGATCTAACACGTTTCCTAATGTGAGAGAACAGTGCTGCTTTTGTAATTCAACATGTAAACAGTCTGATGGATTTCCAAATACTGTATTTTTAGCTTTATATGCTGTGTTTACTGTTAACCGCTTAAGCCCCGGACCAATATGCTGCTAAATGCCCAAAGGTGTTTTTACAATTCGGCACTGCGTCGCTTTAACAGACAATTGCGCGGTCGTGCGACGTGGCTCCCAAATAAAATTGTCGTCCTTTTTTCCCCACAAATAGAGCTTTCTTTTGGTGGTATTTGATCACCTCTGCGGTTTTTATTTTTTGCGCTATAAACAAAAATAGAGCGACAATTTAAAAAAAAATGCAATATTTTTTTACTTTTTGCTATAATAAATGTCCCCCAAAAACATATATAAATTTATTTTTTTCCTCAGTTTAGGCCGATACGTATTCTTCTACCTATTTTTGGTAAAAAAAATCGCAAAGCGTTTATCGATTGGTTTGCGCAAAATTTATAGCGTTTACAAAATAGGGGATAGTTTTATTGCATTTTTTTTATTTTATTTTTTTTTACTACTAATGGCGCCGATCAGCGCCCTCATCCCGGATCGCTCCACGCGGGTTTCCGACCGCCGCATGTAGCGGGAGGGGGGGTCCCGATCGGACCCCTGACCTGCGCAAAGGCAGGGACGTAAATATACACCCATCTGCCTGTACGTGCCCTTTTGTGGATGTATATGTACATGCGGCGGTCGGGAAGTGGTTAAAAATAACTGAAATGCAAAACTCTGGTGGGTGTAACAAGACGTTTTTCTGTGTATTTTCTGTGTATCATTACTATGGAGGAGTGCAGGGTGTACAAGATGGCGGTGACGGATCGTCACTTCCGTTACCAATTCTGACAGGTCGCCTAATCTGACGGAACAGGGGCACAAAAAATGTAAAGGTGTGAAGAAGCATCAAAACAAGTGTCATGTTTTATTGTTGCCTTTTTATTGCTGCCTGTGCCTTCCTTTTCTGGAGACTCCCTCTTTTTATTGCCCACTTATGCGTAAGAAGTATGTAAATGTTGGAAATAATTAAAGAGTCAGAAGCTAAATATGTTGTTGGGGCACTCAGAATCTGGTACAGCTGTGCATAGTAACCAATTAGCTTTCTAATTTCAACTTTCATTTAAGCTTTGGCAATAAAACCTGGAAGCTGATTGGTTTCTATGCAGAGCTGCACCAGATTTTGCACTCTCCAGTGTTAGTAAATAATGCCCCCCCCCCCTTTTTAGGAAGCTTAGAAGTGCAAAGCAACCAAAAGGAACTTTAAAGTGGAGCTCCACTCAAAAACAGGGGGCTTCGCTTGTCTGTCCCTGTCCCCCCCCCAAAAAAAAGTGCCAAATGTTTTGAGTGGAGCTCCACTTTAAAGTTCCTTTCTGTAGCATGGGGGCTTATTTACTAAAACTGGAGAGTGCAAAATCTGGTGCAGCTCTGGTTTTGATAGCTATTTGCTCTCACTTCCAGCTGAGTTCTCCATGGCTAACTCAGCCAGAAATTCGCCCCCCCCCCAACTGGCCTATCCAGTAAGATCAGCACGATTCGCGCATTCGCAGTAGGAAAGCGGCTGTGAGGCTGCTGGTTTCTCTTAGCGAAGATGGAGGCGCCTGCACTTGGCAGCTGAATGAAGAATCAGCTTAGGCGAGGACACCGCTGGATGCCTGAACAGGTAAGTATCCTAATAGTAAAAGTCAGCAGCTACAGCCTTTGTTGGGGGGGGGGGGGAGGGGGGGTTCCAAACTCCTCTTTAACATATAAGTGCAAAGCCTCCAAAAAGACCTAAACAAATTAAACAGGTAAAATTGTTCATTCCTTTAAACTGAACATGTGCTATGTCCATGAAAATGTCACCCCCAGTAGCATGTACTTACCTATTGTTTGCTCCCTTTTAGCTCCCCTAGAGAGCAAAGTAAAACACCTGGTATTGTGGGACATTTGGCTTACTCCTCCACCCCACATAACAATACGGGGGCTTCATTATCGACCACTCAAGAACCCAGCATTAACACCTGGGGATGGACAGAGTCCACAAAGGGGCTGAACTTTTTTTGAACCAAATGACATTTGTGTGTGTATAATAAT
This sequence comes from Rana kukunoris, assembly GCA_029574335.1. Classification (NCBI taxonomy): domain Eukaryota; kingdom Metazoa; phylum Chordata; class Amphibia; order Anura; family Ranidae; genus Rana; species Rana kukunoris. Next base: position 142,988,744 of record CM056055.1, read on the forward strand.
ATTAAAAAAAGATATAAACTAAAAATATTTAAAAAAAGAATATTAAAAAAAGAAAAACACTTTAAGGCCTCTTCCACACAGACAGACTCTGTTGCTACTGAGTTAGCCTGCTCCCACCGGCTCAGCAGGAGATCTCTCTGCTGAGCTGGCGGATGACAAGTCCCTCTCGGCTCACTGAGTGGGGATGGACCTGTGCAGCACCACTGTCTCCTATGGGGAGCAGTGTTGCTCATCGTCCTTTAAAAAAGTAATTAGTTACAGTTACAAATTACTTGTCCGAAAAAGTAATTGAGTTAGTGACTCAGTTACTACATTGGCAAAGTAATTAGTTACTCAGCAAAGTAACTGACTTTTTCTTGGCTGGCGTATGACGACTCCCTAATTTTTCAGCTAAAATGTGGGTTTTGGGATATACTCACTGTATAAAATGACCCCTCACTGTGCCATCATACATGCCTTACTGTGCCATCTGTAACATGCCTCACTGTGCCATCTGTAACATGCCTCACTGTGCCATCTGTAACATGCCTCACTGACAGTGAGTGAGGCATGTTACAGGCACAGTGAGTGAGGCATGTTACAGGCACAGTGAGGCATGTTACAGGCACAGTGAGGCATGTTACAGGCACAGTGAGGCATGTTACAGGCACAGTGAGGCATGTTACAGGCACTGTGAGGCATGTGAGGCCTGTTATAGGCACAGTGAGGCATGTTACAGGCACAGTGAGTGAGGCATGTTACAGGCACAGTGAGTGAGGCATGTTACAGGCACAGTGAGTGAGGCATGTTACAGGCACAGTGAGTGAGGCATGTTACAGGCACAGTGAGTGAGGCATGTTACAGGCACAGTGAGTGAGGAATGTTACAGGCACAGTGAGGCATGTTACAGGCACAGTGAGGCATTTTACAGTCACTGTGCCATCATACATGCCTCACTGTGCCTGTAAAATGCCTCGACGATGATCTCCCTACCTTCTCCTGTTCTCCATATATCAGACGTCGGCGGCTATCCTCCATTATTCAAAAGTTGTGCCTCCTCCTCAGGCTGTGACCGTGATAGGCAGAACAGTAATTTTCCCAGCAGAGCCTCTGTTCAGCATTCCGCCTATCACGGATGTCCTCTCGTCCAAGGCCGAGGCTGAGGATGAGAAGGCATCCGTGATCGGCTGAACACTAAACAGAGGCTCTGCTGGGAAAATTAGTGTTCCGCCTATCACGGACGGAACAGTCAGAGGGGGAGGCGTGCTTTTTTAATAATGGATGGCCGCCGACGGTGACACACAGGTTCATGTGTAATTGCGGTAACGCCGCCCAAATAATGGGAACGGTGTTACCGCGAGGGGAAGAGTAATCTGGTAGATTACTGGTTACCCTCAAAAGGGGCATTGTTAGGTAACAGCGTTTATTTTAACGCCGTTACTTACAACACTGATGGGGAGATTTGATAAAAACGGACAGCATGTCCGTTTTCATCAGATCTCACCCAATCTGATCCACCATGGACGGATGGGGACGTATCAGCGGACATGTCTCCGTTGACATCCGACACTCCATAGGACTGCATGTAGCGGACGTTCAGATCCACTGTCAAAACTGACAGGTGGACCTGAACAATCCGATCATGTGAAAGGGGCCAAAAGGGTTCTCTTGGTGCATAATGAGTATGAAACAAAATAATTCTCTACTAAAACAAGCCATCATTTACTACAAAGGGAATTATTGATCTTGTTTATTGCATTTCTGGGTGGTCATCATGAACAAGTGGATGACCTCAGGAAATAACAAGTTACTGTAAAGTCATTGATTGCAATTAGATGAGCACTAAAGAGTTGTGTAAACTCATAGCTGTAAATGGATTCTTACGTATAAGGTTATGTAAATTGCAGAAATGACACAACACTTGCCCGAAAAAGAGGAAGCAAATATAGATTCAAAAATGACAGGCAATAGCAGACGTGTGGGAGTGTTATTACTTCAGTGTAGAAATTTCAGATTAAGTAGAACTTTTAATCATCATATTAAGTGACAGAAGGATATTTTTTTATAGGATAAAATGTATTCAAATCCTTTGAGGAAAAGGATGTTTCACAAACTCCTCCAAATTCCTAAGAACCTTCACTGGACCTCATTTATCAAAGCATCTTACTTAAGGGTTGTCTATATTGCCCCCCCCCCCCCCCCCCCCCCCCCAACTACTGACTGAGTTTCAGGCTTACTGGGGCTATACAGACACACATATTAGTAAATTAAATTTTGCAAGTAAAGTTGGTTGTGGAGACATGGTTGATCTCACAAAATAATGAATAAGATGGTTGGCTGTGACACTACCTCATCATCATAACTGCAGCAAACAATGCAGTCAAAGTTTTTTTTTTTATTGTTTAATAAAGACGGTTACAGGTTTGAAAAATGTGATCATAACAATTGTGAATAAACATCGTAAGGGGTCTGTTGTCTAATAGGGATGAGCTTTGTGTTTGGGTCGAACATGAGTTCGACTCGAACATTGGCTGTTCGCTCGTTCGCTGAACAGCGAACAATTTGGGGTGTTCGCGGCAAATTCGAAAAGCTGCAGAACACCCCTTAAAAGTCTATGGGAGAAATCTAAAGTGCTAATTTTAAAGGTTAATATGCAAGTTATTGTCATAAAAAGTGTTTGGGGACCCGGGTCCTGCCCCAGGGGACATGTATCAATGCAAAAATAAGATAATAAAAACTTCAGTTTTTTCGGGAGCACTGTTTATAACAGTGCCTGCACAAAATTACCTTTCTAAAGGAAAAAAAGTAATTTAAAACTACTCGCGGCTATAATGAATTGTCAGGTCCTGGCAATACAGATAAAAGTCATTGAAAGTCATGGAAAAATAAAATAAATGCGTGGGGGTCCCCCCCAAATTCAATTACCAGGCCCTTTAGGTCTGGTATAGATATTAAGGGGAACCCCATGTCAAAATAAAAAAAATGGCGTAGGGTTCCCCTCAAAAATTAATCCCACTGCATTTTTTTTTAAATTTCTTGAAGGGCCTGAAAGGGCCTGGCAATGGTATTTGGGGGACCCTCACGCATTTTTTTTCAATGACTTTTAAATACCGGTACTTTTATCTGTATTGCTGGGACCCAACAATTCATTATAGCCGCGAGTAGTTTCAAATTAATTTTTTCCTTTAGAAATGTCATTTTATGCAGAGACTGTTATGAACACGGGAAACATGCACTACTTTACAGACTATAGACACCCCCGGGTAAGAAATTTAAAGGAATATTTCACTTTTATTGTTTCACTTTAAGCATTAAAATCACTGCTTCTGAAAAACTTTTTTTGCATTGATACATGTCCCCTGAGGCAGGACCCGAGTCCCCAAACACGTTTTATGACAATAACTTGCATAATAACCTTTAAAATGATCACTTTTGATTTTTCATGTTCGCATCCCATAGACTTTAACTGTGTTTGCGTGTTCAATCTAATTTTTTGCCTGTTCGCATGTCCTGCTGCAAACCGAATCGGGGGGGGGGGGGGGGGGCGGGGGCGTTTGGCTCATCCCTATTATCTAATAGAAATGTGGAATGTGGAATAGAGCAAGGCTATGGGAGTGCATACCTTCCTCAGCTGTAATGAGCCAAATAAATGACAAGAATAATTCAGACCTGCAAAACCTGCTTTCCGTCATAATTTGTATTTACTATTTAGGAGTAAAGAAATATATAAGGGCTATGTAATAAAAACATCTTTTCCATTCTGAAGCTTCCCTCCAACCACTTTACATATTATTTTATGTATACTGTGATTCTGTACTTGCCAAATATGCTTATTTTATGTATACTGTGATTCTAAACTTGCTAAATAGCTTCCTTTACCTTACTGCAGTCCTGGTTTCATGTCCTCATTGTTCATTTTTGCTTTGAAGTTGCTGTAATTCTGCTCTGATCTCCACACCTTCCTGCTTGTCTGGCTCCTTATGAAAAATCTCATGGCAGCTTTTTACTGTGGTCCAAGCTGGCATTACTGTGTCTAAAACTCCTCAGAACTAATCAAATTCATTTTAAAAACAAAACACTGCCCTGGATTTGTTTGTTTTTGTTCTGTGTGTTTCTCTACTGCACAGAAACATGAAACCAGTTTAAACGTGAAACTAAACTGCAGGCACATTATATAATTGATTTTTATCTATTTTTAAAAGGAATCAGTTTGCTTTTATGTCTCTATACCCTGTAAACAGTCATTTAAGCAAAACAATTATTTTCCTTTAGTGAGCCTTTAAGTTACAAGCCTAGGCTTTTTACCAGACAAGAAACAGGAAGTGGGCTGTATACGGTATTTACTGGCAGAAATGTTTTACCATCCAAACCTAAAACACCAAGGGCAGAAGATTTAATAGATGAAAAGTTGAAAAAAGTACTGAAGGTCTGCTTTATGTAAGGATCGTAAGAAGAAAAAAAGGGGAGTTAAAGGGAAAGCAGGTTAGGGGGGTAGGGAGTGGAGGTGAGGATGGCTTATCCCCCAGGGGATATCATGTATGTTCTGTGAGGAGAGAATGAGGTCATTCATGTTGCTGATATCCTCAACTGTGCATAGTCAAACAGACCTGACCCTCGCACTGCACTCCCCTGTGCCTCTCAATCGATCAGGGGGCAATCCTCTGGCACTAAATCCACCCCCTAGGGCTTTCGATCGATCAATCACAGCGGCATTCCTCTCGCACTAAATTCACTCCCCTCTGCTTGCTCAGTGACATTATCTTATACTGCAGTAGAGGTGCGGGAAAGAGTATGAGGTGGCGGTGCACTGCTGAATCTGGGGTAGGCTGCTACCATGGCGGATTCTTTTCCTCCCTTCCGAACAGGAGACAGGTCCTAAGACCCGTCCTAAGACTCCCGGGCCAATAAGGTCTCAGGAGCTGCTTCCTGATTGGCTGGGAGGAGAAGCAGGAAGACATTAGTGAATATTAATTAGCTAATATCACACAAGTGGGTGAGCTCGGGGCACAGTGCTCTTTTTGAAGCCAATTACTGCCTCCGGCTCTAATCACATGCTTAAAAAAAAACATAGAAATTAGGGTTGCACCGATACTAGCCATTTTCGCGAGTATCGGTACTCGTAAAAATGCTCCAATACCGTAAACCAATACCGGAAGTGACATCACTAGGGAGTGGCCCAGCTCCTCCTCCCCTCCAGACAGTGACATCCCTGCCTCCACCTCCCAGTGGCATCACAAGATGCAGTCCCGCCAGTCCGTGCTAACAGCCCACCAGCCTTGTCTCCTCGCTGCATACCTCCCTCCTCCAGCTCTGACTCCGGGCTCTCCCTGGCTGGATCCTGAGGCTCTGTGTGTATCCTGTTGCACTGAGCAACAGGGCTCTCTCCCTCCTCCGTGTGCGGTCCGGCCAGCTCCTCTACCACGAGACACAGAAGATGTGGCCAGATCATTGGGGGATTTCAGTTGTGGCCCCCTGCCATGGACATTGTGGCCGCTGAGCTTCTCTTTAATTTCTGCACTCAGGGCTGGGACAACAGGCTGAGGGCAGGAGAACTGTCAGCGGCAGAGAGGAGGAGGTGTGGGTTCTCTCCCATCCTGTTAGTGGAGTGCTCCTCTATAGAGTTCCTGTACCATGCCTGCAGTCTCTGGCTGTCTCTTGTACCATGCAGTTTCTGGCAGTCCCAGGCTGTCTCTTGTACCATGCCTGCAGTCTCTGGCTGTCTCTTGTACCATGCAGTCTCTGGCTGTCTCCTGTACCATGCCTGCAGTCTCTGGCTGTCTCCTGTACCATGCCTGCAGTCTCTGGCTGTCTCCTGTGCCATGCCTGCAGTCTCTGGCTGTCTCCTGTATGAGACCTGCAATCTCTAAATTTCTCCTGTACCATGCCTGCAGTCTCTGACAGTCTCCTGTACCATGCCTGCAGTCTCTGACGGTCTCCTGTACCACAAGGTCTCTGGCTGTCTTTTGTACCATGCCTGCAGTCACTGGCTGTCTCCTGTACCATGCCTGCAGTCTCTGGCTGTCTCCTGTACCATGCCTGCAGTCTCTGACTTTCTCCTGTACCATGCTTGCAGTCTATGGCTGTCTCATGTAACATGCCTGCAGTCTCTGTTGTCACTTCTGCCTGTTGTCTCCTCCTTCCCTCTACCAGGTGTCACCTCTGCCCCATGTTTCCCAATAACCATCCTATCCCCATCCTCTCTCCCCCCCCCCCCCCAGCAATCACAGCATTTCCTATCCCAACTCTCCCACCCCACAATCCTTATTTCACCCCACCCTCAACTACTTTGCCCTCACTTACCCTCTACACCCACCCTGCCATCACCCAACTCCATAACAACAACCCCCCCCCCCCCACCCCCACAGCCACCTCCCAAACCACCCCTCTTCCTAGGTGATAGGTATCGGTAATTGGTATCAGCGAGTACCAGTGTATCGGTACTCATACACTGTGTTAAAAAAAATGGTATCGGTGCATCCTTAATAGAAATCCATTCATCCAGCGCCCTGCAGGGAATTTAGGGGCCGGACACATGGATTGGGGGCGGCGCCTCTAATGGATTGGGAGCCACTAAGTACAAGTAAAGGATTTTAGGGTGGAATGATAACAGTACGGTGCTTCATTATCGGCCACTTAAGCACCCAGCATTATCACCTGGGGATGGGCAGAGTCCACAAAGAGGCTGAACTTTTTTTGATCCAAATAAAATATGTTTGTGGTATAATAATGTAGCACCCTGCTCCTGTTGAACAGGCGCTGCTTTAAATTTAGTGGGGGTCTGAGCTGTTATTTGGCTCAGATAAAAGTGATTGGGGGCAATTTAGCCTCTGTTTCAGCGGTAACCTCTATTGTTCGCCTGGGGGTGTCATTACCACCCCAAGCCAAGGGTGGCAGCAGCAAGGTCAAGGTGTATTGGGTATTCCCCTCGGCAGCGAATCAGTGGGAGTGGTTGCTTGCTGTGGATGCCGGGGAGGGGTACTTAAGTGACGGATGCCATTAGGTCGTCGTCTGTTGTCCCACACGCCTCATGGCCCGCCTGCCCTGAATCCTGGTTCTGGGACCACGTTGGCCCGGGCTGTGACTTAATTTGTAGGCCCAGTAGTCTGGCTGGGGCCTGCCTTGCAAAGGTGATCCTGAGCTGTCCCTCCTGTGAGAGGAAGCCATTTGATGAAGGAAGCCAGGGGAGAACCTATCCTGGAGAGGGCCATGCAAACGGCTGGTACCTTGGGAAAAGGCCTGAAAACTTCATTAAACGATGCACCGCGCACCGAGAGGCTTAACAGTGTCGCCTGTCAGGACCGAAAGTTCTACTAAAGCTAAGCTGGAGAGATCGGGGTGCTGAATCCAGTGGGAGAGGATTCCAGACCAAAGTGTCTCCTCATAAAAGAAGGTCTGTGGTAGACACTGTACTTTACTTTGTGCGCTATCTTGGTTGCTAGGCCAGTGAGAGGGACCTATCCGGGTGAGCAATACCCACTCTGGCTAGAGTGGCGAGGAGAACTGTTTGCTGGAAGCAGGAGTGTTTCCCTATTTGTAATTATGCACCTGAACCTACCTACCCTTCATCCTTATTTTCTAAAGTTCTGCAAAATAAATCCCAGAAAAAGAAGTGCATTTGTGAACATTGAAATTCTTTAGACTCTCCTTTCACCCTGGACAGCGAGAACATAGAGGTAACGTGCCACCCAAAAATAACCAGCAGCTCCTTCGGGGGGAAGTGTATACAATAATATAAAAATAAAGATAAGAAAAATACTTTCAAAGGTCCTCTTGGTGCATAATGATTATGAAACAAACTAATTCTCTACTAAAACAAGCCATCATTTAGTACAAAGGGAATTATTGATCTAGTTTATTGCATTTCTGGGTGGTCATCATGAACGACCTCAGGAAAAAACATATTACTGTAAAGTCATTGATTGCAATTAGATGAGCACTAAAGAGTTGTGTAAACTCATAGCTGTAAATGGATTCTTAGTATAAGGTTATGTAAATTGCAGAAATAACACAACACTTGCCCGAAAAAGAGGAAGCAAATATAGATTAAAAAATAATAGCAGGCTTGTGAGGGTGTTATTACTTCAGGGTAAAAGTTTCAGGTTAAATAGAACTTTTAATCATCATATTAAGTGACAGAAGGATATTGTTTCATATTTTTTACAGGCCATTCCCCTTCATTTCCATCTTATAATGCACTTCCTGTCCCTGGGTGGATACGCTCACTCATTCACTGTATCTATGAAGGGATAATGTGGTTATGACGTTGCCACATACACTAAAAATATCTTCTGTATGTAGCGCTTGTGTACTTTATGGCAGGGCTCAAAATTTCAGCCACTGAGCTACTAGCCAGGTCTCAAGAGTTACTCGCCACCAGTTGCCCCACCTAATTCATACACTGCCCCGTGCCTAATTGCGCTTCTAAACACACCCTTGTAAATTATCTCATGGAATACTGCTCTGCCTGTGCGCGCCTCACCAGACTACTTTTCCCAAGCATGCACCTTTCCTCTTCGGCCACCAATCGCATCAGGGCTCTAAGTGTAGGCACAGATTGGAGGGAGATTGGTCATGCAGCCCTGTCATCACTCTCCCCAGCTTGAATCCACTCGCCAAATGCTAGCAGGCAAGTGGAAATTTTGAGGGCTGCTTTATGGTACTGGTGCTAGTTAAATGTAAGGGTAGATCAGAGTGTAGTTGAACTCTGATCCAGATTGTTAAGTGTAAAACAGGATCTCTGTCTCAGCTTGGCTGTGCTGTGGGCTTATTCTGTTGTACTGGGGTGTTCTTTCAGCCCCGGTGCTACAGGTGTCAGCAGTGGAGTCAAGGTTTGGGTGCTCTTTCCCAGCAGTCAATCAGGAGGGTTTGTCCACGCTGTGCATGCTGTGAGGGGTATTTATGAGGCAGACACCATTGGTTCTGGGTCTTTAGGGTGACCACATCACCACATCACGGCGCCCCAGGATATATGGCCTACCTGGCCGGGGTGTGCGTGCCACGCGGTGTTCCTGGTTCCGGGACCATGCTGGCCCGGAGCATCTGAACAGCGACGGGGACCCAGTGAGTGACTGGGTTCCCACTTCTGAAGATCCCAAGCTGTACTCCTGTTCGGTGGGGAGTCAGTCTGAGGAGTGCCATTGAGAGGCTGATGGTCCAAAAGGGCCTGGACAAACCACCGGTGATCATGGCAGCCGGACACTGAAGGATTGATCCCCTGTCAGTCAGTACCTGAGAGACAAGTTGAAGGAGATCCAGGCGTAATTTATCCAAGGAGGGATATCTACAAGAATTCAATCCAGAGAGGGCCTGTGGCAGAAGTGTCTTTCTGAGGCTCACTGAGGGAGGTCTGTGGCAGAGACTATTTCCTCAAGTTCAAATTCACCAAGGAGGTTCTGTGGCAGAGACTTTATCCTAAATTGTCCAAGTGATACTCCGGCTGTCAGGTCAGTGAGAGAGGCCCGTCCGGGTACACTAAACCCATTCCTGCGGGAGTGGCGCAGAGAAGTGTTACGCCTGGGAGCAGGACTGTTTCCCTATCACTACGCCCGAATCTGATTTTCTCCTTTCTTCTTCAACTTTACTTTCCTCACCACAAGTTATTGTTTTTACCCGGCTGGGTAATAAAGAGCACAGCAAAGAGCACCTGTCTTGCACATTCCTTTACTTCTACTATATGCAATACGCATCATTCACCCCTAGGAATTTGGAGGAGCCAAGAGGTAATGTGCCGCCCAAAAATCCAGCAGCTCCTCCGGGGGTAGTGCTACATATAAAATTAGGGGTATCTTCAGATCACCAGGTTTTTGGGGCCATTATTTTAGAACGTTAACAAGGATGCTGGAAAGATCTTTTTGTTGAATTTTATCTAACATTACCACATTCTTTTTGGGGGGTTTAGAATATAAAAAAGCAAACATATGATTCTTCTGACAATGCAGTCCATATTTTCTCCTCCAATAGATGTTTTTAATGTTATAGGAAGACCAAGAATCCATATATGAGCAGTAGAACGTCACCCTGAAACATCACTGCAATGACAACTATAAAAATATGCATTTATCACACAGCTCCACAGCAAGGATTACTGTCATAGTGAATCCCCCTGGGAAGGACATATCATCCAGGCGGATAGGAATCTGTACTTGTCACTATGAATTAATTTCTCTTGGACAGGAGAAAGATCCGCGGAAAGTATTTTGGTTTTACTTGCGTTAATAGATTACTGACATTTTAGGTGATGACGGTGCAGTCATCACATAGTCTTGGGTTTAATCATTCTCTATTTAAGGTGAACCTGTTCTCTCCCTACAACAAAATGTCATTTTATATTTAATATCATTTTGTATTTAATATTTAAGTACCGTATATACTCGAGTATAAGCCGACTCGAATGTAAGCCGAGGCACCAAATTTTACCACAAAAAAAGTTTAAGCCTAGGGTGTCCATCTGCATGCCTCACTGTGCCTCAATGTGCCTCACTTTGCCTCACTGTGTCCATGCCTCACTGTGTCCATGCCTCACTGTGCCCATGCCTCACTGTGCCCAGTGGCGGACTGACCATTTGGGCACTTGGGCACTGCCTGAGGGCCCCATGCCACTAGGGTGCCTGATCAGGGTTGCCAGTCTCAGTAAAACCAGGGCAGTATGTAAAAATCTGTGTTTTTTTTTTTTTTACATTTGTCCCTGAAATGTCCCTTAACAACATCCTTTTAGTCTAAAAATCCCAAGATCATAGCCACCTCTCCAGTACATTCTCAGTGTGTGTATGTATTCTGTGTGTATACTGCGTGTCTGTGTGTATACTGTATATGCATACTGTATGCGTGTGTATATATACAGTAATGTGTGGCCCCATAATTTATTGCCCGGGAACCCCATAATCTCCTATTGGCCGGGGGCCTCATGAGTTGTCAGTCCACCCCTGACTGTGCCCATGCCTCTCACTGTGTCCATGCCTCACTGTGCCCATGCCTCACTGTGCCCATGCCTCACTGTGCCCATGCCTCACTGTGTCCATGCCTCACTGTGTCCATGCCTTACTGTGCCCATGCCTCACTGTGTCCATGACTAGACTTACGTTTAACATGGGAGTATATAGAAGCAGGGCCGTCTCTACCATAGGGCAAACAGGGGCAGCTGCCCAGGGCCCTGTCACTGTTGGGGGCCCAAAGCAACCCCCTTTGAAAAAAAAAAAATTTTTTTTTTTTTTTTTTTTTTTAGGGGTCCAGTGGTCCGGAGGTCCCCAGGGGCCCGGAGGCCCACAGGGCCCAAGATGGCAACCCCCCCTTTTTTTTATTTTTTTTAAATAAAAAAATATTTATTTTATATATTTTTATTTAATTTTTTATTAAACGGTCAATTTTTTAAAATATATTAAAAAAATTTATTAAAGGGCCATTTTTTTAGGGGTCCACAGGGACCCAGAGGCCCCCAGATGACAACCCCCTTTTTTAATTTATTTTTAAATAAAAATATATATTTATTTATTTTATATATTTTTATTTAATTTTTTATTAAAGGGCCAATTTTTTTTTAGAGGTCTGGAGGTCCCCAGGGGCCCGTAGTTCCCCAGGGCCCTGGATGATGACACCCCTTTTTTATAAAAAAAAAAACTTTTTTATATATTTATTTTAATATATATATATATATATATATATATATATATATATATATATATATTTATATACATATTATACAATATAAATGTTATTATTATTAAAGGACCCAGAGGTCCCCAGGGCCCTGGATGGCAACCCCCCTTTTTTTTAAATGTTTTTTATATTTTATTTCTATATATATATATATATATATATATATATATATATATATATATATATAAAATAAATATAATTAAAGGGCTCAGAGGTCCCCAGGGCCCCATGTGGCAAACACCCTTTGTTATTTTTTTTATAAATGTTTATTTTTTTTATTTTTGTTTATATTTTTTTTTATTAAAGGGCCCAGAGGTTCCCAGGGCCCTGGATGGCAACCCCACTTTTTTTTTATAAGTGTTTATTTTTAATATATTTTTTTATTTTATTTTTTTATTAAAGGGTCCAGAGGTCCCGGATGGCAACCCCCCTTTTTTTGTAGTTTATTTTTATAAAAAAAATAAAAATTATTAAAGGGCCCAGAGGTCCCCAGATGGCAACCCCCTTTTTAAAAAAAAAAATATATTTTTTATATATATTTTTTATTTCTTTTTTTCTTTTAATTAAAGGGCCCAGAGGTCCCCAGGGCCCCGGATGGCTACACCCCTTTTTTTATATATATTTTTATTTATTAAATCTTTTTTTTGTAAAGGGCCTCCCGCTTCTAAATTCGCGGCAGCCCCGCCCCCCCCCCGCATCTCAATTTAAGGGGGCAGCACCCCCCCCGTTCTCTGCTCCAGGGGGCCCATGCCTGAAGCTGTGTAAGGGGCCCCATAATTCCTGATGGTGGCCCTGCCGCCCGTTAAGCCCCTGTGCTGCCCACAAATCAGGCTGAAAATCATCAGCGGCACGCAGCCAGGTGACAGTACTGCTTCCCTTCCCAGTGTTTTAAAATGTACAGAACCCCTGGCTTCCCATTAGACATGCACTTCTCCCTTCCTGCCACTGGGTGCTGCTTGTATATAAAAGTGAATTAGAATGTGATTTTATAACATCCCCAGTTTGCTCTTCCCGAGGCTGACTTCTTCATGTCCTGCTCTTCAATGTATGTCACTGTTTGCTAATCTATATTGTAAATAGAGGTTTTCTGTAGAGTGTGCCCAAAATCTTTATAATATTTGATGATTCACTGCAGGTCTGGTCAGTGTTTTAAAAAGTTCCTGTATTTTACACATGGCATGGAATGGGGTCACAGCACTGTCTGTCCATTTTGCTTTAGCACCATGGGACCCCAGGCCATGCCATGTGTAAAATAGAGGAACTCTTTAAATCACAGACCAGACCTGCAGTCCAGGCTGAGTAAGGCCTCAGAGCACATGGCATTACTGTCTTTATTTAACTGCTTGATGGGCTTATTTTGGGCCTGACTGGTTCACATGTATGTGTTTTGGCGGCCCACATTTGTGCAGGCACAGCAGCCCATTCATTTGATGCCTCATGTAATAGGCTGAGCACACAGCACACCTATGCCCATCAAGCAATGAAATACAGCACTGTCTGTCCATTCTGCTGCCTGCTGTGACTTATCTGCAGTTCCCGCACTGTCAAACTCGCAGCATTTTTAGATGTTTAGGTCACGCTTTTAAAAACACAGTGCGTTTGTGTGTGCAAGAACTGCAGGTAAGTAGCATGGTGCAAGAACTGCAGGTAAGTAGCATGGTGCAAAAGCAGAATGGATTTCAAGGCAACTGATTTTTAAAATGCTGAATGCACCTTTTTTCTGCAGGAAACAAAGGCATGGCAGCCCATTCAAATCAATGCTGTGCCTGCACAAATGAGGGCCGCCAAAACACATACATGTGAACCAGCCAGGCCCAAAATAAGCTAAAGGGGGGGCCCAAAAAAAATGTTTGCCCAGGGCCCAAACCATATTAAAGACGGCCCTGTATAGAAGGGGTGCCCAGTTTTGAAAAATCTGTGTTGCCCGGCCATAGGTCCCCCAGACAGCAAACTTTGCACACTTGTAGAGGAGAACTGGGGCCACGTGTGCCAGGTTTGGCCAGTACCGGGTCACCAAAGTCCGGGAGATCAGGCGCAAAAGTATAAGCAGAGGGGGGCATTATCAGCACCAAAAAAATGTGCTTATACTCAAGCAGATGGACAATTTATACTATATGTATGAATTATTAACAATGTTGTCTTTCCTCAATGTAGATGATCAAAAAGAGAAACTTTCCAACTTTTACTTCTTTATACTAAAACTTCTGCACAAGGATGCTAATAACTGGCAAGACAAAAGAGTTAGTGGTGACACAAGGCAATATTATTGGGCACACAAGGCCATTGTAGACTTAATCTGAGGATAATTTAGCACATGAGACGCCATCAATAATAGAAGGTTACATACATGTTCATACGTGACATTTCTAGAATTTCTCTCATGTATTCAGTCACTGTAGGATCTGTTTTGCCTTGCATAATATGGAAGCTTGCCTCAGGTTTATAATGTTCAGCTTGGTTATATTTGGGCATTACAGATGAGTAAACTTTAAAAAAAGCACAAAAAAAAAAAAAAAAACAGATCGAATGTAATGCATCCAACCTTTAACTGTGTCCTTGAAAATGTAACAGCATTTAATGAGTAGTTCTAGGCAAGTAGTGATAGCATTCATTGAGCTAATAATGGCATATAATTATAGATTAATTTAAAGTGATATTACATTTTAAAAATGTTTAAATAAAAATAAAAAAACATGATGGGCCAGATTCACAGAGCGATTACGCCTGCGCAACTGCTGTTGCGCGTGCGTAAGTCTAAATGTGCGCGTGCGTATAGTTGGACGCGATTCACAAAACAATATACGCCAGAAATCTACGTTTTTTGGTCCGGCGTAATTGAATTAGACATTCGCTTCCCTTCGCGCAAAACTGCGCTAGACACACCATTGATTTGCTAGTCAAATATGCTAATGAGGGAGTTACGGGGATTCACAAAAAAACGCAGTTGCTGCGCAGGCTACGCGATGTGCGCAACTGCAAAATGTCCTGTCTAAAGTTAGAGGACCTAAAAGCTGGTCTAAATTTTGAAAAAAAGTCTAAGGGCCAGATTCTCAGCGGCGCTACGCCTGCGTAAATGTATATGCGCGGCGTAATAGTAAATGTGCGCCTGCGTATCGATGCGCGGTAAACACAGAACCACATACGCGCGATTTTTTTTTCCGTCTGGGCGGCGAAAATGCATTAAGCTAGCGCGGCGTAGGCGCATAGTTACGCATCAAAAATATTCAGTTCCCATTGAATTAGCATGCAAATATGCAAATGAGGGAGATGCGCGTATTCCCGAAAGTACGCGCGTCCGGCGTTGGCTACTCGTGGTGCGCGTAACTCGAAAGCCTTGAGTAAACATACCCCTCATAAAAGCACGGGTAACTTTGCTCAAGGCCGTGTGCAAGTCAGCTGGAGAGCAACTACAGCAGCACCGTAACGGACTAGCTGAGCAATCACACTTACTGGACAAGACATTCATATGCCAATGATGCCAGGGCCAGCCATGGTCTTATCAATACTAAGGTATGCAGAGGAAGAGGAGCATAGAAGGAGGAGGAGGAGGACGGGGGCACGTGAGAGGATCTACCGAGCGCGCATGAGCCTCTTTGGCATGGGTGATGAGGAGGTGTATCGCATCTTCAGATTCAGCCCTGCTGCCATCCTGGAAATAACCACAGCCCTGCAGGATGACATCACCAGCCAGACATACCGCTCACGTGCACTGCAGCCACTGGTGAAGGTCCTGGCAACACTCCATTTCCTGGCCAGTGGATCATTCCAGCGTACAAGTGGAGTGGTGGCTGGGATGTCACAAACCAGCATAAGCAGATGTCTGCACCAGGTTGTCCCCGCAATCCTCAGACGCATGTCCAACCAGTTCATCAGACCCACCACTGTGCACCTGCGGCAGAAGGCAATGACAGATTTCTACAGAATTGACGGATTCCCACGCACCATCGGGGCCATTGATTGCACACATGTGGCACTCCAGCCCCCCAGTGCCACAGAGCACATATACCGCAATCGGAAGCATTGGCATTCCATCAACGTACAGGTGATAGCCGATGCCAAATACCTCATATGGCACGTCCGTGCCAAAGACCCTGGGTCCAGCCATGACAGCTACATCTACCGTCAAAGCAACATCCCCGAAGATTTTGAGCAGGACATGTATGGGGACAGCTGGCTGGTTGGTGAGTGACATGGGTGGCAGCCATGACTATCCCCTCCCATGATGCACAACAGAAGTGGCACATGCATGACTACCATCCTCCTGTGTTTTCCCTTACAGGTGACTCTGCATATACACTGGGACCCCATCTCATGACTCCTTTCCGGAACCCCCAAACCAGAGGAGAGAGAAGATACAATGAAGCACACATCAAAACCCGTGCAGTGGTGGAGCGCACATTTGGCCTCCTGAAGTCCCGTTTCCGCTGCCTGGATAAGTCTGGGGGGGCCCTATTGTATTCCCCCAACTTTGTCGGTCAGATCATTGGTGCATGTTGTATTCTGCACAACTTTGCCATGCGAAAGGGCCTGCATATTGCCCTACGTGATGACCTGACCCCCCAACCACACAGCCCCCCCCCGCCAGAGGAGACCCCGTCAGCTGATGGAAGAGCAGTCAGGAGTGTCCTCGTGTTACGAATCTTTGACCTTTAAACACACACATACAGCATGGCACACAGACAATGCACGCGTGTACACCACTGATGTCCCTAGATCACACACACCACATGCACATCGCATTGGATTAGCCCAAGTCCAGCATGTCGGACTTGGGAGCAGCAACGCCACGTCAAGGCCCCAATGATGTTGCTGTCCATTCATACACCTTTCACACATCATTCATACAGCCGTGGGGTTAACTTCACCACCACGGCCGAGGGTGACACCCCTTACTTTCAGGAGTGCCACCCTCTCACATTCACACACCATTCACACTGCACCGTGTGCAGTATCCAAAAATATATAAAAAAAGCTCTTATCCAGAGCATAACAAAAAATAAATAAGCTCTTATCTAGAGCATAACAAAAAATAAATAAGCTCTTATCCAGAGCATAATACTAAAGAAAACTCAAATTAATGGGCCTGGCGGGGGCTCTGCCTGGTGCCACGGGTCCTGCCCCTCACTTGCCTGGGGGCAGCCCTAGATGGGGGGGGGGGGAGCAGGTTGAGGAGGAACATCCCCACGTCCCTCCCTGGCTGCCTGCATGCCCTCCAGGGCAACCGCTATGCGGGTCTGCACAGCAGTCTGCGCCTCGATAGCAAGGCGCAGGGCCTGAACCTCCCCCACAAGTTCTGAGGTGTTTTCCTGCAGCTCCCCCAAGCTGGTCAGCGTTGCTGCGCTGTTAACAGCAACATCCTGGATGGCATCTGTTATATTGTCCGAGGATGCCAGGCTGTCGGCCAGGCGCCTCATCTCCTCCACGACCTCGGCCAGGTGTTTATTTTGCTGGTCCTGCTGTCTGACCAGCTGTTCCGGCAGGACCTGGGATACACCCCTGGTCTTTGACGTTGCCTTGCGGGGAGTGGCAGGGGACCGGGCATAAGGGGAGGATGTTGAGGGGCCGGAGATGAGGGGGGGGGAAAGAGAGGGACTGGAGAGGTTGGAGGGGGACACTGAGGGGTTTGCTACAGGTAGAGGAATAGCCTGGGCTGGTCCGGCCAACCCACCATCCTCCTCCACAACAACATAGAGGGCCTGGTCCTGGACTACCACACCCTCCTCAACCACCTCCTCCGTTGAGGTGTGCCCACTTCCCTCCAAGTCCTGTTCCAGGGGGGCAGCCAGAGGGACTGTATCTTCAGGGGATGGATCCTGATGGGCCCTGGCATCAACAGATGGCCCCGCTCCCTCCTGCACATCTGTGGATGACACAAAAGATGCCCATGTTGGTGGAGCCACACACTTGGCACATGTTCCCTTCCACCCCCATACATGTACACAACAGATAGAATAGAAAACACACTTACCTGTCCTCACGGCTGGCTTCTGGGACTCATAGCCCCCAACTCCCTCTACCTGCTCCGTCTGCAGGCAGCGGGCAACCACCTTCTCCTCCTCAGTCAGGCGGACAGGGCAGGGTGGGCCCCCTCCAGTGCCCCTGGCATGCCGAGCTATGGCAGCCAGCTTGCCCTTCACATGACGCCGCAGGTCATTCATTTTCTTTTGAATGTCCTGCGGTGTCCGGACCTCATGAGAGAGGGCATTGACCTGGCACGCCACCCTCATTAATATCTGATCCCTCCGGGACTTGCTGGTCCGGGCACTGTCAGCACCATGGAGCCGCGAGTCATACTTCTCCATGGCCCGTATGACAATGGCCCTCTCCTCTGGGGAGAAATTCTTCTTCCTCCTCTCCTTAACAGCAGTTGCCATCTTGTCCAGCACAAACTTTCGCCGTCACTCTCTAAAAAATGGGAGACGTTTGCGCTGCACGGGCGCATGTGTGGGCGCATTATATACCCTGCGCCGGCGCATCGTAGGGAGGCTTTGCGCATGCGCAGAAGGCATCCACGTCACGGCGCGGGTCAACCACGTCATGGCGCGGGTCATCCATGTCACGGCGCATGCTCCGTTCGTCCCGGCCTGCATTTGCATGGGGTCACGCTTCATTATAATGCAACACGCCCACTTCCCTCCTACTTTGGAGTTGCGCCGGATTACGCCCATGATTTTACGCGACGCAGGCGCATCTTGGAGCGCATTTACTTAGGGAATACGGTACTTGCCACTCCGTGTTACGTCGGCGTAGTGCATCTGAGATGCGCAACGCCTGCATAATTAGCCGCGCATCTACGAGAATCTGGCCCTGATTGTCAGATAAAGCAACACTGTTAGTGAGGAGTTCAGCAGTCACACGTGTTGCCCAACAATCTGTATGCCAACATGCCAGGGGCATCGTCGCGCATAGCTATACTACTGACTTTAGATGAACAAAGAAGGATGAGGGCACGGAGGATGGCACTAAGGAGGGCACGGGAGATGTTTTTTTTTTTTTTTATTTGCTTACATAATATTTACAATTTAAATTAATCTAATACAATATTCTTATCTGATACAAGCCCCTCACTCTTCACTTGATATATCACACACGCATAGACATCTTTGGCATGAGTGATTCTGAGGTGTCTCGCATCTTCAGATTCCCCCCTCATGCCATCATGGAATTACCACAACCCTGCAGGAGGACATCAGCAGCCCAACACATGGCACCACCCATGACACCCATGACAGCTACATATACAATCAGAGCCCCATCCCCACAGATTTCGAACAGAACATGTATGGGGACAGCTGGCTGGTTGGTGAGTGACATGGGAGTCAGGCATGACTATCCCCTCCCGTGATGCACACCTCACAAGTGGCACATGCATGACTAACATCCTCCTGTCTTTTCCCTTCAAGGTGACTCTGCATATGCACTGGGACCCCATCTCATGACCCCATCTCATGCCAGCTCACATTATGCATCTTTGCACGTTAAACACACACATTAATCATGGCACAATGAGAATGCATGCATGCACACCACTATGGTCCCTAGCACACACACCCCACATCCTCATCACATTGGATTGGCACCAGTCCACCATGCAGGACTTGTGAGCTGCAACGCCACGCCACGGCTCCAATTATGTGACTGTACATTCATACACCATTCACACAGACCTGGGGATCACTTCTCCACCACAAATGAGGGTGACACCCCTTTTCCCGCAGGAATATCACCCCCACATTCCAAAATCATACACAAACAGAACCAAAAAAATTAAATAAATGACGAGCAAAAATAAAAAATGCCCAGCAAAAATATAATGTAAATAAAAAATGCCCAGCAAAAATATAATTTAAACAAAATAACAACAAAGAAAACACATAAAAGACAAAAATCACTCTGCAAAACAGTCCCCAAATATCTCAAAGACACAAACAAACAAAAGCACCTTGCTGTATAGGGAGGGATACAAAGGGATGTATTTTTGCAAAGGAAGTGCATTTGTGTGTGTATATTTATGCTGTCTGCGTAGTTCATAAAGTTGCCCTAGTCCATTTCCAATTTCACTGATTGCGCCGCTCCCGAGTTGTGAGCATGCGCACAACGGAGCTGACATGGTTTCCTTCACGCGCGCATGCGCGAGTCGGCCGGCCCTTCATTTGCATGGGGTCACGGCTCATTTCAATGTAACACGCCCACGTCCCTCCCAATTTGTATTACTCCTCCTTACGCCTCCGGAAAAAACCTTACGTTTGCGCAAGCTCTTGCGTAAAAGCTACGTGAATCGCCGGATTACGCGGCTAGATTGCGCAAGTCTAACGGAAAAGTGGTGCGCTACGCCGGAATGATAATGCGCCGATCTACGTGAATCTGCCCCGATATATTTACCTTCTCTGTGCAACGATATTGCACAGAGCAGTCACTTACCTCTAATTGTCTTCTGCTCTCCAATCCTCCTCCTTTCCTAATGCCCCATGTGCTGAGGGGGCACCCGTGGAAGCATGGTCCTAAGCTGGGCTGTGTGTGTCCATGGACCCACACAGAGCAGCTGTACACCTCCCACTCTTTTCTTACTTCAGCAGAAGCCTATGGCTCTCACTGCCCTCAATGTAGCCTGTGAACCCAGGAAGAGAGGAGAGCGGGCATCCAGCAGGGAAACATGAGTAGTGACAAGTAGTGAGATGTTTTTACCCTAATACAGAGAATGCATTAAGGCAGTGTTTCTCAACTCCAGTCCTCAAGGCCCCCCAACAGGTCAGGTTTTCAGGATTTCCATTATGTTGCATAGGTGATTTGATCAGTTTCACTGCTTTAGTAATTCCCACAGCCTTTTGTTCTGAGGGAAATCCTGAAAACATGACCTGTTGGGGGGGCTTGAGGACTGGAATTGAGAAACACTGCATTAAAGCGGAGTTCCACCCTTAAAACCACTTTGTTTCATCCCATCTAGCATACTGGCGTCAGCGCCAGTATGCTGTTTTTTTTATTTTTATTCCATGTACTTACTTTATAATCGATCATGTAATTTTGGG
This sequence comes from Rana kukunoris, assembly GCA_029574335.1. Taxonomy (NCBI): domain Eukaryota; kingdom Metazoa; phylum Chordata; class Amphibia; order Anura; family Ranidae; genus Rana; species Rana kukunoris. The sequence continues at coordinate 143,009,401 of CM056055.1, forward strand.
CGCACCGCGGTATGTCGCCGCTATAAGGCGTCACGCCTTCCGGAAACAGCCGATTAGCGTTCGGCTCTTCTCGGCGCCTGCGCACAGACCCAGGAGATGACTGCGCAGGTGCGGTAAATAGCCGGTCCTAGTTCGGCTTTTTTCGGAGGGCGTGACGCGGCTATATACGGCGCCTGCGCAGTCAGCTCCTGGGTCTGTGTGCAGGCGCCGAGAAGAGCCGAATGCTAATCGGCTGTTTCCGGAAGGCGTGACGCCTTATAGCAGCGACGCCCAAAATTACATGATCGATTATAAAGTAAGTACATGGAATAAAAAATAAAAAAAAACAGCATACTGGCGCTGACGCCAGTATGCTGGATGGGATGAAACAAAGTGGTTTTAGGGTGGAACTCCGCTTTAAGGTGATATTAAAGTCTTGTTTTTTTGTTAAAAATAACAAAATGTTATATTAACCTGCTCTGTGCAGTGGTTTTGCACAGGGCAGCCCAGATCCTCCTTTTCTCGGGTCCCTCTTTGGTGCTCCTGGCCCCTCCCTCCTGTTGAGTGTTGAGTGCTCCCACAGCAAGCCGTACGTCGGTGCGCAGGCGCCGTATAGAGCCGAACCAACGTTCGGGTTCTTTCGGCATCTTGTGACGCGCAGTATGCGCCGATCGGAAGCACGTCAATCACAGCCTGTGATTAGGAAAGCCCACTCCCCGCGGAGAAGCCGGGGGTGAAAATAGCCCTAAAAAGGTATGTACAAAAAAAAAAAAACAGCATGCTGTCGGTCTCATAGGCCAGCTCCGTGTAATGTTAGAATTTTTTTTTAGGGTGAACCTCCGCTTTAAGTGGGAAGATCAGGAAAAAAACTTTCAACAGCCCTCTGCGTATAACACGCAGGCACAGTTTACCCACTATTTTCAGGGTAAAAAGTGAGTGTTATGCGCCAATAAATACAGTATATGTCGAGTCCTATCAAGAAAGGACTTCTGTATGTATGATCTTTTATTATATATTCAGTAAAAATCAATGGACATGTGTAAAGACACATTTAGAAACAAATCCCAAAGGTTCCATTATCCAATCAGGGAGATTAGAAAAATAAGACACATAAAGCATGTGCTAATAACATTTCAGGAAATGTTTGTGTCTCCAGAGTGGTTTTCTTAATTTGGTTGTAATTCCTTCCAATAACAACACACCCCTCTGGTTCCTGTTGCAGAGTTTATGTAATCTGGTTTACTCAGACAGCAGTGATATAACCTCGTCACATGTGGTGTTCACACTGTACAGCATATTCCTGGAGCTGCAGATCCACCCACGCTAAACATCCCTAATGTTAAACTGGCCATAGACGGATCGAAATTTGGCAGGTTCAGCAGGGACCGGCTGAATTTCTATCAGTGTGTGTGCGGTAGGGTGACCACATGTCGCGGATTGCCCGGGACAGTCCCGCATTTTGCAGGTCTGTCCCGGGCACATTCATTTCAGGACAATACAGTGTCCCAGAATGAAACTGACACAGCTACCCCCCAAGGGCCAATCTGATGCCCCCCAAAATGGCCTGCAATATCACCGCTTTACTTACTGACAGTACTTGTCCTGGCGGGATTGCTTGGAGGAGCACAATTCTTCCCCTGCTTGTGATTGGAGAAATCATAAATCCTGCCTCTTGTGTCCAATCACTGTGCTGATTTATGGGAAGGGAGGGTGTCCCTGAATGGCAGTTTGGAAATGTGGTCACCCTAGTGTGAGGATCAGTAGCCGATCTGTGTATTCTGACAGCACCGGTTCTCACTGTCAGAATGCAATGGGGGAGATTTATTAACCACTTGCCAACCGCTCACATCGATATACGTCGGCAAAATAGGCAAATGGACGTACCTGTACGTCCCCTTTAGGAAGCCGTGCAACTCGATGTCCGCCGGTGTCCCACGATCGTGTCACAGAGCTGCAGAACGGGGAGATGCCGTTGTAAACAAGGCATTTCCCTGTTCTGCCTAGTGACAGGACAATGATCTTCTGCTCCCTGTCATCGGGAGCAGTGATCACTGTCGTGTCACATGTAGCCCAGCCCCCACACAGTTAGAATCACTCCCTAGGACACACTTATCCCCTTCATCGCCTCCTAGTGGTTAACTCATTTACTGCCAGTGTCATTTACACAGTGATCAGTGCATTTTTAGATGGTCCAAAAATAGCGTCAAAAGTGTCTGGTGTGTCCGCCATAATGGCGCAGCCATGATAAAAAAACGCAGATTGCCGCCATAACTAGTAAAAAAAAAAATTATAATAAAAATGCCATAAAACTATCCCCTATTTTATAGACGCTATAACTTTTGCGCAAACCAATCAATATACGCTTATTGCGATTTATTTCCCAAAAATATGTAGAAGAATACATATCGGCCTGAACTGAGGAAAAAAATATGTTTTTTTTTTATATATTTATATATATTTATTAAAGCAAAAAGTAAAAAATATATATATTTTTCAAAATTGACGCTCTTTTTTTGTTTATAGCACAAAAAATATAAACCGCAGAGGTGATCAAATAACACCAAAAGAAAGCTCTATTTATGGGAAAAAAATACGTACATTTTGTTTAGGTGCAACGTCGCACAACCGCGCAATTGTCAGCAGCTGTCCTCTCTTCTCCTCCACACTCACTGGAGCGCTGAGACTGCCATCAGTCCAGGCACCTGGCGGATCCAGACTCCCATTGTCGGGATGACGTTGTGCCTAGACTGATTCCTGTGACGTCAGCCGAGAACGGACTTCAGACCACTCTCTGCTGAAAAGGGGTCACACAGGAGTGCAAAAGGAATTGAACTCCTGTGACCCAGAGGAGAAGCCCAGCAAAACTAGCCTAGGCTGGACTTCTCCTTTGAGCTTTGGCCAATAAAATCTAGAAGCTGATTGGTTACACAGCTGCACCAGATTCTGTGCGCACCAGTTTAACCTCTTAAGGACTGCCTGCTGTACATTTACGTCAGCAGAATGGCACGGCTGGGCACATCAACATATATATAAGTTGGTTCTAGTACCCAGCCGTGGGTCACGGGCGCGCGCCCGCGGCGCGTGCCCGTGACCCGGTCCGAAGCTCCGGGACCGGGACCGTGGGACTCGCAGACCCGATCGCCGCTGGAGTGCAGTGATCGGTCCCCGGAGCTGAAGAACGGGGAGAGCCGTGTGTAAAAAAGTGACATCCATATCGTCCTGCTTTGGAGGATCTGCTCATGGATCCCCTGTTGAATGAAGCGGAGCATTCCTGTGTAAAGGACCCCAAAACAAATATGTAAAACAGCTAAAAAAATATTGTGTTTATAAAGCCATTTTTTAAATAACAAACAAAAATAACAAAAATGTCATACTTACCTGCTCTGTACAAGCCTTAATCCCCGATCCTCCTCTTCTCGGGTCCCCCGCTCGCGCTCTGGGCCTCTCCCCTCTGCCGAGCGCTATGGGGTCACTTATGCGTGTGATAAGATAAGACACAGAGAGCGCTGCTAAGCCCCTCCCCACATTCTCATCTCACTTGCTGTGATTGTTAGCATTGGGAAACAATGAGGAGGGAGAGACTCGGGAGACTCGAGGCTCTTGTGCACATAGGGTTACCACCTTTTCAACGAGCCAAACCCGAACACTTTAGCAGCAATTTTTTTTTGCATTTAACACTATAGGATTGTAAAAGACCTGGAGAACCTTTGGGTGCCCCAAGAAGAGTAGTATTGCAGCTAGGGATGAGCTTAGCGTTCGATACGAACGTTTGTTCGACTTGATTCGTACATTCGACGAAATTCGAACAAAAGCGGTCGTTCGCGCCAAATTCGATTGACGCAAAGCGGCCCATAATTCACTGCGGCATATAGTTTGCCTGTAAAAACGTCTTTGAGAACCCGGGTCTTGCCCCAGGGAACATGTATCAATGGAAAAAAAAGTTTTAAAAACGGTCATTTTTTTAGGAGTCCTGCTCCTGAAAAAACAACCGTTTTTTAAACTTTTTTCCATTGATACATGTTCCCTGAGACAAGACCCGGGTTCTCAAAGACGTTTTCCAACAGTAAATTGAATATTGGTCTTTAAAATGATCGTTTTTGAATTCGAACGTTCGAGTCCCATAGACTTCAATGGGGTTCTAAATGTTCGCGTGAACGGTCGGTCTGTTCGACGGTTCTTATGCAAACCCGAACGCGGGGGGTGTTCGGCTCATCCCTAATTTCAGCCCATGTAGCATCCCATGAGGAACAGTGGGTGTGGCCAAATTGTGTTAATAATGGGAGAAGTTTAACCATTTAAAACCCAGACCAATATGCAGGTAAAGGACCTGGCCCCTTTTTTGCGATTCGGCATTGCGTCCCTTTAACTGAGAATTGCGTGATGTGGCTCCCAAACAAAATTGGCATTCTTTTTTCCCCACAAATAGAGCTTTCTTTTGGTGGTATTTGATCACCTCTGCGGTATTTATTTTTTGCGCTATAAACAAAAATATAGCGACAATTTTAAAAATATGCAATATTTTTAACTTTTTGCTATAATAAATATCCCCCAAAAAAAAAAAAAATATATATATATATATATATATATATATATATAAAAAAAATTCTCAGTTTAGGCCGATACGTATTCTTCTACATATTTTTGGTAAATAAATCACAATAAGTGTTTATTGATTGGTTTGCGCAAGATTTATAGCGTTTACAAAATAGGAGATAGTTTTATGGCATTTTTATTAATTTTCTTTTTTTACTACTCAGCGTTTTTTTTTTGCGACTGCGACATTATGACGGACACATCGGACACTTTTGACACATTTTTGGGACCATTGTCATTTTCACAGCGAAAAGTGATATAAAAATGCACTGATTACTGTGAAAATGACAATGGCAGTGAAGGGGTTAACCACTAGGGGGCACTAAGGGCAGGGGCGGACTGACCATGAAGTCACTCGGGCACTGCCCGAGGGCCCCATGCCACTAGGGGGCCCCATCAGGGTTGCCAGGCTCAGTAAAACCAGGGACAGTATGTAAAAATCTGTGTTTTTTTTTACATCTGTGCCTGATATGTCCGAAACTGACATGCTTTTGATGTGAAAATCCAGAGATTTTAGCTGCCCCGCCTCAGCACTGCCTCCTGGCGCGGTGGCCATCTGTAAGCCTGGGGGCCCCATAATCTTCTATTGCCCAGGGGCCCCATGAGTTGTCAGTCCGCCCCTGGCTAAGGGTTTAAGTGTGCCCTAAGTGAGTGATTCTTACTGTAGGGGGGTGTGGCTGCACGTGTGATGTCACTGATTGTCTTTCCCTATAACAGGGAACAGACGATCAATGACAAGCCACAGAGAAGAACGGGGAAGGTTCTCCCCGTTATTCAGCTCCTGTGACCCGATCGCGGGACACCAGTGGCGATTGGGTCCGCGTGTCCAGCAGGCACGGTCACGGAGGACAGGACCCATGGCTGGGCATTTTAAAGGGGACGTACCTGTTCACCCATGTGCACAGCTGTGCCATTCTGCCAACGTAAATAGTCGTGTGGCGGTCCTTAAGCAGTTAAAGAACATAGTTAAATCAAACAAGGTCAGTCTGTCCCCAATACAGCCCCCCTCCAGGTCAGTCTGTCTTCCAGTATATTGCCTCCTTGGCCCATCTGTCCCCCAGTGTAATCCCCCCAGGCCAGTCTGTACCCCAGTTAAAGCACCCCCCCACAATTTAATTCAAAACACAGGAAGCAGATAGGAGGGGAGAGAGGGATAGGAGGACTGGTGCTGCAGGGCTGCCACTGATGTGCCTGGGGTTCAGGTGGACTCAAACCTGGACACAGGATCTAAAACCCACACTGCCCGGGTGAATCCCTGACAGGTGGCAACCCTATGTGCACATCGCTGGATTGAGATTGGGTTTAGGTAAGTGCATAGAATGCATAAAGATAAAAAATCTTCAGCCCTTACAACTAAAAAATAATAATAATAAAATCATAGCTACAATACTGCTTTGTAAAACAACGCATATGTCCCTGCAGTTTAGGGCTTGGACAATGGTTGTAGGCTTTATCATACCGCAAGCATCTCAATGTGCACATTTACAGGAACTGTATTTGCATGTTTTAACACTTTAGGCTGTTGTTAACGTAGTTTATTAATTGTTAAAACAGAAAATTCCACAATTTCTAATGAAAAAGGATACAAACAGGATGGATCGTGAATGGTTTTCTCAAGAAGCATAACACGTTGATGTATTTTGTAATAAACACAATGAATCAGCCATCAAAATGTGTTACTCAATAATTTAAGCAAATAAGGAAATGGTAGAAATCTACCTGTGATGTAAAACTTGTTTTGGCTTCAATTCATGTCATTCGTTTGGCCGAAATGCATGTTTAAAAAAAAGGACTCTACAGCTGTTTAGGGTACAGCTCCAGCAAACATTGAGCACACAGTGGAAATACAGTGCTTTGAAAAAGTATTCACACCCCTTGAAATTCTCCACATTTTGTCATGTTGCAACCAAAAACGTAAATGTATTTAATTGGGATTTTATGTGATAACCCAACACAAAGTGGCACATGTAACGGCTACCCACGTAGGGAGAGGGTATCAGCCGTTGGAGACGTCCTTTCCCCTGGCAAGTTGCTATGCAAGCAAGTCCGGTATAAGCTCATCCATGAGATCCAGAGGGAGAGTCAGGTCCAGTTGTAAAACGGACAGAATAAATATCCCATCGCATGCCCTTTCAAAAACGAGACAGGCTACGTTTTGAAGGGTCAAGTAGACAACTTTAATGGTACATTTCTTGGTTTATATCTAGTTACAAACTTGTGAATAATCAAGGAACACTGGAGCTCTCCGCCCCCTCCCTCCACAGGGGGGCCCCAAGTTAGACACCCTGGCACCAGGCCAACGAAGCCACATTCCTTTCTCAAATAGACTTCAATCAACCCCCAGAACAATTCTCAATCTCTTAAGGATAAACACAGGTTTTTCACACACACAATAGATCAATTAACCTTTGGGATAGACAGGTGCATTAGCATACCTAATCTACATCTAGACAGACAGACGACATTTAGGCCTCTTTCACATGGAGCGGTCCGTTTTTCGGTCCGCTCCGTGTGTGTCCGTCGGCTCAGCGGGGGGTCCCGCTCAGCTGTCGGCGGACAGGGCGGTCCCCGCACACTGTGCAGGGACCGCCCTGTCTCTCCTCCGCTATCCCCTATGGGGAATCGGATGGAAACGGACCGTCTGTCCGTTTGCATCCGATCCGATCCACCGGACGGAAGAAAAATAGGGTTTTCTTCCGTCCGCTAACGGATCCGCTCCCATAGGGACACATTACAAGTCCGTAAACGGACTTGTAATTAGCGGACCGTTCGTCCGCTCATGTGAAAGGGGCCTTAGGCCGGTGGATCGGATCGGATGCAAACGGACAGACGGTCCGTTTTCAATCCAATTGCCCATAGGGGATAGCGGAGGAGAGACAGGGCGGTCCCTGCACAGTGTGCGGGGACCGCCCTGTCCGCTGACAGCTGAGCGGGACCCCCCGCTGAGCCGACAGACACACACGGAGCGGACCGAAAAATGGACCGCTCCGTGTGAAAGAGGCCTTACACTTCATAATATCCCACTGCATGATTATTATAGATGTACAGGCAAAATACATAGTTCCGTTACAGCACATAATTGTGACGTGGAAGGAAAATGATAAATGGTTTTCAAAATTGTTTACAAATAAATATGTGAAAAGTGTGGGGTGCATTTGTATTCAGCCCCCTTTTACTCTGATACCCCTAACTAAAATATAGTAAAACCAATTGTCTTCAGAAGTCACCTAATTAGTAAATAGAGTCCACCTGTGCGTAATATAAGCTCAATATAAATACAGCTGTTATGTGAAGCCCTAAGAGGTTTGTTAGAGAACCTTAGTGAACAAACAGCATCCTGAAGGCCAAGGAAGACACCAGACGGGTCAGGGATAAAGTTGTGGAGAAGTGTAAAACAGGGTTAGGTTATAAAAAGCTTATATGCCAAGCTTTGAACATCTCATGGAGCACTGTTCAATCCATCATCTGAAAATGGAAAGAGTATGGCACAACTGCAAACCTACAAAGACATGGCTGTCCACCTAAACTGACAGGCCGGGCAAGGAGAACATAAATCAGAGAAGCGGTGAAGAGACCCATGGTAACTCTGGAAGAGCTGCAGAGATCCACATCTCTGGAGGGAGCATCTGTCTAAAGGACAATTATTAGTCGTACACGGCACAAAACTGATCTTCATGGAAGAGTGGCAAGAAGAAAGCCATTGTTGAAAAAAAGCCAACATTCCTGTTTGCAGTATGCAAAAAGACATGTTTGCGAGAGACATGGCTTCTGACAAACATGTGGAAGAAGGTGCTCTGGTCAGATGAGACCAAAATTGAACTTTTTGGCCTAAAAGCAAAACAATATGTGTGGCGGAAAACTAACACTGCACATCACCCTGAACTCACGATCCCCACTGTGAAACATGTCGGTAGCAGCATCATGTTGTGGGGATGCTTTTCTTCAGCAGGGACAGGGAAGCTGGTCAGAGTTGATGGGAAGATGGATGCAGCCAAATACAGGGCAATCTTAGAAGAAAACACGAGTGCAAAAGAATTGAGACTGATGGGAGGTTCACCTTCCAGCAAGACAACGACCATAAACATACAGCCAGAGCTACAATGGAAGGGTTCAGCTCAAAGAATATTCACGTGTTAGAATGGCCCAGTCAAAAGTCCAGACCTAAATCCAATTAAGAATCTGTGGCAAGACTTGAAATTGCTGTTCACAAACGCTCTCCATCCAATTTGACAGAGCTTGAGCTATTTTGCCAAGAAGAATAGGCAAAAATGTCACTCTCTAGATGTGCAAAGCTGGTAGAGACATCCCAAAAAAGACTTGGAGCTGTAATTGAAGCAAAAGGTGGTTCTACAAAGTATTGACTCGGGGGGGGGGGGGCTGAATACAAATGCACGCCACACTTTTCTTTTTCCTTCCACTTCACAATTATGTACCACTTTGTGATGGTCTATCACATAAAATCCCAATAAAATACAGTTAAGTTTTTGGTTGTAACATGACAAAATGTAAAAAATTAAGGGGTATGAATACTTTTTCAAGGCACTTTATGTGGAATTGTTTTGTCTGTCAAAGCAATTATTATTGCGTTTGGCCTCTATTATTGTTCACACAGTTCTGTTACACTGTACTTTAAAGCCAAGGGTGATACCACATTTTAAAACTTGCAGTCTGCGGCTTCCTGTGCCACCTCCACATCTTCAGTTTGCTTATTGAAATAAACTTTCATATCTATGGTGGTGGGTAGTTTATGTAGACACCACGTCCTATCAAATATACATGCACCGGCCACTTAATTAGGTACACCTTGATGATGGGCACACTGTATACATAAAGGGGTGGACAAGGGGAGCAGCAATACTCAGGTATGCCATGGCGTTTAAAAGATGATCAATACTAAGGTGCCCAAAGCGTGCCAAGAAAATATCCGCCCCATACCATTAAACCACCACCCTAAACCGTTGATACAAGGCAGGATGGATCCATGCTTTCATATTGTTTACACCAAATTTTGACCCTACCATCTGAATGTATCAGCTGAAATCAAGGCTCATAAGACCAGACAACATTTTTTAAATCTTCTATTGTCCAATTTTGGTCGGCCTGTGCAAATTGTAGCCTTAGTTTTTCTAAGCTGACAGGAGTGGCTGCCGTAGCCCATCTGTTTCAAAGTTCAACGTGTTGTGCGTTCAGAGATGGTACTCTGCATACCTTGGGCCAGATTCACAGAGCTCTTACTCCTGTCTAACTCGCGTTAGACTGGAGTACTTTCAAATTACGCGCGTTTTTTTACTACTCTGAAACCTCAAACCATGAAAATACGGCTGCGGGCTTCAATCCGACTGGCTTACGTGTTCGTACGCCTTCGGATCTACGCTGCAATAAATTTGCGGCCGCTGGGTGGAGTTCCCGTCGTTTTCCGCGTCGGGGTATGCAAATGAGCTTTTGCCGACGATCCACGAAATTACGAACGTCAATCGCAATCTCTTACGGCATCTTTAGTCATCTTTTTGCTGCGTAAAACGATACCAGCTTTTTGCTGGTCTAATATTAGACAGCCCATGTTAAGTATGGCCGTCGTTCCCGCGCCGAATGTCAACGTCTTTTTTTAATTTTTTACGTAACTGGTCCGGGAATAGGAATGTCCGTAAACGACGCTACTCAAACAACGAATGACGTAACGACGTTATTTCGCGCAAATGCACAGCGGGAAATTTCTGAACGGAGCATGCGCAGTTCGATAGCCGCGGGGACGCGCCTAATTTAAATGCTTCACTCCCCCTAATCGCGTATTTCGATTACGCGGCGAGAAATACACTACGCCGCCGTACCGTAAGGGACAAAATCTACCAGAATTTGGCGTATAGCCTGGTAAAATACGGCGGCGTAGTGTATCTCTGATACTCTGCGCCAATGAAATTGTATCTGAATCTGGCCCCTTGTTTGTAACAAGTGGTTATTTTTAGTTAGTTAGTTCCATTTGCCTTTCTATCATCTGGAACCAGCCTGCCATTCTCCTCTGACATCAACAAGGCATTTTCCTCCACACAACTGCCACTCCTGGATATTTTCTCTTTTTCGGACCATTCTCTGTAAACCCTAACGATGGTTATGTCTGAAAATCCCAGTAGATCAGTTGTTTTTTAAATTCCCAGACCAGCCCATATGGCACCAACAACCATGCCACGTTCAAACCTAGTTACACCACTTTTACCTACAGGTGAGTCTATAATAGGACTTACCTGTAGGTACTGGAAATATCTGTACGGTTTAGGAGAGATTTACCATATACGCTTTCGCCGGTGTCATCAGCGCACACGCACTGAAAAAAGGGCATTATCGTGCCGTTTCTAAAGGGCCCATACCGTGACCGGCGGCTCCCGAACGCATGCATGGGAGTGACATCATGCGACTCCGGACAGTCACAGAGCTGGAGTCCACGGCCCCCGGAAGGAAGAGGGGTGAAGACGGATGGGACCACCAACGGGGACATCGCAGGTTTCGTTACAGGTAAGTGCAACATAATGGGCTAGTATGCAATGGGTATAGCTTAGACTTAAATTTATATCACTCACTCTTGGGGTTCCATATGTGTAGATATAAACAGCTCTTATCAATATAGAGTCAAATATGATTCCCAACCAAAAATTTAGGCCCTGTATCTTTATTGGAATATCTAAGGGGCTGTGCTTCTTAAAGGGGAGGTTCCCCTAAAAAGAAACTTTTAACATTGCCTGTCTCTTCTTAATAACATGTAGAATCGGCTGGTAGTTTAAAAAAAAAACGTCCGTACATACCATTTCCGGCATGTAGTCTCACCGTCGCTTCCGGGTCTGGCGGCCGGGGATGGGCGTGCCTACTTGATTGACAGGCATCCGATCGACGCATACAGCGCGTCACGAGGTGCCGAAAGAAGCCGAACGTTGGTGCGCATGCGCCGTATAGAGCCGCACCAACCTTCGGCTTCTTTCGGCATCTCGTGACGCGCTGTATGCGTCGATCGGATGCCTGTCCCCAAACATCATACCCGAAAGCGGCGGTGAGACTACATGCCGAAAATGGTATGTACGGACGTTTTTTTTTTAAACTGCCAGCCGATTCTACATGTTATTAAGAAGAGACAGGCAATGTTAAAAGTTTCTTTTTAGGGGAACCACCCCTTTAACTATTTTTGTGGGACACAGTCCGTTTCATTAGGAAGGAGGGAGAAAGCAACAAACTGTGAATTGTATAACAACAAAAGTCATAAATACTATAATGGTAGAAATGATACACTTATACAGGTATATAGCGAATCAGTATTAATGATTTTTGTTGTTATACAATTACAGCTTTGTTATTCTAGTATCTTGCTACTTCCCTCCTAATGAAGTGGACTCCATTCCATACAGTAAAAAGTTAAAAATATTATATTTTTTCAAAATTGTTGGTCTTTTTTTTGTTTATAGCGCAAAAAAATAAAACCGCAGAGGTGATCAAATTCCACCAAAAGAAATCTCTATTTGAGGGGAAAAAAAGGACATCAATTTTATTTGGGTACAGCAGCACACACCCACGCAGTTGTTGGTTAAAGTAACGCAGTGCCTTATCGCAAAAAAATTGGCCTGGTCATTAAGGTGGTAAATCCTTCCGGGGCTGAAGTGGTTAAAGAATGTTACCCCAACATTTCATATTCTGGATATGTGCCCGCTGTACCATGTACTTGAAAAAATATCCTGTTCTCTTTGTTTTGCTTCCTTTGTGTGAAATCCCTCGTGTTCCTGCCAGTCCCTCTGCTTTGTTATTTAAATTGACCACACTAAGCATGGGAGCACAGCATGGTCAGTTATATGGTTGTGCTGGGAACTCGGGTTGTGCTTCTCCAATGATCAGACTAGTGCTGACATGATAACCCCCTCCTGCACAGCTATTTACTGAGAGAACCAGTGTGCTGCTGCTCCCTCTCCCCTGGCTGTCTGAGCTCCTTATACAGCTGAAAACAGAGGTTATGTGATTACCTAATAAAAAAGGAAAAAAAGGTGTTTATAATGTTTTTTTTTTTTTTTTTTTTATGTATACACGTATGTTTTTTTTCCATTTCTATTTTAACCACTAGCCACCCGGTGGCCGACTATTTACGGCCACAAGGTGGCTCTAATCTGTCTTTTTATGGCCTCCGGGCACGCGCCACTGGGGGGGCGCGTGCCCGCTGTGTCACAAAGGTGCCTAGTGGCCACGATGTCCGCCAAGCACCAGCGATTGGCAGTCACAGAGCCAGGGACGTGGAGCTCTGTGTGTAAACACAGAGCTCCACGTCCTGTTAGGGAGAGGAGACAGATGCTGTGTCCCTTGTACACAGGGACAACCATCGGTCACCTCCCCCAGTCAGTATCCCCCCCCCCCCACAGTAAGAATCACTCCCAGGGTACACATTTAACCCCTTCCTAGCCGTCTAGTGTTAACCCCTTCCCTGCCAGTCACATTTATACAGTAAGCAGTGCAGTTTTATAGCACTGTTCGCTGTATAAATGTGAATGGTCCCAAAAATGTGTCAAAAGTGTCCGATGTGTCCGCCATAATATCACAATTGTGACAAAAATCGCAGATCGCCGCCATCCCCTATTTGTAGGCGTTATAACGTTTGTGCAAACCAATTACTATACGCTTATTGCAATTTTTTGATTAAAAATATGTAGAAGAATACATATCGGACTAAACTGAAAAAAAAACTTTTTTTTTTTAAATGGGATATTTATTATAACAAAAAGTAAAAAAAATATTGTGTTTTTTTCAAAATTGTCGCTCTATTTTTGTTTTGGGAAAAAAAGGATGTGAATTTTGTTTGGGAGTCACGTCGCACGACCGCGCAATTGTCATTCAAAGCGTGACAGTGCCGAAAGCTGACATTTCGCCTGGGCAGGAAGGGGGTATATGTTCCCAGTAAGCAAGTGGTTAAACTTATTGGGTTGTTTTACAAGGTGAGAGTTCACATATATAAGGGTGAATGAGGTTGAATCTGGGCACCATAAAGTGCTTAGATTTAACACCTTTTTTAAATTTATTTATATAATACATTTATATCCTTTCTCTGGTATCATTTCTTTCTGGTTTTGAATGCCTTCCAGGTGATTTTAATAATGAGATCCACTAACTTTTTTACCAGAAAAGCAAGAAACCTTCTTTCAAAGCAAGATGAATCATCTTTCTTGAACTAATGAATAGCCGTTGATGCAGATGAAAAATAAAGTCCAATTTAAGCAGATAAAGATCTAAAAAAAAGTTGCCTACAGGGTTTCCTCCCCTGCTGTCCTTTTCTACCTTGTCAAATTGTTGTAACCAGCTCTCAAAAAAACCCACACTGAATCTTAGGAGTGCTAACAGAGGCTCCTGTATAAACCAAGCCTGAAAACAGTGCAGATGTTATGCATAAATACATTGCAGCAATGTATTAAAAACTGTATTTCTTTCATGTTTATCTGCATATCAAATATTAAACTTCTGATTTTCACATTGATTCAGTAATTATAAAAAAAATACTTTTATAGGAACGATGATGCACAAGAAAGCCTGCAAACAGTTTGCTGAAGACAAGCATACACACGGTCAGAATTTCCGACAACAAATGTTCCGTGTGAGCTTTTGGTCGAATAGTCCGACTGTGTGTAGGCTCCATCGGACATTTGTTGTCGGAATTTCCAACAACAAATGTTTGAGAGCTGGTTCTCAATTTTTCCCACAACAAAAGTTCTTGTCAGAAATTCCGTTAGTTTGTATGCAATTCCGACGCACAAAGTCCTACGCATGTTTGGAATCAATTCGACGCATGCTCGGAATCTTTGAACTTCATTTTCCTCGGCTCGTCGTAGTGTTGTACGTGACCGCGTTCTTGACGTTCGGAATTTCTGACAACATTTGTGTGCGAAAATCGTAACTAAGAATTTTGTTTTGAATTTCGCACCATTAGTGGGTTGCAGCAAGAGCTGATTTTCAGGCGGCTATCGAATTTGAGTGATAGGGCATGTTGGAAATTTTTGGAAAAATTAACACATTTCTAATCAATGAATAGAGAATCGTGCGAGAAATACAGTATGATCGAAAAAGAAATGTGCATGAGCTGTGACTTGAAAAGAAAAGAAGACTCCCAGCCACGAGAATTATTTTCTGTACGAACATGCGGTGAAGCTGAAAGCTTGGTTGGTCAAACTTTCTAAATGAATGGTGGAACCATCGGATCACAAAGCGCACAAAATGTATGATTTTTAAAAGGAAATTTGTTCAGAATTGGATGCATGTATGGCCTGCATTAGTCTTTCATCATTAGATTTTTATTAAGGTTTTCACATAACAATGCAACATATTGCAATACAGTGCAGTTCAAAGCAGTGAGATACATTATAGTCGGAGCAGTTTCGTCAAGTTTAACATCATGACAGGTATAAACTTAATGCAACGTAAGAACAAGCATGGTGGTCAAACAACACCATGGGCTTTTAAACAGGTTTTAACCAATCTATTATCTACAACTGGGTTTCGTTCTCGATAGAAGCCGCCTTGTAGCAGCAGGGAATAAGTCAGGGTATCTTTGAGATGTGTGTTCCAGGGGAGGGCCGCCTCTAGCTCCAGACACCCCCAGCTGGGTTCAAGACTGTGTCCCGAGCCCCGAGGCGGATCCCCTTCAAGTTTCTAAATGAAGAGAAAAGAAAAAAAAAAAAGGGTCCAGAGGTCTCATGGTAGGGCAAGTGGGCTTAAGCTATTACCTTCATACCATGACGACCATAGCTGCCACTTCTTGGTTGTTTCAACCCTGCTCTTATCCCTGAATGCCAGTACTTTCTCATAGGTGCAGTGCAATTGGGTCGTTTGTATGACATCTCCTATAGTGGGAGGTAAAGTATTTTTCCATTTCCTTGTAATGCTGAGCCTGGCAGATAACAGTATATGTAGGACAGTGTGCCTGGCCTGAACCGGAACTTGGTCCAGGTTGAGCGACAGGAGCGCTAGTCCCGGATGGGGAGTGATCATAGAGTGAGAGGCTTCGGAGAGAATGCGGAAAACCGAAGTCCAGAATTGGGATAAACTAGGGCAACTCCAAAGAGTATGAAGTAGTGTCCCTCGGTGTCCACATCCTCTCCAGCACCCATCACTCTGAGTCCCACCAAATTTGGATAACCTCTCAGGAGTCAGGTACCACCTCTGATTTATTTTGGTGGAAAGTTCCCAGAGGGTAGAGCAACTAGTGACCCTGAGTGTGGCTGTGCAGGCTGTAGCCCATTGTTGGGTGGTGTATGGACTACCTAAGTCAATTTCCCATTTGAGCAGGGCGGGTGATTTGGAAAAAGTAGTCTTCTGTTGGAGTGTATTGTAGAAGAGCGATATGCCCTTTCGGGAGGGCGAGGGGTGTTTGAGAAAGGACCAGGTGGACACAGGTATGCTACGCTCCCAATGGGGAGAGGCAGTCAGGAAATGTCGAGTTCTAATGTAGAGATATATGTCAGAGTTGGGTAGGTTGAATTCTCGTCGCAGGGTGGGGAACGACTTAGCCTTACCATTTGTGAAAAGATCATTGATAAATAGAATGCCTCTTTCACGCCAACTTTTGTAGGATATCATGTCTATATTAAATTGTAGGGTTTCGATCGGGATTTTTAAGGGGGCGTTTTCGGGGTAACCTTGACAGATGCGGATAAAATTGTTCCATGCATGTGCCGTAGCTGACATAGTGGGGGAGATGAAGGAGGGGAGTTTAGTCTTAGAAGTGGTAGAGAGCAACCAGGGGGCAAGAGAGGAATTAGGGAGGAGAGCGGATTCCAACCTGCCCCACGGAGTTTGTGGCTCCGGAAGAAACCACTCTCTGGATTGGGTAAGGACCGAGGACAGGTAATAATGGTAAAAGTCCACGTATCCCGTGCCTCCTGCTTTGCGGTGCTTAATAAGGGTGGAGTGTGCACTTCTAGCCCTCTTTCCCTGCCATATGTAGGAGGAAAAAATGGATTGAAGGGATTTGAAGTATTGGGTCGGTATGTTGATTGGTAGGGTTCTGTATAGATACAGAAGCTGTGGTAGGTGGAACATTTTGAAGGCCGCTAAGCGGCCCGTCCAGGACAGTTCCTGAGATGCCAGCCTGTGTAGATCGGTCTGGAGTTTACTACGGAAGGGGATATAGTTGTAGCTAAATAACTGGCTGGTAGACTTTGTAAGTTGGATGCCAAGGTAAGTGATGCTATGGTCTGCCCATGAGTACGGGTATAGTTGTTGCAATAAAAGGGTGGTGGTGGGGTTAATTCCTAAGTTCAGGACATGGCACTTATTTTCATTGATTTTGTAGTAGGAGACTTTACGCCTGCATTAGTCTTGACCATAATAAAGAGGAAGAAAAGAATATACAGTAAAACCTTGGTTTGAGAGTGTTTTGCATGACAAGCAAAATGTTTTAATACATTTTGCCTTGATATACAATGTTATATGGATACACCATAATAACATGGGAATGGTTGGTGATATTAACTTCCTGTTTGTGGCACATTAGTATATGTGAGGGGGGAAACTTTTTAAGATGGGTGGTGACCATGGTGGCCATTTTGAAGTCGGCCATTTTGAATCCAACTTTTGTTTTTTCAATAGGAAGAGGGTCATGTGACACATCAAACTTATTGGAAATTTCACAAGAAAAACAATAGTGTGCTTGGTTTTAACAAAACTTTATTCTTTCATGAGTTATTTACAAGTTTCTGAACACTTATAAAATGTGTTCAATGTGCTGCGCATTGTGTTGGATTGTCAATGCAACCCTCTCCTGGAAAGTGGATTGGTCGTCGTGGGCCAGTTGAATGGCCCCCAAGGTCTCCCAATCTGACCCCCTTAGACTTTTATCTTTGGGCTCATCTGAAGGCAATTGTCTATGCTGTGAAGATACGAGATGTGCAGCACCTGAAACTACGGATACTGGAAGCCTGTGCTAGTAGGCATGTTAATTTCGTTTCGTTCCGAATCGAATTTCGGACAAATTTTCCATTATTCGGATGCATACGAATTCCCAAATTGCAATATTAGCGAATTTACCGAATCAGAACGAACGTTTTCGATTCCGAATCGAAAACCCGCAGACTAAATTCGATCGGAATTCGAAAAAAAAAATTCTATTCGAATTAAATTCGAAAAAAATTCTATTCGAAAAGAGACTATTTGTTTTCTAATCTGGTTGAAATATTTTCGAAATTCGGTCGAAAACGAATGAATTCCGAAAACGGTCGAAATATTTTCGATTTCGACCGGATTTTTCGAAATTCGGTCGAAAACGAACAAATTCCGAAAACGAATTCAACACATGTAACGAACCTAAATTAACTAAATTAATTAAATGAGGAATTGAAACGAAACAAAACAATTTTTTCACTTTTGCACATGCCTATGTGCTAGCATTTCTCCTGCAGTGTTGCTATCAGTGTGTGAAGAGTGGGAGAAGAGGGTTGCATTGACAATCCAACACAATGGGCAGCACATTGAACACATTTTATAAGTGGTGAGAAACTTGTAAATAACTCATGAAAGAATAAAGTTACGTTAAAACCAAGCATACCATTGTTTTTCTTGTGAAATTCCCAAGAGTTTGATCACACATTACCCTCTTCCTATTGAAAAAACAAAAGTTGGATTCAAAATGACCAACTTCAAAATGGCCGCCCTGGTCAACACCCATCTTGAAAAGTTTCCCCCCTCACATATACTAATGTGCCACAAACAGGAAGTTAATATCACCAACCATTCCCATTTTATTAAGGTGTATCCATATAAATGGCCCACCCTGTACATTTTTGGGAGTTTTTACATAAGATTTTCCTAGAATATATGACCCTTGTTCTTTTGTTATGGACTGCTGATATTGTTTTTTTCACTAATCCATTATGAAAACACATCTGTTTAGCACAGGATACCAGGACACTTTATCATAGGAAGTACATTATCCTTTGCATAAGGTTAGAAATATTTCTTGCAGGATACGAATAGGAACTGAATGACATTCCTGACAATCTTCACCGAAGGAAAAGAAAAATTTGAAAAAAATAAAATACAAAAACAATATTCATTTGACATTGCCCCTTTGTTTCCAGACACAGCTTAGTGTTGAAGCCCTGTGCTGCCGGCCTGCCTGTCTATTTTGGCAGTGCTCACACTAGCTGGTGTTTGTCTATTGTTATTCAGTGACGCAAAAGCAGCGATCGAATGAAACCAGAAGACAGGAGGAGAGGAATACTGGAATACAAAATCACAAGAGGGAAGGAGACAGAAGATAAGGAAAATATACAGTCTGCAGTCAACATCCTTGTGTTAGAAAATACTGCATGTCTCTGCTAGTAATTAAAGGGAATCTTTAGCCTTTTTAATTAAATTTCTTTTTTTCTACAGTTAGCAAGTAACAATGATTTGTTTGGTGTCAATAATTATATCTATTGGTCTAAATGTATTCAATAAAACCAAACAAGAAGCAAAGAGTGAAAATTAGTGTTGATAACAACCAATTACAATCCACCCCGTACTGTTCTGGTTGTGAAGTGATTTTTCTAATTTGTTTTATGAGTAAAACGGAATATGTAGCAGGGAAAACACGTGTAGCACCCCAATAAATACAGAGGGCCGGATCCACAAACAAAGGCGTAACTTTGTTCCGGCGTAGCGTATCTTGTTTACGCTACGCCGCCGTACGTTAGGAAGGCAAGTTCCGTATCCACAAAGGACTTGCGTCCTAAGTTACGGTGGCGTAGCGTAAATGGTCCAGCGTAAGGCCGCGCAATTCAAATGACTCTTGTGGCTACAGCTGATCTCTCTCTCTCTATCCTTGTTACTGCCACAACAAAGTTAGTATCCACTGTGTTCTCCCAGACAATCCAGTAGCAAGCTTAGTCACTGTCAGTAATGTTTTCCAGTACTAGGTAATGTTTGCTGCTGGCAGCGCTGTATCCTGGCCTAGGCCAACAAGGTCCAGGCCTAGGGCAGCACTTTGCAGGGGGGCAGCACGCAAAGTTTCCCCGCCGACTTGTGCTACACATCAGGGGGGTATAGGCATTTTTTTTTGTATTACACATGTAAGGGACCCAATGGTCCCCAGGGCCCCTTACAGACCTGGGCACCCCTGCTTACGCTTATTATCTTGCGTCAGGAGATAAGAGATTACACTTTTTTTTTTCGTCAGCACCCCCCCCCATCCCGGTTTTCTGTTCCATAGATTGGGCTGAGAGGCAAATTAGTCCAGCGCCCCCATAAAGCGGCCGCTTCCTTCACTTCCTGCCCCATAGCCCCATAGGAAGTGAGAGAAATCCCTGCAAATTAAGAGAATCCATTGCTCCCCCCCCCCCAGGCCCTCAAAACTAGTGTCCTCACGGGTCTAGGGTGGGACTTAAACAGAAAAGGGTGTGGCCTTGACAGGAAGGGGTGGGTCATATTTAAATTAGAGGGTGCCCGAGTTTAGTCAGGCCTAGGGCAGCACAAAACCTAAATACACCCCTGGCTGCTGGTCTCCTCTCGATGTGATGGTCAACAGCCTCAATCCCCCGCTGCACAGTCTGTCTCTCATAATTTGCTTCTCACGTCTCTCCCCAGCTGGGAAGAAGCCTCTTCCTATTCCTCTCTTCAGAATTTCAGAGCCCCTTGGGTTCTTTAGTTCCTCACCCAGTCTAAGCCCTGGTTCACACTGGTGCGTTTTGACATGCGATTTGACATGTCAAATCGCATGTCAAAACGGCGGATTTTGCCGCAAATTTCCGGCAATGGCACTGTCCTAATCGGCGCGACGCTGCATCTGCGGCGCTGCACCGATTTCAAAAAGTAGTCTCTGCACTACTTTTTGCAATTTCAGCCCGCAATTTACATTGACATCTGTGCAGAAACCTGCACAGATGTCTCTTAAATCGCGGCTGAAATCGGGACTGCCAGCGGGAGTGAAATCGTGCGAGTTCAGCTGAACTCGCACGGCTTCACTCCCGCAGCCCAGTGTGAACCTGGGCTAAAAAGCAGGCTTAGTATGTACAGGAACTACATCCTCCACAATCCTCCATTCTTCCCAACATTCCCAACAGTTCACGTCCTCTTCCTCTGTTTATTTCTCTTAGGCGGTGGGCAGGCCTAAACTGGCTTCTTACAGCTCTGTAATGACAGTCTACTTTTACAGCTACACCTGTCCCTCTGTAGGCTCTGACTCTTACACAATGAACAATTCACCATAGCTTTAACTCGCTTTGACAATATGATCCTATGTATACTTGAGTCACTGACAGGCTTTCACAAAAAAAAATTCTCATGTCATTATGTAAATATTGAATCTGCACTGTAGTCAGGGGACCCCTTGAAGATGTCTGATTGGACAAAATGTGTCAGGGTGGAGACTGACATTACTCTGCTACACTTCTGTGTGAGTTTTAGTGCTCATCAGCCAATAAAAATTTATATTGTTTGTGTGCTGGTAATTTTAATAAATACTACACTATTGCTGCTACTCTCTGGTTTAAGGGTGAGCTTTATTTACCACAGCTGAGACCCGAACTTGGCAATGTGGAGATGATACAGCCTAATGCATACACTACTCCAGCACCCCCCTCAACATCACCGCTGCCATCCCACCTCAAGTACCACCGTTGCCACCCCCCCCCCCAAAAATAAAAAGTATCAAAATCACACTTTTTTCGTGGGGCGGGGCCTTCTTGATTTTTGGCACCGGGGCCCTGAAGTTTCTAGTTACGCCTCTAAAAGATGACATATATTTATGATGTACGCTGTGTTTGCTACTGTCACTTATAACATTATTTCTGGTGAATGTTCATTTTGTAAGGTGGTGGTGTTTGTTGACATCCATACACAGAGGAATTTGAGGATTGTGTGATTAGTGGTACTTCTAATGCCCTGTACACACAGTTGGAATTTCCGATGAAAAAAGTCTGGATATTCAGACCATGTTTATGCCCAATCAGACTCTTTCAGTTCAAAATTCTGACAGACTTAGATAGAGAACATGTTCTCTATTTTTCTGACGGAAAAAATTCCTATCGGAAAAGCTGTTCGTCTGTATGGAATTCCGACGTACTAAAAACAATGTATGCTCAGAATCAAGTCGACGCATGCTCAGAAGCATTGCACTTAATTTTTCTCGGCTCGTCGTAGTGTTGTACATCACTGCATTCTTGACGCTCGGAATTTGGTGTGACCGTGTGTATGCAAGACAGCTTGAGCGGAATTCCTGTAAACAGTGTACAGGGCATTAGATTCACCTTTAAGGCACTTTATATTTTTAAACTTTATATGTTTGTTTTGTGTATGTGATACATTATTCTATCAAGCTGAAGTTTTTTGGGCATAAGTTATGTTTTCCGGTGCAACATTCATGTATTAACTACAGTGGAGATCGAAAGTTTGGGCACCCCAGGTAAAAATTTGTATTAATGTGCATAACGAAGCCAAGGAAAGATTGAAAAATCTCCAAAAGGCATCAAATTACATTTTAGACATTCTTATAATATGTCAAAAAAAGTTAGATTTTATTTCCATCATTTACACTTTCAAAATGACAGAAAACAGAAAAATGGTGTCTGCAAAAGTTTGGACACCCTGCAGAATTTATAGCATGCACTGCCCCCTTTACAAAGCACCATGGGTTCTTCTAAGCAGTTGTCTAGAAAACTGAAACTGAGAATAGTTGACGCTCACAAAGCTAGAGAAGGCTATAAGAAGATAGCAAAGTGTTTTCAGATGTCAATATCCTCTGTTCGGAATGTAATTAAGAAATGGCAGTCATCAGGAACAGTGGAAGTTAAAGCAAGATCTGGAAGACCAAGAAAAATATCAGACAGAACAGCTTGCAGGATTGTGAGAAAAGCAATTCAAAACCCACGTTTGACTGCACGATCCCTCCAGAAAGATCTGGCAGACACTGGAGTTGTGGTACACTATTCTACTATAAAGAGATACTTGTACAAATATGGTCTTAATGGAAGAGTCATCAGAATAAAACCTCTTCAACGTCCTCACCACAAAAATCAGCGTTTGAACTTTGCAAATGAACATATAGACAAGCCTGATGCATTTTTGAAACAAGTTCTGTGGACCGATGAGGTTAAAATATAACTTTTTGGCTGGAATGAGCAAATGTACGTTTGGAGAAGAAAGGGCACAGAATTTAATGAAAAGAACCTCTGTCCAACTTAAGCATGGGGGTGGATCAATCATGCTTTGGGGTTGTATTGCAGCCAGTGGCACAGGGAACATTTCACAAGTAGAATTAAAAATGGATTCAATAAAATTTCAGCAAATTTTGGATGGTAACTTGATGCCATCTGTGAAAAAGCTGAAGTTAAAGAGAGGATGGCTTCTACAAATGGATAATGATCCTAAACACACCTCAAAATCCACGGGGGATTACCAGAGGCATAACTAGAAACTTCAAGGCCCCGGTGCAAGAAATCGTGAAGCCCCCCCCCCCCCCTGAAAAGCATGATTTTGATACATAATTTTTTTACACTGTATAACCACTTAAGGACCGCCGCATGTACATTTACGTCGGCAGAATGGCACCGACAGGCACATCAACGTATATATACGTTGGTGCCTTGGGGGGGATCGGGGGTCCGATCGGACCCCCCCCCCCCGTACATGCGGCGGTCCGCGCGGCTGCAGGAGCGATCCGACAAGTGGGGGCGGCTATCCGTTTTCACCCGCCCCCTCCGGATCGCTCCCAGCCAATGCGCGCGCCCGCCCGCCCTGTCACTTCCTCCTCCTGTGTAAACACAGGAAGGAGGAAGCGACGTGATCTCTCCCTCTGCGTTTGTTTCAAGCGCCGCTGAGGAGAGATCACAACACAACAAGTAAGTCTGCACCAGCAGAACACTTACACACAGACACAAACACATTTAACCCCCGCGATCGCCCCCCCCCCCCCCTCCCCCTGTCACAGTGTCACTGAATGCAGTAATCATACATGTATGATTACTGTATTTAGTGTCAGTGTGACAGACAGTGTGACAGTCAGTCAGTGTTAGTGTCAGGGTAGCCCCCCCCACCCCCCCCAATAAAGTTTTAACCCCTTGATCACTGCCCTAGTTAACCCTTTCACTCCCTATTGCCAGCATCACTAAGCGATCATTTTTCTGATCGCTGTATTAGTGTCGCTGTTCCCGCTAGGTAGCTAATTTTTTTTTAATGCGATTTTTTTTTTTACTAAAGACATGTGGCTAAATACATTTTGGCCTAAATGTTTGACTAAAATTTAGTCTATTGGTTTTTTATTATAACAAAAAGTAAAAAATATTGTTTTTTTTTTCAAAAATGTCGCTCTATTTTTGTATATAGCGCAAAAAATAAAAATCGCAGAGGCGATCAAATACCACCAAAAGAAAGCTCTATTTGTGGGAAAAAAAGGACGCGAATTTTGTTTGGGAGCCACGTCGCACGACCGTGCAATTGTCTGTTAAAGCGACGCAGTGCCGAATCGCAAAAACCCCTTGGGTCATTTGCCAGCGTATTGGTCCGGGTCTTAAGTGGATAACTAAGTAAAACATGTGTTTCTGATTTCAACTTACCATAACTGTCGAGAGGAACCCCTAACTACCCCTAAAAGTACCACACGGGCAGGCGGCGGGCAAGAGGGCCCCTCACACTGGCGGGCAGTGGGCAGGAGGGCCCCTCACACTGGCAGGCGGCGGGCCCCCTCATACTGGCGGGGCCCCCCTGACTTGGCCAACTACAGGGCCCAGTCGCAACGGCGACTGTTGCGACCCTGATAATTCCGCCACTGGGGCTTACATCAAGAGGCTGTAGTGGGGTCCCCCTGTCAGAAGTCTAATGACAAGCCATCCCCACTGAGACTATATTCACACCTGTAAATATGTACATTACCCTTTAACTACTTGTCCACCGCCCACTGTCAAATGACGGCGGGCGGAGGACCCCATTGTCCTGACATCACGTCATATGGGAAAATATGGGAAAATGAAAAATTGCCATGGACAGACCACCAGGCAATTACATTCAGTATTTCCACCATCCCCCCCGCAACAAAAACATCGAATCCAGTGGCAACACACTGGACTAGATGTCAGAAGAAGCTCCACTCGGAACTCTTCAAAACGACTTTAAGGAAAAAAATAGAAACTACCCAGCCGCAGCAAACGGCCGTTGAAACATTGAAAGCCATAAACTCGGCCATGCTACAGTCAGCCGACTTGGTAGCGCCGAAACGAATAACCCGCATTCGGAAAAACAACCGCAGCTGGTTTAACAACCAGCTGTCGTTACTGAAGCAAGAACGCAGAAGGGCAGAATCTGCCTGGAAAAGATGTTCTTCTGAGCTAAACCTATCCATCTACAAGGCGACCACAAGAAAATACCACAAAGGAATTTTCCAAGCCAAGAAGAATTATTTTTCGGAGGCTATCAACGGTGCCCAAAACCGCCCCCGCGAACTCTTCAAGATGGTCACCCAGACCATGAAACCAGGATGCATTGAAGCCCCCAGTTCGGACACACAAGAATTTTGCAATGAGCTATCGGATTATTTTGTTAATAAAATCGAGGCAATCCGTGAAAGCATTCAGCAAAATGTTTCTCCCCTCAGCCCCCCCTGTAGCCTCTCACATAACACCCATAGTAATTCTCCGATATCAGGTAAGTTCACCCTGGAACCCATCTCCATCGAGTCCACTAAGAATGTCATTTGTACTCTGCGCAATGGCGCAGCGCCAAATGACATTATCCCCACAAAACTGCTGAAGGAATGCGCCGACATCCTGGCTCCTCCCATCACGCAGCTTATCAACCAGTCTTTCTTGGAGGGCATAGTGCCCTCACAGTTGAAAGAGGGTGTAATCCAACCCCTCCTGAAGAAACCCTCCCTGGACCCCAAGGACCCACTCCACCGCCGTCCCATAACAAGCCTCAACGTATTCTCTAAGATAATGGAAAAAGTAGTGGTACAACAGTTGCAACTGCATCTAGATACCTACAAGCTACTTGACCCATTGCAATCAGGCTTCCGTCCCGGACATGGGACAGAAACAGCATTACTGAAAGTATGGGACGATGTTCTCAAGGCCGCAGACGAAGGAGAATCTTGTCTCCTGGTTCTGTTGGACCTAAGTGCAGCTTTTGACACTGTAGACCACAATCTGTTACTGACTCGGCTTTCTGAAGTAGCCAGGGTCGCAGAAGGCGATTTATCTTGGTTCTCCTCTTTTTTGGAAAACCGATCGCAAACAGTGAAGCTAGGACCTTTTACGTCTGAAAAACGCACAGTAACATGCGGAGTCCCTCAAGGATCGCCTCTGTCACCAGTGCTATTCAACATCTACCTTCGTCCTCTTTTTGAGATTATTAGCAGTCAAAAACTGCTTTATCACTCTTATGCAGATGACACGCAACTGTATTTCCGCATCTGCAATAGACAGGATCACCACCTCAATCTAGAGACATGTCTCTCTTTGATAGAGGACTGGATGACAAAGAGTTATCTTAAACTCAATGGAGCGAAAACAGAACTTCTTCTGTTTCACGCCAAGCGAAGGAATCAACCCTCAACAGCGTGGTCTCCCCCACCTATTTTGGGCAAGCTCATCACCCCTAGCGCCAAAGTCAAAAGCCTAGGGGTCATTCTTGACTCCTTTATGACAATGGACGCACAAATAGGGTCAGTGGTCAGCGGATCTCACCATCTACTGCGCCTACTACGCAGACTCACTCCGTTCATCCCTAAAGAAGATCTAGCGGTCGTGGTGGGAGCTATTGTAAACTCCAGGTTGGATTATGCAAATGCCCTTTACCTCGGTCTCCCCAAATACCAAATCGCTCGTCTGCAAGTCGTTCAGAATACGGCCGCCAGACTTGTGACTGGGAAAAAACCCTGGGAATCTATCTCACCTTCACTGAGAGCCCTTCATTGGCTGCCAGTTAAAGACAGAATCGCTTTTAAAGCCCTCTGTCTTACGCATAGATGTGTCCATGAGAATGCCCCCCTTTACTTATGCGAATTAATAAAAGCGCATAATCCAAATCGCGTTTTGCGATCCACGAATCAGAACCTGCTCCAGGTTCCGAAAGCCAACTTCAAGTCCAAAGGAGAAAGAAGATTTGCGATCCAGGGTCCCAGACTATGGAACGCTTTACCAACCAGCATTCGGTTGGAGGAGAACCACCTAGCATTTAGGAAAAAGGTCAAGACTTTTCTCTTTTGATATCAAAGGAGACAGGAACAACAAGCGCCCAGAGGCGATTCAGTTCGCATGTGCCGCGCTATATAAGTTTTCATTCATTCATTCATTCATTCATTCATTCATATGACGTGATGTCTTTTTAAAGCCGCGGGCGCACCCGCCGCTCTGCTGGGATCCCGGTGCGAGTGCCCGGCGGCAACGATCGCCGCCGAGCACACGCGATTGCCCAGTAACTGAGCGGGGACGTGGAGCTCTGTATGTAAACACAGAGCTGCACGTCCCTGTCAGGGAGAGAGGAGACAGATTGTGTTCCTTGTACATAGGGACACAATCGGTCACCTCCCCCAGTCACCCCCCTCCCCCTACAGTTAGAACACTCATAGGACACACATTTAACCCCTTCCCCGCCCACTAGTAGTTAACCCCTTCACTGCCAGTCACATTTATACAGTAATCAATGCATATTTATAGCATTATTCACTGTATAAATGTAAATGGTCCCAAAAATGTCACAAAAGTGTCCGAAGTGTCGCAGTCCCAATAAAAAAATCACAGATCGCCGCCATTAATAGTAAAAATAAAAATAAAAAATGCCATAAACTATCCCCTATTTTGTAAACACTGTGGGCCAGATTCACATACACTTAATATTGCGCTGCGTAATCGAAATACTCTATGCTGCCGTATTTTACCAGGCTCTACACCGAATCCTGGTAGATTTTTGCCCGTACGCTACGGCGGCGTAGTCTATTTCTCGCCGCGTAATCGAAATACGCGATTAGGGGGCGTGAAGCATTTAAATTAAGCGCGTCCCCGTGGTAATGGAACTGCGCATGCTCCGTTCAGAAATTTCCCGCCGTGCATTGCACGAAATCACGTCGTTATGTCATTCGTTGTTTGAGTAGCGTCGTTTACGAACATTCCTATTCCCGGACGACTTACGTGAAAAAAAAAAAAAGACGTCGGAAAACGTAGAAATTCGACGTGGAAACGACGGCCATAATTAACATGGGCTGTCTAATATTAGAGCAGCAAAAAGCTGGTATAGTGTTACGCAAATAAAAGATGACTAAAGGTCCTGTAAGAGATTGCGATTGAAGATCGTAATTTCGGGGATCGCCGGCAAAAGCTAATTTGCATACCCCGACGCGGAAAACGACGGGAAGTCCACCCAGTGGCCGCAATTTTATTGCAGCGTAGATCTGAAGGCGTATGAACACGTAACCCAGTCGAATTGAAGCCGGCAGCCGTCTATTCATGGTTTGAGGTTTTCGACTAGCTAGAAAACGTGCGTAATTTGAAATTACTCCAGTCTAACACCAGTCAGACAGGCGTAATGGCTCTGTGAATCTGGCCCTATAAATTTTGCGCAAACCAATCGATAAACGCTTATTGCATTTTTTTTACAAAAAATATGTAGAAGAATACGTATCGGCATAAACTGAGGAAAAAAAAATATTTTTTATATATTTTTTGGGTTATTTATTATAGCAAAAAGTAAAAAATATTGCATTTTTTTCAAAATTGACGCTCTATTTTTGTTTATAGCGCAAAAAATAAAAACCGCAGAGGTGATCAAATACCACCAAAAGAAAGCTCTATTTGTGGGAAAAAAAGGACGCCAATTTTGTTTGGGAGCCACGTCGCACGACCGTGCAATTGTAAGTTAAATCGACGCAGTGCCGAATCACAAAAAGTGCTCTGGTCATTGGACAGCAATATGGCCCGGGGCTAAAGTGGTTAATAGGGGTGTGTTCAATCAGAAAAGAGAAAGAGAGTAGATCCCATCATCAAACCAGTGGCCCTTTCGGGGGTGACGCTACAAGGCGTAAACTGAAGGTTTTGCCATGGCCTTCGCAATCTCCTGACCTCAACATAATTGAAAATCTATAGATAGACCTTAAAAGAGCAGTGCGTGACAGACAGCCAAGAAATCTCAAAGTACTGGAAAACTTTTGTAAGGAAGAATGGGCAAAGATACCTCAAACAAGAATTGGAAGACTCTTGGCTGGCTACAAAAAGCATTTACAAGCTGTGATACTTGCCAAAAGGGGCAGTACAAGATATTAACACTGCCGGGGTACCTTTTGCAGATGCCATTTTTGGTTTTCTGTAGTTTTGAAAGTGTAAATGATGGAAATAAAATCTAACTTTTTTTTGACATTCTATAAGAATATCTAATCTGTAATTTGATGCCGTTTGGAGATATTTCCATCTTTCCTTGGCTTCGTTATGCACATTAATACAATTTTTTTCTTGGGGTGCCCAAACTTTCGATCCCCACTGTATGTCATTGTCTTCACAGCAGTTACTGCTACTTGATCAGATGCAGAATCCTCCCTAAGAAGGTAATTGTCAACTAGGTTCCATTATCAGCTCTAGCAGGAAAGGCAACAGAGAAGGTAAAATTTGACAGACAGGTTTACGCAGTCGCTCCTTCTCTGTCAGCACTGTGAACTGGGCTACACTTGTTGTCAGGAGACTAACCGGAAGAGAGTTGCCCCTAGGCCTAGCACAATGGCCAATATGGCCACGCCCATTTTCACATGAATGTGCACACACGTATTGGAGGTGAACTTGAGCATAGCCAGCACACACAAGTATGTGGCACCTGTACTGTGACTTGCTCTCCTGAAAGTTGCCATGCTGATCAATGGGCTCAATAATCTCAGAGTCAGCACATGGAACAAGCCTCAGTTGTAAGGGTTAGTGTTAATTATGTTCCTAATTCTTTTTTGGCTGGCTTTGTTAGGTCCGACCCATTGGCCCTGTGTATTATAAAAGGGATGGGCACAAAGAGAGCTAGAGAGAGAGCGAGAGCGAGAGCTGGGGGTAACTAAAAGTCTATGGTTGCTGCTGTCACCGTTGTCCGAGTCTGTCCTGCTAGCCTGCTAATATGTAGAGTGCCAACTAAGGAACACCTCGCCTCAGGATCCTTCTACAGCTTAGGGGGATGGCTGAGACCTGCTCCCCACCCAGAATAATCCTGAATATTACCATCATGGACCCTATCTAGTGCAGGTGTGCTGGTGCAGTCAAGTTATCTTTAATAAAGATTTTGAAACTTTGCCTGGTCTGAAGTTACTCAAGGGCACTTGGCCCCCAACAAGGAGGGGAACATGGAGGGAGTGTCACCCACCTGCGCAACATGCAGATGGAGTATTCTGATGTGAGATTGATTCAGTACTAAAGCTAGATACAGCCAAGCAAAAAGCATTCTCACAGTAAGAACAGCTATAGCAGCCCCTTCAATTCTCTAAGTACTGTTTTTTTTTTTTAACCACTACAGATCCACGCTATTGACAAAAGACGTCAACAGCGCGGACCTGAGCTGCCGGGGTCACGTTTTTGGACGTCAATGTTGTTGTAATTCCCCGCGTGTCACTGGGTGGCGTGCAGCGGGGAAAAACAGTGCCGTCTCATCGTCAAGGATTCGATGCGTGTACCCGGCGGCCGCGGTGTCCGCCAGGTACATGCGATCGGCGGTGACAGAGCAGGGACGTGGATCTCTGTGTGTAAACACACAGCTTCACGTCCTGTCAGGGAGAGGAGAGCGATCTGTGTCCCTTGTACATAGGGACACAGCATTGGTCACCTCCCCCAGTCACCCCCCTCCCCCCACACAGTTAGAACACACCCAGGATACACATTTAACCCCTTCCTCACCCCCTAGTGTTAACCCCTTCAATGCCAGTCACATTTATACAGTAATTAGTGCATATTTATAGCACTGGTCGCTGTATAAATGTGAATGGTTCCAAAAATGTGTCAAAAGTGTCCGATGTGTCCACAGTAATGTCGCAGTCCCAATAAAAATCGCAGATCGCCGCCATTACTAGTAAAAAAAAATCATAATTCTGTCCCCTATTTTGTAGGCATTATAACTTTTGCGCAAAGCAGTCGCTTATTGTTTTTTTTTTTTTTTTACAAAAATACGTAGAATAATACATATCGGCCTTAACTGAGAAAAAAAATAGTTTTTTTTTTTTTAAATTGGGATATTTATTATAGCAACAAGTAAAAAATATATATATTTTTTTAAATTGTCGCTCTTTTTTTGTTTATAACGCAAAAAATAAAAACCGCACATGTGATCAAATACCACCAAAATAAAGCCACGTCGCACGACGGCGCAAATGTCAGTGCGACGCAGTGCCGGAAGCTGAAATTTCGCTTGGGCACGAAGGGGGTTTATGTGCCCAGTAAGCAAGTGGTTAAAGCCCAACTCTGGGAAAACTTGAAATTGTCCCTTGTATTGAGGCTGCACCTGCACTGCAAGGTCTAATTGCTTGTTTTGTCTAGAAATATTGTTTCTTTATATAGTTTCTAAACATGTGTAGCACTACCCTCGGAGGAGCTGCTGGTTGTTTTGGGTGGCACATTTACCTTGTGGCTCTTCCGAATTCCTAGAGGTGAATGGTGCGTATAGCAATAGTAAAAGAATGTCCGCAACAAGTGTCTTTTCTGTGCTCTTTATTACCCAGCTGGGTAAAAATAATGAACTGGTGATGAAAGGGATAGAGTTTGCAAGAAGAAGGATAACAGCAGATTCAGGCGTAGTATTTGGAACAGTCCTGCTCCCATGTATAACACTTTTCTGCACCACTCCTGCCTGAGTGGGTTCAGTGTACCCGGACAGGCCTCTCTCACTGACCTGGCAGCCGGAGTATCACTCGAACCTTTGTAGGATAAAGTCTCTGCCACAGACCCTCCTGAATGAACGTCAGGGAGACACCTCTGCCACAGGCCCTCTCTGATTGCAGTAACGGAGGAAATCCTCCTTAAGTGAATTATGCCTGGATCTCCTTCTTCATATCTCTCAGGTACCGACTGACAGGTGATCTATCCTTCAGTGTCCGGCTACTTTGATCCCCGGTGGTTTGTTGAAATCCTATTGGACCGCCAGCCACTCATTGGCTCTCCTCAGATGGACTCCCCACCGTACAGCTATACCGCTTGGGATCCTCAAAGGTGGGAACCCAGTCGATCACTGGGTCCCCTTTGCTGTTCAAATGTTCTGGACCAACATGGTCCCGGAAACCAGGAACCGCGGCCAGGTAGGCCATAAGCGCCGTGATATGGCCACCCTGAAGGTGGGCGCTACACTGGACGAAGAAGATCCAGAACCAATGGCGTCTGCCTCATAAATACCCTCCCCCAGCATGAACAGCGAGGCTCAACCCTCCTGATTGGCCGCTGGGGAAGAGCACCCAAACCTTGACTCCACTGCTGCCATCTACTGCACTGGGGTGGGAAGAACACCCCAGCACAACAGAATGAGCCCACAGCACAGCCAAGCTGAGACACAGACCCTGTTTTGAA
The DNA here is from genome assembly GCA_029574335.1 of Rana kukunoris. Taxonomy (NCBI): domain Eukaryota; kingdom Metazoa; phylum Chordata; class Amphibia; order Anura; family Ranidae; genus Rana; species Rana kukunoris. The sequence goes on from CM056055.1 coordinate 143,041,455, forward strand.
CATAACAATTTGGATCAGAGTCTACTAATACTCTGATCACCCTCTATATTTAAATAGCACCGGTACTCTAAAGTAACCAGGTGCTACACATGTAATGTACACTGTGGTGGTTATATTTGCTCACTCTATATGTAGTTGTTGCTTTATATTTTAAACTTGTGCACAGTGATTTCATTTTACTGCTTCTCAGTGTAATCCAGACTGCCCCTTTCCCTAATGTGCTCTAAGACCTCTTTGTGTTTTATAAAGTTTAAATAGTGAGATGGAAGATTTAAAATGCCTTTTACAGCAAAGTAACAGACTTACCTGATATCCTGCCACCTCTATTACTGATGCTTACTTTTAACTAAACCGCTCAGGTTGTCTGAATGAATGAATGAGTAACTTGTAAGTGCTACAAACGCAAACTAAATCACCTCAAGGCACTTTTGCAGCCAGTGTCCGCCTGTGTCTTCAGAAGAGATGGGTCTTATAGCGGATGTCTGCTGAAAAAAAAAATATATTAAAGCGGTTGTAAACCGCAAAAAAAAAAAAAATTCCCCCACACCTGCAAGACAAAAGTCATAATGAGCTAGTATGCACCGCATATTAGCTCATTATGAAATACTTACCTCAGAACGAGGTGTAGGAAACTTACCTGGTCCACGCTGAGCGAGATCTCTTGACTCGGCGTGTCTTCCGTGTATCGCCGCTCCAGCGCTGTGATTGGCTGGAGCGGCGATGACGTCAATCCGACCAGGATGGCGGTGGCCGGTCCTTTGGCCGTAGATTCCCCCCTGCGCATGCGCCGCTGCGCATTGCGAGGGGAATATCTCCTAAACCGTACATATTTAGGAGATATTCTTTATACCTATAGGTAAGCCTTATTATAGGCTTACTTGTAGGTAAAAGTCAATAAGGTGGGTTTACAACCACTTTAAAAGCCAGCATCTACAAATACTGCAGCTGCTGACTTTTAATATTAGGACACTTACCTGTCCTGGAGTCCAGCACCGTCCGCAGCAGAGGACGAGCGATCGCTCATCACTCTGCAGCTCCCCCCTCCATCCACGGTGAGGGAACCTGGAAGTGAAGCGATCTGGCTTCACTGCCCGGTTCCCTACGGCGCATGCGCGAGTTACGCTGCGCCTGCCGATTGGCTTCCGCTGTGTGCTGGGAGCCGAGTGTTCCCAGCACACAACGAGGGGGGGGGGGGGGCGGTAAGGTGACGTCATGCCCGCAGTCTGCCCGAGACTGTTGTAGCCGGAAGTGGGTGCAAATACCTGCCTTTAGACAGGTATCTGCACCCCCCTCCCCCTGAAAGGTGTCAAATGTGACACCGGAGGGGGGAGGTTTCCAATCAGCGGGAGTTCCACTTTAGGGTGGAGCTCTGCTTTAAAGCGGATGGCCCACTAAAAAAATATATTAAAAGCCAGCAGCTACAAATACTGCAGCTGCTAACTTTTAATATTAGGACACTTACCTGTCCTGGAGTCCAGCGGCGTCAGCAGCAGAGGACGCTCGCCACTCTGCTGCTCCCACCTCCATCCACGGTGAGGGTGAGGGAACCAGGAAGTGAAGCGCTTCGGCTTCACTGCCCGGTTCCCTACGGCGCATGCGCGAGTCGCGCTGCGCCCGCCGATTGGCTCCCGCTGTGTGCTGGGAGCCGAGAGTTCCCAGCACACAACGGGAAAAAGCCGTCTTTTGCCCGAGACTGCGGGCCGGAAGTTGGTGCAAATACCTGTCTTTAGACAGGTATCTGCAACCCCCTCCCGCCTAAAAGGTGTCAAATGTGACACCGGAGGGGGGGATGGTTCCGATCAGCGGAACTTCACTTTAGGGTGGAGATCCGCTTTAAGCTTCTTCCTGAAGGCCAGATAGTTTTCTTCCGAGCGAATGTACGTGGGTAGAGCGTTCCATAGCTGGGGTCCTTGGACTGTGAATCTTCAGTCACTTTTTGATTTCTAGCGGGTCTTGGGGATATGGAGGAGGTTCTGGTTAGTTGACCGGAGGGGGCAATTTGGGGTGTAGTGCTTTATTTTGTCGCAGAGATATTCGTAGAGAAGGCTTTTCCTTGTGTACATTTGTGAGTGAGGCGGAGGGTCTTAAATGTAAGCCAATCCTTCACGGCTAGCCAATGGAGGGTCCTCAGGAACGGTGTGATTGATTCCCAGGGTTATTTTCCAGTTACCAGTCTAGCTGCTGTCTGCCTGAGCCTTATGTAAGCTGCCAGCCAGGCTGCATCAGAGCTTGTATGTATGCAATTCTATGAGGCGACTCTCTGGGCACCATGTCTAATATGCTTTTTTTTGAGATTGAATTTTCTTGGAAAATATTTCTAAGATAGGTCGCTAGCAAGGATAAGTCAAGGTTCAGGCCAATCTGTGGGAAACGGACACATTATAGGAGTTTGCCTGTTCAGTCAACTGTAGCTGGGGAATTCCCTGCTCCGCAGCTGCTCATAACAAAGGAGCAGGGATGTCGGTGACATTTTTGACCTATTATGGCCATATAGGTGGAAACACATGCAAGCAAAGGGAGTGCCAGCCATTAAGCCACAGTGCTGCCCAAGTCATGGCTTGCAGAGCAGTGTTAAACTGGTAGCAAATTTTGACTTAGTTTTAGTCTTAGGCTTTTGATTAAAATACCATTTTAGTTTTAGACCCATTTTAGCCATTTGCAATTGTTTTAGTTTTAGTTGTATTTAGTAGACTAAATCTGCAGTACATTTTAGTTGACTAAAATTGCCTACATTTTAGTTGAATAAAATGCCCTACATTTTAGTCGACTATCATTTTTTGACTACAATCTAATGGGTTTAGTTAAATTGTAATGCATTATTTAAGCTTTTCTCTAAAATTTCCAAACGTATTATATACTGTACTCCTGGACTACAAAATTAGAATATGTTATTATTTATGGTATTAAATATTTATCCGCACTGGATGGTCTGAGGAGGCCTGTAATGCTGCACAGTGCTCTGGACGGTGGTCTGAGGAGGCCTGTAATGCACGCAGTGCTCTGGACGGTGGTCTGAGGAGGCCTATAATGCACACAGTGCTTTGGACAGTCGTCTGAGGAGGCCTGTAATGCACACAGTGCTCTGGATGGTGGTCTAAGGAGGCCTGTAATGCTGCACAGTGCTCTGGATGGTGGTCTGAGGAGGCCTGTAATGCACACAGTGCTCTAAATGGTGGTCTGAGGAGGCCTGTAATGCTGCACAGTGCTCTGGATGGTGGTCTGAGGAGGCCTGTAATGCTGCACAGTGCTCTGGATGGTGGTCTGAGGAGTTCTGTAATGCTGCACAGTGCTCTGGACGGTGGTCTGAGGAGGCCTGTAATGCTGCACAGTTGTCACGTATCAGGTGAGACCAGAACCATGTGGACTGCAACAGAGGAAACCCAGATGTGTTTAAGTGAAAATATAATTTATTAAAGATAAGTGAAATAATGTTAAAGTAACAACCTCCAATACCACACTATGCACAACAACCATTACCAACAGAACACACAAATAATAAGAGACTAATATGTACAGGTAATGGATAAAACCAGAATCATAACAGGGCCAGGCCGGGATCGTCAATGTGAGGTCAGCAGCTTGGGAAAGGGAAAACAAACAGGACAAGGAGAGGATGGATGGATCACAGGGGGGACAGGTATAGGTACAAAGCACAGGGTACAGGGTACAGGATTCCAGGTTTAGGTTCAGGTTACAGATCAGGATCAGATGCAGAGCTGGTCAGGGCGCATAGAGAGATATCAAGGAAAAGTCTGATTGTCACTGCCAGGTATTTGTACATATCTCCTGCAATCAGGATCAGGCTAATCGCAGGAGATGTCGGCCCCACACTGCCAGGAACCCCCTGCTGGAGGACGCCAGTACTGCGGCTCAAAGATCACATAATACCACCAGGGGAGAGCTCCCCTGGCAGTTCCAGACTGCCAGGAGACACCTGGTGGTGGACCACAGTACTGCATGCCAAATATCAGGCAGTGCCACCAGCGGAAGGAACCTTTCCTGACAACAGTGCTCTGGATGGTGGTCTGAGGAGGCCTGTAATGCTGCACAGTGCTCTGGATGGTAGTCTGAGGAGGCCTGTAATGCTGCACAATGCTCCTAGATGGTGGTCTGAGGAGGCCTGTAATGCAAGCAGTGATCTGGATGGTGGTCTGAGGAGGCCTCAAATGCAAGCAGCGATCTGGATGGTGGTCTAAGGGGGTAAAGGGGAGTGCATGAATGGTACCTGAAGATTTTTGAGGGAGTAGGCTGTCAAACAAAACCTGCTATTTTGCCATGAATGTCCAAGGTTTATGTTACCTTTCTCACTTTCTTAGCCCTAAATGTTAAGCAATGGGATCAGCTTGAAACCAATGTAATTCTTTTGGGGTAGGTTTACAGACTTATTTTGATTACAGTGTCTGACTATCATATTTTTTCCATTGTGTCTTAAAATATATCGCAATTAAAAAAGACGCATTAAAACTAATTTCATACTTCTATATGCAAAGAGCAATCATGCAAGGTCTTATTAATAGAATATCCTATTACTAAGATCTTTGATTAACTTTATCAATACCGTGAACCTTATACTGCAGCTTATCTGGGCTTCTACTCCTGTGAGAACCTGATTTAATGTAATTATGCATTCTCCCCAGGCCACGGATGAATTCTAAGCTTACGGCATAAAACTTCCTTAAGTTTAATGGATCTTTAGAATTGTATTATGCTTTATTCTGGGCAATATGCCAAGCATTAATGCAGCAAAGATGTCATTGGTAGATATTTTGGGCAGTTTGGGCATATAGTCCCTCTCAATAGAAGAGTGAGTGAGTACAGAGCGAACTGTTTTTGACTGTTTTTTTGACTGTTTTCTCTGAAAATTTTCTACATGCTAAGTATATTTATAAATGTTACATGTTTGTCTTTTTTTAAGGATATGAGTGCTGAATATTGCTGAAAATGCTAGTTTCCTGGTTGCCTTTAGCTTTGGTACTTTCAAGGACTCTGAATGAAACATATGAAACAAGTATGTAGCATGTGAAGTCAAACCTGCAAACAATGGGCCAGATTCATGAAGAGTTAGGCTGGCGGATCCAGTGATCCGCCAGCCTAACTGTCACTTTAAGCCGGCGTTTCTGTTTTCTATAACCAGAAAACAAGAAACGACGGGTTGGAGTTCCGATGCGATCGGCGTAATTGAATTTCGCCATCGCATCGTTACTTCAACTTAAAAATGGCGCCGGGGGCGTTCCCACTGATTAACGCTGAAAAAATATGTTAATCAGCGGGAGTCGGAAATTCACGATCGTTTTTCGGGCGCGACGCAGTGACTTTACGATGTTTCCGGAAGCGATACGCGGCGTAAAGATAAAGCAGCCCCCTAGTGGAATATCCTATGTTAGGTATAGGCGTCGTCATCGCGTCGGAAAAAAAACAAATCGCGTCGTTTGCGTAAAACATTCATGAATGGGGACGTGACGTCATTGACGTTCACTGACAGAACTTGGAGCATGCGCACTGGGATGCATTGACACTCGACGCATGCGCAGTACGTTCGCCGCGGGATCGCGCGTAGTTTGAATACTACACGCCCCGTACCCGCCCAATTTGAATTCCGCTGTCTCATTTGCGATGCGCTGCCGCAACTTTAGGAGCAAGTGCTTCATGAATAACAGCACTTGCTCCTAAAATTTCTGCAGCGTAACGTAAATGAGATGCGTTACTCCAGAGCAAAGATGCTCTGATCTACCTGAATCTGGCCCAATGAATCCACAGGATCAGCATGGCAAACAAATGACAAGCATTTTCAGATAGAGACGTTAACAATAACTGCCTACATATTTGCTGTATAGGAACATACTCCTGTATGCTGTGAAAGTTACATGTGACTTCCTAACAGGCAAGTAGATAGAGCACTGAGAGTACTAGTGGTTGTACTAGTGGAGAGTACTAGTGGTCATTGTTGGATGAAATTGCATTGTGTGTAATAACAAGTCAAATTCTATAAAAGTAGGATATTGCCATTGATAGGTTGAATTTCCTGCTCATTCAAATCCCTGCAAATTATTATTTTTTTCTCCGAAACTGCACCAAAAGTGCACATACCTAGCCTAATAGATTTTTTTAACACTCAGCTTTTGTTCCTCTATAAGTAAAAATGATTTTCTGTAAGGATCACTAAGTCAATTTAACCACTTAAGACCTGGACCAAAATGCAGGTTAAAGGACCTGGCCCAAAAATATATAAAAATAACTTTTTTTCCTCAGTTTAGGCCGATACGTATTCTTCTACCTATTTTTGGTTAAAAAAAAAAAAAAAATCGCAATAAGCGTTTATCGATTGGTTTGCACAAAATGTATAGCGTTTACAAAATAGGGGATAGTTTTATTGCATTTTTATAAAAAAAAAAAAATTATTACTAATGGCGGCGATCAGCGTTTTTTTCGTCACTGCGACATTATGGCGGACACATCAGACAATTTTGACAAATTTTTGGGACCATTGTCATTTTCACAGCAAAAAATGCTATAAAAATGCATTGTTTACTGTGAAAATGACAATTGCAGTTTGGGAGTTAACCAATAGGGGGCGCTGAAGGGGTTAAGTGTGACCTAATGTGTGTTTATAACTGTAGGGGGGTGTGGCTGTAGGTGTGACGTCATCGATTGTGTATCCCTATAAAAGGGATCACACGATCGATGATGCAGCCAAAGTGAAGAACGGGGAAGCCGTGTTTACACACGGCTCTCCCCGTTCTTCAGCTCCGGGGACCGATCGCGGGACTCCAGTGGCAATCGGGTTCGCGAGTCCCGTGGTCCCGGAGCTTCGGGCCGTGCCCAGCTGTGCAATTCTTTTGTTTACAAACGGTTTATTGAAATATAAGTCTCAATACAAAAATAACTGCATTGGCAAGGGATACATACATGACAAAGGGTGCAGAGAATATCAGTATGATGTATAAGTAGCAGTAATATATGAGGGATGAATACAAACATTGGGATGTAAGAATGAATCATTCGTAAAACTTTATAGAGGCATAATGACCTTATGGGTTTGTTCGTTAATAAAAACATAATGACAGTGTCACATAGTGGATCATTGACCTAACAGAGAAATATCCCAAGGTTTCCATTTTTTATTATATGTGTCCATAGTGTCGAATAATGTGTGATGGATATGTTCTGATAGCTTGATGGTAAGCATGCGATTCATAATTTGGGACCATGGCACTGTGGGGGATCGCCAGTTGAGAGCTATAGCCCAGTGTATTGAGCTGAATAATGTGTGTATAAGTCTGGTATGTGCTATTGGGATATCAGGAATAGGATAGAAAAGGAGGCACATTTTAGATGTGAGTTCAATTCTTCTGCCTATAACTTGTTTTATTTTGTTTTCGGCTTGTTGCCACGTAGTTTTAAGGTGTGTACATTCCCAGAATGTGTGTATAAGAGAACCTTGAGCTGGGCATCCTCTGAAGCATAGGGGTGAGATTGTTGGATAGAATGAATTGAGTCTGTCCGGGGTGAGGTACCACCTATGTTGAAGTTTGATGGCGGATTCCCTAATGGAGGCTGTCTTGGTGCTTTTTTGTAAATTATTGATCATAGTATCCCATTGATCTATAGAGAAGGTTTCATTCAAGTCTAATTCCCACTGGGACATTTGACGTGTTTTATCTGGTAAGTTGTGTTCATTTAGGTTTTTATAAATTCTGGATATTAAGCCCCTATCGCGAGGTGAAGTGAGACAGATTTGTTCAAATATCGTGAATGGGGATTGGAGTGTGAGTGAGAAGTGTTTTTGGTAGAAAATCTTGATGTTGTTGTAGTCAGAGAGTTCAGTCTCTGTAAGTTCAAATTCTGTTTGCAATTCTCTAAAAGTACGAAATGAGTTATTTTTTGTGAGTGACTTTAGGGTAGATAGTTTGAGGAGTTGCCATATAGTATATTGATTTGAGCTAAGGTCAGGAGGGGAAAAAAGAGGGTCACCTATGAAAGAAGCTAGGGGGGGGATTTCTGATGAGATGTTAAATTTATGCTTTTGTCTATGCCATAATAGGAGATTTTGGTGTACTACTTTGTTAAGGTGGCCAATCTTTTGAGTTTTAATGGATTTGGACCAGGGGAGGCCCTGTAGGTGATATGGTAGGACAGATTGTTCCTCAAATAATAGCCATGGTATATGGTTGGAAGGTGCATACCATTGTGCGAGTTGTGTATATCTGGCTGAAAGATAATATAGCCATAGGTTAGGAATACTCATCCCTCCCTTCGATCGAGGTCTGAACATCAATGCATATCCGAATCTAGATTTTTTATATTGCCATATGAACTTGTTAATCTCTCTTTGTATAGAATCTAGGGTGTTTTTAGGTACTAGAAGAGGGAGGGCTCTAAAGAAAAATAATAGTTTAGGTAATATAACCATCTTTATAGCAGCTATCCTACCCATAAACGAAATATGGTATGATGACCATGATTTGAGCAAGTCTCTGATGGTTTGGAATATTTTAGGGTAATTGGCGTGGTATAAGGTTCTGTAGGATGGGGTGATATGGATACCTAAATATCTGAAAGATGTTGAACACCACTGAAAAGGAAATTTCTCTTTTAATATAGCAGTCAAATCAGGGGGACAGTTGATTGGAAGGGCTGAACATTTAGATAAGTTTATACTCAACCCTGTTAGGTCGTAAAATGTATCCAAAGTTTTGATAAGTTTTGGTAATGAAATTAAAGGTTCCGTGAGAAACAACAGGACGTCGTCGGCATAGAGACTTAATTTAAATTCTGTTGACCCTTTTGTGTATCCTTTGATATTAATATTGTTGCGGATGGCACAAGCAAGGGGCTCGATGGCTAGAGCAAATAGGAGAGGGGATAACGGGCAGCCCTGTCTTGTGCCTTTGCTTAGTGGGAAAAACTCTGAATTGTGACCGGGGAGTTTGATTCGGGTGTGTGGATCATTGTATAGGGCTTTAAACCCATGGAGAAACTCATTTTTGATGCCATATCTGGGGAGGAGTGAGTCTAAGTAGGACCAGCTGACGCTATCGAAGGCTTTATGTATGTCTAGACTGAGTAGTAGAGTAGTTCTAGTGTGTAGGTTGGAGTCCTGGATGATGTTTGTAGCTAGTCTTATATTGTCTGTGATTTGTCTGTCTGGAATGAAACCTGATTGATCTGGGTGGATTAAGGGTGGGATAACTGAGGCTAATCTATCCGCTAACATCTTGCCAAAAATTTTTAGGTCATTATCTATGACCGAGATTGGGCGGAAGTTCTGGGGAGTGGAATGGTCTTTATTTGGTTTGGGTAATAGGGACATATTAGCAAGGAGCATTTCGGATGGGAATTGGTTGCCTTGCAGAATATGGTTAAAAAGTTTAACAAGATGGGGAATTAGAATTGAAGCAAATTTTTTGTAATATGAAGTTGAAAAGCCATCTGGGCCTGGGGCTGTGGAGGTCTTCAAAGAACGCACAATTCTATTTATTTCAGTTTCTGAACAAGGTGCATTTAAAGCCTCAATTTGTTGTGAAGAGAGGGAGGGTAGAGGAATTTCATCAAGCCATTGTGACGAGGATAGTTTTGGGATGTTTTGAGGAGAAGATAGAAGTTTCTTATAAAAATTCAAAAAAATCTCCATAACTCCCTTAGGATGAGAAATTAGGTTTCCTGCCGCATTTCTCAATTTATAAGTATGGGGAGGTTTCATTGATTGATTCAATTTTCTGGCAAACATTGTGGATGAGGAGTTACTATATAATAAGAATTTAGCCTTGGACCATCTCAAAGCTTTTTCTGTATCAGAAGTTAGTAATGTGTCTAGGGCTGAACGTTTTTCTTGGATTTGTTTTAGTATGTCTCCGGAGGGGGAATGACTGTGTTTGTGGTATAATTTGTCTAGATCTCTAGTTAGTGTTTTTATGTCAGTCAGCTTCGTTCTATTTTTAGTAGCTGCCATCTTGATTAGATGGCCTCTCATGACAGCCTTGTGGGCCATCCACCGTGATGTGGGTAGAATGTCCGGGGAGGAGTTAAGTGTAAAATACTCTTCCATGTCGGTCGTCAGTTGATGTAGATTCTGATGGTCTGTTAATAATGCATCGTTAATGCGCCATTTATGAGGTGTGTTAGCAAGACCTATTTTAGAAGTAGTAAATGATGTTATCTGATGATCAGACCAGGGACAAGAGTGAATGTCGGCTTTTGATGAGTTTGCCACTAAAATTGGGGTGCAAAAGATGTAATCTAATCTGGCGGAGCAATCATGTGGGTGTGAGTAAAAAGTGTAATTTTTAATGCCTACGTTATGTGCTCTCCATGTGTCTATGAGTTGGTGATTATGTAATGTGCGGATTAATGTTTTAGGAAAGGCTTTGGATGAGGGTGCAACTCTACTCCTATCTAAGGTTGAATGTGCTGCTAAATTGAAGTCACCGCCTACAATCAAATGGAGTGAGGAGTACTTATCTAATGTATCAAAGAAATGTGAGAAAAAGGATGCATGAGCTTCATTAGGTGCATATATAGAGGCTATTGTGACCTTACGTCCTCCTATGGAACCTTTAACAATCAAAAATCGACTTTCTGGGTCTTTATAAACATTTTGGGTTTCGAACACTAAAGAATTTTTAATAAAAATAGCTGTTCCCCTTTTTTTGGAATCGAATGTTGTATAGTAGAATTGTCTATATGCTTTGTCAAAAAACTTGGGGTGGTTAGAGGTAGCGAAGTGTGTTTCTTGCACTAATATTATGTCGGCCCCTAGTCTTTTATAATGGCGGAAAGCTTTTTTTCTTTTTTGGGGGGAATTAATGCCATTGGCATTATGGGAGATTACTTTAAGTCCCATTTAGAGTGTATAAATGAAAGCTTAGGTATGATAGATAGTAATGCCATTTATAACATTTTTGGGTAATAAAAAAGAGAATGAAAAATGTTGATAGTTCGGCAGTAAGCCGGACACCCCAGATTGTAATAGTATTGTGTGTGAAAACATATGAAACATATGATAGTGATATGATGATCTTTAGCATGTCGTATTTACCATACCGGTAACTTATTAATCTGTTGCCTTTGTGAGACTCTAGTACAATATAACATAATAAAGCAAACCGTAAGAATCTTATTTCAAAATGTATAGGGTAACTAAACATGTTACCTAGTTTGTTATGAAATAGAAAAAAGTGAATATAAAAAAATACGGGGTCAAGCTGAAAAAAACAGTTTGACTTATAAACAATTAACTTTGGACATATGTGTCCATGGCTCACTTCGGGAGTCCCGACAGATAGGACTAAGAGTAGGACCGAAAGCACAAGAAAATGTGCTGTAAGATCCATGTCTAGACTCCAAAAGTGAGAGTGGGGTCAATCAGGCGAAGGCGGAGAGACATAGCAACTCTCCAATTTTTTATCTATATTATTTTACCCCCCTCCTGTGACCTGGGAGGGAAAGGGAAAAAAAGAGAGAAAAAAATCTATGTGCATGTGTTATAAGAAAACCAAGAACATGGAACATTCCCCAAGATGTAATGAGTGCAAACTTGTGTCATGGAAGGAAAAAGGCTTCTATACTTTGGTGTGATTTACCTGTATATACCGATCACATGGGAGAGAGAGAAAAAGAAAAAAAAAGAAAAAAAAAAAAAAAAAAAAAAAAGTTAGATAAATAATAAAACGGGTCAGAAGTATAATCAAATCAAACAATGGTGAAGTTTAAATTTAGCATGATAAGTTTTCTATGGTCCGGAAGGTCCCGTAGATAAACTAAGTAGTCGGAGCTAGTTTGTGGTGTATATCCTTGATATGTGAGTCGCACAGATGAAGAAATTGTTCTGAGGTTTGATGAGTATATGAACGGGAAGAGCTAGTCCTGCTGCTCGTCAGTAGCATATATCAAGGGAAAGCAGAACATTCATTTAAAGTAGTAAAAATAGGTGATAGAGAGAAAAAATAAAAAAAAATAAAAAACATTTTGGGAAAAGAACTTTGAAGCCTCTAACCTGTGTTAATAGATTGCATTTGAATAAAAAGGGGCCTGAAGGGGAACAAAACCTCCTCTCATGGTTCCATAGAACACGAAGAAGCAAATTACAGGAACAAGGAAAGCAAATTTGTTATAAGCGACTTTCAGGGGTTAGCGAATCGCATGGGAGGTCTCATTCTTCTTTGATCGCGTCTTGAAGAGGGTGTGGCCCAAATAGGTGATAAGTGTGGAGTAGATGGTGGTCTTGGGTTTTCTTCTGGATCCAACAAACCGAATTTGATCAGAAGCTCCTTGCCCTCTGCGACATTAATAACAGAATATGAGGTGCCATTATGAGGAACAATTAGTCTGAAGGGAAATCCCCACTTGTATCTGATGCGGGCAGATTGTAAGATTGATGTTACTTCCTTCATCTTGCGCCTTCTTTCGAGGGTGGCCTGTGAGATGTCTGGGTATATTTGAATCCTTGTTCCTTCGAACTCCAAGTTGTGCGAGTTTCTGGCGGCCCTTAAAATATTCTCCTTTGTGACAAAGTCTTTCATGCAAAGGACGATGTCGCGAGGTGGCTTGTCTGCAGGAGGCTTGGGTCGTAGAGCCCTGTGAATTCTATCACAAGTGAAGGACTGAGATGGGGTGTCCGGAAGGAGCAACTGAAAAAGCTTCATTGTCGCAGGAATTAAGTCTGTCACAGACTCTGGGACCCCGCGGATTCTTAAATTGTTTCTGCGATTTCTGTTGTCCAAATCTTCCACTTGTGTTTGGAGATAGGAATAATTTTCAGCTAGTAGCTCAAAGTCCTTTCTTAGATCATTATGTGCTAATGACAACTCATCATGTTTTGTCTCTAACAAATCTGTGCGCCCTCCCAGGGATGCTATTTCCTGCTGTAGTGTGCTAGTGGAAGCCTTCAGTTCTGAATGGAATTTGTTAGCCAGCTTGTCATACATTATAGAGAGACTGGAATCTAGCTCGGCTTTGGTGAGCTGTGATGGGAACTCACTTACTTGTTTGGATGAGGCTGTTCCCTGAGAAGCATGTGAAGTTGCCGGAGAGGCCTGTGGAGAATGATGGGCGTTATCCTGAGACATCTTGCTTTTCGCTTTGGAGCGGAGTAGAATGTTAGTTGGAGAGTATTTTGATCGGCGACCGCGGGTCCGGTAGTTTCCAGGCATGCACAAGTTTAATTTGCAGGGGTGAAGGTGGTTATTTGGCGGTTGAACTGAATTTTAGCCCTGCGGATTAGCTATGTTATTCTTTGATCGGTTCGAGCTGTTACAGAGAGCTGCCGTCTTGCATCACGCCCCGCATGCGTCCCCACTTCTTTGAGAGTGTGTCATTTATCTCATCTTGACAACTTTGTCACTGGTGAATAACTCGTTATATCTTTGGGGGTTTATGAGTAGCCCAGACAAAAGGCTGTGGGGGGACTCAACACGCAGAGCGTCACCTCCCATCTGATTCCCACTGCTGCACTCAAATCCCCTTTATACTGTCCCCTCCGTCAGTGGAAGCTGCCTTAGGTGGAAGAGATAGCCTTATAGGTTTGAGATGTTCAAAACGTATTGCAGTGGGCAGATTGATTGCAGAGGGGAGATGTAAGTGTCTGTAACACTGAAGTTAGCAGCGAGGTGACCGCCCTGTAGTATGAGATGATCTGGGCAGCGATCACCATCTATGGAGGAAACCCACCTCAATCATCCACTATAATTTTTTATTGTTCAGACATGGGGCTCCAGCAGGGGAACAGGTTCTGTATGAGGCTGCAGGGTGATAGAAGGCCTTCGGATTCTGCCAGGGTGTACCAAGATGGCCGCCGTATGCTGGGTATACAGACAGTGTTCAGCTCCACAGCGGAGGGCTGTTATTAGCTGTGTCTCAGCAAAGGCAGTACCCAGGATGGACGGTTTGGTGGGTGCTATGCAGATGCCCAGCTGACTCTTGTGCCCTCCGGAGCCGCGGCGAGACGTCTGCAGCGCGTCCCGCTGGATCAGCCGCAGGAAACACCGGGGATCCACAGGGTGTGTTAGGCCGCAATGTGCCGCGGCTTCCACGGACGATCCCGAGAGCCGGCTCAGCCTAAGAATTACCCCAGGTAGGAGGATGGGTGGCTGGAGGGGGTGTGTGGTGGTCCCTTACCTCCAGATTTGACAGGAACGGATTCGTCCGGGCGGCTCCAGGTCCACAAGATGGCGGCGGCCTCAGGCCTCAGGCACTGGATGCTGTGGAGATCGAGGGTCTCCGGGCCAAAAAGCCTGGAAATAGTGGCAGGGGATCGTGTGGATGATCCGGCTGGGTAGCCTGGGGAAAAGTTAGAGTGTGGATGGGTGCTTAAAAGCACGGATGGTGGTAGATGGTACTCGGGGTACACGGAGCCCTAGAGGAAAGCGTCCGTCTCTTCTCACATCCGCCGGAAGTCTCCCCAGCTGTGCAATTCTGCCGACGTATATGTGCAGGTGGCGGTTCTTAAGTGGTTAAGTGTGACCTCATATGTGTTTCTAACTGTAGGGGGGCAAGGCTGGACATGTGATGTCATTGATCACCTTTCCCTATATCAGGGAACAGACGATCAATGACAACGCCACAGTGAAGAACGGGGAAGCTGTGTTTACACACAGCTCTCCCCGTTCTTCAGCTCCGGTGACCGATCGCGGGACTCAGGCGGCGATCCTGTCTGCGGGTCCCGCGGCCGCGGTCACGGAGCTTTGGACCGGGTTAGGAGCGCACGCCCGCGGCTAGGCACTGAAACAGGACATACAGGTACGTGCATGTGCCCAGCCATGCCATTCTGCCGACGTATATGTGCAGGAGGCGGTCCTTAAGTGGTTAAACCAATAATGTCTAAAAAGGGAGAGTGAAGATTTTCTTTATCTGTTGCCTATATAATCATACTGGTAAAAAAATAATAATTCAAATTAAATTCATAGGTTTAATTACTTTGCCGTGAAGAAAGGTGTGGATAATAATGCCATATTCCAATAGTAATAGGCTTATAGGGTACTAAACCATGGTAGACTAAACAGTAGTGATATTACTATATGTAGGTAAAAAATTGCAGTTCTAACAATATAGGGGTTATTTACAAACGGCAAATCCAATTGAAATTGCACTGAATTGCAGTTTCTGTTGTTCTGATACAGTATGGTATCAGTTGTCACCTTAGGACAGGGAATGTGTTACTAGAGGGATCACAATTTAAGAATAAAGCGAAAAAAACTAAAGCAACCATCACATCTAAGGATAGGTAAGCTGTTATATATTACCTTTGTCTTCTTAGGTTGCTAAAAATATACTCTAAATGCTAAGGTGTTCCCAGAATTCCAAGTAAACTCAACTTCAAATATTGCTTTTATTAAAGTAGTGTGTGATTTGAAGAAAACTATGGTATGTCTTTTGAATGGTTCTTCCATGTCAGTACAGATCATGTATTGCATAACTTTCCATAAAGCATGCCAAATACATTTTTGTGTTTAAAAATAACTATTGTATGTTTTAAATTTAGGACACCGTACCAGGTTTTCTAGATCGCTTCATGTATATTATACAGCTAGCATTATTACCTGAATGTGTCTTGATATCAGCCCTTTGTCATCCCTGCACACATTAGTACTCCGATAACTTGCATATACCGCATGTCAGTGGCGGCTGGTGCTCCAAATTTTTGGGGGGCGCAAACAAACGAAGAAAAAAAAAACATCAATTGCAGCCTCACTGTGCCCATCAATTGTCGCCACTGTGCTATCAAAAGCAGCCAGTGTGTCCATCAATTGCCGCTGGTTTGGCCCTTAAAATGCTGCCAGTTTTCCCCCATAAAATGCTGCCAGTTTGCCTCGTAAACTGCAGCCAGTTTGCCCCGTAAAATGCCGCCAGTTTGCCCTGTGTAAAATGCTGCCAGTTTGCCCCCTGTAAAATGCCGCCAGTTTGCCCCCTGTAAAATGCCGCCAGTTTGCTCCCTGTAAAATGCCGCCAGTTTGCCCCCTGAAAAATGCCACCAGATTGAACCCCCCCCCCCCCCCCAACCGGCACTTTCCTTTCTCAGGTCAGCCATCCTCCTCCATGTTCCCTCGATGTCTTCTCCTGCCCTCGATGTCGCTTCAGCCAATCAGGTGACCGGTAACCAGACCCAGTGAACGTGATTGGCTGAGATGCGTGTCAGTGTTAACCAAGGAAAGCACACCCTCTGTGCGCCCTCTGGTTAACCATTTGGAAGCCGATTAGAGCCGCTGGCTCTGATAGACGCTTCCAAAACACACCCACCGCTGTTATTCAGATGGCTGGCGCTCAACAGGGGGCCGGCACCTGAATAGTGGGTGACAGCGGTGACAATACATAGATTTGTGTAATGCATGAATCTATGTATTGTTGAGTGAGTGGGTGCAGGAGAGAGGGGCAGCGCTTCTGCGCCCACTATGGACACACCGCCACTGCCGTATGGTGACAGAAGGAGAGGGCAGAGTGGACAGAGCTGATGCCTTTTTATTGTGTTGCTGCACCTTTGATGGTCATTCAGATGCCTCTGGGGGGGGGGGGGGGGGGTGACACCACTGTATCCTTTATTCATGATTGTACCTGGAGTGTTGTTCAAACATACATTATATTGTCAAAAGTATTGGGACGCCTGCCTTTACACCAGTGTTGGGGGGGCGTGAGGACTGGAATTGAGAAACACTGCTTTACACACACACATGAACTTTAATGGCATCCCATTCTTAGTCCGTAGGGTTCAATTTTGAGTTGGCCCATCCTTTTCAGCTATAACAGCTTCAACTCTTTTGGGAATTCATCCCAAAGGTGTTAATTTACTAATAGGGCATTGTGCAAAATTTACTGCAGCTTTGCTTAGAAACCATTCAGCTTCCAGGTTTTATTGTTAAACAAGGTTAAAAGGGTTGTAAACCTTGGTGTTTTTTCACCTTAGTGCATCCTATGAATTAAGGTGAAAAAACACCTTGCTGTGAATGCCCTGCCCCCCCCCCCCCAGCCCCCGTTTTACCTACCTGAGCCCCGAATTTCTGAGGGCGTGATCCTGCGTCATTCTCTCCTTGGCTGATCGGCTCCTCATTGGATAGATTGATAGCAGCGCAGCCATTGGCTCCCACTGCTATTAATCAAATCCAATGATTCGGCCGTCGGAGGGTGGGGCCGAGTCATACACTCGTTGGCTATGCACACCGATTGTAAAACACGGGAGCGCGCCCGTAAGCTAACCCCCTTGGGAGAGCGCTTCCCAGAGGGGGTTAGCTCTTGCTGGGAGGAGCCGAGACAGCCGCCATGGGATCTCAGAAGAGGACGTTTGGGGCCACTCTGTGCAAAACAAACTGCACAGTGGAGGTAAGTATGACATGTTTGTTATTTAAAAAAAAAAAACATAGTATCATAGTATCACTTTAAGTTAGAAGATGATTGGCTACCATGCACTGCTGCACCAGATTTTGAATGCATCAGTTTTAGTAAATACCCCCCACTTTCCCCTACTAACAACAACAAAACAAACAAATCAAAACCAGTGTTTAGTACTGTTTGTTTCCCTGTTAGAAAGACTCTTTGCACTTGCTGTTCTAGTGACCGGATACAGGAAGTGAGGTAAAGATACCAAAATGCCAAGGGCTGCAAAAAATAAATAAAAACAAGCAGGTGGAGGTTCTCACCCTTCCCGAATCCAACCAGAACTAGAAAATGCATGTTCATTTTTAGATATATAGACTTATACTCGCGTCAACTTTTTGCGCCTGATCTCCTGGACTTTGGAGACCTGGTACCGGCCGGCCGTAGGTCCCCTGGACCCCAAAATTGGCACACATATAGCCCCACTCTTCCTCTACAAGAGTGCAAAGTTGTTGTCTGGGGGACCTACTCCCATGTTAAACATAAGTCTAGTCATGGACACAGTGAGGCATGGACACAGTGAAGTATCGGCACAGTGAGGCATGGACACAGTGAGGCATGGACACAGTGAAGCATCGGCACAGTGAGGCATGGACACAGTGAGGCATGGGCACAGTGAGGCATGGGCACATTGAGGCAAAGTGAGGCACAGTGAGGCATGGGCACAGTGAGGCAAAGTGAGGCACAGTGAGGCATGCAGATGGACACCCTAGGCTTATACTTGAGTCAATAAGTTTTCCCATTTTTTTGTGGTAAAATTAGGTGCCTCTGCTTAGATTGGGGTCGGCTTATACTCGAGTATATATGGTATGTATGTGTGTATATATATATATATATATATATATATATATATATATATATATATACACATATACATATCACTTTCTCTCTTTATAGCTCCCAACTGCCCCACTGCCCCTCATCTGGAGGCACTATTCCTTGTTCCTCTTTGAGGCCAAATTCCTCTGTCTCTTGTGCAGCCTTAATTGTCCCTCTTTTTGTTCTGATGTGTACATCTAAATATATAATGCACTATTTCCTACTGTATACTGTTATGCTGTACTAAACTTTTTAACCAACCTCTATCTTACTGCATTTGTTGTTTTGGAAAATACCCAATACACAGGAAAAATAGAGGTAAAACAAGCATACCTCCCAACTTTTTGAGATGGATATGAGGGACACCTATCAGCAAAAGTATGCAGGCATAGGACACACCCCTTGTCACACCCCCTTAAGGAAGAATTGTACAAAAAAAAAAATGGTTAAACCCAAAAGTGTTTTTATTTACCACTACGACTCCTTTATGTTGGCTTTTGGAATTTAGAAATGTAGCAATTTAGAAATCAGATGAAAGATTTAGGGCTGGAAAACACTTTTTGAAATGAGGGACAAATGAGGATGAATGAGGGACAGAGGGACATTGCTCCAAATCAGGGACAGGCGCTCAAAATCAGGGACAGTTGGGAGCTATGAAAAAAGCACTTGTGTGGTTTAGCTAATCATTTTTCGTATATTAGACCTTTGCGGTCTAAAGTATGTAACTGTGGCTGTGGCAGAGACATGTCCTTTGGCTACATACGTTTGGTATCACTATCATAATTTTCACATGTATCGGTTTTTGCGCTGTACCTCACCCTTTACCATACATACGTTGCGTTGTCTCTATTTATCACATATGTATATAGTGTATGTAGCAGTGACAAAGGAAATAATTGAGGCAAGTGTACTTTTTATGTTGTTTGGGTTCACAAAGATCCTACTTTGCATTCATTGCAAGGTGTTTTTTGGGCACTAACACTAGCAGTCATATCTGGGATTTCCACTGACATCAATCTCTTGGACTGCTTCTTGTACCGTTGATTCTAATTGGAAGCTATTGTACACACACCAGTCCAGCCAAATAGCTTTCTGAGCCTGAGCGTCGTCTTCCAATGTTTGTTGTTGTACGCTTAGCAACTAGCACTGGGCCTCTGGTTTAGTGACGCTAGGATTGACGCCAGAGACACTTTTCAGTTACTGAAAGTGCGGCTGTAAGGGCACAACAGCAAGCAAAGATGCCTAAGTGTTTTTTTTATGAACTGTGGCTATGAAAACTGTAGTGATCAACTACAATATTCAATAGTAATAGTAATAAAATAAAACCAATTAATAGAATTTCTGCTCAGAAGAGTCTTGGATTTCACCTAATGGCCTAAACATGTCAATACGCGATCATGTAGTCAGGTTTGCAGTAGTTACAAATGTTTTCCCTGTTTGTCCCTTACCTGTGGCACAACAAAGGTTAAATGTATTGCCAGCAATGCTGAGCTGCAGCGACCATTTTGGGGATGACCATGAACAATGCTCAGCTATGAGTTCAATTCTGGGGGTGACCATTTTAGGTGGGCCACTATGTATGCTGGGCAGAACTTGGGGGAACTTGGGGGAACTCAGTTCCACCACCTTTGGCTCAGACCCTTTGGTGCCTGCTCACCACAATCACTTGTGACAGCTTTGTAACCCCCTGAACTCTGCACTCTGTATGTAATGCAATTCTGGTATTTAATGCCCCTTTGAGACCCTTCTACTGTTTGTGAAATCTAAACAGGTCGTGGTTGAGTTCCTGCACCTATTTTCTGAAAAAAAAGCTCTGGCTGGGAGCAATTATGACTTGTGGGGAATGTCGTTTCCAGAGAGACTGAGCCTTTATTTTCAGATTGGAGGAGGGACTACATGTCCCAGGATTGCCAGAGCTCTGTAGCGAACAAAAGGAATGTC
The DNA here is from genome assembly GCA_029574335.1 of Rana kukunoris. Taxonomy (NCBI): domain Eukaryota; kingdom Metazoa; phylum Chordata; class Amphibia; order Anura; family Ranidae; genus Rana; species Rana kukunoris. The sequence continues at coordinate 143,061,573 of CM056055.1, forward strand.
TGTTCCTGAGCTCCAGGCAGAGGTGGAGGACACTGTGTTAGTGAGACAGAGCTTTAGGCTGTTAACAGAATGTATTCCATTGCATCAGAGATGCAGAGAGCCAGAGTAGCAAACATCTCCTGGTACATGAGAACACCACTGTAGCCACTGTCACTGGTGTAAGGCCGCGTACACACGACCGGTTTCCTCGGCAGAATCCATCAAGAAACTTGGTGGGAGAGCTTTTTTGCCGAGGAAACCGGTCGTGTGTACGTTTTTCATCGAGGAAACTGTTGAGGAACTCGACGAGCAAAAAAGAGAGCAAGTTCTCTTTTTCCTCGACGGGAGTCCAAATAGGCTCGTCATGTTCCTCGTCGGGCTGCTTTTCGACGAGAAACTTGAGCGTGTGTATGTTAAGAAACCCGTGCACCTTCGGTAAAAGTAGCGTTTGTAATGGAAATAGCACATTTGTCACGCTGTAACAGACTGAAAAGTGCAAATGTCTCTTACCTAACTTTTTTCTAACACGCAGTAACATGAGATTAGCAAAAGCAGCCCCTGCCATTGTATGTGTTGAAGTCACCGCGTTTGAGAACAAGGAGATTTGGTCTTTAACATGTGTACGCAAAGCAAGCTTGTCGAGTTCCTCACTAAGCCTAACAAGGAACTCGACAAGGAAAACGATGTGTTTTGCCCGACGAGTTCCTCGGTTGTGTGTACGAGGCCTAACTGTTGACTAATTGGTATGGAGAAAGCTGCCCCTGACTTAACTGAGCCACCCCAGGAGAACAGAGGGAGACCAGCCGTTACCCCAGAAGTTGGTTTGAGGCAGCTGCCCAAAATCTACTGCATCCCATGAAAGAGGAACAGTAACTTTTGCTTGTGATACAGTACAGGCACATATACGTGGGTTAGGAGTAGGGTTGTCCTGATACCACTTTTTTAGGACCGAGTAAATATGTCCCCAAATGCAGCCATGTCCCCCCACAAATGCAGCCATGTCCCCCCACAAATGCAGCCATGTCCCCCCACATATGCAGCCATGTCCCCACACATATGCAGCCATGTCCCCCCACATATGCAGCCCTGTCCCCCCACAGATGCAGCCATGTCCCCCATAGATGCAGCCATGTCCCCCACTAAGTATTCAGCCAGGCATCGGGGGCATTTGCGGGAGTACTTGTACCGATACCGATACTGGTATTGGTATCGGGACAACCCTAGTTAGGAGGAACTTATCTTGAGTGCTCCAATGCCAAGTTTGAGCCTCCAGGGAAAGAGTTTAATACAGACTGATAGTATGTTAATATACAGTTATATTGTCCTTTAGGCAGGACTTTCCCTAGTATAGAGATTAGGGGCTATTCTCTGGACCATTGCACTGTATACCCCAATTTCTACTATTTATATATGTTTGTTAACCAACTGCATTTCTCATTTGCTACTGTTTTATATATTTGTGTAGCACCCTCTTAGATAGGTGGTAGGATTAGGTAAATTTAGTTCTGGCTCACTGTATTAAGTAAAGCTGCTGTTTTGTTGTTAGACAAATTTATGGTTGCTCACTGTAATCAGTGAAGCTATGTGGATTGTTCTGGTCTGTTCAGTGTTTCACCTGCTGCAGGTTTGATTGCTGTCTCTGCTTTCTTGAGAGCTGTGGATCTCCCTGGAAAAAAGCTGCGGAGCAAAGCAAATGGGCAGAATGCATATTTATACAGCCCTGGCTAATCCCTGGGAGGCTGGCCCAGATGGGTGAAAGGAGTCTGTATAAATACTCTAAGACACAGAGCTTCCAGGTATTTTCCTGTATCAAAGGACCACAGCCTGGACGGGGGGGGGGGCTGCTTGCCCCCTTAGGCTATCCTGTCATGTGATGTGCGATGCCTCAGGGGGGTGACCTAAGGGCCTGCGTTGCTGAAGTTACAGAGAGATGACAGAAGGGCAATTGTCTGAAGATCTAGTCTGGTATTACGGGAAAAAGTTAAACCACATTTTTGTGAGTACAGACTGCTGTGAGAGATCTTAAAGACTATGGGCTTATGCCATCCCTCTAGTGTCAGCTGTGTGTCACACAGTGTGTGTCTAAAGGGGACATTTGCTTGACTAGCGTAGTTTCAATGGGCACCCATCACTTTAAACCTACCCCCCTAACCCCAGTAAACGAGACCGACACAGTAGAATTGGAATAAAATTGGCCACAACAGCCATTTATTTTGTAACCAAAAATTAAATAATTAACCAAAACTTTTACCACACTTTTTGGTGCTAGGAATTTCCAACAATTCCACTATACTTATTAACAATATAAATACCCAACATTTTTATTATTATTTTTAACACCAGTCCTACTTGGTCTTTGACGGTAATCCCCCATTAACCTTTTCTTCACCACCAACATTGCGTACCATCACCATACCCAGGCCTCCAGCCGACTCCAGCTTTGAGACACCCCTTTTAACACCGCAGTGCACCGTCACCGTATTGTAGCGGACACCGTTCCACCACAATAACCCCATAAGGAGCCCATCCCACCGATGAGCCTCCCAATCATTTCCATTTTCTGTTAACTTTCACCATCAAGACCAAGAACACCGCCTCTGCTGTCGTGACATCTCTCTACCGATCTGAAAGAAAGAAAACAAACGCACAACACACCACATCGAACAAAACAAAGGAGGGTGGGTGGGAAAAACTGCTTCCCTGTGTCTCCCTCAATTCTGCCTGAGCTTTTGGCGCCGACTCCGCCCCCCCCTATATATAGCACTCCTCCCCTTCCCATGGCTAATCCTACAGCCACTCCCCTGAAGGCACCTCCTCATTCTTTAACCCTTTCTTGCCCCTGATTCCACCCCAGTCATGCCAGCCCTGCGTTATCTTCCTCTGTTTTGTCACTCCGGGCTTCACTTGACTAGCGTAGTTTCAATGGGCACCCATCACTTTAAACCTACCCCCCTAACCCCAGTAAACGAGACCGACACAGTAGAATTGGAATAAAATTGGCCACAACAGCCATTTATTTTGTAACCAAAAATTAAATAATTAACCAAAACTTTTACCACACTTTTTGGTGCTAGGAATTTCCAACAATTCCACTATACTTATTAACAATATAAATACCCAACATTTTTATTATTATTTTTAACACCAGTCCTACTTGGTCTTTGACGGTAATCCCCCATTAACCTTTTCTTCACCACCAACACTGCGTACCATCACCATACCCAGGCCTCCAGCCGACTCCAGCTCTGAGACACCCCTTTTAACACCGCAGTGCACCGTCACCGTATTGTAGCGGACACCGTTCCACCACAATAACCCCATAAGGAGCCCATCCCACCGATGAGCCTCCCAATCATTTCCATTTTCCGTTAACTTTCACCATCAAGACCAAGAACACCGCCACAGCCCGGAAGGAAAATTCCCTTTTCCTTACAGGCCCCTCCACACCCGCAGGGCCCTCTGAATCCCTTCCTGCAGACCTAGCACCCACAAATCTGTACCTACATCAGTTAGGTGAACACCATCACTGAGTAGGTACATACCCACATTAATCTCCAATTCCCTGTGTCGCACCACCAACCCCCCGTGCTGAGCTACAAACCTCCCCAAAACCTTGTTCACTTTCACCCTCCCCTTATTGACCCTGTCGACTGACCTTGCCATGCGCCACGTGGTTCGCGCAACAATGTCAGACCAGACAATCAGCATCTTTGGGAAAGATGCCCGCAATGTCAATACGTCCGCCTTGACTGCGGACATCAAGTCCCCTATGGGCCGAATCCCCAGGTCGTTCCCCCCGACGTGTAACAGTAACACATCCGGAGGTCGGTCGAGCTGAGCGTAGCGCTGCACCTCCGGCAGCACCCTGCGCCAACCCATCCCTGGGATGCCCAACCACCTGATCGTCGCCTCCCGCCTAGAAATGCCCAACTGCCGTCCTCCAGGCCTGGCATCCGCTCTACGGGCCCCCCTACAAACGTACGAATGCCCCATGATCCACACGAGGCACGCCTGCTCTCCATCTGAAAATCAAAACAGCAAGCATGACTAACCACATTCATCCCCACAATCCCATCCTGGAATGTCAGTCAATGCACCCCCCAACCCTGTTATTCCACCACCATATGCGGGCGCACATAAGAACGGAATCTCCTCGATTCCCATCTCCCAATCCTTCTCACTGCCGCCTCATCCAACCCGCACCGGGCCGCCTCGGTCGCCGCCCCGATACGGAAGGAGTGCGAGGCAAACAATCGCTCGTCCAACCCCGCCTTCTGCAGACATTTCCTAAAAACCGTTATAAATTGAAAACGTGACAGAAAAGAACCATCCTCATGTAACCAGCACGGCCCACCACCCGCTGGCCGCCCTTTTAGAAATTCCCTTACCACCCGCACCGGGCACACCTCCGAACCCGGCAGCGGATATAGCACTACGTCTACCCCTCTACCTCTTTGGTCTGTCTTAGACCGCCGCAGCCGAAAACTCACCTTGTCCTCTGCCCACTTGACGTCCTCACTCAAAAGGCCCCCGGCCACCCGCTTCGAAGGACTGACTATTTCCCCCACCCGAAACGCCCCAAAAAATGCGACCGAAAAAACCGCCCGAAACAACTGTATTTCGTACCGCGATGAACAAACCTCCCCAACTACTTCAAAAATCCTACAAAGAATAGAAAACGACACTGGTCTCCGCGCATCCCTGCACTGCCGCCCTTTTTTGTATCCCTTAACCGCCTGTTTTACCCAGAACATTTTCGTGAAATCTTCCCGCCCCTCTAGTTTGAACAAAAATGCCAAGGCCGCTAATTTTTTCTCCAAGGACGACACAGACCCGCCCTTCTCCATATGCCTCACCACAAAGTACATTACCAACCAGCCCAGTTCCTTCTCCCCCAGCCCAGCGTCCGCCAGCCGTCTAAAACCATCCCATTCTTCCCATACCTTAGAATATGCGGTCCATGTCTGCCCACTCACCGACTTCCTGATCCAATTTGCTGCTACTCCAACGCAAGTCCCCACATCCACCCCGGGCAAGGGACCCCGACTGCATCCGCCCCTGGGGCCAGCTCCCTGAACCTGTCCCACTGGAATCGAGACAAAGCATCAGCGAGTCTGTTCTCTACCCCCGGTATGTGCACTGCGTACAGAAATATGTTCCACTGTAAACAGCGCAACACGAGGTGGCGCAGCAGTCGTATCACCGGCAATGAGGAGCCGGAAACCCGATTGATGACCTCCACCACGCCCATGTTGTCACAGTTCAACCTGATCTTCAGATCTCTGCATTTCGCCCCCCACAACTCTATCGCCACCACTACCGGGAATAGTTCAAGCAGCACAAGATTCCTACCAAAACCTGCTGACACCCAGGACTCTGGCCACGCTTCCGCGCTCCATCTTCCTTTAAAGAAAGCCCCATAGCCTGTGGACCCGGCCGCATCCGTGGCCAAGTCCAAATCAAAGTTGCTGACGGGCCCAGACATCCACATCGCCCTCCCATTGTACGTTTCTAGGAACGTATGCCACACCTGCAAATCAGCCTTCAGTTCCCTTGTTATACGGATGTAATGCTTTGGAGCTCTAACACCCGCTGTAGCTGCCGACAGCCGTCGGCAGAAAACCCTGCCCATGGGAATGATGCGGCAAGCAAAATTCAGCTTGCCCAGCAAAGACTGCAAGGCCCGCAGCTGAACCTTGTCCCGCCCTTGCATCTCCCGAATCTCCAGCCGAAGATTCTCCACCTTATCCACTGGCAGCCTGCACTCCATCGCCTCGGAATCAATCATGATTCCCAAGAAACTCAATGCTGTGACCGGGCCCTCCGTCTTGTCGGCTGCCAGTGGCACCCCGAACCTATCAGCCATGTGCTGCAATGTTGCCAGCAAAATTGCGCACACCCTGGATGACGGAGGGCCCACGCACAGGAAGTCATCCAGGTAATGAATGACGGAGTCTGAGCCCGACACATCCCTGACCACCCACTCCAAGAAGGAACTAAATGTCTCGAACAGTGCGCACGAGATCGAGCAGCCCATTGGCAAGCAGCGATCCACGTAGAACCCCTCTTGCCACCGACAGCCCAACAGTCGGAAACTGTCAGGGTGTACTGGTAGCAGACGGAACGCAGCCTCGATGTCCGCTTTTGCCATCAAAGCCCCTTTCCCGTACCGATGCACCCACCGCACCGCCGCGTCAAATGACGTGTAGGATACCGTGCATGCCTCCGGATCGATTGCATCGTTCACCGACCCCCCTCTTGGAAAGGACAGGTGGCGAATGAGGCGAAACTTGTTTGGCTCCTTCTTGGGGACCACCCCCAGAGGTGACACCACCAAATCCGGCAATGGCATCTCTGTGAACGGACCCGCCATTCTACCCAACTCAACCTCCTTTGCCAATTTTGCCGACACCACGTCCGGGTTCTCCAAGGCAGACCGCAGATTCCTTGCCAAGGGAGGCACCTTCGACAGAGAACAGGGAATGACAAAACCCTCGGAAAACCCGGCCGCGAGCAGCCGCGCCGCGGCCCTGTCAGGGTACCTATTTAGAAAAGGCTCCATCCTTTCCCCCTTCACCGGCGTTGTCCCCTTTTTTAGCAGCATCCCCCGTCCGCTTACCTTTTTTGAAGCAGCGGGACAGGGGGTGAGTCCCCCCGCATCCGGAGCATTCGTGTTTAAAACGACAGGTACCCCCGAATTTGCAGGAACTTTCGTTGTACTGCCAACACACACCCCATCTTTTTCCGGCCGGCGATCCAGAGGTGGGTGTACCCCCGGCCCCGCCCTGAAAAAACGGAGTACTCGTCCGGGGCGCGGAAATCATCCGCATCCACAGGACGATGTCCTTGTGATCCCATCGCAATGTAGGACGCACAGCCCGCCGCTGGCGGAATTGCTCGTCGTACTTCAACCACCCCGTCCCCCCATAAACCCGATAAGCTTCCCCAATGGCGTCCATATAGCCAAAAAGCGCAGAACAGTGTTCCGGGCTCTTTTCACCTATGACGCTGGCCATGATAGCAAATGCCTGCAACCAATTGTTGAACGTCCGGGGAATCAACCTGTACCGCCTCTTCTCCTCATCATCCTTTTTTGAACTATCCGGCTTCACCCTATCCAAATTAAATTTTTCTAACGGCAACAGGGAAAAAATCTCCACGTACTCACCTTTTTCGATCTTATCCCTGACCTCCTGCTTCAGGTGGGCCCCCAGCGGCCCCTCATAGCAAACGTATACCTCACCTTTCGCAGAATCATCCATCCTTACCACGTCTGTCCTGACCCCCCCCGTTTTCTCGCCCCCCGTGTCACTGCTAGCCCCACTATCCGGCGACACCCCAGCCGAGGCATGCGCCCCCCCGTCTCCAGGGGCCCCCCCCCAGCTGGACCTCCCACCCATGGTGCCGCCTGCGGCGGCGTACCCCCCCCAACGAAACGGTGCAACAGGTCTTGCAACCCACCCAACAAATCCTGCATCCCACCAGGGGAACCCTGGGCAGCAGGCGAAACCCCCGCCACCCCGGGGCCCCCGGTCGGCGACCTCACAGTGGGTAAAGCATTACCTGGCAACCCAGAAGGACCCCCACCCCCAACCCCTAACAGTGCACACAAAGCAGCAGCAAATTCATTATTAGAATTGAAAGATGTCTTACCAGGCTGGCCGGGCACGTCCCTCACAGCCGATACCGGCAATTCCACCGTGGGCGACACTTCCTCCGCTTCTGATCCCTCATCCCCGGATGGATCTTCCGAGGCCGGCGACACTGGCGACGTCTGCCTCCCAGGCGCAGGAGGCCTGGAGGCCGTGGATCCCAGCCTCCCGGCGGATCGTCCTCTACCCTTGGACCCGGCCGTGGTTGTCTCTGCTGCTCCGCAGCCCCGACTGGGCCTCCGCTCTGGGGACTCCGGCCTCCCCCCTGCCTGGGAACCGGCGGCCCCGATCCTAGAGGACCCTCCGGCTGTTGCCCCGCGCTTTGTACGCTGTGATCCCCCCCCGCCGTCCCCACGCTCAGGGAGGGGACCGGCTGCTCGATGCTGCTCCGACGCGTGGCTGGGGTCCGGGCGCCATTGCTGCCCGAAGCCCCGCCCACTGGGCCCAGGCTGGGTGGCGGATGCCGTCCACCATCACCCCCAGCCAAAGCATGCGTTCGCTTGGCCGGGGGGGGCGACGGGTCCCCTTGTGGGCTCCGACTGTGCCGCTGGGCCCTGGCGGTGGGGGTCGGCGAATAACGCTCCGGCGGGTGCGACCGTCGAGCGCGTGGTGTCCGCGATCCCTCCCGAGACCCCCCCGCCACATCCTCGATCAGGCCCCCCACCTGTGCCTCCAGCCATCCAGGCTCCCGAGTTGCCGCCGCGGCCCGCAGCCGCGCCAAAAGCGTGTCAATGTCCATGCTGGCCTAACTTCAGGGAGCAGAGGATAAAAAACTGCTTCCCTGTGTCTCCCTCAATTCTGCCTGAGCTTTTGGCGCCGACTCCGCCCCCCCCTATATATAGCACTCCTCCCCTTCCCATGGCTAATCCTACAGCCACTCCCCTGAAGGCACCTCCTCATTCTTTAACCCTTTCTTGCCCCTGATTCCACCCCAGTCATGCCAGCCCTGCGTTATCTTCCTCTGTTTTGTCACTCCGGGCTTCACTGGTGTGAAGTGCTCAGTCTATCTAATTCTTTGTAAAGAGAGTCTGCTCTAATTGCTCAAAAGAGGAGGCTTCTGCGCCTTTAGTTACTACTACTACAAAGCCAAGTCCACAGTCTGCTTTTACAAGGACTTTGTTTACTGTTCTACAGAAGGAAGTTTACTGTCCTCACTTTGTGTATAGTTCTTTTTGGACTATCCCACTCAATTACCCAACCCTAACCAGGTTACCTCAAAAATAAAAACATCAAAAAGAACACCCCTGGACTGTTTATTGAGCCAAAGACTGGCTGTGACCATGTGCCCGGCTGCAAGGCAATTACTGGGAAAATGAACCTTGGCAATTTTTTAGCAGCTCCTACTGGGGTACCGTTACATCTGTTAAAGGGGTTATTTCCATTTCCATTTCTCTGCTTGCTGCATATATGTATAGTTATAATAAATCACAATCCCATCTTTAGTATTGGTGTGTCAGAGAGCACAGTGGTGCTTACAGAGTTGTGGGGTCTGGAAACAGGGGACCTGAGAAAATAGCGTTTTTTTCAGAGGTAAGTGCTACATATATATAACGATCTTCAAAACAGCCACAGCACCAACAGAAAAATATGACATTATATACACTTCAAGGGTCACAAGAAAACAATACAGTGGAACCGCGGATTGCGAGTAACACGGTTAACAAGCGTTTCACAATATGAGCACTATATTTTAAAAAAATCGTGACTCGGTTTGCGAGCGTTGCGAGTGTTGTCTCGCCAAAGCGGTGTGCAGTCCTGCTTTTGGCCTCAGATGAGGGGGGCGCAGAGCTGAACGTCGCTGATCGGTGCAGTTCGGAAATGCACGGAAACCTACGAGGACAACATGACTGACCTTGGGTAGGAAGTCTTTCCAAGGTTTGCCGAGGTCAGCTGAAGTGTCCTCGGGCCTTTTCGACCGTTTCCAAGGCTCTCTGGCACCCCCTGCTGCTGGCCGCATGTGGTATTGCATCCTGTTGAATTCAATGCAAAACTAATTATTTTCGTTTCCATTGACTTCAATGGAGAAACTTGCTTTGATATGCGAGTACTTTGGATTACGAGCATACTCCTGGAATGGATTATGCTCGTAATCTGAGGGTCCACTGTACCATTATTTAAAATGATTCTAAAGGCAGAATATGTTTTACCTTAAAGTGTAACTAAACCCAGGACCCTGCAACACTATATCTGGTCTCCCACATTACACAGAACATGGAAATGCAATAGTTTTACTAAATATAAACTGCTAAATACCTTTTCTTAGCAGTATATAGCAGTCTTGTGACGTCTATCAGTGTCTGGTTAAAGCTTGCAGGAGGAGTTTTCAATTCTCCCACGATTGTCCTATGAACAGGACGCTCCTGTTCTGATCACATGCACTCTCCCAAAAGAAAAAGAAAATATCTCTAGCAATACACACCAAACTGAGCATGTGCACCTTGCCCCCAAGGCTCTGTTCTATCAGCAGATGGTTTGGGGACAGTGAAAGAAGGAGAGGAGACAGGATCGAACAGCCTTTTTACACAATACAGAGGATTAACCCCTTAGGTATTACAGTGAGTATAAAAAGCATGCTTTACCGCATAAACCGATTTTACTGTTGTGTGTTTAATAACACTTTAATTAATTCTATGCATTAAGTTAAAAAAAACTTCTGTAAGCAGTGTCCTCTCTAGACACCCCACCCCTCCCCCTTATACTTACCTGAGCTCTATCTTGAGCCAGCAATGTGCACTAGAGCTGAGGCTCTCTCAGCTTTTCCTATTCTCATTGGCTCAGACACAGCTTTTGGCTCCTTCTGCTGTCAATCACAACCAGTGAGGAGGGAGCATGGGACAGGGCTAAGCCACGCTCTGCGTTTTTTATAGACACACAGGGCCAGATTCAGGTACAATTACATTGGCGCAGAGTATCAGAGATACACAACGCCGCCATATTTTAACTGGCTCTACGCCGAATCCAAGTAGATTTTGGCCCGTAAGGTACGGCGGCGTAGTGTATTTCTTGCGGCGGAATCGAAATACGCGATTAGGGGGCGTGAAGCATTTAAATTAGGCGCGTCCCCGCGGGGATCGAACTGCGCATGCTCCGTTCAGAAATTTCCCGCCGTGCATTGCGCAAACTAACGTCGATACGTCATTTGTTGTTTGAGCAGCGTCGTTTACGTACATTCCTATTCTCGGACGACTTACGTTAAAAATAAAAACAAACGTTGAAATTCGACGCGGGAACGACGGCCATACTTAACATGGGCTGTCTAATATTAGACCAGCTAAAAGCTGGTATAACTTTACGCGGCAAAAAGATGACTACAGATGCCGTAAGAGATTGCGAATGACGCTCGTAACTTCGTGGATCGTTGGAAAAAGCTCATTTGCATACCCCGACGCAGAAAACGACGGGAACTCCACCCAGCGGCCGCAAAATTATTGCAGCGTAGATCCGAAGGCGTACGAACGCGTAAGCCAGTCAGATTGAAGCCCGAAGCCGTCGTTTCATGGTTTGAGGCTTCAGACTAATGAAACGACGCGCGTAATTTGAAAGTACTCCGGTCTACACGTGAATCTGGCCCACAGAGCCTACTTGGGAGCGAGCACACATGAGTGCCCCCGTAGCAAGCGACCTGCTATGGGGATACTCTGTGGGGAGGGGAGCCAGGAGGGTCAGCAGGTAACCTGAGAAGAGGAGGTAAGTATAACATGTTTGTTATTGCCTGGAGAATAACTGTAGTCTAGCTCCGGTACAAATAGAGTCAGCTATACAAAGGTATTACAAGGACAATACTTGTTGCAGAGTTATTTTTTTTATTTTTTTTACTGTTAGAGATCAGTAGACATATACTATTATATGAGACTTAAGTTATTTGAGGACAATATACAATGGATTATTTCATGAGCCTTTACTGTTAATAAAAGTGCTAAGCTTCAAAAACAAATTGTTCCAGTCTACTGGACTTGATTGATTTCATTGATGGTAACCCTTGGTGGTCAGCTGCTGTGGTAGGAATCTATTGCATGGTGAAATAGACTCCCTGTTCCACTAATGTCTATTGTATCAGGCAACAAATCTCTGGGCAACAGATCAAAATACAATGATAATTCTATAGCTGTTAGTTTAACGTGTCACTAAATCTGCATTGGGTGCCTTAGTTTGAGAGCGTTTTGCAAGACAAGTTACATTTTTTAATACATTTTGACTTGATATACAAGTGATGTCTTGATATAAGAGCAGTGCCATGTCACAACTGAGTATAAAAGAGAAGAGAGGCTCCTCTTAGGCCACGTACACACGGAGGGACATGTCCGCTCAAACTGTCCGACGGACCGTTTCCAACAGACATGTCTCCTCCAGATTTTCATCCGACGGCGTGTACACACCATCGGATCAAAATCCCTGCCGGCAGACAGCGCGGTGGCGGTGATGTTGACGCCGCCACTTCACCGCACCAGGAAGTAAAAAACTTACACGCATGCGTCGCATCCATTCGACGCTTGTGCGGGCAGATATGTCCGCTGGTTAGTGGACTAACCAGCGGACATATCCGACGGACATGTCTCCGCCGGACAAATTTTAAAGCATGCTTTAAAATGTGTCCGCCGGTCAGACATGTCCGCTAGCCCATACACACGATCGGATTTGTCTGCTGAAACGGTCCGTCGGACCAGTTTCAGCGGACAAATTCGATCATGTGTACGCGGCCTAAGTGTAGCAATATGGTTACATTTAATAAAGGTACAACATTTAGTAACATATTGCTACACTTAGAAGCGCCTCTCTTCTCTTTTATACTCTGTAGCTCCTGCTTAATTTCACTTCTAATCCCCTTGTGGAGGCTTCCATTTGTGGATGGACATTAGACATGTGCACAGCAAAAATTTTCGTATTCTTTAGTTCCGTTTCGTATCGTTCTGTAGGTTTGTACCGATTCGTAATTTCGTAAGACGCAAGTTTTCCTGTCCGTTCCAGTTTGTATTTCGTACGACGCGATTTTTACGTATTCCGATTGTTTCGTATTTTGGTTACTGTTTTATTTTCGTACATGCGGGATGATTCGTTATTCTGTTTAATCTATTGTCGTTTCTTGTTAGACAATAATTTTCGTGATTTTTTTTTTTTTACTTTCGTAAATATATTGCGGGATTCGCGGCACTTTCAACACGCGGCTCATCCATATTAACTATTGTTAAGCCCCGTACACTTGGTCAGACTTTTTTGCCAACAAACAAAAAAAAAAAAACGAACGTTTTCCGTTCGTTTTTAAAAAATCTGTTCGTTTGTAAGCTCCATCAGAAAACCATTTTTGGGTTCAAAAATCTGGCCAACTGAACTCCCTTCAGACAAAAATCCACGGAAAAGTTTTTTTGGCTTTAATGTACCCGGCAATAGGCACAAAAGAGAAGCTGATTCACTAACTACACTCACTCACTGCCCATTCAAAAAAACAAATCAAGTACACAAATTTACAAACAGACCAAAAAAACGGATTTACAAAACACACAAATGAAAATATAAACATACGACTGAAAATACGAACAGAAAAAGGATTTAAAGTACAGAATGCAAATCATTCGTTATAGATGTCATTTTTGTTCTTTTGCCGTTTCCATTTTGTCATATTTTCGTAAGATTGTCGTATCGTTCGTTCGTATTAGCGCTTGTTCGTTATGCGGCTCATTCGTAATCCCATCGTTTTTGTATTTTGGTGCTTTAATTTTTTCGTATGTACACATTATTCCGCGGGTACGAAAATGAACAAATACGTACGAAAATACATTTGTTACGAACGGGAACGCACATATCTAATGGACATGTTATGGTTACACAATCTATCACACTGCTATAATCTTTTTATATGGACTATAAACTGAAGGACCTATGAATAAATGGTTGTGGAACGAATCATTTCAGTTTCCATTATTTCCTATGGGGAAATTTGCTTTTATATACAAGTGCTTTGGATTACAAGCATGTTCCTGGAGCGAATTATGCTCGCAATCCAAGGTTTTACTGTATTTTTAGCTGGTGAGCCTGCCAGCTTCCTGGTATAGGGTGGCTACGCTTTTCAATCCACTGTATCTTTGGAGGCACACAAGTGGCATTTTAATCTGCTCTTTTGATTTGGACATACAGGCATACTCTCCTTTTTTCAACTTTATTACTATATTTGGAGGTGGATGATGTTCTAGTCTTTAATGTAAAGAGGGTGTTAATGAGCAGAGATATGATTACCGGTTAATATTTTCTGCTGAAAGCTTTCCTATAATAAACCTGTATAGTGAGATGGAACAAGGAGAATTTAGCAGTGGGATAATGCAGCTCATGACAGCTTTAAGGCAGTATTAAAACTAAAAGCAAAAATGTATTATAGTGCAGCTTACCAATTCTTGGATGCAATGGCTGCATTTGTTTTACTTTTTTGTACTGTAACTGATCATAAACCGTTAGCTTGAGTTTGGCTTTGATTTGTTTGTGTATTGAAATCTGCTAATACATTTAACACTAAACACCCCCCCCCCCCCCGACTGACAATGCTGCTGTCTGCTGTGCCTCCAATTCTCATTCCTCCAGGAATGTGACTCACTAATACAGAAGGTGTGCTACTAGCCCGATAACCTGGTGATTGGTAAGCTGAAATATAATACATTTTTAGTTTTGAGTTTAATAATGCTTTAAGTGAAAGACAGAGCTGAGGATATTTGTTCCTAATGGAGCTCCACGCTACCAATATGCATGACTGTCCTTGCCGCCACTGCACGGACGCATAGTTCATTTATGGCTGCTACTACACCAATGTGCACCTAAGCACTTGCCAACACTGCACCAATGTCACTCACCACTACTACCCTGACATACACTTAATCAATGTCTGATGCACATGTCCCCCCTTACAACTCCTGTTGCACTGCGCATGTATTAACTTGCTGTCACTGCAATGATGTTCGCTTATTTACAAACTTCCACTAAAGTGACCTGCACTTATTTGCTTGCTCCCACTGTACCAATGCATGCTTAAAGTGGAGTTCCACCCTGAATTTTCTTTTTCACATTTTAACAGTCTTTTATTAATAATAAACATTTGGAGTGATTTTTTTTAAATTATTTACCAGAAGTGCCCTGTTGCTAGGTGTTGGCTAAGCTCCTTATCTGCCACTTCCGGCTCTGCGGCGCTCTGCATCACTTCCTTCCTCACCTGTGCTCCTGGGAAATGTGAGTCATCATTTCCCAGAAGTCAGTGGCCAGGACTGTGTGAAAGAATTGGGTATTTCAAATGACGCGATTTAAAGCGGATCTATCTATCTATGTTGCCATAACTATGGGGCGGGACCTTCCTTCATCGCCACCCGTTGTTAGGGCAACTTGATGAACAATGGGCGCTACGCCCAACAAAGCATTGCGAATGTGCAAGATTGAGAGGTGCATGCTGGTTACCCAGCATGCACCGCTCGATTGGTTATCCAGGAAGAGGTTGCGATTGGGCTTCATATGCCCCCACCCATCATGGCAACAGGCAGAAGAGGATCAGCTAAATTGTAAAATTAAAATAATATATGATTACTATCCACTAGCATATACACATTTGGGGCCGGATTCACGAAAGACGTATCGCCAGGTACGCCGACGTAAGTCCTAATGTGCGCCGTTGTATCTTTACGCCGATTCCCGATGCTAGATACGTCGAAAAAATAGGCTTTCTCCGCCCGACCTAACTTGCCTATGCCAGCTTATCGTGGGCGCATATTTACGCTGGCCACAAGGGGCGTTTCCATTGATTTACGCGTCGAATATGTAAATGACCGAGATACGCCGATTCACAAACATACTTGCGCCCGTCGCTGTAATATACGCCGTTTACGTAAGGCGTACGTCCGGTGTAAAGTTATTCCACCTAAAGGTGGCGCAACCCATGCAAAGGTAAGGACGTCGGAACAGCCGTCGTATTTTACGTTGTTTACGTAGTACTACGTGAATAGGGCTGTGCGCAGGTTATGTTCAGTGATTCAACGTATCTTAGGCGTTTGTCCCGACGTGATTCTGCGCATGCGTACTGGGAAGCGTCCACGGGACGGCGAATGCTCTGTACGTTCGGCCCTTCATTTGCACGGGGTCACGCTTCATTATAATAAATCACGCCCACTTCCACCTACTTTGACTTACGTCGGCTTACGCCGACAACTATACGCTACGCCGGCACAACGTTGAGCGCATATTCTTTGAGAATAGCATGCTTGCCTCTCAACGTTGCGCCGGCCCATAGTTTATGTGTGTTATTAATGCAATGTGAGGGGATGCCTGGAAAAAAAAAATTGGTGGCCGGTGATCCTCTTCACTGCTACTGCTCCCGCCAGTGTTCTCACATGCACTTATTCACTTTCTGTCACCATACAGATGAGCACTTATTTGCTCACTTCAAATATGTTGACTTTCTTCCTCTTTCATCCCATGCTTTATGCTTCATCCACTGCAAGCCAATGTATTAAAATGGTAACAAAATGTAAAAAATGATGCGCTGTCTAAGTTGGAGCAGCCAACACTACCAATGGACAAATGGTGAAATAACAGAACAAACATAAAAAGTGTAGCGCATATAAACAAATTAATTAAATGAACACCCAAATGAATAAGTGTGCATAAGAGAAAAACAATGAGTTATAAAATCACTAATTATTATAAATATAAATAATTAATAAGAGTCTCCAGTGATAAGACTGATAGTCAAGAAAAAAGTTCAATGTGATTAAAAATGATGATGCTCCCAATTCTAGACATGTGCAGACTGGAATATTTTGTTTCGTTTTTTCGTTTTCATCTGGAAAATAAATGTATTTAGTTACTCCCGAAAATCGTTTTGATTTATTTTGTTTTTCGTTGGGGAATAGCTTTCGTCAGAAAATCCAATAATACTTGGTTTCTGTCGAATGGTCAAAGAATTTTCGACTGAACTTCGAAAATTTACGCAGAATCGTACATTAAAATGTACGAGTGCAGTATATCTTCTCCGTCGAATCTGCTTAGCACTTTCGATATACACCCTAAGCCTTCTATTCTCTATAATGTCGAATCTATTCTCTATAATGTTGAATATATTTTCTCATAACATGAAATCTATTCTCTGTAATGCCAAATCTATTATTTCTATAGTGTCGAATCTTTTCCCTATGATGTCAAATCTTTTCCCTATGATGTCGAATATTTTCTTTATAATGTCGAAAAGTACCATATGTGTGTGTATATCAGGTTCGATAGACAGATTGCTATTCATTCACTGTATTCAGTCAGCGTCGAATCTCTCTATATCGAATTTTTACCGCAATGAAAGCGAAAATAAAGCATTTTTTATGTTGGATCTTTCGTTTTTTGTTTATTGCGCTTTCGTTATCGTTTGTTAAAACGATAACGAAAAAAAATGATTTTCGGAGGAAAGTGCATTCTAACGAAAACGAATGCACATTTCTACCCATGTCTATGAAGTGCACTAAAGAATTCCACCACCGACCAATGGAAAAAAGGCTTACCAGAAGCAGTGAACCCTAATGAACATACATTCAAAGGGTCAACTGGGCAGAATATCCACTGTAAAATATGAAGCCTTCACTGCAGTCCCAGAAGAGCAAATCTCATGGCAGTCTAGAAGGGAACTAATTTATTGCGAAACGCGTCAGTTGACTCCACTGCTGCCGTTTGTACTATTCGATGAGCACTGTTTTACTTTTGGATATGTGTTTCTACCTACATTAAAATTGTTTATATATTGGATTACGCTATGTGCCTTCTCTCTTTCTTCCTCATTTCACCATATTGACTCCATTCCCTGGCCCCCATTGGGCATCCCTGAGGCCCTGTACACACGAGGAGACATGTCCGATTAAACCGGTGCGCGAACCGTTTTCATCGGACATGTCTCCAGGGATATTTTGGTCTGATGTGTGTACACACCATCAGACCAAAATCCCCGCGGACAGAGAACGCGGTGATGTAGACGACACCGACGTGCTCAAACAAGGAAGCTCTATGCTTCCACGCATGTGTCGAATCAATTCCGATGGACAGGTTTTCAACGGACAAGTTTCTAAGCATGCTTAGAAACTTTTGTCCGCTGGAAACCTGCTAGGCCGTACACACGATCGAACATTTCCACGGAAACTGGTCTGCGGACCAGTTTCAGCGGACATGTCTCCTCGTGTGTACGTGGCCTTAGAAGCACTCACCTATTCGTATCACTTTTGTTCCCTTCTAGACTGGCGTGAGATTTGCTCTGGTCGGTGGTGGAATTCTTTAGTGCACTTCATCCCGAAGCATTGGGAGCATCATCATTTTCAATCACATTGAACTTTTTTCAAAGCCAATGTATTGGCCAGTCAGAGGCAGGATGAGAAAAAATGATGTGTTATTTATATTGTAGAATGTGCTATGTCAATATTTCAGTGTCTTGGGGTTCTTTAGTTTCTTTTTGTTACCCCCCCTCCCTCAGTCTGGCTGGGGGCAGGGAAAACATACCTCTAACCTAGGAAGGGGGCTCGCTTCCCCCCAGGGTGGATCTATGGCCACAGTGAAGAAAGACATAACAAAGATGGGCTCCAGTTCAGTTTCTTCAGTTTTATTGCTCCTACTGACATGAAGAGAAGGTCCTCCTCTCTCCATTTCTCCTAATGCTAAAGGAAACATTTAACATTTGGAGTTCTCTCTCTTCTCTCTCTTCTAATGCTAAAGGAGACATATGGGTCTCTTTTAGCATTAGGGCTTCAGACTCTTCTGAACTTTCCCTCCTTCCAAAGAAGTGCCAGGTTCCTCTGAGGGTGGACACCAACCTCCCTTCAGTAGGACTTCCTCACTGACTCTGCCACTTTGGGTGCAGGACCCACCAGGACCAGGCAACCAGGCAGGGCAGCTTGAGGAATTTTGTGCTAGACCAAAAACAGGCACTGTCCTACACAGCACAATGTCTTCTGCACACACCTCCTCAGGTTTCAGTCCAGGGGGAAGGGAGCCCACCAGGCCACTCCTCAAGCATTTTTAGCCTCTTCCAGCATACGCCACTGGCCACAATCCTCCTGGTCGTTGTCAGAGGGGACATAAATGCGCAGTAGCAAAAGATTGTCACGTTCCTATAAACATTGCTCTAACTGCCAGTCACACTGAGTCACACTGAGTGGTGGTAGGACAGTAGCAACCCTGGACCCAGAGGAAAAACCAAGCAAAGAAAACTGCAACTGGCCTGGGCAAACTTTTACCCAGCAAAACTAAATTTACTAGGGTACCTACATTTAGAAGCCAATGTTAGCTATTCACAATGCATTCTGATTGTACAGTCTCCTTTAGATTTACCAAATCCCCACCTAATGAGAATTTAACTAAACAATCCATTCAATTGGTATCTATATAGGCAGACCTATGAACTTTATAGTTGTGTAGCGCCCATATGTGTACATAGCTGTGTAGTGTAGACAGAGGCTTGTTAGAAGCCTGAGTGTCAGATGGTTTACTTTAGGTCAGGTTAGATGGCTCTGCAGGTCAGACCTCTGGCACCCTCCACCCCCTAATTCTAGAAGATTTGAGAAGTTTTTAGAAGCTAGTGGGCAGTGACCAAAAGGTGCTGATCTGAATAATTATGGGAATTTGGCCAATCCCTAGACAGGAGGCCTGGCTGAACCAGCCCATGAATATTGTGGAGCCTGGCCAGCAGGAAAGTCAGGTGAAAAATGCATGGGTAAGGTGCTGCTGTGTAGCCTGGGAGGTGGGCCCAGTAGAAGGGGGGTTCTACTTCTAGGCTGAAGGAAGGAAGAAAGCTAAAAGAGGGAGCTTCACTGCTCGGCAGTCCATCGGTGACGGACAGCCTGCATAGCCTGAAAAGGAACCATCCCAGCAGAATGCCTCCAGGACAAGGACAGTGTTAGTACAGCTACATCCCCAGGGCCTATAAGGGAAAAGTCTGCTAGATGGAAGTTCAAGTAACAGTTTTTTGCTTACAGTACCCAATCCCTTGACTTGGGATCAGATACCGTAGCCAGATGGGCTGGCATTTTTCATGAAGGGGACAAGAGCTCCTACAAGTTGAAACTTTGCTAAAAAATCTACTTAGGGAATACCAAATTCCTAGGAGGGGATTGTTTTGACTGTTGCTGTTCCGGAGGGATCACAGTCAAGTATGTTGTTGCAGGGTGTCAGAGAAGGAAGTTGTTCTCAATTCTGTTGTTCTTCAAGTCAAGTTGGGCATCCCATAACCCCTGTTACCCTTTCCAAGTTGAGTTCCCTAATAAAACCTAAAAAACAAGCCCATGGACTGCTACTTGTGACTGCATGCACGTTGGAAAATGCATGTTGCCTGGCTGGGCAGACTATTGGGGGAACCAAAATTCAGCAGCTCTTCGACAGACTCCATCAAGAAACTTGGTGGCAGAGCTTTTTTGCCAAGAAAAACGGTTGTGTGTATGTTTTTCATCGAGAAAACTGTCGAGGAACTCAACAAGAAAAAAAGAACAAGTTCTCTTTTTCCTCGTCGGTAGTCTCGGTTTCCTCGTCGCGTTCCTCGTCGGGCTGGTTTTCGATGAGAAACACGTTTGTGTGTATGCTTAGAAACCCGCGCATGCTCAGAATAAAGTATGATACGGGAGCGCACCTTCGGTAAAAGGAGTGTTTGTAATGGAGATAGAGCATTTGTCATGATGTAACAGACTTAAAAATGCAAATTGTCTCTCACCAAACTTTTACTTAACACGAGGTAACATGAGATTAGCAAAAGCAGCCCCAAGGGTTGTGCCAGTGGAATCGAACTTTCCCTGCCGTTGTACGTGTTGAACGTCACCGTGTTTGAGAGCAATGAGATTTTGTCTTGACAGTATGTACGCAAAGACAGCTTGTCAAGTTTCTCAACAAGCCTGACAAGGAACTCGTCGAGGAAAACAATGTGTCTTTTACGACGAGTTCCTCGGTCGTGTTTACGAGGCCTAAAGCCTCGTACACACGAGCAGACAGATTTGTTCAAATCTGTCCGTCCGACAGATTTGAACAAATCTGTCTGCTGGGATTTTGGTTTGCTCGCGTGTACACACGAGCAAACCAAAATCCCCGCCAGCAGACGGCGCACTGACGTGTCGGTGACGTGGCGGTGACGTTGATGCCGCCACGTCACCGCACCAGGAAGTAAAACACTTCCGCGCATGCGCCGAATCCATTCGGCGGCGGTGCGGCGGCGGTGCGGGACGACATGTCTGCTGGTAAGTGTACTAACCAGCAGACATGTCGGGCGGACGGATTCCCACCCGATAGATTTCAAAGCATGCTTTAAAATCTGTCGGGTGGCCAAATCCGTCGGCTCGGCCATACACACGATCGAATCTGTCTGCTGAAACGGTCCAGCGGACCATTTCCAGCGGACAGATTTGATCGTGTGTACGAGGCCTTACAGTTGTTTTGTAGGTCTAAAGATGATTGTACAATCAGATCATAAGTATGTATATATTACGTATTTATCGGCGTATACCGCACACTTTTTTCCCCTTAAAATAAGTAGAAAATCGTGGGTGCGCTATATACGCCGATACCTGCTTCCCGCGCTCAGTTTGAAGCCTCTGCCGACATATACCGAGCGCAGTACACTCGGGTACATTCGGCCAGGCTCGGCTTCGTTCGTAGTCACGCTCTGTGACGTTTATGCGCAAGAAGCCGAGCGTGCCCAAGTGTACTGCGCTCGGTATATGTCGGCGGAGGCTTCAAACTGAGCACGGGAAGCAGGGACTCGGACAGCGCGGGAGAAGCCGGGAGGACACCACCGAGGCCGCAGACGGACGCCGGACCAGACGATGGACGCTGGGCAAGACACCAAAACTGTAAGTAATAAAATGTTATAAAATGTTTTTTTTACAGTAATTTCGGGCTCTACTTTAGGGGTGCGCGCTATACCCCGGAGCGCGCAATACCCCGATAAATACGTTTATATATATATATATATATACAGAAGTTGTAACAGGCACCTTGAAGGTGTCTCTAGGTGGTTGGACTAGCATAACAATAGCACTTTACCCAGCACAAGGTCAGTACAGGAACATTCCGATGTCATTGAGCCTTGGGCTATACCTTAGATTTTATCTAACATCTTCTGTGGCCAGAAATTACGAAAGTCAATTTTATGAGCGACTTTAACAATAGTGTGGAAATGACATAACTGTAGTACACAATACTGTATAAATAAATACAATTTACTGTGTACAGGACAGTAGGAGCCTTGGTACGTTGTGTAATAAAAATAATATTAATCATTGTTATCATAAAGACAAGGATCATCATTTCCTTGTAGGAGGCTGTAAGAATATTGGAGCCTTTCAATTAGGTTTTAATATTTGTGCAATACTGCAGCTGCAAAGTTAGAAAAGAAAAACCGATTATATTTTGTTTTCTGTCCTCTGTCTGCACCTGTAACACCCACCTATAACTGCAGACACACGTGTATGATTTTGGCACCTGTCTCTACCATATGACTGTAAATGTGGTAACAAGGACACAAAGTCTCTGGATTTGGGGACCTCAGACATTCAGATATGTATCACCTTATTATGAAATTTCCCTTGAAGGCCATAAACAATACAGATGAATTGAGGTGTCAGAATAATGGGACACTGAATAAAACAGTGCAAATAGCAAAGCTCGAATGTATTACCTAAACTTGATTATTTACTAAAAGCAGATGTATTTCTAAATTGACTTTTTTTTAACAAACACTTTTTTTTATCCTTTTTCATCCTTTGTTGCATCTCAGTGTTACTGATCCCCTGCAGCCTTTTTTGCAGCAAATTACTGCTTACATAAACCCTGACGATGGCTGCACAGTATTTCACAGGGCAGGTTTTATGACTGTAACGGCATGAATTTTTTGGGATAGTGACTTGTTGTCTACATCTGAAGTCTGTGTGACGATGCAAGAGCACAATTGGGAGACGGGGTGATACAAACAAGTAGCCACTGCCCCCACCTATAACTGGTCTTTGCAGCAAGGAGCTCTGGAACTGCGACGGATGTCAAACAAATACAAAAATATTTCCAAGCTCAAACTTACCAGCTAGCCTGCAACTAAGGCCCCTTTCACACTCGGGCGGGAGATGCGCTGGCGGTATAGCGCTGCTATTTTTAGTGGCGCTATACAGAGATGTATTATGGCCTAGGCCGACAAGGCCCAGGCCTAGGGTGGCCCTTTGCGGGGGACAGCGAAAAAGCGCCTCCCCCCCGCGCAAACCCCCCTCCTCCCGCACGGAGAGCCGCACAGCTGAATCCTGGAGTTCAGTGCCGAAACGTGCAGTTGCACTAAACTCCAAGACTCAGCTGTGCGGCTCTCCGTGCGGCAGGAGGGGGGTTCGCGGGGGGCGCCCCCCGCAAAGTGGCGCGGTCACTCAGGACATCTGCTGCCCAGGGTCCTGCAGCGCTATTCGGCTTTACAGTGCAGCCATGAGCCGTCCCTCTCTCTTCACTGACTGCAATACACACTCTTCGGCTCCTTCCCCTTGGCTCAATGTTCCTGTGTACACAGCCAGGAGGAGGAGCCGAGGAGAGACACAACTGAGAGAGCCGTGCTGCTAGTTACGGTATGTGGGACAACTTCAGTGAGAGAGAGAGAGGAGAGGGGTCTGACCCCCCCCACTAGCACATATCTTCTTCCCTCTCAAATTACTCCCCAGCACATATCCCCATACCACCCTCTCCCCCCAAATTAAAAGATGGTCTGCTCCCCTGGGCCCACCCTGTCCCCCTGTGCTCATCCCACCCTGTGCTTATCCCACCCTGTCCCCCTGTGCTCATCCCACCCTGTCCCCCTGTGCTCATCCCACCCTGTCCTCATCCCACCTGTCCTCATCCCACCCTCTCCCCCTGTGCCCATCCCACCCTCTCCCCCTGTGCCCATCCCACCATGTCCCCCTGTGTTCATCCCACCCTGTCCTCATCCCACCCTGTGCTCATCCCACCCTGTCCCCCTGTCCTCATCCCATCCTGTCCCCCTGTGCTCATCCCACCCTGTCCCTCTGTGCTCATCCCACCCTGTCCCTCTGTGCTCATCCCACCCTGTCCCCCTGTGCTCATACCACCCTGTTTTCATCCCACCCTGTCCCCCTGTTCTCATCCCACCCTGTCCCCCTGTGCTCATCCCACTGCGTCCCTCTGTCCTCATCCCATGAAAATGACAGGACGGGTCTTAAAAAGGAAGGGGTGCGTCATATATAAAGTAGGGGTTGCGTGAGGTTCACCAGGCCTAGGGCAGCTAAAAACCTAAATACACCTCTGGCGCTATACCGTCGGAATTGCGGTTGCATTCGGCCGCTAGCGGTGTGGTTTTAACCCTCGCTAATGGTCGGAAACGTGTTAATACCACCGGCAATGCTTCTATGCAGAGGCGCATTGCCGGTTTTCCATTGCTTTCAATAGGACGGAGTGATGGAGGAGCGGTAAACACACCACTCCTCTCTCCGCTCCAAAGATGCTGCTAGCAGGACTTTTGGAGCAGTCCTGCTAGCGCACCGCTCCTCGGGCTTTCACACTGGAGAAACAGCAGTCGCTGTGTAGGGTTGGTTTGCAGGTGCTATTTTTAGCGCAATAGCACCTGTAAACCGCCTCAGTGTGAAAGGGGCCTAACTGAAATGACCTGTCTAGATTTAATATGCTTTATAAGTAGGTTGTTTAGTCTGCACACATTTGCAAATACAGGGAGTGCAGAATTATTAGGCAAGTTGTATTTTTGAGGATTAATTTTATTATTGAACAACCATGTTCTCAATGAACCCAAAAAACTCATTAATATCAAAGCTGAATATTTTTGGAAGTAGTTTTTAGTTTGGTTTTAGTTTTAGCTATTTTAGGGGGATATCTGTGTGTGCAGGTGACCATTACTGTGCATAATTATTAGGCAACTTAACAAAAAACAAATATATACCCATTTCAATTATTTATTTTTACCAGTGAAACCAATATAACATCTCAACATTCACAAATATACATTTCTGACATTCAAAAACAAAACAAAAACAAATCAGTGACCAATATAGCCACCTTTCTTTGCAAGGACACTCATGCAGCCTGCCATCCATGGATTCTGTCAGTGTTTTGATGTGTTCACCATCAACATTGCGTACAGCAGCAACCACAGCCTCCCAGACACTGTTCAGAGAGGTGTACTGTTTTCCCTCCTTGCAAATCCCACATTTGATGATGGACCACAGGTTCTCAATGGGGTTCAGATCAGGTGAACAAGGAGGCCGTGTCATTAGTTTTTCTTCTTTTATACCCTTTCTTGCCAGCCACGCTGTGGAGTACTTGGACGCGTGTGATGGAGCATTGTCCTGCATGAAAATCATGTTTTTCTTGAAGTATGCAGACTTCTTCCTGTACCACTGCTTGAAGAAGGTGTCTTCCAGAAACTGGCAGTAGGATCGGGAGTTGAGCTTGACTCCATCCTCAACCTGAAAAGGCCCCACAAGCTCATCTTTGATGATACCAGCCCAAACCAGTACTCCACCTCCACCTTGCTGGCATCTGAGTCAGACTGGAGCTCTCTGCCCTTTACCAATCCAGCCACGGGCCCATCCATCTGGCCCATCAAGACTCACTCTCATTTCATCAGTCCATAAAACCTTAGAAAAATCAGTCTTGAGATATTTCTTGGCCCAGTTTTGACGTTTCAGCTTGTGTGTCTTGTTCAGTGGTGGTCGTCCTTCATCCTTTCTTACCTTGGCCATGTCTCTGAGTATTGCACACCTTGTGCTTTTGGGCACTCCAGGGATGTTGCAGCTCTGAAATATGGCCAAACTGGTGGCAAGTGGCATCTTGGCAGCTGCACGCTTGACTTTTCTCAGTTCATGGGCAGTTATTTTGCGCCTTGGTTTTTCCACACGCTTCTTGCGACCCTGTTGACTATTTTGAATGAAACGCTTGATTGTTTGATGATCACGCTTCAGAAGCTTTGCAATTTTAAGAGTGCTGCATCCCTCTGCTAGATATCTCACTATTTTTGACTTTTCTGAGCCTGTCAAGTCCTTCTTTTGACCCATTTTGCCAAAGGAAAGGAAGTTTCCCAATAATTATGCACACCTGATATAGGGTGTTGATGTCATTAGACCACACCCCTTCTCATTACAGAGATGCACATCACCTAATATGCTTAATTGGTAGTAGGCTTTCGAGCCTATACAGCTTGGAGTAAGACAACATGCATAAAGAGGATGATGTGGTCAAAATACTAATTTGCCTAATAATTCTGCACTCCCTGTATATGTGTAAGCAAGCCCCGTCAAGGCAGCCCATTTTCTGTAGTCCTAACTCTAAATTCTGAGAGTCTCCACATTGGAAGTACATGCACAGAGTGGTGTTACCCAACATAAGGACATTGTTACCCAACACACTGAACATTGATCCTCATGGCAGGATAAACCGCTATTATTTTAATGATAAAAGTGTCACTAAACCCACATCATTAAAAACTGGCATTTCCCTATGGTATTCATTTTCTGTATTCTGCAAAAAAACTGGTTGATCCTGCTGTTCTCTATTTCCCCCTTCTGTTTATGTCCCCACTGCAGTTAAGGATTTTGCAGACCAGTGTTAAGCAAAAAGGCAAAAGTTATATGATGCACACTGCTATAGTCAGTTTATTCATAAGAGAATCAAAGGTGGATGGTTTGGAGGATAAATAAATTAATCAAGCGTGCTTCCATATGAACCATAACGTAACATTTATTATGTGGCCATAGCACACAATATGAAAAAAAAACAACAGTCATATCCAGAGCTTTTTTTCTAAAATAGGTGCAGGAACAGTAGAAGGGTCTTAAAGGGGCATTAAATATGAGGATTGCATTACATACAGAGTGCAGAGTTTAGGGGGTTACACACAGAGTGCAGAGCTGTCACTTGTAAACACAGAAACCAGACATCTTTGTTTACAAGTGATTGTGATGAGCAGGCACCAAAGGGTCTGAGCCAGAGGTGGTGGAACTGAGTTCCCCCTGAAAAAAAGCCCTGGTCATATCTTAAAAGCACAGTCGAATGTGAGAAGTAAAAACCAGGTCTCCCGCAGCCTCAAAAGACTTGATAAATAGCCCAGCACTTGAGTTGGAATTGTAGGTGCAAGACCACCTACCAGCCGGGAATCACATGGAGACACACTAGGACCGGCTGCCGGTGTCACGCAGGGAAGACAAGCTTCCAGTGGCGGCCGGTGGAATTTTTTTGGTCGGTCAGTCGGTGGCATGGTCAGTCGCACTTACCCCATTTCGGCTTCCCATGCTTGGTGGCGGCCTCCCATTCCCCTGCTCTCCACGAGTCTCCATGGCAGTGGCGGCTTTCATTTCCTCCCGGCCAATCAGGAGTCTTCTCTTTTCGGCCAACCGGCTTCTGAATGGCTG
This sequence comes from Rana kukunoris, assembly GCA_029574335.1. Taxonomy (NCBI): domain Eukaryota; kingdom Metazoa; phylum Chordata; class Amphibia; order Anura; family Ranidae; genus Rana; species Rana kukunoris. The sequence goes on from CM056055.1 coordinate 143,088,580, forward strand.
GATTGGGGATCAGTGTTAACACCGCAAATATTTATTCACTGTTGCAACACCTGGGTGAGTTTATGGCGCAATGCTCTACGCCACGAGCCACCCCAGTTTGAAGTCTATTACAGCCTATGTAAATCAGGCGCCCGGCATCCTGAAAGGGGCCAGAAGCCTGAATAGGGGGTGGCCATGGTATGCATGAATCTATTCATTATTCATATGGGGGTAAGCAAGGATAGAGGGGCGGTGCCCAGGTGCCCCTAATGGACGGGCCGCCACTCCAAGCTTCAATCCAGTATGTAACAAGGCTGGAACCCACCATAAAAATGCCCACTCAAGTTACCACACAGGACACGGAAGTGATGGAATCAGCATCACGGTAGACCAGTGAAGATGAAGCCATCACCCCAGCGGCTGATGTTAGAGGAGGGAGGACCCATGGCAAACCTCTCACCAAATAGCATGATGCGTTTCAAAGCTCCTGGCTTCTTTACTGAGCATGGTGGCTCTGCCCCCCTCCCAAAGAAAATGATGATAAGTATGATTTCCCACCCCCCAAAAAATTTCCATACTTTTCTTTTAACATAATAAAGCCTACATGAAGTTGTAACAAATAGGTATAGGTACTGTATGCCTAACATTGTCACATTCTCATTAGTTGCTATGGCTTATTTCCTTTTTCCTTGCTGACTTAGCCATCTAGAAAATTCAGGGTTAGGTTTGGGGAAGGAGGGGGCTATCAAACTGCTACATTGCCCAGAGCCCAAGTTTCCATCAGCCCTTTTCAACAATATTAATGTAGACGACGTACAGCTATGTTTTATCACCACCATGACCATGCAGTGCACATGTATAGCTTTAATAATGTGTCCACTGAAATAAAAAAAAAATTAACGTAAGGAAGGTTGGGGATGCCCAAAACTGTCTTCTTTTGAAAATAACCTCCTATGTATAATAAAACTTGGATAATACATTTTAAATATTCAGAATTTTGGAATGCCATGTCTATTTTTAGGAATGTGTATATATACAGTCTCACAAAAGAGAGTACAACCCTCACATTTGTGGAAATATTTTATTATATCTTTTCATGTGACAACACTGAAGAAATTACACTTTGCTACAATGTAAAGTAGTGAGTGTACAGCTTGTATAACATTGAAAATTTGCTGTCCCCTCAAAATAACTCAACACAGCCATTAATGTGGAAGTCCACCATAACACTTAAAGGGTCACTAAAGGAAAACATTTTTTTTTTTTTTTTTGCTGAAATGACTGTTTACAGGGTATAGAGACATAAAAGTTAACTGATTCCTTTTCAAAATGATTAAAAATAGATAAAAAATCAATCATATAATGTGCCTGCAGGTTAGTTTCACTTTTAAACTGGCTTCATGTTTCTGTGAAGTAGAAAGAGACACACAGAACACAAACAAACAAATCCAGGGCAGTGTTTTGTTATTAAAATGAATCTGATTGGTTCTGGGAAATTTTAGACACACATTAATGACAGCTTAGACCACCGTGAGAAAGCTCCCAGTACTGTGGTTATAAGGAAACAGACAAGCAGGAAGTGTGGAGATCAGAGCAGGATTACAGCAACTTCAAAGAAAAAACGAACAATGAGGACATGAAACCAGTACTGCAGTAAGGTAAAGGAAGCTATTTAGCTAAAAAAAAAAAATCCTTTAGTGACCCTTTAAAGTGGTTATAAAGTTTTTTTTTTTTTAAATAACAACCATGTCATAGGCCTCTTACACACGACCGAGGAACTCGTCGTAAATAAAACATCGTTTTCTTCGACGAGTTAGGCTCGTCGAGAATCTTGACAAGCTTTCTTTGCGTACACACTGTCAAGACAAAATCTCGTTGTTCTCAAACGCGGTGACGTACAACACCTTACGACGGCACTATAAAGTGGAAGTTTAATTCCACTGGCACCACCCTTCTGAGCATGTGCAGGTTTTTAAGCATACACACGAATGTGTTTCTCGTCGAAAACCAGCCCGACAAGGAACACAATGAGGAAATCGAGACTCCCGACGAGGAAAAAGAGAACTTGTTCTCTTTTTTTCTCATCGAGTTCCACGACAGTTTTCTCGATGAAAAACATACACACGACCATTTTCCTCGGCAAAAAAGCTCTGCCACTAAGTTTCTTGATGGATTCTGTCAGGGAAAACCGTTGTGTGTACGAGGCCTTACTTTCTTCCACTGTGCAGCTCGTTTTGCACAGTGTAGCCCCGATCCATGACTTTTGTGGTCCCCCGGCGCCTCTCACGGCTCTTCCCTACATCAGATAACCCCCTAGGAGAAGCGCTCTCCCGGGGGTTAACTTGCGGGCGCACAACCGAGTCATTAATTTGCCATCCATAGCCGCCAAATGTATTCCTCGGCCCTGCCCCCCCGGCGCCTGCATCATTGAATTTGATTGACAGCAGCAGGAGCCAATGGCTGCGCTGCTATCAATCTATCCAATCAAGAGTCGGGACCTCATGGTGAGAGGCAGAGTACGTCACTGCCAAGTGAATTCCATGGCTCAGGTAAATAAAACGGGGGGGGGGCTGTGACTGCCAGAAGTTTTTTTTTTACATTAATGCATAGGACTTCTTCAGTGTTGTCACATGAAAAGGTATAATAAAATATTTACACAAATGAGATGGGTGTACTCACTTTTGTGAGATACTGTATATCAACCTTGTTTACATTGCCTTTTGGAGTTGACTGCTTAAAATGTTTTTTTTTTTTTTTTTAATGCAGCACCGCTTGTTTGTCTTTCTATGGTTGGCATTATCCTAATTTTTGGTTTATAGACTTAATAATACTCTCTCATACATTTTGGACTCTGTATTAAAAACATGTATACGTGCCCAGAAGTGGGCCTAGGGTGGTTATTACGAGATTCTCAGCTCTGATCCCTGATCTCCATCATCCACTGCAGAGGATGGGGCTCTGAGCACAAACGGTTAATAGGGGTATTGGAGGAGGAGGAGAGGTTATGCCTGAATCAGACATCACGTGACTATTAGTGTTTTGGTACCCATGCAGTCAGGATAGTTCTCCTCAGCATCAGTGAATATAAGGAATGGCAGGGGTATGGTGGTAGATGCAAGAAGCTCCCAACACATGTTTTACATTGCCTGACCAGACGCCTAGGGGGGGATTAACAGGGCTGAAACTGAGCTGTCACACAAACGAGGACAGGAGGCTTGGTGTAGGGGGGATTACTAGTCAGGCGGGGGTCTGTCCTCTCTGGATAATGCATCAAAGCACCAAGCTCCGTTCTCACAGCCTGAGCTGTCCGACACGTACCACAGATGAAATGGACGCTGCTTTGGGGGGTCACGGAACAGAAAAACTGCCCCGGCCTTGTGGGTCAAACCTAGGGTAAGATTTACAATTTTCAAAAGCCCACTCATATTTTCTTGTCCTGTGTTGTCCTATCCCTGACCCTGTAGTTGTTGATCACATACATCTTCCCCTCTGTCACCTTCTCCTTAGAGCCCATAACTCCCAGATCTGTGTTAAAAAGCTTTAAAGAGGTAGCAACCAAGGAAAGGTATGTGTGTCGAAGTAACGATGATAAAACATTGCTCGTTAATGGCATGTCATGAAGATCGGGCGTATTAACCAAGAGCTTAACGGGGCTGCGATTTTTCTGCATCCTGCAGAGAATGTGAAAATTTCCATCTCACTCTGTATGCAAAATGTGACTCGCCTGACACATTAGGCAACCGGCATCCATTATTGTTTCTAGTATATACCCTAATCCCTGATAGTGTAAATACAGTCCCTTTGAAAGGAGACGTAGATGAGCTGTGTAAACAACGGCATCCATAAGACTCTTTTCACACAGGCGGAAGCAGGCAGTGACATATGTAACCGAGCTGGGAAGAGCTTGTTCTCAAACAATGCTTCTATCAAAGGATGCTCTGCAACATTCCCTTCTTGACTCATCATGACATTATCATAGGCTGCGGTTGTTTAAATTGTCCTGGAACAAAAAGTAAAACTGAAATGAATGCAGCCATTTGTGTCGGCGGAAGGGATAATAGCGGGGTCTGGAGATGGAATTTCATTTGAAAAATCCCAATCTTTGATCCAGACTTGGAAATTGAGAGGACATTGATTAGGCACAGGGGACAATAGGGGTCTTTTGTGAATGCCGGAGAGGCACTTGCCGCAGCACCGGCCAACTGATTAAACCTTTTTCAGTCTTTCACAATATAAATACTTTACACGTCTCCCATAAGGATTGTGCTGATGTTGATGAATTAAAGTGTTGATAGATGAATGCATTTTTTTTTCATTCACCGATATACTGCAGTCATGTTTATATTCATCACCGATCCCCTAAAAGTGCCGCAGTTTTGATGTTATCTTTGACTTTTGAACACCCATTGAAAGCATGATGAAAAATGAGACATGGGGGGTTATTTAATAAAACTGCATAGTGAAAAATCTGGTGCAGCTCTGCATAGACACCAATCAGCTTCCAGATTGTATTGCCAAAGCTTAATTGAACAAACTGAAGTTAGAAGCTGATTGGCTATCCATGCCCAGCTGCACCAGATTTTTAGCGCTCCAGTTTTAGTAAATCGACCCCATAGTCAGCTTGTGTTAAATGTAGCTCTGAACTTAATGACTTGCCTTGTACTGAAGGTGTAAATTGAATTTAATGGATGTGGTCTTGTCAGGGCTTTTTTTCAGGGGGAACTTGAGGGAACTCAGTTCCACCACCTCTGGCGCAGACCCTTTGGTGCCCGCTCACCACAATCACAAGTCTGGATTCTGTGTTTACAAGTGACAGCTCTGAACTCTGTGTGTAACTTCCTGAACTCTGAAATCTGTATGTAATGCAATCATGGTATTTAATGCCCCTTTAAGACTCTTCTACTGTTTGTGAAATTTGAATGGGGTCATGGTTAAATTCCTGCACCTATTTTCTGAGAAAAAAAAGCTCTGGGTCTTGTTATTTTACATGGCAATTCCAGTGTAGACAGGCGAATGGTTGTTCAGAGAATCATGTGATGTAGAATGTTCAAGAATATAAATTAAAGAGTTGTGTTTTTTCTGTAATCATGTCATAAGGTAGCTATAGGTGGTGGTCTTATGTGGATGATGAACAAGGTTTTGACAGATTGATCCATAGATATGTACTGTATACTTGTACAGGACAGAAATGCAGGTCTATGCATTGGGCAGACATCCCAGATAGTTATATTTCTTGCAGGGGAAATAGTTTACTGGATGAAAAACTCAACCAGACAGGTAGGTATTGCTTTGGAGATTAAATTGGCCAGCAGAGGTCTAAAGCTGACCACAAGCATAATGAACGTTGACTGATACTAATATATGATTGATTGTCAGTAATGATCATCTATGAAACTATGTCCACCAAGTATCTAGGCAAACAAAAACAATTCTCCTGCGCTCCGGTATTTTTTCCCCTATGGGGTCATGTAATTCAATTAAAAGGTATCTTCCAGAGTCTTGCAGCCCTCCTCAGAATCGTGGGAATTCAAAATAACTAAAAAAGAAAAGAGAATGGAGGGTGCACCAACCTAGTGTGATACCGTAACAAGATCTTTATTAAAATATTAAAATCAATGATCATACTCACAAAGTTGAGTTAAAAACAAGCCTTGAAAGACAGCTCAGCAAATGACCAACAGCACCAGCAGAACACGATAATTACTTCAGTCCAATGGTATCTGACCGATATTCAGGCTGACGCGTCTGCAGACCACCGGGGTCTGCAAGTCGTCTTCAGGACGACTTGCAGAGTCGCCCCCAAAGTCGTGCCGCCTATATGTGAACCGACTCTCAGTGTTGTCACATGAAAAGATATAATAAAATATTTACAAAAATGTGAGGGGTGTACTGACTTTTGTGAGATACTGTATATGAATTGAACTTGCACTTATTGCGTTTAAAATTACATTTAATTATGTATTAATGAATGATTGCAGAGTTGCAATAATTTGTGCCTTTTATATCTACCTAGAGTTCAGCTTTAAAGTGTTTGGAAAGGGCAATATAAATATATAGGGGTTGATTTACTAAAACTCGAGATTGCAAAATTTGGTGCAGTCTTGCATAGACCCTGTAATTCTATGCAGGACTGGAACAGAGGTAACATTTCCTTGTTCTACCAAAAAGTGGACCACAGACAAGAATAAAAAGATAACAGTTGGTGTAACTGCTTTCTAGTATATCTAAATTATAAAATAAAGAAAGAAAAATAGAACAATCTCAGTAATTGCCGGTTCACACAGGGCAACACGACTTCCAGCGCGACTTTGCGAGACGACTTCATTGTGACTTCAGTGCGACTTGGGGCGACTTGCAATGCGACTTCAAGTTGTCTCCAGGACAGGCGACTTTGCCAGTGGCCAATCAAACAATAATCAGCTCTGTGGGAGGGAGTAGTTTGCCTGAGAAAACTTTTTTCTCTTCCTGTAAAGTTGCTTCTGTTAAGACAGTGATCAGACTTTGGAGGCGACTTCCATTGAAATCAATGGGTACAAGTTGCCTAGAAGTCGGATTGAAGTAGTACAGGAACCTTTTCTGAAGTCGGAGTGACTTCAGTAGTGTACATTAAGACGCTCTCACTCACTTTAATGGAATTTCTCATGTCACGCGACTTGGGGCAACACAAGTCGGATCGCAATTCGCTGTAGTGTGAACCGGCACTAAGAGGTCTTTGAGCCCCAAACATGGGAAAGTCGTGTTGTCAGAGGCACCTCTGCTGACACTGATTTCCCATTTTCAGGGCTCAATGGGGTCCTACTGTGAATACACCAGAATCCAGAGACTGCAGTGTGTAGGATCTCCCCACCGAGCATTGAGTGAAACCCCTCTCTTCACAGAGACAGTTATATTCCCTGAAGACTTTCACTCCAGGTTTTCCGATCTCCCATTATAGAGTTCAGCAACCTCACAGATGTAAGTACCCCATTGCATTATAGCTTCTCTTTTTTTCAACCAACTACCTGTCAAACATTACACTTAGGAACTCTTCAATAGTCTCTGCCTTCTTTTCTTTTTCTCATTATTCTTTGGAGGCACCCTACTTATAAAAAAAAAATCTGTCCAGAGTTGAACTTTGAAGCTACTGTGACACTAGAGAGTTTAAAATGTGTCTTATTTGTTAGATTCCTTATTATAGGCTTACCAGTAGGGAAAAGTGGTGTGTAAGGCCGCGTACACATGAAAAGATGCGTACACATGATCGAATTTGTCCGCTGAAACTGGTCCGATGGACCGTTTCAGCAGACAAATCCGAGCGTGTGTACGGGCTAGCAGACATGTTTGTCCAGCGGACAAATTTCAAAGCATGCTTTAAAATTTGTCCGCCGGAGACATGTCCGTCGGATATGTCCGCTGGTTAGTACACTAACCAGCGGACATATCTGCCCGCACATGCGTCGAATGGATTCGACGCATGTGTGGAAGTTTTTCACTTCCTGGTTCGGTGACGTGGCGGCGTCAACGTCACTGCCACGTCACCGCGCTGTCTGCCGGCGGGGATTTTGATCCGATGGTGTGTACACGCCATCGGACCAAAATCCGATGAGACATGTCCGCTGCAAACGGTCCGTCGGACGTGTTTGAGCGGACATGTCTCATCGTGTGTACGTGGCCTCAGGGTTTGCAACCACTTTACGGCTGGGTTCACACTATTGTGAATTGGATGCAAGTTTCGCATAGCAGGAGATTGTGGCCAGCTTTCTATGGATACGGCTCACACATCTTTGCAGCGGCTCTGGTGCGAATTGCACAGGTACCCTATGCATCTTTTGGTCTGTTTCAGGTCCGAATTCAGCCAAAAATGTAGCCTGAAATCGGACCTGAAACTGAATGAAACACACCGGATTACTGCTGTGAGCCCCCTGTGTGCTCTAGTGTAAACCCAGTCTGAAGCCCAACTCCAGGAAAATTAAAAGGCCACCCTTGCATTGACCCTAACCCGCTGCACTGCAAGGGTTAAATTCTTGTAATGTCTAGAAGAGAAAAGAGGATGTTCTAATACTTAAAGGATCAGGAAAGGGAAAAAAATCAATGCTAAATAGCTTGTTTTACCTTATAGCAGTCCTGCTTTCATGTCCTCCATGTCCGTTTTTGCTTAGAAGTTGCTGTAATCCCTTGCTGAACTCCACACTTTCTGCTTGTCTGGCTCCTTAAGAAAAAACTCATGGGAGCTTTTCATTGTGGTCCATAATCAAGAAGATGTGATTACTATGTGTCTAAAACTCCTCAGAACCAATCAGATCAGATTCATTTTAAAAACAAACACTGCCCTGTGTTTGTTTGTTTTTGTTCTGTGTGTCTCTCTACACACAAAACAAACTGAAACTAGTCTAAAAACGAAACTAAACTGCAGGCACATTATATGATTGATTTTTATCTATTTGTATTCATTTTTAAAAGGAATCAGTTAACTATTTGTCTCTATACCCTGTAAACAGTCATTTCAGCAAAAAAAAAATTACAACTCCTTTAACTTACACACCACTCAACTGCAAGGGTGAATAAAACATGTAAAAGTTCTGTTTAAAAGCAAACATTTTAGGGGTTGTGAAGTAATTTTTTCCCCCTCTACCTTTCATTTTGTTTTTAAATGTCCTTATTTCTTCTGAGAAATCCTCACTTCGTGTTCTTCTGTCTGTAACTACACGCCGTAATGCAAGGCTTTCTTCCTGGTGTGGAGAAAGCCTCTTGAGGGGGGAGGGGGTGAGCAGGCAAGTCAGGTCACTCTCTACTTTGCAGATAGAGAAAGGAACTGTGTGTTAGTGGGCGTTCTGACACTCCTGCTCACCCCCTCCCCCTTCAAGAGGCTTTCTCGACACCAGGAAGAAAGCCTTGCATTATGGTGTGTAGTTACAGACAGAAGAACAGGAAGTGAGGATTTCTCCGAAGAAATAAGGACATTTAAAAGCAAAATGGAAGGATGAGGTATGTGAGGGAGGACTGCACTAAGGTTAAAAAAAAGAGATTTAAGGAAAAAAAATCCCTTTACAACCCCTTTAAAAAGCTTGCTATTTTCATTGTTGGCCAGAAAACTGCTTATGTGCTCCTCTTTGATTCCCGTTTTTCTTTGTTACAAAGAGCCTCTTTCTCCGCTGACTTAAGGCTGAGTCCTGCCTACCCACCATCCCTGTATCCAATGAGAGTGTTTTTATTTACCACTACGACGATCCCACTAGGTAAGGGATTGCGAGATGGGCAAAGCTTTTTCCTAAAGTTAGGGAAGTCACAACATTAGTAACAAGGTAAAAACAGGGATCATAGGGGACCACAAAATAAAGCTTCCTGGCTAACAATAATGACAGGCACCTTTGCTTTCTTTACTATGGGAAAGATCTGGATTTACTAATATCCCACATGTATACTAGTTAAAGTGGGCTATACTGCATCTGAGCACTGCAAACGAAAAACGCTAATTACCGGTAATTAATTTATATATTTTAAAGAAAACGCACCCACCCATCCATGTCTCCATGCTTTATTTTGCTTAGAAATCACTTTAAAAAACAACTACCCCCCCCCCCCCAGCATTTTTAGCTGTGGATATCTTAAGCAAGGGCAGATGATTTGTGTAGCATTTACTTAGTGGGTACCATCTCCCCTTAGTCCAGAAGACATGCAGGCATAACTAATAAAACCCATCCTCGCCTCCTGAAGACTCCTGGGATGTATCATATAATTTGCCTAGGCCTGGAAGTAATTGTAAAACAAGTAAATACTATGGCCGGGATTCAGAAAGACTGGCGTATTTTTAGGCGGGTGTAACGCATCTCATATGCGCTACGCCGCCGTAACTTAGAGAGGCGAGTTCCGTATTCAGAAACAACTTGCGCCCTAAGTTACGGCGGCGTAGCGTAAATAGGCGTAAATGGGCCGGCGTAAGCCCGCGTATTTCAAAGTAGGCAGGTAGGGGGCGTGTTGTATGATAATGAAGCGTGACCCCATGTAGATGCATGGCTGAACGAACGGCGCATGCTCTGTCCGTGGATGTAACCCACTGCGCATGCTCAGAATCACGTCGGATAGAATGCCTTAGATACGCCGAACACTGCCTACGACGTGAACGTAACTTACGCACAGCCCTATTCCCGTACGACTTACGCAATCAACGTATAGACGTAAAATTCGACGGCTGTTCCGACGTCCATACTTAACATTGGCTGCGCCTCATATAGCAGGGGTAACTTTACGCCAGTTGTACGCCTTACGTAAACGACGTATATCAATGCGCCGGGCGCAAGTACGTTCGTGAATCGGTGTATCTAGCTCGTTTTCATATTCGACGAGTAAATCTACGGAACCGCCCCTAGCTGCCAGCGTAAATATGCACCCAAGATACGACGGCGTAAGAGACTTATGTCGGTCATATCTTGGAAAAATTCAGGCGTAACTGCCTTTCTGAATCGCCATAAAGATGCAACGGCGCAGATTTGAAATTGCGGCGGCGTATCTGGAGATCCCGGCCTATATATTTTTCTATCAATTTACTAATGCTAGCAGCATAATGCTAGTCATTGTTGATTGAGATAGTGAAGTTCCGCTTTAACTTCAGCATTTAACCCTTTTGCTGCCAGGTCCATATGTTGTACGGACCTGACAGCAGGGGGTTTCACACACTAACAGGCAGACTCTGTTATCACTTACAGGTCAAGCTCGCGGTGTCCCTGGCTTGTTTAGCAAGGAAAATATGGTTTTCAATGCAATCTGCATGGCAAAACGTTCAGTGAAGCACAGGGGAGACATGCAGGGTCTTTTAGACCCTGCGTGTCTCATTAAAGAGAACCTGTCACCTAACAATTATCACATAGGGGGCTTGTCGTCCCCTAGGTAATGGAAAAAAAAAGTTAAGTGTAGCACTACCCCCGAAGGAGCTGCTGGTTTGATTTGGGCAGCATGTTACCTCTATATCTTCGCCCTCTAGGGTACTTGATCATAGGGTGACCACATTTCCAAACTATCTTTCAGGGACACCCCCCCTTCCCAAAAATCAGCTTGTGCTGTAAGGAATCTCAGCACAGGGATTGGACACAAGAGGGGGGATTATTGATCTCTCCAATCACAAACAGGGGGGCAGGGACTGTGCTCCTCCAGGCATTCCAGGGCCAGGATAAGTACTGTCAGTGAGTAAAGCGGTGATGTGGTGGTCTTTTTTGGGGGCATCAGTTTGACTTGGGGGGTGGCTGTGTCAGTTTCATTCCGGGACTCTGTATTGTCCTGACATTAAGGTGCCCGGGACAGACCCGCCAAATGCGGGACTGTCCCAGGCAATCCGGGACACGTGGTCACCCTACTTGATCAGAGAGGCAGTAAAGTCAATGTCCACATGACAGGTGTCTTTTCTGTGCTTTTATTACCCAGCCGGGGTTAAAACAATAAACAGTAGAAAGGTGAAGCAATAGCAAAATAGAAGGCAGCAGATTCATGTGTAACTGGATATGGAAACAGTCTTGCTTCCAATGAAAATTTTACTTCACCACTCCAGCCGGAATGGGTATAGTGCATCTGGACAGGCCTCTCCCACCAGCCTGGCAGCCTGTCACTCAGATGGATAGGTCTAAGTCTCTGCCACAGACCCTCCTGAAGATTGGAGACAATTTCAGTCCCAAAATACCTCTTGACTGGATTTAGCACCCGGTTCTCCTTCACATAGCTTTGGTTAAATCAGCAACTGATAGACAACCTGCATCCAGCCTTTCAGTTCCCAAGTGTCCTCTGATGATTGGACAGGCCTCTCCTGAAACAACAGCCTCGTGCTCGGTATCCCCTGGACAGGTTCCTCATCAGGCGGCTTCCTCCAATTGGACGGACAGCCCAGGACCATCTGGCAAATTAGGGACCCAGTCGACTCACTGGATCCAAAATCTGGATGAATGTGCTCCGGACCAACGTGGTCCCGGAGCCGGGAACACTGTGACACACACGCACACACCCCGGCCAGGAGGGCCACACACGGGGGTGGTGGGACGACTGCCCAGCTCAAGGGCTGGAACACAGCGACCCCGACCCAATGGCGTCTGCTGTTAAAATACCCCTTCCCAGCATGCACAGCGAAGCGACCATCCCTCCTGATTGGCCGCCGGGAAGAGATATTCAACCACACTTGACCCCACGGCTGCCACTTGACCCCACTGCTGCCAACAACAGTATGCACAAACAGTATAGACAAACTGAAACAGAGGCCCAAAATGTAACCAAATAACATGTTCAGAGCCAACTACCTCTCTGAACTTCCTCGAAATTTACAATAGCAACGGCTCTGAAAATAGCCAGGTGCTACATAAGTAAAAAAAAAGTTACACCTAAGCACATAATATCCCCCTCAATTTTTTTGAGGCCCTCCCACATATACAAAGGTAAACACATGAGTCGAAGGCGCCTACATGTGAAAATGTTAATTGCAATACAAATGTTACATATCGCCGCGCACAAGAGAGAGGGAGAGCAATAATTCTAACACAAGACCTCCTCCATAACACAAAACGAATACCTATAGGGGACTTTAGGAGCGTGGCCTATAGAAAATATAGGGTACTGAAGTTTGTCGCCATTTCACAGGCGCACACAAATCTATGGTTAGACATGATGGCCCAGATTCAGAAAGAACTTACGCCGACGTATCTACTGATACGCCGCGTAAGTCCACGGATGCACCGTCGTATATATGCGCCGTACCCACAAAACTAGATATGCCTGAAAATAGGCTTCTTCCGACCGACGTAACTTTCCTACGCCGGCGTATCGTGGGCGCATAGTTACGCTGGACGCATTCGGTGTTCCCATTTTAAATATGCAAATGAGTAAGATACGTTTAGTTTAACCACTTCCTTACTGGGCACATATACCCCTTCCTGACCAGGTGAAATTTCAGCTTCTGGCACTGCGTCGCTTTAACTGACAATTGCGCGGTCGTGCGACGTGGCTCCCAAACAAAATTGACGTCCTTTTTTCCCCATAAATAGAGCTTTCTTTTGGTGGTATTTGATCACCTCTGCGGTTTTTATTTTTTGCGCTATAAACAAAAATAGAGCGACAATTTTGAAAAAAAATATATATATTTTTTACTTGTTGCTATAATAAATAGCCCAATTTTTTAAAAAAAAAAACGTTTTTTTTTTTCTCAGTCTAGGCGATACGTAATCTTCTACATATTTTTGGTAAAAAAAAAAAAATCGCAATAAGCGTCTGGTTTGCGCAAAAGTTATTGCGCTTACAAAATAGGGGACAGAACTATTATTATTTTTTATTATTTTTTTTGTTTTTACTACTAATGGCGGCGATCAGTGTTTTTTTCATGACTGCGACATTATGACGGACACATCGGACATTTTTGACACATCGGACATTTTTGCTATAAATATGCACTAATTACTGTATAAATGTGACTGGCATTGAAGGGGTCAACACTAGGGGGTGAGGAAGGGGTAAAACGTGTACCCTGCATTGTGTTCTAACTGTGGGGGGAGGGGGGGGTGACTGGGGGAGGTGACCGATCTGTGTCCCTATGTACAAGGGACACATATCGGTCTCCTCTCTCCCCTGACAGGACATGGATCTGTGTGTTTACACACACAGATCCACGTCTTGTCCCTGTAACCGCCGATCGCGAGTGCCTGGCGGACATCGCGGCCACCAGGCACGTGCATCGGCATCATAGCGATGCGGCGGGCACGCGTGCGCCGCCAGCGGCGTCGCTTGCATGCCCCCTAGTGGCCTGGAGAAGTGGAGGCCGTAAAAACACGGCCTCCCAGAGAAGTAGAACCACCCTGCGGCCGTACAAAGTCGTACGGCCGTCAGGTAGTGGTTAATCTTCAGGCCGTTTTTTTTTTTTTTTTTTATCATGTGTACAAAAAAATGCAAAAACGGCTCTGGCAGCGAAAAGGTTATCTGAGGTTTGTAGAGCTGTTACTGACTGCAGATCATCACCAACAAACCAATGTATTTTGATATAAGGTCTTAGGATTGTATATTACTTCTGCCATAAAGATGTCCCACATGACAAGTGACGCAGCGGGTGCAACAAAAATTCTGATCGCTCTAGTTAATGGAAAGAGATTATTAGATTTGAGGGGCGAAGCTGTGAAATCACAAATCTCCTTCTGCCACCAAGACCCTTATCTGTGGCCATCTGTGCAGAGAGCAGGCTAGGACGGAGCAAGATAGCAGGGTTACCAAAGATATTTAGCTTATTGAAAGCCCCATATACTCTATGGTTTTCACTTAACGTCATTCCCACATCTCAGTGGTATAAAAAGCTTCTTAACAATCCTTTTATATAGCTTTTCTTTTGTAACATTATAAAAATAGATAATCCAGCTTTGCCTAAATTCTTTCAAATTCTTTCTTTACAACCATCATTCTCATCTACGGATATCAGCCAGCTGGAGGACGAGGTCAGGTGCTGAAGCCTCCATGCAGTCATTCTGCTCTATACGTTTTTTGTTCATACTGTCAATCTCATCCAATCTACTTTTAGCCTTTTCTTTGATTAATGTATTGATTAAAGTCTATAGCATGTGCAGAGGCTGCTACAAAGATAGTCATATGTAACTGAATCATTCAAGAGCATTGCAAATGCTTTTGATCCGGCCACAAAAGCGTTACCTGTGCCCGGGTTCAATTCACCAAGGGTTTAGTAAATCATGTTTGAAATTTGCCAGATTGTTCCTTAGAGGTGAATCCCATTGAAGTCTATAGGGGGTCTTGTTATTAAATTCTGGCCATTTTTAAGGCTAATTGGCAAACCAATGTCCAGAAAAAAAGGCATAGGAAGCTTGGAGTATAGGAGTCAGCGACCAGACGCTAGTGCATGCTGGGACGTAGTGGCCATCCTTCTGGTGGGGACTGCTGTATTCATACAAAAAGAGCTTTTTTATCTGCCCAGAATGTGAGTTTATTCCCATTTTTTTATCAACTACTTCCCACCCGGCCACTGTACATATAAGGCCAGATGGGCGCTCTCTCCTTCTGAGTGGACGTTCAAGAAATTCCCTTATAAGGAGGGGGATCGCGCGTGCGCGTGCCTGCGCAGAAGGGTGAACCTGAAGGGTGTCCCAAAACACATGTCTCAAAACACATGTCCCCACACAGTAAAAACTCCTGTCCCCCACATTTTGCGATGAAAAAAAACGACGTTTTCAAAATTTTCAAAGACAATTTTGCATACACACCATCGTTTTTTCACAAAAAGCGAGGTTACGTTCACCACTCTTTTCCATTGAAGCTCGCTTCATAACTAGCTTCTGGGCATGCGCGGGTTGAAAAACGTCGTTTTGAACGACGTTTTTGCTACACACAGTGACTTTTTGTGAAACAAAAAACGACGTTTTGAAAAACGACACAAAAAATTCAAGCATGTTGGAATTTTTTTTTGGTCGTTTTTTTGAAGACAAAAAACAACGTTTTGCCCACACACGATCAATTTAAATGACGTTTTAAAAAACATCGTTTTTTTTCATCGCAAAAAACGACCGTGTGTACACGGCATAACAGTAAAATCATATGTCCCAATGATCACCTGCGCACATCTGTACATGATCACCTGTATCCATCTATCCGTGACCACACAAACCAATTAAAGGACAGCCTATTGGATCCCTAGGAGAAGGTGAAGGGGAAGCACGGTGGAAGCCACCGCAATGAAAGAGAAGACACAGGAGCCACTGGCCCTACCCTACCTACCATTCTGGCCCAAACCATCTGAATGTTGTAGCTGAAATTGAGACTCAACATTTTTCCAATTTCTATTGTCCAATTTTGGTGAGCCCGTGTGAATTGTAGCCCCGGTTTCATGTTCTTAGCTGACAGGAGGGTCACCCGGTGTGGTCTTCTGCTGCTGTAGCCCATCTGCTTAAAGGTTTGATTTGTTGTGCGTTCAGAGATGGTATTTTGCATACCTTGGCTGTAACAAGTGGTTATTTGAGTTACTGTTGCCTTTCTAGCCCATGATAGCCCAATTTCCTTTGACCTCCAACATCAACAAGGTATTTCCGTCCACACAACCCCCGCTTACTAGATATTTTCTCTTTTTATGACCATTCTCTGTAAACCCTAGAGATGGTTGTGTGTGAAAATCCCAGTAGATCAGCAGTTTTTGAAATACTAAGAGCTGCCCGTCTGGGACCAACAACCATGCCACGTTCAAAGTCACTTAACCAATTGACCACTGGGCACTTAAACCCCCTTCCTAACCAGACCAATGTTCAGCTTTCGGTGCTCTCACAATTTGAATGACAATTACTCAGTCATACAACATTGAAATTTTTGGCCTTTTTTTCACACAAATAGAGCTTTCTTTTGGTGGTATTTGATCACTTCTGTTTTTTTTATTTTTTGCGCTATAAAAGAAAAACGACTGAAAATTCTGTAAAAAAAAACTTGTTTCTGTCATATTAGCAGGTTATTTCTCACACACAGCATATGCATACCACAAATTACACCCCAAAACACATTCTGCTATTCCTCCAGACCAATTCTGACATTTCTCTCCTACATGGAAAAATCATCATTTATTTGCTAGAAAATTACATAGAACCCCAAAACATTATATATGCTTTTTTAGCAAAGACCCTAGAGAATACAATGGCGGCCGTTACAACTTTTTATCTCGCACGATATTTTCGCAGAAATTTATTGAAGGTGTGTTTTAAAAAAAAAACAAAACAAAACAGCAAAGTTAGCCCAATTTTTTTTCATAATGTGAAAGATGAAGTTACGCCGAGTAAATAGATACCCAACATGTCACACTTCAAAATTGCGCACACTCGTGGAATGGCGCCAAACTTCGCTACTTAAAAATCCCTATAGGCTGTATTGCAGAGTATCGCGCAGGGTATTGCAGAGTATTGGGGTATTGCAAAGTATGGTGCAGGGTATTGGGGTATTGCAGAGTATTGGGGTATTGCAGAGTATCGCGCGGGGTATTGCAGAGTATTGGGGTATTGCAGAGTATCGTGCGGGGTATTGCAGAGTATCGCACAGGGTATTGCAGAGTATTGGGGTATTGCAGAGTATCGGGGTATTGCAGAGTATCGGGGTATTGCAGAGTAGTGGGGTATTGCAGAGTATTGGGCGGGGTATTGCAGAGTATTGGGGTATTGCAGAGTATTGGGGTATTGCAGAGTATCGCGCGGGGTATTGCAGAGTATTGGGGTATTGCAGAGTATCGCACAGGGTATTGCAGAGTATTGGGGTATTGCAGAGTATCGGGGTATTGCAGAGTATCGGGGTATTGCAGAGTAGTGGGGTATTGCAGAGTATTGGGCGGGGTATTGCAGAGTATTGGGGTATTGCTGAGTATTGGGGTATTGCTGAGTACTGGGGTATTGCTGAGTATTGGGGTATTGCTGAGTATTGGGGTATTGCTGAGTACTGGGGGATTGCTGAGTATTGGGGTATTGCTGAGTATTGGGGTATTGCTGAGTATTGGGGTATTGCTGAGTACTGGGGGATTGCTGAGTATTGGGGTATTGCTGAGTATTGGGGTATTGCTGAGTACTGGGGTATTGCTGAGTATTGGGGTATTGCTGAGTATTGGGGTATTGCTGAGTACTGGGGTATTGTTGAGTACTGGGGTATTGCTGATTACTGGGGTAGCAGGGATTGCAGAGCTGGGATGGATGGCTGGATCTGTGACTGCATGTGTCACAGATCCAGCCACAGCGCTGCTGCTGACACCCCGCTCCCCCCCTCTCCTCGCACACTGTACCGAACGGTACAGAGAGGAGAGGGAGGAACCGGCGTCATCAAATGACGCCGGTTTGTTTACAAGTGATCGCGCCGTCATTCGACGGCGCGATCACGTGGTAAACGGCCGCTATCAGCGGCAATTTACCGTGATCCATGATGCGCCGGGTCTTCTAGACCCAGTGAGCACAGACACTTCCGCGAGCGCGTCCCAGGGGACGAGCAATCACGGAAGTGCACGACGACATCCCAGGGACGTCGTGTCACAGTAGCTCGACCGCGCTGTAGCAGTATTTTTGCTATAATGTGGTCGGCAAGTGGTTAAATACACTTTCTTCCTCATTCTGATGCTCGGTTTGAACTTCAGCAAGTTCTCTTCACCACATCAAGATGCCTAACGCCTCTTTCACATCAGAGCGGGAGCCACGGTGGCCGGGATTGCCGCGGGTATCGGCCGCTAGCGGTGCGCTATTAACCCCTGCTAGCGGTCGATAAAGGGTTAATACGCCGCAATGTGCCTCTACAGAGGCGCATTGCGGGCTGTACTGCCGCGGTTTCCCATTGTTTTCAATGGGAAGGAGCGGTGAAGGAGCGGTGAAGGAGCGGTATACACGCCGCTCCTCTCACCGCTCCAAAATTGCTGCTAACAGGAGATTTTTTTCTCTCCCGCCAGCGCATCGCCTCAGTGTGAAAGCCCTCAGGCGGTATAGCAGCGCTATTTTTAGCGCTGTACCGCCTGAAAAACTCCTCAGTGTGAAAGGGGTCTAAGTGCATTGAGTTGTTGCCATGTGATAAGCTGATTAGCAATTTGTGTTACCAAGCAATTGAACAGGTGTACCTAATAAAGTGGCCAGTGAGTGTATAAAAGCAGACAAAAACAAAAGATTCTCCTCCTCTGTATTCTCTGTATTGCTCCTTTATATTTTTATGGGTGACTAAATTCCAAGTGGGTGACTGATTCATATTGATGATATGTGTGTGGCCACCTTAACACCTCTACTTTAAAGGTGAAGTCCATTGTTTTCTGTAGTAGTACGTAAACTCATGGCTATGGAACTAGCTGAGGAAATGTCTTCTGCTTTTGGCTGTGACAGGAAATAGGCGCCCATGACAGTAGGTGTACTGTATGTATATGGTGTGTTCTTACCTTACAAGACTCATATTTCACCTATAGACTGATGCTGATAAATTGAAGCAACCTCAGAGGATGAAATTAAACCTCCATGTATACGGAACATTTCTACAACTGCTCCTAAATGATTAAACTTGACAGATAATAACCCACCTCCATTCTGTCGCATTTATATGCCGCGTTTAGCGGTGTTTTGCCACGTTTTGCAGCGTTTGCGTTTAGAAGCATTTAAAAAAAAATGGCCAAAAACGAAAAACAGCTATAAACGGGTTATAAGCGGGTTACCGCGTTTAGCCAAGTTTAGTCGCATTTTGCATCTGAAACATGGAAATCTTCTGCATCTGAACCCATTTATTTGCTTTAAGAAAAATGCTATTAAACGCAACTGCCTAAAAACGGCAATAAACGAGACTGTTTACATCAGGGCTGCCCAACCTTTTGAGGAACGGGGGCCACTTAAAGCGGGGGTTTACCCTAAAAAAAATACTAACATTGCATGGAGCCGGCCTATGAGAGCGACAGCATGCTGTTGTTTTTTGTTTTTTCGTACATCTTTTTAGGGTTATTTTCACCCCCGTCTTCCCCGCAGGGAGTGGGCGTTCCTAATCACAGGCTGTGATTGATGCGATTCCGACCGGCGCATACTGCGCATCACAAGTTGCCAAAAGAAGCCGAACTTCGGTGCGCAGGCGCCGTATAGAGCCGCACCGACGTTCGGGTTCTTTCGGCATCTCGTGACGCGCAGTATGCGCCGGTCGGAAGCACGTCAATCACAGCCTGTGGTGAAAGCCGGGGGTGAAAATAGCCCTAAAAAGGTATGTACGAAAAAAAAACAACCCCCACTTTAAGCGACTTGGTAACCGATCGCGGAGAGTGGAGCGGGCAGATGACAGGTCTGTGTCTGCTCTAAATATGCAGAGCAGACACAGCCCACTCTACTCTACGGGGCCACCGAACCTCCCAGATCGGATTGATGGTAGGCGAGTGTAATCAGACACAAGTCCGATTATATCTTCAGCTCCATAGAGGTCTAATGGAGTGTCCGCATGGGTCAGACCGATCGCGTGAAAGGGGCCTAAAGCTGCTAACACACTGATGTGCTGCGGTTTACTCACACCCAGATGCAGGCTTTCCTGCTGGTTAGCTGCGCTTTGCCATAGACGTCTATTATATTCTGCAAGTGTACCAAATTCGCAGGTAACAACAGAGGTCTATGATTCAATGAAGGTAACCCGCAGCTGCACTGCATATCCGTTTGAAAGCAGCCCAGTAATCACTGCAGATACGCTCGTTTATACACTCTGATTTTATTAATAAACATACCTTTAATAAAAGTCTTCTATTCAGGTATCGCTGGCTGTTGCTGTCCCAGGCAGAATGCATTTGGTATCACTCCGCCTATGACAGGAGCCAGCGCTATGCAGGAAGCATCGGGTTATGCAGCTTTGCTCTCCAGACACTTGCTTCCTCTCCCACTGGCTTCATTTACAAAAACCGATGCTCTGGAATTGGGGGTCCGCGACCGGAAATCTGGGATGGGATCCGCCATCCCAGAGCAGGAGGCCTGCGGGCCACTGGTTGGGCACCCCTGGTGTACATGGTCACATGGGATAACATTAAATGAGTTCAGGAGCAGAGTCCAACTGCCTCTGAACGTACGTTTAGCAGCATCCCATGTACATGGGGCCTAAGTCAAACGACCTCCCTACTTTGCCTTAGTGGTGATTCTAAAGGCCCGTACACACGATCCAATTTTACAACAATAATTATCTGATGAACATGTTGTGTCGGATAATCCAACTGTGTGTATGCTCCATTAGGCAATTGTTGGCAGAATTAACGACAACAAATGTTGGCTGTTCATACTCACCAACTGGCAGGGAAGCAAAGGAAAGGTACGTATATGGGGCTGGTCATAGGAGGACTATAGGAAACTTGTTGGTTTCCCCGAAATGGTCAAAGTACAGGTTTGTTCTAAAAATAATTGTAAAATAGGCAACTATTGAACAATTGTAAAACAACTCTTTATATGTCTCTTCCTCTGTACATTTGTTTTTTTAACTGTAAGAACAGGTTGTTATTTAATAAAAAAAAAAAAAAAAAGCA
The DNA here is from genome assembly GCA_029574335.1 of Rana kukunoris. Classification (NCBI taxonomy): domain Eukaryota; kingdom Metazoa; phylum Chordata; class Amphibia; order Anura; family Ranidae; genus Rana; species Rana kukunoris. Next base: position 143,109,515 of record CM056055.1, read on the forward strand.
TTGTTCAATAAAGCACTGAGCGATCCTATTCATAGTGTTTGTAAGGAAGCTTTTAACCTTTTTGCTTTGGATCACTCTGACCTTGCTCTATTGTATTAGCAGATCATATTAGTTTGAACTCTTGTCTAAAGAATACCATTGCCGAGCCATTTGTGTTTTAATGGAGTGATCGGAACTTGACGTGTTCACAGTCTCAAAGAAGTATTCTGACTTAATAAAATCCATTGACCTCATTGTTAGTACATTCATGCCTGACATTTTTAAGTACATGCGCCTTCAAGTGTCTGTGCCCATTATCTGTGGTTAATCATAATGAAGCTTGATGGCACTGTTAATTCTGCAAATAATGTAGTGTTGGGCTTTCCCTTCAGCTACAAGGGAAAGCATAATGGTTTTTGTAGAATTCAAATACATTTTTTTGGAATGATATATTTTCTTTCATTATTTGTATGACAATTTACAAACAATTACTAAACACTTTAAACCAGTGTTGCCAATCCTCCTGATTGACATTTAATGACACGACATCCAAAAATCTACCGGCATAGCCAAGTTTTTACTGGCATTTCCAAAAGTTGCAAAATGACAGAGTTAAGTGCAAATTTCAGTATTTAGGCTACAAACAAGTGCAATATGCAATTACTGTAGCGATGTGATTTAAGGTAGATATTAACCACTTAAGACCCGGAACCTTTAGGCAGTTAAAGGACTTGGCCAGTTTTTGCGATTCGGCACTGCGTCGCTTTAACTGACAATTGCGCGGTCGTGCGACGTGGTTTCCAAACAAAATTTGCGTCCTTTTTTCCCCACAAATAGAGCTTTATTTTGGTGGTATTTGAGCACCTCTGCGGTTTTTATTTTTTTGCGCTATAAACAAAAATAGAACGACAATTTTGAAAAAAAATGCAATATTTTTTACTTTTTGCTATAATAAATATCCCCCAAAAATATATAAAAATGTTTTTTCTTTTCTCAGTTTAGATCGATACGTATTCTTCTACATATTTTTGGTAAAAAAATTGAAATAAGCGTTTATCGATTGGTTTGCGCAAAGTTATAACGCTTACAAAATAGGGGATAGTTTTAATGCATTTTTATATATATATATATATATATATATATATATATATTTTTTACTACTAATGGCATCCGTAATGTAGACAGCACATTTGTCACGCTGTAACAGACTGAAAAGCGCGAATCGCCTCTCACCAAACATTTACTTAACACGCGTTAACACGAGATTAGCAAAAGCAGGCACAAGGGTGGCGCCAGTGGAATCAAACTTCCCCTTTATAGTGCCGTCGTATGTGTTGTATGTCACCGCGTTTGAGAACGACGAGATTTTGTCTTGACAGTGTGTATGCAAGGAAAGCTTGACAAGAATCTCGTCGAGGAAAACAACGTTTCTTTTATGATGAGATTCTCGGTCGTGTGTGCAAGGCCTCAGTCTATGTTTTATACACCATTAGTAGATTTTTAATTATACCTATTCACTGAGCATAATGAAGTAATCACATTTAATGTATTGTGTTTCACATGGCTTTTAAAACAAATGTTCGCTGAATCAATCACAATTTATTCTCTGGGTGTACATGCTGACAATTGGTAGAGAATCAAGGTCAGGCTTAATGTACACAGAACTAGGAAATGCCTTTTTTCCCATTACAATTAATTTGGAGTATAGACAAAACACTGTTGATTTTAGAAGTAGGCACATGAAACATTTACTCTGTCACCTCCTGCCTACAGACAATACACTCAGCAGTTCTGTCTGTGGGCTCAGCCATGATGCACTACAATGAAAACTGCATCATAGGAACAAATACATTGTCAGCGTATGCTGCCTCCACCAATGTGGGTGATTAGAATGGATTAAAAGGGTTTCTTCTGTGGCTGTGTATTTAACCAGTTGAATCGGAAACCTGTTGATAATTAAAATGTCAAGATTCCACGTGAGGCAGGATGCACATTTTTGCTGTAGCTTCCCTCGATCCACCATAAGAGCCCTCAAACTGATCTTCTTTCAGAGCCCCTGGAAAACCCATTAATATATCAATGCACTAAGCATGAATGAGGGAACGGAAAATTTACATGGGTCATTGAGATGCTTTCAAAATGTGTTTGCCATGCACTCACTTTGGCCCGATGAAGGAATAAAAACCAAACACGAACAGATCTCAAACTAACCTCTAAACTAAGGTGACCAGATTTTTAAAATGAAATCCGGGGACATATTTTTTCTTTACTAGTAATGGCAACAATCAGCGACTCTCTGCCCGTCGCCGCCGCCCCTCACCTCACCGCCTCTCAAGTCTTACTCTTCGGGCCCCGGCTACTACTGAATGGGGAGTGGAGGAAGATCACTCTGCCAGGGAAGACAAGGAGATAGGCAGGTGGCTGGCCAGGATTTGAGCCAAGGCAGAATAACATGCGACCGAAGCTGAATGGGCATGTGCCCGAAACTGAAGAAATATTTCCTCCGCACCGACCAGCACATGATCATCAGAAAGGGGCACAGATAATGGGAAAAATACAACCCCCCTATGCTAGTAGGCATGGCGGAGCAGGGTGTGTAATTCAATTTTTTTTCCTGCACTGACTTTCTTTGAAATTGCCCCTGCCCCCTATTAAATCCAATCTGGGGACAAAACCAGGGACAGACTTGGTCCGGGGACAGTGTCTTCAATCAGGGGACTGTTCCCTGAAACTGGGAATGTCTGGTCACCCTACTCTAAACCTAATCACCAAAATCTCACATCAGCTTCAATACATGATGGTCCTTTTTCATACTAAGCATTGCATCAACACATTATAGCCTGCTGTGTAAAGGAACCCAATTCATTTTGAAGAGGCATGCACCAAAAATGGTGTTGACTTTTTCTGCTGGCAACACAATGCATGGCAAATACTGTAATAATGCGAAAGGGTGCCATTCAAGAAGAACTGGACTGATTTGTGTGATGTGTTGCAGTTATAAATGGTAAAATTAGTGTTTACAATGCATTAGCAAAACCCATAAGTGTGAATAGGCCTTTAACCACATGCCGACCGCCGCACGCAGATATACGTTGGCAGAATGGCGCAGGCAGGCAAAAGCATGTATTTACATCCCCTTTAAGAAGCGGCATTGTGGGCATGCGTGCCCGTTGCAGCATTACCGCGATTGTGTCATAAAAACTGCAGAGGTGATCAAATACCACAAAAAGAAAGCTCTATTTGTGGGGAAAAAAGGATGTAAAATTTGTTTGGGAGCCACTTCGCACGATTTTCTGTTAAAGCGATGCAGTGCCGAATCGTTAAAAGTGGCCTAGTCTTTGACCAGCAAAATGGTCCGGGGCTTAAGTGGTTACCGTATATACTGAAGTATAAGCCGAGTTTTTCAGCAAATTTTTTTGTGCTTATACTTATACAGCTTATACTCGAGTCACCTTTTTGCGCCTAATCTCCTGGACTTTGGGTACCCAGGAAAGGCCCACTTATAACTCCACTCTCCCTCTACAAGCGTGCAAAATTTGTTGCCCGGGGAACCTACGGCCGGGGAGCACCGATTTTTCAAATTCGGGTACCCCTTCCATAGACTCCCATGTTAAATGGTAATTTCTCTGATAAATTTGGGGAACCGGTACCGGCTGGCCGTAGGTTCCCTGGACCCTAAACTTGGCACACTCCTCTACAAGTGTGCAAAGTTTACTGACTGTGGGACCTACGGCCGCGGAGCACCGATTTTCAAATCCGGGCACCCCTTCTGTATACTCCCATGTTAAATGTACGTCTAGTCATGGACACAGTGAGGCATGGACTCAGTGAGGCACAATGAGGCATGGGCACAGTAACGGCCGGCCATAGGTCCCCTGGACCCGAAACTTGGCACACTCCTCTACAAGTGTGGAAAGTTTACTGACTGGGGGACCTACGGCCGGGGAGCACCGATTTTCAAATCCGGGCACCCCTTCTATATACTCCCATGTTAAACGTAAGTCTTGTCATAGACACAGTGAGGAATGGGCACAGTGAGGCATGGACTCAGTACCGGCCGGCGGTAGGTCCCCTGGACCCGAAACTTGGCGCACTCCTCTACAAGTGTGCAAAGTTTACTGACTGGGGCACCTACGGCCGGGGAGCACCGATTTTCAAATCCGGGCACCCCTTCTATATACTCCCATGTTAAACGTAAGTCTAGTCATGGACACAGTGAGGCATGGGCACAGTGAGGCATGGACTCAGTGAGGCACAGTGAGGCATGGGCACAGTGAAGCATGGGCACAATGAGGGAAAGTGAGGCATAGTGAAGCATGCAGAAGGACACCCTTGTACACAAGTCAATAAGTTTTCCCATTTTTTTGTGATAAAATTAGGTGCCTCGGCTTATATTCAAGTTGGCTTATACCCCAGTATATACCGTAATCTAATTTCAAAGGTTGTTTTTAATCTTTTTGATATTTATATAACTTAATTCAGGTACTTATATAACTCAGTCAATTTTTGCAGAACTCTACTTATGTATTATACATTCACATCAGTCCCTGCCCTCAAGGAGCTTACAATCTAATGTCCCATTCAAACATGGACCATTTTAGACAGGAGGCAATTAACCTACCAGCCTGTCTTTGGAGTGTGGGAGGAAACCATAGCCTCTGGAGGAAATCCACACAGGTACAGGGAGAACATGTAAACATGCAGGAGTGCCGTGGTTGGGATTCGAACCGATGACCCAAGTGCTGCCAGTTGGAAGTGCTCCCAGTGATCCTGCCACGATTGCCCTTGTCAATGTACTGACACATTGTGCAATGCCACTGTCTCTCAGTTGTGCGTTTGGATTACCCTGTCACATGAGTCGCAGGTGGAAACATATAGTACCAATACATATTACAAGGATATGGTCCACTGTAAGCAGGTTAAGGAAAATAATGTTCAGTAGTGAGTATATGTAGACAAGAAACAGCTGAAATAGGATGGAGGAGGCCAGCCGCACTGGCGTCAAACCAAAAATGAAAAATGGGAGAATAGTAATGTAAGAAAAAAACATGAAAGTTTCTTTATTATACAAAATATTATCCAGTTATTGTTTTCAAAAGCTCATGTACACCAGTCCTTACATTGCCTAGTCTGGGTAATAGGTTTTCTTAAAGGGTGTCTGTAAATTCAGAAATGTCCATGGCAAAGCCATGACAGCCATTTTGCATTTGGCTGTCATATAACCATACTGTCCCTATGCCATGTTTATGTAATTTGAATATGATCATATATTTGAACATTATCTCCCACAGCTGAGAGTTTTCTTTGTGTTACACAGCACTCCAAAGTGCAATCCTGGGTGTATAATTATTATCATTACAAAAATTAAAGGGCAGGCTACAACTGTTATCGGGATGTCTATAAAAAACGTTTAGTTCCCCATAAATGTTTACTGTACAAAGTAAGGTCCGTTGGCATGGACCCTAGGGTGAGTATATGGATTGAAAACTGGTTGCAAGGGCGAGCTCAGAGGGTGGTGATAAATGGGGAGTGTTTGGAATGGTCTGGAGTGTTTGGAATGATCCGGAGTAGAAAGTGGGGTCTCCCCTACTCTTACTTCTCCTTTTATTTAACTTGAGAGCTCAGTATCTTACTGTACACGACCTGCACCGTCAAATCAGTTGGCAATTAAAATTCTTGTTATAGTTAAACAATATAGGATTGAATATATTGCTGCACAACTTCCCACCAATTCCTCAGTTTGTATTTAGTTACCGTATTTATCGGCGTATACAGCGCACTTTTTTGCCCTTAAAATCAGGGCAAAATCATGGGTGCGTGATATACGCCGATACTCGCTTCCCGCGCTGTGTTTGAATCCGCCGCCAACATATACCGAGCGCAGTACACTCGGGTACACTCGGCCAGGCTCGGCTCCCCTCGCGGTTATGCGAGAGAAGTCGAGAGGAGCCGAGCGTGACCGAGCGTGCCCGAGTGTACTGCGCTCGGTATATGTCAGCGGCGGCGTTCAAACACAGTGCGGGAAGTGGCGATCAGCACAGAGACCAGCGCGGGAGGACACCATGACAGACGCCGGACCGGACAAGGCCACCGATGGACGCCAGGCAAGACACCAAAACTGTAAGTATTAAAACATTTTTTTTCTAGGAAAGTCAGGCTAAATTAGGGGTGCGTGCTATACGCCGGTGCGCGTAATAGGGCGATAAATATATATCGGGCGGTATATATAATGTGTACGTTATTTCCTGATTTCTTGTTAAGTCCATAATTTTGTGTAACAAATTGACTTTCCTGTTATTTACTGTGTAATCAATAAAATATTTTGACAAGGAAAGTGGGTTCTGTCCTGGGACCAATCCTATTTAATTTATTCATAAGCGACCTGGAGGATAGATTAAACAGCTCAATCTCTGTATTTGCGGATGATATCTGCAGCATGTGGCAACTACATGGCAAATTAGGTTTAATGTAGAAAAATTTAAAACAATGCATTTGGGTGGCAAAAATATGAATGCAATCTACACACTGGGGGGGGGGGGGGACGTAACCTCTGGGAGAAGGATGGAAACAGACCTTGGGGACCTAGTAAATGATTGTAACGGTCACCACCGTTTACGACCTTCCATCCACCCACGACAAGCTTATCCGACACACCGCGACAATCCTGCATACACGATCCATTCCATTTCCCATAATCAAGACGAGACACAAGCTCTGTACTTGTTTCCAAATTCATGAATGCTTTATTGGTTTCTTATCTTGCTTATATATCTAGTATAGCATGTTAAAGTTAATCACAGGACAATGCAATCTCCACCCCCCTATTCACACACTGGGGCTTATTCTCTAGCAGACATTTCGGCACCGATAGGCTCAGCAACAGTAAGCAATGCCAAGCTGCTGCAAGCAAAGAAAACAAAATATTGGTATGCATTAAAATGGGGATTAACTCCATAAATAAAATGATATTCCTCCCACTCTACAAGACTCTGGTTCAGCTGCACCTGGAGTATGCTGTCCCGTTCTGGACACCAGTCCTCAGGAAGGATGTGCTGGAACTGGAGAGAGTCCAGAGAAGGGTAACAAAACAAATAAAGGGTCTGAACTTATTCCCCCTGGAGAAGAGATGCTTGAGAGGGGATACGATTTCAATATACAAATATCATACTGGTACTATTACTACTACTTCTGGACTTCGCAATAGTGATAAAACTTTTCAGCAAAAGGGAATTTAATAAGACACGCAGCCATTCACTTAAATTAGAAGAAAAGTGGTTTAACCTTAAATTGCGTAGAGGGTTCTTTACTGTAAGAGCAGTAAGGATGTGGAATTCCATTCCACAGGCAGTGGTTTAAGTGGGTGGCATCGATAATTTCAAAAAACTATTAGATAAGCACCTGAACATCCACAAAATACAGGGTTATACAATGTACTACTAACATAAACTCACTCACACATATGTTGGACTTGATGGACTTGTGTCCTTTTCGCCTACTATGTAACTATGTAACTGATCTTTTCCCATTAATAACTCAACAGTGAAAATTTACAAGACAGGCAGCAATGCTGAATGTTGATTTTTTCACACTGCAGATACACAGCTATGAGGCTGTAGGCACACTCATATACCAGGGAGTACACTGCTATTTTTCCAGAAGGAATTCCAAAAAAAGGTGCAATTGTAGGATTCTACAATATGTAGGATTTGATCCTGGTGGTGCCCTCCTGTCATACCATCCTTAGGGTTTATCCTCTTGTGCATACCCTTTGAGTTCCTGCTGGCACACACCTACTTGTGTGGTTACCTATGCATGATTGGGCTCACTCCATTTTAGACTGTTTTAGAATATATGTACATGGCTGATAAACTCTAAATTCTAGGAACCACCAACGTTATAGTTTAACTTAACCCCTTGATGAAGAGAGTCCTCTTGAAATGCATCAGGGAATTCTTACTGTTCATAAGGATTTTGTATGCTTGAGCAAGTCTTTGTTGTCAAAGCAATATGAAGGGTACACTTATAGCTGGATAGGTGATCATTGATAATGTATGTGCTCAAAATCTGTCAGTCAAACTACAATTTATAGAGAATGTTTTTAACATGAAATGTTTTTATAAAGTGGTGTTATTTTTCAAATAATTCTTGTATCTATGGTTAATTAATTCCTAAAATATCCCAAAATAAATTGCAAAATACTGTCAAATATACTTGATTCCAGGGATGTTGGCATAGTGTATACCTCTAACTTTGTATAGACACTCAGTATATCAATTTCATAGTTTTTCTTGACATTTTTGAGTTTATTTCCACTTTAAAGGCTTTCATGGACTTGTTTTGGTTGCAAGAAATCACTCAGATTTGCAAATGTTTGTATTTAGTGCAGGTCACTGCAACACAATCTCTACTTATACTCAAGCTTAGGAAGCTATTGATAATCCTCTGGATGGTGCACGTCGTTCAAGGTCCACATAGAGTAGTATACTCTTTGATTAAAAGAACATTTTCTAGATATTCACATCATTTTCTGTTTTTGCAAGGTTAGAATATCACTCAATAGCATCCAAGTGTTATTTCTTCTTCCTTTTCCCCTGGATTTAATTATCTGTTAAATACCCATGGACAGGGGCGGACTGACAACTCATGGGGCCCCAGGGCAATAGAAGATTATGGGGCCCCCGGGCTTACAGATGGCCACCACGCCAGGAGGCAGTGCAGAGGCGGGGCAGCTAAAATCTCTGGATTTTCACATCAAAAGCATGTCAGTTTCGGACATATCAGGGACAGATGTAAAAAAAAACACAGATTTTTACATACTGTCCCTGGTTTTACTGAGCCTGGCAAGCCTGATGGGGCCCCCTAGTGGCATGGGCCCTCGGGCCCCGCCCCTGCCCATGGACTCCGGACAAAGTAAGGAAACATACGTTCCCCCCACAGGCAGCAATGGAAACAGATTTTTTGCACAGTAACATTATGGGCCAGATTCACATAGAATCTGCGGCGGCATAGCGTAAGCCATTTACACTACGCCGCCGCAACTTAATGGAGCAAGTGCCGTATTCTCCAAGCACTTGCTCCATAGTTTGCGGCGACGTAGTGTAAATGGCCCGGCGTATCCCCGCCTAATTCAAAGGGGGCGGCTTGTATTTAAATTAAGCGCGCCCCTGCGTCGATCGAACTGCGCATGCACCGGCCGGGAAAAAAGCCCAGTGCTCATGCTCCAGCTCACGTCGGAAAACGTTGTTGAAACCGACGTGAAAACGTCGTGATCATCACTTCCGCAATGCCCTATTCGCGAACGACTTAGTAAAACAACGTAACTAACGGAAAAATACGGCGCTGACCCGACGCCATACTTAACATGGCATACGACGGAACTTCGTAAACCTACCCCTCATATAGCAGGGGTAGGTTTACGCTTACGGAAACGATGTAAACGACGACAGGGCAGCGTAAAAACATTTGGGAATCGGCGTATTAGGCTCATTTGCATATGAGAAATCAACGTAAAGGCCACCTAGCGGCCAGGAAAGTAATTACATCTACGATCCGACGGTGTCGGATCTTTACTGTATCTATGCATAAGTGATTCTATGAATCACACGCATAGATACCCAGTAAAAAAAACAGAGATACAACGGTGTTTCCTGCGATACACCGTCGTATCTCTTTTGAGAATCTGGCCCTTAGAGTCTCTATCATGATTTTATTACTTTCTTTTACCTCCATGAGAAAGATTTCTTCCTATTTCCTGTCCAAGTCTCAGACAGATCAGCAAAGGAAGGAAAATCTCTCCACTTTTTTTATCGATGTTGGACAGAACAGAAAATGAGGGGAAATCCTGCAACAGGGGCACAGAAAGCAACAGGAAGGATTACGCCGCGTACACACGATCATTTTTCAGGTTGTAAAAAAACAAAGTTTTTCAGGCTCTAGAAAAGACTAATCTTTTTTTAACTTGATCATTAAAACGGCCTTGCCTACACACGATCGTTAAAAAAAAAATGCTCTAGCAAAGCGCAGTGACGTACAACGCGTACGATGGCACTATAAAGGGGAAGTTCCATTTGAATGATGTCAACCTTTAGCTGATTTCGTGTTAGTAAAAGACGATTCGCGCTTTTCTGTCTTTTACAGTGTGATGAATGTGCTCAGGGCCGATCCTACCCGGGGTGCAGAGGGTGCAGTGCACCAAGGCGCCACAGAGCTGGGGGCGCTGAAGTGCCAGAGTGCTTCCCTCAAATCCCTCTCCGCTCTCCTTGTTCTTGTAGCGCGGCGCCGGCGGCTCTCCCCGCCGCCGCCGCGTGTGTAATGTACGGCTGTCAGTGCCCCCCCCCTTCCTCCTCCTGTTAGAAGAATCCGGAAACGGAGCGGCTGGCTGTGGGGGCGGTCTATGATGCCGGACATTCTGCTCCTCTCTGTGTCATACGAGGACTCCTGTCTGCGGCGATCTGTGATCCACCCGGGCGGCGCGGCTGCACGCTGTCCCCTCCTCTGCAGCTGCCGCCCGGGTGGATCACAGATCGCCGCAGACAGGAGTCCTCTTATGACACAGAGAGGAGCATGTGTTTTTATGTATTGTAATGGAGTGGAGGGGTTTGTCCTGGGGGGGGGGGGGTCTATAGTAATGTAGGGGGCGTTTTTTCCCTGGGGGGAGTTTGTACTAATGGGGGGGGGGTTTGTCCCTGGGGTCTGCACTAATGAGGGGGGGTTGTCCCAGGGGGTCTGTACTAATGGGGGGAATTTGTACTAATGGAGGGGTTTGTCCTGGGGGTCTGTACTAATGGGGGGTTTGTCCTGGGGGTCTGTACTAATGAGGGGGTTATCCTGGGTGGGTCTGCACTAATGGGGGGGTTTGTCCTGGGGGTCTGTACTAATGGGGGGTTTGTCCTGGGGGTCTGTACTAATGAGGGGGTTATCCTGGGTGGGTCTGCACTAATGTGGGGGTTTGTCCTGGGGGTCTGTACTAATGGGGGGTTTGTCCTGGGTGGGTCTGCACTAATGGGGTGGTTGGTCCTGAGGGGGGGGGTCTGTACTAATGGGGGGCTTGTCCTGGGGATATGCACTAATGGGGGGGTTTATCCTGGGTGGTCAATACTAATGGGGGGTTTATCCTGGGGGGGTCTGTACTAATGGGGGGTTTATCCTTGGGGGTCTGTACTAATGGGGGGGTTTGTTCTGGGGGGTCTGCATTAATGGGGTGGTTTGTCCTGGGGGGTCTGTACTAATGGGGAGGCTTGTCCTGGGCGTATGCACTAATGGGGGGGTTTATCCTGGGGGGTCGGTATTAATTGGGGGGGTTTGTTCTGGGGGGGTCTGCACTAATGGGGGGGTTTGTTCTGGGGTCTGTTCTAATGGGGGGGTTTGTCCTGGTTGGGTCTGCACTAATGGAGGGGGGTTGTCGGGGGGGGGGGGGGTCTGCACTAATGGGGGAATTTGTACTAATGGAGGGGTTTGTCCTGGGGGTCTGTACTAATGGGGGTTTGTCCTGGGGGTCTGTACTAATAGGGGGGTTTGTCCTGGGGGTCTGTACTAATGGGAGTTTGTCCTGGGGGTCTGTACTAATGGGGGGGTTGTCCTGGGTGGGTCTGCACTAATGGGGGGGTTTGTCCTGGGGGTCTGTACTAATGGGGGGTTTGTCCTGGGTGGGTCTGCACTAATGGGGTGGTTGGTCCTGAGGGGGGTCTGTACTAATGGGGGGAGTCTGTACTAATGGGGGGCTTGTCCTGGGGATATGCACTAATGGGGGGGTTTATCCTGGGTGGTCAATACTAATGGGGGGTTTATCCTGGGGGGTCTGTACTAATGGGGGGGTTTGTTCTGGGGGGTCTGCATTAATGGGGTGGTTTGTCCTGGGGGGGTCTGTACTAATGGGGGGCTTGTCCTGGGCGTATGCACTAATGGGGGGGTTTATCCTGGGGGGTCGGTACTAATTGGGGGGTTTGTTCTGGGGGGTTTGTTCTGGGGTCTGTTCTAATGGGGGGGTTTGTCCTGGTTGGGTTTGTACTAATGGAGGGGGTTTTTCGGGGGGGTCTGCACTACTGGGGGGGTGTTTGTCCTGAGGGAGGTCTGTACTAATGGAGGGGGGGTTGTCCTGGGGGGAGTCTGTACTAATGGGGGGGTTTGTCCTGGGGATCTGTACTAATGGAGGGGGTGGTTTGTCCTGAGGGGGGTCTGTACTTATAGAGGAGGGTCTGTACTAATGGAGGGGGTCTGTACTAATGGGGGTTGTTTTGTCCTGGGGGTCTGTACTAATTGAAGGGGATGGTTTGTCCTGGGGGGTCTGTACTAATGGGGGGGGTGGTTTGTCCTGGGGGGTCTGTACTGAGGGAGGGGGTTTAGACTTAGTTAGGAGTCTGCACTGACGGAGGGGTTCTATACTTAGTGGAGGGGGTCTGTACTGAGGGGCAACTATAGGTGGAGGAAGGGGGGTGACACCATGTTTTACCTCAACGGGTGACAACAAGCCTAGTGATGCCACTGCAGCTGCCGGCTATTTATTCCTCCTTCCACACCCTCTCCTCCTTCTCTTTACGCGCAATGGGAAATGCACCCAGGACTCTAGAGGGAGAGGACAGTGTTGAGAGAACACCATCAGAGAGAGACCCCCGCAGCCCACACAGCCTAGTGCCATCCCTGGAGGAGAAAGGAATGGAGTCATTGCCAGAATACAGATCTGGGCTCTACCCAGCGGAGTATCCATGGGCAATTCAGAGTGAGCTGACTCCTGATCAGAGGAACTGTTGTTGCTGTATCGCTGGGTCAGGTGAGAGCCGATCGGCCATTATCTACTTATGCCAATAGGAACTGCAGTCTCTGACCATCTCCTGTATTATACCTGCAGTCTCTGACCATCTCCTGTATTATATCTCCAGTCACTGACTGTCTCCTGTATTATTTCTCCAGTCACTGACTGTCTCCTGTAATATGTCTACACTCTCTGACCATCTCCTGTACTATAATTGCAGTCTCTGACCATCTCCTGTACTATGTTTTGGGACACTTTCTAACAGTATCAGAGAGGTTCCCCTCTAGGTCTCATTAGTGTACGCTCTTCCTGTATTTTCTTTATTGTTAAAAGATCATGGGAGGAGGGAGCTGTGGTGGCTCAACGTGATTGGCACTGCGCTGACAAGCCGTTCACCTCTGCAGCCAAGGGTTCGGATCCCGGTCTCGGCTACATGTGAATTGAGTTTGGTGATCTCAGCCCGGCTCCCGGTGGGTGTGCTATGCAAGGTACGCCTGTGCTTAGTACGCCCCCCCCCCCCCCACAAAAACTACCACACTTGCACGCACACGAAATTGGTTTACCACGCACGCACATTGGCCATGCGGTCTCCTAAAAATGAGAGGCGAAGGACCTACGGGGCTGGCTGGGTGGGCTAGACCCCCTCACTCCCTCATAGGGGGAGTCCCTCTGCCCCGTTGGGGTCCCATTGGGCCCCAGTCGGGCTCCCAAGTGGAGCAGGTAGGGTGGGGTGAGTGGGAGGCCCCCCCTCACACCCGCCATTGCCACCGGGGGCATGGAGAAGGATGGCGATTGCCTCCAGGGGGAGGGTCTGCCTACTGCCAACTCCTTCAGTCCGGCTCCTCTCTCTCGAGTTCACGCACAAAAATACACTTTAAAAAAAAAAAAAAAAAAAAAAAAAAAAAAAAGATCATGGGAGGATCCCAGGGCAACAAATACTTCTTAGAGGAGCATCTCTGTGTTTGAGTCATTGCCATAGAAACATTTGTAAAGGGGAGGAGTTGGTAAGATGACCACGCCCCCTTTGTGGGGCGCCAGAATAATTTCTGCACCCAGGCGCCTGTGACCCTAGGATCGGCCCTGAATGTGCTTACTCCATTACGAACGCTAGTTTTACCAGAATGAGCGCTCCCGTCTCATAACTTGCTTCTGAGCATGCACGGATTTTTCACGTCGTTAAAGCCCACACACAACCATTTTTTACAACCCGAAAAACGACAATGTTAAAAATGACGTGAAAAAATAGAGCGTGTTTTGAAAAAAATGTTGGCCATTTTTTTAGAACCCAAAAATGCTCTGAAGCCCACACACAATCGTTTTTAATGACGTTAAATTTTTTTAAAATCTTTTAGAACCCGAAAAACGGTTGTGTGTACGCGGCTTTAGAGTCTTTGTTTTTTTAGTAATCAATAAGTTACTCCCTGGAAATACTGAAGTTGTAAAATGTGGAATTTGCACTATCAAAGAAAAAATATATAAATTGTTTCACTTTCACAATGCACCTCCCCGCAACTGGTTAAACTCCTCTTCCCAGTGATTGCCCCCCACTACATTGCTGCAGAGAGTGGAGAGAAATATCAGGTACTTCTGAGTATGAGAAGCATGTGACTCATGCTTCTAACTCCCACATGACAACATTAGAGCCTGGTGATTGGCCACCTAGGTCCCTAACATTATCACATGGTGTGGAGTGAGTTCTCCGCCCTGGCTAAGCTCCTGCTAGGATCAACTCAGAGCTCAGTGGAAGGAATAGTACCCCATCAATGGTGTCAGTGGTAGGAATAGTGCCTCATCTTTGGTATCAGAGAGGAATAATACCCCAACTTTGGTGTCAGTGGGAATAATAGTGTTCTGCTGTGTCAGTGGAAGACAAAGTGCCCATCATCGGTGTCAGTGGAAGGACTAGTGCCCCAGTCATTGGTATCTATGGAAGAAATAGTGCTCCATCCTTGGTGTCAATGAAAGAAATAGTGCCCATCCTTGGTGTCAGTAAAAGGAATAGCGCCCCATCATTGGTATCAGTGGGAGGAATAGTGTTCCATCGTTGGTGTCAGTGGAAGGATTCATGGGGATTTTTATCGGTGGAAGGAACAATACCCTATCCTTGGCATCATTGGAAGGAGTAGTGCTCCATTGTTGGTGCTAGTAGGAGGAAATATTCTCCACTATTGGTGTCAGTAAAAGGAATAGTGCCTCTTTGCTGGTGTCCGTGAGAGGAATAATGCCTAGTATTAGTAGGTGGAATATTGACCCAATAGCTGGATAACGGCAAGCAAAGAGCAGCATCTGTCCTGTGGGCCATTGTTTGGAGACCACTGATTTATGCAAAGCAAACATTTACTTTGGAACCAGTCTGATTTGGATAGTAAAATCCATATGATGACCATTGTTAAAATAATAATAATAAAAAAAATAACATTTCATTGCAATAAAATAATTACTTCAATTAAAAAAATGTATTACAGATCTAATTTCTCTCAGAAATGATTATTCATTTAAATCGTATCATTTTTTTCACCGTATTTCCCTTCACAAATCAATGAGTTCCTTCCTGAAAATACTGAAGTTCGGGAATGTGGGATTTGCCTTCCCATGGAGACATAACACTGAATCACTACAGATACACTGGTGACGTGTGATGATTTATCCTCCCAGGAGCTTGGTGTCTAATCAGTCTAGCAGTCAATAGCAGTAGATAGTAAGGGACTGTAATCTCTGTCTGCTTGTTTTTGTTATCCCATCCTATGATTTCATTTACACAAGCAATAGACATGTCCATTATATGAACAAACATGACTTAACACACATGACATGACATTACTGACACTAAGAACTTCTTGGGGTCTTTGTCATTTAGTAATCTGAAGACTGTAATGGAAACCAACACTCTTTTTTTAGAGAGACAGTCCCACTTTTGAGTCCGCTTCTCCAACTTTTTTTCCCGTAAACCTATTGATATGCTATATTTAATGTATACAGCTGAATATATCAATCTATTATTTATCTATTATTTATACAAGAAGTTTGGCCATGCTTTTCTTGTGAGTCACAGGAGTGCACTCACTTTGGAAGAATTCCGACCATATTGTCAGGATTCACCCAGCTGCCTGACTGACAGCTGGTTCCGGCTCTTATGCCGCGTACACAAGATCATTCTATCCGATGAGAATGGTCTGGTGGACCGTTTCCATCGGTTAACCGATGAAGCTGACTGATGGTCCGTCGTGCTCACACACCATTGGTTAAAAAAACGATTGTGTTAGAACGCGGTGACGTAAAAAAAAAACGATGTGCTGAAAAAAAATGAAGTTCAATGCTTCCAAGCATGCGTGGACTTGATTCTGAGCATGCATGGATTTTTAACCGATGGTTCGTGCCTACTAACGATCGGTTTTGACCTATCGGTTAGGAGTCCATCGGTTAAATTTAAAGTTGGCTTTTTTTTAACCGATGGTTAAATAACCGATGGCACCCAAACACGATCGGTTTTGACCGATGAAAACGGTCCATCACCCACTCCAGAGAGTGCTGCAGGAGCAGAGCAGAGAGTGGTACCTGACGGTTACTGCTTTCTGCTCCAAGCAGTGGTCATGAGATCGCTCAGTTCTTAGAGCCAACGTAGGACAGTTGCAGCATCAATCCAATGCTGCAGCTTTGATATGAGTATGTATGTTTGTTTTTCATTAACCCCATACATCTAATTTGAAATATACAGTATGTACTTAACAATTTTATGTTAAATATACCATTTAAAATGTTTTCTAATATATGTTTTAGATAAGTTACAAAATACCTGATGATTCTCCCAGAAATCTGATGATTTTCTGTGCTGTCTCCATGTTATAAGTTGTCTCTGTGGACTACATAACCCCTGCCATGTTTTGGAGAAGACGGCAAGTAAAGATGTAGTCCTAACTCACTTTGTGTCCTAGTGTGACAACACTGTTCCTCCAAAGACACAGTACAGTGAGCAGGGCAGGCACACGTGGTGGGCAGGAGGAACAGCTGCCCTGGGCACTGTGGTATTATGTGAGCTGGGGGGAGGGGATTCGTGCTGAGAAGGGGAATTTAGGGGGGCAGCAGGGAAAAAGAACTGTTCTAGGAGGGAAAATTTGGGGAAGTGTTCTAGGAGTGGTAATTTGGGGGGGGGGGGATTTGTTTTGGGGGGGGGGTAGAAGATTTGTGCTAGGAGGGGAGATTTGTGCTATAGAAGTAATATGGTGTAGGTAAAATTTTCGGAGGGATTTGTGCTAGATGGGATGATTGGGGGGTATTTGTGCTACGATGGGGGATCGGGGGAGGGAAATTTGTGCTTGAAGGGAGGGATTTGGAATGGGGAGAGAATGTTTGTGCTCGGAGGGATACATTTTTTGTGGGGGGGCGGGGGTTGCGCTGGGGGCGTATGGAGAGAGAGAGTATTTGAGCTAGGTGGGCAAAGATTTGTGCTGCGAGGGGAGTTTTTTACAGAGGGCACAGGGGGCTGTAGATTGCCTTGTCCGGATGTTTTGTAGAGATGGTTCCCTAACGGATTTGGTCCGGCCTCAACTGCGCAGGGCTGTTTTGGTGGCAAAATGGGGCAACATTCGCAATGTTGGGCTGTACATTTTTACTAATGCTCAGCTATGGTAAGGGTAAGGCCATACACCTGCTTTATACTGTAATGCCCTGTACACG
This sequence comes from Rana kukunoris, assembly GCA_029574335.1. Taxonomy (NCBI): domain Eukaryota; kingdom Metazoa; phylum Chordata; class Amphibia; order Anura; family Ranidae; genus Rana; species Rana kukunoris. The sequence continues at coordinate 143,126,916 of CM056055.1, forward strand.
CGATCGGTCCATCCGATGAAAACGGACTGATGGATTTTTTTATTAGTTATCCGATGAAGCTGACTGATGATCAGCCGTGCCTACACACCATTGGTTAAAAAAACGATCGTGTCAGAACGAGCTCACGTAAACCACGTACGACGGCACTATAAAGGGGAAGTTCAAATGCAATGGTGCCACCCTTGGGGCTGCTTTAGCTTATTTTGTGGTAGTAAAAGACGATTCATGCTTTCTGTCTGTTACAGCGTGATGAATGTGCTAGCTCCATAACGAATGCTAGTTTTACCAGAACGAGCGCTCCCGTCCCCTAATTTAGTCTGAGCATGCGTTGATTTTTAACCGATGGACGTGCTTACAGACGATCGTTTTTTTTTTCTATCGGTTAGTTAACCATCAGATTATTTTAAAACAAGCTCCTAGTTTTTTATCCGATGGTTAAAAAACCGATGGGGTCCACACACGATTGGTTAGTCTGATAAAAACGGTCCATCAGACCGTTTTTATCAGACAAGCTGGTCATGTGTACGCGGCATAACTGGGCTCCCTTGTGAAAGAATGATTTCCATTTCTACAGTTGTACCATGTTAGACATTATTACAACACTCTGTAGAATTGCCTAAAGAAAAGGGCAGCATGCTTTGAACACTTGCACAACAATATACGTAATTATCCAATAAATGGTATCACCGTAAAGCTACACTTCTACAGAGAAAATTGAATTGTCACTTCTGGCCTTTAAAAGGTTTACTTCTTATTTCTTACTGTAGTTTGATCATTTACAAATGTTATTCATTTCTACAGATCTGTTACAGAGTTTCTTTTTGTATAATAACTGCCTCCAAGAGCTTAATATGTTATGTATCTGTTATAGGATTTTTTTCTTCTTGAACGGACGATATTGAGTTCTTTAGAACCTTAGAACTGCTTGTAGAGATAACGAAGGGGATTTTTCAGCTTGTTAGAATACACGTATCAGCCTTAGCTTTATGACCACCCACCTTATATTAAGTAGGCTCCATTTTGCCACCAAAACAGCCCTCACCCATTGAGGCATGGATGCCACTAATCTTCTGAAGGTATGCTGTGGTATCTGGCACCAAATCACCAGTAGCAGTACTGTAAATTGCAAGGTGGGACCTGGTTTGGACTTGTTTTGCCAGCACATCCCACAGATGCTGAATTGTATTGAGATCTGGAGAATTTGGAGGCAAAGTCAACACCTCAAAGTTGTTGTTGTGTTCCTCAAACCATTCTTGAACCATTTTTCAGTGTAGCAAGGTGCATTATCCAGCTGAAACCAGTCACTGCTATCAGGAAATACAGTTTTCATAAAGTGGTGTATTTGATCAGCAGCAACGTTTAGGAAGGTGGTACTTGTCCACATGATTGGCTGAACCCAAGGCAAAACTTTGCCAAATGCATCACACTGCCTCTGCAGAGTGGCCTTCCTCCCCCTAATGCATCCTGGTGCCATCTTATCCCCAGGTAAGCGATGAACACACACTTGGCCAGCCACATAATTAATCAGACCAGGCCACCTTCTTCCATTTCTCTCTGGTCCAGTTCTAATTCTCACATGCCCGCTGTAGGCACTTTTGGCTGTGGACATGGGTCAGCGTGGGCTCCCTGACCGGTCTGCAGGTACACAGCCCCATACACATTTTTTTCTGCTTTGAACACATTAACTTCATGGACATGTTTTCCCGCTGTCTAGAATATCCCTACGACTTTCAGATGTCATTGTAGCAAGAAACCAGTGTTATTTACTCAACCTATCAGTAGGCATAAAGTTATGGCTAATCGGTGTATATCTGTGCTAGCAAGTACCAATATATTTTTTTTCAATGATGAAAAGTGAAAATGACTGTAGCTGTATGTGTGACACACAACCACTGGCTGAGGTAGGTAGAACTTTATAGAGGGCCCTGGCAGTGTACACAAAACTGATCCAAGTTTAAGTGGAAGCCAAATAATCTCTCAATACTTTACCACTATATCTATTGTTAAAAGCCATATGGCAAATATTCTGGAGAATCACAAACTAATGAACTACAAACTCTTCTGATTAAGGGCCCTTTCACACGTACGGACAAATGGTTTGTTTTTTACAAGTCAGTTTACGGACTTGTAATGCATCCCTATGGGATTGCGTACGTTAGCGGATGATGCATCCGCTAACGTCCGCAAAGATCAGGTTTTTCGGAACGAAGAAAACCCTATTTTTCTTCCGTCTGGCAGACCATCCGTTCGTATTCATCCGATTCCCCATAGGGGAGAGCGGAGGAAAGACAGGGCTGTCTCTGCACAGTGTGCGGGGACCGCCCTGTCCGCCGACAGCTCAGTGGGGATTTACGGATGATCCCCGTTAAGCCGACGGACACACACAGGGCGGATCAAAAACGGTCCGCTCCGTGTGAAAGAACCCTTAACTACAACTACCCCTAATCTCTTAAAAGTTTGTATGCATTTTGTCAGGGGCGATCCTAGGGTCACAGGCGCCTGGGTGCAGAAATATTTCTGGTGCCCCCACATGGTCATTTTACTAACTCCTCCCCTTTAAAAATGTTTCTATGGCAATGACTCAACCACAGAGATGTTTCCCCACAAAGTCTTCATTACCCTGGGATCCTTACATGATCTCTTAACAATAAACAAAATACAGGAAGAGAAGCAGAGTACTTTATTGGGACCTGGAGGGGGGCCTTTCTGATGGACACAGAGAGGGCTTCTGTTAGAGAGTCTGTTAGAAAGAGCCCCCAGACATGATACAGGAGATGGTCAGAGATGGCTGACATGATACAGGAGATGGTCAGAGACCACAGACATAGTACAGGAGACAGTCAGAGACTGCAGACATGATACAGGAGATGGACAGAGACTTCCGACACAGTACAGTAGATGATCAGAGACTGCAGACATAGTACAGGAGATGGTCAGAGATTGCAGACATAGTACAGGAGATAGTCAGAAACTACAGACATAGTACAAAAGATGGTCAGAGACACATCAGTTCTGGACGGACACACGCCTATGCTCAGAACACTAGTTCTGGACTAGGGATGAGCTGAACACCCCCCCCCCCCCCCCTGTTCGGTTTGCACCAGAACCTTTGAACGGACCGAATGTTCACGCGAACATTTAGGACCCCATTGACGTCTATGGGACTCGAACGTTCGAATTCAAAAGTGCTAATTTTAAAGCCTAATGTGCAAGTTATTGTCGTAAAATGTGTTTAAGAACCCGGGTATTGCCCCAGGGAACATGTATCAATGGTAAAAAGTTTAAAAAACTGTATTTTTTTTCAGGAGCAGGACTCCTGAAAAAACTACCGTTTTTAAAACTTGTTTTCCATTGATACATGTTCCCTCGGGCAAGACCCGGGTTCTCAAAGACGTTTTCACAGACAAACTATAGACACCCAGCAGATACAATATTTAAAGGATTTTTTTTTCTTTTTTTAAATATTGTACCTGCTGAGTGTCTATGCCTGTGATAACGTCTTTAAATAGCACAATCACCTGCCTGCCAGTAAATTAGGAAGAACTGATATAGCTAAGCTATACATTGTATAAATATATGTAGAAAACCTGGGATGTATATATATCCTCTACACACTGTAACATTAACTGACTAGCCTGCCTGCTCTATCTACCTGCAAAAAATTACACTCTCTCTGTCTCTCTCTGTTCTCTGTTAACTGCCGCAACATACTACACAAGACCGCCCTGCAGGCGGGGGGCGGGGCCAAGTGATACAGTCGGCTGCTATGCCCGCCACTGTATCACGGGAGCGCGCCCGCAAAAGCTTTCCACCATGCGAGCTTGCTCGCATGAAGGTGGAAAGCTTTTGTGAGGAGGAGCCGACACAGCTGCCGAGGGACCCCAGAAGACAGGATTTGGGCACACTCTGTGCAAAATGAGCTGCACAGTGGAGGTAAGTATAGCATTTAGTGTTCCTTTAAGACAGGATCTTGATGAGGGGGTTGCAATTTTTTTTCTACCAGGTTTACTCTATTTAAGCTTGTGAATGGTAAACAGAAAGTTGTACGAAACCACACATTTATCATTCTAATTGTCATTGTGTTATCATTACGGTATAAAAATTTGATTTCATTAAATATTTACTGATTGGTATGATACCTATCTATCTATATAAACAAAGCCGTGTTCACATCTATTGTCTGCATCAATGTGTGTTTGCACTGATTTTTTTTTGACCATTGTCTTCTCATCCCCAGCAGGAGCCGAGGAATCCGCACTCACCTGAGCTGTTTATCACAGAAGTCTGATTCGCTCAGTGACTTCTCCACTCTTCAGTGTGACACCAAGCACAATCAGGCCCTTAAGTAAGTTGCCACATCCATAGACACTTGCATTTCTGTGCTTTGCGAATGGAGTGTAATCAAGCATGTTGGGTTTCCATAGTTATCAAATGTTCTCATCATTTGACTGCAGGTGCAGGCCGGTAGCCAGTTCTTGTTCTGTTGAGTAGGGAAGTTATGGGGTCAGGACATGCTTTTTGGCCAAAATCCTAATTTCCAGGGCGTAAAATGAATGATGAATGATGAATAAAATCATAGTTGACTGAAGGGATTGAGTGCAGTCAGTCTTCATAGAAATCAATGCCAAAATATTGCTAAAAACAATGATTCACCATTTTTAAAATGTTTTAAAGTGAATGGTGCTAGTGAATGTATAAATGGCTGTATTAGAAATCTGCTGAATGAGTCAAAGGTCTAAGAACAATGAAAAAGCCAAGTGTTAGGAAAACGGGAGCAAATGTGATTCAGTTGGGATGAAGATGAGACTAATCTTTCTGGCCAAAGGCTTTTAAAAATGCACCAAATCTTCAAATAGATTATAGATGAAACGGGGAATGGTGGAAAATGTATAATTTGCCAGGCTATACTTCATAAAGGACCTATATATATAGCCAGAGATGTATTAACCACTTCAGCCCCGGACCATATTGCTGCCCAACGACCAGAGCACTTTTTGCGATTCGGCACTGTGTCGCTTTAACTGACAATTTTGCGGTCGTGCGACGTTTTTTCCAAACAAAATTGGCGTCCTTTTTTTCCCACAAATAGACCTTTCTTTTGGTGGTATTTGATTATCTCTGCGGTTTTTATTTTTTGCGCTATAAACAAAAATAAAGCGACTATTTTGAAAAAAATGCAATATTTTTTTACTTTTTTTCTGTAATTATTATCCCCCAAAAACATATAAAAAAACGTTTTTTTCCTCAGTTTAGGCCGATACGTATTCTTCTACATATTTTTCGTAAAAAAAAATCGCAATTAGTGTTTATTGATTGGTTTGCGCAAAAGTTATAGCGTTTACAAAATAGGGGGTAGTTTTATGGCATTTTTATTATTTATTTATTTTTTACTAGTAATTGTGGCGATCAGCGTTTTTTTTTCAGTACTGCGACCTTATGGCTGACATTTCAGACACTTGTGACACATTTTTGGGACCATTGGCATTTTTTTAGCGATCAATGCTATAAAAATGCATTGGATTACTATAAAAATGCCATTAGCAGTGAAGGGGTTAACACTAGGGGGCGGGGAAGGGGTTAAGTGTGTTCCTGGGTGTGTTCTAACTGTATGGGGGGGTGACCTCACTAGGGGAAATCACTGATCTTCTGTTCATACATTGTATGAACAGAAAATCAGCGTTTCCTCCGCTGACAGGAACGAGAGCTGTGTGTTTACACACATAGCTCCCGTTCCCCGCTCTGTAACGAGCGATTGCGTGTGCCCGGCGGTGATCGTGCCCGCCGGGCACGCGCACAGGACTCGGGGGCGAGCGGGGGGCGTGCTCGCGGGTCTGCCGGCGGCGCACACGCGCCTCCTATTGGCTGTCGAAAGTGCCGACGTAGAGCTACGGGCTCTCGCCCAGGAGAGCCGACCTGCCACCGTATAACTGCGGCGGCTGGTCGGCAAGCGGTTAAAGCTAACACCTAAGGCCAGCCATAGATGGTGCAAATTTCTTTCCTGCAGCCACAGGTAGCAGGTAAGAAATTTGCACAATTCCCTTATCAACACAGATAGTACTATGAGAACATGTAAGGGCTGCCATTGCTGACACCCCCTCCCAAAACACAAGGGCCCGGATTCACAAAGCACTTACGCCAACGTATCTCGAGATATGCCGTGTAAGTGTAAATATGCGCCGTCGTATCTGTGCGCTGTGCCCACAGAACTAAGATACATCTAAAAACTGGCTTCAGTCCACCGATGTAACTTGCCTACGCCGGCGTATCGTGGGCACATAGTTACGCTGGATGCATCTGGTGCTCCCATTGATTTCCTATTTAAATATGCAAATTAGGCAAATACGGCGATTCACGAACGTACTTGCGCCCGGCGCATAATATACGCGGTTTGCGTAAGTCGTACATCCGGCGTAAAGTTATCCCCCATATTGGAGGCGCAACTCGGGCAAAAGTATAGACCAGGGAACACAGCCGTCGTATTTTACGTAGTTTACGTTGTATGTGAATAGGGCTGGATGTAGGTTACGTTCATGACGTAGGCAGTGATTCAACATATCTTAGGCAGTTGTTTCGACGTGATTGTGAGCATGCGCACTGGGATACGTCCACGGGACAGCGCATGGATAGGGACATTTACTTATTTCTGACCTTTCTTGATTCCCATGCTTGTTTTGAGTCAGTGAAGGTATTGATAGCAGAGACAGCCAAGTAACTAACATTTTCTGAAATAGGTCAGTTAGAGCAATCTTAATTTTTGCGTTAGGCTGTGCACCCCAAAACTCAAACACACGTGTGCGTGTGTATGGGTATGGTTGCAGAAGAACAAAGGGACACTTCTTAATTCAATGTAAGTGGCAACCCTGACCCCTGCAGCCGTGGATTGTGAATTTGGGGATACTGAAAAAGATCCTGCACACAGAGCCGCCATCAGGAATTATGGGGCCCCTTACACAGCTTAGCTTCAGGCATGGGCCCCCTGGAGCAGAGAACCTGCCTTCTGAAATTGAGAAGCGGGGGGATCCTGCCGCTAATTGAGAAGAATATATATTTTAAAAAACTATAAAAAAAAAATGGGGGAGTAGCCATCCGTCGCCCTGGGGACCTCTGGGCCCTTTAATAAAAAGAAAGAAAAAATATATATAATTTTTTTATATATATATAAAAAAGGGGGTTGCTGGGGACCTCTGGGCCCTTTAATAAAAATAAAAAAATAAAAAAATAAACCTTTGGGCCCTTTAATAAAAAAAATATATAAAAAAATATTTATATAATTTTATCATTTTTTTTATATATATATATAAAAAGGGGGTTGCTATCCAGGGCCCTGGGGACCTCTGGGCCCTTTAATAAAAATAAAAAAACAAACCTCTGGGTCCTTTAATAAAAAAAATATATAAAAAAATAAAAAATAAAACATTTATAAAAATAATAATAAAAAAAGGGGGGTTGCCATCCGAGGCCCTGGGGACCTCTGAGCCCTTTAAAAAAAAAAAACGACATACTACTATATATATATATAACATTTTTTTTTTCATATATAAAAAATAATAAAATTAATAAAAAGAAAAAAGAATATATATATATATATATATATATATATATATATATATATATATATATATATATATATATATATAATAAAAAACCTCTGGGCCCTTATAAAAATATATAAAACATTTATAAACAAAACAAAAAAAATAAAAATAAAAAAAGGGGGGTTGCCATCCGGGTCCCTGGGGACCTCTGAGCCCTTTAAAATATATATATATATATATATATATATATATATATATATGAATTATAAAAAAATGTAATTTTACATATATAAAAAAAAAACATAAATACAAATAAAAAAATATAAAATATAATATTTTTTTTTATAAAAACCTCTGGGCCCTTTAATAAAAAATAAAATAAAATATATATATATATATATATATATATATTTTTTAAATATACATTTATAAAAAAAAAAGATATTGCATATATGGACCATAAACGTTTTAAAATATTCTACTAGAGTACAGTCTTCCTACTTGGGACGTCCTGTTGCCTCTCTTGTAAAGACAACTAAGTAGTAAAGTAGTACATTGTCCAATACTATTGAACAGTTAACCAGATCATTGAATGAACTGCTCCAATCCACATACCTCTGATTGATGCTATTCTCTACCCTTTATCAGCCTATCAATGGAGCAATGGATTTATAATAATCTGCTGAGGTACCTCATTTAACTAATAATGTCTCAGTAGTTTTTAGCTACACCGTTGCTGTTCATGGTTTCAGCAGGTTACAAATAACAGAGGTTGGATATCAGATGATGGTTGTGTTATAACATGAATGCCTGTTTCTAAAAAAACAAAAATTGAAAGTTCTGCGAAAACATAAAATTACACAAATTTAATTTTTATCTTACATTTCAATTCCAAGGAAGGGGTAGCATGAGATTACATAGACTGAATTGTTTCAGTTTAGCATTTTCTTAGCACACACAGAACTTCTCTGCAAAACCACTGATTATTGTTGAACACTATAAACCGGACGTCAGTTCAGTTGAAAGCTTAAAGGGACACTAAAGTCAGGGTTTTAAAAAAAAAAAAAATAACAAACATGTGATACTTACCTCCACTGTGCAGTTCGTTTTGCACAGAGTGGCCCGGAAAGCTGTGTTCTGGGGTCCCTCGGCGGCTGTCTGGGCTCCTCCTCGCAAAAGCTTTCCCTCTTCATGCGAGAGCGCTCGCACGGAGGAAAGCTTTTGCGAGCGCGCTCCCGTGATACAGCGGCGGCCATAGCCGCCGACTGTATCACTCGGCGCCGCCCCCCGGCGCGCCGCGTCATCCGCTCTGATTGACAGCAGCGCTAGCCAATGGCTGCGCTGCTATCAATCCGCCCAGCCTAGCCAATCAACGGCCAGGCTGGGAACCGAAGAGGATGACGTGGACGCGCCCGGGAGTTTCGAACAGTCAGGTAAGTACAACGGGGCCTCGGGGGGGGGCGGTGCTGTAAGATGTTTTTTTACCTTAATGCATAGGATGCATTAAGGTAAAAAAACTTGTACCTTTACAACCCCTTTAATTACATTAAAAAGCTCCAGGCTAGAGTGACCCAACAATTCATGGTTGATTTGGCTTTTAATCTATACCGCCTTCTAAAACAGAAGTGGTTGTACAAAATTCAATCCAATAACACACAATCATTTGTGTGATGCTCTACATTAGTAATAGAATGCTCTGACACATATTTATGGCCCATCATCAGCTGCAAGTTTTTTCAAATATCGTAATCAAAATGCATTTTACATTTTAAATATCATTTGCACTCGCCTGCATATTGGCCTTTGGGATACAAATGGTGTATTGAGTCTTTGCCCATTGCCAAGCTCCTTGTGGAAATACAGCTGCCTGGGAGTTGGCTGACTCTCTCTCTACACTACTTTCTGAGTAAAGCCTAGTTCACATGGGCCGAAAGTCAGGCAACATTGGCCAGTTCAATAAAAAAAATCTGACATTCGGCCCGTGTGTATGGCAGCCAGTCCGACAGAAGCCAGCCTTTTGCTAGGCTTCCGTCGAGTGAGCATGCTGGAAAACCAGAAGCCGTCCGGCTCCCAATCAGTGCTCAGCCAATGGAGCACCGGTTAGGAGGGTGGCGTTTGGTCCTCTGTCAGAACACAATAGCACAGCAGGGGAGATCACTGTACTAACATCAGATTGTTAGTTCAGCAGCTCCGAGCTGTCAGTTTTATTTCAACCCGCTGGTGTGTACTAGGATTTACTGACCTGGAGCAAGTATGCATATCAAGAAAGTCAGAGTCAACTCAGTCCTTAGTCCCCTTCTTGTTATAACTTAAAGGCTAAGTTCACCTTTTTTTTTTTTCTAAATCCCTGCTCCCCTATGAGTGGAATCTTAATTGGGTGCTGAGGTGCATCGTCCAGGGGAAACCATGGGCATCTAGCACCTTCGAAAGAAACCTTGAACTTAGAGGCCGTGGAGTAAAGGCATTTGCTGTCTGGCATAACCAAGGATTGGTCATAGCATTAGCTGCTTACGCCTTGGGATTAGGTAGGCGTGACACAAACCTCGGTAGCTTTGTGTTGACTGCTGAGGTGAAAAGATCTATTTCTGGAAGACCCCATAGTTCCACTATCCAACATCAGATTGTTAGTACAGCAGCTCCGAACTGTCAGTTTTTTTCAACCCGGTGTGTGTACTAGGATTTATTGACCTGGAGCAAGTATGCATATAAAGAAAGTCAGTCAACTCAGTCCTTAGTTCCCGTCTTGTTATAACTTAAAGGCTAAGCTCCCCTATGAGTGGAATCTTGATCGGGTGCTGAGGTGCATCGCCAGGGGAAACCATGGGCATCTTTGCCAGTATGTATTGCTGTTACAGTTAGTGACGTATTCAGCAGCTTCGAAAGAAACTTCAAATTTAGAGGCCGTGGAGTAAAGGCACATGCTGTATGGCATAACCAAGGACCGGTCGCCGTGGGATGAGGTAGGAGTGACATGAACCTCGGTAGCTTTGTGTTGGGCGCTAAGGTGCAAAGGTCTATTTCCGGAAGACCCCATAGTTCCACTATTCAATTGAATACTAGTGGCTGGAGGGACCACTCCTTGTTTTGCTAGAGGTGATCTGCCTTCTCGTTCAAGTAACCTGGTAGGCAGACCGCTTTGAGGTCTATAAGGTTTTTCTCTGTCCATAGCATAATGGGCTCGTCTTCTCTCAATAATGGTTTGCTGTGTGTTCCTCTCTGGCGTTGGACAAAGCATACTGCTGCTCTGTTGTCCTTGCATAGCAACAATGGCTTGTGCTGAATTTGAGGAGCCATGGCTACCAATGTATGAAAGGCCTCATGAATCTCAAGGACATTTGAGACTTTTCCTACAGCCAGAATGTCCCATCTTCCCTGTATTGCGACCTGGCCGCAATGTGCTCCCCAGTCCTTTGTGCTGACATCTGTAGTAATTATGGTCCATGAGAGACCTTGCAGCTGACACAGTTTTGAGAGTGCCCTTCTCTCTGTTCAACACAGGAAACACCCCCGAATGGTATTCGTGAGACTAGTCTGTTGGATCAGGGTCTGTGTCTTCTACTGCGACAGGAATCCATGGAAGTATCGGAGGTGCCAATAAGCCCATGGCACCATCGGAATGCAAGCCGACATAGACCCTATCAGATTCAAACAATCCGAGCCTGGAAGATGAGTACGTGACCTCATCTGAATTATTTTCTGAATGAGAGATGCTATCTTTTGAGGAGGGAGAGATATTATTCATTTGGCAGTGTCGAATAATGCACTCAGATAGACCATCTTCTGAGTTGGAGTCAAAAGACTCTTCTCCTTGTTTATTAACCACCCAAACTCTGTCAGCATTGCCAATAGAATCTTCTTGTGCTCTACGAGCTGTATTGGATCAGAGGCTAGAAGCAGAACGTCATCTAGGTAATGAAAGACCCTCAGTCCTTTACCTGTAGGGGACTAGGACTTCTCTCAGAACACGCTCGGAGCGGTACAAAGGCTGAAGGGCAAACTTTTAAACTGTAAATGCGTTCTGCCGAGTGCCACCCGGAGGTATTTCTGGAAGAGGGGCAGTATGGGTACATGCATATATGCATCCCGAAGATCCACAGATATCATCCAGTCTGTTGGCTGTACAATCTGGATAATTGTCTGTAATGATTCCATTTTGAAACTCTCTAGTTGAATGTAGTGGTTCCACCTCTTCAGGTCCACCACAGGTTTCCACTCGCCATTACTTTTTGGTACCATGACTATGGTATGCCAGATATAACCTTTACTGCTAAGACCCACTGATTTATACTCCCCCTTAAACCTTTAATAATAATGAGACCACCACTGTAACTTGGAGTAAAACTGGCCGTAGCAGCCTCCTTTATTTTAGATAACATCCAATAATAAATAACACATATAAACCATATAATTCCTGAGAAAAACAGTTCTTCTCATACTAGTGCTGGACTTTGCAGGCACCACTAACACTGACTTGTAAAACCTTTTAACATTATAACATTTTATTGGCACTGCGGTACCTCACCTCTGGTCATAGGCCTCAAGCCGACAAGCTGGCTCAGAGACGACCACTGACCGCAGTGCCCCCATTAACCACTTAAGGACCGCCGCATGTACATTTACGTCGGCAGAATGGCACCGACAGGCACATCAACGTATATATACGTTGGTGCCTTGGGGGGGATCGGGGGTCCGATCGGACCCCCCCCCCCCGTACATGCGGCGGTCCGCGCGGCTGCAGGAGCGATCCGACAAGTGGGGGCGGCTATCCGTTTTCACCCGCCCCCTCCGGATCGCTCCCAGCCAATGCGCGTGCCCGCCCGCCCTGTCACTTCCTCCTCCTGTGTAAACACAGGAAGGAGGAAGCGACGTGATCTCTCCCTCGGCGTTTGTTTCAAGCGCCGCTGAGGAGAGATCACAACACAACAAGTAAGTCTGCACCAACAGCACACTAACACACAGACACAAACACATTTAACCCCCGCGATCGCCCCCCCCCCCCTCCCCCCTGTCACAGTGTCACTGAATGCAGTAATCATACATGTATGATTACTGTATTTAGTGTCAGTGTGACAGACAGTGTGACAGTCAGTCAGTGTTAGTGTCAGGGTAGCCCCCCCCACCCCCCCAATAAAGTTTTAACCCCTTGATCACTGCCCTAGTTAACCCTTTCACTCCCTATTGCCAGCATCACTAAGCGATCATTTTTCTGATCGCTGTATTAGTGTCGCTGTTCCCGCTAGGTAGCTAATTTTTTTTTAATGCGATTTTTTTTTTACTAAAGACATGTGGCTAAATAAATTTTGGCCTAAATGTTTGACTAAAATTTAGTTTATTGGTTTTTTATTATAACAAAAAGTAAAAAATATTGATTTTTTTTCAAAAATGTCGCTCTATTTTTGTATATAGCGCAAAAAATAAAAATCGCAGAGGCGATCAAATACCACCAAAAGAAAGCTCTATTTGTGGGAAAAAAAGGACGTGAATTTTGTTTGGGAGCCACGTCGCACGACCGCGCAATTGTCTGTTAAAGCGACGCAGTGCCGAATCGCAAAAACCCCTTGGGTCATTTGCCAGCGTATTGGTCCGGGTCTTAAGTGGTTAACCAACATTCCAGATACACCTTGGTAGACTGGAAACCACACCCCTTCAGAACCCATACCACCTCTGGGTAATGGCATCCATATTTGGGGTAATTTCTTCTCCTGCAAAGTCCAAACACCCGCCACTGCCACGACAGCATGCACCTCGTACCTGCATAAGGAGAAACAAAACACAAGGAAAGCACCCAAAACAAAATTCTCTCAACCATTATCACCACTATCAGCAAGCCATAACAAAAAAGGGAGGGTGGGTGGGAACTTTTCTCCCCAGAATGTGTTACCCAGGAAAAGGAGGGGGGAGGAATTTATAGCTTCTCCTCCCCTCCCCACTGCACCTCTCATGACCACTCCCCCCTGGCTTGTAAGGTTTTCTGTTAACCCCGTCATGCCCGGCCCTCCGCCTATGGCTTGTTCTTTTGCTCCGGACCTCTCTGGAATAGAGTTGAGTAAAACCCTGTAAACCTCTTGGATGTAGGGAACATAACTACTGCCTGCTGGTCTTGAAAGGAGACTAGAATGCAAGACTTCTGCTTTCTGAGGAGATGTTGAGATTTTCATCAGAGTGAATGAATCCTGAGGAGGGAGATTTAAAAAGATGCAAAAATTTCCAAAATGTACCATGGAGATTACCCAAGGGTCTTTGCATCGGAGAGACCAGGTTTCTGCAAAGCCTGGCTTCAACTGGGATGCCATGGGTCTGCCTTGCGTCAAAAAGATTTTGTGGAATCTTAAGGGTTAAAAAGACTTTTTTGTTTATTTGTTTTGAGGAAGGTTGCCTGGGTGCTTTTCCATTTTTTCTTGTACCCCATCTTTGGCAAAACTGCCTAAAATCCTTTCCTCTTGCTGGTTGGAATTTGGATGAGAACATTCTAGCTCTCCTTAATCTTCTGTCCTGGGGAAATAGTCCATATTTTACCCCTGTTACATGGGAGATTGTCAAGTTTGTCCCCAAAGAGTGCTTTACCATCAAAAGGGATCTTGCACCATGTTTTTTTCGATACTGGCTTTAGCCACAAAGCTTGCTTGGCCATTACTGTATGAAGCTTTGACTTGGCTGAGTATCTTATAGTATCAATGGCTGCCTCCCTGATAACATCCCCTGAAAGCTTCAGCCCTTCTAGTGTTTTTATTATATCCCCATTAGGGACTTCTTGCTGGATGGCTGTCTCTATAATATCCGTCCATACTCTCACAGCGTTTGACACAGAAATTAGAGCAATTGCCGGTCAGCATTCCGCTCCAACAGTCTGATAGGCTTTTTTCAAATCGGAATCAATGCTTCTGTCAAACGGGTCTTTAAGTGATGTAGGTTCGTCCATCGGCAAGGTCATATTGTTTTTGCCAAGCGGACCACAGCTGCATTCATTACTGGTGGATTATCCAGTGTCACCGAATCCGATATAACTGATTTTGATGATTAAGAGAACGTCTTTTTTTTCTCTCTTCCACTCATCTTCTATGAGGCCTTTAACTTTCTCCATAAGTGGAAAATAGGAAAGACGTTTCCATAAAAAAGGAAAATAACTTTTTGTCTTTCTAGGAGGCTCCTCTGCTTCCTCCCAGCCTATTGCCTGCCAGGACAAATGGCTGGACTAACGAAAAGGTGAAACTTGATGGCTTTGTCTTATCAGAGAACTCTTCCGAAATATCTTTGTCAGTCGGAGGAACACCTGGTGGTGTAGAAGTTCCTGGGAGGGACAGCTCTCCAACATGCACATGCATTTGTGTGGGTGCCTGTTGTGAAGGCATGGAAGTTACTAATTCCGAAATTGAGTCATTGATGACTTTTTTTATTTAAGTCTGTTACCTGCTAACTCTCCATCTGTCTTTCAGCAGCATAATCTTGAAAACATTTTTTTTCAGACCAGTTTATCCGGTAGCGGAGTGGCTCCACAAGCCCAACGTTTCCTGGGCCATCTAGGGGAGGGAGAATCGATGCCTTCTGCTCCCACTTGATTGATGCCTGGATCTGAGTGAGTGAGTGAATAACTTGTATAGCGCTACAAATGCGAACTGAATTGCCTCAAGGCACTGGCATACATTTTCCTTCTATTTTTTCTTCAGGATAGGTGGGTCTTGAGTTTTTTTTTCTGAAGGCCTGGTGATCAATTTCCATTCGGATATTAGTCGGTAATGCGTTCCACAGTCGAGGTCCCTGAACTGCAAATCTTTGTTCTCCTTTGGTCTTGTAACAGACTTTGGGGATTTGGAGTCGTTTTTGGTTAGTTGATCGAAGAACGCGATTGGGGTTTTGGTATTTTATTTCCTCAACCAAATATTCGGGGGCGTTTCTGTGTACACATTTGTGTGTCAGGCATAAGGCCTTAAATGTGACTCTGTCCTTTTCGGCCAAACAATGGAGGGATCTCAGGGATCGATTCCCAGGGTGTATCCCTGTCTCTAGAGGAATGACTGTGGTGACTTGACACAGAAGCTTCCTCATGACGTCTAGAGGTCCCCTTAGAGCTCTTCTGTCATACAGGGCTGGAAACAGAAATGTACCACTATGATGCACTCTTTTTCATTTTTTTTTTTTAAATGGACAGTTTTTACCTTTGAAGAAGGTGAGGATCTTGATTTGTTGGTGATCAACTCATAGGCCCCTTTTACACTTGTATGACTTGTCCCACAATTTGTGATGGCAAAGTAGAATGACAAGTCGTTTCCCATGATTTCCAATAACAACCATTCACATTAGAACGACTTCAAGTCGTTCCGACTTTAAAGTAGTCCCTGCACTACTTTGGTCCGATTTTGCCACTTACACAGGCATTTCCTGAAATTGCCGCTAAATCGTGGTAAAATCGTGCGACTTTAAAATTGCAGTAGTGTGAAAGGGGTCTAAATCTGTTGACAGCCAGAGCATCTGGAAAGACAGGAAAAAAAGAAAAGGAGTTTAAATTTGCACAAGAAAGAAAGAAAGTCAATTAGAAAAAAAAAATAGGTGTAAAGTTTAATTTACCACAAAGAAAACAGACTGCAGCTTCCAGGTACTCCCAGTGAAGACAACCTTTCCTCAACAGGCAGCACAATCACACTGGAGCTCCTGTCTATTAAGTAGAAAAAAAACAAGGCCACTTTAATTAGGAACAGCTAAAGAAATGTAAGAAATGAGAAAGAGGAAAAAGAAAAAAAAAATTAAGGGCAAACTATACAGGCTTTTCCTTAACCAAGATGGCCATCGCGGCTTCCGCTGTAGACTGTAGTGCGCATGTACGCACCACAGCACTGATCCCCGGCCCACACATGATCGGTTCGTCCGATGAAAACGGTCCATCGGTTCGTCCGATGAAAACGGTCCATCGCTCCGTCTTTATCAGACGAACCGATCGTGTGAGTTATTCCTCTGTGAATAATAAAATGTCCATCATATTCTGGATGGGACTCGACAAAGAGTGATAGTGAGCCCACGACCTGCACCATTTATGGACACTTTTTATCACTTGGTATCATCAGTCTCCTGCAGGCAGAAGAAAGCCTTTCCTCGGTCACCTCTCTCCAGTGATGAGACTGATACAGTGTAATTTTGTAGAAAATTACATGGTAAAGTGCTACATCAGAGACTGATTTTTAGCAGACCTTTGTGAACTGCACAGACAGGGATTTACTGTACATAGCTGAAGAAAGTGAGAAAATAGCACGGGCCTGTAGGATTATCTCTCTGGTATCGCTATCTTAAAGTACTACTGATATTGATGTAAATCAGGGGTGCCCAACCTTTTGAAGAGCGAGGGCCACCTAAGCAACTTGGTAACCAGTCGCTGGCCACAATCAGCAAAGCGGGCGGATGACAGGTCACGGCTACTCTATAGGCCCTTTGATCCGCCCTGGTGAAAGGGGACAAATTCCCTTTTGTTTTTTGGATTGGAGGTAGGCGGGCGTAAACGGACATCTGTCGCTCTATAGAGGTAAATTGAGGGTCCCATTTGGTCGGGCTGATTGTGTGAAAAGGGCCGAAGACTGCTTTCACACTGATGTGCTGTGGTTTACCCACCCCACGGGCGCAGCGTAGTGCACCTGTGTCTATCCTGCGGGTTAGCTGAACTTTGCCATAGACTCCGCCTGTGGCAAAAGTCGGCGCTGTAGAGGACGCATCGGCTTATGGGGCTCTGCCCCACACCAGCTTTCTTCCTCCACCACCAGCTTAATTCACAACATTGATGTCGCGGTATGGCGGGCCGGCAACCTGCGATCTGGGCTTGCCAACCCGCCATTCCAGAGCAGGAGGTCGCGGGCCACATAGGAGGGCTCCGCGGGCCACATGTGGCCCCCGGGCCACTGGTTGGCCACCACTGATGTAAATGATCTGGTTCCTAAGCAAGCAGCCTCTACACACTAGAGCAGGGGTCCTCAAACTTTTTAAACAGGGGGCTAGTTCACGGTTCCTCAGACTGTTGGGGGGCTGGACTATAGTTTAAAAAAATATGAACAAATTATTTAAAATAAAAAACAATTTTAATCAACATAAACTTATTAGTATTTCACAGACTTCTCTCATCACAGATCCCCCATAACAGACTCCCCCATTACAGATCCCTCCATCACAGACTCCACCCATAATAGATCCCCCCATAACAGACTCCCCCATAACAGATCCTCCCAATCACAGATCCCCCCCCCATCGATATTACGCTGCCACCCCTTCTATAATATCACAGCATCCCCCTCCCCGCTGCTACCTTAATCACACAAGATGTGAAGCAGGGCAGGTCCAGAAAAAGGCCAGGACTTTGCAAGTGAAAGGCAAGTGATTGGTTACTAGGCAGTGGGACGGTCCCAGCAATCAATCACCTGCTTCATAACTCAAAAGGTCCCACCCTTTACATAACTGTGTCACTAAGCCGGACCTAAGTCCCTGAAGTAAATACTTACTAGGGCCGGCCCAACCATGGGACCCGGAGGAACCATTGGACCTCGGTGGCACTTTCAGAGGGTCGGCAACTCCTGCCAGCCAGCTTGTTCTGCCCGCTCCGCTGCTTTTTTTACGAGGAGCGATCAGGCCACTAGTGTGTACTTTTACTTCCTGCTAACAGTGGAACACACAATGGGGCGGATGTGATGTAATCAACCGGAAATTATGGCCGTGTCACCTCCTATGTCTTGCAACATTTCTGGCTGATGACATCACTTCCGCCCCATTGTGCTACCAGGAAGTAGAAGTAGAAGTAGAAGTAGAAGTACACACCAGTGCTCTGTATCTACTGGCCCAATCAGTCCCTGTGAAATAATCAGCAGAGCGGGCGCTGAGTTGCCAATCAGCTGGAGTGACGTGACCATGGCAAAAGCCCATCACAGGAGGCATTTTTCGATGGGAGACGGAATTTCACAGACACTATTGAAAGCAATATACAGACAGGAGGGACACGTAGCTGTTACATTACGCATCACTGTTGCGGGGCGGCTTGAGGCTGTGTTGAAGGGTGGGCTATGTCTGTGCTGCAACCCGGCCTTAGACACAGGCAACAGACACAAAAGCCGCCATGCAACATTGACAAAAGGCAACCTTGGGCAGACTGAAACCCCGCCCTGCAACAGCGAGGCACAATATGGGAACTATATGTGTCTCTCCGCTCTGTATATTGCTTTCAATAGTGTCTGTGAAATTCCGCCTCCCATCGAAAAATGCATCCGTCCTGCGCATGTGTGGGCACTATTCAATGGGGGGCACTTCTCGACAGAACACTGGCCCTGATACTAAACCTGGGTGATGCTAGACCAAAAATGGCACTGTCACTCTGGATAGAAAAACAGATAAGGGCATTGTAAGGGTGGCGTGTGTCGGCGTACGGGGGGGGTTAAGATTAGGTTTACTTTCATTGCAACATTAAATTTGTGCTATTTAATTTACTTATATTGCTTTACTTCATTTGGTGGGGTTAGCGTTCCAAACAAAGGTTGAATGCTGGAAGGCCAAGCAAAGCATTAAAAGTCTTAGTGACATTTTCATGCATTGCACATATCTTTAAAAAATAATAATACATATTTTTTTCATTAAAATGCATATAAATGTTTGATGTGATTCCCTATACTCACAAATGAAATTTCTGCAGTAATCTGGGTTTCATTAATTATATGTTTTGAGTGTGTATTACGTTACTCCTGGGATAGTGCAGATCATTTAGCTTTTCACATCATTTAACCTTCAGCTTAATGTGCTAATACTGTATTTTCACAGGCACATCTGTCAGTGGATGAATCATAATGTGGGCTACACACAATACTGTAAAATGCAATGTTATTTTCACTGCATCTGCAGCACGCAACAGCAAACATTACAAAGAAACAAGAGCAATAGGCACATTGGATTCAATTTGGTAGAAAGGCCAGGTCTATAGCTCAGTGGTCTCCAAATTGTGGCCCGGGGGCCGGATGTGGCCCTTTGTCTGCTTTTATCTGGTCATTGGGGCACTATTCTTCTCACTGTCAGCAACAGTGGGGCATAGTTGCTGCCACTGACACCAATAATGGGGCACGTTTTACTCTTATTGACACTTTGGGACACTATTCCTTCCACGGACATCAGTGATGGGGCACTATTCCCTCCCATTGATACCAACAATGGGACACTATTCCTCCAACTGACAACAATGATGGGGCACTATGCCTTCCACTGACACCAATGATGGGGCACTATTGCCCCACTATGACACCAATAATGTGGCACTGTTCCTCCTTTTTACACCACTGACACCAACGATGGAGCGCTATTCCTCTCTGACACCAATAATGGACAAATGATGGGGCACTTTTACTCCCACCGACACCAATGAAGGGGCACTATTCCTACCACTGACATCAATGATGAGGCACAATTCCTACCCCCTAATACCAGCAATAGGACATTTTCTACTCCCACTGGCCACAGTCCAGCCCCTGTAACATATAAAGGACAGTAAAGTGGCCCATTGTTTGGAAAGTTTGAAGACCCCTGCTATAGTTTAAAGTGAACCTGTTTCCGGGCAAAGTGATAGATTTGTGTAAGGCTGCATTCACACCTGAGCGTCGGTCGTTTTTTCGGGCGTTTTTTGCCGGCGTTTTGTCGCGCGTATTCAAGCTTATTTGCGCGTTTGCATACAGCGTCGTCCGACGTTTTTGTACTTCGTCGTTTTTTATTTTAGCCAATAGGAAAAATTATCATCTTTTCATCACTTGTTGCTATGTTGGTAGATTTTTTTTTTCTTCTGCCTGGGTGAAAAGTTCTATTGATTAGAGTGACAAAACGCCAGTAGCAAACGCTTGTTGTCGCGCAAGTCACTTGAATCGAGCGTTTCCATTACTTTCTATGGGAAATGGAAACGCTCAAATACGCCCAAACCGCCCGATACGCGCAACAAAAAAAGGTCCGGGACTTGTTTGAGCTTCACGCGACCAGCGTTTCGGTGTTCGGCATTAAGATGTGAACAGTCACCATAGAGAATAATGTTATTTCATCCCTCCGGCGTATTGTAGCGTCGCGCTTCAGGCGTTAGAAACGCCTAGGTGTGAATGCAGCCTTACTGTTGGTCCCCACAGCTGCTTATACCTATCTTCCCCACATCTTCATTTACCATTGGGAACGAAGAGAAAAAGCCCTGTGTAAACTTCAAGTCTCTGATGTGAAGGGGGGACTCTGATATAAAGGAGGGACTATGCTGTTCAGCCAACAATTTTCCACCTGACCCTCGTGATGGGCAGTAGGGTGCTGACAGGGCCACCCACAGAGTGAGTTGTGCCCAGTTCATCTGAAGTCGCTAGAATTTGCTTTCTTTATGGCCAACTTTGGCTTGTATATTTTCAAGAGGGAAGTCCAGCCATAGATATTAGAGCAGTAGCTCAGTACCCTTGGGTGTTGTTTGGGTTTCCCTTGGGTGTTGTGAGTACAGGACCCAGTTTGCCAGCATCATATGTTGCCATGGTACAGGTGAGCTGGCTGCCGGCACCATAATACCCAATATGCTCTAGCGCCAGGAAACACAGCACCATGTGTTGCTGTTGTAGGGCTCTGATGTGAAGGAGGAACTGTTTGATTGCGTGTGTGCTCTGTGTTGGGGGACTATATCATTTGGGGGCTGTGTGATGAGGGGCTCTGTGTTGGGGGACTATATGATTTGGGGGCTGTGTGATGGGGGGCACGTGTGACTGAGGAGCCCTGTGATGGGGGACTGAATGACCGGGGACTCTGTGTTGGGGGGCATGTGTAACTGGGGACCCTTGTGATGGAGGGACTGTATGACCAGGAGGCTCTGTGTTGGGGGACTATTTAACTGGGGGGGGGTTTTGGATAACGGAACTGTGGACTGTGTGATTGGGGGGGGGGGGTTGTGATGGCAATATTCTTTAATGATGAAAGAGGCTCTGATGTGATGGGGAACTCATGTATGGGGAACTCATGTATAGCGGGTCTCTTATGTAATGGTGGCTCCCATGTATGGGGGGGGGGACTCTTATGTGAGGAGGAGCCTGTGATGTGAAGGGATGAATCTGATATAAAGTGGGGAGGCCCTGATGTGATGGGAGACCTCTGAGATGATCAGGGACCTTTTTTTGTGATGGGAGCCTCTGATGTTAAAGATAGGCTCTTATGTGATGTAATGGACCTTTGACATGATCAGGAATCTCTGGTGAAATGGGAGCCTTTGACATGATGCAGGACCTCTGATATGATGTGGGACCTATGACATGATGGGGGAGCTCTGAAGTAAAGGAGAGGGGGGCTCAGATGTGATGGGGGAACCTCTGATGTAATGGGGAGGGGGGTTCTGATGTGGATTTAATTTAATTAAGGCCAACTTTAGTCCTGCTCTGACATTATCTGTGCAAACATAAACTGGTTGGTATAGGAAATGCTGACACAACGATTGGCTGTGTTTTGTAGGAAACAGAACAAGGCCGATAACCCCTGGGAAGCCCAACTCTGCCACTATTTAAGGATTATATTATGTGCCCTTTTAGGAATGTCCTTCTGAAGACTGAATTACACTAACAATTTTTATGTTTTATTAATATGAATGCCTATGATAGTCATTACCAATTAGATGTTTTATAGATTTGGTTCACATTGAACCAGGGAGTTACCATTGATCCACTCCAGCATATGAAATCATTGTCTTACCTCTGTTTTTGTGTCCAGTAGACAGTTCAGCCTTAATGTTGAACCAGAGAGTTACCATTGAACCAGAGAGTTACCATTGATCCACTCCAGCATATGAAATCATTGTCTTACCTCTGTTTTTGTGTCCAGTAGACAGTTCAGCCTTAATGTTCCCTATGTTCTAGAACCAGCAAACCAAGGATTATGTATATCTTTCGCTCCCACAGACGACTGACTGTAGAGGAAGCCAGGCGATGGGCTCGGTCGTTTGATCTACTCCTGTCTCATAAATGTGAGTATACCAAAGTACAAAAATATAACTGGTATTTGTTCAAGACGTTGCTGCATAACTTAATAGAATAAACTAGTTTTCTTGGACAGTTCCTATTAAACAGCAAACTTTTTTTTTCTAACTTTTTTCAGCTAGCAGTGATACATTGCAAACTTAGAGACAAATTTGAAGATCTTTTTTTATCAAGATAAATTGTACTGTGAAATCAAGTTTGGGGAAATTGGTGTCTTATCCCTTAAGATGACCTTCAGCTACTCCCCTGAAAAGGGATGGCAAGGATACATCTGTAGTGGTTCTGTCAAATCCAATCATATGTAAATGGTTGGATCAGGTGGAGATTGTCTTTTCCTTGTCCATATCGATCTTCTATCTAACCTTTCCAGCTGCATCACTTCCCCAAATATTAGATGTGTAACTTCGCCCTAGAATCATTACATGAAAAAAATGATATGTGGACTTTCATGGTACCCAAATAGACAACAGACACATAAATGATCTAAAAAACATTCTTTTAGTACATAATTTCAATAAAACATTATTATGCCTTCACATCAGCACTAAAAACATTCTCTCTTGTGTGGATAGTGCTACCAATAGCTGGATCTTACTGTCTATCACATAAAGTTTATCCGTTTCTTCTCAACATGTTTCACGGCTATATCTGCTTCTTCAGGAGTGTTTTTAGAGAGAAAACTTATCTATGAACGATAATTAATCAAAACAGAAATGGATCAACTCGGTATAATTTATATAGCTGGACAAAAACCAAGTAATGGAGATGATGATGATCTCCATAACTTGGTTTTTGTCCAGCCATATAAATTATACGATGTCGTACCTTTTCTGTTTTGATTAATTATTGTATGTTCATAGATACGTTTTCTCTAAAAATACTCTTTTTAGGTCATTTATGTCCATTTGGGTACCATGAAAGTCCACATAGCCTCCATATAGATGTTTCCTTATACACAACTTCCCTGGCTACCGCAGGTGCATCCCACCACAGTCACTTCACCCAAACCCCACACGGCCCATTTCTACATGGCCACTCACCTACAGTTGACAATCACATCTCAGCCTTCATGACCAACTCATCGTTCCAGCAGTACAGACAGCTCTCCTGCTGTACCAGTGTCCCCTCTGCTGCCTCTGTTCCTCGCCAGACATTTAACTACGTAAGAAAGGGGCAAGGGAGAGGGAACTTCGGCCAACAGGGGGCCTAAAGGGGTTACTATAAGCAACAATTAATGATCGAAAAATTATAATGATACAAAAATCTATTTATTAAATAGTATCAAAGGTAAAATGTAAAAGTACAACAATGAATGAACTGTATGAAGGTGGGGGTAACCATTAATAAAAAAGAAGGTTACCATACACAAAAAACATAAACAAGACTTGACAAATAACAGACAAACATGACTTGCATCCGTGGTGAGTCTTGGCTGAAATACAACAACCTACGAGGTGGTAACATACTTGCCATTTTCTGTGAAAGCATTGACCACCCATTCACTGCTACTAACACTGCTGTGACTAACGGTGCCCAGTCTCCATTCCCCAAAGTGATGCATAATGTCTGTCTCTACCCTGCTTACTTCATGAAGTACTAATACCTTACTAACCCATTCGTTTTGGCATGGCTATGGACTCTCATGTTGACTACCTGTTATTTTGTAACACCCACTAACCAATCTATATGAACTCAGCTACCTCAATTAACTACTTTCATAAGCTTCGCTACTTTGCTGCTTAACTAGAACTTGTCTGATTTGGAAAAACCTTCAATCGTCCATCCTATTGGACATCCTATTGGAACCTATGGATCTCAATTGACTACTCATTGGGCCTCTAGTCATTTTTACTTTTTCTTTTCTACATTAAGATTAGATTGACTATTGCTCTCGCTGATGGTTCATTTATTATCCATTGCCTTACCATTACTCTCCCCTCCCCTTTCCCTCTCACAAGCCAGTGTCCAGCCACAGCATTCAATCAACACCTATTGGCTCTTTCCTTGACTGGGTCAGACATTGTCCCCAGTCCTCTTTACTTAACCCCATACCATCTGCACTAATTAAATTTACCCACCTTTGTGTGTTGACATACCCGCTGGCTGAACACAAACGCGTCCGGACCGTGCTGACATTCCATGTTTGTCTGTTATTTGTCAAGTCTTGTTTATGTTTTTTGTGTATGGTAACCTTCTTTTTTATTAATGGTTACCCCCACCTTCATACAGTTCATTCATTGTTGTACTTTTACATTTTACCTTTGATACTATTTAATAAATAGATTTTTGCATCATTTTAATTTTTCGATCATTAATTGTTGCATACAGTAACCCCTTTAGGCCCCCTGTTGGCCGAATTTCCCTCTCCCTTGCCCCTTTCTTACGTAGTTACATATATTAGGTTACAGCAACAGTACCCAATTGGGCATATGATCTAATAGAGGTTTTTGACACCGATTACCTATATACTAGTGGTTTCTTGCGCATCCCCTTTTTCCACTCCCCCTTAATATAACCTTGCCATACATTGCCTACAATCTAACAATCAGCTCCTCTCAACAAACTTACCCATTCAGGAAAGCAATTCTTGTCTTTTTACTATATCTGATGGGATGATCTAATCTGGGAATTGCTGTGTATTGTAATTTATATGACAGACATTTTAGTAGTATATCATAATGAATTGGCTTAAGGTATAGCTATATGATTTATTTGGTAGCAGGGGTGGTTATATTACTACTGACAAAAAACCTGTTTCATATTATATCTGTGTATTGTAACGAATATTCCTAATGTGTTCTGGCTGTCATATTTAAAATAAACAGTAGCGGAGGTAGCTGTACCTAAAACAAACTATGGCTTTGAATTGTCATAAAATATCTAATGTTATATCTGTAGTGAATATGGCTGACTTTCCAGCTGTACCTAGTACCTAGTACCAGGTGATGTTATAGCTTGTACTTTCTTGGAAAGGGTTTAAGGTTTTTTTTTTATGCACTATTATGAAAATGCAGTAAATCAGATGAAGTCCCAGTAATTTTTCCTATAATTCAGCATCATCTGGGGTCCAGCCTCATCTAGTCCTTTTCTCTTTAGCTTTAAAGTGGTTGTAAAGGCTGAAGGTTTTCTACCATCATGCATTCTATGCATGAATGTCAAAAAAACTTCTGGGTGCTATTTCACCAACAGCCCCTCCCTTATACTTACCTGTGCCCCCTCTTGATCCTGCGGTGTGTTCCAGCTCTCTCTCCCCTCATTGGCTGGACATAGCAGCATTGGCTCTCATATCTGTCAATCACAACCAGTGAGGCATGAGCAGAGAGCAGGCGTGGGGCCGAGCCATGGCTCTATGTGTCTTATGAACACATAAAGCAGGGCTCGGGGGTGAGTATTTAGAATCACTTTAATCTCCCTGGTACAGCACTTTCAGTAATTGGTTTTTCGTTTTTTTCAATTATGGGGACTCAGCATCATATGTGGGCACTACTTAAGGCATTCTGCATGCAAATGCAGCCTACCTAGGAATGCCCACTACTTCAGACTGACATCCATCAAGGCATTTTGATATTTGTCTAACTCCTTTCAAGGACCCCCTACAGCACCTTGCTTTCCCCTCTCACCATCCCTGATCTATTTAAATTGAGTAGACAAGCAAAGGGAGGAACAAACCAGGGAAGGCCAAATATAAGCACATTTAAATTCAACTTTATTCTGTCTAACTACGGCTAGATCAGGGAAAGTTTGCATGTCTATAACACTGCTCAATGTTCCTTGGCTGCTTGGGGTAAGAATTTATTGGCTTGAATATTTTGGCCAGACTTTTTTTATTCCATAAAATACCTTTGTTTATGAGTATAAAATACACGTGGTACAAGGCAGTGATAACACCACACTGCGGGGGAACCTACCCCCCTTATCCAGTCAGCCCGGGAACCTTATCTGCTATTTGGATCCTTACTAACATTCAATGAGCAAGCCAGACTGTGATTATTAAACTCCTACCCTCCGGTTTCTGCCGATGTTTATACCTTACACCTTAATTTAGCTACCTGGGAAAACGTTGAGATTAGCCATATTACAGACAGAATAAATCTCTTATAACTTTTTCAGACCTGACACATAAATATAAACTCCCATCAACCAAATATTATCATTATATCAAAATATGGAACCTCCTTAAAAACAGGAGCTACCTACAGAATTTACTTTACCAGCACCTCTCATTTTTACAAAACAACTAGACCACATAGGCAGGGTATCTCTTTATTTTAGAGCTTAGACATTTCATGACTTTACTAAAACATTGAAGATTCTCAAATGGGAAAGAGATTTAGGGCTATCATTCTCTGACACTACCCGGCAAAAGCCTATTAGAACAACTTATAGAGCCACACACTATGTGCAGATCATTGGCAACTATTTCATAAAACTCTTCATAGATGGTATTTCACGCCCTATAAACTTTCTAAGATGTACCTTAACACTGCTCCTGCCTACTGACATCAATGTCGCTCACTTGCACTAATACATATTCTTTGGTTCTGCCCCTTGGTCAAATCCTACTGAAACCAAACCTTTAAATTAACCTCAGACATTACTCCGTCTCTCCAGATATAGCTATGGCACTTTTGCACATAATTGAGGATCTTAACCATTTTTGGGATTTGGAACGCCTCTTTGCAATAAAGAATGATAAATTGCAATCTTTTACTGTAACATGGAAATTATATGTCACATACAGGTAGGTTGTAACGCTGTGACCACCTATTGTGCTATAATGTTTACTATCTTGTCTATGATTTACTATTTATATGGCTATTCTCCCCATTGGAACTATTGCCATATTTCATGCCATGCGGAAGTGATTCACACAACGTAATGCAGGAACATTCTTCTGTGACTTGTTTGCACCCTCCGACCCAATACACACTATGCTGTCTTATCATTCCCTGGTTTTATACTATAGCTTAATGGATGCCATATTTGCTATATTGCTGAATCTCATGTTATTGTGCATGAGCTGCTGAAATTCCTATGCCTTTGTAGTTTTTGTGGAATGCTTTCCCTCTTCTAATCCTATGTTTTTTGTATTTACGTACCTTGTACATTGTAAACTCGAATACAAATTAATGACTCTAAATAGAAATGGTGCAAAAATGGGTTAGAGTGGTTAATTGAAGCAATTACCCCTATACTACTAGCGATGTGTAAAAGAGCCACATTTGAGACTTGGGTGTATGCAGATATGGTGCATGAACGAGTAGTGGTCATAAATATTGAGCAGGAGGCCTTCGGCCATCTATATTTTCATTGAAATATGCATACATGGTATATTGGTCTGTTGACAGTCCCTCAAATTGCTCTTTGTGATTTTTGAAATCTAAGTTTAGATATATTGCAACTTAAGGATAATATAGGCGGTACAATAAGTATGGAGGAACAAAGAGGAGAGATGAGGTAGTTTTGGGGGTATAGTGGGTGAACATGTACAATGATAAGGGGAAGAAGAAGAGGAGAGGGGAAAGGTTAGAGATAGTATTATGAAAAAGAAGGTAAAAAAGGGGGAGTGTGAACTATTAATTACAAGAGAAAAGTTGGTGTATGTCAGAAGGTGCAAGCTCGGCAAATCTCAACTATGAAGGGTGACATTTACATAGGGTCCTGTTTAGGTTACTTGGGTTGGAGCATGAAGTATTATCTAGGAACATGCTAGGGGTGCTTTAATGTATAGCCAGCAAGTCAAGGTACTATAAGTGTAAATTGTTGTAGTCTGTTATGGGAGATGTGTATTAGAGCTTCAATTTCCACAAGTTTGTTGAACATTTATTCAGTGGTTGGCTCATGCCTGTTGGGTCAGCCACAAAATAAAGTCCTTAGGTAATTAAGGATCTTCGAGTAAGGCATATGACTTATACAGGACAATTTTAAAATAAATCAGCAAAAAGGAACTTGCTGTGGGCAAAGTTGAACAAACGATGTAAACATTGCCATACATAAACATCAGGGTCTGTACATTACTGTTTAGTAAAATGAAGAAGTGTGAAGTTTGATCAGAATCTTTTTACCCTAGATGGCCGCTCTGCATTCCGTGCCTTCCTGCAGACAGAATTCAGTGAAGAGAATTTGGAGTTCTGGATGGCCTGTGAAGAATACCGGAAAACCCGCTCCATGAACAAACTGCCAGCAAAGGCTCGTCATATCTTCCAAGAATTCATTGATGTTCAGGCTCCCAGAGAAGTAAGCTGAAGTAATCTTCACTATTCACTAATGACACAATAAATCTGTCATTTCAAGGATCTAATTACTGAGATATAAAGTCCACTGCTGTATATAGTAATTAAAAGGACCAGACACTACTAGGATGGCAAGCATGCATATACCCTGCCAAATTCAGAGGTCCTTGGTCAGAGGGTCTGCCATTTTTACCCAAAAGATGTGTATCTCATTGAGTACTTCAAAACAATGTTCTCAATTTATGTATGTAGCGCCTTATTACAATTAGTGTTTATCAAGTGCCCCAAGTAAGAACTCCACTAACCCTTGACATGAGAACACTTAGTACCAATACCTTATAACTGTCATTAAGGTTAGGTAACTGTTAGCTAACTATATTAACTGAAAAAAGATATGCAGTCCAATAGGCATTGTGCTAACAACCCCATTTCCATAGTCTTACCTCCATTCTACTGTTATAGCAGTTGTGCAGGGTGTCTATATATAATGTTAGAAAACATTGGAGAAAAAATTGCGCTAGTTTGACTAGTTTCGATCAATACGATCGTTCTCAAAGGGCACGGGCGACGCGCTGAACCGTCACCTTTTGTAACCACAGAGCGGCAACCAAGCCTCGCCCTCAAGTAGTTAGAACTAATAGGGTACAACCCCTTTTGATATACTGTAACTGCAGATCTGTCACTAATATGGGTGCCTAAACAAAATATCCAGCAAGGGAGATTCCTCCATCCACATGTAGAGGGGAAGATTCCACGTTATATGGCTAGATTTAGGCATAAACTATATTAGGAGAGATTGCATGAGCTGAAAATGTAACTTAACCTCCCTGGCGGTATGATTATGGGTATGATTATGTCTGGAATTTTGTACCAAAAGCGGTACAATATTTTACATGGAAATTTGGTGTTTTACAATGTAGGCCTTCAATTCTTAGGAATAACTCACTTAAATCTGTCCAAACAAGAGTAGACATCTCGGGTATGATAAAGTTTGAAAAACAAAATCATAAATTATAATATAATAAATAACTATAAATAATTATAACAAATAATAATGTAATTATAATAAAAATTATTTAATAATGTAATCAAATCAAAATCACAGAAATGTGCTCAGTTGCAGAATTGTCGCTGTCATTATTTTTATTGTTTGACGATAAATTTCCCCACAATTTCCCCTAAAAGCACTTTTGATGTAATGGGACACTTTTTGGTTGCTATGGACAATCTACAGTTTGCAGGCAGAAAGAAACGTTTTTATTACCGTGTTTCCCCGAAAATAAGACACCGTCTTATAGTTTTTTTTCCTCAAGAAATCACACTATGGCTTATTTTCGGGGGCTGTCTTATTTTTATTACAGAAAATAAAGGTTGCCTACCTGAACCACACTTGCGCTTCTTAGCATTTCCTCTGTCCACCTGTAGACTGAGATTATCGTATTCTGCACGCCATTTTTGGACCATTCGGATATCCAACTTCTCTTTGCACTCATCTTGTCTGGCTGTACAGAAAGATAGGCCAGCAAAGCTGATGTGGAGCAAAGTGGAGCTGGGGTGATCTCTTTGGGCTCAGTAGCAGCTTTTCCCCCTATCCCCTGGTGTTTGTGTGGGGTGAGAGAGGGGTTTGCTGGTCAGTGCTGGGAGAAGCTTTACAGCTTTACACAGCGTTCTTCTCCTCACTTCAGTTCCAGTACAGTACTGTACGCCTATCACGTGTTGTTTCCCGGTCCGCACCGCGCCGTTACGCATACGACACTACGTCTTATTATCGGAGATTTGCCACATCTTATTTTCGGAGATTCGACACTACATCGCTACGTCTTATTTTCGGAGGGGTGTCTTATATTTCGATCTTGTGCCGAAATCCCGCTACGGCTTATTTTCGGAGTAATTCTTATTTTCGGGGAAACACAGTATATAAAAGTACATGTAGGACACTGGGCAGACCACTAGGGACAAAGGGTGTGTGTATTTTTTTCATACAGTACTATACTGTATGTGTATTGTGTTTTTCACTTTTTGAATTTGTCGCCGGAAACTCCATCCCTGTGCGTCGTAACGTCGCAGGGAACAGAGCTTGGCGGCACTGTGAATCGAGCGAGGAGACACAGCGGAGGAGCCTGCACACACAGCGGGGACGCATCGCAGGATCCAGGGACAAAGTAAGTAACTTCCTCCTGTATCCTGCAATGCGATCCCGAGTCTGGCTCGAGGATACCGATTTTGGTATAAAAAATTCACCCAGAGCCTGACTCGGGATTACCGCTAAGGAGGTTAATATGTCTCAAGAAAGATTGAAAAGGTGAGACATGATTGAAACCTGTAAATGTGGTTCAGGAGGGCAGTAGCTAAGATCAAGACCAAAGGGTTATGACTGCAAACTAACAGCAGAAAACTTCACAACTAATCTTAGAAAGTATTATTTTACAGTAGTAGCTCACAAAAGTGAGTACACCCCTCACATTTTTGTAAATATTTTATAATACCTTTGATGTGACAACACTGAAGAAATTACACTTTGCTACAATGAAAAGTAGCGAGTGTACAGCTTGTATAACAGTGTAAATTTGCTGTCCCCTCAAAATAACTCAACACACAGCCATTAATGTCTAAACTGCTGGCAAAAAAAATTGGGCCCAATTACTGTAGTAATTTTCCCTTCCCGGTGTTTTGTTAGTGTAACAAGGTCTCAGGTGTGAATGAGGAGCAGGTGAGTTAAATTTGGTGTTATCACTCTCACTCTCTCATACTGGTCACTGGAAGTTCAACATGACACCTCATGACAAGGAACTATCTGAGGATCTGAAAAAAAGAATTGTTGTTCTACATAAAGATGGCCTAGGTTATAAGAAAAAAGCCAAGACCCTAAAACTGAGCTGCAGAATGGTGGCGAAGCTAGGGATAGGCGCGGACCAAGGCTGTGGCGGACATTTTACAAAGTACAGACCTTAGAGAAGGACACAGGGGTGCATTTAAAATTGAAACCATCAAAAAACACTCTGTCTACCGTGTTCTACAAGTACAAATAAGTTCAAAATATATTTTTTTTTATAAAGACTGCTTGTGGTATACTGTTAAGCCAAGTACACACTATCAGTCCATCCATCCTTCAGACTGTTCTCATCGGTTAACAGATGAAGCTGACTGATGGTCCGTCGCGCCCACACACCATCGGTTAAATAACCGATCGTGTCAGATCGAGGTGACGTAAAACACAACGACGTGCTGAAAAAAAATGAAGTTCAATGCTTTCAAGCATGCGTCGACTTGATTCTGAGCATGCGTGGATTTTTAACCGGTTAGAAATCCATCGGTTAAAATTTAAAGCAAGTTGGCTTTTTTTTTAACCGAAGGTTAAATAACCTATGGGGCCCACACACGATCGGTTTTGACCAATGAAAGCGGTCCATCAGACCGTTGAGCTCTGTCACATCAAGCACAGCCTCCATCCCTTATTTTACCTCAAAGGGATCCTCCATCTCCTCATCGTCTCCTGTCCCCTGACAGAACTTTTCCCCACCATCTTTGACCAGGGTTGCTACTCTCCCATCAGATAAGATGGTCAGAGACTGCAGACTTACTACAAGATATAAATATTTACAAAAATGTGAGGGGTGTACTAATTTTTGTGAGCTACTGTGTGTATAAACAGTACAGACCAAAAGTTTGAACACACCTTTTCATTCCAAGAGTTTTGTTTATTTTCATGACTATGAAAATTGTAGAGTCACACTGGAGGCATCAAAACTATGAATTAACACATGTGGAATTATATACATAACAAAAAAGTGTGAAACAACTGAAAATATGTCATATTTTAGGTTATTCAAAGTAGTCACCTTTTGCTTTGATTACTGCTTTGCACACTCTTGGCATTCTCTTGATGAGCTTCAAGAGGTAGTCACCTGAAATGGTCTTCCAGCAGTCTTGAAGGAGTTCACAGAGATGCTTAGCACTTGTTGGTCCTTTTGCCTTCACTCTGCGGTCCAGCTCACCCCAAACCATCTCGATTGGGTTCAGGTTCCGGTGACTGTGAAGGCCAGGTCATCTGTCATGAAGTCATGAAAATAAAGAAAACTCTTGGAATGAGAAGGCGTGTCCAAACTTTTGGTCTGTACTGTATCTATATATATATATATATATATATATAAATATATATATATATTCTATTTTTTATTTATTTATTTTAACAATTAGGGGGGGACATACACTGAGTAGTGTTGCTCACGAATATTCGTATTGCGAATATTCGGCTCGAATATGGCATATTCGAGTATTCGCGATATATTCCGAATTTCGCGGTGAATATTCGCTATTTCGAATATTCGTATTTTTTCAATTTTTTTTAGAACAGATCACATCCTAGAGATCCCCATCGACGTCTAAAAGCATTGCTGGTATGATAAGAGACCTTGGGCCGAGTAGCTGCAGCGATCATTTTATATTGCCGAAAAATCGCGATGCGATTATTCGGCAATAGCGATATCGCGCGATTATTTTCGAGAAATTCGCAATATTGTTTTTAGCTAAAATAACACATATATTCGATTTCAGAGTGTTACTGTCGAAATTCCGCAACCAATTTCTCATTCGCATTTTTGCGAAATTACGATAAAATATCAAGAATATTCTGAGCCAATCAGAGTGCTCCTTCCGCATTTGCCGAATATTCGCAATTATTTTGTATTGTAATATATCACGAATATTCTGAGCCAATCAGAGTGCTCCATTCCGCATTTCTAGAAATTTCGCAATTATTTTGTATTATAAAATATCACGAATATTCTGAGCCAATCAGAGTGCTCCATTCCGCATTTCTCGAAATTTCGCAATTATTTTGTATTATAAAATATCACGAATATTCTGAGCCAATCAGAGTGCTCCTTCCGCATTTGCCGAATATTCGCAATTATTTTGTATTGTAATATATCACGAATATTCTGAGCCAATCCGAGTGCTCCATTACGCATTTCTCGAAATTTCGCAATTATTTTGTATTATAAAATATCACGAATATTCTGAGCCAATCAGAGTGCTCCTTCCTCATTTCTCAAAATTTCATTCGCATTCGCAATTCGCATTCGCAATAGCAAAATTTCGCAATCATTTCATTTCCAAAAAATATTGCGAATATTCGCATTTAACGAATATATCTCGAATATTCGACTATATATTCGAGATATATCGCGAAATCGAATATGGCATATTCTGCTCAACACTAACACTGAGTGGATTTTGCCCAGTTCTTTAAGAAATGTCATCAATGTGTGTTACTGTTGGCAACACTCAACATCCTGTGATTGAAAAATCAATGGAACATGGTGGAACATTCGGTTTACCATACAGATGCAGGCAATGGCCCAGATTCAGAGAGAATTAGATTCTCGTAGCGTATCAGAAATACACTACGCTGCCGTATTTTACCTGGCTCTACGTGGAATCCAGGTAGATTTTGTCCAGTAAACGACGGCGGCGTAGTGTATTTCTCCCGTCGCAATCCATCTGCGCGAGTAGGGGGCGTGAAGCATTTAAAATAGGCGCGTTCCCGCGGCGATCGAACTGCGCATGCTCCGTTCGCAAATTTCCCGCCGTGCATTGCGTGAAAACACATCGTCACGTCGTAGTAGCGTCGTTTACGTACATTCCTATTCCCGAACGAGTTACGTTAGAAAAAAAATATATATTTTCAAAACGACGCGGGAACGACGGCCATACTTTACATGGGTTACGCACTGTTAGACCAGCAAAAAGCTCCTCTAACATTACGTAGCCAAAAAATGACGTAGGCGATTGCGAGGGACACTCGTACCTTCGTGGATCGCCGTAAAAACTAATTTGCATACCCCGACGCATGAAAACGACACAAACTCCTCCCAGCGGCCGCAAAAATATTGCAGCGTAGATCCGAAGGCTTACGAAGACGTAAGCCTCTCGGATCGAAGCCCGAAGCCGCCGTATCATGGTTTGAGGATTCAAACTAGTGATACGGCGCGCAAAATTTGAAATTACTCCTGTCTAACACCAGTTAGACAGGCGTAATTGCTCTGTGAATCTGGGCCAATGTTCGGTTATTTTGATTGCTGGTGGCACTGGTTGTCAGAATACAATGGTTGCAGCAGGAGATTCATCCATTTGTACTGTTTATGGTCTTGGTTTTCCATGTGTTTCCAGCAGCTCATCACACCTCTAATTACTGCTGTGGAATAAGTTTCAAAATACAGACACCATGAAAAGCCACAGAAAGTGAGAAGAAATCTCTCCAATGTGGAGGGAAATCACCTCTTAGAAAGTTGTCACCAGAACAAACATGCCCTTTTTTTTAAAAAAAATTCCTCCTTAACTTCTGTTTCATTGACAGCTATGAAATGTGTATTTCTTATCACTTTCACCCAGACAAATGGAGAGGGCTACTCCAGCAGGGAAACAGACAGCAGTAAAAACCTGAAAGGGATTCCATCCCTTCCCTACTTTATCCAAAGAATCCTAAGCATTTGACTACAGATACATTTTAACAAAGAACTCACAGTGATTTTACACAGGTCACTGAATACAGATATGTCATATATACGTTTTTAGTAACAGAGTACACAAATCATTGTAGTATAAAAGTTTACATAGGAAACAAAGAAAATGATTACATAAAATAATCCTAATATTTTTGTGCAACTACAGCTGGCCATGGACGTCTCAAGTTTTGACAGATTCCTGCAAAAATTCCCTGTCGGCACGACTCGGCCAGGTGGAAATTATCAGCCTGGTGCCATGGCTACCTGAATACAATAGCTAGAAGTGGAGATTCTTCCATCCAAGCTATTTATGATGGAGGAATCTACAGATTTTCTCTTATTCAGCAAAAAGAACTTGTGCTTAGTTCCAACCTCGTTCACCTACTGAGTTTCCATTGGTCCTTTAAGGTGATAGGCATCTTCACTAATCTGTAGGTAGACTTATGTAGTAGAAGGGGATGGCTTTTGCTTTAATTTCCACAGCCTTTGTCTTTGATCTACAATTATTGTTAACCTCCCTGGCGGTATAATTCTTTCAGATTTTAGGTGCTGAAAGCGGTACCATTATTTGCAAGGAAATTTGGCGTTTTATATTGTAGGCTTGTAATTCTTAGGAATAGCTCATTTAAATCTGACCAAACAAGAGTCTAATAGGCATCCCGGGTTATGACATTTTTTTTATTTATTTTTTATAAATTATAATATAATAAATAATTATAACAAATAATAATATAATTATAGTAAAAATTATTCAATAATGTAATCAAATCAAAATCACTGAAATTTGCTCAGCTGCAGAATTGTCGCTGTCATTATTTTTTTTTTTTTATGACGAATTTCCCCACAGATCGCTATCGCTCAATTTGGCAAATTATTCAGATTTATTATCGCTGTTTTTTAGCTGATCTAAAACCATTTTTGACATAAAGGGACTCTTTTGGTTGCTATGGGCAATCTACAGTTTACAGGCAGAAAGAACCGTTTTTATTTTATAAAAGTACATGTAGGGCACTGGGCATACCACTAGGGACAAGGGGGGGGGGTGTATTTTTTACATACAGTACTGTAATCTAAAAGATTACAGTATACTGTATGTATAGTGTTTGTTTACTTTTTTGAATATGGCGCGGTTTCTCCGCCCCTGTGCGTCGTAACATCGCAGGGAACGGAGCTCGGCAGCACATGGGGACTCTGTGTGAATCGAGCCAGCACCCGCTCCCTCACACAGAGTGGATGCATCGCTGGATCCAGGAACAAGGGCCCAGATTCAGAGAGAATTAGATTCTCGTAGAGTATCAGAAATACACTACGCTGCCGTATTTTACCTGGCTCTACGTGGAATCCAGGTAGATTTTGTCCAGTAAACGACGGCGGCGTAGTGTATTTCTCCCGTCGCAATCCATCTGCGCGAGTAGGGGGCGTGAAGCATTTAAAATAGGCGCGTTCCCGCGGCGATCGAACTGCGCATGCTCCGTTCGCAAATTTCCCGCCGTGCATTGCGTGAAAACACGTCGTCACGTCGTAGTAGCGTCGTTTACGTACATTCCTATTCCCGAACGAGTTACGTTAAAAAAAAAAAATATTTTCAAAACGACGCGGGAACGACGGCCATACTTTACATGGGTTACGCACTGTTAGACCAGCAAAAAGCTCCTCTAACATTACGTAGCCAAAAAATGACGTAGGCGATTGCGAGGGACACTCGTACCTTCGTGGATCGCCGTAAAAACTAATTTGCATACCCCGACGCATGAAAACGACGCGAACTCCTCCCAGCGGCCGCAAAAATATCGCAGCGTAGGTCCGAAGGCTTACGAAGACGTAAGCCTCTCGGATCGAAGCCCGAAGCCGCCGTATCATGGTTTGAGGATTCAAACTAGTGATACGGCGCGCAAAATTTGAAATTACTCCTGTCTAACACCAGTTAGACAGGCGTAATTGCTCTGTGAATCTGGGCCAAGGTAAGTAAACCTTGCCTGTGGATATAGCGAGGCGAGCCCGAGTCTGACTTGGGGTTACCGATCGCAGCACAGAAATCTAACCCTGAGTCAAACTCGGGAATACCGCTAGGGGGGTTAATATGTGGATTTTACTTTTAGTTATCTCTGCTTATGTATTTTTTCATAATATGCTTAGTTTGAATTGTCAATGTTAAAGTGGTTGTAAACCCGCATATACATTTTTATTTAATTTTTTACACCTGCAAGGCAAAAGTCATAATGAGCTAATATGCACCACATATTAGCTCATTATAAAATACTTACCTTGAGACGAGGAGAAGTGACTTACCTGGTCCACGCCGGCGTATCTTCCGGGTATCGACACTCCGGCCAATCACATCGCGTGGGAGATTTCATT
Organism: Rana kukunoris; assembly: GCA_029574335.1. Taxonomy (NCBI): domain Eukaryota; kingdom Metazoa; phylum Chordata; class Amphibia; order Anura; family Ranidae; genus Rana; species Rana kukunoris. The sequence goes on from CM056055.1 coordinate 143,164,523, forward strand.
CCGGCAAGGGCAGGGGCGGCCAGCCCTTCAGCCAAGGATCCCCCCTGCACATGCGCCGCTGCAATCAGCGGCGCATTACGAGGGGAATATCTCCTAAACCGTACAGGTTTAGGAGATATTCTTTATACCTACAGGTAAGCCTTATTATAGGCTTACCTGTAGGTAAAAGTCAAAAAGTGGGGTTTACAACTATTTTAATACAGGTTTGCTGCTGTACTGAGGGGGATTTGTAGGCTGAAATTGCTAGTTGACCCTATCTTTCTAAGTCAATGACGGCACTATAAAGGGGAAGATCCATTCGCCTTGGGGCTGCTTTAGCTGATTCAGTGTTAGTAAAAGACGATTTGCGCTTTTCTGTCTGTTACAGCGTGATGAATGTGCTTACTACATTATGAATGGTACTTTTACCAGAACGAGCGCTCCCGTCTCATAACTTGCTTCTGAGCATGCACGGCTTTTTTACGTCGTTTTAGCCCACACACGATCATCTCTTTCAACCCGAAAAACGACATAGTTTAAAACGACATTCAAAAATTTAGCATGTACGAATTTTTTTTTTTGTCGTTTTTCAGAATCTGAAAAATGATGCGTAGCCAAAACATGATCATTTTAAATGACGTTTTTGAAAAACAACGTTTTTTTCATGCTGAAAAATGATCGTGTGTACGCGACATAAGTGTGAAAGCCAGGCAGCTAGCATTTTTAGCAGCAGGAATTAACGGAAACAATAACGAAAGCCTAGTTCTCTTAATAAAGATTTGCTATCTACACATTGCACATCATGTCTTTCCACTTTCCACTCATCTGACATGAGTTAGATTGTGACTTTGCATGATATTAGTTTTGTTCTCCTTTGTCTTCCCCTATTTGCACAAAACTCCCACAGACAAATATAGAATTATATAGAGACTACGCACGCTGATAAAAATAATTCCTGAGCAACATTTTCTTATCATAAGGTCAGAAGATGGTCTTTATTCGGCTATACCGCTAGTGGTGATTCAGGCATAGTATAGTTCATTCTAATGAACCCACATGAATCATAAATCATAAGCTTCAACTCACTTCCTTCATTTTTAGACATTGAAAGTTTTATACTGGTCTGGGAATTTTTCTTCAAACTCAGAGATTAACCACCAGAAAACGAAGCTGAAGTTTTGATGCTGGAGGAAAAAATACCATCTGAATATGTATTAGTGGATTAGTTCAGCTACTTGATGTACTGAATCAATATGCATCATTAACTATGCTACTTAAACTGATGCTCTAATTTTCTCAACAAGCATACAAAAATGTATAAATAAGTAATGTAAAGCTGATTAGAGATTCTGCTTCAGTTCAAGCACATAGACTAAAACAAAAACAGCTTAATCTGTGCAAGCAGATGGTAAACGACTAGTTACCAGTATTGCCTGCGGCCTTCCTGTAGCCCCCCCCCCCCCAATTACTGACTTACTATACTTTGGTAAAGGAGCAGTGCTTTGATTCCTCATGTCAGAGCAGCCCCTCTGATGACTGGGGAATATTTCCGAAGCAGTAGGAGTATCAGAAGAAGCACATATCCACAGAAAGAATGAAGCAGGGAGATTTTTGCACATAGGCCTTCCATTACAGCTTCCTCTTCAGCAAAGAGAAACATACATCACACAGTAGCCACACCACCAAATCTCATTCCAAACATTGTGAGACTAGAAGTCAGAGGCATGGTGGTTGATTTGCAAAATCTGGTGCAGCTCTGTATAGAAACCAATCAGCTAAGTTTCCAGTTTCTTTTTTCAAAGTCTAAAGCCTCGTACACACGATCAGTCCAACCGATGAGAACGGTCCGAAGGATCGTTGTCATCGATTAACCGATGAAGCTGACTGATAGTCTGATGTGCCTACACACTATCGGTTAATTAACCGATCATGTCAGAACGCGGTGACGTAAAACACAACGACGTGCTGAAAAAAATGAAGTTCAATGCTTCCAAGCATGCGTCAACTTGATTCTGAGCATGCGTGGATTTTTAACCGATGGTCGGTAAATTTTAAAGCAAGTTGGCTTTTTTTTAACCGAAGGTTAAATTACCGATGGGGCCTACACACGATCGGTTTTGACAGATGAAAATGGTCCATCAGACTGTTGTCCTCTGGTTAACCGATCGTGTGTGCGTGGCCTAACTTAACCTCTCTGGCGGTATTATTATGTCAGATACATGGAACTTTGTCTTTTTATACTGTAGTCCTGTAATTCTTAGGAATAACACATTTAAATCTGTTTAAACAAGAGTCTAGTAGACATCCCGGGTATGATGAAGTTTGAAATACGGAATCATAAATTATAATATAATAAATAACTATAAATAATTAAAACAAGTAATAATATAATAATAATAACATTTATTCAACTATGTTATAAATTAAAAAACACTGAAATTTGCTCAGTTGCAGAATTGAAGCTGTCATTACTTTCAAAGTTTGATGATGAAATTTTCACTATCGCTCAATTCTGCAAGTGACTCCAATTTATTATCGCTGTTTTCTAGCTGGTCTAAAACCGCTTTTGACATAAAGAGACACTTTTTGGTTGCTTTGGACAATCTGAAGTTTCCAGGCAGAAAGAACAATATATATAAAATATAAAACTGCATGCAGGGCACTGGACAAACTACTAGGGACAGAAGAGATGTGAAATAATTTGATACAGTAATGTAATCTGTAAGATTACATTGTATTATGTTTTTTTCACTTTTTAAATTGGCGCCGGGCTCCAACGGACCGTTTCAGCAGACATCTCCGATCATGTGTACGGGCTAGTGGACTGGTTTGTCCATCGGACAAATTTCAAAGCATGCTTTGAAATTTGTCCGCTACAAACCTGTCCGTCGGATATGTCCGCTGGTTAGTACACTAACCAGCGGACAGAACTGTCCGCGTATGCGTCAAATGGATTCGACGCATGCGTGGAAGTATTTTACTTTCTGGAGTGGTGACGTGGCAGCGTCAATGTCACCGCCACGTTACCGTGTCCTCAGACCGAGGGGAATTTCGTCCGATGGTGTGTACACGCCATCGGACCAAAATCCGACGAGACATGTCCGCTGCAAACGGTCCGTCGGACATGTTTGAGCGGACATGTCTCATCGTGTGTACGCAGCCTTAGACAATCCTAATTTGTTGATGTTCTGCTAATTGGTGTTTAGATAAAGTCACATGTCATGAAATGCAGTGTTACTTGTCAGGAAGAATTCAAGACAATCCCTGCAGACTAGTATCCCCATTTAGTGATTTCCCTTCTATTCGTTTTCTGGGGACAACCCCAATGATAATGGTAAACATGACAAATAAGAGAGGGTGAATCTCCTTATGGGGGCACATACAGCAATAAATGCTGACCCTTTTCACTCTATCCAAACTAATCCTTCTCCACTCTATCCAGAGAAAATTGAGTACTGTCCGCGATACTTTTTTTATTTGCATTAACATATAATTTTTCATGGATGAGCTTTCGGGGTATGGCCCCTTCTTCAAGGTCCAAGCAGTACTGATTCACAAAAGTTTTAGCAGAAACTATCCAAAACTAAAAAAAATGTTGTCTTTAGTTATACATTAACATTTTGGCTAGCTCTTTTTCTGTCCCTGGGACAATGGTCACCTGGGCAGGAAAAAAGGGTGGGTCTTCGCAGAAGAGACACAGACAGCAATGAAAACTTGACAGAGGTACCATGTATTCCCTACTCTACTTCAACATAGCAGGTTTGTTACTCACTGGTGAAGCTATCTTACTTGAATAGGAAGAAGTACAAACAAATTATTGAATCACAGGCAGAATAGTCACAGCCTCACCTGTCATTAACATGAAAAAAAAAAAGAATAAACTTGGAGAGTCGTAGCTAGGCCATCTGGGGTCGACCTGGTTTTAGAGATACTGGGCTCCGAGTACAGCCTGTCAAAAGCTACCTACAGCATGGCCTCTTTAAATACAAGCTGGCACACGCTGTTTGCAGCAGACTGAGAGGATGAGCTTACAGTGCCTCTTTTTGTCAAAGGCACTGAGCTCAATAGACAGCTTGGAGTCTTGGACCAATTGCAAAGCACTATTGGTCCAAGCTGTCCAATAAAAATGCTGCAGTGAAGGCTGTCCTCTCACTTCAGTGTCATAGAAGGTGGCATGTGTCTAAAAGACACATGCTCCCTTCCAGCCTAGCTCTCGTAATTACAAGGAAAAAACATGGGTGTAATGTTTACCCATAATCCCACGTTTTTCTCACACGGTTAAGAGGGAGAATATGCTGCTGCTGAAAAATACTTTTTTAATTAAGCTAAATAATATATAATTATGCTATATGTTATAATATAATAAAATTATTATTTATCTATGTACTGTGAAATTACTGGTTTAAAGTTATAACTTCAAACATAAGTAATTTGTCCGTTAAGCCACCTGCTTGAGTACAGTCTTTGCTAGAAAATTACTCAGAATCCCCAAATTATATATATATATATATATATATATATATATATATATATTATCATTATTTATTTTAGCAGACACTCTATAGAATAAAATGCTGGTCATTGCTACTTTTTATGTCACATGGTATTTGCGCAGCAATTTTTCACACATGTTTTTTTTTCATGAAAAAAAAAGCCCACAAAAGTATAATGTGAAAGATGATGTTATGCTGAGTAAATAGATACCTACAATGTCATGCTTTAAAATTGCACACATGTGTGGAATGGCGCCAAACTTCAGTATCTTACGCTATTACATTTTTTAGAGGTTGCATGTTTAGAGTTGCAGAGGAGATCTATTGCTAGAATTATTGCTCTTGTGCTAATGTCCACTGCGATACCTCAGATGTGTGCTAAAACAAGTCCTTATGCTGGTTAAATTAGTAAACTATGGGAACTAATGAAGGTGCTACATATAATCTATATAATCAGAGAATGGTTCAGGTTCTTTTCTTTTATTATATAGATTACCGTATTTATCGCCCTATAGCGCACACCGGCGTATAGCGCGCACCCCCAACCTAGAAGGGAAATTTCAGGAAAAAAAAGAAAATACTTACAGTTTGAATTTGCCCCTCATCGGTGTCTTGCCCGACGTCCATCGGCGGCCTTGTCTGGTCCTCCCCCCGTCTGCGGCCTTGGTGGTGTCCTCCCCCCTTCTCCCGCACTGTTTTTGAGCCGATCCCCGCTTCCCACGCTGTGTTTGAATGCCGCCACCGACATATACCGAGCACAGTACACTCGGGCACGCTCGGCCACGTGTAAGCAACATAAGGACTCGTTTTATTAAATTCAGGACTGTTGGTAGTTAATGAGAATCGAATACGTAACTTGTGAATATGTAACCTGTGTGTATCTGGCTCTGATACCAGCCAGTGCCTCACCAGCCACTGACCTCACCGCACGTCCCTGAATAGTCGTGTTGCTTAGCGACCCTCTCTGCTTCTCCACACAAATCTTAAATTTATAAAATAAGTCCTTCTTAGGATGTATTTTATATATCTTTTTCTCTTACTGCTGTAAATCAGAAAATCCATAATGATATAGGGGTGTCTACAATCTGTATGATTATAAGTAGAGCTCTTGCTGCCTGTCCTTCTCAACTGCAATTCTCACCTTTTTTTGGTTAGTTTTGAAAAATCATTAGAGATCTCTGCAGCTCTTCAACAAATAATAACACTGTGCCTGACCTTCCTTTCCCCCTTAAGATATTTCAAATGGTGAGAATGGATTTAAAAACAAATTTGAATGCTAAGTGCTAATTTTACTAACTCTCTCCACTGTGACATCGTTAGCAGCCCCTTCCTCCTCTCTCTTAAACACTTCAGACCTGGACCATTTTGCTGGTCAATGACTGCGCCACTTTTTGCGATTCGGCACTGCGTCGATTTAACTGTAAATTGCGTGGTCGTGCGACGTGGCTTCCAAACAAAATTGGCGCCCTTTTTTTTCCCACAAATAGAGCTTTCTTTTGGTGGTATTTCATCACCTCTGTGGTTTAAATTTTTTGCGCTATAAACAAAAATAGAGCGACAATAAAAAAAAAAAAAGAAGGAATATTTTTTACATTTTGCTGTAATAAATATCCCCCAATAATATATATATATATATATATATATATATAAAAAAAAAAAATCCTCAGTTTAGGCCAATACGGATTCTTCTACATATTTTTCATAAAAAAATCGCAATAAGCATTTATTGATAGGTTTGCGCAAAAGTTATAGCGTCTACAAAATAGGGGATAGTTTTATGGCATTTTTATTAATATTTTTTTTTTACTAGTAATGGTGGTGATCAGCGATTTTTATCAGTACTGCGACCTTATGGCGGACACTTAGGACACTTTTGACACATCTTTGGGACCATTGGCATTTTTATAGCGATCAGTGCTATAAAAATGCATTGATTACTGTAAAAATGTCACTGGCAGCGAAGGGGTTAACACTAGGGGGCGAGGAAGAGGTTAATTATGTTCCCTAGGTGTGTTCTAACTGAAGGGGGGGTGGGACTGACTAGGGGAAATGACAGATCCCTGTTCATACATTGTATGAACAGACGAACAGTCATTTCTCCCCCTGACAGGACCGGGAGCTGTGTGTTTACACACACAGCTCCCAGTTCTCTCTCTGTAACGAGCAATCGCGGGTGCCTGGCGGTCGATCGCGTCCCCGCTGGGCACGCGAGTCGGCACCAGCAGCGAGCAGGGGGCGCACAGTGCCCCTAATGGCTGGAATGCGAAATTATGTATACCTATGTGATTTTGCGCAGCCTTGTCGACCTGCCGCCGTATAACTGTGGCGGTTGGTCGGCGAGTAGTTAATGTCTACAGTTAGTGGAAGTGTACTTCAGAACATCCTACGTCTTAGCCTGGTGATATAAGCATGTACAATGAAACTAACAGCCCCTATGAGCCACATACAGCTATGATTGTAGCTTGTCCTTGGAAAGTTTGGGGACGTGATTTGGGCAGTGTCTTCATTGACAGGGGAGCAGGGTTCTCCCTTTGTCATTACCCAGTATGACATTTAAAGAGTGAGATAGTGGAGGGGGCCTGCATTTTGGCATTCCCTGTAATGATCGAGAGAGTACAGAGCAACCTAAGGCACGTAGGAAACCACTCACCTGCTGCAAAGGATACCCACAGTAGTGACCAGTCTCCATAACAAAAAAATTAAAAGGAGGAGCAGCTAAAAACAGCAATATTATTAGCAGTAATATACTTTCTCCAAACTCAATATGGTTAAGGTTTAAAACAACTATTTTTGGGATGCGTGTTTGGATTTCAACTTTAAGCAGCAGTTCTGTGTGGTCTGCAGGAAACGATCTGCTTAAAAGTACATATTGTAGCCTAAATCATGGGGGATTCACTCCTGTTTTATTTATGGACAATTGTTACGGTACTTAATTATATTAGGACATCTAAAATAAACAACAGCCAAATAAAGCCAATCTAGGTGAGCTAAGGCATCCCAAAAGCGTGCAACTTAAGTTAGCTAATAAAGGGTATCACTTAAACCTTGATTCATTAATCGATAACTACACAATACAATACAATTTTAGAAATATATGCAACCCTCACCTTGTACACTCACTATGTTTAAACTTTGCTTTTCAAAAGGTGAATATTGATTTCCCGACTCGAGAAATGACTAAACGAAATCTGCAACACCCATCATTGTCCTGTTTTGATCTGGCCCAGTTGAGAGTACGCAGTCTAATGGAAAGGGATTCCTACCCAAGGTTTCTCCGTTCTCAAATCTACAATGACCTACTCAGCCACACGCAGAAGAGTCCATGCTAGTTCTACATATGGTTTTCAGAGACTTGTTGGTCACTTGGCCCATCCCAAGAACAGTCTTGCACTATGGCAAGAAGAACAGAGGTGACCCAGAAATGACTGCTTCTGACAATTAAGCGTCTTCACTGCCAACAATAATATATCATCATCATCTGGCTATTCTGAATCAACCTCTGACTCCATTGAATATTTTCATCCTTGCAGATCAGTGGACAGAAAAAATTCTGGGTTTCTAAAGAGATGGAAGAAATGTAGAAGATTCCTGATGTCTCCAACATTGCAAAGCATGTGTATCTTTACTTGTTGATTACCATAGCTAATGCTTGAATTCCATCTTTAACTATCACATTAATTCAATCAACATGTTCAGACGCACATACTTTATTACTGCATATGTCATATCTGATTGTTATGTCTCATAGGCATATATTTCAACGAACAAGCCAAAAATTGTATAATTTAAGTTGACTTGAAATGTTCAGTATGTGTAGAAACAATGGAAGGTCTGAAGGGTAGAAAGTGGTTGTACGGCATGTGAGAAATTTAATTAAATGAATGTTAAGTTTCTTTAGATAATTGGAAAGGCTTCAGGATCATCTGAAATGTGACTATGTAAGGCTGTTTCTCCCAGGTCTGAGGGCACATTAGGACAAAAGCAAACTGACAAGAAGGAGTGCACTTAAAACAAAGAATATCTTATAAAAAAAATAAGTTATTATTTATAAAATTTATATGTACAAGTTTCAGAAGCTTTCTAGCAATTAAATTATTTGAAGTCAAGCTGTCTCTATAAGATATGATATCACATGGTAACTATAGATCTTGAAAAACTATCCAATTAGTTAGCTTTCAGAGTTCATAATACCAAAATGGCTGCTTGCATAAGCAGGTTTATTAAGCTACTCAGACAATCTGGCTGAAATAAGCATTTAAAATTTGATGAAAACATGAAATCCCTAAGTACACAAGTATCTAGCAGATACTTTATTCAAACTGATCTTGTAGATGAAGTGTATGTAAACCCTGAACTTGACTTATTTGCTCCTTTTGGCCTGTTAAATATACCATTAGAAACGTTTTGTTATATCTGTTCGATAAGTGCAAAAATGACCAGTTTCTCCTGCAAGAAATCGACTCAACTGCCTGTGCAGCCTATGTCTACTTTATTGTTAGTACTCAACAATGTTCACAGTTTGCTCTGTAGACTAGAGAACACCTCTCTCTGATGTTATTGAGATTAGTAAAGCAAAAGTGTTCTGTAGTCTGAACTCAATCCCAGTTCACAATGCTTCTTCTCCATAGATACAGGAGAGTGAATGAACACTGTCACCCTTGGGCAGAAAGAGTTTTACTGGCAGGATCACAGATGACCAATAAGGGAAAACAAACAAATGCAGCCAGCACATTTGAGAACTCAAAACACTACATTTTTCTTGGGTTTAGATACACTTTAAGGGCACTTTAATAGATTATGTGCAATATATTAAACTGAGGTCGAACTAGCATGGGGAAATCATAGAAGGACCAATGATATAAGCAGCACTGATAGATGGAAATAGATTTTGTGAAGAGGGGAAAAAAAATCGAATGCCTCGTACATACAACCGATTTTCCCGGCAGGAAAACTGCCATGAGAGCTTTTGGCTGGGAGTCCCGGCCATGTGTTTGCTCCATCACAGTTTTCCCGACAGGAAAACTGCGGAAAGAAAAAGAACATGTTCTCTTTTTTTCCGCCGGGATTCCCAGCTTTTTTTTCCTGGCACTTTTCCTATGTGAAAAACTGTGATGGAGCATACACACAGCTGAGATTCCCGGCCAAAGCTTTCACCGCAGTTTTCCTGAAAGGAAAACCTGTCGTGTGTACAGGGGGAAAGTTACTGAGCAGGTTCTTGGTTTTCCCCTCGGGATTCCCAGCTGACTTTTTACCGCCTGGAATCCTGTACGTGTGTACGAGGCATTAAAATTACCAGTACTTTAAGAAAGCCAATCACAAACCATGGCAATTCAGACTTGAACATATGATATAAAAAATGCATATATTGCTGATATTTTCATTTGCATCACTGAGGTTTGTAAGAGCTTTATTTCATTAAAATATGAAATAAAAAGATGTCGCAAACAAGTACAAACCACGCTGCTGCTGAATTCTTTTTTTTTTCCAATTTCAAAGAGCTTTATTGTTTGCTGAGCATTACAAAAGCCAACAATCCATACTCCTTCCCTGGTGTGTTTCTCCCCACCAGGGACTTAGTCATAGAACATCAGGATTGCTATAAAGGAGCCTGGGTATGGTTTGGTGGCTCAGGTAATGCTCAGCAAACAACAAGGCTCTTTTGAAAAAAAATATTTAGAGAATGTGTAGTTTTTTGCTACATGCATTGCTGGGAGCTTATAGACCATGTTGAGACGAACCAATCAGAAACAATTGTACACTCAAAGATGAGGTCTTCATGGGTGATAAAAATTGGAGCAATTGTTGTTTGAATGATGTGTTCAAAGACAAAAAATTCAAAAAATATGGCAAAATACGTATTCTTCATGTGCGCAAAGTACACATGTCACATGCTTACTAGACATGGTCATTCATTGTGGGAACGTGAAAAGGACAGAATAAAGGCTTTGTCCTTATCTGGCCCAATCTTTTGTAGCTATGCACTGCCTTGCTTTTCCTAGAAATGGAAATGATTTATGTATAATGATATCTTTTTTTTTCAGCGAAATTGGATTAGGAAGATCAGACAATCGATACGAATATAGCCAATGCATTCTGAGATGTGGCAGGGACCTCATAGCAAAAATCTAATTTTAAGATTAATGAGAAATTAAATGAATTATGAAAATTAGATCATTCAATTTGTTTATTTCAAAGTGTACTTTGTGGTGGAATGAAGAAATAATTCTAGGCTTTTGTAGCTAAAAGCACCCCAAAATGAATATCTACAATACTATATTGTGGTTCTGGAAATACAAATTTACCTTTACAGTACCTACACAAACCTACCCAAATCAGTTTTGGGAGTTGTAGATGTTCAAAGTGATGCATCATTTGTCAGCACCATGGGAGTTCATGCTAAGCAGTGGGAGTTAGAATAAGAAATACAACGTGTACATGTCATATCAGTGTATGGTCGGCTCTAACCAATTTGGGTGTTCAATGAGAAAGTTAATTCTTTCTATAGAGCATTCCAAGAACCATAAAATATGGTTCACATGAGGATGACAATGTAGTTACCTTATATGACTACATTATACATCCCACAAGTTTGATTGCCCTTTACAGTAATTCACACGACGGGTTTGGACAACAATTTGCTAATTTACCAGATAAAAAAGATGTATGATCCCTTTAGGAAACTGGATGTACACATTAAGAAACTGCAATGTACTGTCATTTTAAATGTTTGAATAGTAGTGCAAACATTTTAATTGCCTACTACATTATCTCAAAACAAACTACTGGTAAAGGAACTAAAACTTTTAGCTGTGTAATCACGGTTGTCACTTTTAAGGTTTTAACCACATTTGCATATTGCCATATTTACAGAACCTGGGCACGTTTTGTGGGAACAAAATGATCAAGCAGAGCTGAAAAATCTGAATTGGTCAGACATATAATAATCAAATAAACTGACAAATGGCCCAATCCATGTATGAGCACTTCTGTCAAATCCCAGTATCAAATACTGGGTATTAGAAACCTTTATTCACCAAGAAGAATTCTTATTTGTGCTGTAGCGCTAAAATTGTAAAAGTTAATTACAAACTAAAAAAAATCTACAAAACCTCTGAGACTGCAGCAGTTAGAAACCAACCTAAACTAGGCCAAGGTCCAATGGATCGTGCTGCTGTATTTAAACAAATGAGAAGCAAGAGATCAGAGAGAGTCTTGGCTCTTGTGCACATCCCTGGATTGAGATGGTGCTCAGGTATGCAGGGGGGCTATGTGGGGAGCTGTATGCAGAAAGTCATTCTTTACCTCATTGCCTATAGCACAGTAAGGTAAAAAACCTTCTGCCTTTAGAACCACTTTAAAACCAAAGTAGACTTAAGCCCCATACACACTATTAGATTTTCTGCATATTTTTGTCTTTGATTTACCAAAACCATAAAATATGAGGTCAAACCTTAAGGCCGCGTACACACCATGAGATTTATCCGATGAAAACGGTCTGTCAGACCGTTTTCATCGGATATGTCTGCTGGGCTATTTTGGTTTGATCCGTGTACACACGATCAAACCAAAATCCCTGCCGGCAGACAAAGCGGTGACGTGGCGGTGACGTTGACGCCGCCACGTCACCGAACCAGGAAGTAAAATACTTCCACGAATGCGTCGAATCCATTTGGCGCATGCGGGAGATTTTTGTCCGCTGGTTAGGAGTACAAACCAGCGGACATGTCGGACAGATGGGTTTTCAGCAGACAAGTTTTAAAGCATGCTTTAAAACTTGTCTGCTGGAAAAACCTGTCTGCTCGCCCGTACACACGATCAAATTTGCCTGCTGAAACGGTCCATCGGACCGGTTTCAGCAGATAAATTTGATCGTGTGTACGCGGCCTAAGAGTTTCAATTTGTATGCAATCAGGCAGACCCTTGTACTACATGGTTTTGGTAAATCCGAATAGACAGAAATCTGCAGAACATCTAATAGTGTGTATGGGGCTGTACAGGATCTTTATTTCAAGGTAAGACATACTATGAACATACATTTCCTGCACTAGTAGTATGATCACTGGAAAAGTAGGGCAGCTGCAAAGTGGTCTGCATTCAACAAGCACCATTGCTTAAACTATGACATTTAAATATTTACATATTCTTAACAAGAGGTTTTAAACAAAGTATCGCTAACTTATTTAGTTACATGTGCTATCAAGTAATTATTTCTCAAAAATCCTTAAAGATTGCAACAAAGACTCTACAGTTGTGAGTCAGTTGGTTTCCAAAAGCTTTCAAGCACTTACTGTGTGTATGAATTTCTGCACGATCCCCATAGCTGCAGAGGTGAATAAGGTTTGTTTTTAAAGTACTTGTTCAGAATATGGAAATACTTTTAATTTGTAAGTACAGTCATGGATAGTGTAAGAAAAATTTAGAGCCCCTCTCCAGCTGTTATGGGGACCACTATCACTAAGACAGAAAGTCATGGAAAATCCAAAATTCTACAGTCTCTCTGGGAAGGGAAGAGAAGGAAAATTTCCACCGGTAGGCTACAGAGAAGCAAACAAGAAACTTTCAGGAGTTTTACCTCTACCCTATTCTATCCAAAGCTGCAGTTTACAAAACTGTTCTAGACTAAAATATTGTGCATGGGTACATAGGATAACACTATTTGCTTCTAGAAGCAGACAAAAAAAAATAAAAAATTCACAAAATCTGCTGCTAGGAATTTTTTTTAAGTTAGTGTGCAAGGAGCCTTATGGACTGGTAGGCTGCATTATAATACATTTTTATTTTTGAGTTTAGTTTAAACAGAAGTCAGGTAAAACTGGATTACCAACTGCTTGTTATTCCTTAAAATGTTAGCAAGTATTGCTTTATCCCACATTCAACAAAACACTATAAAGCCCATCAGCTATTTTGGTGAAGTGCTCATTTCTGGGATATTCGGCAATACTTAAGATACTTGGCAATATAAAATGTCAACAAATATTTAAAGTTAGCCAAACCTTTTTTTTTGTGGATATAGTAGGGGAGGGTTAAAACCACTGTCATTTGTTTCCAGCTATGTTTAAATAGGGGGGAGATTTTGAGGATATCTTTCCAATGTGAGCGAAATCCCCTCTTAGACAGTTATCATGTGAACAACCGCCCCCCTTGGAATAGTTCACCTCTGCTCCTGTTCTGATGGCAATTCTAAATTTTGAAATACTTTTCCTGGTGACATTGGGGGGGTTAGGACAAATAGACAGGGTGAATCTCCTTAATGGGGACACAGACAGTAATAAAGTAGACCTGAAAGCCGTTCCAACCCCTTACCATTTTACCCAAATCTAAAAAAAAGTGCTGTTTTTATTTATACTTTTAAGTGGACCTCTTTGAGCACTTTACATACTCCCTCCCCAACCTTCTTATACACAGTCAGACATTAAAAACAAAATATTATTTTTCTAATTTTTTTTTTTTTTGTGGGGCCCAGTATTGCACTTTTGACTTTCTTGCCTGTGTGAATATGACCCCCAAACCACCACCTGAACTCACAGCTTGCATGGCATTCCCCAGCATCCCAGTGGAGCATCATCAGGGGGCTAATTCCAAAAACACAAAATATATGGTAGCGCGGAACCCACCATGCAAAGGCAAAGCAGCAAGTCGCCTGAGACAATTCTGGATATACTGGGCATGTGAGTATTTTTATTGGGGACAACCCAGCAGTCAGCGTAAGAGGGGAAGAAAAAAAATATATAGAGAGAAGTGAAGTTCCCCTTTAAGTAATTTTTTTATCTTTCTGCTTTTCATTGCAACTTGAGAATAAAAATAGTACACATGCCACAACATCAAAAACTACTTTTGACTATAGTTTTGTTACAGTGTAATCAGTTACTTCCCAATATGAAACAGCTTGGCTTAACTGGTTTAAGCTGGGTCTGATCCAGGTCTTCCAAAGAATGCTGTGTCACACATGATAGGATATATGCTTGACATGTAAAAACATGTAGGTTGATATTTCCTTCCCACTACCTGTTGTGCATATATACATCCTACTCAATAATAAAGATAGAAAGCTGCAGTTTGGGAAATATTGCAGTTCATTTTTACGAGTTGCATCAAGCTGAAATAAAAATACTGGGGCAGATTCACATAGATGTAATCTTCCGCTGCGTAATCGAAATACGCTACGCTGCCGTCTATCACCAGACTCTACGCCGAATTCAGGTAGTTTTTTTGCGCGTACGCTATTGTATCGTATTTTTTTTCCGCCGCGCAATCGAAATACGTGAGTAGGGGGCGTGAAGCATTTAAATTAAGCGCGTCCCCGCGACGATCGAACTGCGCATGCTCTGTTCAGGAATTTCCCGCCGTGCATTGCGCGAAATCACGTCGTGACGTCATTCGTTGTTTGAGTAGCGGCGTTTACGAACATTCCTATTCCCGGACGACTTACGTTAAAAATAATAAAAGAAATCGAAAAACGTTGAAATTCGACGCGGGAACGACGGCCATACTTAACATGGGCTGTCTAATATTAGACCAGCAAAAAGCTGGTATAGTGAAACGGAAAAAAAAGATGACAAAGGTGCCGTAAGAGATTGCGTTTGAAGAGCGAAATTTGTGGATTCAGGCAAAAGCTCATTAGCATACCATGAAGGTGAAAAACAACAGGAAGTCCGCCCATGGCGAATTTTCAGGCAGCGTGTTGAAGGCGTACTAACACGTAATAAAGTCGAAATTTAGCAGCAGGTGTCTTTTCATGGTTTGAGGATTTCGACTGTAAAAACGCTCGTAAATAAATTACTCCTGTCTAACAACATTTACACAGGCGTAATCGCTTTGTGAATCTAGGCCACTTTGTTTAGAAGATGTGAATTTGCTTCTGCTTTGCAATGCCACGTTCCTTTTTTTATTTTGCTGAACGTTAGTCTAGATTTAGCTGCATACCGATCCAGTTCAACCATTTCTGCTATCGACCATGTTGTGCTAAGCTCACCTGTGCGTTACAGCTGTAACTATAGAAACATGTCTAATGCACTGTGTAGTGAATCTCTGTATTATTCTGTGGTACTGTATACAAAGAAGCAGGTAATTAATCTCTGTTTCTCTTCCATTTTTGGTAGTCCTGAGTGCAAAAAGATAATTTTTGTAAAAGAAAAGTTTGTGTAGCTTATTTGTGTCCTGGTTTACATACTGCATATATGCAAATCTGTATAAGTAAATCTAAGTCTATCTAGTTATATATTGCAAACTCATGTACAATAGTGTACTATGAACTCAGTGAAAATCCTGCAGTGTAAATGTACATTTGTTGTAAATGTCTAACAAAATAACAATTTAACAGATTACATTGCTAATTTTAGGGTGGGAATTGTAGTTGGTAATCATGCAAATGCATGATACTACCTTCACCTTCAACATATCAGCTGCTATTTGTACAATGAAAAGGACAATCAACTTATTATAAAAAGATAATTCTAGATACAATATGATGAAAGCAAAAATGTTCAGTTGCCTGGTTTGTCTTTTGCTATGAAAAGTCAGCGCTCTTTTTTTTGGGGAGAAATTGTAGCCTAATTTGAAAATGTTGGCAGTGATTTCTCACCAGACCTTGAACCTTAGGTATAATGGCTACCACGGGAGGGCCTACATGACATATGGTGCAGCATTATGACTGAGCAGCAAACTACGGCAAGTTGTCCATGTTGCCTAGGCTTGGTGGAAGATTGGTGATTATTTGAGAAGTGAAGGTGGGATGGAATTTGCAGGCAGAAGGTTAAATGATTAAAATATACCTGTGTTTTATTTGTGTCAGGCATAAGTCCTGAGTAGTCTGGGTGGCTAGCTGCCACCCCTGTCAGTCTTGGCACCTTGGATAGTAGTAGGTGGGATGATTGAGGTCCAACATCCAATGTCCTAGGAAAAGCACCTTTTCCTCCAAATTCCAATCTTTGTCTGTGTTCTGAAGTGTGGAGATGTGTGTCAAAAGATCCAACACAGGCCTTTATGGTGATATTTTCTCATTAACATACTTGCACATTAAGCAGTAGCTCAGTTGATTGCTGGATCTGCAGCAGAATGGCATATATGTCTTCTGTTAGCATACTTATCACTTTAGATACTTGTTTTGCTTGTTTGCTAAAGCCAAATGTAAGCTGAAACTTTCAATTTGGTATAGATGGAAAAGAAAAGAGTTAGAATCTCTGAAGCCCCGTACACACGGCCGAGGTTCTCGGCAGAAACCAGCGAGAACCTCGCTGGGAGCCGCATTCTGCCGAGAACCTCGGCCGTGTGTACGCTCTCGGCGAGCCCCGCCCGTCGGGAAACCCGTTGAGCAAATAGAGAACAGGTTCTCGATTTGCTCGACGGCCCGTCGGGATGAATGGCTGGTTGCCTTTCCCGATGGGCGGGTCGCCGATTCTGACGGCCGGCAGAGAACCTCGACGGGCGGAACGATGTGTTCCGCCCGTTGAGGTTCTCTGCCGTGTGTACGGGGCCTGACAAGCTTTTATTGCTGTCCGTGTCCCTGTTGGGGAGATTTCCCCTCATTTCCTGTGAAGACACAGACAGATAAGTAAAAGCATATTTTCAGTAAGCTAACAAAAGGGTTAGAAACAATATTGTTTTTAATGTTGAATGTGCCTTGCTATCCTGCAGGCGGCTGCTTTTCTTGTCGGTGATCACATGGGACATGGAGCGTGGAAAAAAATCTTCCCAACGGGGTCACAGAGGAATAGAAGTTTAAGCGAAGTTTGAATTCTTACTATATCCATAACGGAAGAAGGAAAATGTGTCTTGAGTTATGCCTTGTACACACGAGCGGAATTTTCGACGGAAAAAGTCAGACAGGAGCTTTTCATCGGATATTCCGTCCATGTGTATGCCCCATCGGACTTTTTCTGTCGTAAATTCCAACGGAATTAGATAGAGAAAATCTGATCGTCTGTATGCTTTTCTGACGGAATAAACACCACGCATGCTTGGAAACAATTCAACGCATGCTAGGAAGCATAGAACTTTATTTTCTCGGCTCCTCGTAGTGTTTTATGTCACAGCGTTCTTGACGATCGGATTTTAGTGTGACCTTGTATATGCAAGACAGCTTGAGCGGAATTCCATCGGAACTCCATTGGAAAAACCGTCAGAGTTTATTCCGACTGGAAAACCAGTACCGTGTGTACAGGGCATTAGGCATTAAATATCACATACAGCGGATGATCATTTGGAACAATGTGCTACTGAAGTCAATAGGACTTATCGACAGGGCTACATAATAGGAACTATATGTATTTTTATCACTGGAGTCAGTAGGCGCCCAACTTTCAGCACCCTAAAGTGTATTTCTGTCTTCGCAGTCAGGAGGAATACCCAATGTTTGTTATGTGTTTCTATCCATGCAGCAGACATAAGATAATAAAAATATATAAATATGCCATTCCATTTCTTTCTTTGGAGCTGGTTTATACATAGGGCGCTACTATTAGCAGCTTCTATTGTTTGAAAAAACTGTGAAATTCTGAGGGATAGTAATTTCTTAAGTGCATCAATATATAATGCACAACCCAAGACTTAAGATCTTTAAACCTTTGTTAGAACCGAAAGGGCGCACATCTAGTTTACAACTGATTATCAGGATGTGCCAGCTCAGTACAGACAGTGTTAGTTATGATAAACACAATTTCCAATCCCCCTTCTTAACATTACATAGAAGGGAAAATCTAAGTAAGGCTCTGTTTCCACTTGTGCAACTTGTCCTGCGACTTGGGACTGCCAAGTCGCAGGACAGGTTGTACCCCATGATTTCCAATGAGTACCGTTCATATCTGCGTGACTTCAAAGTAGTCCCTGCACTACTTTGGTCCCACTTTGATGTGACTTGAGGTCCATAGACACATCAAAATCGTGGCACAAATAGTGGCAAAAAATCGTGCAAAATCGACTTTTAGGTCACAATAGTGGTAACCTAGGCTTAGAGTAAGATTAGTATAAAGTAATTGATATCCCAATTTGGCTGCAAAAGTGGAAATGTACTTTAAGTAACAGCCTCTGTTGGAAAAATGTATTTAACAAAGGATATTGTTTGTCTTAGACTGGCTTAGAATACTGTGAAAAAATGTAAATAGTTTTATATGGGATGAATATACTGTTACTACAGATGGTGAAAAAAATATGGGTAACTTTTGCCACAGCCAATAGGTTACTGTGCCTACTGTGTCCAATGGTCAATCCAGCCTTGAGTATTCCCCATTTCACTCAGTGCAACTCATTTTCTTCACATTTTCTTCACTTATGTTCCAGAAGAGGTTTGAATAATTGTGGGTTCTTAATGAAATCACAGTTTGAGAATAGGGTTCATGATGATCGGATGATGGTGGAAGAATGCTGCTTTCTTTCCCGGGTTGATTCCAGTTGTGTTTCGGTTCAGCTTAAGGCACTTTTGAGATCATTCAAAGTTCATTGACAGGTGAATCTTTGTGACTGAAGGAAGCTGGTCACCAACCTGTTATGAGCTGTGTTTGTATTCTATTTGACTTTTATAGGGAAAAAAACAAGTTCAGATGAAAAGCCTGTGTATATGGGGGTTGCAAAGGTTTGTTTTTTTATTTTCTAAATAGGTTCCTTTCAGCTAGTGCATTGTTGGTTTACTTACCTTTTTCTTCGATTTCCCTTCTAATTTATTTTTTTTCTTTGAATTTCTCACTTTCTGTTTCTCCTCAGTAAGCTTGCCCCATCATCCGATCCATTCTGGCTGGGGGTTAGTTAGCTTGCTCGCCCCCTCCCTTGGGACTACATCCCTGCGGGGAGATGCTGTGTGAATACAGCATCTTCCCGCAGGGATGTAGTCTTAAGGGAGGGGACAAGCACGCCGACTAACCCCCGGCCGAAACGGCTCGGATGATGGGGGCAAGCTTACTGAGGAGAAACAGGAAGTGAGAAATTCAAAGAAAAAAAACATTTAGAAGGGAAATTGAAGGAAAAGGTAAGTGAACCAACAATGCACTAGCTAAAAGGAACCTATTTAGAAAATAAAAAACAAACCTTTACAACCCCTTTAATGTAATCATAGTTATCCCATGATACAGAATGCTACAGAATCATTAATAATCATTTATGTAAAACTACAGCAACATTTTATTTAATTACATATATCACCAAGGCATATGCTGTCCTCAAGATCTGTGTGATCCTTTCCCTTTAAAGTGCAATGATAAATAAATGTAATAATTCTACAGGTTGTAATTTTTTTTAAAATAGGAACTTTTAATCAAGGGCACATGTGACTGAGAGAAGAGTCACAAAATATTCTCACTATGGGGTCAATTTACTAAGAGTTAAATAATGACTGAAAATGTGCAATTCACTAAGAATTTTGTGGTAATAAACTCATGTGATAACCTTCTGTGAATTGACCTCTATATCCTGCCTAACCGCATGACCCCATTTTCATGGATATTTGTAAAGACCACACAATAGCAGCCTCCACAATGTATGGGTACTGTTCAAAATGTGTTGTATAAATGGTAAGCAGGTTAAAAGCTATAATGCAGTTCTCTAATTTATTGGCATGTCTATGTTCAAATATATGTACCTCTTTGTGAAAAATGAACCAACCATTAACCAAAAGATTCATTTTGAGAGCACTTTGCAGTGTTTGATCACAAATTACCCAGACAACCCAAATGTCTTCCCCCTTGATACCATTTACCACAATGTGATATTGTTTTTGGCATTATTTAAAGCTAAGTTGTCAACCAGAATATGATGAATTCTCCTTATGCCTATGCATGGTAAGGCAAGGGATGTCATCGTCATCAAGTTGCAGCTAGAATCTCATGGGGGGGGGGGGGGGGGGGGGGGAGATCTCAACACTACTTAAACCTTAACTGAAGGCACAGGAATATAAAAGTAGTCAGGGAGACACCTCCAATTTCTTAGTCTTATTCACTTTCCTGTTACAGTTATTGGGCACGGTGTCTAATATGAATGTGCAGTTCAACAGGCATCAGAGTTATGCCTCGTACACACATACAGGAAACCCAAGGGGAAAGCCGATAACCGTCTCGGAAGCTTTTCCCCTACACAAGGCTGGTTTTCTTGGCAGGAAAACTGCCATGAGAGCTTTGGCCGGGAAACCCGGTCGTGTGTATGCTCCACCACAGTGTTTCCCCATAGGAAAACTGCTGGGAAAAAGACAGCCGGGAATCATGGTAGGAAAAAAGAGAACATGTTTTCTCAATTTTCCCGACAGGATTCCCGGCGGTTTTCCTGCCGGGAACACTGCCATGGAGCATACATCCAGTTTTCCCAGCCAACAGGAAAACTGGTCGTGTGTACGAGGCATGAGATTTAGTTCTTTCAGATATCAGCTCTTAGGCCCCGAGCAAATGAATCTGCTCAAATCGGTCGGACAGACCGATTTGATCAGATTTGTCTGCTGGCTGTTTTGATTTTATCGCTGTACACACAATGAAACCAAAACCCCCGCCGGCAGCTAGCGCGGTGACGTGGCGGTGGCGTTGACGCCGCCACATCACAGCACCAGGAAGTAAAACACTTCCGCGCATGCGTCGAATCCATTAGATGCATGTGCGGGCAGATATGTCTGCTGGTTAGCGCACTAACCAGCAGACATATCGGTCCAACGGGTTCCCACCAGACAGATTTTAAAGCAGGCTTTAAAATCTGTCTGCTGGCCAAATCCGTCGGCTCGCCCGTACACACACGATCAAATCAGTCTGCTGAGACGGTCTGTCAAACCGTTTCCAGCAGATAGATTTGATCGTGTGTATGCGGCCTAAGTAAAACAACTCAATATATTACCCAACCCATTGTCTCTGCTCCTCCCAAGACCTCCTATCCTCTATTTCCCTTGTCTCTTCCTCCCATGCTCATTTCCAGCACTTCTCCAAAGCCTCTCCCGTCCTCTGTAACTCTTTATTTCAATCTGTCCTCTCTCCTACTCTGTCCACTTTTAGGTGATCTCTGAAAACATATCTCTTCAAGGAAACCTAATCCTCACTACATGAATCCTGTATAATAATAGCAATAACAATGCTGGTCCAGTACATCCCTTTTCTCACTCTGCAATGCAAGTCTAATGCCGCGTACACACGATCGGGAATTCCGACCATGTAGTAGGCTCCATCGAACATTTGCTGTCGGAATTTCCGACAAGAAAATTTTGAGAGCTGGTTCTCAATTTTTCTGACAGCAAAAGTTCTTGTCGGAAATTGCAATTGTCTGTATGCAATTCCGACGCACAAAAATCTTACGTATACTCGGAATCATTGAACTTAATTTTTCTCGGCTCGTTGTAGTGTTGTACGTCACTGCGTTCTTGACGTTCGGAATTTCCGACAACATTTATGTGACCGTGTGTATGCAAGACAAGTTTGAGCCAAAATTCCTTCGGAATCAAAAATCCACGGGTTTGTTTGTCGGAATTTCCGATCGTGTGTACGACGAGTGAGGTGTGGTCACTCAGAGACCAACTTATTTTAAGGCATTTCCAAGCACAAAACAGTTACAAAGCATAACATGAAGGTGTGTGGGATTTGGGACTATAAAGGGATAGAAACTTTTGCGGTTTCAGCTGGGCTTTAACCAGCTAATGGGTGATGAAATCTATCAACGTCAATTTAGAGTGGACCTGGCATGTAATAGTTATCACATTAGATGTATCAACATTTATTATTGTCGACTCTGATTATTATAAGCACTCTTTAAACTGTATACAGTAACTTACTGGATTCTAAAAGGTGCAAAAGTCTCACGTGTTGCCCATGAACAAATGGAACTCTGAGATAAGCTAAAATAGGTGTTTTCCTGACCATTTTTGCTTTCCTGGTGTAGAAGAATCTAGATGTACTGTCATGTAGCATCAAGCAAAAAGTCTTGTTGTCTTTTGTATCTGATTTACGTTTTTCCTTTTGTATTTTGTCCTTGCTGCTATCTGTATAAATGCTCAATTAGCACTATATAAATACAAATAAAGCACTATTTAATGTATATGTGCATTGCATTTGACTAGATTATTCCATGTCTTGTGTATTAAAAGCAGAACTAGAACTGAGTCACAAAAAAATAAGACTTATCACATATGGTTCCAATATCCTTCTACAGGCTATTGAAGTATCACATGTGCCCAACATGGTGGCTGGTGCTCCATTTTTGTGGGGGGCAGCAAAGAAACAACCCGCCACACCCCCATTCGTTCGGTCTGTCCATCAGTGCTCTGTGCCCTGAGCCCACACTTTTTTGTAGCCAATTAGAGCCTGATGTGCTTCAAAAAAAAAAAACCTGTACGTAGATTAGGGTCTGCAAATGGATTAAGGGAGTGGAGCCCCTGAGGCCCTAATGGAGCGGCCACCAATGGTGCCCAATGAGAAACATTTAATCTTATGTTTTCTGTTGGTCATCATTTATTTACACTTTATAATGACATGTACATAGTTTCTACTTTCATCTGTAGATGGTTGTATTGTCAAGAGGTAAAAAATTGTTATAAACTCTTACATATATCCACTAGTAGTGATTAGCCTCAGATGATAGACAGAGATAAAACAAATCACGTTATATCTGTTTATTTGCAGCCATATTTTCTCTACATTCATTTAAAGTCCAGAATTTTCACAACTTTTCTGTGCTTCCAGAGTTTAGAGAGCGGATATCTGAATAAGGAAAGGGATGGTCGGCACCCCAGATGACATCCAAAATTGTATTTCTTTATTAAATACATGTACAAAGCTGTAAAACATCCTACGCATTCCGGACGTTAGTCCTTAGTAATGGCTGTTTATCTGCAGTCATATCTTCTCTACATGTATTTAAAGTCCAGAATTTTTACAACTGTTCTGAGCTTCCAGATGTAGAGAGCGGATATCTCATGTCACACACTAAACAGCTCAGAGAGGTGGGCTGAGTGTAATCTGAGACCTGAGGGGAGGAAAGGAACTCACCCCCTCTACAAATCTTATAGACACAAAGAAAAAAAAAACACCAAACGCACCTAGGTAGGAGCTGCAGAAAAAGTTTCCAGTGTGAATGAGGCCTGCAATGTTTTCCACCTGCTTCTTGCACAGCCTTGTTTAGTGGTCACAGCTTAAAGAGGAACTGCAGTCCTGCTCACATAGTTTGTAATAAAAACATCCTTGCCATTTTGAAGCCTTCCTCCAACCACTTTGCATATTATTTTATATATACTGTAATTCTGTACTTGCCAGATATGCTGCAGAAATCTCCCTCCACTAAGTCTGGCTGCATCCATTTTAACTGTGGGCAGCAGAAGCTGCTGCCTGTTCACTTCCTGGATTTACACAGACACACAGAGGCACACCTCCAGCTCTGCAGATCTCATTGGTCCTCCTATGACTCATCCCATCTCCCTTCCTGGCAAACTCTTACTAGAGTGAGAGAGAGAGAGCTGTGCATGATGTCATAATCCTAGGCTTTTTACCAGACAAGAAACAGGAAGTGGGCTGTATAAGGTATTTGCTGGCAGAAAAAAACATGTTTTACTATCCAAAGTTATAACAACAAGGGCAGAGGATTTAATAGATGGAAAGTTGAAAAAAATACTGAAGGTCCGCTTTAAGCCCCTATTCACATTGGCGTGATTTGACATGCCAAATCACAGCCTATTGCCAGCAACGGCACTGTCCCAATTGGTGCGACGCCGACTTTGCGGCACTGCAGCCATTTCCAAAGATAGTTCCTGCACTACTTTTGGTGACTTTGGGGGCTGATTTCAATAGATGCAGGAACTCACACAGATGTCTTTCAAATTGCCCATAATCTCGCAGTGAAATGTGGATTTGAAATCGTGTGAGTTCAGCTGAACTTGCAGGATTTCAAACCCGTGTTCAGTGTGAACGAGGCTAAATGCTAATCATTTCATCTATGGCACCTGTGGTGAAGATAACCTAAAAATCTGCCTAAATTAGTAATCTAGGAAACAGAGTTTCACACTTTCCCAGAGTTGAAAACTGTGTACGAAATGATTGGGTCTGCATTCACTTTTAAGTATGTACCGTATATTCACGCTGTGTGACGCCAGTTCCTAAAGATAGATATAAATAAACGAGCAAGATGGCGGCAGCAGCCTCTCGTAAGCGCTGTCATCCTTTGATCCACACTGGCAACTCATGATCTCTGTGTCGTAAATTTATATCTGTATTACTTTGCTGCTGTAATCTTTCTGCCAAGTACATTATTGTTGTAAATGATAAGCACAAAGGTTACATCATGATAATGATGTCTGCATCAAAGAGGGAACAAGTGTGCTCAGTATTTTCCATAGGATGCTCAGGGCTGTAGTCAGGGCTTTGCTACCAGAGGACAAAACAAAGGTGGCAGAAACAAGTTTAATGTGCATCTAAACCCAAAAACAAAAATGTAATATATTGCAGATTTCCAGTCATTACATTTGGTGGCTGGATTATTATTTTTATTTTTTCAGGCTTCTCTTCTTTAGGCCTTGTACACACGATCAGACCGGTCTGATGAAACTGGTCTTAAGACCAGTTTCATCGGACCAGTTCGATGGTGTGTGCGGCCCATCGGACCGTTGTCCGTCGGACCAAAGTTTAAAAACATGCTTTAAAACCTGTCTGATGGACACCTGTCCGTCGGACAGATTCGATGGTTAGTACACAAAAGCATCGGACCAGATACCCGCGCATGCTCAGAATCAAGTCGACGCATGCTTGGAAGCATTGAACTTCGTTTTTTCAGCATGTCGTCGTGTTCTACGTCACCGCGTTCTGGTCTGATCGGATTTTGGTCCGATGGTGTGTACGCACATCAGACAAGTTCAGAGTTGTCTGATGAAAATGGTCCGTCGGACAAGTCTCATCAGACCGGTCTGATCGTGTGTACAGGGCCTTAGATTTCACCTAGTGATCCTGCCAGTAACAAACTTCTTGTTCTATAGTAACAGCACTCACTCACTGTAATGTAGCTATGGAGGAGCAATGCTGTAACCCTAAAATAGGACAAAAAATCAACCCACACTCTCCTATTCTGCATAACAAAGCGAGGGAGTTCTGTAGTCCTGAAAAACAATCATCACAGGCAGAGAGCACAGAAATTAATCATCTGTCAAGATTTCTGCCAAAATGTATGTGTATTTTTTTACTAATTGAACAGACAAAACAAAAAGCACTTTTAATGGTATGTTTAACAGATCAAAAGGGAGTAAATACAAGGGTTGTCTGAAAAGTGCACAGCCGGACACTGAAACATTAAAATCCACTCTCCTGCACCAAGCCACCATAGCCAGAGTTCAGTAACCGGATCGGGTAGTTGGCCAAGCCAATGTCCAAGAGCCAGCGATAAAGGTAATAGTACACCAAGCAGGATCTGTAGCCAGAGGGAACGTAGTCAAGCAGGTCTTCAACAGGAACGCAGGAGAAAGTCTCTTGTGATGTTAACACAGGCGAAGGCAAAGAGCAAATGAACTGGAAGGCTTTAAGTAGGCAGAGCTGATGAGCAGGATTATCATCAGGTGGATCACTGTGGAGAGATGGGAGCTGGCAATTAGCTGACAGCTGAGGGGCCAGCTCAGAGAAGGAAGGGCTGACACCTTGTCCGTACAGCACGTGACGTATGTGTCATTTTCTGAAAAAGTGGCTTAGTGCAATGATAACATTTCATGGCTGTGTGGTCACTCATTTTGTGATGGGCCATGAACTTTTCATACAACCCTTGTATAAAAAGATTTTATCCTTAATGGCTTTGTTGATAAAATAATAGGAAATACTCATCAATGGATCTCCCAAAAAAGGTCTATATACATAATCTCGCAAAAGTGTGTACAGCCCTCACATTTTTGTAAATATTTTAGTATATCTAGTGACATATTTAGTGACAACACTGAAGAAATGACACTTTGCTACAATGTAAAGTAGTGAGTGTACAGCTTGTACAACAGTGTAAATTTAATGTCCCCTCAAAATAACTCAACACGCAGCCATTAATGTCTAAACTGCTGGCAACAAGTACACGAGTACACCCCTAAGTGAAAATGTCCAAATTGGGCCGAATTAGTAATTTTACCTCCCTGGTGTCATGTGACTTGTTAGTGTTACAAGGTCTCAGATGTGAATGGGGAGCAGGTGTGTTTAATTTGGTGTTATCGCTCTCACTCTCTTATATTGGTTACTGGAAGTTCAACATGGCACCTCATGGCAAAGAGCTCTCTGAGGATCTGACAAAAAGAATTGTTGCTCTACATAAAGATGGCCTAGGCCAGTGATGGCGAACCTTGGCACCCCAGATGTTTTGAAACTACATTTCCCATGATGCTCATCTACACTAAAGAGTGCATGAGCATCATGGGAAATGTAGTTCCAAAACATCTGGGGTGCTAAGGTTCGCCATCACTGGCCTAGGCTATAAAAAGATTGCCAAGACCCTAAACTGAGCTGCAGCACATGGCCAAGTTGCAGTTTAACAGGACAGGTTCCACTCAGAACAGGCCTTGCCATGGTCTACCAAAGAAGTTGAGTGCACGTGCTCAGCATTAGGAAATGGCACTGGGGAGCTACAGTTCATTGAAGGAACCATGAATGCCAACATGTACTGTGACCTACTGAAGCAGAGCATGATCCCTTCCCTTCAGAGACTGGAACGAAGGGCAGAATTCCAACATAATGACCCCAAACACACCTCCAAGACAACCACTGCCTTGCTAAATAAGCTGAGGGTAAAGGTGATAAACTTGCCAAGCATGTCTTCAGACCTAAACTCTAGAGAGCATCTGTGGGGCATCCTCAAACGGAAGGTGGAGGAGTCTAACATCCACCAGCTCAGTGATGTCATCATAGAGGTGTGGAAGAGGACTCCAGTGGCAACCTATGGTGAACTCCATGCCCAAGAGGGTTAAGGTGGTGCTGGAAAATAATGGTGGCCACACAAAATATTGACACTTTGGGCTCAATTTGGACATTTTCACTTAGGGGTGTACTCAATTTTGAGTTGTGTGTTGAGTTATTTTTTTTTTTTTTTTTTTTTTTTAAAAGTGTATTTTTTGTGCGTGAACTCGAGAGAGAGGAGCCGGACTGCAGGAGTTGGGAGTAGGCAGACCCTCCCCCCGGAGGCATTCGCCATCCTTCTCCATGCCCCTGGTGGCAATGGCGGGTGTGAAGGGGGGCCTCCCACTCACCCCGCCCTACCTGCTCCTCTTGGGAGCCCAACTGGGGCCCAACGGGACCCCAATGGGGCAGAGGGACTCCCCCTATGAGAGAGTGAGGGGGCCTAGCCCACCCAGCCAGCCCCATAGGTCCTTCGCCTCTCTTAATTTTAAGAGACCGCATGGCCAAAGTGCGTGTGTTTTTTAAACCAATTTCGTGTGCGTGCAAGTGTGGTGGTTTTTGGGGGGGGGGTGGGCGTACTAAGCACAGGCGTACCTTGCATAGCACACCCACCGGGAGCCGGGCTGAGACCACCAAACTCAATTCACATGTAGCCGAGACCGGGATCCGAACCCTTGGCTGCAGAGGTGAATGGCTTGTCAACGCAGTGCCAATCACGTTGAGCCACCACAGCTCCTTGTGTTGAGTTATTTTAAGGGGACAGCAATTTACACCATTACACAAGCTCTACACTCACTACTTTACATTGTAGCAAAGTGAAATGTCTTCCGTGTTGCCACATGAAACAATATAATAAAATATTTACAAAAATTTAAGGGGTGCACTCACTTTTGTGAGATGCTATATGTCTAAAGCTTGTTTGAAAGACCTCAAAATTTCGCCCAGACCTACTATTTCAATGGAATCCCAGACATTAAACTTGTTTTATTACAATATGTACAATTTTTGTACAAAACCTGATTCACAGTTAGAATTTCATTTGTTTAAGAAAAATGTTCTATTCTGCTCCTTTGAATGTTCTCCCTATTACAACTGAAAATGAACATCAATTTGAACCCACTAACCATAAAAAAATGAACATTCCACAAACAAAAAATATTTGAACACAATTCTTCTGGTGTATGGTCAGTTTTAATCTGAAACAAATCACTCTGCCTCTTGTTTGTGAGTTGCTGTTATGAGGGATTTGTCATCTTTTAACCACTTCCTGCTGGCCTGACGACTTTCAACCCCACAGTGTGGATCCCAATTGCCGAGAGGCCATCTATATACGGCCTCCAGCCACTGGGGGCGCACAAGCGCCGCCGCATCACTGAGATGCCAATGCGCGTGCCTGGCTGGCCGCGATCGGCGGTTACAGAGACAAGGACGTGGATCTGTGTGTGTAATCACACATATCCATGTTCTGTCAGGGAGAGACCGATGCTATGTCCCTTGTACATAGGGACACAGATCGGTCACCTCCCCCAGTCAGTCCCCTCCCCCCACAGTTAGAACACCCACTAGGCTACACATTTAACTCCTTCCTCGCCCCCTAGTGTAAACCCCTTCCCTGCCCATCACATTTATACAGTAATTAGTGCATATTTATAACACTGATCGCTGTTTAATTGTGAATGGTGCCAAAAATGTATCAAAAGTGTCCGATGTCTCCGCCATAATGTCGCAGTCCCAAAAAAAATTGCAGATTGTCGCCATTACTAGTAAAATAATAATAATAAAAAAAATAATAAATTCTGTCCCCTATATAAAATATATTATTTTTTTTCAAAATTGTCGCTTTTTTTTGTTTATAGCGCAAAAACTAAAAAAGGCAGAGGTGATCAAATACCATCAAAAGAAATTTCTAATTGTGGGGAAAAAAGGACGTCAATTTTGTTTGGGAGCCACGTTGCACGACCGCACAATTGTCAGTTAAAGCGACGCAGTGCCGGAAGCTGAAATTTCGCCTGGGCAGGAGGGGGTATATGTGCCCAGTAAGCAAGTGGTCAAATGGGCATTTAAACTTCTTGAGTTATAGAATCTAAGAATTTGGTAAGTGCCATTATATATCAATATATTTGATATTTGATATTTTGTTTTCAGGACTATTATGTTTTAATTTGTTTATTATACATTATATATTGAATTAGCCATTTTACTGAAAGCTCAACACAATTTATTTTTTATAAATGTATATCTACAGCTGACTTTAAAAAAAAAGTTTTAGTAAATTGTTAGAAATGCCTTACAAGCTTTCATTTTATTATTTTCTATTGGTGAGGCTTCCCTGCACTTCCTGTCCCATAGTCCCAAAGAAACCAAGAGAACTAAAGGTCCGTTTCATCGGTCCAAACCGATCGTGTGTGGGCCCCATCAGTCAGTTATCCTTCGGCCAAAAAAAATAGAACTTGCTTTAAAATTTAACCGATGGATGCCTAAGGCCGTGTACACACGATCAGTCCATTCGATGAGAACGGTCCACGCATGCTCATAATCAAGTCGACGCATGCTTGGAAGCATTGAACTTCCAAATTTTTTCAGCACGTCGTTGTGTTTTACGTCAGACCATCATTCACATTCATCGGTTAACCGATGAAAACGGTCCTTCGGACCGCTCTCATCGGATAGACTGATAGTGTGTACGCGGCCTTAGTCAGCTGTCACTGCACTATTTCCATTTAAAGTTTTTTCTCACCTCCTGTTTTGGTGAATTTTAGATTTTGTTACACTTTAAGTCCTGGTAACAATGGTCACCATGACAAATAAAGATGTAATTTGTTATTATTAAAGTTAACAAAGTTTCTGTTTCATACATTTTTATTAATTTTCAATGGAAAAAAAAGAAAACACAAAACAATTTGCTTGTACAGTGCTAAACTGTCAGAAGGTAATAAAAACCAACAATAACATCAACAGCAAACGAACAATGATATAGATTCATGTCATAGTCCAGCATAGATAAACATAAGATGCATTAGGGGACTAGCCTGACTAGTGGATGTTAACCCAAATTTTTTTATTTATTTTTCTTGCTGTCACATTGTAGAGTAAAAGATTTCCTATCATCTGTGCCCAGTCTTGCCACAAAGAGTTAATCCAGCTCTGAGCAATCCTCTTTTCTTTCTTCCGTGAAATAAAACAGACTTACAGAGAAAAACCTTAGTCCGTTCTGCCCCCCTTGTTGTGAATGACAGGTTATTTACATATCTTATGCACTAGCCTGGAGACAGGCATTATTTTTTAATTCCCACCCCACTCCTTTTCTGAAGTCATGTGGTTACTTTTCTGGATTTTGACTTGATTTAAGTGATCATAGCAGAATTTAGTGTAAGGAATAAAATGCATGTTGTCAAGGGGAGTGTAAAGGTGGGCAGGGAGTCTACATCACAACTCCACCCACAGAGCTCCAGACAACAGACCCACCCACAGAATCTGCAGTTTTTCAGTTCTTATAACAGACAGAGGGGAGACATATGACAGGTAAGGATACATGCAGGAGGCATCTATATCCTTATAGATCAGCACTATGGCAGTAGTTTAGAAAGGATGAGAGTGGGTTTACATCCACTGTAAGGATAAATGATAAACTGACGAATGATCGCTAGACCTTATTTCCAGTGCGGTCCCTTTGAGGGTGCTGATATCTGCAGATTTAATAAACATAAATAGTCTCTAAACTACATTGTATCACATGTGAAAGGCAAACAAGAAAACCTAAAGTCGGGGGATGTATGTCCCGACATCAGTTTCTCAAACACTTGAGA
This sequence comes from Rana kukunoris, assembly GCA_029574335.1. Taxonomy (NCBI): domain Eukaryota; kingdom Metazoa; phylum Chordata; class Amphibia; order Anura; family Ranidae; genus Rana; species Rana kukunoris. The sequence goes on from CM056055.1 coordinate 143,195,591, forward strand.
AATAGAAAATACAAAAGGAAGAGAGACAGAAAGAAAAAAGGGCAAAAAAAGGGGGAATCAGGGGTGTGCCTCCCCAGGAATCCATCATCATCGCACCAAAGGATCACCTTTAGGTATCCAGAACCTGTAAGTAAGAAAGCCATATCTTGTCAGATAATGATTGGACACTCACAATAATGATAAGGACACTCACACTCTTTTCATTAAGCATAATCCAGGTCAACTTGGACTTTGTCAAGCCCAAGTCTATCACTGGACTTTTTTAAAGCCGTAGCTATTGCAATTTTGGCCGCCAGAAACATGAAGTATATCAGAGTTTGAGTGTGTCTCAGGATAATCTGCACTGGCTCGTTTAATAACGCTATCTGAGGATCTTTAGTGATGTTGACAATGGTCACAGAGTATATTAATGAATGTCCCATTTCCAAAAGCGTCTGACCTTGGGACAGGTCCACCAATTGTGGAAGGCCTTCCCCACCTGGCCACAAACCCGGAAGCAGGAGGATGAAGCACCCTCTGGCACTAAGTACCACCTAGCATATACCTTGTATTCTGCCTCCACTAAAGCAGGCCATACACGGTCGAATTTCGAACAAATTTTCTTTTCAAAATCAGAAAGTTCGTTTTTTTGTGATCCGATGATGCCACCATTGATTTTGGAAATTCGGCCGACCAAACCTTCATGTTGCCGGGAATTTATTCTCTCCGGAAATATTCTTTTCTCTCCGTGAATATTATTTTCTTGCAAATGCGCATTTTTTTTCTATTCCATTTCTCGCACGATTCGCCCATCATTGATCAGAAAATCGTTAATTTTTCAAAAAATGTTCAACATGTCGGATTTCTCAAATTTGTTTGCCGCAGGAAGATCGGTGTAAGGGCTTACCTTGAGCGGAGTCCATTCTGCAGGTTGTAAACTCACCCTTACAGGTACCCACAGCCCACGGTAATGAGGTAAGGACACTACCTTGACTGTGAGTCCATGCATGGGGGCTAGTCTTGTAGCTGAGCCGACGTGGTACACCAATGACAGCAGAGAGTCAGGTAGATACCGACAGAAAGTTCAGGGTTCACAAACAGGAACCAAAGACAAGTCCGGGGCACAAGCCGTGGGTCAAGGGCTGGAGACGGCAGAGGAAGTCCGAAGGTACAGGCCGGGGTCAAAGGACAGGAGACAGCAGCAATCCAAGGAACGTAAGCCAAAGGTCAGAAGCTGGGGTCAGTCTTGCAGCTGAAGATCAATACAGGAACCGTTGGCACAGACAGGAAGATCAGATAACAAGCAGGATGATCAGATAACAATGAACTGACCAGGCTCTCAGAGTGAGGCAGGGCTTTATACCCTGGTTAATTGGGTAACCTGCCTCAGCTGGACCAGGATAGTCAGGTGCAGATTGCAGGGAGATCAGGCAATCAGCACATAGTTCAGCACCAGGCTTCAATGAAAAAGCAAACAGAATCTTAACTGAGAAGTGGCTCAGAGGTACGGTATTGGAGCAGCAACGGCGAGGTCCTGGGTTCAACCCCACCCAGAGCCACTTGGAGCGCGACCACGCTTCGCTGTCTGCTTGGCACGGTAGGGACTGTGACAATCGGCTGTTGCTGCAGCCCACTAACGGTGCGAAATTCGTACGAAAATTTGTGGAACGATTTTCGAAAGATAATTCTTTTGAAATTCGAACCGTGTATGGCCACCTTAAGGCTACATTCGTGATGCCCTTATGGAGGCAAATGTTCCAGGCCCGCTGATCCTCCACCTCAGGGGCCATGCCCCGGTCCTTTTTCCATGCAATTTGATAGAAGAGTTTTGATGGTGGAGTAACAAATGATTTGTACAACGAGATGCACTCCCGCTGGGGAGTCCTCTACATGCACATAATTTCATACATTGTTTGTACTGTTTAATTGGGACTCATTCGCTGGAGAGAATGTAACTAATGTTGAATTTGTTATAAGTGGGAACTCTCAGATAGGGGCATCTCTAAATCCTGCACAAAATATGAAGAGGGGCAAACCCATTTAGATCAAGGAGATGTGCTATGTGATAAAGGCCTTTGTCCAGCCACCAATGAACATTAGACATGTACAGACTGGAATATTTTGTTTTGTTTTTTCGTTTTCGTCTGGAAAATAAATGTATTTAGTTACTCCCGAAAATCGTTTTGATTTATTTCGTTTTTCGTTGGGGAATAACTTTCATCCGAAAATCCAATAATACTTGGTTTCTGTCGAATGGTCAAAAGAATATTCGACGGAACTTCGAAACTTTACGTCAAATCGTACATTTCCGGTTGAATTTTCCACCTACAAGAATTCTAATGTTGTATGACTAGTAATAATGTTGAATCTATTCTCTATAATGTCGAATCTATTTTCTCATAAATCGAAATCTATTCTCTGTAATGTCGAATCTATTATTTCTATAGTGTCAAATCTTTTCCCTATGATGTTGAATCTTTTCCCTATGATGTCGAATCTTTTCCCTATGATGTCGAATCTTTTCCCTATGATGTCGAATCTCTCTATATCGAATTTTTACCGCAACAAAAACGAAAATAAAGCATTTTTTATGTCGGATCTTTCGGTTTTCATTTATTGCGCTTTCATTATCGTTTGTTAAAACGATAACGAAAAAAAAACAGATTTGCGGACGAAAATGCATTCTAACGAAAACGAATGCACATGTCTAATGAACATCAGGGTCCATATTTGTACCATTTTGCAAGCTTTCTTCTCAGTTCCTATCAACCTTTGAAGTCTTGTATTACTATTATTTTCATGTGCTTTGCTTAAAATTAAAAGCACGGAGCATTACAAATTTGGACAGAATGTTCCTATAACTCGGCTATGCTCACCCTTTACTCTTAGGGCAGATTTTGCTGTTAGGTAGTATGTCATATTACAGCAGAAATAGCACGTAAAGCGTGCAGGCTGTCGGTTCTAACTGACGCCAAACAGTGATTGTGGCTTACTTTTCCTCTGCCTCAACGCAAATATTTAAAGCGGAACTAAAGTTAATCAACAAAAGATTGGTAGCAGGTAAACTTTTATGGCAGGAAAGAGATATTTCTTCTGCCATAAAACCTCTTTCCTGTCCTGCTATCACTTTTTAATGAATTGTACTCTGACTGTGGTGCTACTTTGCATATTATGGAAAGAGCGGCGGGGACCACGCAAAGACAGTTCCGCTTTAAAACAATAGGCTTTCTATGTGGTTTATATTTTAATAGGTTTTATCTTAACATTTGTTCATGTACTGGCTGCTATCTCTCAGTAGGTAATTAAAGGAGAAGTATAGACTTAAAGGGGTTGTAAAAAAATTTTTTTCCCCTAAATAGCTTCCTTTACCTTAGTGCAGTCCTCCTTCACTTACCTCATCCTTCGATTTTGCTTTTAAATGTCCTAATTTCTTCTGAGAAATCCTCACTTCCTGTTCTTCTGTCTGTAACTCCACACCGTAATGTGAGGCTTTCTTCCTGGTGTGGAGTAAGCCTCTTGAGGGGGAGGGGGCGAGCAGGACACTCTACTTTGCAGATAGAGAAAAAAGCTGTGTGTTAATGGGCATCCTGACACTCCTGCTCGCCCCCTCCCCCTCAAGAGACTTTCTCCACACCAGAGAGAAAGCCTCGCATTACGGTGGTGAGTTACAGGAAGTGAGCATTTCTCTGAAGAAATAAGGACATTTAAAAGCAAAATGGAACGATGAGATAAGTGAAGGAGGACTGCACTAAGGTAAAGGAAGGGGGGAAAAAAATCCTTTACAACCTTAAAAAAAACAAGCATACATACTCACCTCCATTTGTGTGATGCTGCTGCTGTCCCATGTCAGCTCTAAAATCGAGTATTGAGCAATCGTGTGGCTGCTAGTTGCTAAGCTCTCATGCCACGTACACACGACCGTTTTTATGATGAGAAAAATGCAATTTTTTAAAAATTGGTCATTCAAAACGATTTTCGACGAAAATAATGGGCATTAGAGTTTTAGAACCTGCTCTATTTTTTCTCGTTGAGGTTTTTCTCGTTGTGAAAAAAGGTTGTGTGTAGGCTTTAACAACGTGGAAAAAAAACGTGCATGCTCAGAAGCAAGTTATGTGAAGGGAAATTTACATAATCAGCACATTCGCATGGAAGTTCCCCTTTATAGTGCCGTTGTACATGTTGTACGTCACCACGCTTTGCTCGAGCATTTTTTTTTTTTTTATCACGATCGTGTGTATGCAAGGCAAGCTTGACAAGAATCACTTAGAGAAAAACTTTGTTTTTTTCCATGACATGAAAAAACAGTCGGGTGTACGCGGCATGAGTCTTCCAAAATCTATGCAGATGAACTAAAAGATACTTAGGTAGGTCATACATTATGCACGTTTTCTTTCCTTCAACCACAGGTTCAAGAAAAGAAAATTCCTTGATTCCCCATCAACACAGTGGGGTTGATTTCCTAAAACTGTAGAGTGCAAAATCTGGTGTAGCTTTCCATAGAAACTAATCTACTTCCAGGTTTTATTGTTAAAGCTTAATTGAACAAGCTGAAGTTAGAAGCTGATTGGCTACTATGCACAGCTGCATCAGATTTTGCATTCATTCTCCAGTTATAGTACATAACTCCAGTCATTGTTGATGGGGAAATCCCTCCTGCTGCGCTATTGTTTTCTGACAGATAGAGGTTTTCCAGCCATCAGAATACAATGATCAGTGCTGATGGCTAAAGAGCCACTGGCGGTGATCAAAAAAACAAAAACATAGGCTGGTTTTACTGAAGTCGATAGATAGACTGATTTCAGTACAACCATTTTGCCCATAGATGGATAATGCCGGTTCAGCAGGACGTTTTTTTTTTTTGCAAAATCTTTTTTATTGAAGTTTACATTAGCATAGAAAACTAGCCCGCGCAGGGGCCGAACATTTGCCCATGCAGGGGCAGTTCCTCTGCCCCTGCATGGGCAAAAAGTGTAAACCCACTTTTTTGACTTTTCCTACAGGTAAGCCTATAACCTAAACGGTTTAGGAGATATTCCCTTTGCAATGCGCCGCTGATTGTGGCGGTGCATGCGCAGGGGGGATCTACGGCGAAAGCACCGGCATCCGCCGGACTTCGCCGAATTTCAATCTCCCGCGCGCATGCGCGGGAGTGAGGTCATCGCCGCTCCAGCCAATCACAGCGATGGAGCGGCGATACCCGGAAGACACGCCGAGTCAAGATGATATCTCGCTCGGCGTGGACCAGGTAAGTTCTACACACCTCGTTCCGAGGTAAGTATTTCATAATGAGCTAATATGCAGTGCATATTAGCTCATTATGACTTTTGCCTTGCAGGAGAAAAAAATAAATACATTTTGATGTAGGGAGAGGTTCATTTCAGGATAATCTGTGCTCAAAAAAGGTACCGACAGGATAATGCAACATGAGAATAGTTAGGTCAATAAACTAACAGACTAAAGATACAGGCCCATATTCATAAAGCAATTACGCCTGTCTAACTGGTGTTAGACAGGAGTAATTTCAAATTTCGCGCGCCGTATCACTAGTTTGAATCCTCAAACCATGATACGGCGGCTTCGGGCTTCGATCCGAGAGGCTTACGTCTTCGTAAGCCTTCGGATCTACGCTGCGATATTTTTGCGGCCGCTGGGAGGAGTTCGCGTCGTTTTGATGCGTGGGGATATGCAAATGTGTTTTTACGGCGATCCACGAAGATACGAGCGGTCTTCGCAATCGCTTACGTCTGTTTTTTTTTACGTACTGTTAGACCAGCTTTTTGCTGGTCTAACGGTGCGTAGCCCATGTTAAGTATGGCCGTCGTTCCCGCGTCAAATTTATTTTATTTTTATTTATTTTTACGTAACTCGTTCGGGAATAGAAATGTCCGTAAACGACGCTACTCAAACAACGAATGACGTAACGATGTGATTTCGCGCAATGCACGGCGGGAAATTTGCGAACGGAGCATGTGCAGTTCGATCGCCGTGGGAACGCGCCTATTTTAAATCCTTCACGCCCCCTACTCGCGTAGATGGATTGCGACGGGAGAAATACACTACGCCGCCGTCGTTTACTGGACAAAATCTACCTGGATTCCACGTAGAGCCAGGTAAAAAACGGCGGCGTAGTGTATTTCTGATACGCTACGAGAATCTAATTCTCTATGAATCTGCCCCATATTGTCAATCTAGGCATTGGTTACTGCATCAGTTGTTGTGGTATTATCATCTAGCCAACAGTTCCATACTTTCTCAAATTTTTGTGGACATCCCCTGCCCAAGTAGGTGGCTTTATATAGTGGCAAACTGACATTCACTGGGCTTTTCCAGAATCTGACAGAGCCGCCATCAGGGGGGTACATGCAGTACACCTGTAAGTGGCCCGGAGGTCCCCAGGGGCCTGGATGGCAATCCCCTCTTTTTTTTATTTATTTAAAAAAATATATATATATTTTTTAAATATATTTTTATTTTTTATTAAAGGGACAATTTTTTTTTTTTTTTTTTTTTAGAGGTCCTGAGGTCCCCAGGGGCACGGATGACAACCCCCCTTTTTTTCATATGTTTTTATAAAAATAAAAACAATTGTATATTTATTTATTTATTTTATTTTTTATTTATTTATTATTTATTATTAAAGGGCCCAGAGGTCCCCAGGGCCCCCAGATGGCAACCCCCCTTTTTATTTCTAAAAAATAATATATTTTTTTATATTATTTTATTTATTTATTTTTTAATATATATATATATATATATATATATATATATATATATATATATATATATCAAACAGAGCAGTGCAGCGCAAACCTAAATAGCATAATATTAATATTAAAACGAATATGCTCATACCAGTGAAGACATAATTGAATTAATAACAGTGAAAAAATAAAATAAAATAAAATAAAAAGAAAGTCCACATTTGCAAAGTGCAAACAAATCCTGTGATCAAAACAGTCAGAGTATCTCCACCATGTGACTTGGAAAACCAATATTTCAAATATTTCAAACGTGATCCCTTCACCAGTAAAGATGGGTACTCTCACCTCACACCAAGACCCTTGTTTTACCAAAGGTCTAAAACGCTTAGAACAAATGGCAGGAAATCCAGATGGCTCAAAGATGTGCAATTGTCAGCTGAAGGACCCGGAGATATGCAAGTATCCTCAGTGGCACCAACGAATCAATATGCAAAGAAAAAAGGCCAGATCTAAGAGCTTCCATATAAACCAGGTCTCTTTAATGAGTAAAAAATGTGCAGGGTACTCACATTCAAGTAGAAAATACAGGCATAAAACACCATATCAGGCAGCTCAAATGAAGATGTGGGACATCAAGGAGTGACATGGGATGGTTCCTGACCCCGGACGCGTATCGTAATACTACTTCCTCAGCAGGGCCCTGGGATGGTTCCTGACCCCGGACGCGTATCGTAATACTACTTCCTCAGCAGGGCCCTGCTGAGGAAGTAGTATTACGATACGCGTCCGGGGTCAGGAACCATCCCAGGGCCCTGCTGAGGAAGTAGTATTACGATACGCGTCCGGGGTCAGGAACCATCCCATGTCACTCCTTGATGTCCCACATCTTCATTTGAGCTGCCTGATATGGTGTTTTATGCCTGTATTTTCTACTTGAATGTGAGTACCCTGCACATTTTTTACTCGTTAAAGAGACCTGGTTTATATGGAAGCTCTTAGATCTGGCCTTTTTTCTTTGCATATTGATTCGTTGGTGCCACTGAGGATACTTGCATATCTCCGGGTCCTTCAGCTGACAATTGCACATCTTTGAGCCATCTGGATTTCCTGCCATTTGTTCTAAGCGTTTTAGACCTTTGGTAAAACAAGGGTCTTGGTGTGAGGTGAGAGTACCCATCTTTACTGGTGAAGGGATCACGTTTGAAATATTTGAAATATTGGTTTTCCAAGTCACATGGTGGAGATACTCTGACTGTTTTGATCACAGGATTTGTTTGCACTTTGCAAATGTGGACTTTCTTTTTATTTTATTCTATTTTATTTTATTTTTTCACTGTTATTAATTCAATTATGTCTTCACTGGTATGAGCATATTCGTTTTAATATTAATATTATGCTATTTAGGTTTGCGCTGCACTGCTCTGTTTGATATATTTACTTCAGGAATTTTGTGATTGTTCTTTTGGTGTTCAGCTTGCATCCATATGAAATTCACTCTTTGAGTATTTTTCATTTTTACACTTATTATTTTTATTTTTTTCTGATCTTTATATTTTTGCGCTGATTGCACCCCCCCTGTTTTACATATATATATATATCTATACACACACATTTGTATTAAAGGGCTCAGAGGTCCCCAGGGCCCTGGATGGCAACCCCCCTTTTTTTTAATAAATAAAATATATTTATATATATATATATATATATATATATATATATATATACACACACACGTTTTTATTAAAGGGCTCAGAGGTCCCCAGGGCCCCATGTGGCAAACCCCCTTTTTTGTATAAATGTTTATTTTGTTATTGTTTATATATATATATATCTTTTGTTTTATTAAAGGGCCCAGAGGTCCCAGGGCCCTGCATGGCAACCCCCCTTTTTTTTTAATAAATGTTTATTTTTAAATATTTTTTAGGGCCCAGAGGTTTCTTTTTTATATTTTTTTTAAAAGGACCCAGAGGTCCCACATGGCAACCCCCCTTTTTTTGTATTTCTTTTCATAAAAAATTATACATATTAAAGGGCCCAGAGGTCTCCAGGGCCCAAGATGGCAACCCCCACTTTTTAAAAAAAATATATATATTTTTTTATTTTTATTAAAGGGCCCAGAGGTCTCCAGGGCCCAAGATGGCAACCCCCACTTTTTAAAAAAAAAATATATATTTTTTTATTTTTATTAAAGGGCCCAGAGGTCCCCAGGGCCCCGGATGGCTACCTCCCTTTTTTTTATATATATTTTTCTTTATTTATTCTTTTTTCTGTGAAGATGGGGGGCCTTTACAGAAAAAATAAGAAATAAAGACAAATATATATAAAATAAATTCACGGCAGCCCCCCGCTTCTCAATTTCATCAGACCCCCCCCAGTTCTCTGCTCCTGAAGCTGTGTAAGGGGCCCCATAATTCCTGAATGCAATGCTTATAAACACACTGGGGGGGAAACTTACTAAAGTTGGTGCACTCAGAATCTGATGCAGTTGTGCATGATAGCCATCCAGGTTTTAATAAAAATTAACAACAAAAACCTGGGGAATGCCCAGGGAATAACCAAGCCTACTTACCGACCAGCTTGCCGAACAACCAATTAACCTGTCTAACAGTATGCGTTAAAAACAGGGGTTTTGTCCGCACGCATTTGCAAACGCATGCGTGAGCCACAGAGCCGAGCCAAGGCACCCCGTAATCTGTGGTCCTAACACTAAACAGTGAGTGTCCCCATAGTAGAGGCACATGCATTTTAATGGCTAGATAGGGGCAGGTGAACTGAAGGGGAGCCACCCCTCCTTAAGGGTACAGGAGCACACCAAACACCCAGCATATAGCACAATGGCTGCAAAGGTGGTGGTGTGTTGCTGGACCAATATAAACACCACAGGTGAAGCATAAACGTGTCCACCGCCCCCATCTATAGCTGGTCATAGCAGTGAGTAGCATTGGAAGGCTAAAGCAGATAACAACAAAAACCTGGGGAATGCCCAGGGAAAAACTAAGCCTACTTACCGACCAGCTTGCCAATCAACCAATTAACCTGTCTAAAGCCCCGTACACATGGTAGGACATCCAACAAAATTTCCCTTGGATTTTTGTCCTAATTCATTTGTCCGGTCACACCCATAGCATACACACAATCAGACTTTTCTGCAAACTTTTCTAAAACTTTTCCATCATCACGTGGTTTTTCTGCTCTTTACTGCCACCCTTTGGTTAACTTCTGCTATTGTTGGTTGATTTTAACATTGGTTCTGAGCATGCGCATTTGTAATTTGTCCAAAAGTGCGATGGTTTGCTGTACACACGATCGGACTTTGCACCATCAGACTTTCGTTGCCTGAAAGTTGGTCCGTTCGCAGACCCAACTTTTTGTCCGATGAAAGCCAAAGTTGGTCCGATGGAACGTACACACAGTCGGACAAATGCGAAAAGTGTCGGATTTTGATGTTGGTTGGGCAAAAGTGCGACCGTGTGTACGGGGCTTTACAGTATACGTTAAAAACAGGGGTTGCAAACGCATGCGTGAGCCACAGAGCCACGCCAAGGCACCCCGTAATCTGTGGTCCTAACACTAAACAATAAGCGTCCTCACAGTGGAGGCACATGCATTTTAATGGATAATTAAAATTAGGCTTTGACAATAAAACCTGGAAGCTCTCCAGTTGTTACAAATATCCCCTAATGTGCAATGTATCAAACTAGTGCTAGCATCTAAGTCAAAAAAGAGTCAAAGTAAACTAGAAAACTAAACAAAAAAAGTGTTAAATTGACAAATAAATCAAAGTGACTTTCCAAATGTGCTCTTGAACAAAAGTCATAAGACACCTCCAAGTGCAGCCCACCACAAACTGATTGGAGACACACTCACCGATATTAATTGCCAAACTTTCTAAAGTAAGGCAACTCAGCGTGATTCATTATATAAACACCATAGGTGTGTGCAGCCAGAGTGTGCACCCAAATGTATTAAAACATAGAGGGGTAGATTCATGTAGAGATCCGACGGTGTATCTACTGATACACCGTCGGATCTGTGAGATCCGACGCTCGGATCTATGCGGCTGATTCCTCGAATCAGGTTCCGCATAGATCTCCCTTAGAGCCGACTGGTGTAACTGAGTTACACTGTTGATTCTTAGGCTGCATTCTCCCGCCGTCCGCTAGGTGGCGCTTCCGTTCTTCTTTGCGCCGAATATGCAAATGAGCAGAAACGCCGATTCAGAATCGAATGCCCGGGCAACGTTTTTTTTTTATCCGTCGTTTGCGTTCGGCTTTTTCCGTCGGATTGTTACCCCTGCTATATGCGGGGTAAGTGCGGCGGATCCTATGTTAAGTATGGCCATCGTTCCCGCGTCGAATTTTTAATTTTTTACGTCGTTTACGTAAGTCGTCCGGGAATACGGCCATACATTAATAGCGTTAACGACGAACACAATGACGTCCTAGCGACGTCATTTAAAGCAATGCACGCTGGGAAATTTAGCCGGCGGCACATGCGCAGTACGATCGGCGCGGGGACGCGCGCGATTTAAATAGTAAACTCCCCCTAGCCGCGGAATTTGCATTCCGCCGGGGGATTTACGATCCGCCAGGGCTACTTACGAGGCAAGTGCTTTCTGAATACAGCACTTGCCTCAAAAACTGGCGCAGGCGGATCGTAAAACAGATAGATCACGCGGATCAAAAGATCCGCTGATCTACATGAATCTACCCCAGAGAGTGTCAGTAGAGCAGTGGACTTGTCAGTAGAGCAGAGGTTGGTGTCAGTAGGGATGTAGACAGTAGACAGTTTTTATTTTAATTTTCTTTTTTTAGGAGCCCCATTCGGGGGCATTGGTACAATATCAGCAGGGGGAATCTGCACCTCAATGGCACACCCCCTGCACACGCCTATGATAAACACAGATTTCAGCACTGCAGCCACTGAACCCTCTCCGTAACTTCCCCGGAGTACACCAGGCAAAGCTCCAATAAGAAATATAGGACCAACTAGTATATAATTGTAAAAGTATAGATGTTTATTAAACCACTTCAGCCCCAGAAGATTTGGCTGCCCAATGACCAGGCAATTTTTTGCGATATGGCACTGCGCCGCTTTTGCGTGTTTGTGCGACGTTGTACCCAAACATAATTTACGTCTTTTTTTCCCACAAATAGAGCTTTTTTTGTAGTATTTGATCACCTCTGCAGTTTTTATTTTTTGCGCTATAAACAAAAGAAGACAGCACTCTCTTTGTGTTGTGATCATGCAATAAATCATCCGTCTGGACGCTATTTTCGTCGTTCCATGGTGTGCTGGCAAATATCTTAACTGTAACTTGCACCCGTATCCAGCTGGTTGTTGCTACAGCACCCGAATCCAAGAGCTTATCCAGGAAAGTGTGTGATGGAAATATGAAGTATAAACAATTTTGAAAAAAAAACAATATTTTTAACTTTTTGCTTTAAAGCGGAAGTTCACCCAAAAATAAACTTTCTGACATTAGATCCAGCATATTGCTAACATCTGCAGTATGCTGGGGTTTTAATTTTTTTTTTGTACTTATCGTTTTATGAGCCGTTGTTATCCGGCTCCGAGCGGGGAATGGGCGTTCCTAAACCAAGAGGAGTTGATTGACGGGCTGCTAAGGCGAGTCACACCTTCTGAAAATACCCGAAGTGACACTCGGGTATTTTCGGAAGGCGTGACTCGCCTTAGCAGCCTGTCAATCGACTCCTCTTGGTTTAGGAACGCCCATTCCCCGCAGGATTCCCCGCTCGGAGCCGGATAACAACAGCTCATTAAAACGATAAGTACAAAAACAAATAAAAAAAAAACAGCATACTGCAGATGTCAGCAGTATGCTGGATTTAATGTCAGAGAGTTGATTTTTGCGTGAACCTCCGCTTTAATAATTTATTCCTCAGTTTAGGTCGATATGTATTCTTCTACTTATTTTTGGTAATAAAAAGTATAAGTGTATATTGATTGGTTTGCGCAAAAGTTATAGGGCCAGATTCTCATAAGAATTACGCGGTGTATCTACAGATACACCGGCGTAATTCGAATATCCCACCAGCGTATCATTGTTTTGTATTCACAAAACAAGATACGCCGGAATTACGCTAGGATCCGACTGGCGTAAGGCACTTACACCGTCGGATCCTAAATGCAATACTACGCTGGCCGCCAGGTGGCGTTCCCGTCGCTTTCTGCGTCGAATATGCAAATGAGCGTGATACGCCGATTCCCGAACGAAGTTGTGCGCCGTCGACGTAGTTCACGTAGTTTGCGTACGCGTAAGTTTACCCCTGCTATAAGGTGGTTTAACTTTACGCACGCCATGTTAAGTATGGACGTCGGGACAGCGTCGGGTTTTTAAGTCGTTTACATAACTCGTCGTGAATAGACCTTTACGTTAATTACGTTGCCGTCGTAATCGCTGTATTTGCGGTGTACGACGGAGCATGCGCAGTGGCCTACATAAAAGGCCGGCGCATGCGCAGTTCGTTTGGCACGGGGGCGCGCTTAATTTAAATACAGCACGCCCCCCTCCTTCCCTATTTGAACTACGGGGCCTTACGCTGTCCCCTTTACGCTACGCCGTGCTTTGAGAATACAGCCCTTGCCCGTAAAAACTGCGTAGGCGTAGCGTAAACGGGATAAGCTATGCTACGCGGGAATTACGCATTTTTTTAAGAATCTGGCCCATAGCGTCTAAAAAATAGGGGATAGATTTATGGCATTTTTATTATTCATTTTTTTTACTAGTAATCGGCAGCGATCAGCAATTTTTATCAGAACTGCGATATTGCGGCAAAAATATCGGACATGTTTGACAGATTTTTGGGACCATGGACATTTATACAGCGATGAGTGCTATAAAAATGCACTGATTACTGTATAAATCTCACTGGTAGAGAAGGAGTTAACACTAGGGGTGATCAAGGGGTTAACTGTGTTCCCTAGGTGTGTTCTAACTGTGGGGGAGATGGGAGTGACTAGGAGGAGATCGTTGTTCATACTTAGTATGAACACCGGATTAGTCTCCTCTCCCCTGAGAGAACCATGATCTGTGTGTTTACACACAAAGGGCCTGATTCGGAAAGAATTTACGTCAGCGTAAATACTAAGAATAGCCGGCGTATCTTTTTTTGCTATTCAGAAAAGAAGATACGCCGGCTTTATTCTAAGATACGAGCAGCGTAAGTCGCTTACACCGTCGTATCTTAGTTGCATATTTACGCTGGCCGCTAGGTGGCGCTTATGGCGGTTTATGCGTAAAATATGCAAATTAGCTATTTACGCCGATTCGCGAACGTATTTGCGGCGGCGCGTCGTAGTTTACGATGTTTGCATTAGCGTTATAGCGCCGTAAGGTTACCCCTGCTATAGGAGGCGTAGCCAATGTTAAGTATGGACGTCGGGACAGTGTCGAATTGTACGTCGGTTACGACATTTGTGTAAATCGTTCGGGAATGGGGCTCGATGTTAGTTATGTTCACGTCGTTTACATTGACAAAAAGCGACATGATTTCACGCATGCGCACTGGGAACGTCTACGGATGGCACATGCGCCGTCCAAAAAATGTTTTTCATCTACATGAATCACGCCCCCACTTCAGAAATTTTAATTGCGCGGCCTTCCGCCGTGCACTTTACGCTACACCGCCGCATATTATGGAGCAAGTGCTTTCTGAATAAGGCACTTGCTCATAATATTTGCGGCAGGGTAGCGTAAACACCATACGCTACGCCGCCGGAAAGATACATTTTTGCATCTAAAACCGGCCCACAGATCCCAGTTCTCGCTCTGTTACGAGCGATCGCCAGTGCCCGGCGGTCATCGCGTCTGTTGGGGACTCGCATTGGCTCCAGGTACACGCACGCCTGTAGTGGCCAAAAGGCAAACTGTGGCGGCTGGTCGGCAAGTGGTTAGAAAACATGAATCTAAAAATAAAAGCACCTATAAAGTATGAAGTGAGTTTGGTGTCCCGCTCACTCCAACAGCACTCGGAACACAAGCTTTCACACAGGCGGCTGCACTGTTCAATTTCCTACTATTTCAACAAACAGACTCAGCATGCTTGCTATTTTTTGCTCCCAGAACATTTATTTATAGAGACAATTATGCCATTGTTTAAACTAAAATAAAGTCAAATAATATGAAAAAGTGATGAGCAAATTATTCAGATTTTCTCTGTTGTTATCGGGGGAATCAGAAAAGCAGACTGTTAAAATGCAGTATCTCAGAAAAGTGAGTACACCCCCCTCACATTTTTGAAAATATTTTATTATATATCTTTTAAAGCTTAGTTCCGTCGGGAAAAAAAACCTGCAGCTGCTGACTTTTAATATTAGGACACTTACCTTTCCTGAGCACCCGTGATGTCAGCACCCGAAGCCAATCTGTCCCTCAAGTCCTGGGTGGAGGCGCCGCCATCTTTGGTAAGGGGCCGTCATCTTGCCATCTTGTGGCTTCACTTCCTGGTTCCCTACTGTGCATCCGCGAGTCACTCTGTGCGATCCCACTGGTCCCTGCTGTCTTCTGGGACTCGTGTGTCTCCCAGAAGACAGCGAGGGGACAGAGTAGGCGCTGGACATGGTGTGGGAGCAAATACCTGGATTACACAGCTATCAGCTCTCTGCTCTCTGCATAAGTTTAATTTTTGGGTGGAACTCTGCTTTAATGTGACAACCAGGGGCGTACCTAGAGGACTTGGCCCCCAGGGAGGATCCTATATCTGGCACCCCCCACCTTAAAATGTAAAAACACCCCACTGTGCCCCCGGCATACCTCTGCATCCTTAAATATATTTTTGTCAATTCTGTGTACCCCGTCTCCACAACTGTACCTCTGGACCCTTTTATATTACACAGCCCTTGTACCTCTGGACCCCTTTACATTACACAGCCCTTGTACCTCTGCACCCCTTTACATTACACAGCACCTTGCACCCCTTTACACTACATTGCACCTCTGGACCCCTTTACATTACACAGCACCCTGCACCTCTGGACCCCTTTACATTACACTACAATACAGACCCCCCTTCCTACAATACAGCCCCCCCCTCCCATTCAGACCCATAATGTATCTGGCTGGCTCAGAACACACACCACAGACAGAGAGCCCGAGGTAGTGTCTTTGCAGGAGGGGGGGTGGGTGGTTGCGAGCTGCACCCGAGCCAGTCGGCACATCCCCTTCTCTCATGGTTCTGATCAGTCTTGGGTAGCGGCTGTGTCAGCCGAGCAGAGAAGCCGCCTCCCCCTCCTCCTACATGCACAGCATAGTATAGACATAAAGGAGGAGGGGGAGGCGGCTTCTCTGCTCGGCTGACATAGCCGCTACCCGAGACTGATCAGAGCCGTGAGAGAAGGGGATCGTTGCGCCGGTCCCAGATGTACCGACTGGCTCGGGTGCAGCTCGCAACCACCCCCCCCCCCTGCAAAGCCACTACCTCGGGCACTCCATATCTAGTCTGTCACCGCGCGATGTTAAACCTGCGGCGGCGCTGTCTTTTTTTCATTTGCGGAGGGGGGGGGAGCCGGCCTGACACCCACCAGTGTGTGGCACCTGGTGCGTCACGCCCCCCGCCCCCCCCCCTTAGTACGCCACTGGTGACAACACTGAAGAAATTACACTTTGCTACAATGTAAATTAGTGAGTGTATAGGTTGTATAACAGTGTACATTTGCTGTCACCTCAAAATAACTCAACACACAGCCATTAATATCTAAACTGCTGGCAACAAAAGTGAGTACATCCCTAAGTCACAAATTTGGCCCAAAGTGTCAATATTTTGTGTGGCCACCATTATTTTACAGCACTGCCTTAACCCTCTTGGGCCTGGAGTTCACCAGAGCTTCACAGATTGCCACTGGAGTCCTCTTCCACTCCTCCATGTCAAGATCACGAAGCTGGTGGATGTTAGAGATCTTGCGCTCCTCCATCTTCCATTTGAGGATGCCCCAAAGATGCTCAATAGGGTTTAGTTCTGAAGACATGCTTGGTCAGTCGATCACCTTTACCATCAGCTTTAGCAAGGCAGTGGTCCTCTTGGAGGTGGGTTTGGAGTCGTTATCATGGTGGAATACTGCCCTGCAGCCCAGTCTCTGAAGGGAGGGGATCACTTGACACCATTTGAACCAACAGCATAGAAGGAGTCAGTGTTCAATGGTTTAAATTGAATGTAAAGTGAATTGCGCAGTGGCAGTAGTAAACATGTAACCAGGTTAATTAAGACCAGATCAAAGGACCAATACTGTGATGATAGATAAAAGGGTATAAGATTTAAAAGAGCCTATGATTTCACTGGAGGTCCACTGAGCAGTGAGGAGCTGACGGCAACCATGGATGGAATGGTTGAGCATAGGGGGTGCCAATAATTCTGCTGCCTCGAGAGATCCCAATCCGGACCAAGGAACCACTCACTGGCACTCTCTGGGATAGCTGGCGTGTTGGTGATGGAGGAGGAGGAGGAGCCGTGGTCCACGGGAACAACTCTCTGTGCTGGCTGGCGTGATGGTAAGGGAGGAGGAGAAACCACGGTCGATGACAAGCTGCTCTCCCCTAGCCAACACTAAAAAGGCATGTGACTGCCACAGGTGTGAGGGATGTGGTTCGCAGGGCCGCCCTGGCTCAGATCCAGAAGCCGTAAGGAAGTCGGGGGCCAGCATGGAATGCAGGATGTCTGTTGCCGTGATGGTACGTTTCATGCGCATGCGCTTTGTCAAAGGACTTGACAAAGTGCATGAAACGCGTCTCTGCAGCAATCTGTGTGTGAATGGACGTGCAGAGTGTGGCCTGGGAGCGAGCCTGCTCAGGTGCCCTCATGTAAGCTGCTTGCTTTGGGGGCACTAAACAGGAGGGAGGGGCCAGGAGTGCCGGTGAGAGACCTGAGAAGAGGAGGATTGGGGCTGCTCTGTGAAAGACCACTGCACAGAGCAGGTGAGTATGCCCCCTAACCTGTACATGTGTTTTTTGTATATTTTGCAAGCCTTAAATAAAAATGCATTCTTTAAAATTATACCCACTATGAATTCTGTTAGCAGGAAGCAAAATGGACAGGGTTTCAAAGCATTTTTTTGCCAGTTCACTGAATTAATTGTTTTGTCAGAGTCTGTTATGTCAGTGAATACATGGAGAGGGAAATGCTCCTTTAGGGAACTGGCACATGTAGCAATTATAGGAGCCGATGAGATTCACACATATCCGGGCTTGGAATGGCGCTTTTAGCAATTATACAGTAAACTGAAGTCTTCTTAGAGAAAACGGATTTGAAAAAAGATGATGGAATGAGGGGCAATCTGTACCCTTGCCCTTCAAATAAAAATTTTTTTGACCAACCTATGCTATTCCATTCAGTACTCAAATACATTTTATATAATTTTTTGAGACAGATAGGGCCAGATTCAGGTAGATGGGCGCTTCTTTACTTTGGAGTAACGTTTCTCATTTACGTTACTCCGCCGACACTTTCGGCGCAAGTACTGTTATTCACATAGCAGTTGCGCGTAAACTTGCGCCAGAGTAACGATAATGCGCTGGCGTAACCCGACGCAAGTGGAAGTGGGTGTGATCATATGTAAATGATGGGCGGAGCCCAGCGCAGAGGCTTACGTTCAGCGCATCATCCACAGAGCATGCGCAGTAAGTGAGGCTTCACTCGGCCCCCTTGTGCGCATGCTCACAACTTCCGTCGGCACCACTTCACGGGAAACTTCAGCGCAATGCGTTCCTGTGGGGCGTTTAAATGCGCCCGTAGATGCGCCATTCCGGCACTAAAGTATATGCTGTTCCCCCTCCCCGCAGTGAAGTTACTTTTGTTCTGAGATGGCTGCTCCCGTTCCCCGCAAACACACAGGAGAAAGCTGAACTCTAAAGGCCAGGAGCTGTCAGCCGTCATCTCGGCTATGGAGACCTATGATGTCTTCCTCCATGGCTGTAAAAGTTGACAGACAAGCATGGACAGAGGTGTTGTCCTGCAAGTGGGGGTGCTCAGCTAGCTCTTATCGTCGGTAACGCTGCTGTAGCTGCTCTCCTGCTGACCTGTGGCCATCTGGAGTAAAGATAAAGCAGCCTTTTGTAGAAATAACTTTGCGCCGGATGGACGAGATACGCGCGGCGCATGTAGCCGGCGTATGGTGCTAATCCGTTCGCGAATCGGGAAATATCCCTCATTTGCATATTTGCAGGGGAAATCAATAGGCGCGACTGATGCGCCAAGCGAAAATATGCGCTGACGAGACTCTGGCGTCGGAAAGTTAAGCCGATCGGAAATGGCCCGTTTTCTGTCGCATCTAGTTTGGTGGGTACGGCCACATAGAAACGACGGCGCATCTTCACAGTTACGCGGCGCATATCGAATTACTCCAGTGCAAGTCTTGCTGAATCTGGCCCATAGAGTCTTTTCTTTTGATGGTTTTATTACCATTGTTTTTTTTTTTTTTTAACTATATAAGGGAAAATATAAAAAAAAAACCTGTTCCTTTTACTTCCCGTTTTAAAAATGTTCATATAAAATTGCCAGTACAGTACAAACACCCCCAAAATGACCCCTTTTAAAAAGTAAATGCTCCAAGGTGATCTCATTTCTTTGGAACAATTTATTTTGAAATGAAGAAACATCCTGGTATTAAGGTGGCTAAAACACAACGTTTCTTAATGGTGCACTAGATGCAATAAATAGATTAAGATCACACACAATATGGGGGTGGAGATGCGGAATCATTGTTCAGGATAAGAGAGGTAAAGGCAATAAAATCTAGGTCATATACAGAGACGGGGGGGGGGGGGGGTGAAAGTGTTAAAAACAAATCCCACAGTCCATTTATTGGAACTCCCCACCTTAAATCTGCTGCTCCCTTGTCTCCAGATAAAAGATGTCCCTGACTGTGTCCCTAGATAAAGAGTATTGTCTCCTGTTGACTGGCAGCATGTTGTTGTTATTCCATAGCTCCACCTGGTCTCCACCTTCCCCTGGCTGGCAACATGTTGCTGATATGTCATAGCTCCACCTGGTCTCCACCTTTCCCTGGCTGGCAACGTGTTGCTGAAATGCCAAAGCTCCACCTGGTCTCCACCTTTCCCTGGCTGGCAACGTGTTGCTGAAATGCCAAAGCTCCACCTGGTCTCCACCTTTCCCTGGCTGGCAACGTGTTGCTGAAATGCCAAAGCTCCCCCTGGTCTCCACCTTTCACTGGCTGGCAACGTGTTGCTGATATGCCAAAGCTCCCCCTGGTCTCCACCTTTCCCTGGCTGGCAACATGTTGCTGATATGCCAAAGCTCCCCCTGGTCTCCACCTTTCCCTGGCTGGCAACGTGTTGCTGAAATGCCAAAGCTCCCCCTGGTCTCCACCTTTCACTGGCTGGCAACGTGTTGCTGATATGCCAAAGCTCCCCCTGGTCTCCACCTTTCCCTGGCTGGCAACATGTTGCTGATATGCCAAAGCTCCCCCTGGTCTCCACCTTTCCCTGGCTGGCAACGTGTTGCTGATATGCCAATGCTCCCCCTGGTCTCAACTTTCTCCTGGCTGGCAATGTGTTGCCTATATGCCAAGGCTTCACCTGGCTTCCACCTCCTTACAGCTAGCAGTGTGCCTCCTATCAGTTTGATGATGCGCTGCAATGCTGCCTGGTCTCTCCCTCCCTACCCCCAGCTAGGGTGACCATGTGTCCCGGATTGCCCGGGACAGTCCCGCATTTTGCAGGTCTGTCCCGGGCACCTTCATTCCAGAACAATACAGTGTCCCGGAATGAAACTGACACAGCCTCCTCTCCGGGCCAATCTCATGCCCACAAAAAAGGCCGCCACATCACCGCTCTACTCACTGACAGTACTTGTCCTGGTCGGGAATGCCTGGAGGAGCACAGTCCCCGCCCTCTGCTTGGGATTGGAGAAATCATAAATCCCGCCTCTTGTGTCCAATCACTGTGCTGATTTTTGGGAAGGAAGGGTGTCCCTGGATTGTAGTTTTGGAAATGTGGTCACCCTACCCCCAGCAGTCAAATACACGGTCTAGGCACACATTTAACCCTTTTATCGCCCTAGATGTTTAACCCCTTCCCAGCTAGTGTCATTAGTACAGTGACAGTACAGTGACAGTGCATATTTTTAGCACTGATTACTATATTATAACTTTGTGTCACTGGTTCCCACAAAGTGTCAAAATAGTCAGTTAGATGTCTGATTGTCCGCCGTAATATCGCATCCCCGCTATAAGTCATTAAATCGCATTACTAGCATGAAATGGTTTTTATTCCATAAACATATGTAGCACTACCCCCGAAGCTGTTTTTTTTTTATTGGATATGGTTTAGAGCAGAATTTTTTTCTTCTAAATTTACAGTTTTTTTTTTGTTTATAGCAAAAAAAAAAAAAAATGCAGTGGTGATCAAATGCCACCAAAAGAAAGCTCTATTTGTGGGGAAAAAGACATAGGGCCAGATTCAGAAAGCTATTTACGCAGCGTATCAAGACATACGCTGCGTAAATACTTTTTTTGCTATTCAGAAAAGAAGATACGCCGGAATTCTACTAATATACGAGCAGCGTAATTCTGTTACACTGTCGTATATTAGTTGCAGTTTTTACGCTGGCCGCTAGGTGGCGCTTCCGTCGTTTTACGCGTCGAATATGTAAATGAGGGACTAACTGCGATTCCCGAACGTACTTGCGGCCGGCCGTCGTAGTTTACGTTGTTTGCGTTAGCTTTATAGCGGCGTAAGGTTACCCTTGCTATAGGAGGCGTAGCCAATGTTAAGTATGGACGTTGGGTCGAATTGTACGTCGGTTACGCCGTTTGCGTAAATCATTCGGCAATGGGGCTCGACGTTACGTCGTTTACATTGAGGAAAAGTGGCGTGATTTCACGCATGCGCACTGGGAACGTCCACAGACGGCGCATGCGCCGTCCGAAAAAAGGTGAATTACGTGGGGTCATGATTCATTTACATGAATCACGGCCCTACTTCATTCATTTGAATTGCGCGGCCTTAGGCCGCAACACATACGTTACGCCAACGTAAATAATGGCGCAAGTTCTTTCTGAATATTTACAGCGGCGTAACGTATCGGGGATACGTTACGCCAGCAGAAAGATCCATGGATCTTACTGAATCTGGCCCATACATTTTATTTGGTACACAAATAGCCTGGTCATGAGAGGGGGGGGGGCAAATCTTCTTGAGGTCCAGTGTTTAAAGCGGGGCATGATTTTAGGATCTGGTTAAACGTGGGTGTGGTCAATAGAGTGTCCTTACTGGTTTGGTAATCTTATCCTTTCTTCAATTCTTATTTCTTAACTTCCTCCATTGTGGGAGGAACATGGATGACACAAAGGCATTGTTTACTCTCTAGGCACAGAGATACTCATATTGGCTCTGTGCAATTTGCCTACCCATGTATGTTTTCTGCAGTGCCATTTAAAAATGGTGTTCTAAAGAACCTTGGCCCAGATTCACAGAGCAATTACGCCTGTCTAACTGGTGTTAGACAGGAGTCATTTCAAATTTCGCGTGCCGTATCACTGAGTTTTTACGGCGATCCACGAAGGTACGAGTGTCCCTCGCAATCGCCTACGTCATTTTTTGGCTACGTAATGTTAGAGGAGCTTTTTGCTGGTCTAACAGTGCGTAACCCATGTAAAGTATGGCCGTCGTTCCCGCGTCAATTTGAAAATATTTTTTTTTTTAACGTAACTCGTTCGGGAATAGGAATGTACGTAAACGACGCTACTACGACGTGACGACGTGTTTTTGCGCAATGCACGGCGGGAAATTTGCGAACGGAGCATGCGCAGTTCGATCGCCGCGGGAACGCGCCTATTTTAAATGCTTCATGCCCCCTACTACGCCGCCGTCGTTTACTGGACAAAATCTACCTGGATTCCACGTAGAGCCAGGTAAAAAACGGCGGCGTAGTGTATTTCTGATACTCTACGAGAATCTAATTCTCTGTGAATCTGCCCCCTTGTTCCTAGTTTTGGATAGAGTGGGGAAGAATTGTAAATGCTGTCAGGATTTTACAACAATTTGGGTCTCTGTTAGAGAGATATCTCCTCTCTTCATGCCCCCCTAAATGTTTTACCAGAGATAAGGAGAGAGTAACTCTTCCCCAGCAACACAGATAGAAAAATATATATACTGTATATACTCGAGTATAAGCCGGCCCAAATATAAGCCAAGGCACCTAATTTTACCACAAAAAAACTGGGAAAACATAATGACTCGAGTATAAGCCTAGAGTGTCCATCTGCATGCCTCACTGTGCCTCACTTTGCCTCACTGTGTCCATGTGCAGAGGAAAAATGGGGCTACATGTGTGCCAAGTTCGGGGTCCAGGGGACCTACGACCGTCCGGTACCAGGTCCTCAAAGTCACCGGAGAAATGACCGTTTAACATGGGAGTCTATGGAAGGGGTGCCCGACTTTGAAAAATCGGTGCTCCCCGGCCGTAGGTCCCCCAGACAACAAACTTTGCACACTTGTAGAGGCAGAGTGGGGCTACAAGTGTGCCAAGTTTGGGGAGCAGGAAATCTACGGCCGGCCAGTACCTGGTCCCCAAATCTGGCAGATCAGGCGCAAAAAGCTGAAAAACTCGGCTTATACTCGAGTATATACGGTATGTTTTCTTTAGGAGAGCGGGGGAAGTCTAGAACCCCTGTCAGATGTTAATTTTCGTCTTTGTCCCAGTTGCAAATTTTTCTTCACTTCCTGTCTGGTCAACCTGTTATCATCAGGACAGGAAGTGAGTTTATAAGTCTATGAGAGTGTTCTAATCCTTCACCACTAAACAATCAAAATAATAGAACAAAGATAAAGTCATCCTAAATGTTTATAGTCATTTTCCTCTTATACCTGTACTACACAACATTAGCCCCAGGGTACTATATGAGAATCAATTGGCATTTAGCATTATCAGAATCACATTACTATCACCTCTATATACATATAGGGCCAGATTCAGGTAGGAGAGCGGATCTTTATTATGAAGTAACCTTTGTCATTTACGTTACTCCGCCGAAACTTTAGGAGCAAGTACTGTTATTCACATAGCACTTGCTCCTAAAGTTGCGGCGGCGTTGCGAAAATGAGCCAGCGGAATTCAAATTGGGCGGGTAGGGGGCGTGTATTATTTAAACTAGGCGCGATCCCGCGGCGAACGTACTGCGCATGCGTCGACTGTCAGTGCGCATGCTCCAAATTCTGTCAGTGAACGTCAACGACGTCAATCCCCATTCACAGACGTTTTACGCAAACGACGCTAAACTTTTTTCATTCGACGCGATGACGACGGCCATACTTAACATAGGATACTCCACCTAGGGGGCATGTTTTTCTTTACGCCGCGTATCGCTTACAGAAACGTCGGAAAGTCACTGCGTCGGGCCCGCGTACGATTGTAAATTTCCTTCTTTTGCTGATTTACATATTCTTGGCGTAAATCAGCGGGAACGCCCCGAGCGCCCATTTTAAAATTGCAGTTCCGATACGACAGCGAAATACAATTACGCCGCTCGTATCTGAAGTCAATCCCGGCGTATCTTGTTTTCTGACTACAGAAAACAGATAAGCCGGCTCAAAGTGTGAGTTATGCTGGCGAATCACTGATACTCCAGCGTAACTCTACCTGAATCTGGCCCATAGTGGGGATCAAAAGTTTGGGCACCCCAGGTAAAAATTTGTATTAATGTGCATAACAAAGCCTAGGAAAGATGGAAAAATCTCCAAAAGGCATCAAATAACAGGTTAGACATTCTAATAATATGTCAAAAAAAGTTAGATTTTATTTCCGTCATTTACACTTTCAAAATTACAAAAAACAAAAAAATGGCATCTGCAAAAGTTTGGGCACCCTGCAGACTTAATATCTTGTACTGCCCCCTTTGGCAAGTATCACAGCTTGTAAACGCTTTTTGTAGCCAGCCAAGAGTCTTTCAATTCTTGTTTGAGGCATCTTTGCCCATTCTTCCTTACAAAAGTCTTTCAGTTCTTTGAGATTTCTGGGCTGTCTGTCACGCACTGCACTTTTAAGGTCTATCCATAGATTTTCAATTATGTTGAGGTCAGGAGATTGTGAAGGCCATGGCAAAACCTTCAGTTTACGCCTCTTGATGTAATCCCCTGTGGATTTTGAGGTGTGTTCGGGATCATTATCCATTTGTAGAAGCCATCCACTCTTTAACTTCAGCTCTTCCACAGATGGCATCAAGTTACAATCAAAATGTTCCCTGTGCCACTGGCTGCAATACAACCCCAAAGCATGATTGACCCACCCCCATGCTTAACATTTGGACAGAAGTTCTATTCATTAAATCCTGTGCCCTTTCTTCTCCAAACGTACCTTTGCTCATTCTGGCCAAAAAGTTATATTTTAACCTCAACGGTCCACAGAACTTGTTTTCAAAATGCATCAGACTTGTCTATATGTTCATTTGCAAAGTTCAAACGCTGATTTTTGTGGTGAGGACGTAGAAGAGGATTCTTCTGATGACTCTTCCATGAAGACCATATTTGTACAAGTATCTCTTTATAGTGGAATAGTGTACCACAACTCCAGTGTCTGCCAGATCTTTCTGGAGGGATCATTCGGTGAAACGTGGGTTTTGAATTGCTTTTCTCACAATCCTGCGAGCTGTTCTGTCTGATATTTTTCTTGGTCTTCCAGATCTTGCTCTAACTTCCACTCTTCCTGATGACTGACATTTCTTAATTACATTCCGAACAGAGGATATTGACATCTGAAAACGCTTTGCTATCTTCTTATAGCCTTCTCCAGCTTTGTGAGCGTCAACTATTTTCAGTTTCAGTTTTCTAGACAACTGCTTAGAAGAACCCATGGTGCTGATTGGTGGGGCAAGGTCAGATGAGTCTGGGCATTTAAAACCTTTGAGATTACAATTGTGGTGGCTCATTTTTCATATGTATTGTTGGGGAGAGTCCTGCTGTGGGCGATAGCTGTCAGGCTGACTCCCCCCCCCCCCTCAATTATATCTTTGTATGTGTGTCAACTGTGACGCCTCTTCTTAATCGACTTATTTTTTATGTTTTGTATTATTCAAAATACCAATACATTTATTTTCAACTCTAAAACCTTTGAGATTGACATCACCTGGTCTTCCCAGATGATGATTGAGAACAATCCATGACACTGGCAGGTCTCAGCTTTGCAAAGGGGGCAGTGCATGCTATAAATTCTGCAGGGTGCCCAAACTTTTACAGACACTATTTTTTTTGTTTTCTGTAATTTTGAAAGTGTAAATGATGGAAATAAAATCTAACTTTTTTTGACATGTTATAAGAATGTCTAATCTGTAATTTGATGCCTTTTGGAGATTTTTCCATCTTTCCTTGGCTTCGTTATCCACATTAATACAAATTTTTACCTGGGGTGCCCAAACTTTCGATCCCCACTGTACATAGGACAAGCAGAGTCACTTGAGTTGGCAGAAATAATTGGCAAATACATAATAATACTTATACATTAATTTGCTTACTGTAAGGTCATTGGCATAATTACATTCCATTATGTCAAGCTTTCCTTTATTCATTTCGCCACCACTAATACCAGGTTCCCTTTTCTCATCTTCTGTCAAAGCAATTTTACTGCGAAACAAAGGAACACATTGTTCTTCAGTATCGCTTTAGAAGCATCAGTGCCAAAATGCTCAGGGCTGATGTGAGGAAGTGGGGCAGCTGGTGACTACAACATATAAACAGCATTGCGGACAGTGTCAAATATGAGCCACAGCCTGCATAATACATACTTAGGTTGAAAAAAAAATCACTTGTCCATCTCATTCAACCATTCAAAACAAATTAACTGCATCCTCAAACCCCTAAGGCCCGGATTCACAGATATCGGCGCATATTTATGCCGTCGTAGCGTATCTCTTTTACGCTACGCCGGCACAGCGTGGAGAGGCAAGCATGGAATTCACAAACAAATGCTCCCAACTCTGCGCCGGCGTAGCGTATATTTCGTAGGAGTAAGCTGGCGTAAGTGGAAGTAGGTGGAAGTGGGCGTGATCCATGTTAATGAAGCGTGACCCCATGCAAATGATGGGCCGGGTGCCAGACAAGTACTTAAAATGAACTGCGCATCCGCCGAGACGTGGACGTATCCCCATGCGCATGCTCACAACCACGTAGGAACAACTGCCTATGATACGCTGCATCACTGTGTACGCCATCAACTTAACCTACGCCCAGTCAGACCCACGTCGGCCCATATTCACAGACGTCCAACGTACAATACAGTACGTAGGCATGTGTTCCCTGGTCCATATCTTTGCATGGGTTGCACCTCATCTATGGGGAATAACTTTTACGCTGAACGTAAAACTTACGCAAACCGAGTAAATCATGCGCCGGGCGCAAGTACGTTCGTGAATCGGCTTATCTCCCTCATTTGCATATTTAAATAGAAAATCAATGGGAGCGCCACATGCGTCCAGCGTAAATATGCGCCCACTCTACACAGGCGTAGGCAAGTTACGTCGGTGGGATGAAGTCTGTTTTTAGGCGTATCTTAGTTTGTGGGTCCAGCGCACAGATACGACGGAGCATATTTGTACTTATGCGGCGTATCTGGAGATACGTCGGTGTAAGTGCTTTGTGAATCCGGGCCTAAATCTCTACATGATTCTAGAAAAGACAAATCAACAGTTATATAGTCCAAGTTGCTTCAAATGGGGTTGCCAACTGCCAACAACTTTACTGACAGTTTGTAAAATGTAGTGATTTTTTTACAACTGCCAGTAAATATCAGGGGCTGATAATTTAATGTTGTGTTGACTTTTTAGGTGTAAAGCAAGCAAATTACTTTGTTTTAGGTATTGTCAGTGTTTCCATATCGTGGTTATACTGTTCAAATAATCACTGTGTTAGTTTTCAATAGGAGTTCTGTAATTTCTCAGTTTGCCAGTAAAAAATGTGCTCCACCAGTAAATTTCCAATGTTTTGTCAGTAAAAAAATACTGCGGGAGGTTGGCAGCCCTGGCTTTAATGTGGACCTATCATTATAGTATACAATGCTCCCAGCCTAGGCAGGAGGTATATGCAAAGGGATTTAACCCCTTCCATACAGGGCATTTTTACCCCCCTTCCTGCCCAGACCAATTTTTAGTTTTCAGCGCTGTTGCACTTTGAATGACAATTGCGCAGTCATGCAACACTGTACCCAAATTAAATCGTTATGGTTTTTTTTCCCACACAAATAGAGCTTTCATTTGGTGGTATTTGATCATCTCTGCGGTTTTTATTTGTTGCGCTATAAACAAAAGAAGAGCGACAATTAAAAAAAAATATATCACAATTTAAAAAAACAAAAAACATTTTTCTTCCTGAGTTTAGACCGATACATATTCTTCTATGTATTTTTGGTATAAAAAAAAAAAACGCAATAATCGTATATTGATTTTTTTTTTATTTTTTTTACTAGTAATGGCGGCGATCTGCGTTTTTTTTTTTTGTGACTGTGACATTGCGGCGGACATATCGGACACTTTTGGCACATTTTTGGGACCATTCACATTTATACAGCGATTAGTGCTATAAAACTGCACTGATTACTGTGTAAATGTGACTGGCAGGGGAGGGGTTAACACTAGGGGGCGCTGAAGGGGTTAAAATGTTCCCTAAAGTGTGTTCTAACTGTAGGAGGAGGGGGACTCACAGGGGGAGGAGACCAATGTGTGTTCCTCTGTACTGGGAACACACATCGGTCTCCTCACCGCTGACAGGAGGTGGATCTGTGTGTTTACACACACAGATCCACACTCCTGCCGTGATCGGCGGTAATCGCGGGTGCCCGGTGGCATTTGCGGCCGTGAGGCACGCGCGCGGGCCTAGAGCTCCGGAAACAAAGGACGTCATATGACGTCCTCTCTGATCGGCGAGAAGTTGCTGCCGCCGTCAATTGCCTATGGCCCGGTAAGGTAGGGGTTAATCAAAACTGATTCTGCCTCAAAATGAATGATTTTGTTGTTGGTGGAAGCTTTTAGCTTTCTGGAAAGAAATTAAACTATTCTTTTTTTTAATCTTTATTTAGAGGGTGTGTCTTTTTTGGGGTGGGGGAGAGCAATGCAGGATAGGGTAGTCTAGTTTATTACCTTAAGGCCTGGTTCACACTGATGCTACTTTGAAATCGTTCTACTTTACTTGAAGTAGCGCGATTTCAAAGTAGCAAGGTCAGCGCTATTTCAGGTGCTACTTGATAGACATTTGTGTGGCTTCATACACAGATGTCTATAGAAATCGCACCTGAAATCAAAAGTAGTGCAGGAACTACTTTTGCAAATCGGTGCGGCGCCGCAAAATCGGTGTCGCATCGATTAGAACAGTGCCATTGCCGCCAATAGGCTGTGACTTGTCATGCGATTTTATCTCTTAAATCGCATGACAAGTGTGAACCTAGGCTTAATGTTCTCTGCTTGTTGTGTGTTTAATCATTTTTATCTGTTTAGACTTCATGCATGTGGGCATAATAAAATGCTCTTATGTACACTGGATCATTCTGCCTGGCCAAAAAATCCAGAAAAAAAAAAAATGCTTGTTTTGGTGCAGAATTATGCAAATTTGCTATTTAGAAGTGTATGCACATAAATCTATTCTGTTGGCTAGAATATTAATTTATTCTAGCCACTGGGATTAATTTGCACTCATACGTAAATGTTTACATGTGTTTACCTACGTACCTTCTAGAATGTAAGCTCTAACGAGCAGGGCCCTCTGATCCCTCCTGTATTGAATTGTATTGTGACTGTACTGTCTACCCTGATGTAAAGCGCTGGGCAAACTGTTGTCGCTATATAAATCCTGTATAATAATAATACATGTGTAAAATATTCCAGTAAGATCCTCTTTACTGCTTTTGCATTTCTGCGTAGCACCCTCTGCCTAGAGTAGGGGCTAGATAGAGTTTTGTAGAACAGGGTAAATTTAGGGAGGCCTAGCTAAAGACTGAGGGCCAGATTCTCGTAGATTCTGGCGTAGCCTAGCGTAAGCTTTTTACACTACGCCTCCGCAACTTACAGGAGCAAGTGCCGTATTCTCCAAGCACTTGCTCCGTAATTTGCGGCGACGTAGTGTAAATGGCCCGATGTAAGGCCGCGTAATTCAAAGGGGGCGGCTTGTATTTAAATTAAGAGCGCCTCCGTGCGGAACAAACTGCGCATGCGCCGACCTTAAACGTAGTCCAATGCGCATGCTCCATAGTACGTCGCAAATACATTGATTACGACGGCAACGTAATTAACGTACATGCCTATTCGTGAAAGAGTTACATAAACAACGGAAAAACACGACGCTGTCCTGAGTCCATACTTAACATGGCATACAGCGGACCGACGTAAGGTTACCCCTCATATAGCAGGGGTAACCTTACGCTTACGGAAACAACGTAAACTACGGCGAAGCGGCGCAAAAACTTTTGGGAATCGGCGTATCATGCTCATTTGCATATACGCCGCCTAGCGGCCAGCGTAGTATTGCATTTCAGATTCTACGGTGTAAGTGACTTATGCCAGTCGGATCTATGCCGTATCTATGCGTAAATGATTCTAGGAATCAGACGCATAGATACCCGGGGACAGAAACAGATACGATGGTGTATCTGGAGATACACTGTTGTATCTCTTATGAGAATCTGGCCCTAGGCCTGTTTGTTTTTGATCTGTGTGGGCTGGAAGTGGCTCAGAGTAGGCTGGTGATTCACAGATAGCATCATCTTTCGGTTACCTCCCTTCTGCTTCTAGAGGATTCTAAAAGGAAAGGGTGGGAGAGATGTGGAGCTCTCTGGGGTGTTTTGAGGATTTCTGGCCAATCCCCAATCTGGATTGGCAGGGGATAGGCCTCCTTAAATACCTAGAGTCAGCCCAGCTGGGGAGGAGTTGTTCAGATGGAAGAACTGCAGATGAAGTATCAGGCCACGTACACACGGAGTGATTTGTCCGCTGAAACGGTCTGACGGACTGTTTCCAGCGAAAATGTCTCCTCCGGATTTTGGTACGATGGCGTGTACACACCATCGGATCAAAATCCCCGCCGGCAGACAGCGCGGTGACGTGGCGGTGACGTTGACGCCGCCACGTCACCGTACCAGGAAGTGAAAAACGTCCATGCATGCGTCGCATCCTTCCGACGCTTGTGCGGGCAGATATGTCCGCTGGTTAGTGTACTAACCAGCGGACATATCCGACGGACATGTCTCCGGCGGACAAATTTTAAAGCAAGCCATGTTTCACCCATGTCATTCACATTCATGGCTGGCTATAGGGCAAGTGAAAAGTGGGATTTATTCATCATGATGCCCTATCAGGCCACAATCAACTCCTTCACTGCCTACCTAAACAACACTGTCCACGCCTCTCCAATTTCCTCTTGGAACTATTAGCCCTGTAAGTGAAAGGGGTGCCACTATCTGGCTCCATTTGAATATTATGGACCATAAACTCTATTAAATATTCTGTTGAAGTACAGTCTTCCTACTTGGGAGGTCATGTTGCCTCTCTTCTTATGACAACAGAGTAGTAAATTGTCCAATACTATTGACCAGTTAATCAGATCATTTAATGAACTGCTCCAATCCACATACCTCTGATTGATGCTATTCTCTACCCTTTATCAGCCCATCAATGGATTTATAATAATCTGCTGAGGTACCTCATTTAACTAATAATTAATCAGTCATTATTAGCTACACCGTTGCTGTTCATGGTTTCAGCAGGTTACAAATAACAGAGGTTGGATATCAGATGATGGTGGTGTTATAACATGAATGCCTGTTTCTAAAAAACAATAAT
This sequence comes from Rana kukunoris, assembly GCA_029574335.1. Classification (NCBI taxonomy): domain Eukaryota; kingdom Metazoa; phylum Chordata; class Amphibia; order Anura; family Ranidae; genus Rana; species Rana kukunoris. The sequence continues at coordinate 143,227,057 of CM056055.1, forward strand.
GGAAAGTTCTGCAAAAACATTAAATTACACAAATTTAATTTTTATCTTACATCTCAATTCCAAGAAAGGGGTAGCATGGGATTACATAGACTGAATTGTTTCAGTTTAGCATTTTCTTAGCACACACAGAACTTCTCTGCAAAACCACTGATTATTGTTGAACACTATAAACCACGTCAGTCCAGTTGAAAGCTTAATTACATTAAAAAGCTTCAGGCTAGAGTGACCCAACAATTCATGGTTGATTTGGCGTTTAATCTATACCGCCTTCTAAAACAGAAGTGGTTGTACAAAATTCAATCCAATAACACACAAGCATTTGTGTGATGCTCTACATTAGTAATAGAATGCTCTGACACATATTTATGGCCCATCATCAGCTGCAAGTTTTTTCAAATGATCAAAATGTATTTTACATTTTAAATATTAGTTGCACTCATCTACATAATAGCTATTGGGATACAAATGGTGTATTGAGCCTTTGCCCATTGCTGAGCTCCTTCTGGAAATACAACTGCCTGGGAGTTAGCTGACTCGCCCTCTACACTACTTTCTGAGTTAAGCCTAGTACACATGGGCCGATAGTCGGGCAACATCGACCAGTTCAATAAAAAGCGTCCGACATCCGGCCCATGTGTATGGTAGCCGGTCCAACAGAAGCCAGCCTTTTTGGTGCTGTACATATTGTTTTATCTATATTTTCCCCGCAGCTTCCAGGAAGGGAAGCCGGCGGGAATGGGCGTTCCTATTCACATGCTAAGTGATTGATGTGCTTCCCACCGAAGCATACAGCGCGTCACGAGTTACCGAAAGAAGCCGAACGTCGGTGCGCAAGGCGCCATATAGCGCCATATAGAGTCGACTCGCAGTCTGGCTTCTTTCGGCAACTCATGATGCACCATGGGAAGCATGTCAATCAATTAGTATGTGAATAGGAACGCCCAGTCCCGCGGGATTCCCTACCCGGAAGTCACAGGGAAAATATAGATAATACGGTATGTACGGCACCAAAAAAAAAGGGTCAGCATAATGTCATTCTCACAACTCAACTCAATGTAATGTTAGAATTTTTTTTAGGGTGAACCCCCGCTTTAATCTTCCATTCTGGGGCAATAGTCCTGAATTGTCCCCTGTTACACGGGAGATGACTTTGTCTAGTTTGTCACAGAGGAGTGCTTTCCCATCAAATGGGATCTTGCACCATGTTTGTTTCGATACTGCGTCAGCAGCCCATGGCTTTAGCCACAAAGCTCGCTTGGCCATTACTGTATGAAGCATTGACTTTTCCGATTATCTTATAGTATCAATGGCTGCCTCCCCGATAAAATCTGCTGAAAGCTTCAGCTCTTCTAGTGTTTTTATTATATCCCCCTTGGGGACTTCTTGCTGGATATTATTATTATATTATATTATTCCTCCATACTCTAACAGTGTTTGACACAGAAGTTAAAGCAATTGCCGGTCTGCATGCCGCTCCAACAGTCTGATAGGCTTTCTTTAAATCGTAATTGACGCTTCTGTCAAACGAGTCTTTAAATGATGTAGAGCCGTCTATTGGCAAGGTCATATTTTTTTACCAAGCGGACTACAGCTGCATTGAATCCTTTTCCGCTAATGGATATAACTTATTTCGACGGTTAAGAGGACATAAAGAGGAAAATAGGAAAGACGTTTCCTTAAAAAATGAAAATAACTTTTTGCCTTTATAGGAGGCGCCTCTGCTTCCTCCCAGCCTATTGCCTGTTTGACTGCCAGGACTAATGAGAAGTTTAAACCTGACTCTGTCTCATCAGAGGACTCTTTGGAAATATCTTTGTCAGTCGTAGGAACAACTGGTGGTGTAGAAGTTCCTGGGAGGGACAGCTCTTCCCCAAGCACCTGCATTTGAATGGTTGCTTGTTGTAAAGGCATGGAAGTTACTAATTCCGAAATTTAGTCCTTGATGACTTTTTTAATGAAGTCTGTTACTTGTCTGCCTTTCAGCAGCATAGTTTCGAAAACAGTTTTTGCAGACCAGTTTATCCAGTAGCGGAGTGACTCCACAAGCCCAACATTTCCTGGGCCATCTGCATCTAGGGGAGGGGAGGGGGAATTGATGCCTTCTGCTGCCACTTGATTGATACCTGGATCTAGAGGAATGACTGTGGTGACTTGCCCCAGAAGCTTCCTCATGATGCCTGGAGGTCTTGTTGGAGCTCTTCTGGCTTACAGGGCTGGAAACAGAAATGTACCACTATGATGCACCCTTTTTTTTAACGACCAGTCCTTACCTTTGAAGAAGGTGAGGGTTTTGATTTGTTGGTGATTAACTCTTAATCTGTTTACAGCCAGAGCAGCTGGAAAGACAAAAAAAAAAAGAGTTTAAATTTGAACAAGAAAGAAAAAATATAGCTGTAAAGTTTAATTTACTACAAAGAAAAAAGACTGCGGCTTCCAGGTGCTCCCAGTGCAGACAATCTTTCCTCAACAGGCAGCACAATCACACTGGAGCACACTGGATTAAGTAGAAAAAAAAAATGATGTCCCTTTAATTAGGAGCAGCTGAAAAAATGTATAAGAAATGAGAAAGAGGAAAAAAGGGCAAACCATACAGGCTTTCCCCTAACCAAGATGGCCACCACAGCTTCTGCTGCAGTGCACATGTGCCCACTACAACGCTGATCCCTGGCCAGCCCCTCGGCCTCCCCTCTATGCTGAGTCTCCAATGAGACACCGACACTGTCGCATGCACCGTGAGGAGCACGAGGGGCTCTGAAGGGGAAGAAAAAAAAATAAAGATATAGGAAGAACAGAGAGAAGAAAAGACCTAGGGAGAGAGAAAGAGAGAAATAAAAGGGAAACAACTGTAGTGCCACCTTACTTTCTGTAGGGGCGTTACACTAAAGTTAGTGAGGAATGGGAGAGTTACGTAGCTCCTATTCACAATTTGTCAAATTTCAGGCTGCTGTCATTTCAGAACTGTCCTGTAGGTCAGTCTGCACTCCAGGGGTGGGAACACCCCTGGGTGGCAGCTGGCGCTAGAGGGATTCTGGCAGACTCGTTTTCCTTAGCAGCCAATCAGAGTGGTTGGTTCCCTCGCTAGGGCATGCTGGGGGAGGCTATATCTGGGGCAGCCGCCTTGGCCCCGGGGCCGTTTTTTTCTTTTCTGTGGGGTCCAAGTTCCAGGTGCGGCATTCCACCTTCAGGGTGCGTGCATCCATCCATGGACCCCGCAGCCGTGGCCTACCTGGCCGAAGTTGAGCACCATGCGGAGCTTTACCCTGACATAGAGAGGGGTCCCAGTAGCTGCTGGGTCCCAAACCTTTCCTAAAAGGATCCCAAGCTGGAAGCTGTACGGTGGGGGATCGTCTTGAGGAGAACCCGGAGACAGGTGGTCCAATAGGGCTTTAACAAACCATTGGGGATCTGGTGACTGGGAGATTGACAGGTATACATCAACAGTCAACCGGTGACCCTAACTAAATTCACTGGGAGGACTCGCTCATTCCAGATCACGCTCATTCAAGTACTAGGCCTGTGGCAGAGGCCTGAGCCAGGCCTGTGGCAGAGGTCTGGTCCTCCCAGTGTTTGCAAGTGAAGCCTCGGCTGCCAGGCCTGTGGCAGAGGTCTGTCCGGGGGCACTTTACCCACTCTGACTAGAGTGGCGACGAACTGAGCTCATCATTGCTGAGAGCAGGATTGCTCTCTCTTCTTCATATCCAAGGCCCGATACTCAAGTTCTCTCTCTGCTCATCAACCTTTCCTGTCCTGTACCATGTTGATGTTGGCCATGTTGGGCCTTGGAATAAAGCATTGAAGAAAACCCAACTAAACACTGGACATTCACTCTCTATCTCAACTCACAAGTATCACCCCTAGACACCACAGAGAGGTAACTTAATTTGCCGATAAACTGAGGAAAGGATTGGCGGTAGTTGTGGTGAAGGGGAGAAAAAAAAAAGAAGAAATAAAGTAAACTTGGTAAAGGCCACACTCAACTCCTTCACTGCCTACCTAAACAGTACTGTCCATTCCTCTCCAATTTCCTCTTGGCACTATAAGCCCTGTAAGTGAAAGGGGTGCCACTATCTGACCCCATTTGCATATTATGGACCATAAGCTCTTCTAAATATTCTGTTGGAGTACAGTCTTCCTACTTTGGAGGTCTTGTTGCCTCTCTTCTAAAGACAACAAAGTAGTAAATTGTCTAAAACTATTGAACAGTTGACCAGATCATTGAATGAACTGGCCCAATCCACATATCTCTGATTAATGCTATTCTCTACCTTTTATCAGCCCATCAATGGAGCAATGGATTTATAATGTGCTGAGGTATCTCATTTAACTAATAATGAATTATTCATTATTGGTGTAGTGCTCACCCCCTGAAGGAGCCGCTGATTAGTTTGGGACCGGCTAGAGTGACCCAACAATTCATGGCTGATTTGGTTTTGAATCTATACCGCCTTCTAAAACAGAAGTGGTTGTACAAAATTCAATCCAATAACACACAATCATTTGTGTGATGCTCTACATTTGTAATGGATTTCTCTGACACATATTTATGACCCATCATCAGCTGACGGTTTTTTCAAATAGTCAAAATGTATTTTACCTTTTAAATATCAGTTGCACTCACCTACATATTGGCCTTTGGGATACAAAGCCTTTGCCCATTGCTGAGCTCTTTCTGGAAATACAGCTGCCTGGGAGTTGGCTGACTCTCTGTCTTCACTACTTTCTGAGTTAAGCCTAGTACACATGAGCCGAAAGTCAAGCAACATCGGCCAGTTCAATAAAAACCGTCCGACATGCGCTCCCGTATGAATGGCAGCCAACCTTTTGTCCAGCTCCCGATCAGTGCTCAGCCAATGGCTGAGAGCGCTAACCAGAATGTTCTGGTGGGGCTGGTCTCCTGTCAGAACACAATAGCACAGCAGGGAAGATAGCTGTACAATCATCAGATTGTTAGCCCAGCAGCTACGAGCTGTCAGTTTTTTTTTTCAACCTGCTGGTGTGTACTAGTGTTGCTCACGAATATTCGTATTGCGAATATTCGGCTCGAATATGGCATATTCGAGTATTCGCGATATATTCCGAATTTCGCGGTGAATTTTCGCTATTTCGAATATTCGTATTTTTTCAATTTTTTTTTTAGAACAGATCACATCCTAGAGATCCCCATCGACGTCTAAAAGCATTGCTGGTATGATTAGAGACCTTGGGCCGAGTAGCTGCAGCGATCATTTTATATTGCCGAAAAATCGCAATGCGATTATTCGGCAATAGCGATATCGCGCGATTATTTTCTCCGCCCTATCTTCCGCCTCAGAGCGATTAGCGGTGAATATTCGCTATTTCGAATATTCGTATTTTTTCAATTTTTTTTTTAGAACAGATCACATCCTAGAGATCCCCATCGACGTCTAAAAGCATTGCTGGTATGATTAGAGACCCTGGGCCGAGTAGCTGCAGCGATCATTTTATATTGCCGAAAAATCGCAATGCGATTATTCGGCAATAGCGATATCGCGCGATTATTTTCTCCGCCCTATCTTCCGCCTCAGAGCGATTATTTCAGTTTCATTTTTAAAACAGATCACATCCTAGTGATCTCCTTCGACGTCTAAAAGCATTGCTGTTATGATTAGAGACCTTGGTCCGAGTAGCTGAAGCGATCGTTTTATATTGCAGAATATTCGCAATTATTTTGTATTGTAATATATCACGAATATTCTGAGCCAATCAGAGTGCTCCATTCCGCATTTCTCGAAATTTCGCAATTATTTTGTATTGTGAAATATCACGAATATTCTGAGCCAATCAGAGTGCTCCATTCCGCATTTCTCGAAATTTCGCAATTATTTTGTATTATAAAATATCACGAATATTCTGAGCCAATCAGAGTGCTCCTTCCGCATTTGCCGAATATTCGCAATTATTTTGTATTGTAATATATCACGAATATTCTGAGCCAATCAGAGTGCTCCATTCCGCATTTCTCGAAATTTCACAATTATTTTGTATTATAAAATATCAGGAATATTCTGAGCCAATCAGAGTGCTCCTTCCGCATTTGCCGAATATTCGCAATTATTTTGTATTGTAATATATCACGAATATTCTGAGCCAATCAGAGTGCTCCATTCCGCATTTCTCGAAATTTCGCAATTATTTTGTATTGTGAAATATCACGAATATTCTGAGCCAATCAGAGTGCTCCATTCCGTATTTCTCGAAATTTCGCAATTATTTTGTATTATAAAATATCACGAATATTCTGAGCCAATCAGAGTGCTCCTTCCGCATTTCTCGAAATTTCGCATTCGCATTCGCAATAGCGAAATTTCGCAATCATTTCATTTCCAAAAAATATCGCGAATATTCGCATTTAGCGAATATATCTCGAATATTCGACTATATATTCGAGATATATCGCGAAATCGAATATGGCATATTCTGCTCAACACTAGTGTGTACTAGGATTTACTGATCTGGAGCAAGTAAGCATATGAAGAAAGTCAGTCAACTCAGTCCTTAGTTCCCTTCTTCTTATAACTTAAAAGCTAAGTTAACCTTTTTTTTATTTTTCTAAATCCCAGCTCCCCTATGAGTGGAATCTTGATTAGGTGCTGAGGTGCATCGCTGTTACTGTTAGGCCACGTACACGCGATCGAACAAGTCTGCTGAAACTGGTCCGTGGACCATTTTCAGCGGACAGATTCGATCGTGTGTACGGCCTAGCGGACAGGTTTTCAGCGGACAAAAGTTTTCATCGGACATGTCTCCTCGTGTGTTCAGGGCCTTAGTGACATATTCAGCAGCTTTGAAATAAACCTTGAAAATTAAAGGCCGTGGAGTAATCTGGCATAACCAAAGACTTGTCATAGCAGCCACTGCTTCCGCCTTGGGATGAGGTAGGCGTGACATGAAATTGGTAGCTTCGTGTTGACCACTGAGGTGAAAAGAGGAGAGAAACAAAAAAAGAAATAAAGTAAACTGTTCTGGCTGTTGAGGATAATGATCATCTTACAGAAAGCAGAACCAACACTCCTGGTTAGGAGACAGCTGCAGTCCCAAAAGACCCACAGAATGAGCTCCCCACCTTATCAGCACTTTTAGCAGCCCGAGAGTGAGGACTGTGCTTGGGAGAGGCTTGAACCCAAACGGAAAGAGGTAAGGACACTAGTTACATACAACTATCTCTAAGGTATGAGGAAACAAAAGGAGAATGATGGGGGGGGGGGGGTCTTACCCTTTACTTTTATAATATTTACTGTCCTAAGGGGAGGAGTTAAGGCTGGAGCCTATCACAGGTATGCTGCCATGGAAGCACCAGGAATTTTTTTTTCCTATAGTTTTACTTTGAGCCCTGAAAAGGACAAAACACATCTGAGAACTCCTCTACAGGTGGAGTACCAGAGCTGAAGCCATGTTTCACCCATGTCATTTACATTTATGCAACAGGAAGTCGGTGTCTGTGTGCAGACGCTCACTATTTTACTGAAGTCTACTGGAGCCTGGCAATCAGATCCTGTATGTCTTGCACCAGTCTACTCAAATTCTAATCCAACTGATACTAGTTTGGAGGTATTTGAGCGGTACTATTTGCATTGTTTTATGACTTATTGGTGCTTGCCTTGAATTTTGGTTTCAACTTGCCTATATTTGGTCTCTCATTTTAGTACTTTTACTGATCTTCCACACATTCTTCAGAGGACATTGGTGGGACTGCCACACAGTCCAATTCAACTTTCTTCACAGGCTTAAAGTGGTTGTAAAGGCAGATGGTTTTTAATCCTAATGCATTCCTTTCAAAAAACCTTCTGTGTGTAGCAGCCGTCCTAATTCTTACCTGAGTGATGTTGTACAAGAGGCTTGGCTGTCTAGTACTCTCCCTCCTGATTGTCTGAGACACATGGCGCCATTGGCTCCAGTTGCTGTCAATAGTGTTGAGCAGAATATGCCATATTCGATTTCGCGATATATCTCGAATATATAGTCGAATATTCGAGATATATTCGTTAAATGCGAATATTCGCGATATTTTTTGGAAATGAAATGATTGCGAAATTTCGCTATTGCGAATGCGAATGCGAATTGCGAATGCGAATTGCGAATGAAATTTCGAGAAATGCGGAAGGAGCACTCTGATTGGCTCAGAATATTCGTGATATTTTATAATACAAAATAATTGCGAAATTTCGAGAAATGCGGAATGGAGCACTCTGATTGGCTCAGAATATTTGTGATATATTACAATACAAAATAATTGCGAATATTCGGCAAATGCGGAAGGAGCACTCTGATTGGCTCAGAATATTCGTGATATTTTATAATACAAAATAATTGCGAAATTTCGAGAAATGCGGAATGGAGCACTCTGATTGGCTCAGAATATTTGTGATATATTACAATACAAAATAATTGCGAATATTCGGCAAATGCGGAAGGAGCACTCTGATTGGCTCAGAATATTCGTGATATTTTATAATACAAAATAATTGCGAAATTTCGAGAAATGCGGAATGGAGCACTCTGATTGGCTCAGAATATTCGTGATATTTTATAATACAAAATAATTGCGAAATTTCGAGAAATGCGGAATGGAGCACTCTGATTGGCTCAGAATATTTGTGATATATTACAATACAAAATAATTGCGAATATTCGGCAAATGCGGAAGGAGCACTCTGATTGGCTCAGAATATTCGTGATATATTACAATACAAAATAATTGCGAATATTCGGCAAATGCGGAAGGAGCACTCTGATTGGCTCAGAATATTCTTGATATTTTATCGTAATTTCGCAAAAATGCGAATGAGAAATTGATTGCGGAATTTCGACAGTAACACTCTGAAATCGAATATATGTGTTATTTTAGCTAAAAACAATATTGCGAATTTCTCGAAAATAATCGCGCGATATCGCTATTGCCGAATAATCGCATTGCGATATTTCGGCAATATAAAATGATCGCTGCAGCTACTCGGCCCAAGGTCTCTAATCATACCAGCAATGCTTTTAGATGTCGATGGGGATCTCTAGGATGTGATCTGTTCTAAAAAAAAAAATGAAAAAATACGAATATTCGAAATAGCGAATATTCACCGCGAAATTCGGAATATATTGCGAATACTCGAATATGTCATATTCGAGCCGAATATTCGCAATACGAATATTCGTGAGCAACACTAGCTGTCAATCAAAGCGAGTGAGCCAATCAGAAGAGAGAGGGAACGGGGCCGGCCACAGTTTTGTGTTTCAATGGACACACAGAGCAATGGCTTGGCTTGTGTGCCTCAATAGCAAGCTGCTTGCTGTGGGAGCACTCGGCAAAAGGTAGGGGTCGGGAGCGCCAGTGAGGGACCAGAGAAGAGGAAGATTTGGGCTGCTCTGTTCTAAACCACTGCACAGAGGAGGCAAGTAAAACATTTTAGTTATATTTAAGCAAAAAAAAAACACAGGGGGGTAGATTCACATACATCGGCGCACCTTTATGCGGGCGTAGCTGGAAGTGGGCGTGTTACATTTAAATGAAGCATGGCCCCATTCAAATGATGGGCTGAGCTTCAAACAAGTACTAAAAATGAACGGCGCATGCGTCGTATCTTGGATGCATCCTAGTGCGTATGCTTATAGTCACGTCGAAATTACTGCCTACGACGTGAACGTAACCTATGCCCAGCCCTATTCACGTACGTAAACGGCGTACATGACGAAAAATATGAGAAATAACTTTAGGCCGGACATAACCCTTACGCAAATCGCTTAAAACATGCGCCGGGCGCAAGTACGTTTGTGAATCGGTGTATCTTACTCATTTGCATATTTAAAATGGGAACGCCAGTTGTGTCCAGCATAACTATGCGCCCGATACGCTGGAGTAGGCAAGTTACGTCGGGCGGTTGAAGCCTTATTTTTCGACGTATCTAGCTTAGGGAATCTGCGCATAGATACGACGGTGCACATTTGTACTTACGACGGCGTATCTCGAGATACGTTGGCATAAGTGCTACGTGAATCCGGGCCGGAGTCTTTAGTATCACTTTAAGTTTGAAGTGTAGGCACTCCTTAGACTCTGCATCTTAAATGATGTAAGTTAGTGTATACTAATAACATATTCTATGTAGTAGTGCTACAACAAAACACTTGCAAGATATAAAATTTACAATGGAGTATAAAAGTATGAATGTTAGAAGAATGTGCTAGAATTTTGTGCTCTTCATCACTCCTGTCAGAAGCAATCATAAATGACACACTACTTTCAGGGTCATTCATTGAAGTCAGAGGCAAACTGTGTAGCTGCGCAAGGCCCCAATGGAACTTGAGGGCTCATTTACACAACAACCAGACACTGGCTCTAGGGCAAGTGAAAAGTGGGATTCATTCATCATGATGCCCTACCAGGCCGCAATTAACTCCTTCACTGCCTACCTAAACAGCACTGTCCATGCCCCTCCAATTTCCTCTTGGCACTATTAGCCCTGTAAGTGAAAGGGGTGCCACTGTCTGACTCCATTTGCATATTATGAACCATAAACTCTTTTAAAAGTTCTACTGGAGTACAGTCTTTCTGCTTGGGAGGTCCTGTTGTCTCTCTTATAAAGACAACAAAGTAGTTAATTGTCCAATACTATTGAACAGTTACCCAGATCATTTAATGAACTGGTCTAATCAACATTGATGCTATTCTCCACCCTTTATCAGCCCATCAATGAAGCAATGGATTTATAATCTCCTGAGGTACCTCATTTAACTAATAATGAATCAGTAGTTTGTAGTTACACCATTGCTGTTCTTCATGATTTCAGCAGGTTACAAAAAACAGAGGTTGGATATCAGATGATGGTGGTGTTGTTACATGAATGCCTGTTTCTAAAAAAAATGGAAAGTTCTGTGAAAACTTAAAATTACACAAATTAAAACGTTATCTTACATCTCAATTCCAGAGAAAGGGTAGCATGGGATTACATTAACTGAATTGTTTCAGTTTAGCATTTTCTTAGCACACACAGAACTTCTCTGCAAAACCACTGATTATTGTTGAACACTATAAACCTGGACGTCAGTTCAGTTGAAAGCTTAATTACATTAAAAAGCTTCAGGCTAGAGTGACCCAACAATAAAACAGAAGTGGTTGCACAAAATTCAATCCAATAACACACAATCATTTGTGTGATGCTCTACATTAGTAATAGAATGCTCCGACACATATTTATGACCCATCATCAGCTGACAGTTTTTTCAAATAATCAAAATGTGTTTTACATTTTAAATATTAGTTGCACTCACCTACATATTGGCCTTTGGGATACAAATGGTGTATTGAGTCTTTGCCCATTTCTGAGCTTCGTCTGGAAATACAACTGCCTGGGAGTTAGCTGACTCGCCCTCTACACTACTTTCTGAGTTAAGCCTAGTACACATGGGCCGATAGTCGGGCAACATCGTCCAGTTCAATAAAAACCGTCCGACATTCAGCCCGTGTGTATAGCAGCCAGTCTGACAGAAGCCAGACTTTTGGCCAGCTTCTGTCCGACGAGCATGCTTGAAAACCAGCAGCCTTCTGGCTCCCGATCAGTGCTCGACCAATGGCTAACCACTAACCAGAATGTTCTGGTGGGGGGCTGGTCCCCTGTCAGAACACAATAGCACTACAGGGGGAAATGATGTGCTAACATCAGATTGTCAGTACAGAGGCTCCGAGCTGTAAGTTTTTTTTTTAAACCCGCTGTGTGTACTAGGCTTTACTGACCTGAAGCAAGTATGCATATCAAGACAGTCAGAGTCAACCCAGTCCTTAGTTCCCTTCTTGTTATAACTTAAAGGCTAAGTTCACCTTTGTTCACCTTTTTTTTTATTTCTCTAAATCCCAGCTCCCCTATTTACCAATATAGCATTATTATGCTTCTTTTGCAAAAATAAAAAAATCTTTACATTTATTCTACCCACGCTTACCTCACTGTCCTCATGGCTGTTTGAAAACACTGCTCCATTACTTCTGCCTTACTTCCTGGACAGACTTTAGGTCATGACACAGAAAGAAGTCAACTGCTTCCTGTGTCATGGTCTAAAGTCTGTCCAGGAAGTAAGGTAGAATTAATGGAACCGTGTTTTCAAACAGTCATTTCAAACAGCCGTATAAAGAATAAATAGATTTTTTATTTTTTTTGCAAAATAAGTTCATTAATGTTATATTGGTACATAGGGGAGCTGGGGGAAAAAAAAGCAGATGCTGTATGCAATGCTGCAGCTATTGTATTCTGACAACCACTGCCACTGACTGTTTGAATTACTGAACAGTGTCTGCATTTGCATCCTAAAATTGTTGTGCTGAGAATATCAAATAATCACTTTTAAGATGTTTAATATGATAAAGTGAACCACATACTATGGCCTGGATTCACAGACAGCAGGCGCACATTACGCCACCGTAGCGTATCCCCTGTACGCTACGTCAACGCAGCGCAAAGAGGCAAGCATGGAATTCATAAAGCCAGTGCTCCCAACGTTGCACCAGCGTGGCGTGGGTTTCAAAGGCGCAGGCCGGCGTAGGTGAAAGTGGGCGTGATCCATGCAAATGAGGCGTGACACCATGCAAATGATGGGCCGAGCGCCAGACAAGTACGTATAACGAACGGCGCATGCTCCGTAACGTGAACGCATCCCCCTGAGCATGCTCACAACCACGTCGGAACAACTGCCGGATCACTGTGTTCGCCGTTAACATAACCTACACCCAGCCAGACACACGTCCAACGTAAAATACGCCGGCTTGTGTTCCCTGGTGCAGACCTGAGCATGTCTGTTGCTGAGTTACACCTCCTTTATGGGGAATAACTTTACGCCGGACGTACAAGTTACGCGCACCGCTCGTAGCCTGCGTCGGGCGCACGTACGTTCTTGAATCGCCGTATTTACCTAATTTGCATGTTTGAATGGCTAATCAATGGGAGCGGCACCATGCACCCAGCCTAAATGTACGCCCACCCTACGCTACGGCTTAAGCAAGTTACGTCAGCGGGGTGTAGCCTGGTTTTAGGCGCATCTCTGTTTGTGGGTCTGACGCACACATACGACGGCACACATTTGCACTTACGTCGGCGTCCGCGTAAGTGCTCTGTGAATCCGGCCCAATATGTGCAAATATTGATAACACCAACAACAACAACATGTGAAATAATCCATAATATGTCTGGAACGCCATACGTGAATCCCTCCATCATGTTACACACAGCCTCTTACCGGAACTGAAGACCCCAAGCTTTAGGTGGTCTATGAAAAACTCAGAGGTGTGTGTGTGATTATTTGGTAATAAAATTGTGTATCTACTCACAATGCATCCAGTAAAAGGCTTTATTAAATAGAGAGGATTACCACACTGATAATTAAACAAAGCTGCTAGCACCACAATTGACAAATATTCTATAAAATAAAATAAATCACATAGTGCTTGGCTAAATAAATATTACATAAGGTGTTAATACATACTGTATTTGCATATGTCATAATGAAAGTGCAAAAGCAGTTTGTCAAATATGACATCTTCATGGGGATAAAAGCTCCCTCTTATTTTACCCCTGTGAAGATGTCATATTTGACAAAACATGTCGGGTTTCAGCTACTACTGAGATCATTGCACACAGCGCTGTATACATCATATTCTTGTAAGTGTTTGTTTGTTTTGTTTTCGATGGTTTTACACTATGTGCGACTGCTTGGTTTTTTTCACATATGTGGTTGATCTGAGAGAGACTGTTGGGAGAATACCTGTACTGAGTGGAGACCAATGTTGGGGTTACAAGCAAGGTTGGAGCAGGAGAGAGTTTTGTAATCAAGGTCACAAGCCAAGGTCGATGCAGGGGGAGAGTTTCGTAGTCGGGGTCACAAGCCAAAGTCGTTTCCAAACAGCAATAAAGGTAGTAGAAGTAATAAGCAGGATCAGACCACAATAATCTGGCAACAGGAAGTGCAGAGGCAAGTTCAAGGTTCAACAGCAATCAAGGCAGGGTTGTCCAATGAATCAGGCAGGATTGTTCAATAGATCAGGCAGGGAGCTGACCAGCATCCCAGATAACTCAGCGAGAAAAATCAACGCCAGACTGGTTTAATTTGTGCAGTTACTTCTATGGCCTCGTACACACGAGTAAATAGATTTGTTCAAAGCAGTCTGTCCGACCGATTTGAACAAATCTGTCTGCTGGCATTTTGGTTTGCTCGCGTGTACACATGAGCAAACCAAAATCCCCGCCAGCAGACAGCGTGCTGACGTGTCGGTGACGTGGCGGTGACGTTGACGCCGCCACGTCACCACACCAGGAAGTAAAACACTTCCGCGCATGCGTCAAAACCATTTGGCGCGTGTGCGAGAAGACATGTCTGCTGGTTAGCGTACTAAGCAGCAGACATGTCGGGCGGACGGGTTCCCAGCCGACAGATTTCAAAGCATGCTTTGAAATCTGTCGGGTGGCCAAATCCGTCTGTTTGCCCGTACACACGATCGAATCTGTCTGCTGAAACGGTCTAGCAGACCGTTTCCAGCAGACAGATTTGATCGTGTGTACGAGGCCTAAGGGTCCTGATAAGGAAGTTTAAGTTGTAAGTGTTTAGTGGATAGCCAAACCTTATCACCTATTGAATAGGGAGAAATGGTTGATCTGTGTCTATTTGAAATTTCCTTATAGGATTCTTGAACTTTGTGTAAAGTCTTCTTTAGTAATTCCTGATTCTTTTGTAAAGCAGACACCCTTTCTTTTACAGTTGATAAAGATGACTCTATGGGAATTCTGGGGATGAAAGATGGATGACAACCATAATTGGCAAAGAATGGGCTTTCCCTTTCATTGTGGCTGAAAAGCAGTTGATAGGTTAACTTAAATTCCCAGAGTAGAACAGAATGTTTTCCATAGTCGTGATGTGAACTGGACTCCTCCATCTGATATTATTTCTTGCATTAATATTTCAGCAGTGTCTTTAGCTGTAGTGATGGGCACAAAATGAGCCATCTTATATAAACTGTTCACCACCACCATGACAGTTGTAAGGGGGTAAGGGGTAGGTCCACAATAAAATCCATGGAAATGGATCTCTATGGTTGTGGTGGCACATGGAGAGGCTGTAGCAGACCTACTGGGAGGGAAAGTGGCACTTTGTGTCGGGTTACAGGTTTCACATGAGAGAACATACTTCTTTGCATCTTTTCGATAGGAAGGCCACCAAAAGGTACGAGCAAGGAGGTCTACCATTTTCCTAATTCCAGGGTGATCAGCAGATTTTGAATCATGCTTTAGCTGAAGGACCTTAATTCGTGCCTCTTCTGGGACATACATACTTTTTTCAAAGGTCCAGTGGTCCTCATGAAAGTCCATGTAAAATAGTACTTACTGGTTCTAATTCGGTAGAAAAGTCACCAGACATTCTAGATAAAGAATCTGCTTTTCCATTTTTACATCCTGGTTTGTAAGAAATTACAAAATTGAATCTTGAAACAAAGTCTATAGAGTCCATCTTGCCTGCCCTGCATTGAGTCTCTTTGTGGATTTAATAAATTCAAGAATTTTGTGGTCAGTAAGGAAAGTTATGGGATGTTTGGTGCCCTCCAGAAAGAATGGCTACATTAGAGGCATCTACTTCTACTATAAAGGGAAGTTCTGGGTTAGCATGTACCATTACAGGTGCAGTGGTGACCAGTACAGGTGCATTTTTGCCTCTGTGGACCACTGGAAGCGTGCCTCCTCCCTTGTCCCATGAGCAATAAGAGATTCAAATTTAAAAAAGTTTTAATAAATCTCTGGTACAAGTTTGTGAAGCCCATGAACCGTTGCACATCCTTTATGTTCTTGGGGGTAGCCCAGTCTAGGATGGCTTGGATCTTGCTGGAATCCATGTTCAGCCCTTTAGGAGAAATGATGTAGCCCAAGAACTGTATATGGATCTGTTCGAAATCACATTTTCCCAATTTAATATATAATTTATTTTGTCATACTCTTTTTAACCACTTAAGGACCCCCGCACGCACATATACGGCCACAGAATGGCTCGTACAGGCACAAGGGCTTAAATTTACGTCCCCGCCTAAGTGTGGTTCGGGGGTCCCATCGGGACCCCCTCCGCGGCGTGCGGGGGTCCCCCTGGCTCCGGGAGCGATCCGGGACGAGCGGGCGGATGTCGGCGTTTACCCGCCCCCCCGCGATCGCTCCCAGCCAATGCGCGCGCTCCAGGTTCTGTCACTTCCTCCTCCTGTGTAAACACAGGAAGGGGGAAGTGATGTAATCTCCCATCGCAGCGGTATTTCCAACCGCTGCGATGGGAGAAACACCTCACAGTAAGTCCTGCACCAACACTACACTGACATACACACACATAGGCACACTTAACCCCTTGCGATCTAACCCCCCACCCCCCCTGTCACAGTGTCACTGAATGCAGTGATCTAATCACTGCATTTAGTGTCAGTGTGACAGGCAGTGTAAAATCAGTTAATGTTAGGTTCAGGATAGTTTTAACCCCCTGATCACCGCCCTAGTTAACTCTTTCACTCCCTATTGCCAGCGTCACTAAGCGATCATTTTTCTGATCGCTGTATTAGTGTCGCTGTTCCCGCTAGGTAGCTATTTTTTTTTTATTGCGATTTTTTTTTTACTAAAGACATGTGGCTAAATAAATTTTGGCCTAAATGTTTGACTAAAATTTAGTTTATTTGATTTTTTTTTAACAAAAAGTAAAAAATAGTGTTTTTTTTCAAAAATGTCGCTCTATTTTTGTATATAGCGCAAAAAATAAAAATCGCAGAGATGATCAAATACCACCAAAAGAAAGCTCTATTTGTGGGAAGAAAAGGACGCAAATTTTGTTTGGGAGCCACGTCGCACGACCGCGCAATTGTCTGTTAAAGCGACGCAGAGCCGAATCGCAAAAACACCTTGGGTCATTTACCAGCGTATTGGTCCGGGTCTTAAGTGGTTAAGATAGTACAGACATGATCCTGGTGCTCCTGTAAATTGGTCGAAAAGAGTATATGTATACGTATATGATCCAGATAAGTCACCACAAATTGGTCTAACAAGTCTCGAAAACATAATTTATGCTGGAATCCATGTTCAGTCCTTTAGGAGAAATGATGTAGCCCAAGAACTGTATATGGATCTGTTCGAAATCACATTTTCTCAATTAAATATATAATTTATTTTGTCATAGTCGTTTTAAGATAGTACAGACATGATCCTGGTGCTCCTGTAAATTGGTCGAAAAGAGTATATGTATACGTATATGATCCAGATAAGTCACCACAAATTGGTCTAACAAGTCTCGAAAACATAATTTATGAAATGTTGAAAGGTAGCTGGTGTATTACCAAAGTCCAAAGGGCATTACTAGAGATTCATAATGCCCATATCTTGTCTGAAAGGCCATCTTCCATTCATCTCCATGCAAACAAGATTATATGCACCCCGCAGATCAAGCTTGGTAAAAAAATCTTTGCTGTTCTTAATCTCTCGAATAGTTCTGGAATTAATGGCATTTTATTTAATTCTCTATAATCAATGCATGGGCGCAGGGTTCCATCTTTCTTTTCAACAAAGAATATCGGGGCTCCAGCAGGGGAAGTTGAAGGGTGGATAAACCACTTCTCCAGATTTTCTTGTAGAAAGTCCCTTAATGCTTTCAGTTCTAGCTCAGAAAGGTTGTAGAGGCACCTGGGCAATCATAGGCTCGGTGCTGTGGCAATTGGTCTGCATTTTTCTTATTAAAGTCGTGGTACTGGGGGGGCAACTTTCCAGGTTAGTCAATGTCACTCCGATAACAGGGGGTGAGATGTCGTTCTTTAGACAGTGTAACTGACAATGTTCAGAAGAAAAGGCAAGTTTTCTGGCCTGCCAGTCAACAGAGGGGTTATGAACTGATAGCCATGGTATTCCTAAAATAACAGGAAATTGAGGAGAAGAAATCAGGTTAAAAGACAATAACTCTTGATGTCCAGGCTTGATACTTAACTGCATAGGAACATAAGTGATTGATTCGGAGGTGAGTAGAGAGCCATCCACTGTTTCCTTATGTACTGGGGATGGTTTAGGTCAGGGGTGTCCAAACTTTTTTCAAAGAGGGCCAGATTTGATGAAGTGAACATGAGTGAGGGCCGACCATTTTGCCTGACATTCTTTTAACCATTAAACTGTGGTCTAAGTGTGTTCCTCCGAGGACTAATACACTGCCCAACAAGAATTCTCTTGCCTTTGTGGCTGTATGTGAGTAAATAGATGAGCTTGGGCGTATTATCTGGATATACATATTTATTGGCGTATAACACATGCCTTCCCTTTAAGAGCGAAGTTTTAGGAAAAAAATAAAAAATGTAATAAAGAACTGTTAAGCAAAATAAGCGTCATTGCCCATCTGCAGCCTCACAAGTGCCCATCTGCAGACCCACCATTGTCATGAATAAACCCACCATTGACAGGAATGCACCCGTCACTGCCAGGAATGCACCCGCCATTGCCAGGAATGCATCCGCCATTGCCAGTAATGCAGCACCATTTGCCAGGAATGCACTCACGAGTGCCAAAAATGTATTACAGGAGAATCTCCTGATTACACAGCAGCTTCTTTAATAGAAAGTCCTGCCTCCTTTGATGGACAGAACAGTCGTCCAATGGCAGCGCAGGACTTCCTATTACAGAGGCCACCCGTAAACAGGAAATTCTCCTGTGTGTGTGCGGCGGCGGCGCTCGTCCAGCCTTCTCCCTGTCCCGTTCCAAGGCATATACATCTTTTGTGGCCCCGGCCCTGGGAGATCGTCGGGGCCACAAAAGATGTATATGTCTAAATAACCTGATGGGCCGCTCAAAACCTTAACGCGGGCCAATTGTGGACTTTGGACATGCCTGGTTTAGGTATTTGGGTGATGCAATTTTCTTCAGCAAACTTCA
This sequence comes from Rana kukunoris, assembly GCA_029574335.1. Lineage (NCBI taxonomy): Eukaryota > Metazoa > Chordata > Amphibia > Anura > Ranidae > Rana > Rana kukunoris. Next base: position 143,245,968 of record CM056055.1, read on the forward strand.
AATTTATAAAGTTACCACCAGCCCTGGAATCCAGCATTGTTTAGTTGCAGAATAACTGGCCTTTACCTTTAACCTCCCTGGCTGTATTCCCGAGTCTGACTCGGGGTTAGATTTTCATGCTGCGATCGGTATACCCGAGTCAGACTCGGGCTCGCCTCGCAGCATCTACAGCAGGGGTTTACTTACCTTGTTCCTCGATCCAGCGTGGCATCCACGCTGTGTGAGCGAGCGGGTGCTCGCTCGATTCACACAGTGTCCCCGTGTGCCGCCGAGCTCCGTTCCCTGCGACGTTACGACGCACGGGGGGCGGAGAACGGCGACATATTCAAAAAAGTAAACAAACACATTACATACAGTATACTGTAATCTTATAGATTACATTACTGTATGTAAAAAATACACACCTCCCTTGTCCCTAGTGGTCTGCCCAGTGCCCTGCATGTCCTTTTATATAATAAAAACTGTTCTTTCTCCCTGCAAACTGTAGATTGCCCATAGCAACCAAAAGTGTCCCTTTATGTCAAAAATGGTTTTAGATCAGCTAGAAAACAGCGATACACTGCTAGGACGTACTACAGCCAGGCCGGGTAGGTAAGATGCAAGGAAGCTTTTTTGAGGGTGAGTGGAGTTAATGTGTGCTGAGATGTGAGAGATGGGGAGATGTCAGAGCCAAGGAGGGGTGAAAGTGGAATGTGGGCATCCTGTAAAAGACAGCTGAACCCTGCACACTGTCCATAGCACACCTCTAAACCGTGCACACTGCATGTAGCCCACTCCTAAACCCTGTACTCTCTACTTAGTGCCCCCCTGAACTCTGAACTGTGCATAGGACACCCCTGAAACTGCAATATGCACTCCTGAACTCTGCTATGGACAACCTTGACACCTGCACTCTGCACATAGCTCATACCGGAACTCCCCAAATAATGCACTCTTGGTATTTATTGCCCCTTTAAGCTCCTCCCACTGTTAATGCAACTTTACCACACTTACTCCTGGATATTTTCTTACAGATACAGCTGGCCCTTTAAGGGCATAGAATGCATTAGGATAAAACAATCTTCTGCCTTTACAACCACTTTAAGCCTACCATCAAACTCCCTTGAAATGCGTAAATTACACAGTAACTCCAATTTGTATCCATTTTCTACTATCCTTATTTATTGAATGACCCCGATTCCAAGTCAGGGAAAATTCAGCACAACATTTGTTCATCTTCCTCATTGCTTTGTAAGTCTTGGGAGGGGGCGTTCACATCACAGAACCATTTAATGAGAGGCTGCGAAAAGCCTGTTGAAAAAAAAATGAAAAACACAATCCATCAATACTCTTGTCTAATAGCACAACACACTGCAAGCAAAGAAAAAAGGCACTTTAGATACACTACCCATTTGAATGAGTAAATGATAATTACACCACACATTGCAACGTAAAAAAAAAAGACACTATAGATACACTAACTATCTGCATGAGCAAACGATAATTATACAATGCTACAATTTAACGGGAACCTGTAATTATAAATGACTGATTAAACTGCAAAACTGATAATGAAGATGTGTGGTACATACAGACCACACCGCCTTCCTGTTCACCACTTTAGTTTTTCATCCAGGCATTGCTGCAGAGTACCAGTCAACCCACTCATTATTGTTGGTAATGATGTGATCTTGCAATACAGCTGCTAGTTATGCTGGACTTGTTCTTTGCTGCCTCTCACATACAGGAAGCCCCATGTAAAAAAAAAAAATCTGTACTATTTCTCTATTGACACAAAATTATTTTATACCGGCTTTGACACCAAGAGAAAAAAAGGTGACAGGAAAGGGACCTCCAGCAGATTGACAGTCTCATCTTTGTTTCTGTGTGCTGTGTAAGGGAGGGGGGTGGGGTCCAATCAGCTCTTAGAACTCTCCCTCACTGAGCTCTGCAGAGTGTAACTTCAGCCCTCCACCTTCTTTTTTTTGTGACAGCTCAGACTAGCTTTATAAATTCTGTACTTTAAATGGATGTAGAGAGCAGAAGACTGCAGCGAAACAAATACAATTTATGTAGGAGTATTTGATTCATCTCTGTGTATTACCTGAGGTCAGTCACTTCACTGGATATATGTAAGGGTTTGCAACCAGTTTGATTTTCTTTTACATAATAAATTCATTATAAAAAATATTGTTTTCTTTTAGCTCCCTGTGTATAAAAAAAACAATTTTTCCTTAGTTCCCTCCCACTGACCTTGTTAGATGGTTGGTGAAATCTGTATGCAGTGGATTACAAATGTAGCACCCTCTACCATAGGTGCTAGCTAAGAATTTTAGTGGTAGCTGGCGGGCAGGTAAATTTAGGCAGGTCCATGTTGCATGCTAGGCCTGCTTGTTTTGATCTGGAGGCAGGGAGTGGTTAGTGTAGCAGTAAGTGTGACCACCTGTACTTTAGTCTCTTGGGCGCCTCCCCTGCTTCCAGGAAGAATGTTCTGGATGAGGGGCAGGGCTGAGGACTGGAGTGACAAGGAGCTCATGTGAGAAGCCCTGACCAATCCCCAACTGGAATTGGCAGGGGGCAGACCTCCTTTTTAAGCTCGGGTCCAGCCCACTGGAGAGTTGTTGTTGGCTGGGAGAAGTAAAGAATGGCAGGCTAGATCACAGCAGGAGGCCCATACCCATCTGTGGGGGGGGGGGGGTGCGCCTCTGTGGAGGAGCCCAGGAGCTGAGAGGGAAACTCATCCTTACACGATCATGGAAGAGGTGTCCTGGAACAGAGGGGCTGGAGAAGTGATTGGAACGCATGTCCAGTTAAGTTCTTTACCATGGACTCGGGGCAGGAGAAGGTCGGTAAGGTCGGTAGTCGGTAAGTGGATTTCTGGAAGAGGCATGCCAGGGGAGCTGGGTACAAGCCCAGAAAAGAGACTGTGGGATTTTGTGTGCAAATCCTGGGGGTGCAGGGTTTTCAAATCGGGCTAGCTGGGATCAGTAGTCCACCAACTAAAGCAAGCTGCTAAATAGCTAGGCTGCAAGAAGGGGTACTGCAGGCAGAATCTGGGATTATTCAGATCAGAGTGATTCCTTGTGTAAAGTGAATATGATGGGGCAGGAGGACTAATAGTTTACAGTGGAAGTTTTGTGCAGGAGGAGAGACGTCCTAGGAGTAACAGTCTGCAGGAGTTGATGCAGAGGAGGAGCAACGTTCTGCAGGAGTTTTTGCAGGGAAGTGACTGTGAATATTAGGGTCCATCAGTTCTTTTCTCAATTAATTTAATCAATACTGTAACTATGATTGCAAAGTGATCATATCTATGGGCATCCCATATCTCTTTCCCCAACCACGTTATATCCCCCAATAAACAAAAACAAAACAAAGCAAATGACTGTTCATTGTCCCTGAGAGTGATATATATATAGGTCTGGCAGCAGGGTGCTATGGTGGATGATAGTAACTAATAGCAACCATCCGCTACACAAAGATCTCAGATTAGGACAAATTAAGTGAGCATTCTTAACAAAAGGCAGTAATTATATACTTGATAGCATTAGGAGATCATTGATTGTTTTTACAGATTTTGTTGTATTGATTGTAATGCTTCTAAATAGTAGTCACCAAGTGCATGGAGTATAAATAATGACCTATATCTCACAGTGATATGATATCCCCTGGAAATGGGAAATCTTTGGGCATTCAGAAGATACTTAGGGGTTGATTTACTAAAACTGGAGAGTGCAAAATCTGGTGCAGCTGTTAATAGAAACCAATCAGCTTCTAACTTCAGCTTGATAAAAAAAAAAAAAAAAAAACGGCAAGCTGATTAATTACTATGCAGTGCGGCATGAGATTTTGCACTCTTCAGTCTTAGAAAATCAACCCTTTACTGCCAGGGTAGGCAACCTGCGCTCACGTCTCAGATCAGTCCCAATTCCTGCAACTCCACATTTCAGATCAGCCCCAATTCATGCACCTTCATACCTTAGATCACTGTAACCCCCTGTACATCTGCCCCACCACTGTAACCCGCTGCATTTGCCCCACCACTGTAACCCCCTGCACATCTGCCCCACCACTGGAATCCTCTGCACATTTGCCCCACCACTGTAACCCTCTGCACATCTGCCCCACCACTGTAACCCTCTGCACATCTGCCCCACCACTGTAACCTCCTCCACATCTTCCCCCCCACTGTAACCTCCTGCACATCTGCCCCACCACTGTAACCTCCTGCAAATCTGCCCCACCACTGTAACCTCCTGCACATCTTCCCCACCACTGTAACCCCCTGCACATCTGCCCCACCACTGGAATCCTCTGCACATTTGCCCCACCACTGTAACCCTCTGCACATCTGCCCCACCACTGTAACCCTCTGCACATCTGCCCCACCACTGTAACCTCCTCCACATCTTCCCCCCCACTGTAACCTCCTGCACATCTGCCCCACCACTGTAACCTCCTGCAAATCTGCCCCACCACTGTAACCTCCTGCACATCTTCCCCACCACTGTAACCCCCTGCACATCTGCACCACCACTGTAACCCCCCTGCTCTTCTGTCCCACTGTAAAAGCCCCTTCTCATCTCTTCCACCACTGTACCTGCCTGCTCTTCTGTCCCATCTCCGAACACCTCCTGCTCAATTTCTCCACCTCATTTCTCTTCTCATCTATGATATGTAGAGTGGTGAAAGAAAGCAGAGATGAGCAGGGCCGTCTTAATAGCATCATGGGCCCCTGGGCAAAGTAATGCTCTGGGGCCCCTACAATGGAGAAAGTGCAGGTAAATAGGAGGTAGGAGGCAGACAAGCGGAGCTTTTCCTTTTGGGTGGAGCTCTGCATAAACCCTTACAGACCACTTTATGCTACAGGTAAGTCTACAATAAGGCTTACCTGTAGCTACCCAGGATATCTCCTAAACCTACACGGTTTAAGAGATATCCCCTGTCCCCTGCATGTGCCGATGTCATCGGCACATGCGCACTGGGGTAAACTGAAGCAATGGAACATATGTGCCGTTGCTTCAGTCTGTGTACTTTTACTGACGGCTGCTGCGCGCATGCGTGGGAGTGACATCATCGTGGCTCCGGCCAATCACAGAAGTATTATCACCTAGAAGTAACCCCCGGGAGAGATGTTGGCTGCCGGAGCGGTGTACGGGTATGGCTGCAGGGGCTTCAATCTCAGGTAAGTAATTCATAATGAGCTAGTATGCTATTTTCGGGGGAAGTGTGGGTTCAAGGACCAGCTGCTTTGGGCAAAGTGCAGGGGCCCCATCTGCAGTGCCCAGGTGTGCCCTTTCATTAAGACAGCCCTGGAGATGAGACACACATCCGGCTGATCCACCTCTTGCATTCAGCCCACGTGCTTGTATGTGATGTCACATACAAGCATATGGAATGGATGGGCAATGATGAGCTTCGGTCAGGGGTATTTTCTGAAAGTAGTGGGCCTGTGTGCAGGATCATAAGTTGGGCCCCCGCTGAGAAAAAGTGTGGCACTCTGCGCCGCAGCAAAAGTTGGGTGTGTTGAATTTCGCTGAATACTGGTTGTGGCTTAAAGGGACACGGAGTGCAGGGGTTCAGTAGTAAGTAAGTGACGCAAAGGTTCAGGAATCATTTCAAAAAAGTTTGCAGAAGCTCAACAGTAATTCCACAAACTGTCACCTGATTGTGGTTTTCTCAATCACAGTGAAATCCCTTCTTTCTGAGATTGGTAGTGGCAAACAAGCGAGTCATCTTCCTGCCAGGTGGTGAATGGGGCTAGGAGGACTGTGATTGGCTTTAGCAGTGGTCAATAACAGTCCTCCTCCTCCTGGAAACAGGGACTGCCTGCCCCCTTAGTAGGGTGACCATGTGTCCCGGATTGCCCGTGACAGTCCCGCATTGCCCGGGACAGTCCCGCAATTGGCAGGTCTGTCCCAGGTCCCCAGCACCTTTCAATACAGGACAATACAGGTCCACCTCCACCATCACCTGAGAGACTCTTCTACTGGCCAGGCCACTGGTTGCTAGAGCCGCCTGGCATCTAACAACCAGTGACGTTACGGGTACGACTCCCTGCATTCAAAGCGGAGGAGTTAACTTCCTCCTCCGAACCTAATACTCTCCACACGGCCGTCTCTGCCAACTCCACTCCACCCACCTCCTCTATCATCTCCCGGCCGGCTCCACCTCCACCACAGACTCTGGCACCCACCTCCTCTATCATCTCCGGGCCGGCTCTGCCTCCACCACAGAGCTTGGCACCCACCTCCTCTATCATCTCCGGGCCGGCTCCACCTCCACCACAGACTCTGGCACCCACCTCCTCTATCTTCTCCAGGCCGACTCTGCCCTCAACACACTCGTGCACCCATCCACCTCCTCTATCATCTCTTCCATCCCCCAACCTAACAACACCAACACCCCCCCCCCCCCCCCGGTACAAAGGTTGGGGACCTCTGCTTTAAAACCCTCGTCGGCGAGAGTTTTTAAATCCTCTTTTTTGGAAAGAGAGTGGGGGGTGTCCCCGAATGGCAGTTTGGAAATGTGGTCACCCTACCCCCTAGCAGAACTACACCCAATCTCTTCCCCATTACAAAAGCTGAGAATTGCAGCAACAGCAAAGTTAGAGAACCAAACAATGTTTCCTATCTTTTACAATGTGTGGGGGCACAGTGCCTCCCCCTCAGTGCGGGGAACTCTGAAATTGAAATTCATTAGTGTCTCACTGACATCTCCCTGCCTGCTGGGGAGGGAGTCGAGTGTCAGCAAAAGAGGATTTGAGTTCTCTTTGATAGCGCTGCATAGTCTTTATTACATAAATCCTGTCTATTGATTTGAAGGTAAGGAAGTTAGTTATAAAGAGAAGTACTCTGAGCATATTTCCTTATTCCTTCTTTTGTAGATTAAGTATACTCTTACATCACTGTTATACAATCACATGGCATATAAATGAAATTGTAATTAACAAAATTTGACCAATGGGCTAACAGATGAAATTGTTATGTTCATCTTGGCAAGTTGTGTTATTACTGGCTGAGTAAATATAATAATGTAATGAGGAATAACTAGCAAAAGCAAACAATGGATTTAAATTTTACGTGCTGATGTGTTATATAATGAACAAACGTATTACTTCCTTCATAAGAGAATGCGGTAAGTGCTTCACTTCTTTGGCCATCTTTTTATAGTTTAAATAATACTGAACATGCCAAAGCCTTGTATAACACCTATCAGCATCCTCTTAACCATTGTATGAACCATGCAGATCTAGATTATATCATTTCCTTTGTAAAATTTTAATTAACCACTTTTTTCCGATTCCGCACTGCTTTGCTTTAACTGACAATTGCGCAATTTGATCACCTCTGTGGTTTAAATTTGTTGTGCTATAAACAAAAAAAAGAGCGACAATTTTGAAAAAAAAGCAATATTTTTTACTATAATAAATATCTCCCAAAAATATATAAAAAATATTTTTTTCCTCAGTTTAGGCCGATATATATTCTACATTCTGTATTTTCCGGCGTATAAGACGACTTTCAACCTCTGAAATTCTTCTTAAAAGTCAGGTGTCATCTTATACGCCGGTAAACTAACATGCAGACCGCGGCTGTCCATTTTTCAAAAGCCGTGCCTCCTCCTTCTGCTGTTCCGTGATAGGCGGAACACTTAGCTTCCCAGCAGAGTCTCTGTTCAGTGTTCCGCCTATCAAGGATGCCCTCTCGTCCTTGGTCTCGGACGAGAGGGCATCCGTGATAGGCGGAACACTGAACACAGCGTCTCCTGGGAAGCTGAGTGTTCCGCCTATCACAGAACAGCACGAGGTGGAGAAATGTACGGCCGCGGTCTGACAGATTCTGCATGTCAGGGATAAGGTAAGGGATCGTAGAGACATGCAATGGCACAGTGAGGTATGTAGTGACACAGTGAGGCATGTAATGGTGCACAGTGAAGCATGTAATGGAGACACAGTGAGGCATGTAATGGAGGCACAGTGAGGCATGTAATGGTGGCACAGTGAGGCATGTAATGGTGGCACAGTGAGGCATGTAATGGTGGCACAGTGAGGCATGTAATGGTGGCACAGTGAGGCATGTAATGGTGGCACAGTCTGGCATGTAATGGTGGCACCGTCTGGCATGTAATGGTGGCACAGTCTGGCATGTAATGGCACAGTGAGGCATGTAATGGTGGCATAGTCTGGCATGTAGTGGTGGCACAGTGAGGCATGTAATGGCACAGTGAGGCATGTAATGGCACAGTGAGATGAGGATATCCCAAAACCAACATTTTAGTGGGAAAATTAGGGGGTCGTCTTATATGCCCAGTCGTCTTATACGCCGGCAAATTCTGTATTTTTGGTAAAAAAAACGAAGCGTATATTGATTGGTTTGCACCAAAGTTATAGCGTCTACAAAATATGGGATAGTTTTATGGCATTTTTATTATAATAGAAGAGGTTAAGTGTGTCCTAGGGAGTGATTCTAACTGTGAGGGGGCTGGGCTACAAGTGACATGACAGTGATCACTGCTCCCGATGACAGGGAGCATTAGATCACTGTCCTTTCACTAGACAGAACAGGGAAATGCCTTGTTTACACAGGCATCTTACTGTTCTGCCTCTCCGTGACACGACCGCAGGACAACGGCGGACATCGAGTCTGCAGATCCCACGGGCAGGATCACGGAGCTTGCGGAGGCGCATGCGTGTCCGCTAGGTGGCAGATTCAAAGCAACATAAAGGTACATTGCTTTGCCTGCCCGTGCCTTTCTGCCAATGTAAATGTACGTATAGGATTCTGATACCCCGCAGAAGTTCAGGTTATCCTAGCCACTTATCATGGAGCTTTATTCCCCACTCATAGTGTACCTTGAGCCCTCAACCCAGAGAAGCCCTGCCATACCAGCCATGACTACATTTCTGACTGCCTTTTACTTTTTTGGAAAATCAGATGCTTGCGATAACTTGCGATATTTAGGGCATACTTCGGAAACATAATTGTAGCGCCCCTGTACTTCCAAGTACGGACGCTGTGTACATTTAGAGGGAGATGAGAGAACTACTTAGCTATCATCAGTGTGAATTATGTTAGTTTAGTGCTGTGCTGTTGCTTCATTCTGTATTCCAAAGATACCTTCCCATCTTGGAACGACAGGTGGCGGCAGTGGAGACCAGTGGGAGCGCCTTCTTGCCAGCAGCCAATGAGAGGAGTTTTTCCCTCGCAGGGCATGCTGGGGGAGGTTACTTCTGGAGGACACCATATTGGCGTCGGGGAGTTCGAGGTTGGATCCGGGTGCGGCACCCACCTTTAGGGTGTGCGCACACCACGGGCCTCGACGTTATGGCCTACCAGGCCGGGGCGCACGTGCTACGCGGAGTCCCTGTTTCTGGGCTCTCATGGCCCGGAGCAACTTAAGCTGCAGAGAGGCCCCAGTGACTTACTGGGTCCCCACTTCTATTAGAAGTTTGCAATCGAGTTGTGCTGTTCAGTGGGGAGTCAGTCTGAGGAGAGCCCGGAGGCAGGCGATCCAATAGGGCCTAGACGATCCATCGGGGATCCAGGGTTAGCGGACACTGGGAGTTTGTTTTATGGCAACCTGTCAGTCGATCACCTAAAATCAAGACCTACCTGAAGACAATTCAGGCAAACTACTTTAATGAGAAGGAATTGCTCCACCAAGTTACATTCCAGAGAACGGGCTTGTGGCAGAGGTACCACTCCTATTACATTGAGCCAAGTCTGTGGCAGAGGCTTGTTCTCCTTCTCAGGCCCCGTACACACGACCGAGTTTCTCGGCAGAATCCAGCGAGAACCTTGATGGGAGACGTATTCTGCCGAGAAAACCGGTCGTGTGTACACTTTTCGCAGAGCAACCCGTCGGGAAGCTCGTCGAGCCAAAAAGAGAGCATGCTCTCTATTTCCTCGTTGTTCTATGGGGAAATTTGGCTCGACGAGCTTTTCGATAGCTGAACGGGAAACTCGACGGGCGGAACAATGAGTTTAGCCCGACGAGTTTCTCGGTCGTGTGTACGTGGCCTCAGAGTTCAGAGTGATACTCTGGCTGCCAGTTCTGTGAGAGAGACTGTCCGACTGGAGTGGGTGTCGTTGAAGCAGGACTGCATCTGTACATAGTTAAGGCCTGAACCTGCAACTTCTTCTTTCACCATCTTTCCTCTAATCACCTGAAGTTACCTGTTGCCATGTTGGGCACAAGAATAAAAGCACAGAAAACAGCAACTTGCTGTTTGGACATTCTATCATTGCTCACACCATCTACTTTCATCATACCCCCTAGACATGCTACAGAGGTAACACGCCGATGCCAAATCAAACCAGTGGCTCCTGCGGGGGTAGCACTACACAATGCATGCAAGATTTTAAGGAGACCTTCTCCGTGAATTGCACAGGTTTTTGTGCGAATGTTGTGCGTTATTTTCACGCTTACTCGGATGCAGTAAAATATTGCTTAGTAAATTGTACCCATTCTCACTTTTTGATACTCATTATAAGTTATACTGTGTTGCAAAAGTGAGACAAAGATCTGTGTTGTTGATGCCAAAGAACAGAAAGGCTGCTTGGCAGTGCCCCAGGGAACCTTTGCTCATTCAGTTCACTACTTCCATTCTTTCCTCCTTCTAGAAGGTATCTGGCTTTAGAGAGGGAGAATCTAGACTGCAGTGTTAACAAGAACCTGGATCTAGGGGTGTAGACTAAAAGGTGATAGGAAGGTCCAACGAAGGAAGGACTGCCCCCCACCAAGCTCACTCTGCATTTCCTAGTCTGATAAATGGATTTCATGGAGGAATAAGAGCACTGTACTGGGGAGGCTGCATTAGGAGAGGGGGATCTTCATGGGGAGGGGGGACTGTACTAGTGATGGGGGGTCTACTAGTAATGGGGACTGTACTAGTGATGGGGACTGTACTAGTGGTGGGGGTTGGACCACCCAACAAGTAGTTGTGAATGAGGACCAACCACCGTATTTTAGAAATTTTGAAAAAACGTTATTGAATTACAAAAACGACAAAGACAACCGGCCGAATGGCCACCAATTCTCCAAATACCAAATATAAAACAATTGCACAACGTTGTCACAGATAAAAAAATACACACAACAGGGCCCAAAACTGCACACATGCATACCTACAGTCACCCAAGCAAGCAATATATGCAGTGTCCTCTGGCACTAATGTGGTAGAAAACTTTGATTCTGCCCAAAGGCTCTCACTACTCTGACTCGCTACAGCTTGTTCATTCATGCTTGTGAAGCCTATCAAGCCCGGACCGGGCATTAGGTCTTGATCCACCTGCTGGGACCGTCTAGCCTTGTTCATCTACTTGTCCTCTCATTGCTATGTGGGTATGCATGTGTGCAGTTTTGGGCCCCGTTGTGTGTATTTTTATCTGTGACAACATTGTCCCATTGTTTTATAAGTGGTATTTGGATGGTTGGCGGCCATTCGGCCAGTTGTCTGTAATTTTTGTAATTCAATAAAGTTTTTTCTAAATTTCTAAAATACAGCGGTTGGTCCTCAACTACTTGTTAGGTGGTCATCTGTTGACCTTCTGTTGCTTAGTCACATCACAGCACTGACCTGGAGAGCAATTCGGCTTGCTGTCTTTGTCACTTTTGTCACTTTTGTCACTTTATTGCAATTTAATAAAGTTTTTTCTACATTTCCAAAATACCGCAGTTGGTCCTCATTCACAACTACTTGTTGGGTGTTTTTTGTCTGAATTTCTCACTTTCTGTAAGCGTGTCCCCATTATCTGAGCCGTTCTGGCTGGTTGTTAGTCAGCGTGCTCGCCCCCTCCCTTGGGACTACTTAAGACACTGTGAATGTTCTCAGCATCTCCCCGCAGGGATGTAGTCCCAAGGGAGGGGGGCGAGCACGCTGACTAACCCCCAGCCAGAACAGCTCAGATGATGGGGACAAGCTTACAGGAAGTGAGAAATTCAGACAAAGAAACACCCAACAAGTAGTTGTGAATGAGGACCAACTGCGGTATTTTGGAAATGTAGAAAAAACTTTATTAAATTGCAATAAAGTGACAAAAGTGACAAAAGTGACAAAGACAGCAAGCCGAATTGCTCTCCAGGTCAGTGCTGTGATGTGACTAAGCAACAGAAGGTCAACAGATGACCACCTAACAAGTAGTTGAAGACCAACCACTGTATTTTAGAAATTTAGAAAAAACTTTATTGAATTACAAAAGTGAGAAATTCAGACAAAGAAAAAAAACATTTGGAAGGGAAATCAAAGGAAAGGGTAAGTGAACCAACAATGCACTAGCTTAAAGGAACCAATTTAGAAAATAAAAAACAAACCTTTACAACCTCTTTAAGATTATTTGATGAGGGAACCCACCCTAAAGCCTCGTACACACGATCAGATTTTCTAATGGGCATTGTGTGACGGAAAATCTGACCATTTGTTTGCTCCATCGGACAATTGTTGTTGGATTTTCTACCAACAAATGTTGGATAGCATGCTTTAAAACTTCCCGACAACAAATGTGTGTTGTCGGATTATCCGATCGTTTGTGTACGCAAGTCCTTCGGACAAAACTCCAAAGTACAACCACGCATGCCCAGAAGCAATGCTAACCATAACACAATATTAGCAGAAGTTTCCCAAAGGGTGGCGCTAAAGAGCTGAAAACCACGTCCTTTTGTGTATATTGGTTCACAATTCTTTGCCGTTTGTATGCAATCCAAGTTCCTGGCCAACGCCCTTTGCGCAAAAGTCCTACGAATTGTCCGCAGAGCGTGTGTATGAGGCTTTAGGGTGAGTCTGTGATTGGTCTGCTTGAAGTGGAATCTTTTGTAATTAACCCCATGGCGAGAACATTGACCCCTTTGTTTTATCTTTTCATAGTTATCAGTGATGTGACTATAGCTGCAGAATTTTTTTTTGTATTTAGAAATAGAAAACAATCTGAATTTTATACTGCTGTATGCGTCGGTTTATGTTCTTTATCAGAAATCTGATTTCTTATACCACTTTTTTCTAGTTGGCATGGTGACAGACAGTTAACATTAGATGTGGAAGCAGCCTTTTTCGAGAAGCACTAATGATCATATTGCATTGTTAGGGCGTTCAGTGACAGGCAGCTGTTTACCGGTCCCCTAAGTGACAGGTGCGCCTGAATTCATTTGGAAAGACTGTTAGGCACATTATTATTTCTGGCCACGGGGTAAGGGAGGGTGTTCCAGTCAGTTCTCGCCATGAAGTGGTCTAGTAAGAGATGATGGAGAATGTTTCCTGTCTCTTTCCTGTCACTGTTCACGCTCAGTCACAATCATACAATGGTTCCAGGAAGGTGACTTACATTACCCGGCGTCTGTCCCAGCTATCCGTCACTGGAATGGTGGCTGATCAGAGCGCTGTGTGTGGGTGGCTGTGAAATAAGACTGATGGCGAGAAAACGAAGTGCTAAAGCTGACACCTTCTAATATACTGGCTACAGAAATATTACTCCCCCATTATTTTTTATCAACAGGGGAGCGCTGAAAAAAGAGAAGCCATAGGAAATTGCAGGGGGGTCACAAGTACTCAGGATGACACTTTATTCTGAGAAACAGATGAAATAATAACCACTTCAATACCGGGCATTTTCACCCCCTTCCTGCCCAGGCCAATTTTCATCTCTTAGCGCTGTCACATTTTGAATGACAATTGTGCGGTCATGCAACACTGTACCCATATGATAAAAAAAATTCCCATAAATGGAGCTTTCTTTTGGTGGTATGATCACCTGGTTTTTATTTGTTGCGCTATAAACATAAAAAGAGCGACAATTTTGAAAAAAAAACACAATATTTTTAAATTTTTTGCTATAATAAATATCACAATTTAACCACTTAAGCCCCGGACCATTTAGCTGGCCAAAGACCAGGCCACTTTTTGCGATTCGGCACTGCGTTGCCTTAACTGACAATTGCGCGGTTGTGCGATGTGGCTCCCAAGCAAAACTGACGACCTTTTTTCCCACAAATAGAGATTTCTTTTGGTGGTATTTGATCACCTATGCGGTTTCTATTTTTTGCGCTATAAATAAAAATAGAGCGGCAAATTTGAAAAAAAAAACAATATTTTTACTTTTTGCCGTAATAAATACCCCCCATAAATATATAAAAAAAAAAAAAAAAAAAAAAACGTATAGAGTGATTATGTTGCCTCCCTGGCTCTTAGACAGAGGATTATTGCTTGATTTTTTTTTTCTTTTTTCTTATGTAGTTTATTTTTATTTTTTCCTCTCTATCTTATTGTGCTGGTCTCCCTTGTTCCCACTAGTGTTGCTCACGAATATTCGCATTGCGAATATTCGCTACGAATATTGCATATTCGAGTATTCGCGAATAACGCGAATATCGCGGCGAATATTCGCTATTTCGAATATTCGAATGTTTTAAATTTTTTTTTAGAACAGATCACATCCTAGAGATCCCCATCGACGTCTAAAAGCATTGCTGGTATGATTAGAGACCTTGGGCCGAGTAGCTGCAGCGCTCATTTTATATTGCCGAAAAATCGCAATGCGATTATTCGGCAAATAGCGATATCGCGCGATTATTTTATATTGTAATATATCACGAATATTCTGAGCCAATCAGAGTGCTCCATTCCGCATTTCTCGAATATTCGCAATTATTGTGTATTGTAATATATCACGAATATTCTGAGCCAATCAGAGTGCTCCATTCCGCATTTCTCGAATATTCGCAATTATTGTGTATTGTAATATATCACGAATATTCTGAGCCAATCAGAGTGCTACTTCCGCATTTCTCGAATATTCGCAATTATTGTGTATTGTAATATATCACGAATATTCTGAGCCAATCAGAGTGCTCCTTCCGCATTTGCCGAATATTCGCAATTATTTTATATTGTAATATATCACGAATATTCTGTGCCAATCAGAGTGCTCCATTCCGCATTTCTCAAATATTCGCAATTATTTTATATTGTAATATATCACGAATATTCTGTGCCAATCAGAGTGCTCCATTCCGCATTTCTCGAATATTCGCAATCGCAATTCGCAATTCGCAATCGCATTCGCATTCGCGATAGCGAAAATTCGCAATCATTTCATTTCGAAAATATATCACGAATATTCGTATTTAGCGAATATCTGTCGAATATTCGACTATATATTCGAGATATATCGCGAATTCGAATATGGCATATTCTGCTCAACACTAGTTCCCACTCAAGACAATCTTTTTTCCACATCGCCACTCCTATACTTATACTATTTTTGTATGCTTAGTAGTTCACCAAGACAATGTTTACCCATGTTTCTTTATACCGTTAATAATTCATCTGTACTTTTTTTTTTTTTTGTACGATTTGCAAAACGTATAAATAAACAATCAAAAAAAAAAAAAACTTTTTTTTTCCCTCAGTTTAGGCCGATACCTATTCTTCTACCTATTTTTTTTACTTTTTGCTATAATAAATATCCAAAATATATATATACATATATATATATATATATATATATATATATATATATATATATATATATATAGATATAGATATATAGATATAGATATATATATATATATCTATATATATATATATATATATAAAAACACATTTCTTCCTCAGTTTAGGCAGATACGTATTCTTCTACATATTTTTGGTAAAAAAATTGCAATAAGCGTTTATTGATTGGTTTGCGCAAAAGTTATAGCATCTACAAAATATGGGATAGATTTATAGCATTTTTATTATTTATTTTTTACTAGTAATGGCGGCGATCAGTGATTTTTATCGTAACTGTGACATTATGGTGGACACATCGGACACTTTTGACACCATTGTCATTTTTACAGCGAACAGTGCTATAAAAATGCACTGATTACTGTAAAAATGACACTGGCAGTGAAGGGGTTTACCTGTATGGGGCACTGAAGGGGTTAAGTGTGTCCTAGGGAGTGATTCTAATGCCGCGTATACACGATCACTTTTTGTGATGTAAAAAAAAGTTGTTTTATCTCACAAAACAAAACAACGTTTTTCCAACTTCATTTTAAAAAACGAGGTTGCCTACACACCATCGTTTTCTGAAAATGCTCTTGAAAAGCGTGGTTACGTACACCGCGTTTGACGGCACTCTGTTCCATTGAAGCTTCGTCTCATAACTTGCTTCTGAGCATACGCGGGTTTAAAAACTTTGTTTTAAACATTGTTTTGCCCACACACGATCATTTTTTGTGAAACAAAAGACGACATTCTGAAAAACGACACAAAAAATTGAAGCATGTTCGAATTTTTTTTGGTCATTTTTCAGAAGACATAAAACGACGTTTTGCCCACACACGATCATTTTAAATGGCATTTTTTTAAAACATCGTTTTATTTCATCACAAAAAACGACCGTGTGTACGCGGCATTACTGTTAGGGGGCATGGCTAGGAGTGACACGTCACTGATCGCTGCTCCTGATAAGAGGGAGCATTCGATCAGTGACATGTCACTAGGAAGAATGGGAAGATGTTCTGTTTACACTGACATCTCCCCGTTCCTCAGCTCCGTGACACGATTGCGGGACACTGGCGGAGGCGTGCACGCGACGACACAGCAGCAAATTAAAGGGGACGTACCTGTACGCCCATTTCCTGCCCATGCCATTTTGTCGACGTATATCTGCGTGCGGCGATCTTTAAGCAGGTAAATAAACAAAGAACTAATTTCTTCCTCAGTTTAGGCTGATATGTATTCTTAAAAATCGTATATTGATTGTTTTGCGCAAAAAGTATAGCACCTACAACATAGGGGATAGATTTATGTCATTTTTATTATTTTATTTTTTTTACTAGTAATGCTGGCAATCTACGATTTTTGTCAGAACTGTGATATTGCGGCGGACAGATCGGACACTTTTGACACTATTTTGGGACCATTGACAATTATACAGCGATCAGTGCTACAAATATGCACTGTTTACTGTATAAATGTCACTGGCAGAGAAGGGGTTAATACTAGGGGGCGATCAAGGGGTTAAATGTGTTACCTAAGGAGTGATTATAACTCTGGGTGGAGGGGACTGACTGGGGAAGGTGACCGATCAGTGTTCCTATATACAAGGAACACACGATCGGTCTTTTCTCCCCTGACAGGACATGGATCTGTGTGTTTACTGATCCACGTCCCTGCTCTGTGAGGAGCAATCGCGGGTGCCCGATGGACATTGCAGCCGTCATGCACACGCATCGGCTCCTGAGTAAGGCGACGGGAATGCGTGCCCCCTAGTGGCCGGGAATCCGAGGATGTCATATGACAGCCGCCCGGGATGGCAGAGCCACCTTGCGGCCGTCATATTACTATGGTTGGGATGGGATGTGGTTAAAGTGTTATGTAAACCCACAACAGTAAAATCAGTCTGTATATGCATTAAACCCTTACAGACCACTGTCACCTACGGGTAAGGCTGACCTGTTGGTGCTGTAAATATCTCCTAAACCTACACGGTTTAAGCGATATTTACAAATCGCTGTACGGCGATTTCTTCTGCGCATGTGTCGGAGTTAGAAATGGCATGCTGTGCCATTTCTAGCTCAGGTCATACTGTGACTGGTGGCTCCTGCGCGCATGCGGACAGTCACAGAGTTTGGGGCCCCGGGAAGGAAGAGGGGTGAAGAATGGACACTCACTGCCAGTGAGGAAGACAGGAATATTGCGGGCTTCTCCTGCAGGAAAGTGTTACATAATGGGCTACTATGCGGTGCATAATAGCCCATTATGCTTTACCTTTGCAGGGAAATAAATAGGAAGCAAAACCCATCAGGGTTTACTTCCTCTTTGAGCATGGGTGCTCAACCTGTGGCCCTCCAGCTGTTGCAGAACCACAAGTCCCATGGGGCATTGCAAGCCGCTAACAGTTACAAGCATGACACCCAAGGGCAGAGGCATGATGGGACTTGTCTAGAGGGCCACAGGTTGAGCACCCATGCATTAGAGCATGCTAGTTATGCTCACTGTGGATCCTAAGGGGTTAATCCTCTGCATTGTGTAAAAGGCTGTTTAATCTTGTATGCACAGCTCCTCCCCTCCCTGCACTGTCCCCCTGGACAAGTCTGGACAAGACAGAGCCTTTGTAGTCAAACTGCACATGCTCAGTTTGATGTGAGGTTTTGAAGTCAGCACAGAGCCAATCAGAGTTGTTTAGACATGTCCAGGCAGAAGGTCAGGAGCCCTGCAGCCTCATAGGACAGTCAGTGCTGTATGAAAACTCCTCCTACAAGCTTCACCAGGAACTGACAGAAATCACAAGACTGCTATATACTGCTGATGAGAAAAGGTATGTCATTTATATTTACTAAAATAATTGCATTTCCATGTTCTGTGGGAGACCAGATATAGTGAATGCAGGGTCCGGGGTTTAGTAACACTTTAAGGACAATTTTACACCATATGCAGTGTGAGAAACGTAGGTTTCCGTGTGCGTTTCCTACACTGCATGGGAACGCGCTGCCCTTATTAGATGCACGCAGGTGCCAATAATTGTTAATGTCACCACAAACACATCTAACAAACGTGTGTATTTGCGGCCACCAAAACGCACGGTACCGCACAATTTTGAAAGCTGCTTTTGCCGTACTCTTTGCGCATTTCTGCTCATTTGGCGGACCATTCAAATTAAAGGGCTACCAAAAATGGAATGCGCCGGAATACAAACTTGAATAGAATTTTTTTTAAACAGTTTAATGCCATTTTAAAATCTGATTATCCAATCGCTGTGTAATCTCCTTAAGGGCTCTTTCACACGGGCGGCCCGTTCAGATCCGCCTGACAGTTTTTTAGGAACGGGCGCTCTGTGCTCCTCTATGGAGCTGCGGATGTCAGCGGTGACATGCCCGCTGGCATCTGACCCGCTCTGATCCGCCAAAGTGTGACAGAGAAAAAATCGACTTTTCCAGACATCTGGCGGATCGGATCGGGTGAACATGGACAGACGGTCTGTGTTCATCCGATTCCCCCATAGGGGAGAGCAGAGAAAAGACAAAGCGGTCCCTGCACAACGGAGCGATCCCCGCTGAGCAAGCGGAGGTTCACGGGGCGGATCATTACTGATCCCCCTGTGTGAAAGGGGCTTTAGAGTTACCAACACCTAGATAATGAGATGGATTGCCTAAACAGTTCTTATAGATCCCATTTATGTTTTTGTGGATGGATCAAAGTACATGCCTTAACATGTCATGCATTAACCCCTCGAAACACCAGGACTTTTCTGGAACTTTTTGTTTATATGTGAAAAATCTTTTTTTTGTTTGTTTTTTTAAGAAAATGTGTTAGAACCTCCAAACATTATATATATATATATATATATTTTTTTTTTTTAAAGCAGAGGTCCCAGACCAGGGGTGTCAAACTCAATTTCATCCTGGGCTGCATCAGCATTATGATTGCCCTCAAAAGGGCCAGTTGTATCTGTAAGATTAGATGTCCAGCGCTTCCCCTCCCCCTTACATTAGATGTCAAGAGCCACATCACCATCAGTGAGTCCCCCACTCTCCTTACATCACAGTACACCCCCCTTCCCTTTTGCTGCTGCTGGGAATAAGCTGGATGCATGGCTTAATGCAGAAAGTAAGGGGTCTGGAGGAGGACCAGAGTAGGGTTGGAGCTTTCCTGCAGCTGCAGGAGAGGTGTGAGTGAGGGCCACATGAAATGGCCTGGAGGGCCCCAGAAAATAAATAGGTGGGCTTTGCAATTATTTATGTCACACAGTATTTGTGCATCGTTTTTTTAAAACAGTTTTCCGAAAAAAATCACTTTTTTATCATTTTAATGCAAAAATACGCAATGCATATCCCAATTTTTTTAGAAAATATAAACAATGTCACACTGAGAACAAATCATGTTACACATGGCACAATAGCAACAAACAATGTCATAGACATGGATGAGCGAGTAGGGGGTGGAGGAACTTGACTGGTCTGCACGGAGTCCTGACCTCAACCCGATAGAACACCTTTGGGACGAATAAGAGTGGAATTGAAAGCCAGGCCTTCTCATCCACATCAGTGCCTGACTTCACAAATGTGCTTCTGGAAGAATGGTGAAACATTCCCATAGACACACTCCTAAACCTTGTGGACGGCCTTCCCAGAAAAGTTGAAGCTGTTATAGATGCAAAAGGGTGGGCAAACTCAATATTGAACCCTACCGACTTAGGGTCCTTTCACACATGTGGATCCCATGAGGATCTGTTTCTTTAACACCCACTTGCTCATCGGGGATCGCTTCGTTGATCCCCGCTGAGCCGGCAGATGACAGGACGGTCCCTACACTAGGCATGTGCAAAAGTGAAAAATTCGTTTCGTTTCGTTTCGTTTCAATTCGTCATTTAATAAATTTCGTTAAGTTAGGTTCGTTACATGTGTTGAATTCGTTTTCGGAATTCGTTCGTTTTCGACCGAATTTCGAAAAATCCGGTCGAAATCGAAAATATTTCGACCGTTTTTCGAATTCGTTCGTTTTCGACTGAATTTCGAAAAAAACGGTCGAAATCGAAAATATTTCAACCAGATTAGAAAACAAATAGTCTCTTTTCGAATAGAATTTTTTTCGAATTAAATTCGAATTTTTTTTTTTTTTTTTTTTTTTTTTTTTCGAATTCCGATCGAATTTAGTCCGCGGGTATTCGATTCGGAATTCGAAAAAAAATTTTTTTTCGATTTCGACCATTTTTTTTTCGAAATTCGGTCGAAAACGAACGAATTCCGAAAACGGTCGAAATTTTTCGCTAATATAGCAATTCGGGAATTCGTATGCATCCAAATGTCCGAATAATGGAAAATTCGTCCGAATTTCGATTCGGAACGAAACGAAATGCACATGCCTACCCTACACACTGTGCAGGGACCTCCCTGTCAGATCTCCCCTCTACTCTATGGGGGGATCGGATGAACAGGGTCCGTGTTTGTCCGTGTTCATCCGATCCACTCTGCAGACAGATGGAAAAATAGGATTTTCCTCCGTCTGCAGAAACGGAGCATAGCGGGGACTGATGAGATCGGGTCGCTGACACCCGTTATCCCATAGGGGTACATGTATGTCCGTATTTCATCTGGATGAAAAAAGGACATAATGTCCGCATGTGTGAAAGGGGCCTAAGACTGGGATGCCATTAAAGTTCATGTGCATGTAAAGGCAGGCGTCCCAATACTTATGGTAATATAGTGTAGCTAAAGACATTTTATTATACATTCAGTGAGAACTTTTGACTACCCGGAATCCAGAGAACTCAGTGAAAGGTGACATCTGTCATCTCAGAATGTAGTCATGTTTGTCCCTCCACCTTTGTTTCTATAACATGACAGGCGCACATATTTTACATAGTTATTGTCAAGTGTACCTTAATGTAGACCTCTCAGTACTTTTCCAAGCCGGCATAAATAAATTCCTAACATGTTCAATATACAGCAACATTGTAACTGTAGAAATTGTCAGGTGAATGATTGCAGCAGGGGTCGATCTGTGTCAGACATTTGTGAATAGCACAGGAAACATCATTTACATGATAATGCCCTCTCTAAGCTGGTATCTCACTGCAGTAGATGTTGACTGTGAATACAGAAGAAATACAGAAGACATTGGGGTCAATTTATAAAGGCAAATAGACTGTGCACTGCAAAGTTATATTGCATTTTACAAGTGCAGTTGCTCCAGAGATTAGTAAACTAGGTAAAGCTTCACTTTGCAAAGAATACCCAATCATGTGCAAGGGGGGAAAAATTATTTTTTTGCTTGCACATGATTGGATGGTGGAAGTCAGCAGAGCTTCTGCTCATTTACTAAGCTCTGGAGCAACTGCTCTTGCAGAGTCTATTTGCCTTTAACCACTTAAAGGGGTTGTAAAGACAAAAATATTTTCCTCCTAAATTAAAGTCTGACAGTAGCTGATAAAGTAAAAAGTAATGTTTTGCTTTATAACTAGTATGATACCTGTTGAAATCGAGCTGTTTTATTCACCTCCGTCACTCCTGAATCATTATTCTCACTGACTTCCTGGTTTGCGGTGCGCATTCATTTTTGCTACATCACGGCCTAATGGGAACTACAGTTCCCGTTAGGCTTTGCCTCCATGCCTGTGAGGGATAAGAGAGCATCTTCACGCAGGGCTGTAGTCATAGGGAGGGGGTGAGCACATTCTGCTTTCCACCGTGCAAAACGGCTCAGATGCTGGTGGAAAGCAAGAAGAGGAGAGACAGGAAATGGCATTTTCAAACCTGGATTACTGTGTTTTGGAGGTAAAAAAAAAAAGGTAAGTGATATTTAAATGCTCCAGCTTACAGCAATCAATTGATCTAATAAAAAACAAACCTTTAGTGTTCCTTTAAGGATATACGTCGGCAGAATGGCACGGCTGGGCACAATCACGTACCTGTACATGTCTCTTTAAGCCCAGCCAGGTCCGAAGCTCCGTGACCACGCCCACGGGACCCACGGACCCGATCTCCTCCGGTGTCCCACGATTGGTCACCGGAGCTGAAGAACGAGGAGAGCTGTGTGTAAACACACCTTCCCCATTCTTCACTGTGGCAGTGTCACTGATCGTCTGTTCACTGATATAGGGAAAGACGATCAATGACATCACACATCCAGCCCCGCCCCCTACAGTTAGAAACACATATGAGGTCACACATAACCCCTACAGTGCCTAGTGGTTAACTCATAAACTGCCATTGTCATTTTTACAGTAATCAGTGCATTTTCATAGCACTTTTTGCTGTGAAAATGACAATGGTCCCAAAAATGTGTCAAAAGTGTCCGATGTATCCGCCATAATGTCACAGTCATGAAAAAAATCGCTGATCGGCGCCATTTGTAGTAAAAAAAAAAATATTAATAAAAATGCAATAAAACTATCCCCTATTTTGTAAACGCTATAAAGTTTGCACAAACCAATTGATAAATTGGCCTAAACTGAGAAAAAAAAAATCATTTTTTTATATTTTTTATATATTTTTTGGGGGAGATTTATTACACCAAAAAGTAAAAACTATTGCATTTTTTTCAAAATTGTCGCTCTATTTTTTTTTATAGCGCAAAAAATTAAAACCGCAGAGGTGATCAAATACCACCAAAAGTAAGCTCTATTTGTGGGGAAAAAACGGACGCCAATTTTGTTTGGGAGCCACGTTGCACTACCGCGCAATTGTCAGTTAAAGCGACGCAGTGCCAAATCGCAAAAATTGCTCTGGTAAGGAAGGGGGTAACTTCTTCCGGGGCTGAAGTGGTTAATAAATCAACCGCTTTGTCTGGGAGCCCAGGTGTGTGGACAGCCCCAGTCTGTAAAGGTGGCCATACATGGATCCAGCCGTTTCTGGAAGTTTTGATCCATGTATGGTTGGTGGCTGGATCTATTCATTGGCTTCTGTAAGACCAGCCGATCCGGCTTTTCCCGAATGGTCAGTGTCCTGGGTAGAGGCGTCCTAGTATGGTCCTTGTATTGTCAAGGCGGGGAAGGCTCCCTGCTATCAGAACACAATAGCTCAGCGAGGGTGATTCTCCCAGGCACATTGAGTGTGTGGATGGGGGAATTGGGTCATTTTTCTTTTCGTTCAATGCGCTGGTTGAACAAAATAAAGTAATTTATGTATGGCCAGCATTCATCTATTTCCAGAGGGCTATTCAAGGGAATGTAACAAAAGCAACACGCCCAAAACATCACAGGTGAGAAAATTCATTTCAAATTTTTTACTAAAACTATTGCATTTCCAGGTTCTGTGGAGGACCAGATATAACTAATACAGGGTCCTGGGTTTAGTAACATTTTAAAGGGCCAGGAGACTGTGGCAGAAATAGGTTATTTTGTTTTGTGATGACATTTAAAAAAAAAAAGAATTTGTATAATTTTAATGTGAGAAAGTTCCCCATCAATTGTCACCACTGTGCCATGCCTTCAAACGCAGTCACTGTGCCATGCCATTAAACACAGCCACTGTGCCTATCAATTGTCGCCACTGTGCCAATTGTCACCACTGTGCCCTTTAATTGTCGCCACTGTTCCCATTAATTGTTGCCACTGTGCCCTGTAATTGTTGCCACTGTGTCCTGTAATTGTTGCCACTGTGCTCTGTAATTGTCACCACTGTGCCCTTTAATTGTCGCCACTGTTCCCATTAATTGTTGCCACTGTGCCCTGTAATTGTTGCCACTGTGTCCTGTAATTGTTGCCACTGTGCTCTGTAATTGTCACCACTGTGCCCTGTAATTGTTGCCACTGTGCTCTGTAATTGTCAACACTGTGCCAATTGTCACCACTGTGCCAATTGTCGCCACTGTGCCCTTTAATTATCGCCACTGTGCCCTTTAATTTCGCCACTGTGCCCTTTAATTGTAGCCACTGTTCCCCTTAATTGTTGCCACTGTGCCCTGTAATTGTTGCCACTGTGGCCTGTAATTGTTGCCACTGTGCTCTGTAATTGTCACCACTGTGCCCTGTAATTGTTGCCACTGTGCCCTTTAATTATTGCCACTGTGTCCTGTAATTGTTGCCACTGTGCTCTGTAATTGTCACCACTGTGCTCTGTAATTGTCACCACTGTGCCCTGTAATTGTTGCCACTGTGCTCTGTAATTGTCGCCACTGTGCCAATTGTCACCACTGTGCCAATTGTCGCCACTGTGCCCTTAAATTGTCGCCACTGTGCCCTTTAATTATTGCCACTGTTCCCCTTAATTGTTGCCAATGTGCCCTGTAATTGTTGCCACTGTGTCCTGTAATTGTCGCCACTGTGCCCTGTAATTGTCGCCACTGTGCTCTGTAATTGTCGCCACTGTGCCAATTGTCACCACTGTGCCCTTTAATTGTCGCCACTGTGCCCTTTAATTATCGCCACTGTGCCCTTTAATTGTCGCCACTGTGCCCTTTATTTATCGCCACTGTGCCCTGTAGTTGTTGCCACTGTGCCCTATAAAATGCTGCCCCCTTGCCCCCCCCCCCCCCCCACCCGGCAATTACCTTTCTGGGGTCGGCCATCCTCCTTCCACAGTCCCTCAAAGGCTTCTCCTGCCCTCGATGATGCTTCAGCCAATCAGGTTACCGGTAACCAGAACCGGTAAACCTGATTGGCTGAGACGCCTGTCAGTCTCATCCAAGGAACGCACCCCCCGTGCATCCCCTGGATAAGTATTTGGAAGCCGATTACCGCCTGAGGGCTGTAATCGGAAAGATGTTGAAAGTTTGCACCTGGAGTCAAAATTTATAACAATAAGCCCAGGTTCACACTGGGCACGATTTAGTTCGATTTGAGATGCGATTTCAAATGTGAAATCGCATCTCAAATAGGCGGCAATTGCTGGCAATGACACCGTCCTAATCGGTGCGACGCCGCATCTGCGGCGCTGCACCGATTTCAAAAAGTAGTTCCTGTACTACTTTTTGCGATTTCAGGACGCGATTTACATTGAACCCTGCACAGATGTCTCCTAAATCGCGCCGAAATCGGGACTGCCAGAGGAAGTGAAATCGCGCGAGTTCAGCTGAAATCGAGCAATTTCACTCCTGCAGCCCAGTGTGAACCAGGGCTAAACCTTACAAATAGGTTGCTGTAGAACATCCAGCTTGTACAAGGCCACAGCACAAATGTTGCTGCATCCAGTTTCAAAGTTCAACTGCAATTGAATGCTGCAGTCTAGCTGCCCATATTCAGCGGTCTTAATGACCCCCCATTGGTTCAATCAACTCCTGCCCTGCAGCACTGGGGTCTTTGGTTCAAATACCACTCAAGACACTATGGATATGGAATTTTAATGTTATCCCTTTGCTTACGTAAGTATCCTCCAGGTATCCCGGTTTCCTCCCACACTACAAAGACATGCTGGTAGGTTCGTTGCCTCCTGTGTAAATTGGCCCTATGAATGTTTATGTACTGTATATGAGGGTAGGGACACAATACTGTGAAAACTCCCCGAGGGCAGAGAATGGTATGAATGTACAGTATGTAAGGTGTGACGTAAATTGTCGGTGCTCTATAAATAGCTGTAATATATAAATAACTCAAGGGGCGCCATACATGGTTTGATATTTACCTGTATTGACCCAAATTTGAGCTGTGTGTGTGCCCGTTGGCACCCCCTCCCACTCAACAGAAGTTGACCTTTCCATTGAATTTAATTGAAGGAGTTGGTCAGAAGCTTTTCAGCTGAACAGCGCCTGCATCCAATCAGAAAAGGTCACTGCTGGGGATTTAGCAACCGTTGCAGCAACGGCCACTGAATACAATCGCCAGCAGCAGAAATTCCCCCATCAATATCAATAGATTTTTATTGTCCAGGGGTAATGAAGAAGATAAATCTACACATGTATGACAAGCTATAAAAAAAAAAATTGATTCAAGTATATATTCCCGCTTGGCTGTACTTCTCCTGTGGGTCACAGGAGTGCAGTTCATTTTCAGCAGACAGCGAGCTAAAACCCGCAGTCTAATGACATCACAAAGCCGGTCCATGCTCATGTAAGATCACAACCATATGGTTTGGACCCGCCCACATGTCTAGATCGGCACCTGGCTCAGCCTCTCAGCGAGCCACTGACAGCCACGGACAGTTACTGTCCCCTTCACATCCCAGAGCTCCAATGAGCATGGGGGGAGGGGCAGAGCAGACAGCGGTGACTGACAGTCACCAGCTCTCTGCTCAGGGAGCTGTAAGAACTGAGCAATCGGCTATGTTAGATCGCTCGGTTCTGAGTGTTAGGCCCCTTTCACACTGAGAAGTTTTTCATGCGGTTTAGCGCTAAAAATAGCGCCTAAATACCACCTGAAAAACTCCTCCCCTGCTGTTGTTTGCAGTGTTTTCACACTGAGGCGGTGTGCTAGCAGGACCGCTCCAAAAGTCCTGCTAGCCGCATCTTTGAAATGGTGAAGGAGCGGTGTGTTTACCGCTCCTTCCCATTAAAAACAATGGGACACCGCGGCTATAACCGCTGGCAAGGCGCCTCAATACTGCCTCGGCAGTATTAACCCTTTTTTGGACACTAGCAGGGGTTAAAACCGCACCACCTAGCTCAGCGAGGGTGATTCTCCCAGGCACATTGAGTGTGTGGATGGGGGAATTGGGTCATTTTTCTTTTCGTTCAATGCGCTGGTTGAACAAAATAAAGTAATTTATGTATGGCCAGCATTCATCTATTTCCAGAGGGCTATTCAAGGGAATGTAACAAAAGCAACACGCCCAAAACATCACAGGTGAGAAAATTCATTTCAAATTTTTTACTAAAACTATTGCATTTCCAGGTTCTGTGGAGGACCAGATATAACTAATACAGGGTCCTGGGTTTAGTAACATTTTAAAGGGCCAGGAGACTGTGGCAGAAATAGGTTATTTTGTTTTGTGATGACATTTAAAAAAAAAAAGAATTTGTATAATTTTAATGTGAGAAAGTTCCCCATCAATTGTCACCACTGTGCCATGCCTTCAAACGCAGTCACTGTGCCATGCCATTAAACACAGCCACTGTGCCTATCAATTGTCGCCACTGTGCCAATTGTCACCACTGTGCCCTTTAATTGTCGCCACTGTTCCCATTAATTGTTGCCACTGTGCCCTGTAATTGTTGCCACTGTGTCCTGTAATTGTTGCCACTGTGCTCTGTAATTGTCACCACTGTGCCCTTTAATTGTCGCCACTGTTCCCATTAATTGTTGCCACTGTGCCCTGTAATTGTTGCCACTGTGTCCTGTAATTGTTGCCACTGTGCTCTGTAATTGTCACCACTGTGCCCTGTAATTGTTGCCACTGTGCTCTGTAATTGTCAACACTGTGCCAATTGTCACCACTGTGCCAATTGTCGCCACTGTGCCCTTTAATTATCGCCACTGTGCCCTTTAATTTCGCCACTGTGCCCTTTAATTGTAGCCACTGTTCCCCTTAATTGTTGCCACTGTGCCCTGTAATTGTTGCCACTGTGGCCTGTAATTGTTGCCACTGTGCTCTGTAATTGTCACCACTGTGCCCTGTAATTGTTGCCACTGTGCCCTTTAATTATTGCCACTGTGTCCTGTAATTGTTGCCACTGTGCTCTGTAATTGTCACCACTGTGCTCTGTAATTGTCACCACTGTGCCCTGTAATTGTTGCCACTGTGCTCTGTAATTGTCGCCACTGTGCCAATTGTCACCACTGTGCCAATTGTCGCCACTGTGCCCTTAAATTGTCGCCACTGTGCCCTTTAATTATTGCCACTGTTCCCCTTAATTGTTGCCAATGTGCCCTGTAATTGTTGCCACTGTGTCCTGTAATTGTCGCCACTGTGCCCTGTAATTGTCGCCACTGTGCTCTGTAATTGTCGCCACTGTGCCAATTGTCACCACTGTGCCCTTTAATTGTCGCCACTGTGCCCTTTAATTATCGCCACTGTGCCCTTTAATTGTCGCCACTGTGCCCTTTATTTATCGCCACTGTGCCCTGTAGTTGTTGCCACTGTGCCCTATAAAATGCTGCCCCCTTGCCCCCCCCCCCCCCACCCGGCAATTACCTTTCTGGGGTCGGCCATCCTCCTTCCACAGTCCCTCAAAGGCTTCTCCTGCCCTCGATGATGCTTCAGCCAATCAGGTTACCGGTAACCAGAACCGGTAAACCTGATTGGCTGAGACGCCTGTCAGTCTCATCCAAGGAACGCACCCCCCGTGCATCCCCTGGATAAGTATTTGGAAGCCGATTACCGCCTGAGGGCTGTAATCGGAAAGATGTTGAAAGTTTGCACCTGGAGTCAAAATTTATAACAATAAGCCCAGGTTCACACTGGGCACGATTTAGTTCGATTTGAGATGCGATTTCAAATGTGAAATCGCATCTCAAATAGGCGGCAATTGCTGGCAATGACACCGTCCTAATCGGTGCGACGCCGCATCTGCGGCGCTGCACCGATTTCAAAAAGTAGTTCCTGTACTACTTTTTGCGATTTCAGGACGCGATTTACATTGAACCCTGCACAGATGTCTCCTAAATCGCGCCGAAATCGGGACTGCCAGAGGAAGTGAAATCGCGCGAGTTCAGCTGAAATCGAGCAATTTCACTCCTGCAGCCCAGTGTGAACCAGGGCTAAACCTTACAAATAGGTTGCTGTAGAACATCCAGCTTGTACAAGGCCACAGCACAAATGTTGCTGCATCCAGTTTCAAAGTTCAACTGCAATTGAATGCTGCAGTCTAGCTGCCCATATTCAGCGGTCTTAATGACCCCCCATTGGTTCAATCAACTCCTGCCCTGCAGCACTGGGGTCTTTGGTTCAAATACCACTCAAGACACTATGGATATGGAATTTTAATGTTATCCCTTTGCTTACGTAAGTATCCTCCAGGTATCCCGGTTTCCTCCCACACTACAAAGACATGCTGGTAGGTTCGTTGCCTCCTGTGTAAATTGGCCCTATGAATGTTTATGTACTGTATATGAGGGTAGGGACACAATACTGTGAAAACTCCCCGAGGGCAGAGAATGGTATGAATGTACAGTATGTAAGGTGTGACGTAAATTGTCGGTGCTCTATAAATAGCTGTAATATATAAATAACTCAAGGGGCGCCATACATGGTTTGATATTTACCTGTATTGACCCAAATTTGAGCTGTGTGTGTGCCCGTTGGCACCCCCCTCCCACTCAACAGAAGTTGACCTTTCCATTGAATTTAATTGAAGGAGTTGGTCAGAAGCTTTTCAGCTGAACAGCGCCTGCATCCAATCAGAAAAGGTCACTGCTGGGGATTTAGCAACCGTTGCAGCAACGGCCACTGAATACAATCGCCAGCAGCAGAAATTCCCCCATCAATATCAATAGATTTTTATTGTCCAGGGGTAATGAAGAAGATAAATCTACACATGTATGACAAGCTATAAAAAAAAAAATTGATTCAAGTATATATTCCCGCTTGGCTGTACTTCTCCTGTGGGTCACAGGAGTGCAGTTCATTTTCAGCAGACAGCGAGCTAAAACCCGCAGTCTAATGACATCACAAAGCCGGTCCATGCTCATGTAAGATCACAACCATATGGTTTGGACCCGCCCACATGTCTAGATCGGCACCTGGCTCAGCCTCTCAGCGAGCCACTGACAGCCACGGACAGTTACTGTCCCCTTCACATCCCAGAGCTCCAATGAGCATGGGGGGAGGGGCAGAGCAGACAGCGGTGACTGACAGTCACCAGCTCTCTGCTCAGGGAGCTGTAAGAACTGAGCAATCGGCTATGTTAGATCGCTCGGTTCTGAGTGTTAGGCCCCTTTCACACTGAGAAGTTTTTCATGCGGTTTAGCGCTAAAAATAGCGCCTAAATACCACCTGAAAAACTCCTCCCCTGCTGTTGTTTGCAGTGTTTTCACACTGAGGCGGTGTGCTAGCAGGACCGCTCCAAAAGTCCTGCTAGCCGCATCTTTGAAATGGTGAAGGAGCGGTGTGTTTACCGCTCCTTCCCATTAAAAACAATGGGACACCGCGGCTATAACCGCTGGCAAGGCGCCTCAATACTGCCTCGGCAGTATTAACCCTTTTTTGGACACTAGCAGGGGTTAAAACCGCACCACCAATGGCCGAATACCGCCACAATTCCGACAGTATAGCGACGCTAAAAATAGCGTCGCTATACTGTCAGCGCACCTCCCGCCCCAGTGTGAAAGGGGCCTTAGGCTGCATTCACACCTAGGCGTTTTGTCGCCCGACGCTGTAGCAGCCTGAAATAAGCTGGAGGGACGAATTTACATTGTCGGCTATGGAGATGGTTCACATTTCTACACCGAACACCGAAACGCCGTACGCCTGAAGCTTAAAACAAGTCCCGGACCCTTTTTTCAGGTGTCTTGGGCATTCGGGCATAGCCGACAATGTAAAAATCACCCCTCCAGCAAAAAAACAAGGCGCGTTTTGTCGCCGCAAATCGCGGGGACAAAGCGCCTATTTCATGTCGCCGCAATACGCCGCATACCGCCTACGCCTAGGTGTGAATGCAGCCTAATGCCGCGTACACACGGTCGTTTTTTGCGATGAAAAAAAACGTTGTTTTTTAAAACGTCATTTAAATTGATCGTGTGTGGGCAAAACGTCGTTTTTTGTCTTCAAAAAAACGACCAA
Organism: Rana kukunoris; assembly: GCA_029574335.1. Taxonomy (NCBI): domain Eukaryota; kingdom Metazoa; phylum Chordata; class Amphibia; order Anura; family Ranidae; genus Rana; species Rana kukunoris. Next base: position 143,277,018 of record CM056055.1, read on the forward strand.
AAAAAATTCCAACATGCTTGAATATTTTGTGTCGTTTTTCAAAACGTCGTTTTTTGTTTCACAAAAAGTCACCGTGTGTAGCAAAAACGTTGTTTGAAACTACGTTTTTCAACCCGTGCATGCCCAGAAGCTAGTTATGAAGCGAGCTTCAATGGAAAAGAGTGGTGAACGTAACCTCGCTTTTTGTGAAAAAAACGATGGTGTGTTTGAAAGTGACGTTTCAAAAACGTTGTTTTTTACTTCACAGAAATCGTCGTTTTTTTTTTCAATCACAAAAAACGATCGTGTGTACGCGGCATTAGAGCTGGCAGGGGACAGATGCAGCATAGGACTGATGCTGCAGGTAGCTAGGTAAGTGGGGAAAAAAAAACAGATTCCCATACTTTTGTTTTAAGTACTGGAAGTGTATGGACTATTTTTGGAGAATATAGATATAGTTTGGCCTAGGTTTACACTAAAGCTGCTGCATGATGATGCGTTTTTTCCATATGTTTTGTAGTGCAACTTTGAGCATTTTTGACACATTTTTCATGCTGATACTGGATTTTATAATAGCGTTTAGCAGCGTTTAGAATAGATTTGCAGCATTTTTTCTGGTGGAAAAACACTCTATAAACTACAAAAAAACTTTTTTTATTTTATTTTATTTTTTTTATTTTATTTTACCTAAATGCTGAAGCTCAAAGAATGCTAATAGCCCAAAGTAGTGTGCATGGACAGATAAAATAACACTATTTAGCTTCTAGAAGTAGAAAAAGATGCAAATAACAGCTTCTAGGAGCTTAAAAGTGAAGTATGGGAATTGTATTCCCCATATTCATACTTGCCTAGGTGGATGCAGCATCTGTCCCCGCCGCCTCTACACTAAGAACCGAACCACCTAACATCGCAGATGGCTCAGGTTCTTTCACCTCCCAAAGCAGAGAGCTGCTGACTGTCAATCAGCAGCTTTCCTGCTCTGCTTCTCCACGCTCATTGGAGTGCTGAGCTGTGGAGGGGCGGGAACCGGCATCTCAGTCGCTCGCTGAGAGGCCAAGACAGCTGTCAGTTTAGGCACCTGACAGATCCAGACTTCCAGAGTCGGGATGAAGCTGTGCCTGGACTGATTTGTGTGATTTCAGCAGAAAACGGGTCACAGGAGTGCAAAAATCCATGCGTTTTTTAAAGGAACTGAGCTAGTTTGGCTGTACTTCTCCTTTAAAAAAAATGCATGGAGCATGCATGGAGCCTTAAGCCCCGTACACACGGTCGGACATCCAACAAAATTTCCCTTGGATTTTTGTCCTAATTGATTTGTCCGGTCACACCCATAGCATACACACGCTCTGACTTTTCTGCAAACTTTTCTAAAACGTTTCCATCATCACGTGGTTTTTCTGCTCTTTACTGCCACCCTTTGGTTAACTTCTGCTATTGTTGGTTGATTTTAACATTGGTTCTGAGCATGCGCATTTGTAATTTGTCCAAAAGTCTGATGGTTTGCTGTACACACGATTGGACTTTGCACCATCGGACTTTTGTTGCCTGAAAGTTTGTCCGTTCGCAGACCCAACTTTTTGTCCGATGGAACATACACACGGTCGGACAAATGCGAAAAGTGTCGGATTTTGATGTTGGTTGGGCAAAAGTCCGACCGTGTGTACGGGGCTTTAGGCTTCATTTCCATGGACGTTTTTACAGCCACTTTTCTGAGCGTGATTTGCAGCTTAAAAACGGCTCTTCATGTTAATCTATGGCCTCATGCCCACCATGATGTTTTTGAGCTGTAGATGGGTGAGCCGTTTTTAAGCTGCAAAAAAAAAAAACCAGGACCAGTGTGTTCTAAAGCTCCAGCGTTAGAGCTGTAAAAACACCAGACGTTAAAAAACGCGCAAAAAATGCTCAAAAACGCGCAAACCTGCTAAAAACCGCTACCGCTGCGTTTTTGAGCTCCAGCTCAAAAAAAAACATGGACAGGCGTTTTTAAGCTGTAAAAAGGCTAAAAAAAGTGGCTGTAAAAACGTCCATGGAAATGAAGCCTAAAAGTGATTGCAAATGATCACCTTGTAAAACAACCCATTCAGTTTAATATAGTAATGAAAGGCAAAACATTTTTGTATAGATATAAAAAAAATGATATTTATTCTGTTTTTATTAGGGCTGCGGAAATTAACGATTAATTGTTCGATTAATCGTTAATTTCTTTGATCGACTAAAAAAATTTTGATCGACGATCCGCGGAGTGAGCTCCGCGGTCTCGCCGATAGGAAAGACCGCGGCTTCGGCCTAGCTCCGGAGCCGCGGCCATCTTGGTCCACCCGGCGGCAAGCAAGTAGCGGCGCGCTGACGTCATCATCACCCGCAGCATCCGGCATCCTCCTTCTCCCCCCTCAGCGCCAAGTTCCCCTACATGTAGCTCCGCGCTACTTCCGGCTCTAGGTATGGTGGACTGGTGGAGCAGGAGGTGGCAGGGGGGATTGTGCTGGTGCTGCTGCTGCGGGACCTGGCTGGGACACCCAAGATGTGAACAGGAGGCTGAGCCGTGAATAGGTGGAGGGAGAGATGTGCGAGGCAGTGCTGCAGCTGCTGGGGAGAAGGTAATGCTGGTGCACAGAGAGCTGTGTATGTGATGTCGGATGAGCTGTATTATATGTCACACTTCTCCCCATCACACTGCTCCTTCACCTGACACACTGCTCCCCGACCTGACACACTGCCCCCCCCCCCAGAACTGCTCCCCACCTGTCACACTGCCCCCCCCTTTGACAAACTGCTCCCCCCACCTGTCACACTGCTCCCCTGGCTGTGTCTACCCCCCCTACCGCCCCTGGCTGTGTCTAACCCCCTCCCTACCGCCCCTGGCTGTGTCTAACCCCCTCCCTACCGCCCCTGGCTGTGTCTAACCCCCCTACCACCACCCCTGGCTGTGTCTAACCCCCCTACCACCACCCCTGGCTGTGTCTAACCCCCCCTACCACCCCTGGCTGTGTCTAACCCCCCCCCACCCTACCACCCCTGGCTGTGTCTACCCCCCCCCTCCTACCACCCCTGGCTGTGTCTAACCCCCCCCTACCACCCCTGGCTGTATCTAACCCCCCCCCCCTACCACCCCTGGCTGTGTCTACCCCCCATACCACCCCTGGCTGTGTCTACCCCCCCTACCACCCCTGGCTGTGTCTACCCCCCCTACCCCCCCTGGCTGTGTCTACCCCCCCTACCACCCCTGGCTGTGTCTACACCCCCTACCACCCAGGCTGTGTCTAACCCCCCCTACCACCCCGGGCTGTGTCTAACCCCCCCTACCACCCCGGGCTGTGTCTAACCCTCCCTACCACCCCTGCCTGTGTTTAACCCCCCCACCACCCCTGCCTGTGTCTAACCCCCTCCCTACCACCCCTGGCTATGTCTAACATGCCTACCACCCCTGTCTCCTGTGTAACACCCCTACAAACCCTGTGTCTTACCCCCTCTTTAGCACCCCTCTGAGAAGCACGCGGCGGCGGCGGAATGGCGGAGCCTGCTGCATCCAGGCAACACAACGTTCACAGGGGAGTCGGGGATAGAGAGTGTGACAGACAGCCCAGCCGACAGTGACAGGTGATGGTGGCAGAGGGGGATACGATGGAGGTAGGGGGTGATGGTGGCACCGCAGGAGGAGATTGGAGGCAGGGGAGATTGTGGCACCGCAGAGGGGTGTGAAGGCAGCTGGTGTTGGTGGCAGAGGGGATAGAGGCAGGAGGTGATGTGACTAAATCATTTGCCCTTATTATATTGAAATTATGTTTTTTTACCTTAATGTCTATTACATTTTATTTAGTAACTTTTGCGAAATGCCAGTAAAAACGTGGCTGTGCCAGTAAATTTCGGATGTCGTGAAAGTAAATTTCAATCTGGTAGGTTGGCAACATTGGGGGGGCCCTTCATGGTTTCATGCATCGGGGCCCTGAAGGTTCTAGTTACGCCACTGCGCCCGCCTGCTTGCATCGTGCACGTGTCAGTGTCAGCTACTCTGCGGACGGGTCCTCCTGCCTTAAGAAGGTAAGAGAGGACAACCATCATGTATAGCATGCGGGCAGATGTGTATATGAAAGTATGGGGGCAGATGTGTATATTACAGCATGGGGGTAGATGCTGTAATATACACATCTGCTCCCATACTGCAAGAATATACACATCTGCCCCCATGCTGCCCCCACCACATTTACCACTGACTAATGCAGAGTTGCAATGCAAGGAGATCAGCTAAAAGTAGTTGTATCTGTATGTGCGTTAATTAATCGAAATTAGTCGATTAATCGATTAAAAAAAAAAACGATTAATCGAACACAAAAATTTTAATCAGTCACAGCCCTAGTTTTTATATAAGTGATCACATTCCTTCTGTTCTCAGCTGCATACAAGCAAGGGGGGGGGGGGAAGAAGGAGCAGTACACTGAGCTTCCCAGTGTATAGCTATGCAGCGGGGGCATGTCAGGACAAGTCTGATCATTGGAGGGGAGTACACTGAGTTCCCAGCATAGAACTGACCACAGTGTGTTATCCTGCTTAGTGTGGTCAGTTTTTAAGGAAAGCAGAGGGACTGGCAGAACCAGAGATTTCACACAAAGGAAGCAATACAAAAAAAAAATGGATATTTTCTCATAGAAGTACATGGTACACGCAGGCACGTATCAGGAATGTGAAGTGTTGGGGAAACAAAAGCTTTAGTATCACTTAAAGTTAGAAGCTGATTGGCTACTATGCACAGCTGCACCATATTTTGCACTCTCCCGTTAGTAAATCAACCCCTATGTGTTTGTGTTGCTAAGAGAAGTCTATTGTCATGTAAGAAAGCAGCAAAAATGCATCAAAAATGCATGTATATGCATATCAAAGAATCCAAAAACGCACCATGCTGCATGTAAAAAAAAAGTCCCTGCGTCTTTCCAAAAACACATTGCAGGAAACCACACTGATTTGAACAAGACCCATAAGAAAGGAGGATAAATGGATTGTAGTGCATTAATGAAAATGAAAAAAAAAAAACAGAAAAAAAAAACGCATAGATGTGAACCTAGCCTACATGTCACTTTAAGAAAGAAGAAAAGCCAGTATGTATAAAGAGTAACTATAGATGCTCTCCTGTACATTTATAATTACAAACAGTACATAGAAAATAGGTTTTAAAACACAAGTACACTTGGGGTATTTACTAAAACTGGAGCGTGAAAAATCTGATGCAGCTCTGCATAGAAACCAATCAGCGTCCGTCCAGTCTTCATTGTCAAAGCTTAATTGAAGAGGCTGACTGGTAACTGATTGATTGGCATGCAGAGCTGCATCCGATTCTGAGTACTCCAATTTTAGTAAATTAAATCTCCCCCGATGATCCAATTAAGTTAAGACTGTTCACGTGGAGATCTAAAAAAAAAGCTAAAATACAAACAAATAGTTTCCCTTTAAAGATCAAAGAGTTAAAATGCAGAAAGCTGATAGAATCAGACACATTAACTTCCGATTATCAGAGTCTCAGCAGGTAAAGAGAAATGCTCTATAATGACATTTGGGTTGTAGGGATTGTTCAGGTGTAGAGCTTAAAAAAACAAAACAATAAAAAACGAAAAAAATAATAATCAAAAAACAAACAAATCAATTATTAAATAGTTTCACTTTAAAGATAAAAGAGTTAAAAAGAAAAAAGCTGATAGAATAATCAGCCACATTAACTTCCTATTATCAGAGTCCCAGCAGGTAAAGAGAAATTCTGTATAATGACATTTGAGTTGTAGGGATTGTTTAGGTGTAGAGCTTAAAAAAAAAAAAAAAGAGAAAACAAAAAACAAAAAGTAAAAACCAAACTAAAAAACAAACAAATCAATTAATAAATAGTTTCCCTTTAAAGATAAAAGAGTTAAAATGCAGAAAACTGATAAATTAATCAGCTATATTAACAAAATGTTATCAGAGTCTGTATAATGAAATTTGAGTTGTAAGGATTGTTCAGCTGTAGAGCTAAAAAATAAAAATAAAGACAATAAAATAAAACTAAAAAACAAACAAAACAATATTTTACCTTTAAGGATAAAAGAGTTAAAATGCAGAAAGCTGATTGATAATAGGAAGTTAAAGGGGTTGTAAAGGTTTGTTTTTTATTTTCTAAATAGTTTCCTTTAGGCTCCATTCACACCTAGGCGTTTTGTCGCCTGAAGCCCGACACTATTGCAGCCTAAAATATGTTTGAGGGGTGATTTAACATTGTTCTCTATAGAGATGGTTCACATCTCCACGCCGAACGCCGAATTGCCGAATGCCTGAAGCTCAAAACAAGTCCCGAACCTTTTATTTCAGGCGGCTTCGGCGTTCGGCATAGCTGACAATGAACTGTTAAAAAAAAACAAGGTTAAAATCGCGGTACAAAACGCCGCAATTTGTCGTGGCAAATCGCGGTACAAAACGCTGCGCTAAGGTGTGAATGCAGCCTTAAGCTAGTGCTTTGTTGGTTCACTTACCTTTTCCTTTGATTTCCTTTCTAAATGTTTTTTTTTTTCTTTGTCTGAATTTGTCACTTCCTGTAAGCTTGCCCCCATCATCCGAGCCAATCTGGCTGGGGGTTAGTCAGCTAGAACAGCTTACTGAGGAGAAACAGAAAGTGAGAAATTCAGACAAAGAAAAAAAAACATTTAGAAGGGAAATTGAAGGAAAAGGTAAGTGAACCAACAATGCACTAGCTTAAAGCAACCTAAATAAAAAACAAACCTTTACAGCCCCTTTAATGTAGCTGATTATTCTGAGTCTCAGCAAGTAAAGAGAAATACTGTATAATGACATTTGAGTTGTAGGGATTGTTCAGATATAGAGCTAAAAAACAAAACAAATAAAAAAAAAAACAATAAAACAAAAGGAAAAACTAAAAACTAAATAACAAAAATATCAGTTATTAAATAGTTTCTCTTTAAAGGGGTTGTAAAGGTACAATGTTTTTTTTTTCCTAAATAGCTTCCTTTACCTTAGTGCAGTCCTCCTTCACTTACCTCATCCTTCCATTTTGCTTTTAAATGTCCTAATTTCTTCTGAGAAATCCTCACTTTGTGTTCTTCTGCCTGTAACTACACACAGTAATGCAAGGCTTTCTCCCTGGAAGCTATTTAGGAAAAAAGAAACATACCTTTACAACCCCTTTAAGGCCCCTTTCACACTGGGGCGTTTTTCAAGCGTTTTTTTCGGGTGCTTTGGCGTTAAAATAAACCCTGTAAAGCGCCTGAAAGAAGCCTCATCTGCAATCCCAATGTGAAAGACCGAGTGCTTTCAGAGCCCTTTCACACTGCCGGCGCCCGAAAAACGCTGGTAAAGCACTGCAAAGGCCCCTTTCACACTGGGTTGGGAGCCAAGGTGGCGTTATAGCACCGCTATAATTAGCGGCACTATACCATTGGATTTGCCGCAGGATTTGGCCGCTAGAGGTGCGGTATTAACCACCGCTAGCGGCCGATAAAGGGTTAATACCGCCCGCAATGCGCCTCTGCAGAGGCGCATTGCGGGCGGTATTGCCACGGTTTCCCATTGTTTTAAATGGGAAGGAGGGGTAAAGGAGCGGTATACATGCCGCTCCTCACACCGCACCAAAGATGCTGCTGACAGGAGATTTTTTTCTCTCCTGCCAGCGCATCGCCCTTTGGCTTTCACATTGAGGTTGCTGGGCAGGAGTTTTTCAGACGGTATAGCAGCGCTATTTTTAGCGCTGTAATGCCTGAAAAACTCCTCAGTGTGAAAGGTGTCTAAGACCGTAACATTTTAGGGCGTTTTTGCAGTGCCTCAGTGTGAAAGGGCAAGGCGTTTTTACAGCGCTTTCAATTCATTTCAATGGAGAGGGGCGTTTTTGGAGCGGGTTTTTTCAGCGCCCAAAAGCTACTCCAAAGATGCTGCTTGCAGGACTCAGTGTGAAAGGGTCCATTGAGATGCATTGAGTGCATTTTATGAGCGTTTTAATATCACTCCTCAGTGTGAAAGGTGTCTAAGACCGTAACATTTTAGGGCGTTTTTGCAGTGCCTCAGTGTGAAAGGGCAAGGCGTTTTTACAGCGCTTTCAATTCATTTCAATGGAGAGGGGCGTTTTTGGAGCGGGTTTTTTCAGCGCCCAAAAGCTACTCCAAAGATGCTGCTTGCAGGACTCAGTGTGAAAGGGTCCATTGAGATGCATTGAGTGCATTTTATGAGCGTTTTAATATCGCTATTTTTAATGCTAAAATGCTGTAAAAACACTTCAGTGTGAAAGGGGTCTATAGATAAAATGCAGATGACACTATCCCACTGTATAAAATTACTTTTGAACTCCGGAAACGGAACGAAACCTTCCACAAAATTTGGGGTAGATGATTGGCTAGTCCGCTCAACCTCTCCCAGCACTGATTGTACTACTCTTGCTTGACCATTGATGGGCCGTGCCTCACGGATCTTCAATGTCTGGACCTCCGCTTTTGCTATATCCCGGTATTATATATATATATATATATATATATATATATATATATATATATATAGCCTTTTACCACTGTGCCTACTTTATATTTTGCACTGATGTCAGTTTATTTTTCTATGTTTGCGTGTATTGCCCGACGTTTATGACCAGGTTGTCTGGTGTTTTGTTTTTTTTTGCATGTTTTTCCATGGTGTCTTAAACCTAATAAAAATATCTAAAAAGATAAAATGCAGAAATCTGATAGAATAATCAGCCACATTAACTTTCTGTTATCAGAGTCTCAGCAGGTAAATAGAAATGCTGTATAATGACATTTGAGTTGTAGGGATTGTTCAGGTGAAGAGCTAATAAAAATAAAAAATAAACAATGAAAAAAACTAAAAAACAAACAAATCAATTATTAAATAGTTTCCCTTTAAAGATCAAAGAGTTAAAAATGCAGAAACCTGATAGAGTAATCAGCCACATTAGCTCCCTGTTATCAGAGTCTATACTGTATAATGACATTTGAGTTGTAGGGATTGTTCAGGTGTAGAGCTTATAAAAAAAAACAATGAAAAAAACAAACAAAAAATAAAAACCAAACTAAAAAACAAACAAATCAATTATTAAATAGTTTCCCTTTAAAGATCAAAGAGTTAAAATGCAGTTATCAGCCACATTAGCTCCCTGTTATCAGAGTCTATACTGTATAATGACATTTGAGTTTTAGGGATTGTTCTGCTCCTTGGATGAATGTCCCTCTTTGTTGAGCGGTAAGGTGATTGCATCTACATGTCTTTATTTGTCAGCAGTGGGCTCCGTTCGGTTTCGCTGTGCTCCTCTTATTATGCGAACACAATAGATCTTCAACGGCTAAATGTGAGAAGAGCTGAATATCAGCTGGTGACATAATAACACGGCACAGTCTGCACTGGCACAGCTGGCTCTGGAGGAGGTTTACTCCTCTTGTCCCTTTTTTCCTCCCATGGATGTCACGTTATGACCCTCCCCCTAGAGAGGCTGAACTAATCTGCACGCTCTCAGATAAAAAGGCAGGATGCCAGATTCTGGAACCAGTTTCAAAAAAGCCTGCACAAAGGACTAGCAGACTTCCATTGTTCTCTCTTGGAACGATAAGCCGTCCGCTCGGCAAGGAAACCTATTGAAAAACTTTCGCCGCTTACCAACTGGGCACGCAACGCCGGACAGCATAGGACTCTGCGCAAAACAATGATGTATCTGAATTCCCTCAATACTGACGCCTTTTTGTGTGATAAAGCCAAGGACCTGCGATCATCGATCAGCACCCTAATCCACAAAGTGGACGTTGGGCACAAGCTGGTCCCATCCAGCTTTTACAAAAAGAAAGACGGTCAAAGGTAAGCCAAGAGGTCGCTTATTCGGAGATCGCTTGCCTATTGCGTTCAAATATCAATCAAACCTAGATTTACGAAAACTGGCGCACACAGAACCTGGTGCTGCTGTGCATTGTAACCAATCAGCTTCCAGGTTTTATTGTCAACGCTTATTGAACAAGCTGAGGTTAGAAGCTAATTGGTTGCTATGGACAGCTGCACCAGTTTTAGTAAATCTCCTCCATAAATGCATTTGGAGTTAAAAATCAAACATTGAAAAAAAAAAGATTTTATTTTTGCGGTTAAAATTGCTAAAGAAATGTTTGCATGCCTCTACAGGGTCAGAGTCTGTTTTTAGAAACAGGTTTTAAATTATGCGCTGACGCGCTGCCATTGCAACATTTCATCTCACCTGTTAGATTGTGATTGCAAATTTGTCACTGACGTAAGTGAATTGTGTCGGTGACATGTACAGTACGCCGTAGTGCAATGTCCTTTCTATTTATAGACGGGCAGGTTTAATAAGCCAATGAAATAATTGTATGTGAAGAAGTGACTAATGACTTTGTATTGGTTGCTATGGGTCAGAGAGGGATTGCATTGCTAAACAAGACCACATCTGTTGCTATGGAACATATAAAAAAAATTATAAAAATCTTATTATTTTTATCTCTCTCCAGAAACTGCATGAAGGAGGTCATGAAGTGGAAAGAATCATTCTATCAACTCCTGAGCAGCAAAGGTGAGCAGGGGTTTGGTGAATCCTTCATTTGTTATGGGAGATGCAACACAGAGAATGCAAGGGACTGAACTGAAAAGTACTTAAACATCGGTAGGATTTTTAACTAGGCAGTAACGATTTGCAGTGACTTCACAAGTTCCAATACGGTTAAAATAATTATTTTTAGAGGGTTGCTCTCATATTTCTCCACACTCTTTGTTAGACTTTCTGACTTTTGTAATATAAAATCTATTTGTCATTTCATGCATTTAAGTACAAGCCAGCCACAGTGTTCTAGTCACCTTTATTTTTATGTATTTATATTGTATTTGAATAACTTTGGGCAGAATTTACTAAAACTGGAGCAAACAGGATCTGGGGCAGCTTTGCATAGTAGCCAATCAGCTTCTTGCTTCAGCTTGTTTAGTTAAGCTTTGAATATAACAGCTTGATGCTGATTGGTTGCCATAAACAGATGCTTCTAAATTCCGTCTGCTGCAGTCTTGGTAAAGCCTAATGCTGGCCATACACTATACGAAAAAATCGGTCAAGCCCATTTTGCTACGAGAGCAAACGATATTGCCATCATGTAATAACCAATAAATCGTTCAATGGACATAAATGAATCTGGGTTTTTTGTTCGTTTTTTCACATATACCTAGTGCAAACAGCTTCGATGGGAACAACATTAACCTTTCAAATTATCGTTCGTTCGGCTCAAAAACGTCCCAACCGTTTACCGATTTGTGCCCAATAACTGGCCGAAAAACGAACAAACTGTCTAAATGACAGAATTTCGTCTGATTTTTCATATAGTGTATGGCCAGCATTAGTAAGTCGTATATACAGTATGTTGTTCAGACCATCACAATGCATTATATATATATATATATATATATATATATATATATATATATATATATATAGCAACGTTATGAGGTTGAGGTGCTCTAAGGTAATTAGCATCAGTACAAATCAATCAGGCCTTCTCTTTTCTTTTCTATGGTTCTCGGGTGACCATTGTCACTGGGACTAAAAGTGAGGGAATAAAGAGGAAATTTACCATTTGGGACACTTACTCCAGTGACATATGTCTGGACATGTTTCCTCTTTCTGTTGTATCCACATGACTAAACAGAAAGATAAGAGTGGGTTTTTATATGTATATTTTATATATAAAAACAAGGGGATTGCTGTACAAAAATGTAATGAAAAAGTAAAAACAATACAAGAAGGTACATTGTATTCAAGGTTGACAGTTTCGGGCTAAACGGATAACGCCCTTCTTTAAACCCGAATACATTCAGGTTTGAAGAAGGACGTTATCTGTTTAGCCCCGAAACTGTCAACCTTGAATACAATGTAACTTCTTACCTCTTGTATTGTTTTTATTTTTTCAGAAAATATTTGTGCAACAATCCCCTTGTCTTTATATATACAGGCATACCCCGCTTTTAAGTACGCACTAGGGTTTATTTACTAATGCTGGAAATCGCAATATCAGGCTAATTTCTGCATAGAAACCAATGAGCTTCTAACTCCAGTTTGTTCAATTAAGCCTGGTAATAAAACCTGTAAGATCATTGGTTTCTGTGCAGAAGTGAGCCTTATTTTGCGCTTTCCAGCTTTAGTAAATAAACACAATTGTGTACTTAAAAGTGGGGTATGCCTGTATATGTGTGTGTGTGTGTATGTATATATATATATATATATATATATACACACACATTATATATATATATATATATATATATATATATATATATATATATATATATATATATATATATATATATATATATATATATATAATCAGCAATCCCCTATATATATATAATGTCAGAAGGCAAATAAAATGTAAATATTCAAAATACATTAATTGAATGTAAGTAGAACACTGTGTTTTTTTATATATATATATATATATATATATATATATATATATATATATATATAAAGCCAAACCCTCTTTTATTTTGGGATGGTTACAAACCACCCCACTTGGTAGATTTCTGTTATTTTCTTCTTTCTGGTTAGTCATGTGGACACAACAGAAATAAGAAACATGTCCAGACATATGTCACTGGAGTGAGTGTCCCAAATGGTACATTACCTCACTTTTAGTCCCAGTGACAATGGTCACCAGAGAACCCTACTCTTCCTAACAGGGACACAAACAGCAATAAAAACATGACAGAGGTTCTAACCCCTTAACCATTCTATTAAACGTATAAAAAAAAATGAGTTATGGCTTAGATACACTTTAATTAGCATGGTGGGCTCTCCATAGGAAGTGAATTGAGTGTGAGAGGTGATTTGTGAAGGGCTCATATTAACGTCTGCCTCTCATCCTGTCTACAGATGGGCTCTCAGCCTTCCGCACCTTCCTGAAAACAGAGTTCAGCGAGGAGAATCTGGAGTTCTGGGTAGCCTGTGAAGAATACAAGAAGACGCCTTCAGTCAACAAGCTTCCTGCCAAAGCTCAGTGCATATTTCAGGAATTCCTGCAGACTGGAGCCCCACGAGAGGTAAGCAGCGCTTACTATATTTAGCATTCCGATAAGAAGATATGTTATACAGCTGGGATTCCAAGGGTCAGACATCCAAAGTTTTTAAATGGGATTAACTCATTATGTATGCAACTCATTATGCATGTACAGTCTAAACAATGCCCTGGAGACTTGAGACTGTTCAGAGTTAATTAAAATAACTCATACGCTAGCAAAATGTGCATTGAGTCTTCTAAAAGAAAATCAAGCCTACGTGGTTCCATTTCTTCAAGTCTATCTCAAATATAGTTAGCACTGAAGGAGCCATTTTAAAATTTTTGGTTGACAAGCTCATTTCAAATACCTTTGTATAAATATAAACCCTACAACAAAGGGGAACTTCACAGGTCCCAAAAAAAGACAGGGAACAACCAACTTGAAAATATATTTAAAGTAGAACTAAAGACAAAACTTTATTTTTTTTCACTTTGGATAGAGTATTGCCTCGTACACACGACCGTTTTCCTCGGCAAAAACCATCAAGAAAAATGCTTTTGCAGAGAAAAACGGTCATGTGTATGGTTTTCGTCGAGAAACCTGTCATGGATCTCGACGAGAGTCTCAATTTTCTGGTCGTGTTTCTCATCGGGCTGGTTTACGACGAGAAACACGTTCGTGTGTAGAAATCCGCACATGCTCAGAATAAAGTATGAGACGGGAGCGCACCTTCGGTAAAAGTAGCATTCGTGATGGAGAAAGCACATTTGTCACGCTGTAACAGACTGAAAAGCGCAAATCGTCTCTCACCAAACTGGAATCGAACTTCCCCTTTATAGTGCCGTCGTACGTGTTGTACGTCACCGCGTTTGAGAAAAACAACAAGATTTTGGCAGGACAGTGTGTATGCAAGGAAAGCTTGACAAGAATCTTGTCAAGCTTGACAAGAACCTCTTCGAGGAAAACAACGCTTTTTTTACGATGAGATTCGTGTGTACGAGGCATTAGGGAGTTTTTTTTGCCATCTGTGTTTCTTTGGGGATATTTTCCTTTACTTCCTGTCCAATAGCCAAAACAGGAAGTGAGATGAAATTTCTTCTATGTGGGTTACCGAACCTAGTGCCTCCACTCTTTTTCTGTTCTGGTGAAAAACCCACATTTGGAACCTTATTTAATTTACACATTCGGTGGTAATGGTAAACAAGACAAATAGAAAGGATAATTCTCCCTAACTAAGGTCGTGTACACACGATCAGTCCATCCGATGAGAACAGTCTGAAGGACCGTTTTCATCGGTTAACCGATGAAGCTGACTGATGGTCTGATGTGCCTACACACCATCGGTTAAAAAAACGATTGTGTTAGAACGCAGTGACGTTTACTTGTTTTAACACAACGACGTGATGAAAAAAAACGAAGTTCAATGCTTCCAAGCATGCGTCGACTTGATTCTGAGCATGTGCGGCCTTTTAACCGATGCTTTTGCATACTAACGATCGGTTTTGACCCATCGGTCAGGGGTCCATCGGTCAAATTTTAAAGCAAGTTCTCTTTTTTTGACCGAAGGATAACTGACCAATGGGGCCCACACACGATCAGTTTGGACCGATGAAACGGTCCTTCAGTTCGTTTTTATCGGTTTTGACTGATCGTGTGTACATGGCCGTTAAGCGTTCTAGTTTGCCTCCATTCTATCTAACTAAAAACATGTTTGCCTTGTGTTTGGATGGTTAGCTAATTGCCAACATTGTTTTTTGTCTTCACAGGTCAACATTGACCATCAGACCAGAGAACACACACGCCTGCAAATTTCATCCGCCTGCCGTAATTGCTTTGACGCTGCCCAAGAACAGACCCGAATTCTGATGGAAAAAGACTCTTACCCACGCTTCTTAAAATCCCCCATTTACCAGCAACTGCTGACCCAGTCATCCATGAAGAAACTAAAGTTCTCTTTCACATGAACTAAGACCAAGTGTTTTGAGTAAGCTACGACATTGAGACCAGAGCTCAGTTCCAGTCATCTGGAACCAGGTTCATGGCATCATCCCACCACCATGTGTGTACTGGAGTCTGGGCGCTGATTGAGAAGACTTTCACGCAGGGCCCTTCCGTGTAGAAGGGCCTAAGACAGTAGAACCGAGAAGACAGTGTATAAAATGGATTAGTGAGTGCTAGTCCAACAAAATTTCCTTGACACCAGTTATGGTGCCATGAAACGACTGTGCTTGCCTAGACAAACTCCTGCAACCTTTTATGTTCATAGGGGAACGTTAACAGGATTGAGATAGCATGAGAGAATCTCTGTAACAGACTAGAACTCACAATGGTGTGATTCCTAGTTGATGTGCTAATGTTTGTGCAATGTGTCTGTGCTGCTAAGTGTCACTTCCTCCCACTGCAGTTTTTTTTTCCTTGTAGCCAGGGAAAAAAATCTGTTATTTTTACTGTTGCTATGTAGATAATTTATCAAGTGTCTGGAAATGAGTTTTCACCTGGGACACAATGGATGCCAAGTGTTTTAGTAGTATCCATTCATAATGATGAGATCCAAGAACAATGGGGGGAAGTAGAGTACAATGTTTAAAAAATGTGACACATTCCTAGCCAGTCTTTTTCCTTTGGCAAACAGGAATTGCAGAGACTCGTCAACAGTATTCTGGATGTGGGAAATGACCCCGCAGAAAGCTAGGTGATAAATGTAAAGAAAGATCTTGGTGTTGATATAACACCCGCAGCAATCACATATGTATATAACAAAAAATAAATAAAAATATCATATGTAAAAAAAATGATATCACATTTTATGTTCAATTTATTTAAAATGTTGCTGGACAACTTTTGGAAATGTATTATGTGGTGATAAAAAACGAACACATTGTATTTCGGGAAAATACATTCATGTTGGTATGTTGATATGTTAATTTATATGAATTTAAATAATAAACAAAAGTGAACAAAAACTAAGTAAAATGCATTTTATTATTATTATTATAATTTTTTATTATTATATTCCATTATAATTTTCTTGTTATTAATATGAGCTAAACTAACACACAAATTGTGCAATGAGAAAACCATATTGGTCATAAGGCCCCTTTCACACTGGGGCATTTTGCAGGCTCTATAGCGTTAAAAATAGCGCCTGCAAACCACCCTTAAACAGCTGTTACATTCACTCCAGTGTGAAACACTGGTGCGTTGCGCTAGCAGGACGGTAAAAAAGTCCTGCTAGCCGCATCTTTGGAGCAGTAAAGGAGCGGTGTGTTTACCGCTCCTGCCCTTTGAAATCAATGGGACAGCGCGGCTATACCGCCTGCAATGCTCTGCTTCAGGTTTTAACCCTTTTTTTTGGGCCGCTAGCAGAGGTTAAAAGCTCCCCGCTAACTAATTATAGTTATTTTTTAATTTAAGGTATATTTGAATCTATGAAAAAAAACATGATATATTGCGGCTTACCACTTCTTGGATGGTGTGGAGAAAGCCTCTTGAGGGGGAAGGGGGCGATCAGGAGTGTCAGGACGCCCTCTACTTTGCAGATAGAGAAAGGAGCTGTGTGTTAGTGGGCAAAGGAGCTGTGTGTTAGTGGGAGTCCTGACACTCCTGCTCGCCCCCTTAAGAGGCTTTCTCCACACCAGGGAGAAAGCCTTGCATTGCTGTGTGTGGTTACAGACAGAAGAACAGGAAGTGAGGATTTCTCAGAAGAAATAAGGACATTTAAAAGCAAAATCAAAGGATGAGGTAAGTGAAGGAGGACTGCACTAAGGTAAAGGATGTTATTTAGGGGAAAAAATAATTACCTTTACAACCCCGTTAAAGGAACCTATTTAGAAAATAAAAAAACAAACCTTTATAACCCCTTTAAGGGTAAAACAAATCTTAATGCCTAAGCCCAATCTTGCAACTTTGACATGTGTTAGTAAAACTGTACTGTACATATCCTCACAACCACTTTGTGCATCCAAGTGGATTATACCGCGTTTTTTCTCAGGACAAATTGGGCTTTCAATTGGTGGTAAATGGTGTTGGATATCTCCTGAAAACTGTCCCAAAATAGTAACAAATGTATATATTTTTTAAATTTAGCTGTATATTTTTTGCTTCTACCATAACCTAGCCAAAATAAATTCTCCTGCGCCTGGTGATCACAGCAATACCACATGTGTTTGTTAGAAATGCTGTATCCTGGCCTATGCCAACAAGGCCCAGGCCTAGGGCAGCACTTTGCAGGGGGGCAGCACAGAAAGAGTCCCCGCCGGCTTGCGCTATACTGTTAGTGTAACGCAAGCTGCTTCTAATTTTGACTGTCCTATCATCCTGGACCACAAACCTTCCTTACTGTGTTTTCTGCTGCACCATTGGCATGGTTATATCTTCTTAGTTCTCTCCATAAAATGATCAAAAATGTGTGCATAAAACTATAGGCAACACTTTTTTTCATTTTGAATAGAGCAAGGGGGGGTTATAGCCCCGTCAGTTTATTTTTTACCATCCCTGTCCCATTGCAGAGATTTCCCTTCACTTCCTGCCCCATAGTCAAACAGGAAGTGAAAGGAAATCTATGCAAATTGAGGGAATCCAATGCCCCCCCCCCCCCAGGCCCTACAAACTAGTGTCCCCACTCGAAAGATTCAGGGTGGGTCTTAAACAGAAAGGGTGTGGCCTTGACAGGAAGGGGTGGGTCATATTTAAATTAGGGGGTGCAAGAGTTTAGTCAGGCCTGGGGCAGCACAAAACCTAAATACACTACTGTTTGTTAGTTGTTGTTTGTACCCGTAGTACAGCCCAGAAACAATAGTGCACATTTTTCTTTTTTTTTTTATCCTACCTAAAACACACTGACACTGATACTAATTTAAATGAAAAAAAATCCTGTCCAAAAAATCCTGACCTTTTGACCCTGACCTTTACCCAAACACTAACCCTGGCACTGACCTAGATCGCACCTTGATATAGGTAATTTTTCTTTTTTTATTATTATTTTTTTTTTTTCTATCTCTGCAAGGACAGAGAAAGATACAATCTATCTCTCTTGTCCATTTACAGAGACAGAAAACACGGGGCGGGCTTCACAGTAACTGATCACTGTGATAGCCAATCAGAGGATTCTACAGCAAACAGGTCACCCGGAATCAGATGTTCTGGGTCTCGATTGTTATAACGGGGTCTGGAGCTCTCAGTGAGACCCCAGTCTCTGTGCTGGGAGATATGCAAATATGCGGCCCTACGGAAAAAGGCCCAGTCCAATGGGGTCACATACTTGTGTTACGTCGGCGCTAAGGGGTTAATGGTCACCATAGGACATTTTTGGATAAGTCCAGAGAGGACTGGGGCAGGAGGTGCACAGTCCCTGATGAAATTACAAGTCTTTCTGAGGCCTCGTACACACGACCGAGGAACTAGTCGTAAAAGACACATCGTTTTCCTTGATGAGTTCCTTGTTAGGCTTGTCGAGAAACTTGACAAGCTGTCTTTGCGTACACACTGTCAAGACCAAATCTCCTCGTTCTCAAACGCGATGACGTACAACACATAGACGGCGGGTGCGCTCCCATCTCATACTTTATTCTGAGCATGCGCGGGTTTCTAAGCATACACACAAACGTGTTTCTCGTTGAAATCCAGCCAGACAAGGAACACAACGAGGAAATTGAGACTCCCGGCGAGGAAAAAGAGAACTTGTTCTATTTTTTCCTCGTCTAATTCCTCGACAGTTATTTCGATGAAAAGCATACACACGACTGTTTTCCTCTGCAAAAAAGTTCTCCCACCAAGTTTCTTGATAGATTCTGTCGAGGAAAACGGTCGTGTGTACGAGGCCTTATACGCACATGGCATAAACTACCTTCATTTTTTAGCGATAAACTGCCTATGCAGATGAATTACACAACAGTATATAAAATCAACAATATGTTACCCGAAATAGCACATTCTTGTTTTAGTTTTTGCAAACATAATGGAATGCTAGGAACCATGCCTACGCCTTTCTATTTTTTCTATTTTTTTTTTTTTTTTTTGTGGATACATATACCTCCTTAGCAGGTAATCTTCTCTTTTTATAATCGGTGAACACTGTATTTTGGATTTCCTGTGGTGTATATATTCTTTGTTTTGTAGGGTATGTACATATTACTGATTATACTGTAGTACTGTGCGATTTTAACCATATTTTATTGCTTGTGCTATTTAACCTCCCTGGTTACTGCAGTTCTTATGTGTACCTTGAAATTATTACTATTTGTTTAATATATAGTACATGACTTGGAACACGTGGAAAAGGTGAGCTGTTCACAAAAGCCTGCAATCTGTTACCTATAAAGACCTGATTACACACCCCCTACCTCAGTCCCCGGTTTTAAGGTCTGGTACTGGAAGATAAAGCACATTGCAAAGCATTCTTCTGTGTCATATGTACACAGTACAGTTAGCAAAAAAAGACAAGAAGGGGCAAAAAAATGTACACATATATCCTTGTACCTCCTAATGATCAATAAAGTGCTGAACTATTCCATCGAAAGACAGCTTCCAAAAATTTTGATTTTTGTACTCACCGTAAAATCCTTTTCTCTGAGTTCACAGAGTGACACAGCTGAACTTCTCATTGATGGGTTTGATGTGATGCCGCCACCTTCAGGAGTAGGATGTAAGTGCAACTTAAACTAAAATCTTGCCTAGGGGGCAGCCCTTTGGTGGTGGCCAAACCCCCCACTTGTAATCCAGGATTAGTAGGTACTATGTCCTGTAATGAACTCACAGACAAAATATTTTACAGTGAGTACAAAAATCCAATTTCCTCTATTAAAGGACACAGCTGAACTTCTCATGGATGGGACATCCCAAATTGGTGCCAGAAAGACAGTATAAGCGTTGGTTCACACTGGGCTGCGGGAGTGAAATCGCGTGATTTCAGCTGAACTCGCGCGATTTCACTCCCTCTGGCAGTCCCGATTTCGCCGCGATTTAGGAGACATCTGTGCAGGGTTCTGCACAGATGTCAATGTAAATCGCGTCCTGAAATCGCAAAAAGTAGTACAGGAACTACTTTTTTAAATCGGTGCAGCGCCGCAGATGCGGCGTCGCACCGATTAGGACGGTGTCATTGCCGGCAGTTGCCGCCGATTTGAGATGTGATTTCACATGTGAAATCGCATCTCAAATCAAACTAAATCGTACCCAGTGTGAACCTGGGCTAAGTGGTCCACAAAACAATTGAAAAAGGAACAGACCTCAGGGAAAACTCAAACTGCCACTTGCAAGACTTTTCAGCCAAAGCTGACATCCATAAACAGCTATAACAACCTTATAATATTGGTAAACATGTGAATGGATCAAGTGGCTGCCTTGAAAACCTGACACGAGAACCAGCCACGCATGAAGAAGACCACCTATTGCGACGAGCTTGAGATAGGAATATCTCAGATATTTTTAAAGGGATGTGTTTGTAAGGCTGACAAAATCAGATTCAGGTCCCAAGGCTCCTCTAATGTAGGGTGACCAGACATCCCTGGTTTCAGGGGACAGTCCCCGGATTGAGGACACTGTCCCCGGACCAAGTCTGTCCCCGGTTTTGTCCCCGGATTGCATTTGAGCATTGGCTGGGGCAATTTCAAAGACAGTCAGTGCAGAATTAAAAAAATTATCTAAATTAAACACCCCCGCTCCGCCGCTCCTACTAGCTTAGGGGGTTGTATTTTTTTCCATTATCTGTGCCCCTTTCTGATGATCCTGTGCTGGTCGGAGCGGAGGGAATATTTCTTCAGTTTCGGGTGGCTCAAGTCTCGGGCAGCCGTCTGCTTTTCTTCTTACCTTCCCTGGCGGAGTGATCTTTCTCCGCTCCCCACCCAGTAGTAGCCGGGGCCCAGAGAGTAAGACTTGACAGGCTGTGAGGCGGCGATGGACAGAGAGTCGCTGATTGCCGCCATTACTAGTAAAAAAAAAATATGTCCCCAGATTTCATAAAAAAAATATGGTCACCTTACTCTAATGCCTAGAAGGGAGAGCCACATTAGTGACCCCCTGGATAAAAGTGTGAACATGAAAGATCGAGGCCAAGAGACACTGAAAGGGAATGGCCAGGGCAAAGACCTGGCCTTCACTTGAACTAAGAGCCAACCTGTGCTCTACTCCCCCTTCAAGAAAGGCCAGAATACCATAGTTGCCAACTGTCCCGTTTTTAACGGGACAGTCCCGTTAAATAGGACCTTGTCCCGCCAAAATTAGCCTGCCGGGACTTTTCCCGGCTAGTGCTGTGTTGCGCGATCTCGGGCTAAGCCGCCGAATGTATCTGATTCGGTTCCGCTCGGGCACAGGGGGGGAGGGGGGCGGATTAGACGGAGGCTGACAATGCATGTGTGGCATGCTACTGGTGGAGCGGCGGCGCGGGGCGGGCGATGCGAGTCAGTGATGTCATGGCGCATCCAGCGGCCAGCCAGACGCGCCAGGCTTTGAAAATACCTTACTCGCCAGGAGCTCCGAGCTGGGCATGGAGCAGTTTTGCCTTGATGGTGCCGGCGGTGGCTGTGGTCTGCTCAGGCAATTCAGTGACAGCCCAAAGCTGCACCCAGGAATCCACACACAGCACAACGGACCAGCTCAGGGCAATCTGGAGACTCCTTTGCTTTAAGGTAAGAAAGTGATGGTGGCAAGAGGAGCTGGTGCCTGATGGTGGCGGGGGCAGGAGGTGGCAGGAGCTGGCGGGGGCAGGAGGTGGCAGGAGCTGGTGATGGTGGCAGGAGCTGGTGGTGGGGGCAGTAGTAGCTGGCGGTGGTGGCAAGAGGAGCTGGTGCCTGATGGTGGCAAGAAGAGCTGGTGATGGTGCCAGGAGCTGGTGGGGGCAGGAAATAGCAGGAACTGGCAGTGGGGGCAACAGGAGCTGGCGATGGGGGCAGGAGGAGCTGGCGTGGGGGTAGGAGGATCTGGTGGCAGGAGCTGGTGGTGGGGGCAGGAGGAGCTGGCAGTGGTGGCAAGAGGAGCTGGTGCCTGATGGTGGCAAGAAGAGCTGGTGATGGTGGCAGGAGCTTGTGGGAGCAGGAAATGGCAGGAGCTGACAGGGGCAGGAGGCAACAGGAGCTGGCAGTGGGGGCAGCAGGAGCTGGTGATGGGGGCAGGAGGAGCTGGTGGCAGGAGCTGGTGATGATGGCAGGAGCTGGTGGTATCAGGGGGTGGTAGGAGGAGCTGGTGGTGGTGGCAGGAGGAGCTGATGATGGGGGCAGGAGGAGCTGATGATGGGGGGAGGAGGAAATGGTGGTGATGGCAGGAGAAGCTGGTGGTGGTAGGAGGTGATGGTGGCAATAGCTGGTGGTGACAGGAGGAGCTGGTGGTGGTGGTGGCAGGAGGCGCTGGTGGTATCAGGAGGAGCTGGTGGTGGGGGTAGGAGGAGCTGGTGGTGGGGGCAGGAGAAGCTGGCAGTAGTAGGAGGTGATGGTGGCAATAGCTGGTGGTGACAGGAGGAGATGATGGTGGCAGATGGAGGTGGCAGGAGGTTATGGTGAACAAAAACTGATGGACCATTTTTATATTGAAAATAACAGAAAGATGTTTTTTTTTTTTTTTTTTTACCTTTTATATCTACCTTAAATCACATTGCTATTTTAATAGTGTACTTGTTTTGTAGCCTAAATACTGAAATTTGCACCTAAAACTGTAATTTTGTAACTTTTGTAAAATGCCAGTAAAAATTTGGCTGTACCAGTAAATTTTGGGTGCCGTGCCAGTAAATTTTAATCTGGTAGGTTGGCAACACTGGGCTAGTGGGGAAGGCAGGTGCGGCTTCTCGAATGGCAGCTCTTGCAGCAAGCGAGGAGAGCCGGAGAAAGTGTGGGCGGGGTAAAAAAAAAATGAGTGACAGTTTATGACATGGCAAGTAAAGGAAGCTGGGAGGGGGGTGTTATGTGTACACTGTGTGTGTGTCTAGGAGGTGAATGTGTCTGAAACATAATTTGTCTGTGTTGCCCATGGGAACCAATTACCTTCTCTTTGTTTTGTGCTGCAGCACTTCTGTCTTTCTCACCTGAGTGACGTTTGCACTAGGGTCGCCACCTGTATGATTTTCTCCAGCACAGTCCGGTTTTTGAATGATGTGTACGGGTTTTCATTTGCTCTAGACCCGGACACTGCAAAGTGTCCCTGGAATTTTTTTTCAAATGTTGGCAACTATGGAATACATGAGATTTATACTTAGCTGATCAAATTGCTGATATAGGGACACAGCTCATCTTTGCCAGTACAGCATGACATGACTCCTTGTGTACGGATCAGCAGTTTACTAATGAGGGCAATTCCTGTACACTTATGTGCTTTGCTGCCAAAAGGAATCAGGAGTCCAGTCTGAAATGTCTTCACTGGCATGTTTTTCTAGCCTAGATACTATCGTGTATTTAAAGGGAATGTACTGTACATTGATTTTGTATGTATTCTCTTTATATATACTTGACATATATTTTATTTATTAGTACTGTTGGGCGCTGGGATCAGTAGAGATCTCCTGACTTGAGTCTTTGGATATCTGTTTCTGATATTTTAGACATTCACTTTATTATGTATAAAACTAAAAAAAAAAAAAAATGTAGGGCCGGTTCACACTTGTGAAGAGAGCTTAATTTTTTTGGATAAGTGTAGCACTTATGCCTCATACACACAACCGGTTTTCCCGATGAGAAAACTGCCATTTTTTAGATTGGTCAGGAAAACCGGTCGTGTGTATGCTCCATAGCAGTTTTCCCAACGAGAAAACTGCCCGCCGAAAAAATTAGAACCTGCTCTATTTTTTTCCCGTTGTGTTTCCCGTCAGTCTTTTTCTCATCATGAAAACCGCTCGTGTGTATGCTTTTCCGAGGGGAAAAAACGTGCATGCTCAGAAATCAAGTATGAGACGGGAGCGCTCGTTCTGGTAAAAATAGCATTCGTAATGGAGATAGCACATTAGTCGCGCTGTAAAGGACTGAAAAGCACGAAGACTGAAAAGCGCGAATCGTCTCTTACCAAACTTTTACTAACCAGAGGATCAGCAAAAGCAGCCCAAAGGGTGGCCCCATTTGAATGGAATGTCCCCTTTATAGGGCCGTCGTACGTGTTGGACGTCACCACGCTTTGGTTGAGCGTTTTTTTGACTGAACGTGTTTATGCAAGACATGCTTGAGAGGAATCACATCGGGAAAAACATCAGGTTTTGGCATATCAGGAAAACCGGTCATGTGTACAGGGCCTACTGTAGGAGCCTCTGGAAATTTGCACAGGTTCTTTCCCAGTGGATTGCAGGCCCCTGATCTCAGCCACACGTTTCCTCAAAAACCAGTTTAGGGGTGTTGTTTTTGTTGTTTTATTTTTTAAGCACTTAGATAGGGTTGAGAAATTGAGTGGAATACTCCAAAAACAGAACTGTGTACAGATTCAGAACAATAAACTCTCTGAAAAGCTGAAGCAAACTGTGGACTTGGCTTTATAATTGAATCTGTTAACAGCAGACTTCTTTTTAGAGCAACAAGAGTAGAGTTCCTTCACATAGAATCAGATAGACTAAACGCTTCAGGACACCAGCTGATGTCCCCTTTGATCAAACACCCAGCTGACTCTCTAGCATATAAGGGGTGGCAGCAGCCCAAAAGTCTCTAATGTCCCTCACTGCAGTCTGTACTCACAAATGTCCAGGGACAGAATTGGTTGCCTCTAGGGATGAGCCAAACACCCCCCGGTTCGGTTTGCACCAGAACATGCAAACAGGCAAAAAGTTTGAGCGAACATTCGAATCCTAGTAGAGTCTATAGGACATGAACATGAAAAATCCAAAGTGCTCATTTTTAAGGCTTATATGCAAGTTATTGTCATACAAAGTGTATGGGGACCTAGGTACTGCCCCAGGGGACATGTATCAATGCAAAAAAAACTTTTAAAACCTTTTTTTTCCAGGAGAAGTGATTTTAATAATGCTTAAAGTGAAATAATAAAAATGAAATATTCCTTTAAATATTGTGCTGGGGGGGGGGGGTCCCTTAATCTGCCTGTAAAGTGGCACATCTGTACAATGTGTAGAATAGTGCCACAGCAAAATTACATTTCTAAAGGAAAGAATGTAATTTAAACGTACTCACAGCTGTAATGTATTGCTGGCTCCCGGCAATAAAAATAAAAAATCAAGGAAAAAATGTACGTGGGTTCCCTGGTTCTGGTATGGATTTTAAGTGGAATTCCACTGCAATTCCCCAAAGCACCTTGTCACCATGTAGATGGGGACAAGGACCTCTTCCCGACAACCCTGATCATTGGTTGTCGAAGGCGGGGGGGGCTTATCGGAATCTGGAAGCCCCCTGTAATAAGGGGACCCCCAGATCCCACCACCCCCTTATGTGAATGGGTATCGGGAACATTGTACCCCTACCCATTCACCAAAAAAAAAAAGTGTCAAAAAGTAAAAACTACAATTGACAGTTTTTGAAAAAAAAAATTTTTTACATTAAAAAAAAAAGTGTCCCACGATGTCCATTCATCTTTAATCACGCAGCCCGATGGACCCGAAAAATAGAAAAAACAAACAAACAAAAAAACCCTGCCTCCATGGGAGGCCTCTCAGCGATCAATGTCTTTTCCCTTTGACAGCTCTTATATAGGCATGGGCGGGGCCACCAGCTGATGTAATCGGATGACCTAACCTCCCTCGGAGATCACATGATGTCAGAAGGGGCAGGTTACTCGGGTACGTCATCTGGTGGCCCTGCCCTCGCCTATAAAACAGCTGTCACAGCCAAGAGACAGCAGTGGCTGGGAGGTCTCCCATCAAGGCGGAGCCTTTTTCCCGAGTCTATCGGGTGGTGTGATTGAAGATGGATGGACACTGCGTAACACTTTTTTTTACTTTTACTTTAAATAAAGGAATTGTCAAAAACTGTCTAGTGTGGTTTTAACTTGATGACACTTTTTTTAGTGAATGGGTAGGGGTACAATTTATCCCTACCCATTCACATAGGTTGGACAGGATCTAGGCCCCCCCTGTTAAAGGGGGCTTCCAGATTCCGATAAGCCCCTTGCCCGCAGACCCCGACAACCAATGGCCAGGGTTGTTGGGAAGAGATCCTTGTCCCCATCAACATTAGGACAAGGTGCTTTGGGGGGATTCCAAAGCACCCTTCCCATGTTAAGGGCAAGCGGCCTGGTATGGTTCAGTGCCTCCTTTTCATGGCCTGCCAGGCTGCTTGCTCGGATAAGGGCCTGGTATGAATTTTGGGGGACCCCATGTCAATTTTTTTAAATGTTGGTGTGGAGTTCACCTTAAAATATATGCCAGACCAAAAGGATCTGGTATGGATTTTGTGGGGGACCCCATGCTGTTTTATTTAAAAATGTTGACGTGGAGTTCCCCTTAATAGCTAGACCAGACCCAGTTCAGGTGCATGCTTTAGCCCAGGGATCTCCAAACTACGGCCCTCCAGCTGCTGTGGAACTACACTTCCCATGAGGCATTGTAAAACTCTGACATTCGTAGACATGACTAGGCATGATGGGAATTGTAGTTCCTGAACACCTGGAGGGCCATTGTTTGGAGACTCCTGCAAGTTTAGCCAATCAACAGTGCATTATGGGGCGCTCCGCGGAGCTCAAATTTGTCACAAATGCCCCATATGTTCGGTTTGTTTGCGGACAAACAAACACCCAATTTTCGAATCAAACTTATGTTCGATTCGAACATCGGGACCATCCTTAGTTGCCTCCTTCCAACATGCAACACCTTTCTCCAGTGATACCAGACTAGACCTTCAACCCCTCAGTCAGCTCCCTGTAGCTTCAGCATCCAGGCCTTCAGGTCACTCACCTAAGGCCTCACGAACACCAAGCACAGGTTAGCACTACCCTCCAGGCTGGACTGTTTCTTTGCAGGAAAAGACCTTGACGTTCTGTGCCTCATAGAATTTATGCAGTTTCCCAGCAGACTTCAGGGCATTTCTCCCTGGGATTGGCCAGGACTACATAATTATTCATACTTTCATTTGCATAGCTCCACACCTATGATCTACAGAATTCTCCACTCTCTGAAAGGCAGAGGGAGCCATCAGACTAGCAGCAGCTGAGAACAGTAAATAAGGAAAGAAATTGCCTGCACAGCGACGTTCTTGAAGTCCATTTATTGAATGTTCCATACAAACAATGA
This sequence comes from Rana kukunoris, assembly GCA_029574335.1. NCBI lineage: Eukaryota > Metazoa > Chordata > Amphibia > Anura > Ranidae > Rana > Rana kukunoris. The sequence goes on from CM056055.1 coordinate 143,304,133, forward strand.
CACACACCATGGATGATGGTGATGAGTAAGCACAGCGTAGCTGTGCAAAGCTAGTCTACCTCTGTTCTGGCTACTGCAACCGTAGTGTGTGTCATTGTTTGTATGGAACATTTAATAAATGGACTTCAAGAACATCAGTGTGCAGCCAATTTCTTTTTTCATTTAGTCTTTTACGGCAGACGAGCCGGGGGTTGCACCCATGTCAGGAGTCTCACACTATTCATTGTGCCTGGAGTTTCTCACCTGGAATGGTGATTTTCCTTTGCTGTCTACAGCTGAGAACACTAAACTGACCTAATTAATCAGCTGCCCTGGTTACAGTGAGCACAACTAAATTTACCTAACACAATCATTACAGCCACACTGATTAAAGCACACACAGCTCCACTGAACACAGTGACCCAGCACTAAATCTTACTAATCCTAGCACCTATCTAGGAGGGTGCTCAGAGGCGTCTCTTTAATTAGGCAAATTAGGCGGTCGCCTAAGGCCTCGCACATACCGGGGCCTCACGGCCACCTATCTTACCCAATGCATTACCCCAGTTTTGAGGGACAGGGGACCTTAACGCTGCTGTGCTCAGCCAGGGTTTTAAGCCCCTGACTTGGAAGCGGAGCCGCCAGCATCCCTAACAACAAGTGAATATCAGTGACACCACCCCCTGTGATGTCAATGACCCAGCATGCCCAATGACTTCACAAGGGGGCGGGTTCACCAGGTGACAACATCAAGTGGCCCCCACCCCTTAGTTATTAAAGAGCAGGATCTGGGGACCGCCTTGTTAAAGGAGGCTTCAAAGATTCTGATAAGCCCCCCGGCCAGGGTTGTAGGGAAGAAGCTCTTGTCCTTGAATTATTTTTCCCATCATGGGTGTGAGTGGGGCCCCATGTCAAGTTTTGCCTAAGGCCTCAGAAAGCCTAGAGCCACCTCTGAGGGTGCTACATAGGAAAAACACAGCTCTCCACAAGGGCACACAGAAATCAATGTTTTTCTATGTGCCCGGTCGTTGCAGCTTTCAGGGGGGTAAAGTAGGATGACCACATATCCCTGATTGCCTGGGACAGTCCCGCATTTTGCAGGTCTGTCCCAGGCACCTTTATTCCAGGACAATACAGTGTCCCAGAATTAAACTGACACAGCCGCCCACCTGGCCAATCTGATGCCCCCAAAAAGGCAGCATCGCTTTACTCACTGACAGTACTTGTCATGGCTGGGATTGCCTGGAGGAGCACAATCCCTGCCCCCTGCTTTTGAGTGGAGAATTTATAAATCCCGCCTCTTGTGTCCAATCACTGTGCTGTGATTCGTTACATCACAAGCTGATTTTTTGGGAAGGAAGGGTGTCCCTGAATGGTAGTTTGGAAATGTGGTAATTCTAGGGTAAAGTGGTGTGGAAAAAAGCAACATGTCTGCATTTTTCTGCCCCGCTCCAGAGGTCTCTGTGGGACCCTGCATTTTTATGCATGGTTACTCAGCTCAGCTGATCGGCAATACATAGAAATGAATGGGAATGTCACTTTGACACTTTAGGAGAGATTTACTAAAATTGGAGTGCACAGAATCTGTGCATAGTAGCTGTAATGGAACCCCAAATGGGAAAGGGGTTAAAGCCGTTTAAGATATTCCATTCTGAACCCAAGACAGCTATCTACACTCCACAATCCGGCGAACATGACCCATACGAATTCCCCCAGTAACGAGACACAGCTCTGTTTGAGGTTCAAAACAAATAGACTCTTTAACATCCCTGGCGGTGTTCCCGAGTCTGACTCGGGGTAAGATTTCTGTGCTACGATCGGTAACCCCGAGTCAGACTCGGGCTCGCCTCGCAGCATCCACAGAGACTGTTTACTTACCTTCTCCGTGGATCCAGCGATGCATCCGCGCTGTGTGAGCGAGCGGGTGCTCGCTCGATTCACACAGCGTCCCCGTGTGCCGCCGATCTCCGTTCCCTGCGACGTAAAGACGCATGGGGACGGAAAACGGCGCCAAATTCAAAAATGTAAACAAACACTATACATACAGTATACTGTAATCTTATAGATTACAGTACTGTATGTAAAAAATAAACACCCCCCCTGTCCCTAGTGGTCTGCCCTGTGCACTACATGTCCTTTTATATAATAAAAACTGTTCTTTCTCCCTGCAAACTGTAGATTGCCCATAGCAACCAAAAGTGTCCCTTTATGGCAAAAATTGTTTTAGAGCAGCTAAAAAACAGCGATAATAAATCAGAATCACTTGCACAATTTAGCGATAGCGATTTGTGGGGAAATTCGTCATAAAAAAAAAAAAAAATGACAGCAAAAATTCTGCAACTGAGCAAATTTCAGTGATTTTGATTTGATTACATTATTGAATAATTTTTACTATAATTATATTATTATTTGTTATAATTGTTTATAATTATTTATTATATTATAATTTTTAATAAAAGAAAAAAAATCATACCCGGGATGCCTATTAGACTCTTGTTTGGATATATTTAAGTGAGTTATTCCTAAGAATTACAAGCCTACAGTATAAAACGCCAAATTCCCTTGCAAATAATGGTACCGCTTTCAGCACCTAAAATCTGAAAGAATCATACCGCCAGGAAGGTTAAAGCGGAGCTCCAGCCGCAATTTTTTTTTTTTTTTTAAAGTCAGCAGCTACTAACAGTGTAGCTGCTGACTTTAAATAAGGACACTTACCTTGTCCTACTTGCCCGCGCTGATGGGGCCCCCGATGCCGGTCCCACGATCGCTCCGGGTCCCGCGCCGCCATTCACACTATGGGAAACAGGCAGTGAAGCCGTACAGCTTCACTGCCCATTTCCTACTGCGCCTGCGTGAGTCTCACGCTGGCTTGTGAATGGGCGCGCTGCTCTCTGAGAACACACACAGTTCCCAGAAAGCAGCGCGCCCCATTCACAAGGAGAAGGACAAGAAGAAAAGGCACCGCGGAGTGGAAGAGGCAGATTACGGACTTCCGCATAGCAACAGGTATTTCGGGTGAGTATTTTTTTTTTTTTTTTAAGGTTTTTTTTATTAATTTTTTTTAAACAACATGGGAAAATGTTGTTTTCCTGGGTGGAGCTCCGCTTTAATGAGAAAATCAGGTTCTTATATACAGTTAGTAACCAAAATGAACAATAACTCAACTCCACCCACATCATCACAGAATGAGCCCAATACACATCTTTTTGGTAGACATTCTGGCACCAGCTCTGACATAATTTACATGAGCTAATTAACGAATCATTTACACAGACAAGGTGACTCCGAGATATGACCTTTCAAGGTAGACACCATGTCTCCTCTCACCTGCTATACAATACACATTCTTTTAGTAGACATTCTGGCACCAGCTCTGACATACTTGACATGAGCTAATTAACTACAGCTGATAAGTCTGACCTTTAGACTGTCTGTTAACTTGCAATACACATTTATCATCAATAAACCTTTACACAATACAGGGTCAATTAGCACAACCTCATTACAGATCCTTAGAAGCCATACTAGATTAATTTACATTACAACAGACGACATTAACACCTAACAGTATGTGTTCCCACATTGAATGGGTCACTCTTTCAATTAACCTGTTGACTTACAGACCCATGTTAAAGCAATCCAAGATATAATTTCTCAGTCATCCTATGCCCCTAGTGAACATTGGAGTCATCGGTGAAGCTGAAACAGGAGTATCTCATACTTTTGAAGAGCTCTGGGTCCCACGGGCCATTCCGTTACAGTAGCCAATCAGCTTCTAGGTTTTAGCCTAGGTTCATTTTAAGGGCGGGTTTGAAATCATGATTTCAAACCAGCAATGCAGTCCAACTTCGGGGGCGATTTGACAGACATCTGTGCGGGATCATGCACAGATGTCTATTCAAATCACACCCGAAGTCGCCAAAAGTAGTACAGGAACTACTTTTGGGAATTGGTGCGGTGCTGCAAAGTCTGTGTTGCACCGATTCGGACGGTGCTATTGTTGGCAATAGCCGTTGATTTGGCATGCGATTTGACATGTCAAACCAATGTGCTGATTGGTTAGTGCGCACAGCTGCACCAGATTCTGTGTGCACCAGTTTTAGTAAATCTCTCCCACGGTGACATTCCATTAAAGTTTGAAAATAAAAAGAAGAAACAGTGCCTTACTTTGTGGAGCAGAGCAAGGAAAACTACCATTGGATAATCACAGGACTGATTTATTTAAATTAGTTGCAACAGATCATGTCATATTTCATTTTGTCATTTGATCTTATTACCATACAGGCCATAGTGGTGACCATGGGAGAATGCAGAGACCTTTTGGAATGTTGCCAGAGCTTTGCTGCTTGGTCTCCATCACTGTATGCCAATGTAAACCAAATCTGAGTGATTGGAGTTTCTGACTACCAGCAGCTAGAAGTGTGGCTGGAAAAAAACATTTTGTGAGACCATTTTAGCTCACATTGTTTATCGTTCATCAACACAAGGCTCTAGGGAAGATGTAGATGCATTTTGTTAGAAAACAGAACAAGAGCAAAAATCATCTGGTGAGCTATGAGTGCTAGCCAGTAAACCCTGCAAACCTGATAAAATCTGAACTTTTTCTAAAAGCTATCTAAACCCAATAACAAAATTATAAAATAGTACAGCTTACTAGTCCTTAAAACCTGTACACACGATCGGATATCTGATGGAATCTAATCCGATGGATTTTTTCATCAGATATCCAATGAAGCTGACTTTCATCAGTCTTGCCTACACACCATCGGTTAAAAACCCGACCGTGTCCAACGTGCTGACGTAAAACACAACGACGTGAAAAATGAACTCCAATGCTTCCGAGCATGCGTCGACTTGATTCTGAGCATGAGTGGATTTTTGACCAATGGATTTCCCCACAGACAATCGTTTTTTTAACCATTAGAACATTTTAAAACAGGTTCTATTTTTTTCACCGATAGATAAAAAAAACGATGGGACCCACACACGATTGGTTCGTCTGGTGAAAATGGTCCATCAGTCCGTTTTCATCAGACAAACCGATCTGGTGTACAGGGCATTAGAGTAGGTGGCTGCTTTAGTTTTATTCTTCAGGTTATGTACATTTTCTGGTGAATATGAAAAAGTATAGCACTTATTTTTGTGAAAAAGTCAGTTAACAACACATATCAAATGTTGCAAACATACATATATATGAAATCTTAACCACTTAACGCCCGCCGCACGCCTATGTACGTCCACAGAATGGCACTTACAGGCAGATGGGCGTATATTTACGTCCCTACCTTCTAGCGGGTCGGGGGTCCGATCGGGACCCCCTCCACTGCGTGCAGCGGGCGGCTTACCGTGGCGAGTGATCCGACTCGAGGGGGCGGCTGTTCGTTTCTGTCCGCCCCCTCGTAATCGCTCCCAGCCAATCCTGTGAGCCGCCGCTGTGTCACTTCCTCTGCCTGTAAAATGTAAACATAGGCTGAGGAAGTGATGCAGCTCTCATCTCGGTGGTATTTTCAAACGATCACCCCCCCCCCCCCAGCCCCCTGTCACACTGTCACTGAATGCAGTGATCATAAATGTACTGATCACTGCATTTAGTGTCAGTGCGACAGTTAGTGTGACAGGCAGTTAGTGTTAGGTTCAGGGTAGCCCTGTACCCCCCCTAATAACGTTTTAACCCCTTGATCACCGCCCTAGTTAACCCTTTCACTCCCTATTGCCAGTGTCACTAAGCGATCATTTTTCTGATCGCTGTATTAGTGTCACTGTTGCCGCTAGGTAGCTAATTTTTTTTTATTGTGATTTTTTTTTTTTACTAAAGACATGTGGCTGAATACATTTTGGCCTAAATGTTTGACTAAAATTTAGTTTATTCAATTTTTCTTATAACAAAAAGTAAAAAATATTGTTGTTTTTTTCAAAAATGTCGCTCTATTTTAGTTTATAGCGCAAAAAATAAAAATTGCAGAGGCAATCAAATACCATCAAAAGAAAGCTCTATTTGTGGGAAGAAAAGGACGCAAATTTTGTTTGGGAGCCACGTCGCGCAATTGTCTGTTAAAGCGACACAGTGCCGAATTGTAAAAACGCCTCTGGGCATTTAGCAGCATATTGGTCCGGGGCTTAAGTGGTTAAAGGGGTTGTAAAGGATTTTTTTTTCCCTAAATAGCATCCTTTACCTTAGTTCAGTCCTCCTTCACTTGCCTCATCCTTCAATTTTGCTTTTAAATGTCCTTATTTCTTCTGAGAAATTCTCACTTCCTATTCTTCTGTCTGTAACTACACACAGTAATGCAAGCCTTTCTCCCTGTAGTAGAGAAAGCCTCTTGAGGGGGGAGGGGGCAAGCAGGTCAAGTCAGGACACTCTCTGCTTTGCAGATAGATAAATGATCTGTGTGTTAGGCCGCGTACACACGATGAGACATGTCCGCTCAAACATGTCCGACGGACCATTTCCAGCGGACATGTCTCATCGGATTTTGGTCCGATGGCGTGAACACACCATCGGACGAAAATCCCCTCGGGCTGAGGACGCGGTGACGTGGCGGTGACGTTGACGCCGCCACGTCACCACTCCAGGAAGTAAAATACTTCAACGCATGCGTCGAATCCATTTGACGCATGCGCAGAGATTTCTGTCCGCTAGTGAGTGTACTAACCAGCGGACATATCCGACGGACATGTCTCCGGCGGACAAATTTCAAAGCATGCTTTGAAATTTGTCCGCTGGGAAAACATGTCCACTAGCCCGTACACACGATCGGATATGTCTGCTGAAACGGTCCGTTGGACCAGTTTCAGCAGATATATTTGATCGTGTGTACGCGGCCTAAGTGAGCATCCTGACACTCCTACTCACCCCCTCCCCCCTCAAGAGGCTTTCTCCACACCAGGGAGGAAGCCTCGCATTACGGTGTGGAGTTACAGACAGAAGAACAGGAAGTGAGGATTTCTCAGAAGATTTCTCAGAAGAAATAAGGACATTTAAAAGCAAAATCGAAGGATGAGGTAAGTGAAGGAGGACTGCACTAAGGTAAAAGAAGATATTTAGGGGAAAAAAAATTCCTTTACAACCCCTTTAATTTCAGTGACACCAAGTGACTGAGTGTGATCCGTGAAAAAAAATATAAATCAGAGTGAAGCAGTCCTCTATTGTGACCACACACAAACAACAGTCCAAAAGTGTAGAAACTGCAAGGTTGAAATGAGTCCCACATGGATATGACCCTCTCTGTGAAAGGATAAGGAGGAGGCTTACCAGATGGTGTTGACGTGGTGAGGTTTATACCACCCAAGTCAAAACAGGCTTATATAATCAGTCGGCAAGATGTATCCAGCTGGTCCTGAATCCACATATGCGTCGGCACAGTACATAATGGGAAAACACTCACATAGTGTGATACCGTATAAGGTAGTATTTATTAAAAAGATTAAAAAATGAACACTCACATTTGGAAGAATATCATAGGCATATCACAAAGTGCAAGAGCGATGTGTGTGAATGTACATTTTCTACAAAACAAAAAAATATACTTTGTGATCCTGCCATAAATCCAGTGTCCTTGTAACTTCATGTTCACTGAACTATAATCTCAAACAATGTTATCAGCCTTGCCAGCTATCTATTGCAAATAACAAGCCACTTCCCCCTTAATGTAATGAAGATGAGGATAGGGGGAGGTGTTTGTAGCCCAAGGGTGACAAAATAGCTCCACCATACATATGGTACAGTGAGTATATGTTGTTACCCTAGGACAGGAAGTGTACTACTGGTAGGATATGTACTAAGTAGCACACCCAGTTCTGAGTTTCAATCTTTTATTGTAAATAACTGCTTACAAACACGCCACAGTCGGCTTACGCATTTCAGCCACAAAGGGGCTTTATATAGTTAATATTAGTGGCAGGATCACCGGGTGAAAATACAGGGAGAAAAATCGTGAAAAAGGAAACTGATGCAGCCACCACATCAAAAGACTGGTAACCTGCAACATAAAATATTTTGTTTTGGGGTTTAAACATGCTTTAATTTACTTACATTTAAGTAAATTCCTGCAACCAGAACCCACAGAGGACCTCACAGGGTCAGTAAAAGTGCACTGAAGACTTTAAGGCTGCATTCACACCTGAGCGTAGGCGGGAGCCGGCGTATTGCGGCGACATGAAATCGGCGTTTTGTCCCCGCGATTGGCGACGACAAGTCGCTCCTTGTTTTTCGCTGGAGGGGTGATTTTAACATTGTCGGCTATGCCCGAACGCCTAATACGCCTGGAAAAAAAGGGTCATATTATATCATTATATACACCATTTAATGCCAATAAAAGACGGAGGGTGACCCATTTTAGAATGTATTTGATATTCTTCAGGGTCTGTAACTGTGCTTAGGAGGCCATATGTGGGATCCCTTGATAAAGGAGAGGGAGCAGGGCTCTCTTTTGACTCCTTCTTGAGTTAATTATGTCATGATGAAAAAGGGGGGGGGGGGTATTTAAGAGATGACATTCAGCTCCCAGTAGTGAGATGCCTTTATGGTCTTCAAGTCACTCCATGAGACCCCCAGAGAGTCATAATGTCATTGGGGTCACTGGGTGAAGCCTATAGTTGCCCAAACATGACAGTAAAAATCTTTGTATAAAAATAATAGATGAAGTCTCCATCAAATTCTTCAGAACTCAATACTTGTGACCCCCTTTTCAAGCTGTCATTCAATCCTCTGACCCGCTTCATACCCCTACTGTACTCGGCAGCAATGTAGGAGGTCAGAGGATGAAACAACAGCATGCGGCGGGAACACAGGCACCTGACACTCCTGGAAATGTCTGACGGAGGCTGCAATGCTTCAACACAGATATGAAAGAAGACATTGGCTGGCAGAGAGGTGAGTACAGGAGCTTTTGTAATGCAAGGCACTTACAATGTTTTTTCTTCCCATGCAATTGACAGGGTCACTTTAAACCCACCTGCAGCAGTTTGCAGCCTAGCCATGTGCACTATAATAATTTAGCTATGGCTTTATAAATAACAGTTCTGGGTTTCTAATTAAATTTGCTTGGAAAATAACTAAATTTATTTTGTTAAGATTATTATCTATAGGGTTTTTTCAAATATCGCTAAATTATCAGCCCCAGTCAACACTACTATTCCGTTGTTATTATAATTCGATTTTTCCAGATTCTTCTCTGTCCTTCTACTCCTCTGCAGTGCTTCATTATTTAGAGATGCTATGACAACACAAACCGCAGCACCTCTCTGCTTTCACTAAGAATCTTACTGATGTCTTGCCATTCTCGGTACAAATCAAGATCTGCGAAGAATCTGACACAGAGAACCCAGGGGCCAAAAGTGTATGCTTATGCAGTAATTGCCCAGAAAGGTTCACATTTAAGGAAAGCTTGCATTTGCGTCTGCTGGTGTTAAAAAGCACCTAAAATGTACAAAGAAACAATGACGTGTGTGCGGATGACAGTTCACACGTGGCTTCGTCTTCTCTAGACACGTGCAGACCATAAAAAGATTCCGCATAGATGCTGCAGACTTACTGAACGCTGATTAGTGGGGGAAAGTTTGCTGCATACTGACAAGATAAGTTTTGATGTATTTTATTTAGGGCACGCAAGGGGGGTGGAGTGGGGATCCTGCTGTCCCTGCAGAATTGGGGATTTGGATGCACCTTAATCCTGGATGGAGCTTCATGTGTAAATTGAATAGGGAGTCAAAGAGGGATATTGATTCACCTTAACCAAGAGAGTTGAGTCACCATATTACATTACAGGATAACAAAAGGGAGTCTGATCGTATGCTGACCACTAAAGCTGGAGTCACGTGGATGCTGGATGCACTGAAGTATCCAGTGACTAAAGATGGACCAAAATTCAGTCGGTTCAGCAGGGACGATCCATCTATGACCGATACTGCTCGATAGACGTCAATCGAATGATTGAGCTCTTTCAAACAAGACTATTGGAAAACTTGCATTTGATCAGTGCCTGCAGCCAACCAGCTGATCACTGTTTTCTGATCAGCACTGCTGTCAGAATACAATAGCACAGCAGGGAGGTTTCCTACAGTCACCTTCCTTGTGTGGTTGGAGGAACCTATTTGTTTTTGTGTTGATTAGCCTGCCGTTACTGAGGAGGCGTTATGCTCATGTTCAATCACTTAGCAATGTACCGATTACGTGATCATGGCCAACCATAGCCCAAGCACTGCACATAACAATGAGCCATGCCACACTGGTGAGCCATATGGTCTAGAACGATGGTCTCCAAACTGCAGCCCGAGGGCCAGATGCGACCCTTTGCTTGCCTTTAGCCAGCACTTGGGTACTATTTCTCCTACTGATACAAGGCCATACACTCCCCCCCCCCCCCACACTGGCACCAATGATTGGGCACTCTTCCCCCTACTAGCACCAACAAAGGGGCACTATTTCTCCCACTAATGCCAATGATGGGACATTCATTACTTCCACTGACACCGGGGCATTTTCTACTCCAACTGACCATAGTCCGTCCCCTAAAGTCTGAAGGACAGTAAATTGGCCCTTTGTTTAGAAAGATTGGAGACCCCTGGCCTAGAACACTAATTGCAGCACTTTGTTTTTTTAACAAAGCAAACTTTATTTAAAGTTAATGTTTACATGTCAATATCACAATACAATGCAATTAAACGAACGTGCAACAGCAGTTGTAGTATACATTCTTCATGTACATCTGTACAGGGAGTAGCCAACAATTATTTTCACCAGATTTGGAAAAGAGGTTAACAGATCTCTACCAGGAGAGCTCCCTCACCCGACCCAGTGAGTCCTGGATAGTGTTTTATAGGATCACCAGAAAAGGGGGAGGTGGGGGAGGAGGGAGAGAGACAAGTGGGGGGGGGGGGGGGGGGGGGGGGGGCGTGCGCAAATGGCTCACAGGTCTCGATTAGAGTTGAGTGGACACCTGGATGTTCGGGTTCGACAGGTTCGGCCAAACTTCGGGTTCGGGACCCGAACTTGACCCCAAACCCCATTGAAGTCAATGGGGATCCGAACTTTTCAGTACTAAAAGGTTTCTTAAAAAAACGAATGGAAAGGGCTAGAGGGCTAAAAATGGCAGCAAAATGTTGGTAAGAGCCTTGCAAGTACTCTGCAAACAAATGTGGATAGGGAAATAACTTAAAATAACATAAAATACATAAAAATAAAAAAATAAAAAATCTTGACCTAGGAGGACGAGGTCCATATGGAGTAGGAGGTTGAGGTGGCGGTAGATGTGGTGGTGTAGGTGGAAGCGGCGGTGGAGGAGGACGAGGTAGCCAACACAGGTTTTTGTTTTTAATTTATTTATTTTTTAAATTAGGGTACACCCCAAAAGAGTAAGAAAAATCAGAAATACAAGAATGGCTGGGTAAGGCCGGTATACGTGTTTATTCTGCACAAGGTACGGACAAGTCCCGTGGGATCCATGCCTGGTTCATTTTAATGAACGTGAGCTTGTCCACAGGCTCTGGACAGGCGGCTGCGCTTGTCTGTGATAGCGCTCCCTGCCGTGTTAAATACACGTTCAGATAATACACTGGCTGCAAGGCAGGCCAGCACCTCCGAGGCGTAAAGGGCAAGCTCAGGCCATGTGCCCAATTTAGAAATATGGAGGAAACACTGCAAACACTGGAGGAAATTATATATTTTTGCCCTAAATGGGTGTTTTTTGAATAGCACAATAGAAGAACAGTATCTAAAGGGTGTATCTCACACGTACAGACATGCAGGAAACACTGCAATTACTGAAGGAAAAACTGCAAAATATTTTTTTTTTCCCTAAATGGGTGTTTTTTGAATAGCACAATAGAAGAACAGTAGCTAAAGTGTTTATCACACACGTACAGATATAGAGGAAACACTGCAAACACTGGAGGAAACGCTGCAAACACTGGAGGAAACACTGCAAAATATATGTTTTTGCCCTAGATGGGTGTTTTTTTTGAATAGCAAAATAGAAGAACAGTAGCTAAAGTGTTTATCTCACACGTACACTGGAGGAAACACTGCAATTTTTTTTTTTTCCCTAAATGGATGTTTTTTGAATAGCACAATAGAAGAAAAGTATCTAAAGGGTGTATCTCACAGTAACATATGCAGTGCTGGTATAATTTGATTTCTGAAGCAAGAGTGACTCCTATTTCTCTCCCTAAAAGCAAAAGCAGGCAGGAACCTTTCCCTAAAGTATATGAAGGGTGTATCTCACAGAAACATATGCAGTGCTGTTATCATGGGTGTCCGCTGAATTTTTTTCAGAGGGGGGCGCTTTGGCAGCAGCTATACACAGTCGCATTTTACCCTTTCTTCGAACCACTAGCGGGGATTAAAAGCACCCCCCCCCACATTAAAATGTAAAAACACTCCACTGTGCCCCCTGCACCTTACAATATCTCCTTGTCACTACTGTGTACCCCCTCTCCACAACTGTACCTCTGAAACCCCTTTACATTACACAGCACCTCACAGCTCTGGACCCCTTTACATTACACAGCACCCTGCATCACTGGCTCCCTTTACATTACACAGCACCCTGTATCACTGGCCCCCTTTACAGTACACAGCACCCTGCATCACTGGACCCCCTTACATTACACAGCACCCTGCACCACTGGACCCCCTTACATTACACAGCACCCCTTTCCCTTGACTGAAACACTACACTATATTGACAGTATATTAATTTCAGGTCTAAAATAGGAACTTTTTGGAATGAGGGACAAATGGATTTGATTCCAGAAGAGGGACAGGCACTCGAAATAAAAGACAACTACAGGGGAGGGGATCGCTGCAGTCACCGTTTAAATCGGCCCCAGGGCCAGTTGGGCCCTGCTTCTGGCTCTCCCTGGCGATTCCAGAGGGGGGAAACGACCCCCCTTGCCCTATGGAGCGAACGCCCATGGCTGTCATAATTTGATTTCGGAAGCAGGACTGACTCCTATTTCTCTCCCTAAAAGCAAAAGCAGTCAGGAACCTTTCCCTAAAGTAACTATCTAAAGCAGAGTGACTTGCTGTGCTATGTAGATCGCTGAGTAATGTGATTTCTGAAGCAGGACAGTCTGACTCCTATCTAATTCTCTCCCTCAGAAGAGCAGCAGCAGCAGCCTTTTCCTACCCTATCTAAAGCAGAGTGACGAGCTGTGCTATGTGTCTCTAGCTCATATAGAGGCTGGGTCACATGCTGGGTCACATGCTGCACTGGCCATTCACAGTCATGCCATTAGTAGGCATGGCTGTGATGGCTTCTAGGTCACACGAGTAAAACAAATGGTGATTGGCTGCCCTGCAGCGTGCCATTACATTGCCAAACACCGAACCTGAACCCGAACTTACAGTAAATTGTTCGGGTTCGGGTACAAAAAATCCAAAAGTCCGGTACGAACCAGAACTTTACAGTTAGGGTTTGCTCAACCCTAGTCTCGATCCTCATGGGCCTGAATAGATGCTGGAGCTGAGGTTATGCATCTCGGCTGGGTGGAGCTACCTCCAATTGTAAGGATCCCCAAGAGTCTATCCAGAAGGACCATATTTTATCAAACTTGCTCGGACAGTTCCTGTTGATGTATGCTATTTTATACAGAGGCAATACTACATTCAGGGTATTCCTCCAGGTGGTGATGGTTTGCGACACCCCGGTTTTCCACCTCAGCAAAATCTCCCAGCAGGCAGCACTAGTTTTCAGGAGTAAAATTAGTGACGGGGAAATCTGTCCAGGTTTGATTTCCTATGGGTTTGGCAAAACTTGTTTGGTCATTTTTAGAACTAATGGTCAAACAGTTGTAAGAAAAAACTCCAGTGTGCAGCTGCTCCCTCAATTACAGCCAGTGATGAGGGGGCAGGGCCGAGCTGCACTCTGTGTGTCTCATAAACACACAGAAGCAGCTCAGGAGTGAGCATGCATATATTTTGAAAAAAATAAAATAAATCAGTGTGGAGGAGTTTTACAAATTGAAATGTATTTGCTTATGCTGGGAAGGTGAAATACAGTGTATATAAAAGTATTATGAATAAAATAAAATACAGCTTATTTAGTAAATAAACTCAATTTTCTTTTTAATTAAAATTTTATTTTTTACAGATACTGTAGAATAACAAGGACTGTATATGTTTATCATTGGTGTGCGCAGCCTATTGCATTAGGGTGTGCCCCCCCAGGGTACAAACGCACATCAGTGTAAATCAGCAGAGCAGTGGAAGGTGTCAGTAGAGCAGAGATTGGTGCCAGTAGGGCATTGGACGGTGTCAGAAGTTTTTTTATTTAAAAAAAAACAATTTTTTGTAATTATTATTTTTTTATTATTATTTTATTTATTTTTTGACAATTTTAGTTTTGTAATAATTGTTTACAATTGCATTTTTTATTTTTTATTCTTAGGAACCCCATTGGTGGGCTTTGGTGAAATAGCAGTCTTACAAATAAACATAGTTTACTATGCCTCAGTTAGGAATGAACAAAAAAGCAATTAGTACAGATCACTCACTGTGTTCATCCAGAAAAGGAAGGGGTAAATTAAATATTTACCAGCCCCTCCTCCCCCGCTCTCCATCCAGAAGTGAGATGCAGCAGCTGGCGGGACAAGTGGGGAGGGAAGCTGGCAGCACTGCAGGGAGGAGACAGGGGGCACCAGGAATCAGGGGGAATCAGCACTGCATGGGGGGATTAGGGTGTGCCCGGGCACAACCGGCACACCCTGTGCACACGCCTATGATGTTAACCTCCCTGGCGGTATGATTCTTTCAGATTTTAGGTGCTAAAAGCGGTACCATTATTTGCAAGGGAATTTGGCGTTTTATACTGTAGGCTTGTAATTCTTAGGAATAACTCACTGAAATCTATCCAAACAAGAGTCTAATAGGCATCCTGGGTATGATTTTTTTTTTTTTTTTCTTATTAAAAATTATAATATAATAAATAATTATAAAAAATTATAACAAATAATAATATAATTATAGTAAAAATTATTCAATAATGTAATCAAATCAAAATCACTGAAATTTGCTCAGTTGCAGAATTTTTGCTGTCATTATTTTTTTTTTTATGACGAATTTCCCCATAAATCGCTATCGCTAAATTCTGCAAGTGATTCTGATTTATTTTCGCTGTTTTTTAGCAGCTCTAAAACAATTTTTGCCATAAAGGGACACTTTTGGTTGCTATGGGCAATCTACAGTTTGCAGGGAGAAAGAACAGTTTTTATTATATAAAAGGACATGTAGTGTACAGGGCAGACCACTAGGGACATGTAAGATTACAGTGTACTGTATGTATAGTGTTTGTTTACTTTTTTAAATTTGGCGCCGTTCCCCCCCCTACGTCGCGACGCTCGCAAGGAAGGGAATCGGCGGAACACACAGCATCAGGCGGACATCCGCCCGCCGTGTACTGCGGGGATTCATCGCTGGATCGCAGAGAAAAGGTAAGTAAACTTTTTTCTGCATCCAGCGAGGCAAGCCCGTGTGTGGCACGGGGTTACCGATCGTAGCTTTAAAATCTCACCCCGTGCCACACACGGGAAGACCGCCAGGGAGGTTAAGGACATTTCAACTCTACATGAGAACAGTTAGAGGAGTGCCAGAGAGAATAAACCGTAAAATTGTACCTACGTCCTAATAAGTATGCATAGAATGTACAGACATACCCCGCTTTTAAGTACACAATGGGGTTTATTTACTAAAGCTGTAAAGTGCAAAATCAGGCTCACTTATGCATAGAAACCAATGAGCTTCTAACCCCAGCATGTTCAATTACGCTTTGGTAATACAATCTGGAAGCTCATTGGTTCCTATGCAGAAGTGAGCCTGATTTTGCACTTTCCAGCTTTAGTAAATAAACCCCATTGTGTACTTAAAAGTGGGGTATGCCTGTATAGAGTTGAGTCTATAATGGACTTTTACGGTACCCTACAAATGCTTGGGATACACAATATAGGTAAAAAAGTTAAATTTTATTACAACAACATTATAAAATGTACACTGCTTATTTTTTTAAATAAACATGGGAACATAACAGTTGTAGCCTACAGTATATGTAAGACTCTATGGGCCAGATTCACAGAGCCCTTACTCCGGTCTATCTCCTGTTAGACCAGAGTACTTTCAAATTACCCGCGTCGTATCATTAGTTTGAATCCTCAAACCATGATACGACGGCTTCGGCTTCGATCCGACAGGCTTACGCCTTCGTACGCCTTCGGATCTACGCTGCAATCATTTTGCGGCCGCTGGGTGGAGTTCGAGTCATTTTCCACGTCGGGGTATGCAAATGAGCTTTTTCCGGCGATCCACGAAGTTACGATCGTCCTTCGCAATCTCTTACAGCATCTGTAGTCATCTTTTTGCTGCGTAAAGTTATACCAGCTATTAGCTGGTCTATAGTTAGACGGCCCATGTTAAGTATGTCCGTCGTTCCCGCGTCGAATTTCAATTTTTTTTTTTTTGCGTAAGTTGTCCGGGAATAGGAATGTCCGTAAACGACGCTACTCCAAAAAAAATTACGTAACGACGTTATTTCGCGCAATGCACGGCGGGAAATTTCAGAACGGAGCATGCGCAGTTCGATCGCCGCAGGGACACGCCTGATTTAAATGCCCCCTAATCGCGTATTTCGATTCCGCCGTGAGAAATACACTACGCCGCCGAAATACACTACCTTATGGGCCGAAATCTACCTGAATTCGTCTTAGAGCCAGATAAAATACGGCGGGGTAGTGTATCTCTGATACTCTGCGCCAGGGCAATTGTACCTGAATCTGGCCCTATATATTTACAGATGAGATGACACTGGAAGCATAATCATTACCATTACCCATATAACATCTATACTTTAAGTGCTCGACATATTTCACAGAGAAAAGTCACCACTTCTTCAGGAGCTTTTTTGTGTAGTATAGTATAGAGCAAATATCAATATCATACTACAACAAATAAAGAGGATAAATTAATCATAACATCAATACATATTGAAAATGATACAATATGATATATAACATACAGAACAAGTATGGTGATGTCTCCTACACGCCGTCTTACCCAAGATATGATCATGTGCATTAACCCATTGAAAAGATTCATATACATGAGAACAGGTAAACCATCCACCTTTCCCTCATAACAATTTTAAAGCCTCCTGCCACAATGCATTTTCAGTTATGAACAATGCTGATCCAGAAGCATATATTTTCTCTATGAATTTGATACTGTTGGTGAAGAAACACTTTGTGATGATCCAGAAGCAGATGATGAGAAATCTGGAGGGAAAAGCTATTTGCACTTTCATTCTAGTCCTCATCATTTCGATCCGTAAAGTTTTTTTTAATGATTTTAGGGCACCTCTGGCATGCAAGGGTGTGTTTTGTTATCCTCAGGCCCGTCGGAACATGACACGCAAACCAAGCAATTGCCTGGGGCCCCGAGCTGGCCAGGGGCCCCAGCAGGGAGGGCCCTTGCCGCACCGCTGCTTCCTCCTGCAGTCTGGTTGGCCGTGTACCATAACCGCATGGTACAGGAGATTCAGCTTCCTGTTCCCGGCCGGACTGACAGGAAGTGCACACACTGAGTGTTCACTTTCTTTCAGTCCGGCCCCAGGAACAGCAAACTGAATCCCCTGTACCACGCGGTTATGGTACACGGCCAACCAGACTGCAGGAGGAAGCAGCGGTGCGGCAAGGGCCCTCCCTGCTGGTGCCCCTGTGCGGACACCAACATTTTTTTTTTGTATGCTTGGGGCCCCCAAATTTCTTCAAACGGCCCTGGTTATCCTTGTAGCATTTGGAAAATAATATTTCTTCTCACAATACTTTCAATTTGAAGCTTTGCTCTCAGCAGAAATTGCACTGTGGAAATGTTTCCAAACTCTAGATGTTGGTCTCACCATTTTACTGAGAAAACAATACTGACCAGACTATAGGAAAACATTATGCTGTGATGGTGGATAACATTAATATGAATCATTTAAAGGTTTTGAAGATGAACTAATTTGTCTGAGAAATGTAGCCTCTTATCTGACTTAGAGGACAGAAACTATCATCTACTGTGTCCCAACAATCACCCAAATGTAGAAGGTACAAGATGGAGCCCATAAACAAATTAAACTGGAGACTTTCGTCTGTAGTGCCCCCTAGTGGCATACATGCATATTTCTCTTGTTTGAGAACTGCATTGAGATGTACAGTGTTACTTGAACTGTATTCCAGGATTTGCTTGTCTTCAGCTAAGGGAACTTGCAATAATTTAAGACATTATATAAAGTTTCAGAAATCCTTTATTAAAGCGGAGTTCCACCCATTTCTGTTTAATGTATGTGTATATATGTAGTGAAAAATCCGAACTAACCCCTTAGTTCTCCCGAGTCTGACTCCTCTCTTGATTCATAGTGCTGAGTGCCGAGAAAACGCACTTTAAGGAAGACTGAGACTGCTCTTAAGGCCAGTCACAGTCTTCCTAAAAGTGGAGCTCCACCCAAAAGGGGAATCTCCGCTTATTTGCCTCCTCCCCCCTGCGCTGCCACATTTGGCACCTTTCAGGGGGAGTGGATATCTGGTTTTGGCAGGTACCCATTTCCACTTCCAGCTGACTTTGACGTGACAAACTAATCGGAAGTTTTTTTCCCCCTTCTCCTTCCCCCACCACTGGGTCATTTACAAAGCGCATGCACAGTAAGGAACCGGCTGTGAAGCCGTAAGGCCGGCTTCCCTTAGCCGAGATGAAGGCGGCAGCACCCAAGAGCCGATTGTATCCAACGGTGTGAAGACACCACTGGATTTGTGCACAGGTAAGTGTAGCTGCTGACTTTTTTGCTTCAATTTTTCTGAAGGAGCATGGTGCACCGCTTTAAGTTGTAGTGGATCTCACTCTAAGGCCCCGTACACACGAGCAAATAGATTTGTTCAAATCGGTCGGACCGACCGATTTGAACAAATCTGTCTGCTGGCAGTTTTGGTTTGATCGCTGTACACACGATCAAACCAAAATGCCCGCCAGCAGACAGCGCGGTGACATGACGTTGACGCCGCCACGTCACCGCACCAGGAAGTAAATTACTTCCGCGCATGCGCCGAATCCATGTGCGAGAAGATATGTCTGCTGGTTAGCGTACTAACCAGCAGACATGTCGGGCGGATGGATTCCCAGCCGACAGATTTTGAAGCATGCTTTAAAATCTGTCGGCTGGCCAAATCCGTCTGCTCGCCCGTGCACACGTCGGGCAGACCGTTTCCAGCAGATAGATTTGATTGTGTGTACGTGGCCTAAGGCTTTCACAATGCCACGCTGTGGTTTGGCCACACCACAGGTGTATTTGCGGTTTTCGTGTGGGTAACCCACATTTTTCCATAGACTTTTTATTATGTCCTGCGTTTTTGGTGTGCTTTCTGAAAGCGCACCAAAGTCGACTAAAATGTACTGGAGATTTAGTTGGCTAAATACGACTAAAACTAAAACAATTGCAGAAGACTAAAATGGGAATAAAACTAAGATGCCATATTAGTCCTATAACTACACACGATGGGATTTTTCGTTCGAAAAACCTTGGACGGTTTTTCCGACGGAATTCCGCTCAAGCTTGGCTTGCATACACACACTCACACAAAAGTTCTCTGAACTTTCGTCCGTCAAGAACGTGGTGACGTACAACACTACGAAGAGCCGAGAAAATAAAGTTCAATGCTTCCGAGCATGTGTCGAATTGTTTACGAGCATGTGTCTGAATTTTGCGCGTCAAAATTGCTACAGACGATCGTATTTTCTGATAGGATTTTTTTCCATTGGAAAATTTGACAACCAGCTCTCAATCTTTTGTTGGCGGAAATTCCGACAGCAAAAGTCCGATGGAGCATACACACGGTCAGAATTTCCATTCAAGAGCTCACTTCGGACTTTTGCTGTCGGAATTTACGATTGTGTGTACGGGTCCCATGCTACATTCATCATATATATAATTATTCTATATACCACACCAAGTTCTTTTGCAGATCATGCCAGTGTTATTCCACAAAACCATGTAGTGTTATTCCATCAGACACTGCTATATAGTAATTTTCCTCTAGTAGCATTTCAGCTGTAGAGAAATGTTCCCTCTGGTTCATTAATGACCTCTCTTCTATCTCATCCTGTCTGTAATCCCTGATGTGTAAAATAAAGCCTTCTCACAAGATAAGGAATGTGGGAGTCCAGATCATAAATTCTATGTTTATTATTAAACAGTTGGTACAAAGGACAGCGTTTAGAGTGTGGGCATTGCCCAGCTGAGAGACATGATGTTCTCCTTAGCTTTGCTGGATCATAAAACTAAACTTTGTGTGCAAACATCAAACTCTCTCTGAAGAATGACCTCAGTGATGTTGTCTTTGACTTTCTGCAAAAATATAGATTACTGTGTTACTCTCGGGACACAATCGTTAGACATACTTTCAGATCAGACAAGCAAATGTCTAGTAAAATGTACCGACAATTACAGTTGAGGTAGCCATTTTGTTGGTTTGACAATTATCTCATAGCCTATGAATTTGCTTGGTCCAACTCCATCCAATATACTTATATATATTTTTTTTCTCAACGTGATTCTTGTCAAGCCTGCCTTGCATACACATGATCGCGAAAAAAAATGGCTTGAGCAAAGCACGGTGATGTACAACAGGTACGATGGCACTAAAAAGGGGAAGTTCCATTCAAATGGCGCCACCCTTTGGGCTGATTATGCAAATTATTCTTCTCATAACTTGCTTTTTTTCCCCGTCGTTAAAGCCTACACACGACCACTTTTCATGACGAGAAAAACGACGACGTGAAAACCGTGGAGAAAAAATAGTGCAGGTTCTAAATTTTTAATGCCCATTTTTATCGTCGAGAAAAATTCACTGGAGCCTACACATGATCGTTTTTAATGACCAATTTCAAAAATTGCATTTTTCTCGTCATGAAAAACGGTTGTGTGTACGCGGCATTAGTGAGCACTTCTCCTTTGCCAAGATAATCCATCCACCTCACAGGTGTGGCATATCAAGATGCTGATTAGACAGAATGATTATTGCACAGGTGTGTCTAATGGCCCGTACACTATAGTGTAGTTATTATTAATATTTAATAGTTAATATTTCTAAGGCCGCGTACACACGATCGAACATGTCCGCTGAAACTGGTCCGCAGATCTTTAGTTCTATTCATAGATTTTCTATTGGATGCAACTCAGGTGATTGGCTCTGCCATTCTAGCAGCTTTTTTTTTATTTTGTTAAAAACAATTGAGAGTTTTTTTGGCTTTATGTTTGGGATCATTGTCCTATTGAAATGTCCACCCTCATTTCATCTTCATCACCCTGGTAGATGGCAGCAGATTTTTATCAGGAATGTCTTGGTACATTTTTCCATTCATCCTTCCTTCAATGATATGAAGTTTTCCAGTACTACATGCTAAAAAACAGCCCCACACCATGATATTCCCACCTCCAAACTTCACTGTTGTTATGGGGGTGTTTTTGGGATGATGCGCAGTGTATGTTGACCTCTAAACATGGTGTGTATTATGGCATCCAAAGTGTTTAATTTTGGTAATTTTGGTAATTTTGGTCTTATCTGACCAGACTATATTCTGGTCAGATAAGTCTTGCCTACAATTGTTTCACAGAAAACAATAAGTAATGCACTCAAAGAAAATGTAAGTCTGGTTTCTAAAGCGCTAATGAGAGCAGTGTATGTCTCTGGAACAGGGCCGGCGCTACCACTAGGCGGATTAGGCGACTGCCTAGAGCGCACTGTCGCCTAGGAGCGCCCGACCGCTATTACTCCTGCACTGTCCTCCACAAAATGCTGGCAGGCGGCAGCGTCCTCAGCCCTGACGTGTCAAGCAGCGCCGCTAGGCAGACCCCCCCCGTGCGGGGCTTCAGTTCTCTGCTCTGAGTGAGTCTGACTGAAATCAACGTGTGTCACAAGTGGCATAGATAGGTCCCGCACTCGCCCCCCTCCCCCCAGCCTGCGCGCCCTCCGCTGTTTAATGTGATAAATACACACAGTACTGTGATCATCTCATCTCCTGTGTCAACAAAGGTCCGTCCGTGTCCAGCAATCAATGATCCTCCTTTTTAGCAGAAAGAGCCGACTCACATGAGGCAGCAGCAGCCCCTCCCTTCTCAGCTCTTTCTCTCTGTCCACAATGACTGACAGTCTGTGTGTGACAAGAGGATGTGTACCGTCCGCAGCACAGCCCCCCCCCCGGCACCCCCCCCCCCCTCTCCTGAGTCCTGTCAGTCACAGTGTGTGGAGCCTGATGCCGTGCGATGCATCATGGGATTATTAGTACTGTCAGTTCCCGGGCTTGGGGGGACAGGTGAGGTGGAGCATTGAAGTACAACAGCACTGTACAACAGCAGAGGTGTGAGGGAGGGCAGGCAGCCACCACAGGGTTCACCTTTCAAGTTGGTGTGGTGAGTAAAGTAAAAATTTTGTGATAACAATAAAATTTTTTTTTAAATGTATGTGTGTATATTAAAATATCTGTCCCCCCCCCCCCGAAGCTTGATTTGCATTAATTGACACTGTGAGTGTGGCTGTATTTGATGGACGCAGGTGGGGGGGCTGTATTTGATGGACACAGGTGGGGGGGCTGTATTTGATGGATGCGAGTGTGGCTGTATTTGATGGACGCAGGGGGGGGGGCTGTATTTGATGGACGCGAGTGTGGCTGTATTTGATGGACGCAGGTGGGGGGGCTGTATTTGATGGACGCAGGTGGGGGGGCTGTATTTGATGGACGCGAGTGTGGCTGTATTTGATGGACGCAGGGGGGGGGCTGTATTTGGTGGAATTTGGACGTGGGTGAAGCTGTATTTGATGGGCACAATTGAGACTATTTGATGGGCACGGGTGAGACTGTATTTGATGGTCACAGGTGATATGGCATTTAATGGGCACAGGTAAGATGGAATTTGGGCGCTGGTGAGGCTATATTTGATGGGCATAAGTAAGGCTGTATTTGATGAGTGCTGGTGAGATGGCATTTGATGGGCATAGGTGAGATGAAATTTGATAGGAGCTGTATTTGGGTGTGGGTGAGGCTGTATTTGATGGGCATAGGTGAGACCGGGGTTTGACAAATTTGCTTGGAATCTAGGAGCTGGCTAAAAAAGTTAGGAGCCAGAAAACGCACCCCGTCCCGCCGAGTTTGCACGCAGAAGCGAACGCATAAGTGAGCAGCGCCTGCATATGTAAACGGTGTTCAAACCACACATGTGAGGTGTCGCTGCGATCGTTAGAGCGAGAGCAATAATTCTAGCCCTTGACCTCCTCTGTAGCTCAAAACATGCAACCTGTAGAATTTTTTTAAACGTCGCCTTTGGAGATTTTAAAGGGTAAAAGTTTGTCGCCATTCCACAAGCGGGCACAATTTTGAAGCGTGACATGTTGGGTATCAATTTACTCGGCGTAACATTATCTTTTACATTCTAAAAAAAAAAAAAAAAAAAAAAAAAAAAAAAAAAAGGGCTAACTTTACTGTTTTGTTTTTTAATTAAAAAAAGTGTATTTTCCCAAAAAAAGTGCACTTTTCGCAAACACTGTGTGACAGAAAGTATTGCAACGATCGCCATTTTATTCTCTAGGGAGTTAGAATAAAATATATATAATGTTTGCGGCCTTCTGCAGGCCTAAGCTTCCTTCCCCGGGCCCCAGGTCGCTAATTCCAGTCGCAATTGCGACCGGGCGCCTGGATTTTGTTGAACCCTGGGTGAGACTATTTGATGAGCACTGGTGAGATGGAATTTCATGGGCATAGGTGAGAAGGCATTTGATGGGCGCTGGCGAGGCTGTATTTAATGGACAGAGCTGAGACTGTATTTGATGGGCAGAGATGAGGCTTCATTTGATGGGCACTGGTGAGATGGCATTTGATGGGCACTGGTGAGATGGCATTTGATGGGCACTGGTGAGATGGCATTTGATGGGCACTGGTGAGATGGCATTTGATGGGCACTGGTGAGATGGCATTTGATGGGCATCCCTTACAGTCAAAGATGCCTGCTTACGCAAGTGAAAGTGCAATGTGTTAAATATGGGGGTAGTGAAAATCAAATAAATAATATGCAAAACAATAAAAGGTGCATACATATATAAGGGTGTATGGATATTAATATTATAAATGTAAACAATGATCCATATATCATACGGTGCTAGATTAAAAATAAATTGCTAAACCTTAATTAATAGTCCATAACTAAGTGCGGATATGTTGGCTGAAAACTGCATATATATGCCACAAATATATCATAGATGCAAACAATGATCTATATATCATACGGTGCTAGATTAAAAAATAATAAATGCTAAACCATAATTAATAGTCCATATTTAAGTGCGGATAGGTTGTGAATGCTTTGTACCCCAGGAGGGGGTCTCTGATCTGGTGAGTGCGGGATACACCAGAGTACGGAGGAAGAGGGCATCAGTGAATCACCAGTCAATTTCCCTAATCTTGGCACTTAGCACCTTGGCACGTTTTACCAGCACTTTATTGCATGCAGTTTACAGCCAACCTATCCGCACTTAAATATGGACTATTATGTTTTATCATTTATTATTTTTTAATCTAGCACCGCATGATATATGCATCATTGTTTGCATTTATGATATTAATATCCATACACCCTTATATATTTATGCACCTTTAATCGTTTTGCATTTATATCTTTAGCATATTATTTATTTGATTTTCACTACCCCCATATTTAACACATTGCACTTTCACTTGCGTAAGCAGGCATCGTTAACACTAGGAGGCGCCAACACCTATATACTTTTTTCCTTTCATATTTTTATTCTACCTAGGTAGGATATACATGTAGGGGCTGCCACCTTAAAGCGGAGGTTCACCCAAAAATCAACTTTCTGCCACTAGATCCAGCACACTGCTGACATCTGCAGTATGCTGGATTTTTTATTTATTTTTTGTACTTATCGTTTTATCGCTCTTTCTTCTCCGGCTCCGAGCAGGGATTTCTGCAGGGAGTAGGTGTTCCTAAAACAAGCGCAGTTGATTGACGGGCTTGGATAGCGCGTCACGCCTTCCAAAAATATCCTAAGTGACACTTGCCTGTTTACGGCACTATACGGCGCCTGCCTCTGCCGTGTAGAGCTGACTGCGCAGGCGCCGTAAATTGCCGAGTGTCACTTCGGAAGGCGTGACGCGCTATCCAAGCCCGTCAATCAACTGCGCTTGATTTAGGAACGCCTATACCCAGAAGGATATGCCGCTCCGTCCCGGAGAAGAAAGACCGCTAAAACGATAAGTACATGGACAGGGCAAAGGGGGTGGGGTCAGGGGTGGAGCCAAGAGGGGCGGCAAAATTAGGTTTCGCCTAGGGTGTCAAAAATCCTTGCACCAGCCCTGCTCTGGAAAGCAGGGCAACAATGGGCCAGATTCAGCAAGACTTGCGCTGGAGTAATTCGATATGCGCCGCGTAACTGTGAAGATGCGCCGTCGTTTCTATGTGGCCGTACCCACCAAACTAGATGCGACAGAAAATGGGCCATTTCCGATCGGCTTAACTTTCCGACGCCAGAGTCTCGTCAGCGCATAATTTCGCTTGGCGCATCAGTCGCGCCTATTGATTTCCCCTGCAAATATGCAAATGAGGGAGATTTCCCAATTCGCGAACGGATTAGCACCATATGCCGGCTACATGCGCCGCGCGTATCTCGTCCATCCGGTGCAAAGTTATTTCTACAAATAGCTGCTTTATCTTTACTCCAGACGGCCACAGGTCAGCAGGAGAGCAGCTACAGCAGCGTTACCGACGATAAGAGCTAGCTGAGCACCCCCACTTGCAGGACAACACCTCTGTCCATGCTTGTCTGTCAACTTTTACAGCCATGGAGGAAGACATCATAGGTCACCATAGCCGAGATGACGGCTGACAGCTCCTGGCCTTTAGAGTTCAGCTTTCTCCTGTGTGTTTGCGGGGAACGGGAGCAGCCATCTCAGAACAAAAGTAACTTCACTGCGGGGAGGGGGAACAGGATATACTTTAGTGCCGGAATGGCGCATCTACGGGCGCATTTAAACGCCCAACGGAACGCATTGCGCTGAAGTTTCCCGTGAAGTGGTGCCGATGGAAGTTGTGAGCATGCGCACAAGAGGGCCGAGGGAAGCCTCACTTACTGCGCATGCTCCGTGGATGATGCGCTGAACGTAAGCATCTGCGCTGGGCTCCGCCCATCATTTACATATGATCACACCCACTTCCACTTGCGTCGGGTTACGCCAGCGCATTATCGTTACTCTGGCGCAAGTTTACGCGCAACTGCTATGTGAATAACAGTACTTGCGCCGAAAGTGTCGGCGGAGTAACGTAAATGAGAAACGTTACTCCAAAGTAAAGAAGCGCCCATCTACCTGAATCTGGCCCAATATGGTTATCTTTGATGTCCCCTCCAATGGCACACTGTTTTTCTATGATCTCTAGCATAGCATTTATGTGGTCACACATTTGCTGGCCTTCTTGTAATCTCATCTTACATAGTTACATAGTAGGTGAGGTTGAAAAAAGACCATCAAGTTCAAACTATGTGTGTGATTATATGTCAGTATGTCTTGTACAGCTTTCCTAGCAAAAACAGTTTGCTGGTTAGACTTGAAAGCTCATGCAGTATCTGTAATGAAGTCCACATACCTTTGGCCATTTTCTCTGTTCTTTTGTGGATAAGCTGGTCGTCTTCCACTAGTATGCTTTTATTTGCTTTTGCCTGCCTATCTTTCCTATCCCATTCCTCTATCTCTCCGTCTGTGGGTCCGTCTGTATTCAGCACTTGCCACAAGTCATCCTAGGTGAGAAACACTTCCAGTTTAAAATAAACTTTCATAGCTGGTAATTGGCATTGTTGAGCTTTGCAATTGCAAACTTCACATCTGGTATTGGGGAATTGGATCATTTCTTTTTTAAGTCAACCCGCAGGTTAAACAATTTTTTTTATTAATGTATAGGCTGCCTTACACAGCAGACTTTGCCCTCTGTTTTATTATCAGAGTAAACAAAGTAGACAATGCTAGCGAGCCCTAGAACAACATACAAACAGGTTTATCACTAAAAAGCATTTTACTGTTTTTCTGGTCTCTGGTGGCCATTGTCCTACTTAAACAGGCTGTTTGTTTTTCTCTCCAACGAAGATATTTGAATGCAAACGTGGTTTTGAAACACATCACAACTGACAGGTTGATCAACAGAGTCGAAGCTGGGGGGGGGGGGGGGGGGGGGGGGGGGCATTTTTTAAACAATCATAACAAAATAAATAGTTACTGCACTATATATTAAATTCTGATTTTATTTCCACTTTAAAAGAAACAAGAGATAAAATGAAGGCTGGAAGTGTGTGTGTGTTGAGACCTTATCCGTCTAATCCAATGTAACATGCAACAAAAAACCTAGGGCCAGATTCACAGAGAATTAGATTATCGTAGCGTTTCCGAAATACACTACGCCGCCGTATTTTACCTGGCTCTACGTGGAATCCAGGTAGATTTTGTCCAGTAAACGACCGCGGCGTAGCGTATTTCTCCCGGCGCAATCCATCTACGCGATTAGGGGGCGTGAAGCATTTAAAATAGGCGCGTTCCCGCGGCGATCGAACTGCGCATGCTCCGTTCCCAAATTTCCCGCTGTGCATTGCGCAAAATCACGTCGTTACGTCGTAGTAGCGTCGTTTACGTACATTCCTATTCCCGAACAAGTTACGTTAAAAAAATAAAAAATAATTAAATTCGACGCGGGAACGACGGCCATACTTAACATGGGTTACGCACTGTTAGACCAGCAAAAAGCTGCTCTTACATTACGTAGCCAAAAAATGACGTAGGCGATTGCGAAGGACACTCGTACCTTCGTCGATCGCCGTAAAAGCTAATTTGCATACCCCGACGGTGAAAACGACGCGGACTCCACCCAGCGGCCGCAAAAATATCGCAACGTAGATCCGAAGGCTTACGAAGACGTAAGCCTCTCGGATCGAAGCCCGAAGCCGCCGTATCATGGTTTGAGGATTCAAACTAGTGATACGGCGCACGAAATTTGAAATTACTCCTGTCTAACACCAGTTAGACAGGCGTAATCGCTCTCTGAATCTGGGCCATGGTGCTCAGGGCACGGTGTAAAACCTCAGCAGGAATTATGGGGCCCCTTACACAGCTTCAAAAGAAGAAATAAAGAAAAATTATAAAAAAAAAGGGGGTAGCCATCCAGGGCCCTGGGGACCTCTGGTGTCCTGGGGACCTTTGGGCCCTTTAATAATAACAAAAATATTATATATAAAAAATTTTTTTTTTATATACAAATAAGTTACAAAAAAAGGGGGGTTTCCATTCCGGACCTCTGGGCCCTTTAATAATAATAATAAAAAACCTCTGGGCCCTTTAATAAAAAATAAATAATAAAAATATATGAAAAAATAAAAAATAAACATTTATAAAAAATAAATAAAAAAGGGGGGGTTGCATCCAGGGCCCTGGTGACCTCTGGGCCATTTAATAATAATAATAAAAAAATATATATAAGCAAAAATAAAAAAATAAACATTTATATATATATATATATATATAAAAAAAGGGGGGGGTGCCACATCGGGCCCTGGGGACCTCTGAGCCCTTTAATAATAAAAAATATATATATATATATATATATATATATATATATATATATATATATATATATATATATATAACCACTTCCATACCAGGCACTTACGCACCTTCCCGCCCAAGCCAATTTTCAGCTTTCAGCACTGTCGTACTTTGAATGACAATTGCGCGGTCATGCTACACTGTTCCCAAACAAAATTGGCGTCCTTTTTTCCCCACAAATAGAGCTTTCTTTTGGTGGTATTTGATCACCTCTGCAGTTTTTATTTTTTGCGCAACAACTAATAAAAGACTGAAAATTTAGAAAAAAAATACATTTTTATTTTTTTCTGTTAACTTTTTTGTAAAAAAGTATGTTTTCTCTCTCAATTACGGGCACTTATATGGTGGCACTGATGGGCACTGATGAGGTAGTACTGATGGGCACCGATGAGGTGGCACTGATGGGCACTGATAGGCGGCGCTGGTATGCGGCACTGATGGGCACTCATAGGTGGCACTGATGGGCACTCATAGGTGGCACTGATGGGCACTCATAGGCGGCACTGATGGGCACTCATAGGCGGCACTGATGGGCACTCATAGGCGGCACTGATGGGCACTCATGGGCAGCACTGGGAACTCATAGGCGTTTTTATGTCTTTTTTTTTTTTTGCCCTGCCGGTGTGGGCATCCCTGGTGGTCTAGTGTGGGCATACAAGGGGGGGCTGCGCTGATAAACAATCAGCGTGAACCCCCCCTGTCAGGAGAGCCGCCGATCGGCTCTCCTGTACTCGCGTCTGTCAGACGCGAGTGAGGAAGAGCCGTCGGTGGCTCTTCCTGTTTACATCGTGATCAGCCATGATTGGACACGGCTGATCACGTGGTAGCGAGCCTCCGCCGGAGTTTTGTTACCGAGATCGGTGATGCAGGGTGTCAGACTGACACCCCGCATCAGTGATCGCCGCGCTGTTCGCCCCCACGTTTGAGAACGTCTAGTCATGATTTCATAACCACTTCCCGGCCGTAAATCTGCTATTGGCCGGGCGGGAAGTGGATATATATATATATATATAAATAAAATAATATAAAAATCCAGGGTCCTGGGGACCTCTGGGCCCTTTAATAATAATAATATATAATATATAATATATAAATATAAATAAAAGAAATAAAAAAAATATATATAAAAAAATATTTGTTTTGTAAAAAAAAAGGGGATTGTCATTAGGATTAATATTAGGGATCCAGAATGTCGGAGGTTCAAAGAGACTTGGGTGGGAAGAACCTCCAAACCCTGACTTCCAGGACTTTGGTCCGAAGGGGTTAAGCCCCAGGCATGGGAGGCTTGAAAGGCAGCAAAGGAAAATCAGCACCTGTGTAAGGGATGTAAAGTGGTTGTTATTCCTGAGCTACCTCAGATCACATTGGAATAATGATTTAAAAAAGACGATTGTGTTAAATTACAGTGTATCAAAGTGGCAGTGCAGCTTTTTTTTTTTTTTTTTTCGTAAAACCTTGTATTTGGCTATTTTGTGAGCAGCTCCCTATTTTTTTTCTTATTTTTTATATATATTTTATATACTTTGGCCCGGATTCAGAAAGGACTTACGCCGTTGTATCTCCTGATACGCCGCCTAAGTCCACGGATGCGCCGTCGTATCTATGCACCTTATTCTTGAAATTAGATACGCCTGAATTTTGGCTTAATCCGACCGACGTAAGTCTCCAACGCCGTCGGATCTTGGGAGCATATTTAAGCTGGCCACAAAGGGCACTTCCATAGATTTACGCGTCGAATATGTAAATGAGCAAGATACACCGATTCACAAACGTACTTGCGCCCGTAGCTGTAATCTATGCCGTTTACGTAAGGCTTACGTCCGGCGTAAATTTACCCCTGCTATATGCGGCGCA
Source organism: Rana kukunoris (assembly GCA_029574335.1). Taxonomy (NCBI): domain Eukaryota; kingdom Metazoa; phylum Chordata; class Amphibia; order Anura; family Ranidae; genus Rana; species Rana kukunoris. Next base: position 143,334,632 of record CM056055.1, read on the forward strand.
GGTAATGCAAAGTTATGGGCCAGGGAACAACGCCGTCTAATTTTACGTTGCGTACGCAGTTTACGTAGTACTACGTGAATAGGGCTGTGCATAGGTTACGTTCACGCCGTAGGCGTATCTTAGGCAGCTATTTCGACGTAACTGTGAGCATGCGCACTGGGATGCGTCCAAGAGCCGACGCATGCGCAGTTCGTTTTTTGAAGCTCAGCCCATCATTTGCATGGGTTCACGCTTCATTTAACTATATTACGCCCACTTCCAGCCCACTTCCATCTACTTTGACTTACGTCGGCTTACGCCGACAACTATACGCTACACCGGCGCAAGGTGAAGCGCATATTCTTCGTGAATAGCAGGCTTGCTTTTCTACGTTGTGCCGGCGTAGCGTAAATAAATATACGCCACTCTACGTGAATCTACCCCTTTATGTATTTTTGGATTTTTTGGGGTGCCACAGAGCGCAAATTGGACACAATTTATAGAAGTTTCCCTATATAATTTGCCTCAACTACATGTTATTGATGACTGTATATTTCAATTTCTACCCTGATAGAAAAAGATGTACAGCACTGAAATGTGTTGACTTTCTTTTCTATCCATACGTATGTGAATAACCTATAATTAAGGCCTCATGCACAAAGAGCGATTTAAAAAATTAGAGCTACCATATTTATTGGCGTATACCGCGCACTTTTTTGCCCTGAAAATCAGGGCAAAATTGTGGGTGCGCGATATACGCCAATACCCGCTTTCCCGCGCCGAGTTTGAATACTGCGCCGGCATATACCGAGCGCAGTACACTCGTGTATAGTCGGGCAGGCTCGGCTCCTCTCGCGCTGAAGTCCTGGACTTACAGGACGTGAGCGCAAGAGTAGCCGAGCCTGCCCGACTATACACGAGTGTACTGCGCTCGGTATATGCAGGCGCAGTATTCAAACTCAGCGCGGGGATCGAGCGGGGAGGACGCCGCAGAAGTACGCAGGACCCGACGAAGAGGACACCCGAAGCCGCCGATGGACGCCGCGCAAGACACCAAAACTGTAAGTACAAAAATCTTTTTTTCAACAGGAATGGGGGCCACTTTAGGGGTGCGCGCTATACGCGGGAGCGCGCTATACCCCGATAAATACGGTATATTCTTTTTTAGTCCGCGGCTGGAGAATAAAGAATATCTAGTCACATGACCTTGAGTCATTTAACCATTACCGATATTTCATATAACAAATATCAATAATAATAATTGGAGGCCTATTGATAAAAAGTTGAAAGAAAAACATTGCTTTTTTCCTAACATTGCGTCTATTGATTAATTCTATTTTGGTGAGTGGCGCAAGCCTGCGGCACAAATTGTATGACTCGTCCTTGCCTTGTAGTCAGCGACTTACATGCTATGTGGAGTCAGCAAGAGACTGGTTGGTGGAGTTGTTTCCATGGCGACAGATGATCAGCGGATTCTGACAAAAATAGAAAGTCTATATTTAAGCTAATCCTGTTGTTATGGTTTAGCCGATAGTTTATATGCAGTGCACGGTGTATGGTGTGACTCAGTACCTGTTTTATGTCTATTCTCAGGCACATTTGGCAGCAACAGCTGGATTCCTGTAGAAAGAGTGAACCTCAGGATGGGGTAATCATCTATCAAGATAAGTCAGAGTTACAGATAAATATATATATATATGTGTATATGTTCTGCATTTATATTTGCAGGAAAAAAAAAAGCTGTAGGAAAACGTGATCTTTTTATTAAACAGGTGTTTTTTTACTGCGGAAAACTGCGCTAAAATCAAAGTCTAATGTAAAGCAAGCACGCCACCTGCTGGACAATGTGTATGACAACATTGCCGCTGTGCAAGCCATTCATTTCTGTGCATTTGCCTGCAGAATTTTAAAGTTTTACTGCAGATAAAACACAGGGACAGCCAACTGTTAAGGTCACTGTGCTGCATTGCAGTGCAGTCCAAAAAATGATGCACTACAAATATTTGCATATCTCATACCTGATGGGCTACTGGGGAAACGTCAGTAGTAGTCAGTGGGCCAGATTCACTTAGCCCTTACTCCTGTCTAAGGCCGTGTACACACGGCAGAGAACCTCGATGGGCAGAACACATCGTTCCGCCCGTCGAGGTTCTCTGCCGGCCATCGAAATCGGCGACCCGCCCGTCGGGAATGGCAACCAGCCATTCATCCAGGCGGGCCGTCGAGCAAATAGAGAGCGGGCCGAGGTCCTCGCTGGAATGCAGCTTCCAGCGAGGTTCTCGCTGGTTTCCAGCGAGAACCTCGGTCGTGTGTACGCCGCCTTACTCGCATTAGACTGGAGTACTTTTAAATTACGCGAGTTTTTTCACTACTCTGAAACCTCAAACCATGAAAATACGGCTGCGGGCTTCAATCCGACTGGCTTACGTGTTCGTACGCCTTCGGATCTACGCTGCAATAAATTTGCGGCCGCTGGGTGGAGTTCCCGTCGTTTTCCGCGTCGGGGTATGCAAATGAGCTTTTGCCGACGATCCACGAAGTTACGAACGTCAATCGCAATCTCTTACGGCATCTTTAGTCATTTTTTTGCTGCGTAAAATTATACCAGCTTTTTGCTGGTCTAATATTAGACAGCCCATGTTAAGTATGGCCGTCATTCCCGCGTCGAATGTCAACGTCTTTTTTTATTTTTTACGTAAGTCGTCCGGGAATAGGAATGTACGTAAACTACGCTACTCAAACAACGAATGATGTATCGACGTTATTTCGCGCAATGCACGGCGGGAAATTTCTGAACGGAGCGTGCGCAGTTCGATCGCCGCGGGGACGCACCTAATTTAAATGCTTCACGCTCCCTAATCGCGTATTTCGATTACGCGGCGAGAAATACACTACGCCGCCGTACCATAAGGGACAAAATCTATAAGAATTTGGCGTATAGCCTGGTAAAATACGGCGGCGTAGTGTATCTCTGATACTCTGCGCCAATGTAATTGTATCTGAATCTGGCCCAGTGTTTCTAGAGCAGGGGTCTCAAACTGGCGGCCCTCCAGCTGTTGCAAAACTACGGAGGGAGGCATGATGGGACTTGTAGTTTTGCAAAAGCTGGAGGGCCGCTAGTTTGAGACCCCTGTTCTAGAGTGATAGGGCCAGATTCAGAAAGGACTTACGACGGCGTATTTCCAGATACGCCGCCGTAAGTTCGAATGAGTGCCGTCGTATCTCGGCGCCTGATTCAAAGAATCAGATACGCCGGAATTTAGGCAAGATCCGACCGACGTAAGTCTCTTACGCTGTCGGATCTTAACTGCATATTTACGCTGGCCGCTAGGTGGCGCTCCCGTAGATTTATGCGTTGAATATGCAAATTAGGTAGATACGACGATTCACAAACGTAGTTGCGCCCGTCGTATTGATATACGTCGTTTATGTAGGCGTTCGACCGGCGTAAAGTTACCCCTGCTATATGAGGCGCAGCCCATGTTAAGTATGGGCGTCGGAACAGCGTCGAATTGTACGTCGTTTGCGTAAGTCGTTCGGGAATGGGGCTGGGCGTAAGTTACGTTCACGTCGATATCAATGAATATTTGCGACGTGATTTTGGAGAATGCGCACTGGGATACGTCCACGGTCGGCGCATGCGCAGTTTGTTCGGCGCGTCATTTTATGTGGGGTCACGATTAGTTTACATACAACACGCCCACTACCAGCCTACTTTGAATTACGCGGGCTTACGCCTGCACATTTACACTACGCTGCCCTAACTTTGGGCGCAAGTTCTCTGTGAATACGGCACCTGCCTCTAAAAGTTACGGTGGCGTAGTGTAAATGAGATACGCTACACCGCCGGAAAGATAGGCAATTCTTTCTGAATCTGGCCCATAGTCATGATCTTCTGGGTCTTGTGTGAGCCACTTTACCTTTTTACAATGACCACAGAGGTTTGCTTGCACAGCACTGCCACCATTCATGGAAAGCTTTGCATCTTTTTTAGTACAAGACATTCTCTGATTGAAGAAGATGGAGATCATGACATCACCACCCCATATCTCCATCTCGTCCTATCATAGAAGATCTCGTAAACACAAGGGGCCAGATTCAGGTAGAGTTAGGCTGGAGTATCAGTGATACTCCAGCCTAACTCTCACTTTAAGCCGGCGTTTCTGTTTTCTGTAACCAGAAAACAAGAAACGCCGGGTTGGAGTTCCGATGCGATCAGCGCAATTGAATTTCGCCATCGCATCGCAACTTTAATTTAAAAATGGCGCCGGGGGCGTTCCCGCTGATTTACGCTGAAAAAATATGTTAATCAGCGGGAATCGGCAATTCACGATCGTATTCGGGCGCGACGCAGTGACTTTCCGACGTTTCCGTAAGCGATACGCGGCGTAAAGATAAAGCAGCCCCCTAGTGGAGTATCCTGTGATGAAGTTGAAGCATTATGGGTGGAACTGCATACAGATGTGCGTAGTTCAAAGCTAATCATTGGAGTTTGTTATAGACCACCCAATGTTAATGAGGAGGTGGAGACTCAGCTCCTTGCACAGATGGAAAGGGCTGCAAGGGCAGGGACGGTGATAATAATGGGGGATTTTAACTACCCAGAAATTGACTGGAATAATGGAATTTCTGGGACAGTTAAAGGACAAAAATTTAAAAACCTATTGCAGGACAATTTTATGGTCCAGTTTATTGAGGCCCCAACTAGGAATGATGCTCTGTTGGACCTGGTAATCTCAAACCATGCAGAGCTCATTACTAATGTTCAGATAAAGGAACACCTGGGTAGCAGTGATCATAACATGATTTCGTTTAATGTAAACTATAAGCAAGAAATACATACAGGAAAGATAAAAACACTTAATTTCAAGAGAGCAAATTTTCAAAGCATGAGGACTGCTCTCCAGGGCTTGGACTGGGAGGGAATATTGGCACCGATGAACACAGAACAGAAATGGGAATTCTTCAAAAAGACTCTTTGGAACCTCACTGCAAAGTATATTCCCATGGGCAATAAGTTTAAAAGGCTACAGATAAAACCTATGTGGCTCACGGTTAAAGTTAAAAAAGCTATAAACAATAAGAAAATAGCTTTTAAAAAATATAAAAATGAAGGAACACTAGTGTCGTTTAAATGTTACAAAGAATATAATAGAATATGTAAAAAGGAAATCAAGGATGCAAAAATTCAAAATGAACGACAGATTGCAAAAGATAGTAGGACAAACCCCAAAAAATTCTTTAAATATATTAATAGTAAAAAGGTCAAGTCTGAGCATGTAGGCCCTTTACAAAATAATCTAGAGTGGGTGACTGAGGACATAGAGAAGGCAAATTTATTAAATGCTTTCTTCAGCTCTGTGTATACAATGGAGAATGGAGGAGCTCATGTCGATATAGGGGGTGGGAGTGACACAGCCCCAAATCCACAATGGCTCAAAAGTGATATGGTCCAGAAATATTTAGACAGAATAAAGGTGGATAAAGCACCTGGACCAGATGGCATCCACCCACGGATCCTAAAAGAATTGAGCTCTGAAATTTCAAAGCCACTGTATCTAATATTTAGGGACTCATTAATGACAGGAATAGTACCACTGGATTGGCATAAAGCCAATGTGGTGCCCATATTTAAAAAGGGAACAAAGTCTTTACCTAGTAACTATAGACCTGTTAGTTTAACTTCTATAGTTGGAAAGATACTGGAACGTTTAATAAAAGACCACATGGATGAGTTCTTGCTGGAAACAAACTATTTAAGCAGCAGACAGCATGGATTCATGAAGGACAGAAGTTGTCAGACAAACCTGATTTCCTTTTATGAAGAGGTAAGTAAAACCCTGGACAGAGGCGTAGCAGTGGACGTGGTATACTTGGATTTTGCAAAAGCGTTCGATACAGTTCCCCACACACGGCTCATGTGTAAGGTAAGGTCTACAGGATTAGATATATCAGTTTGTAAATGGATAGAAAACTGTCTGAAAGACAGAATTCAGAGAGTTGTGGTTAATGATTCTTACTCTGAATGGTCCAAGGTTATCAGTGGTGTACCCCAAGGTTCAGTGTTGGGTCCCTTACTTTTCAATATATTTATAAATGATATTGGGTCTGAGATCAAAAGTAACATTTCTGTTTTTGCAGATGACACCAAGCTATGCAGTGGAATAACGTCCTTGCAGGATGTCTCCAATTTACAAGCCGACCTCAATGCTCTGTCTAAGTGGGTGACTATGTGGCAGATGAGGTTTAATGTTGATAAATGTAAAGTTATGCACTTGGGGGCTAAGAATATGCATGCATCATACATGCTAGGGGGAGTACAACTGGGGGGGATCTGTAGTGGAGAAGGATCTGGGTGTTTTAGTTGATCATAAGCTCAATAATAGCATGCAATGCCAAGCTGCGGTTTCCAAAGCGAGCAAAGTCCTTTCTTGTATTAAGAGAGGTATGGACTTCAGAGATAGAGATATAATTTTGCCCCTGTACAAATCATTAGTAAGACCTCATCTGGAGTATGCAGTCCAGTTTTGGGCACCAGTTCTCAAAAAGGATATCGGAGAACTGGAGAAAGTGCAGAGAAGGGCAACCAAACTGATAAGAGGCATGGAGGAGCTCAGCTATGAGGAAATATTAGAGGAACTGAATTTATTCACTCTTGAGAAGAGGAGAATAAGGGGGGATATGATCATCATGTACAAATACATAAGAGGTCCATATAGTGAACTTGGTGTTGAGTTATTCACTTTAAGGTCAACACTGAGGACAAGGGGGCACTCTTTACGTCTGGAGGAAAAGAGATTTCACCTCCAAATACGGAAAGGTTTCTTCACAGTAAGAGCTGTGAAAATGTGGAACAGACTCCCTCCAGAGGTGGTTCTGGCCAGCTCAGTAGATTGCTTTAAGAGAGGCCTGGATTCTTTCCTAAATGCACATAATATAACTGAGTACTAAGTTTTGTAGGTAAAGTTGATCCGGGGTAAATCGGGGGATCAGGAAGGAATTTTTTCCCCTCCGGTAGCAAATTGGATCATCGCTCTGCTGGGGTTTTTTGCCTTCCTCTGGATCAACTGTGGGTATGGAGTTGGGTGTATGGGAGGATGTACTGTGTTTTACTTTGTTTTATTTTTATTTATTTTTTATGGTTGAACTGGATGGACTTGTGTCTTTTTTCAACCTGACTAACTATGTAACTATGTAAGTATAGGCATCGTCATCGCGTCGGAAAAAAAAAAATCGTGTCGCTTGCGTAAAAATGTCATGAATGGGGATGTGACGTCATTGACGTTCGCTGACAGAATTTGGAGCATGCGCACTGGGATGCATTGACACTCGACGCATGCGCAGTACGTTCGCTGTGGGATCGCGCTTAGTTTTAATAATACACGCCCTGTACCCGCCCAATTTGAATTCCGCCGGCTCATTTGCGATGCGCTGCCGCAACTTTAGGAGCAAGTGCTTCATGAATAACAGCACTTGCTCCTAAAATTTCGGCAGCGTAACGTAAATGAGAAGCGTTACTCCAGAGCAAAGATGCTCCCATCTACCTGAATCTGGCCCAAGGTGTTCTTTAAATGGTGACCGTGACGAGTGAGCAGCCTCCTGTATCCAGGGTGCAACGGGGAAGCTACTCCATGCAGGACCAGCGCTGATCACTGCATTAGCACTACTACAGTGATCATTAGCTCCCCAGCTAGGGTTGCCAGCTGTTCTGGATTCACCTGGACAATCCAGGTTTTGAATCATGTGTCTGGGTTTCAGGTGGTTTGAAGCCCGGACACATGATTCAAAACCCGGACTGTCTAACATTATTCACACAAAAGAATGAAGGGTCTCTATGCGTGTCGCATTACTATTTTCTTTGGAGCGCCCTAAGGTGTCCCAGGTCTGTTACAATCCTATAGTGCAGGAGTCTCCAAACTACGGCCCTCCAGGTGTTCAGGAACTACAATTCCCATCATGCCTAGTCATGTCTACGAATGTCAGAGTTTTACAATGCCTCATGGGAAGTGTAGTTCCACAGCAGCTGGAGATCCCTGCTATAGTGTATACTAAATACCGCTAAATTTGGCTTGAAGTGGCAATCTTATCCCCAGCTGCCCTTTAGGCTGCATTCACACTATAACGCGGCATACGCGCCGTATTTTGCCGTGATTTGTAAACTTTTTTTTTTTTTTTCACAAAAGATTTTACATTGATGTCTATGCCGAACGCCGAAAGACGCCTGAAAAAAAGGGTCCGGGACTTGTTTTCAGGCGGCAGGCGTACGGCGTTTCGGCGTTCGGCGTGAGATGTGAACCATCTCATAGACATCAATGTAAATTCGCCCCTCCAGCGGCACGAGCGTCGCGCTTCAGGCGTATATACGCCTAGGTGTGAATGGAGCCTTAAAGCCAAAGTAAACTCTCTAAATCAACAAGAAATATTTGGCCTAGGTCAAAATGATGTCATACATCCCAGAAGTCTTCATGGGATTTTTTTTTTTTCTTTTATCTAGGAGAGGGGCTTTCTCAACTAAGCACACCCTTCTGCCTGTATACCTGAGATAATGGCAGTTGGATTACAGGAAGTAAATGCTACATGAACCATCTGCCATTACTCCAGATGGCCAAGGCTAGAAATGCTAGGAGGCATTTCTCGAAGTGATTTCTCAACAAGATAAAACATGGATGGTTGGGTGAGTTTGCTTTGAATATTAAAAAGGAATGAAATAGCGTTTTCAGTTTGTGGTGCTCAGATACAGTTTAGTTCTGCTTTAACCACTTGCCCTCTGAAAGGTTTACCACCTTCATGAATGGGCCATTTTTTGCGATATGGCACTGCGTTACTTTAACTGACAATTGAGCGGTAATGCGACACTGTACCCAAATACAATTTACCGTATATACTTGAGTATAAGCTGACCTGAATATAAGCCGAGGCACCTAATTTTACCACAAAATGGGGAAAATTGTTGACTCGAGTATAAGCCTAGGGCAGGGGTGTCCAAACTTTTTTCAAAGATGGCCAGATTTGATAAAGTGCACATGCATGAGGGCCGACCATTTTGCTGACATTCTTTGAACCATTAAAATTCGGTCTAAGTGTGTTGGTCTGAGCACTAATACACTACCCAACAAGAATTCTCTTGCCTTTGTGGCTGTGTGTGGTGACGAGATGAGCTTGGGCATGTTGTTTGGATATACTGGGGTAGATTCATGTAGAGATCCGACGGTGTATCTACTGATACACCGTCGGATCTGTGAGATCCGACGCTCGGATCTATGCGGCTGATTCCTCGAATCAGGTTCCGCATAGATCTCCCTTAGAGCCGACTGGTGTAACTGAGTTACACTGTCGATTCTTAGGCTGCATTCTCCCGCCGTCCGCTAGGTGGCGCTTCCGTTCTTCCTTTATTGCGCCGAATATGCAAATGAGCAGAAACGCCGATTCAGAATCGAATGCCCGGGCAACGTTTTTTTTTTACGTCGTTTGCGTTCGGCTTTTTCCGTCGGATTGTTACCCCTGCTATATGCGGGGTAAGTGCGGCGGATCCTATGTTAAGTATGGCCGTCATTCCCGCGTCGAATTTTGATTTTTTTACGTCGTTTACGTAAGTCGTCCGGGAATACGGCCATACGTTAATAGCGTTAACGACGAACACAATGACGTCCTAGCGACGTCATTTAAAGCAATGCACGCTGGGAAATTTAGCTGGCGGCGCATGCGCAGTACGATCGGCGCGGGGACGCGCGCGATTTAAATAGTAAACTCCCCCTAGCCGCGGAATTTGCATTCCGCCGGGGATTTACGATCCGCCAGGGCTACTTACGAGGCAAGTGCTTTCTGAATACAGCACTTGCCTCAAAAACTGGCGCAGGCGGATCGTAAAACAGATAGATCACGCGGATCAAAAGATCCGCTGATCTACATGAATCTACCCCACTGTATTTATCGGCGTATAACACGCACCTTCACTTTAGGAGGGAAGTTTCAGGGCAAAAAAAATGTAAATAAAGAACTGTAAAGCAAAATAAGGGTCATTGCTCATCAATGCAGCCCAATCATTGACATGAATGCAGCCTCTCCATTGCAATGAATGCAGTCTGGTCGATGCCCATCTGCAGCCTCGGAGGGGGGGGGGGGGCGAGCGCCAACAGATTACATACAAGAGAATCTCCTATTTACACTGCAGCCTCTTTAATACAATGTCCTGCCTCCTGTGATAGACAGAGGAGTCGTCCAATGGCAACCCAGGAGACGAGACTTCCTATTACAGACGCCACCAAGTAAAAAGGAGATTCTCCTGTATGTAATTTGACAGCACTCATCCCCCCTCCTTGTCCCCTTTGAGGCAACGCCAATTAATACAGTATATATCCAAATTTCCAGGGGCGGCCACACAGGGGCGGACTGACCATTGAGTCACTCGGGCACTGCCTGATGGCCCCACGCCACTGGGGGGCCCCATCAGGGTTGCCAGGCTCAGTAAAACCAGGGACAGTATGTAAAAATCTGTGTTTTTTTTACATCTGTCCCTGATATGTCCGAAACCGACATGCTTTTTATGTGAAAATCCAGAGATTTTAGCTGCCCTGCCTCTGCACTGCCTCCTGGCGTGGTGGCCATCTGTAAGCCCGGGGGCCCCATAATCTTCTATTGCCCGGGGGCCCCATTAGCTGTCAGTCCGCCCCTGGGACCACATTAAACTGGAACGGGGCCGAAATTGGCCTCCAGGCCGGACGTTGGACATGCCTGGCCTAGGATGTCCATCTGCATGCCTCTCTGTGCCTCACTTTGCCTCACTGTGTCCATGCCTCACTGTGCCTCACTTTGCCTCACTGTGTCCATGTGCATGCCTCACTGTGCCCATGCCTCACTGTGCCTCACTTTGCCTCACTGTGTCCATGTGCATGCCTCACTGTGCCCATGCCTCACTGTGCCTCACTTTGCCTCACTGTGTCCATGTGCATGCCTCACTGTGCCCATGCCTCACTGTGCCTTACTTTGCCTCACTGTGTCCATGTGCATGCCTCACTGTGCCCATGCCTTACTTTGCCCATGCCTCGTTTAACATGGGAGTATATAGAAGGGGTGCCTGGCTTTGAAAAATCGGTGCTCCCCGGCTGTAGGTTTCCCAAACAGCAAACTTTGCTGACTTATAGGGGAGAACTGGAACTACATGTGTGCCAAGTTTCGGGTCCAGAGGACCTACGGCCGGCCAGAACCAGGTCCCCCAAATAACCGGAGAAATGACCGTTTGACATGGGAGTCTATGGAAGGGGTGCCTAACTTTGAAAAGTCGGTGCTCCCCGGTCGTAGGTCCCCCGGACAACAAACGTTGCACACTTGTAGAGGAGTGCGAGTGGGGGAGTGGGACTATATGTGTGCCAAGTTTGGGGTCCGGGGGACTTACAGCCAGCCGGTACCTGGTCCCCGAATTTAGGGAGATTAGGCCCAAAAAGGTGACGCGAGTATAAGCCGAGGGGGCATTTTCAGCACAAAAAAATTTGCTGAAAAACTCGGCTTATACTCGAGTATATACGGTATGTCCTTTTTTTTTTACCCCACAAGTACAGCTTTCTTTTGGTAATAATTGATAGCCTCTACGGTTTCTATTTTTTTTTGTGCTATAAACAAAAAAAGGCCGACAATCTTTTGAAAAAAAACTTTTTTTCTTACTTTTAGATATAAAACATATCCAATAAAAAAAATGGAAAAAAATTGAATTTCTTCATCAATTTAGGCCAATATGTATTCTGCTACAAGTTTTTGGTAAAAAAATTCCAATAAGTGTATATTGATTGGTTTGCACAAAAGTTATAGGGCCAGATTCACAGAGCCCTTACTCCGGTCTATCTCGCGTTAGACCGGAGTACTTTCAAATTACGCGCGTCGTTTCATTAGTCTGAATCCTCAAACCATGAAACGACGGCTGCGGGCTTCAATCCGACTGGCTTACGTGTTCGTACGCCTTCGGATCTACGCTGCAATAAATTTGCGCCCGCTGGGTGAGTTCCCGTCGTTTTCCGCGTCGGGGTATGCTAATGAGCTTTTTCCGACGATCCACGAAGTTACGAGCGTCATTCGCAATCTCTTACGGCATCTGTAGTCATCTTTTTGCCGCGTAAAGTTATTCCAGCTTTTATCTGGTCTAATATTAGACAGCCCATGTTGAGTATGGCCGTCGTTCCCGCGTCGAATTTCAACGTTTGTTTTTTTTTTTACGTAAGTCGTCCGGGAATAGGAATGTACGTAAACGTCGCTACTCAAACAACAAATGACGTATCGACGTTAGTTTGCGCAATGCACGGCGGGAAATTTCTGAACGGAGCATGCGCAGTTCGATCGCCGCAGGGACACATTGCAGTGGACAAAGTGACACTTTTGGGGACTAGTGACACTACGACAGTGACCAGAGCTAAAAATATACACTGTCACTGTACTAATGACACTGGCATGGAAGGGGTTAACATCAGGGGCGATCAAAGGGTTAAATGTGTTCCTAGGGAGTGCTAACTGTGTGGGGGGTGCTTGTACTGTGGGATAGCAAAGATCTGTGTTCCTGCTTAGCAGAAACACAGGATTACTATCTCCCCTTCTCACAGAACGACAATCTGCCTTGTTTGCATAGGCAGACAGCCATTCTATCTCTCTCTGGAACGATCGGTGGGTCACGGCGGACATTGCGGGAGCATGTCACCTGCGCCGCGTGTGTGCGTGCCCCAGGCCTGGAAATGCAGGATCATGTACAGGTACATGATCCTGCACAGATTAGCTACTTTGCCACCGTATATATACAGTATCTCACAAAAGTGAGTACACCCCTCACATTGTTGTAAATATTTTTATATATCTTGTGACAACACTGAAGCAATTACATTTTGTTACAATGTAAAGTAGTGAGTGTACAGCTTGTATAACAGTGTAAATTTGCTGTCTCCTCAAAATAACTCAACACACAGCCATTAATGTTTAAACCGCTGGCAACAAAAGTGAGTACACCTCTAAGTAAAAATGTCCAAATTGGGCCCAATTAGCCATTTTCCTTCCCCGGTGTCATGTGACTCGTTAGTGTTACAAGGTCTCAGGTGTGTGTGGGGAGCAGGCGTGTTTAATTTGGTGTTATCGCTCTCACTCTTTCATATTGGTTACATGGCACCTCATGGCAAAAAACTCTTTGAGGATCTGAAAAAAAGAATTGCTGCTTTACATAATGATTGCCTAGGTTATAAGAAGATTGGCAAAACCCTGAAACTGAACTACAGCATGGTGGTCAAGACCATACAGCGGTTTAACAGGACAGGTTCCACTCAGAACAGGCCTCACCATGGTTGACCAAAGAAATTAAGTGCACATGCTCAATATCATATCCAGAGGTTGTCTTTGGGAAATAGACGTATGAGGAGTGCTGCCAGCATTGCTGCAGAGGTTGAAGGGGTGGTGGGTCAGCCTGTCAGTGCTCAGACCATACGCTGCACACTGCATCAAATTAGTCTGCATTGCTGTCGTCCCAGAAGGAAGCATATTCTAAAGATGATGCATAAGAAGACCCACAAACAGTTTGCTGAAGGACTAAGGACATGGATTTAGGAAGACATAGAAAGACTGGCAAAACATGAAACCAATAAATGGAAAAAAGCAGCAGAAGAATCAATGTCACTTCAAGAAATAAAACCTGGACGCTCACAGAGCTCCCTCTTAACCACAAAACTATAGTAAGTAAATGGACTTTCAAAGTAAAGTCAGACGCAGAAGGGACTAGCCACAAATACAAAGCCAGACTAGTTGCCAAGAGTTACTCCCAGAAATTCAGTAAAGATTACGATGAAACATTCGCTCCCGTCGTAAAACATTCCACCATCAGATCGCTCCTTAGCTTTTCAGTCGGGAAGGACATGCAAGTGAAACACCTAGACATTAAGGCTGGGATTCAAATACATTGGCGTATCTTTGTGCGGGCGTAGCGTATTTTCTTTACGCTACGCCGCCGCAACTTAGAGAGGCAAGTGCAGTATTCACAAAGCACTTGCTCCGTAATTTGCGGCGGCGTAGCGTAAATTGCCCGGCATAAGCAATTCAAAGTAGGAAGGAGGTGGGCGTCATCTATTTTTTTTTTTTACAGATAAAGTGGGCGTCATCTATTTAAATTAAGCGTGACCCCATGCAAATGAATGGCCGGTCGAACTGGGCATGCGAGCGCATGCTCAGAATCACGTCGCGTATACTCCCTAAGATAAGTCGGCGCAATACCTATGACGTGAACGTAACCTACGCACTGCCCTATTCACGTAGTACTACGTAAACGGCGTACGTGACGTAAAATTCGATGGCGTCGTTCCCTGGCCCATACCTTTGCATTAGCTGCACCTGCTATATGAGGGGTAACTTTACGCCGGACGTAAGCCTTAAGCAAATCGCGTATATGAAGCGGCCGGGCGCATCTACATTCGTGAATCGGCGTATCTTACTCATTTGCATATTTAAAATGGGAACGCCGAATGCGTCCAGCGTAACTATGCGCCCACGATACGGCGGCGTAGGCAAGTTACGTCGGACAGCTGAAGCCATTTTTTTCGATGCGGCGGCGCACATTCGAACTTATGACGCCGTATCTTTTGATACGCCGACGTAAATCGTTTGTGAATCCGGGCCACAAACTTCTTTCCTATATGGAGACATTAAGGAAGTCCTCTACATGGAGCAACCACCAGGGTTTGAGCAAGGAGACATCTACAGAGCATCTACAGTCTTAAACAATCTGCAAGGATGTGGAATGAGAAAGTGCTTACTAGAGGGGGATTGTCAGGAAGTAAAGCAGACCCTTGTCTCTACTCCAGGAAACAAGGAGACAGATGGCTATACGTCCTTATCATACGCCGATGAAATTATAACCTGTTTTGAACAAGAAGGGGATTACAATCAGATAGTTCACAAGCTGAAAGAAAATGTTGAAATCGAAGATCTAGGGAACATTAGCTACTATCTTGGAATCCAAATAGAGAGAGAAGAAGATGGAAGTTTTCTTCTCAGAAAAAAAGAAGTAAAAACTCCTATGAAACCAGGCTATCAAAAAAGCAATGAAGCAGAAAATTTGCTACCCAACAATGACATATCGCAGAGCAATTGGCTGCTTTAGGTTGCCACTGTGACAAGACCAGACATAGCTGCAGCAGTGGACATACTATGCAGGAAAGTCTCAGCTCCCTGTCAGCGTGACTAGAACACAGTAAAAAGAGTAATGCTGTACCTCCAAGGAACAAATCAGATGAGGTTACAGTTACCAGCAAAAAGGGGAAAGTGGGGGCAGTGGAATGGTTGCTGAGGCCAAACCACAGAGCCAACCACTTTATTGGATAAGGGACTCTATCGGTACAATTAGAATAAAGTAAACAGAGTTGTAAAACACAAATTTATTAATAAAAAGTCACAAGACAGAAATTTGTACAATTCATTGATTGGTCAACGTCAACAAGTTTCGCGGAAGTTCACCGCTTCATCAGGACTAACCAATTTGTAGAATACAACAAATAGAAATACAAGACAGGTAATATAGTTCAGCATTGGGGTATTTAAAATACAAAGAAAAATTATTTTACAAGAGAAATTGAATTGATGACTTACGCTATGCACGAATTGATAAGGCAGGGGGCTGGACAACCCAATTAGTATCCCCCACGGCGGACATGGGGCTAAAATCGTGGATGACTGAAAAGTAGGCAAAATATATATATATATATATATATATATATATATATATGTATATATATATATATATATATATATATATATATATATATGCATATACATACAGATATGCATACACCTGAACATACGTGTACACGACCCCAAAAAGGGTAAGGGGAGAGGAAATCAGGAAGGAAAGGGGGGGGAAATGGAGGGGGGAAGGAAAGGAAGGGGGGAGAAAATAGTTAAAAAGATGGGGGGGAGAGAAGGCATGGGAAAAGGGGGGAGGGCAAGGGGATGAATGGGAGGGCAGGAAGGAAGGGAGAGGGAAGGGAAGTGGGAAGGGTGGGAAAAATAGTGGAGAGGGGGAGGGGAAAAGGGGGGAAGGGAGAAGGGGGGGGGAGAGGGGACAAGGGAGGAAGTGGGGGAGGGGAAAGGGTGGGTGGGGAAAGTTAGAGGTGGGGGGGGAATTTGGGTTGGTGTGTAGTGGTGTGAGGTAAACAGATACTTACCACAGCAGTTAAAGGGTCACTAAAAGACAAAAAATGTAAGCTAAATAGCTTCCTTTACCTTACTGCAGTACTGGTTTCATGTCCTTATTGTTCGTTTTTGCTTTGAAGTTGCTGTAATCCTGCTCTGTTCTCCACACTTCCTGCTTGTCTGTTTCCTTATAACCACCATACTGGGAGCTTTCTCACGGTGGTCCAAGCTGTCATTACTGTGTGTCTAAAACTTCCCAGAACCAATCAGAATTATTTTAAAAACAAAACACTGCCCTGGATTTGTTTGTTTTTGTTCTGTGTGTCTATTTCTACTTCACAGAAACATGAAGCCAGTTCAAAAGTGAAACTAACCTGCAGGCACATAATATGATTGATTTTTATCTATTTTTAATCATTTTGAAAAGGAATCAGTTAACTTTTATGTCTCTATACCCTGTAAACAGTCATTTCAGCAAAAATGTTTTTTTCCTTTAGTTACCCTTTAAGTCCATGGATACTAAAACGCCCGGCCATAGTGGAGGCTGGATAGTCCTGGTGTGAACAGGCAGATGGACAGGATAAAGATGGCAGCTATATGGAGGGGTCAGGGATGGTGCAGTGTTAGGTTTGGGGTCCAAAAACGCTGGTTGATACCAGTGTTGTGTCATCCGGGGAGGTAGCCAACCAGAGGCAAGATGCACGGTAGTGCATGGACAAGGGGGGTAATTAGATTGCACCAACTCCCCTGGGAATGCTCGAGGAGCCGCCAATCAATCCTAGCCTAGCGCCACCAGGACTCAGGAGCCACAGATGGCAGACTCCACGCAATGCTCTGTGGTCTGGCCTCAGCAACCATTCCACTTCCCCCACTTTCCCCTTTTCGCAATCAACCGGGATGATGGTACGTTTTATTAATGATTATTTATCTTTACTTGAGGCTATACTCCCATTTTTGTCTACAGTTACCAGCAACATCAAATCCAAAACTGGTCAGATATGTGGATGCTGATTGGGCAGGGGACTGCACAAACCACAAATCCACAAGTGGATCAATCTTCTAGTATGGAGAAGTAACCATAAGTTGGTCTAGTCAAAAGCAAGTAACAGCCACTCTATCTTCAACTGAAGCAGGGTACATTGCAGCAGCACACACATGTCAAGAAGCAATATGGATTTGTCAACTTTTTGTGGACATTGGATTAGACATGTCAAAACTGAAGTCAACATTTTTTAAGACAACCAGGAATGTATAAGGGCTCTTTCACACCGAGCGCCCGTTCAGATCCGCCGGTCGTTTTTTTTATGCGGACCTGAACAGGCGCTTTGTGCACCTCTATGGAGCCGCGAATGTCAGCGGTGACATGCCCGCTGACATCCGACCCGTTCCGATCCGCCAAAGTGTGACGGAGGAAAAACCTACTTTTCCATCCGTCTGGCGGATCGGATCAGATGAACATGGACAGACGGTCCATGTTCATCCGTTCCCCCCATAGGGGAGAGCGGAGAAAAGACAGGGCAGTCCCTGCACAGTGTGCAGGGACCGCCCTGTCATCTGCCGGCTCAGCGGGGATAAACGGAGCGATCCCCGTGGAGCAAACGGAGGTGCACGGGGCGGATCATTACTGATCCGCCCCGTGTAAAAGAGCCCTAATGCCCTGTACACACGATCACTTTTTGTGATGAAAAAAAAACGACATTTTTCAAACTTCATTTTCAAAAATGACGTTGCGTACACACCATCATTTTTGGAAAATGATGAACAAAGTGACGGCACTCTAAAGGGGAAGTTCTATTTGCCTTGAGGCTGCTTTTAGCTGGTTACTTGTTAGTAAAAGACGATTCATGCTTTTTTGTCTGTTACAGCGTGATGAATGTGCGATCTCCATTATGAATGGTAGTTTTACCTCCCGTCTCCTAACTTGCTTCTGGGCATGTGCGGGTTTAAAACGTCATTTTTTACGTAGTTTTGCCCACACACGATCATTTTTTATGACACAAAAAATGACATTTCGAAAAATGACATAAAAAATTCAAGCATGTTGGAATTTTTTTTTGGTCATTTTTCAGAAGACATAAAATGACATTTTGGCCACACACCATCATTTTAAATGACATTTTAAAAAATGTCATTTTTTTTCATCACAAAAAGTGATCGTGTGTACGGGGCATAAGGCTTACACAATCAGAAAGGGTCAATCCTAGGACCAAAAACATCGATGTCAAGTATCACCTACTGAGGGACAATCAAGAGCAAGTGTCATGGATATGCAGTAATGTCTGGCAGCTTACATTCCTCACCACTAGAGGCTCTGGTAAATACCTGCTGGATCTAAGGCTGCGTACACACGATCAGTCCAAACTGATGAAAGCGGACTGAAGTTCATTTTCATCGGTTCACAGACTTATGCCGCGTACACACGGTCGTTTTTTGCGATGAAAAAAAACGACGTTTTTTAAAACGTCATTTAAATTGATCGTGTGTGGGCAAAACGTCGTTTTTTGTCTTAAAAAAAACGACCAAAAAAAAATTCCAACATGCTTGAATTTTTTGTGTCGTTTTTAAAAACGTCGTTTTTTGTTTCACAAAAAGTCACCGTGTGTAGCAAAAACGTCTTTTAAAACGACGTTTTTCAACCCGCGCATGCCCAGAAGCTAGTTATGAAGCGAGCTTCAATGGAAAAGTGTGGTGAACGTAACCTCGATTTTTGTGAAAAAAACGATGGTGTGTATGCAACATCGTCTTTGAAAGTGACGTTTCAAAAACGTTGTTTTTTACTTCACAAAAAACGTCGTTTTTTTTCATCGCAAAAAACGACCGTGTGTACGCGGCATTATGGTCTGATGTGCGTACACACCATCAGTTCAAAAACTGATCGTGTCTGAACGCGGTGACGTAAAACACGACGACGTGCAGAAAAAAATTAAGTTCAATGCTTCCAAGCATGCGTCAACTTGATTCTGAGCATGCGCGGGTTTTGAACCGATGCTTTTGCGTACTAACCATCGGTTTTGACCGATCGGTAGGCGTCCATCGGTCCAATTTTAAAGCAAGTTCTACATTTTTGGACTGAAGGACAACAGACTGATGGGGCGTACACACGGTTGGTTTGGACCGATGAAACTGAACTTCAGTCTATTTTCATCAGTTTGGACTGATCGTGTGTACGCGGCCTCATGCCCCGTACACACGATCACTTTTTGTGATGAAAAAAAATTACATTTTTTAAAATGTCATTTAAAATGATGGTGTGTGGGCAAAATGTCATTTTATGTCTTCTAAAAAATGACCAAAAAAAATTCGAACATGCTCGAATTTTTTATGTCATTTTTCAAAATGTCATTTTTTGTGTCATAAAAAATGATCGTGTGTGGGCAAAACTACGTAAAAAATGACGTTTTAAACCCGCACATGCCCAGAAGCAAGTTAGGAGACGGGAGGTAAAACTACCATTCATAATGGAGTAAGCACATTCATCACGCTGTAACAGACAAAAAAGCAGGAATCGTCTTTTACTAACAAGTAACCAGCTAAAAGCAGCCTCAAGGCAAATAGAACTTCCCCTTTAGAGTGCCATCACTTTGTTCATCATTTTCCAAAAATGATGGTGTGTACGCAACGTCATTTTTGAAAATGAAGTTTGAAAAATGTTGTTTTTTTTTCATGAAGAAAAATGACATTTTTTTTCATCACAAAAAGTGATCGTGTGTACAGGGCATTAGACTCCGCGCCCTGGGGAATCCTGGGCTCAAGCTTCCTGTGGGATCCATGTTTGAGCTTGAGTGGACCTACCTTCCATATCCACTCTGTGTTCCATCCGCAGCAGTCTGCCATAGGGTTCACTACCTTGTGGTGCTCTCCTGACTCCAACGGGGTGCATCTGTCATCTGCCTACAGGTGACCTGACAGTTTGATCAGCCATGGACCCGGCCGACGTATCGCTTCCCGCAGATGATCCATTTCAGGGCATAGTCCGCAGACTTGAGACTCAGGAATCAAATCAGACTCAGGTGATGCGATTCCTTCAGGATCTGACTTCCCGCTTCGAACAACTCCAGTTTGCATAACCAGTTACCTTTGTCTGTCACTACCTTGTGCTGCACTCCTGACTCCACTGGGGTGCATCTGTCATCTGGCCACAGGTAACCTGACAGCAAGGTGCTATTCACATTTAATACTGCTTATCAGAGGAGATGATTGCTGATGCACTCACCAAGCCTTTGTTGAAGGAACGTCATAATTATATCCAGAAGAAGCTGAATATAGTTTGACAAAGCACATGCTGTCTAGAAGGGGTGTTGGAGGAACAACAACATGTAATGTAAATTTGCTTATATAAACTGACAATCTGTACTGTATATATTATATTTGTCTATACCTGCAGGTGGCACTGTAGATTTATAGTGTGCATTGTTTGTGGTAATGTAATAACAGGATGCATTGTCTGTATCTCAGTGCATGTACTTGTATTGCCCTGTTCCGTTTCCTGTAAGACATGCATTGCTAATCCTCCATGAAAGTGAAGTATTCTCTGCATACAACAAGCTTCCAAGTGCATTATTCAATAGCCTTCTGATTTTGGGACATTTTCACTTAGGGGTGTACTCATTTTTGTTGCCAGCAGTTTAAACATTAATTAGCTGTGTGTTGAGTTATTTTGAGGGGACAGCAAATTTACACTGTTATACAAGCTGTACACTCACTACTTTACATTGTAGCAAAGTGTAATTTCTTCAGTGTTGTCACATGAAAAGATATAATAAAATATTTACAAAAATGTGAGGGGTGTACTCACTTTTATAAGATACTGTATACTTTCTGTGGCAAACTGGACCACTGTAAGTATGCAATACAGATCATTTCTGGGGTTTAGCTTTAACCACTTGCTTACTGGGCACATATACTCCCTTCCTCCCCAGGCGAAATTTCAGCTTTCAGAACTGTCACGTTTTGAATGACAATTGCACCGTCGTGCGACATAGCTCCCAAACAAAATTGACGTCCTTTTTTTCCCCACAAATAGAGCTTTCTTTTGGTGGTATTTGATCATCTCTGCAGTTTTTATTTTTTGCGAAATAAACAAAAATAGCGACAATTTTTTTTAAAAAAACACAGAAAAAAGCGTTTATTGATTGGTTTGTGCAAAGGTTATAGGGCCAGATTCACGTACATCGGCGCATTTTTGGACCGGCGTAGTGCAACTCCTTTAAGTTAGACCGGCTTAATTTAGAGGCGCAAGTACCGTATCCTCGTAGTATTTTCGGCCAAATTTGCACCGGTGCAGTGTAAATTCCGAGGCGTAAGGCGGTGTAATTCAAAGTGGGAAGGACGTGGGCGTGTTCCATTGAAATGAGCCGTGACCCCATGCAAATGAAGGACCGGCCAGACTGGGTATGTGCACATGAAGCAGACTATGGTCAGCACCTCTCTGGGCATGCTCAGAACTCGCACGGCACAATCAGTTAGATAGGAACTAGGCCCATCAGACTTAGTGAGCTATGCACAGTGCTTAAATAGACCAAGAGAAATGCCCTTCCATTGCAAAAGTACATCCAATTTTTTCCCCTTCCTGAAGCAAGGTGCTTTTAATCCGTTGTCTGTTGCTGTTTGGTGGTTTGTGTCGTGTCGGTGTGTGTGTATATATATATATATATATATATATATATATATATATATTATTAAATAAGATAATTATAATAATATGAAAATTAGTAAATTTATATTAGTTAAAAAAAATAAAAATATATATTTATTATTATAAAATATATACTAAACAGAAAAAAATGTATATAAAATATATATTTACCCATTAGGGTGAAAAGAGCCACTGGCAAGGAAATGGAGTGTTGCCAGTACCTTGCTTAGTGGCGGTCGGCAGATCCTCTCCCGTGTAAGAACAGGGGAGTCCGCGCTATGGTGAATAAAGTAGCTGTTGCCTCCCAGTAGGATCCCTATGTGGGGAGCTAATATAAATATGAATAGTAGAAAGGGAAATGGCGCTGCTAAATTAATACCTTTGTCGGATATATCCGTGGGGTGAGCCCAATGGTAATAGGCCCCCCTTTTGGCTGGAATTAGGGTGCAATTGGAGAGATACCCTGTGTTAATATGAGGGTAGATGTTGGTTCCTCAGCTTCCACTAATTTCAGTGAAATTGAGTAAAGGTGGATTAATTAGGTCAGGAGCCTGTGCAGGCCAGCAGGCCCAAAGATTGCTAAAGTAAAATGATCCTATGCTGCTATAAGGATGCCAGTTGTGACCGATGCACCCTAAACCATATAAAACAAAGAAAAAAATGTGTCTCTAGAGTCTAATAGGTAGGAATCCCTACTAGTTACTAGTGTAACCAACCACACTAGTAGGGATTCCTACCTATTATTTTAAACCTGCTTTTATTTGGTCTAATTTTAGACCGGCCGTGCAGCTGATAAGCACATCGGGCCAGATTCAGGTAGATCGGAGCATCTTTGCTCCAGAGTAACGCTTCTCATTTACGTTACTCTGAAGACCCTTTCAGCGCAAGTACTGTTATTCACATAGCAGTTGCGCGTAAACTTGCGCCAGAGTAATGTTAATGCGCTGGCGTAACCCGACGCAAGTGGAAGTGGGTGTGATCATATGTAAATGATGGGCGGAGCCCAGCGCAGAGGCTTACGTTCAGCGCATCATCCACGGAGCATGCGCAGTGAGTGCGGCTCCACTCGCCCCCCTTGTGCGCATGCTCACAACTTCCGTCGGCACCACTTCACGGGAAACGTCAGCGTAATGCGTTCCGCTGGGCGCTTAAAAGCGCTGGCGGAAACGCCATTCCGGCGCAAAAGTATTTCCGTTTCCCCCCACCCCAGGGAAGATACTTTTGCTCGGTGATGGCTGCTCCCGCTACCCCCAGAGAGAGTAGGAACCTCAATTTCAACGCCCAGGAGGTGTCGGTCATCATTTCTGCAATGGAGACTGAGAATGCTTTGCTCCATGGCCAAAAAAGCCGGAAGACCAGCCGGGAGAGAAAGCAGGGCATCCTGGAGTCCATTGCTGCCAGGGTGAATGTCTTGGGGTACTCCACCCGGAGTGCTTCTGACATTCAGAAGAAAATTAATGACCTGCGGCGCAAGGTGAGGGGCAAGGTGGCCACCATCAGGAGGCATGAGAGGGGCACAGGTGGTGGTCCTTCATGTCCTGTCACCCTGACCGCAGAGGAGGAGGTGGTCGCACGCTGCCTGGAGAGGGAGCAGGTGGAGGGGGTCCCAGGCTATGACTCCATGGAGGAAGGCTCCAGGACAGGTAAGTGTTTTTTATCCCCTATTTGGTGTGTTGCATGTGGGGGGGGGGGGGGTACATGTGCCAAGTGTGTGGGACCACCAACATGTGTCTGCTTTGTGTCATCCACAGATGACGGAGCTGGGACATCATCGGT
The DNA here is from genome assembly GCA_029574335.1 of Rana kukunoris. Classification (NCBI taxonomy): domain Eukaryota; kingdom Metazoa; phylum Chordata; class Amphibia; order Anura; family Ranidae; genus Rana; species Rana kukunoris. The sequence goes on from CM056055.1 coordinate 143,358,165, forward strand.
CGGCGGCCAGTCCACCCCATCCCCCCCACGCCATCGTGTGCCCGAGCCACTGGGTGGTGAAGAGGTTGTGGAGGAGAGTGGCCACACCACACCTGCCGAGGTGGTTGTGAAGGAGCCTGCTGTGGCAGAGCAGGACTTTTCCTTAGTTTTGGAGGTCTCCTCCCCTTCTCCTGGGCCGTCTGTTATCCCCTCCCCCATCCTTGGAAGCCCCTCAAGGGCGACTCCCTCCCCCCGGGGACAACCATCTTCTGGCCCCAGGAAGGCCACCCAGAAGACCAGGGGGTGTCGGATGATGTCCAGGACCAGTTGGCGAGGGATCACGCCAGGCAGACTGAACAAATGGGGGCCATAGTAGGCCATTTGGAGAAAGTGGCTGACAGCCTGGGCTCCGTTGCCAACATCAGCAACGCAGTGCAGGATGTGGATTGCAACTGCGCTGCAGTGATCACCAGTTTGGGGGAGGTGCAGGGGGATATTACACAACTCACTGCAGCCGTCCAGGCCAACACTGCTGCCATCCAGGGTAACAGTGCTGCCATCCGGGACCAGGGGAGGCTGAGTCGGCGGGCCCAGCATTACCAGGTCACCCGTCAGCTCCGGATGCAGGCCCAGACAAACTCTTACCTCGGCCGGATAGCCAGGGCTTTGGAGGGCATGCAGGCCACACCTGCCAGGAGTGGCCCACCTGGGGATCAGCCACCTCCAGATGCCCCCCCACCCCCACCCACTCCATCCAGACAGCTGAGGAGCCAGAGAGGTGCGGCAAGAAGATGCCCCCGGCATCCCCGATGAGGCTTTTATTTTTTTGGGTTTATCTTTTTTTGGACATACTCAGGTCATGAGTTATTTTTTATTTTGTATTATTATTTTTATACTCAGGTCATGAGTTTTTGTTTATTTATTTTCTCAGGTTATGAGATTTTTTATTTATTTTTTTACTGCACACGGTCAGGAGTGCAGGGGACAGTGTGAATGGTGTGTGAATGTGAGGGGGTGGCACTCCTGACAGTAAGGGGTGTCACCCTCGGCCGTGGTGGTGAAGTTAACCCCACGGCTGTATGAATGACGTGTGAAAGGTGTATGAATGGACAGTGACATCATTGGGGCCTTGACACTGGCGTTACTGCTCCCAACTCCTACATGCTGGACTTGGGCTAATCCAATGCGATGTGCTTGTGGTGTGTGTGATCTAGGGACATCAGTGGTGTACACGCGTGCACTGTCTGTGTTATTAATGTTTTGGTTTAGTGTCCAAAGATGCCTACGGCGAGGACCCTCCTGACTGCTCTTCCATCAGCAGACTGGGTGTCCTCTGGCAGGTGGGGACTGTGTGGGTCGGGGGTCAGGTCATCACGTATGTCAATCTGCAGGCCTTTTCTCATAGCAAAGTTGTGCAGAATGCAACATGCACCGATGATCTGACACACAAAGGTAGGGGAATACAATAGGGTCCCCCCGGACTTATCCAGGCATCGGAAACGGGACTTCAGGAGCCCAAATGTTTGCTCCACCATTCCACGTGTTTTGATGTGTGCTTCATTGTATTTTCTCTCTCCTCTGGTTTGGGGGTTCCGGAAAGGAGTCATTAGATGGGGTCCCAGTGCATATGCAGAGTCACCTGTAAGGTAAAAGACAGGAGAATGTTAGTCATGCATGTGCGACTTCTGTTGTGCATCACGGGAGGGGATAGTCATGCCTGACTCCCTTGTCACTCACCAATCAGCCAGCTGTCCCCATACATGTTCTGGTTAAATTCTGCTGGGATGGGACTCTGATTGTATATGAAGCTGTCATGGCTGGACCCGGGGTGTTTGGCACGGACGTGCCATATGAGGCGTTGGGCATCGGCTATCACCTGTACGTTGATGGAATGCCAATGCTTCCGATTGCGGTATATGTGCTCTGTGGCACTGGGGGGCTGTAGGGCCACATGTGTGCAATCAATGGCCCCCACAGTGCGTGGGAATCTGGCAATGTTGTAGAAATCTGTCATTGCCTTCAGCCGCAGCTCCTCAGTGGTGGGTCTGATGAAGTGGTGGGACATGCGTCTGAGGATTGCAGGGACAACCTGGTGCACACATCTGCTCACGGAGGATTGTGACATCCCAGCCACCACTCCACTTGTACGCTGGAATGATCCACTTGCAAGGAAATGAAGTGTTGCCAGTACCTTCACCAGTGGCTGCACTGCTTGTGAGCGGTGTGTCTTGCTGGTGATGTCATCCTGCAGGGTTGTGGTTAGTTCAAGTATTGCATCTGGGCTGAATCTGAAGAGGCGATACACCTCCTCATCCCCCATGCCAAAGAGGCTCATACGTGTGCGGTATATCCTCTCACGTGCCCGCCTCCTTCGTTCCGGGGGACCCATCAGTAGTTCTAGGACCACAATTGCCCCTGGCATGTTGGCACACAGAGGTGTTGTCCTTGCAAGTGTGGTTGTTCAGCTAGCTCCTATCGTCGGTAACGCTGCTGTAGCTGCTCTCCTGCTGACCTGTGGCCATCTGGAGTAAAGATAAAGCAGCCTTTTGTAGAAATAACTTTGCGCCGGACGGACGAGATACGCGCGGCGCATGTAGCCAGCGTATGGTGCTAATCCGTTCGTGAATTGGGAAAAATCCCTCATTTGCATATTTGCAGGGGAAATCAATAGGCGCGACTGATGCGCCCAGCGAAATTAAGCGCTGACGATACTCTGGCGTCGGAACGTTCCGCCGGTCGCAAATGACCCGTTATTGGGCGCATCTAGTTTGGTGGGTACGGGCACATAGAAACGACGGCGCATCATCACAGTTACGCGGCGCATATCGAAATACTCCAGCGCAAGTGTTCCTGAATCTGGCCCATCGTGTAGACTGCACCGCACAAACTTACTTTTGTGGATCGGCGTATCTCCTTCATTTGCATATTTGCATAGCAAATCAATGGTGTGTCTAGTGCAGTTTTGCACGCACGCTGTGCCGGTCTATCCAAATTACGTCGGTCTAAAAAATGTGGATTTCAGGCGTATATCGTTTTGCGGATAAGGTGCATAGATAAGCGTGTGCATTTTTTGCATAGACTTAAATCTTTAGACGCGTGCCTAACTCGTTATACTCCGGAGTAAGTGCTTTGTGAATCTGGCCCATAGGGCCAGATTCAGGTAGAGTTACTCTGGAGTATCAGTGATACTCCAGCCTAACTCTCACTTTTAGCCAGCGTTTCTGTTTTCAGTAAGCAGAAAACAAGAAACGCCGGGTTGGAGTTCCTATACGAGCGGCGTAATTGTATTTCGCCGTCGAGATACGCGGCGTAAAGATAAAGCAGCCCCCTAGTGGAGTATCCTATGTTAAGTATGGCCGTTGTCATCGCGTCGAAAAAAAAAAATTCGAGTCGTTTGCGTAAAACGTCCGTGAATGGGGATTGATGTCATTGACGTTCATTGACAGAATTTGGAGCATGCGCACTGACAGTCGACGCATGCGCAGTACGTTCGCCGTGGAATCACGCCTAGTTATAATAATACACGCCCCCTACCCGCCCAATTTGAATTCCGCTGGCTCATTTTTGCTACGCCGCCGCAACTTTAGGAGCAAGTGCTTTGTGAATAACAGTACTTGCTCCTAAAGTTTCGGCGGAGTAACGTAAATGAGAAACGTTACTCCAAATTAAAGATTCGCCCATCTACCTGAATCTGGCCCATAGTGTCTACAAAATAGGGGATAGAATTATGAATTTTTTTTTTTATTATTATTATTATTTTTTTAATAGTAATGGCGGCAATCTGTGATTTTTGTCAGGACTGCAATATCACGGTGGACACTTTTGACACATTTTTGGGACCATTCACATTTATACAGCGAACAGTGCTATAAATATGCACTGATTACTGTATAAATGTGACTGGCAGGGAAGGGCCTGCTAGGTGATTCTTACTGTGGGGGGAGGGGACTGACTGGGGGAGGTGACCGATGGTTATCCCTATATACAAGGGACACACCATCCGTCTCCTCTCCCTGACAGGACGTGGATCTCTGTGTTTACACACAGAGATCCATGTCCCTGTCTCTGTGACTGCCGATTGCGGGTGCCTGGCAAAAATCGCGGCCACCAGGCACGCGCATCGGCACCTGAGTGACGCGGTGGGCGTGCGCGCGCCCCCCAGTGGCTGGAGGCAATTAAGAACCACATTGTGGACATAAAAACTCGTCGGGCTGGTGGGAAGTGGTTAAAGAGTAACTTACAATCATGAGCCAAGTCTAATCATGTGCTTTTACTGCATGCTGCTATTTCTTCCTAAGGTATTTCCTATTTTTATAAAAGCAAAAATATGGTATTCCATAACACAAGTCAAATGATGTGTTAAAACTTGCAATCACATAATAGATTACCGCACACAGATGTAAACTGGCCCTCCGCGGAGCTGATATTTTGTTACTAGATCTGGCGTGTTTTAAAGGCCAAAGAAAAGTTTCCATAAATAGAAAAGTAAGCCAGGCCATCAACAATCCAGATGAGTAAAGAGTGGAAAGGATTAGTGGTTCCCCTGTGAAAGCTGCACCATCACAATTAAGAAATATGTCTATATGTACAGCAAAGCTGAAGCAGCAGCCTTTTAGGCAAATATGGTGTGCCAAAGCAACAGAGAGATTTCTTACTTATTACCTCATATATAAAAATCCAAATGTGAAGTTAATGGAAACTTTAAGATTTTATTTAGGTAAAGAGATGAAGAGCATGACAATGTGTAATGGTGCCAGAGGTTACCTAACAATTCGGCATGGAAGATGAGACTCCTGTGTTGGCATGGAGTCATTCTGGGTCTAAAGCAGCCCATATATTAGTCACCTTTTCATTCAACAGGTGAGTTGAACAAAAAAACTGACCTGATTCCCCATTCACACAATCAAGGTGGATAGGAAAATCCTCCCTGATGAGATATTATATTCTGACAGCTGGGAATACACTGATCATTGTTGCAGTCTATAATCTGCAGCGCTGATCGAGCAGCTAAAATCCGACACGGTGGTTGGACAGAAGTCGATCATTAGATCAACTTCTGTCCAACCACAGTGCCCATACATGGATTGAAATTCACCTGGTTCTTGCTGAACAGGCTGATAGTCAAACCATGTATGGCCAGTTTAAGCCTCTTCTTTTTGACACTCTGGCCCAGATTCAGGTACATCTGCGCATTATTGGACCCGGCGTAGCGCACCGCCTTTACGTTAGACTTGCGCAATGTAGCCGCGTAATCACCCTATTCTCGTAGGTTTTGCGCAGAAAATTGCGCATGCGTAACGTTATTTCAGAGACGTAAGGCGGAGTAATACAAATTGGGAAGGACGTGGGCGGGTTACATTGAAATGAGCCGTGACCCCATGCAAATGAAGGGCCGGCCGGCTCGCGCATGCGCGCTTGAAGGAGACCATGGTCAGCTCTGCTGTGCGCATGCTCACAACTCGGGAGCGGCGCAATCAGTGAAATTGGAAATGGACTAGGGCAACTTAGTGAACTACGCAAACAGCATAAATAGACACACACAAACGCACTTGCATTGCAAAAGTACATCCCTTTGCCCCTTCCCATTTAACCAAGTGCTTTTGTCCTGTTGTTGGTTGCGTTGTGTTTTGTATTTGTCAGATTAGTGTTCTGTGTGATCAAGTGTTTGTTAGTAGATCTTTGAAAGTGTTTTTTGATAAGTGTTTGAGAGACTGTTTGTTTGATATATTTCTGTTCGTTTGTTTTCTTGCTGAATTTTTGCTGTTTGTTTTTGTGACTGATTTTTGCTGAGTGCTTGTGTGATTTTTTGGGTGTTAGTTTTCTCTTTGTGTGTGTTCTTGCTTGATTGGTTGTGCTTGTTTTTGTGACTGATTTTTGTTGACTGGGAGTGAGTTTTTTTTGGAAGTATGACAGAGAGAAAGCGAAAACTCAATTTTACTGTGGGGGAAAAAAGAATTCTTGCCCGGGCCATTAGCGATTATGGGCGTTTCCTCCACGGCCCGGACAGTGCCAACACCACCCCGGCCAGGAGGAGGGAGATTTTGGACCTCATCACTGAGCAGGTCAATTCAGCGGGGGAGGGGGAGACACGGACCCGGTCTGGGATTGACAAAAAAATTAATGACCTCCGGCGTCTGGTCAAACAGAAGCTGTCCAAAATGCTTGCCCATGCCAGGGGCACAGGAGGGGGGCCACCATGCCGTATTAGGCTGACAGCGGGGGAGCGTGTGGTGGCCCTGACCTTTCATCGGCATGAAGTGGAGGGCCTGCCCGGCTTTGACTCAAGTCCGGAGCACGTGGTGCCAGGTAAGTATTTTTTTTAATATCAGGTGTGTAGCATGTGTGGGGGGGGGGGGTGAAAGGGAATATGTGGCAAGTGTGTGGATCCTCCAACCTGTGAATGTTTTGTGTCATCCACAGATGTGCAGGAGGGTGCAGGGCCATCTGGCCTGACCGCACCATCCCCAGGACAGCAGCCTAATGAGGTTCAAGAGGAGGAGGAGGAGGAGAATCATGAGGAGGAGGAGTCAGGCACAGGACTTTTGGTTTTTGAGGACTCTTCCCCTCTGGCTGGCAGCAGGCAGCCCTCCCTAAGGGGGAGCCCCCCCTCCTCCCCCAACATGGCTCCCCTCCCAAGAGCCTCCTCTTCTCCCCGGCCACAAGCATCAGCTGGAGGCAGGAAGTCGTCCCAGAACACCAGGGGGGTGGCCGATCTCCTGCCCGCCACTCTGAGAAGGGACCAGTTCCTCCAGACCCGCCATCTGGGACAGGTCAGCCAGACATTGGTGCGGATGGAGGAGAGCCTGTTCTCCATCAAGGATACGCTGGGGAACCTGGACTCCCGCTTTCACAACCTGCCTAAACGAACTGCAGACGACATCAGCAGGTGTTGGGCAGGATGTGAGGGCCCTTACCCAGGCTATCCAGGCCAACACGGCAACACTTGGTGTTGCCCTGGACAGAATAGCCATGGCCTTGGAGGGCAGGCCGCCAGGTGGGCAGAGATCAGGGGCTGCTCCTCCTTCCCCGGTTTTCCCCCTCCCCCATAAAGTCTCCCCTGAGGAGCCGGGGGCCGTGGCCGGGGGCGCCCCAGGTGTGGCTCACGTAAAGGGCAATAATTGTTTTTTCCCCTTTTTTGAATTTTTTTTTTTGCTGAAAATTTTTTGATTTTGCTGGTCATTTTTTTTTTTTGGGTTGTGAATGCTGTTTGAATATGGGGGTGACATTCCTGCCGGAAAAGGGGTGTCACCCTCAATTTTGGTGGAGAAGGGTTCCCCAGGACCAGAGAGAAGTGATCCCCAGGTCCGTGTGAATGGTGTATGAATGTACAGTGACATAATTGGAGCCTTGGCGTGGCGTTGCTGCTCACAAGTCCTGCATGGTGGACTGGTGCCAATCCAATTTGATGTGGATGTGGGGTGTGTGTGCTAGGGACCACAGTGGTGTGCATGCATGCATTCTCATTGTGCCATGATTAATGTGTGTGTTTAACGTGCAAAGATGCCCAATGTGAGTTGTCTCCTGGCTGCTCTTCCCTCAGAAGACGGGGTATCCTCGGTTAGGGGGGGATTGTCTGGTTCAGGGGTCAGGTCATCACGTAGGTCAATCTGCAGGCCCTTTCTTACTGCGAAGTTGTGCAGCATGCAACATGCACCGATGATCTGGCACACAAAGTTTGGGGAATACAAGAGGGTACCCCCAGACTTATCCAGGCATCGGAAACGTGACTTCAGGAGGCCAAAGGTGCGCTCCACCACTGCTCGTGTTTAGACATGTGCTTGATTGTATCTTTCCTCTCCTGTGGTTTGGGGGTTCCGGATAGGAGTCATGAGATGCGGTCCCAGTGGATATGCAGAGTCACCTGTAAGGGAAAAGACAGGAGGATGTTAGTCATGCATGTGCCCCTTGTGATGTGTGCATCATGGGAGGGGATAGTCATGCCTGCCACCCATGTCACTCACCAACCAGCCAGGTGTCCCCATACACGTTCTGATCGAATTCCATTCGGATGTGGCATTGATTGTATATGTAGCTGTCATGGCTGGACCCTGGGTGTTTGGCACGGATGTGCCATATGAGGCCTTGGGCATCGACTATCACCTGTACGTTGATGGAATGCCAATGCTTCCGATTGCGGTACATGTGCTCTGTTTCCTGAGGGGGCTGGAGTGCCACATGTGTGCAATCAATGGCCCCCACGGTGCGTGGGAATCTGGCAATTCTGTAGAAATCTGTCATTGCCTTCAGCCGCAGCTCCTCAGTGGTGGGTTTGATGATTTGGTTGGCCATGCGTCTGAGAATTGCAGGGACAACCTGGTGCACACATCTGCTCATGGAGGATTGTGACATCCCAGCCACCACTCCACTTGTACGCTGAAAAGAGCCACTGGCAAGGAAATGGAGTGTTGCCATGACCTTGACCAGTGTGAACGGTGTGTTGGGCTGGTGATGTCCTCCTGCAGGGTTGTGGTTAATTCCAGGATGACATGAGGGGTGAATCTGAAGATGCGATACACCTCAGAATCACTCATGCCAAACAGGTCTATGCGGGTTCGGTATATCCTCTCCCGTGCCATCCTCCGTGCCATCCTCCGTGCCCTCATCCTTCTTTGTTCATCTAAAGTCAGTAGTATAGCTATGCGCGACGATGCCCCTGGCATGTTGGCATACAGATTGTTGTGCAACACGTGTGACTGCTGAGCTCCTCACTAACAGTGTTGCTTTATCTAACAAGTAGACTTTTTTTCTCTTTTTAGACCAGCTTTTATATTGTCTAATTTTAGACAGGACATTTTGCTGTTGCGCACACTGCGTAGCCTGCGCTGCCCCAACGTTCTTTTGTGGATCCCCGTAAGTCCCTCATTAGCATATTTGACTAGCAAATCAATGGTCTGTCTAGCGCAGTTTTGCGCGGACGGATGCGCCTGTCTAACGAAATTACACCGGACCAAAAAAAAAAATTTCTTGCGTATCTCGCTTTGGGGATGCCGTGCATCGAAACGCACGTGCACATTTAGACTTACGCACGCGCATCTCCTGTTGCGCAGGCGTAATCGCTCTGTGAATCTGGGCCACAATTTTTAGCTTGAAACATGTCAGAGGTGACCCCAGTAAAAATATAAGAAAAGTTGCTTCAGCTTGGATCAGATCAGCACCCAGGGATTTTGCAGCCAAGCTTTGAATGAGCTGCTCATCTTTGGCAGTTTTTTTGTAAAGCTGGTCATAGATGAAGCGATTTTGTTTCCTGCAACCATGGGGGAATCCAACCTGTGGAGCTATTTTGTTCTCAGGGGGAGGAGCGGGGGTGACGTCCCGGGCCAGGAGAACATACAGCTAAAGCTGCTGGCAAAAAATGAATGACAAATCTAACAGGCTGGTTGTACCCAAGTTGACTGATCAATCAACTTAGGTACAAGCAGTCTGCCCATACATGGTTCGGATTTAGGCCGCTTCAGCTGGGACAAAGAACCGTCTATGGCCGGCTTAACCCCCCTGGCGGTATTCCCGAGTCTGACTCGGGGTTAGATTTTTATGCTGCGATCGGTAACCCCGAGTCCGTTTTTCTATTGAAATTTTGTTTGCTTATGCTTAAATAAAGACATCGTTTTCCGAGGAGTGCGGCGATCCAGGCTTTTTTCCTTCATCCCAACCCTGAGTCAGACTCGGGCTCGCCTCGCAGCTTTCACAGGCAAGACATGCATTGCTAATCCTCCATGAAAATGAAGTATTCTCTGCATACAAGCTTCTGATTTTGGGACATTTTCACTTAGGGGTGTACCTTGTCCCTGGATCCAGCGATGCATCCACGCTGTGTGAGCGAGTCCCCGTGTGCCGCCGAGCTCCGTTCCCTGCGACCTTACGACGCACGGGGGTGGAGAACAGCGCCATATTCAAAAAAGTAAACAAACACATTACATACAGTATACTGTAATCTTATAGATTACAGTAGTGTATGTAAAAAATACACACTCCCCTTGTCCCTAGTGGTCTGCCCAGTGCCCTACATGTACTTTTATATAATAAAAACGGTTCTTTCTCCCTGCAAACTGTAGATTGTCCAAAGCAACCAAAAGTGTCCCTTTATGTCAAAAATGGTTTTAGATCAGCTAGAAAACAGGGATAATAAATTATAATCACTTGCAGAATTGAACGATAGCGATTTGTGGGGGGATTCGTCATAAAAAAAAAAAATGACAGCGACAATTCTGCAAATGAGCAAATTTCTGTGATATTGAGTTGATTACATTATTGAATAATAATTGTTATTATAATTATATTATTATTTGTTAGAATTATTTATAATTATTTATTATATTATAATTTATAATTTTGTTTTTAAAAAAATGTCATACCCGGAATGCCTATTAGACTCTTGTTTGGTCAGATTTAAGTGAGTTATTCCTAAGAATTACAGGCCTACAGTATAAAACGCCAAATTTCCTTGCAAATAATGGTACCGCTTTCAGCACCTAAAATCTGAAAGAATCATACCGCCAGGGAGGTTAAAATAAAAATCCTTCTGTGTTTTGCAGCTGCCCCAGCACCCCCTAATACTTACCTGAGCCCCATCTCTGTCCAGCGATGTCCACGAGTGTCTCATCTGTCTGAGATTCTCCCTCCTGATTGGGTGAGACACAGCAACGGCGCCATTGGCCGTCCTGCTGTTGTCTGAATGGACATAGCGAGCGGTGACTCGGCTCTGTGTCCCTATAGCAAGCTGCTTGCCGTGGGAGCACTCGACAGGAGGGAGGGGCCAAGTGCACCGAAGAGGAACCCAAAAAAAGAAGGGGTTCTGGCTGCTCTGTGCAAAATCACTACACAGAGGTGATAAGTATAACATATTTGTTATTTTTATTAAAACAAAATCGAGACATTGCAATCACTTTAAGACTCTGATGCAGATGAAGTTCATACAAACCCAGAAGTTAGTGGTCATTGCTGGACCAATAAGTGGCGAGTACACTATCGTATATACAGCTGAGCCGCGGGGATACTTATGACATTATTGTGCTAATATGGTCACATTGCCATATTAGGTCAATGACTTAGGCCCCCGTACACACGACCGAGCTTCTCGGCAGAATCCAGCGAGAAGCTCGCTGGGATCCATATTCTGCCGAGAAGCTCGATCGTGTGTACGTTTTCGCCGAGCAAACTGACGAGCGAGGCGTTGAGCCAAAATAGAGAGCAGGTTCTCTATTTGCTCGATGGGCCATCGGGACTAATGGCTCGACGCCTTTTTCGACAGCCTGGTCGACGAACTCGACGGCCGCCCGAGAACCTCGTCGGGCAGAACGATGAGTTTAGCCCGACGAGGTTCTCGGTCGTGTGTACGCGGCCTTTGACTTTTGCCTTTTCACACAAATTATATTTCAACTTCTAGCGAAGCCTGTTGGATTCTTTTCCTACTCAACAGTCAGTTCTCCCTAACATAATTTTGGACTCTGTTCCTGTCCACCTGGGATTGTTCAATGTTCCACCATCTCCTGTTGCATTGTCCATATATTTTTCAAATTTTTTAGTACAAGTAGCCTACATTTAGCACAATTTTCAATTGAATAGATCTTGTTGATCTAAACTGATTTGTCAATTCTCATTCTAATGGTCGTTCTCTCCAAAACGTGTCAGCGTAATTTTATTGTTTAAGTCATCATATGCACAATAGTCTGTTCAATTGTCAAAATTATTAAGGAACATAATACCATAATTTCTGAACATGGAGGCACCTGGCCAAGTAAATGAACAAGGGCAACTGCCTGTTGGAGGAAGAGGAAGAAGAGGAGGAGGAGTAAGGGTGCGTGGTGGTGGAATAGGAGGAAGAGGCCGAGGAGCACAAAGACACCATGCTGTCCCTGATGAAATTCGGACCACAATTATAGACCATGTCATTAACCATGGCCTCACAATCAATGATGGAATTATATAATGTATAGGACAGGACACTGTGCATAGAGCAACAAATATGTTTTTTACTCATTTACGTATTCATTTAGTGTGTGTGTGTGATAGGCCTACAGTATTACAGTATCTTACCTCAGTGGGATGTTACGTATGATACTAACCATGACAAGAAAAATATTGTAGAAAATAAACTATGGAATAGTATGGAATAGTTTATTTTCTACAATATTGATGATACAGTTTACAGTAGTATTCCAGTATTACAGTAAAAACTGCAGCTTACTGTATGATGCAATTATCATTAAAATTCTTATTTTGAAGAATATAACATACAATACAGTAAGTAAAGGGTTCAAAGAGCTGCAATTACAGTTGTGCCTCCCATGTAAATCTATCTAATAATGTTACTGTAACATTTCAGTAAGTCTAGTCGTTGATATTTTTCCCCTCCCCTTTCTGTCAAATACCTCCTGTAGTACCTCTGCATAGGGTACATGTACCCCAGGTTTGGATCCACTGGAATACTGGCCAGTAGTATATTGAACTTGTGCAGAACATAGAACATTCCTAGGTAGCTGTCTGTAACTGTAGTGTATGACTCTTCTGTATTACTGATTTGATGTTTTCTTTTTTTACTCTTGTAGAGAATAATGGCATTGGAAGGAAACGAGACCTCTCACATACTTGTGTATGGGGATGAGGCTGGCTTTAACCTGGCCAAGGGCCGAAGACGTGGTCGTAATTTTATTGGCCACTGGGCCACGGTGGATGTCCCAGGCCAGCGAGGGGGCAATATAACTATGTGTGCTGCCATTTCTGAGAATGGTGTGGCCACTCACATGCCCAGTCTTGGCCCATACAATACAAAGAAGCTCCTCATCTTCTTGGACTGCCTTCATTTGGATTTGATCCCTGAAAATGAGAGAGGTCTCATAGGGCCTCACCTACCACAATATATAATTGTATGGGACAATGTAAATTTCCACCATGGCCCGCTTATCAGGGCCTGGTTCACTGCTCATCCAAGGATGGATATTGTGTTCCTACCACCTTACTCTCCTTTCCTCAACCCTATTGAGGAGAGAAAGGAGTCACCGCTCCAGGTGGGATCACTAAATGGTTACAGGTGGTGCAGGATACCGAGGGTGCTGGCGGTGCACTAAGCAAAATGAAGACAAAGAAAAATGGATAGCCGCACTCCAAAACCTGATGGGTGGTCTTTTATTCAATAGACAGCATGTACAAAAATAGGGTCACAGCAGTAGAAACAAGGAACAGCCGACGCGTTTCGCACTGGATCAGTGCTTATTCAGCCATGAATAAGCACTGATCCAGTGCGAAACGCGTCAGGTTTTGGAGTGCGGCTATCCATTTTTCTTTGTCTTCAACCCTATTGAGGAGTTTTTGTGCACTTGGAGGTGGAGAGTGTATGAGCATCAGGCTCAAGATCAGAGGTCCCTGCTCCATGCAATAGATGCTGCCTGTGAGAATATTACAGGAGATCAGTGTAGGCGATGGTTGCAACATCTCCCTCGTTTCTTCCCTCGTTGCATCGCAAGGGAGGATATACGCTGCAATGTTGATGGGAATCTGTGGCCAGACAGACAGCAGCGTGTGGATGGGCAGGAGGGTGAGGGCAGTACCCAGGAGAGGGAGGGTGAGGACAGCGACCAGTGAAGAGATGTTAGGGCTCTTTCACACGGGTGGCCTGTTAAGATCCGCCTGCCATTTTTTTAGGCGGACCTGAATGGGCGCTCTGTGCTCCTCTATGGAGTCGTGGATGTCAGCGGTGACATGCCCGCTGACATCCGACCCGCTCCGATCTGCCAAAGCGTGGCGGAGGAAAAACCTATCTGGCGGATCGGGTGAACACGGACAGACGATCCATGTTCATCCGATCCCCCCATAGGGGAGAGCAGAGAGCTGACAGGGCAGTCCCTGCACAGTGTGCGAGGACCTCCCTGTCATCCGTGTGAAAGGGGCCTTACAGTAGTTGTGAAACTCAAGCTTTATTTACAGCATTGTAGGCTAAATGTAATTGTCCAGCTAGCAGAACAACCAATTAACCTGTCTAACAATGTGCGTTAAAAACAGGGGTTTTTAACGCACATTGTTAGACAGGTTAATTGGTTGTTCTGCTAGCTGGTCGGTAAGTAGGCTTGGTTATTCCCTGGGCATTCCCCAGGTTCTTGTTGTTATCTGTTTTAGCCTTCCATTGCTACTTACTGTGATTGCCAGCCATAGATAGGGGTGGTGGATACGTTTTTTGTTTCACCTGTGGTGTTTATTTTGGTCCAGCAGTGCACCAACACCTTTGCAGCCATTGTGCTATATGCTGGGTGCTTGGTGTGCTTCTTTACCTTTAAGGAGGGGTGGCTCCCCTTAAGTCCACCTGCCCCTATCTATCCATTAAAATGCATGTGCCTCCATTGTGAGGACACTCACTGTTAGTGTTAGGACCACAGAATTATGGGGTGCCTTGGCGCGGCTCTGTGGCTCACGCATGCGTTTGCAAATGCGTGCGGACAAAACCCCTGTTTTTAACGCACATTGTTAGACAGGTTAATTGGTTGTTCTGCTAGCTGGTCGGTAAGTAGGCTTGGTTATTCCCTGGGCATTCCCCAGGTTTTTGTTGTTAAATGTAATTGTCCTTGTTTTTTGTTTGTGTGTTTATATTTCCGTATATTATGCTGTATACGTTTTCTTTTTAGTCTCATGTATGGAAGTTACTTTGTGTGTGAATGATAATGGTTACAATACTGTACAGTAATTTTTTCTTGGCAGTATGAGTGCAATGTGTGATGTCAAACCTTGGAGGCTACTCTTACCCTAAAAACTTTTCTTATTTTTCAGTTTTATACACAATTGTATTCAGTTAGCTAGACAAAAACTGTACAGTAACTATGGTCAATGAAGGACGGGGCTAAGACTGAAAGGCGGACATGAGGGATATTTCAATGGTCCTCTGCCATAGAGATAAAATATCTAAACATTTTGACTTGCAGTGCTTACACAATGCCAAAGGAATGAAGCGTTTTGGGGGCACTGACTATTTGAATGAAAAAGAAATTTAGTTTTGACACATGAGTGAACTGTTTTGGGAAAGATATGAACTTTTGAAGGTGAACCATGGTGTTGTGCCGAACCATCCAGGTTATTTTGGCAAAAGCACCAAGAGAGCTGAGAATGTCTGGTCTGTTTCAAGAAATGAGCCAAAGCAATTGAGAAGAATCTTTGCCATTTTGGAGGCACTGACTCTTTATATGGGAAAGGAATATGGTTTTGAAGCAAGAGTGAACAGTTTTGGGAAAGATATGAGCTTTTGCAAGAGAATTATAGTGTTGTGCTGAACTGCAAGACTGTTTTGCCAAATGATCTTAGCGTTTTGAGAATGTCATTTCGGTTTCAAGAAATGAGCCAAAACAATAGAGAAAAACTGTATTACAGTAATAACAGCAGACGTAATTAGGAATAGAACTTAATTGATAAAAAATATCTATGGACAAATGATGAATATGAGGGATAGATAGATATGTAGCGTCCCCTTGCGTTTAGCGCGGGTATTGCGCTTTAAAAAAGTATAGTGGATTGGGAGAGTTACTTTGCTCTCAATCGCAATTGTTGAGTTACTGACCTGTCTTATTCTGGGAAGGTCCACTGGCTCGGACTGCATTCTGGGGATGTAAGTTCATCCTTGGCCGGCAGTGGGAGCTAGAGGGATTCCCGGCAGATTGGGTCTTCCCCAGCAGCCAATTGGAGAGTTTTCGGGGTTCTTTTGGCGTTCCCTGCGGGGGGTCCCGGAGTCGGGGTGCGGCATCCACCTTTAGGGTGTGCGCACCCAGGGACCCCGTCGGTGTGGCCCACCCGGCCAATATCCGGGCCCTGCTGAGTCTCGGTCGGAGACGAATTTGAGGGGGACCCCAGTGGATGGCTGGGCTCCTGAATGTCGCCAGGAGGATCCGGTACTAGAGCCATAGACAGTTACTTTTTGCTGTCGCATGGTGCCGGGCGCACAGAAAATAGCTGGGAGGATTTTCTCTGTTCGGGTGCTGACAAATTATTCAGATAACATTGGCCTGTGGTAGAGGCCTAAAGCCGGGTCAGAGAGAGAGAGACCCGTTTCTCCTAGCCTGTGTTGTGACGGTGACGCCTGTGAATTGGTGCTGTCTGCGACTGAGTTGCGCTGTGTGCTTATCCAGGCCTGACATCAAGAATCTCTATGGCCGCGTACACATGACAGAGAACCTTACTTATCAACCTGTCCTTCTTCATCGAGTTGATGTTTGGCTATGTTGGCCTGGAATTAAAGCATAAGAAAATCTTTATTGCCTGTCTGGACATTCAAGTTATTGCAAAGTGTTCTGGTGCATCAACATGCCGGTCCCATCATCAATCCAGCGGCCCTTTCGGGGGTGACGCTACACTATAGTAACCCTTTAAGCTCAAAATCTTTGTGGGAATCAGCCAGAAGCTAGTCAGTTCCTCAAAATTAGTTGGTAAGAAAAGAAGCACAATCAATGATCTGTTTGTATTTCAGCATTGGTTTTACAATAAATAACAGCAACAGACAGACAGACAGACAGACAGACAGACAGACAGACAGACAGACAGATAGATAGATAGATATTCTTTTCTTTAGCTCTCTAAAAACAAAATTCAATATGCACATTGTAACTTTGACCACTAGATGGCAAAGTGAGAACATAATTTTTTTTTTTTCTTTGCAAAAAACTCTCCCTTCTGTATTACAGCACAACACCTAATTGCGGCGTTTTGTCCCGCGAATTATGGCAACAAATTGCGGCGTTTTGTACCGCGATTTGCGGCGACAAATTGCGGCGTTTTGTACCGCGATTTGCGGCGACAAAACGCAGCGATTTTAACCCCCAGGTCCACATCTCCTATGCCGAACGCCTGAAAAAAAGGGTCCGGGACTTGTTTTGAGCTTCAGGCGTTCGGCGTGAAGATGTGAACCATCTTCATAGAGGGCAATGGTATTTCTCCCCTCCAGCATATCGAGCGTCGGGCGTCGGGCGTAAATACGCCTAGATGTGAATGGAGCCTTAGGGCTACATATTATCTGAATAACTCTATGTTTAAAAATTATTTGTTTGTTTTCTTTATAATGTAACAATGATCATTTACATCGATTTGGGGGGCAATTTATTATTGTACTTTTAGGACAGGTACATCTACAAAACTTACCAATCAGTAAAGTTTACACAAAATCAGGCAGTTAATACATATCTTGCTAAAAGCCATCAGAGCAGATTCAATTTTAGATTAAAAAAAATCACTGTTGTTCCATACAGTTTACGAAAGCGTTGAATACCATGAACACTTTCGATACAACGATGCACAAGCCAATGGTCATCAAATATATGATATATGATATAAATAATATTCTCACCTGTTATAGATTTAACAGTACAGTAAGCACCATATTGTTCTGGAAGTAATAACTTTATGATACTTTAGTTCTCTTCTTATTTAATTTATATGAGTATAGCCAAAAAATACTGGCAATACTGCTCTGTTTCTCCATCCATTCATGGTACGGAATTAGGTATTTCACTTTAAAGTATATCTAGGAAAGAAAAGGGTTAAGATTTCTGTAAAAATATATATATTTTGACTGCCTGTGTCCCATTGAAGAGTTCTCATTTTCATTTCACTTGGGCTAGGTTCACATTTGTGCAAGTTGGCAATGAGTGTATCAACATGTGCGTTTCCAACCTGCACAGAAATGTGCTGCTGCTCTTTAGTATGTTACCTCTAATCCTCCACCATCTAGGGTAAGGTGACCAGATTTTTTTTAAGAAATCCGGGGACATTTTTTTTTTTATACTAGTAATGGTGGCAATCAGCAACTCTCTGCCCATCGCCGCCGCCGCCCGCCTTACATCCTGTCAAGTCTCAGGCCGCGTACACACGGAGGGACATGTCTGCTGAAACTGTCCGACGGACCAAAATCGGATCAAATCCCCACCGGCAGACAGCGCGTGACGTCACGTCACCGCACCAGGAAGTAAAAAACGTCCACGCATGCGTCGCATCCATTCGACGCTTGTGCGGGCAAATTCGATCGTGTGTACGCGGCCTAACTCTCTGGGCCGCGGCTACTTCTAGGTGGGGAGCTGAGGAAGATCACTCTGCCAGGGAAGGCAAGAAAAAAATCAAGCAGCGGCTGGCCGGGACTTGAGCCAAGGCAGAAGAAGATGCGAGTGGAGATGAATGGACATGCACCCGAAACTGAAGAAATATTCCATCCACTCCGACCAGCACATGATCATCAGAAAGGGGCACAGATAATGGGGAAAAAATACACCCCCCTAAGCTAGAAGGAGCAGTGGAAAGGGGTTGGGTAATTCTGATTTTTTTTTTATTCAGCACTGACTGTCTTTGAAATTGCCCCAGCCCCTGTTCAAATCAAATCCGGGGACAAAACCGGGACAGACTTGGTCCGGGGACAGTGACCTCAAACCGGGGACTGTCCCCAGAAACTGGGGGTGTCTGGTCACCCTAGTCTAGGGTACACAATGAGAGCTGAGAAGAACTGCAATGTCCACACTTTAGGTTTCTTTTTCTGTGCTTTATTACCCAACAGGGTAAAATAATAAAAGTAATAGTTGAAGAGGTATAAAGGATAATAGGTAGTAGGTTCAGGTGTATAACTTTGTTCGGAAACACTTCTGCTTCCAGCAACGCAGCTTTCGTCACCACTCTAGCCAGAGTGGGTATTGTGCACCTGGATAGGCCTCCCCACCAGCCTAGCAGCCAGACTGTCACACGGAAACTTTAGCAAAGTCTCTGCCACAGACCTTCCCAAAGATGGAGATGTATTTGGTCCAGAATTCTTCGCAACAAAGGATTAGGCACCCGGATCTCTCTTGAATAAATTCTTGTGAACTTAGAACTGACAGACGACCATCACTCAGCCTCTCAGCAATCGTGTGTCCTTCGATGAAGTTCAAGGCCTCTCCTGAGATACCAGCTTCGTGCTCGGTGCCCTCCAAGACAGGTTCTTCATTGCGTGGCTACCTCCCACAGGACCACTCTGCGATTGTAGACCCAGTCTGACTACCGGGCCTACTGAGTAGAACATAACCCCGGACCAATGTGGTCCAGGAGCCAGGAACACTTGAACACGCACCCCCGTACATGAGGGCCACACACGGGAGGGGGGCGGGACGTCAAACCAGCGATCAATGACCGCAAACTAATGACGTATGTCCCTTCAGCACTCTCCCCCAGCATGCACAGCGAGGCGATCGACCCCTACTGATTGGCTGCTGAGGAAAAACACCCAATACGCCCTGATTTGAGTGCTGCCACCCTTGGCTTGGGGTGGTACCAACATCCCAAACAGCAATAGTAGTCACTCACAGTACAGTCATGGCTGGAACAGAGGCCCAAATTTGGTAAAACAATACAGCCAGAGGTAATTAAATCTCTGACCACCCTCTAAATTTAAGGCAGCACCAGCTATGAAAGTAGCAGGGTGCTACATTATTATTATACAGGATTTGTGTAAGGCTGACTGCAGGTCAAGCCTGTATTTGTAGGAGGAGTCGGGAGGTATTTAAACCCACCCTCCTTCCTCCTTCTGGGCGTCGGTTTTCTGGTGGCAGCCTTGCTGTACCTGCAGCATAATTTCCGGTGCGACCGGTCTGACGTCACTTCCGGGTTTTCGTCTCAGCCAGGAGGATGGGCGGCGGCAACGGGGGCTCCGAGTCTCCCCGCTTTCTCGCATGGGGTTCAGGTATTGTTAGGGGGAGGTCTACGGGTGACCAGCTACCCCCATCTGCTCTGTTCTGGGTTGAAACTTCCTGTCTTCGGCGGCAGCGCTATCTATTGTCTCGGCGTCACCCGCTCCACACATACAAGTCTGAGGAGTTCAGACAGGCGGCCCCCTTATCTGGTGTTTGTCGAGGCATCACCTCCTCCGGCGACAGCACGATCTGGTTCGGCCCCACACACACAGGCTCGAGCAAGTTCATTGTCATGGACCCAGCCCCTGGTGAGCGTTGTCATACGGTCTCTTTCACACATTTCCATCAGGTAAGCTCATTTCACAGCCTGTTAGTGGAATCGCACTCCGTTGACGTCACCCGCTCTCGTCCCCCTCACTAGTTGGGAACCCTGCATGGGGTGATGTGTTGTGCTCACCCCCCCTTCCCCAGCTTCTCCTCATCGCAGCAGTGGGCTTTCATGCGCATCTCCCCCGGTCTTAGGACTTTGGTTGGAGGGTAGGGGTTCGGGTAGTGAGCTCAGTGAGCATGTGTTTTAGTCACTTACGGTATGCTTTTCATTTCATGTTCCTCATGCTGTGATGTTTCTCATATTTTCCATTTTCACGTGTTTGTTTCTCATGCTATTACGTTTCATGTGCCAGGTAGATTCACGTGCATCCACGTTTTCTCATGCTGCTAGTCAGATTCTATCATGTTTCAGGTGTCACTAGGCATGTGCATTTCGTTTCGTTCCGAATCGAAATTCGGACGAATTTTCCATTATTCGGACATTCGGATGCATACGAATTCCCGAATTGCTGTATTAGCGAAAAATTTCGACCGTTTTCGGAATTCGTTAGTTTTCGACCGAATTTCGAAAAAAAATGGTTTGAAATCAGAATTTTTTTTTTTTCGAATTCCGAATCGAATACCCGCGGACTACATTCGATCGGAATTCGAAAAAAAAAAAAAAAAAAAAAATTCGAATTTAATTCGAAAAAAATTCTATTCGAAAAGAGACTATTTGTTTTCTAATCTGGTTGAAATTTTTTCGATTTCGACCGTTTTTTTTCGAAATTCGGTCGAAAACAAACGAATTCGAAAAACGGTCGAAATATTTTCGATTTCGACCATATTTTTCGAAATTCGGTCGAAAACGAACTAATTCCGAAAACGAATTCAACACATATAACGAACCTAACTTAACGAAATTTATTAAATGACGAATTGAAACGAAACGAAACGAAACAAATTTTTCACTTTTGCACATGCCTAGGTGTCACGTTTTCCCATGTTGCAAGTCATGACCTTGTGCGATCACGCGTCTCGTGCGGTCATGTTTTCATGGTTTTACGTCCACATGGTAGTTCTCATGCGATTTCGTTTCGCATGATAGTTCTCATGCGGTTTTCTCATGGCTTTGCTCATGCGATCACGTGTCGCATGCTAGTTTTAATACGATCATGTTCTCGCGGCGTCACGGGTCTTGTGTCATTTTCTCACACGGTTAGGTTCGCATGGTAGTTCTCATGCGGTTGCGTTTCCCATGCTGTTGCATTTCGCATGGTAGTTCTCATGCAGTTGTTTCCCATGTGGTTGCGTTTTGCCTGGTAGTTCTCTGGTGGTTGCGTTTCCCCCGTGTGGTCGCGTTTCCCCGCGTGGTTGCTTTTCCCCATGCGACCATGTTTCCCATGCGATTGCGTTTCCCATGCGATTGCGTTTCCCATGCGACCATGTTTCGCATGCGATTGCGTTTCCCATGCGGCCACGCGTTTCCCATGCGGCCACGTTCTCTGGTGGTTGCGTTTCCCCATGTGGTCGCGTTTCCCCGCGTGGTTGCTTTTCCCCATGCGACCATGTTTCCCATGCGACCATGTTTCCCATGCGACCATGTTTCCCATGCGATTGCGTTTCCCATGCGACCATGTTTCGCATGCGATTGCGTTTCCCATGCGGCCACGTTCCGCATGGTAGTTCTCGTGTGGTTACGTTCCGCATGGTAGTTCTCGTGCGGTTACGTTCACATGGTAGTTCTCGTGCGGTTACGTTTCACATGGTAGTTCTCGTGCGATTACGTTTCACATGGTAGTTCTCGTGCGGTTACGTTTCACATGGTAGGTTCTCACACGGTTACGTTTCTCGGGCATTCACGGTTCTCATGCGTTCACATTTCTCATGCGATCGCGTTTCTCTTGCGTTTTTCATACGATTGCGTTTCCCATGCGACCATGTTTCACATGCGATTGCGTTTCCCATGCGACCAGGTTTCACATGGTAGTTCTCGTGCGGTTACGTCTCACATGGTAGTTCTCGTGCGGTCACGTCCCTCATGAGAGGTTCTCACACGATTACGTTTCTCATGTGTTTACATTCTCATGTGTTTACGTTCTCGTGTGTTTACGTTCTCATGGGTTTGCGTTCTCATGTGTTGCGTTCTCACGCGGTCACTTTTCTCATGCAGTCACTTTTCTCAGGCAATTTCTCATGCGGTCGCGTTTCTCTTGCGATTGCGTTTCTCTTGCATTTTCTCATGCGATTGTGTTCCTCGTGGTATTTTCTCATGCATCACGTTCATCATGCGTCACGTTTTCGCATGGTAGGTTCTCAGGCGATCACGTTCTCATTGTTCATGTTCTCGTGCACCACGTGGCTTATACTAGTCATGTCCTTGTGTGGTCGCGTTTCATGTTTTCATGCAATCAAGGTTGTCATGTGTACACGTTTCTCTGGCTACTCATGTTCTCGGGGGCTCACGTTGTTCATGCAAATCGCTTTTCATGCTATTCATGTTCATGTTTCTCTGTTTCTCATTCAATCTTACGTTTCTACTTTCCTTTACATCACGTTTCTCATGCTATTCATGTTCTTTTCATAACAATGTTTGCTTGTCATACTAATACATTTCTCATGTTTTTGTTTCCCATGCTATTCATATGCTCAGGTGTGTGCATTTCATGCAATTTACGTTTTTCATGCAGGTTCAGTGGGAAGGTTTTCTAGTTGGTAGCATTGGTAGGTTCATTTTGATTTTTGGCGTTCACCACTGGGGGGGGGGTCACTCATCACGTCTATGGGTGCTCACGGGTTGAGATGAGCGTTTTTATTTGGCTTGTTCGGTGGCAAGTCTCCTCACCCGTTTCTCATACGTTTCATGCATCTTGACATTTTTCATCTCTCACAATGACCTGACACGTCTTCGGGTTCAGGCCTGAGTGTACGTTTTAATTTGCCTGCCACGCCACAGGTTCCTCGGCCTTGGTAAATTCACGGGTTGTCACATTCCCAGTCCAACTGCACTAGTCCTACACTTACCAATATTTCATGTTCATAGTCTGGGCATACATGTTAGTTCATGGCCACTCTCCACTGCTGGTTACCTGTCACGTCTACGGGTACTGTCGGATTGAGATGTTTTGTTTCTAATTGGCTTGTGCAGTGGCAAGTCTCCTCATCCGTGTCTCATACGTTTCATACATCTTGGCATTACATGCCTCACACATTAACCTGACACGTCTTCAGGTTCATCTGGCCTGAGTGTTCGTTTTTAATTTACCTGCTACTCAGGTTGCTCGGCCTTTGCAATTCATGGGTTGTCATATTCTCAGTCCAGCTGCACCAGTCCTTCACTTACCCACATTCCATCTTCATAGTCTGGGCATACATGTTTGTTTGTGGCCGCCCTCCACTGCTGGGTACCTGTCACGTTTACGGTTCTGTCGGATTGAGATGTTTCGTTTTTAATTGGCTTGTACAGTGGCAAGTCTCCTCATCCGTTTCTCACACGTTTCATTCTTCTTGGCTTTGCATTTCGCATACAATAACCTGACACGTTTTCAGGTTCATCGGGCCTGAGTGTACGTTTTTAATTTGCCTGCTACGCCCCAGATCGCTCGGCCTTTGCTTTTCATGGGGTTGTCACGTTCTCATGCCAGCTGCTCTAGTCCCACACTTACCTACATTTATTTGCACAGTCTGGGCATACATGTCACGTTCTTATCCCCTCGTTAGTTCATGACCACATTCCACTGCCGTTTACTTGTCACATTTACAGGTACTGTCGGATTGAGATGTTCGTTTATAATTGGCTTGTGCGGTGGCAAGTCCCCTCATCCGCTTCTCACGGCTTTCTTTACATTTTCATACGTCATGCCATCCCATCACGCACATCACTTGCCTGACACGTCTTCAGGTTTTTTAGGCTTGAGTGTTACGGATTCTGTTGGCCTAATTTGCCTCAGGTTGCGCTAGTTCCGCAGACCGGCACGCATTCGTTCTTGCTCTACGTTACTGCATGTGTCAATCACGGACACTTACATAGGTAGGGGTAAGGGGAGGTGGGGGTGTTTTCCTTTCCCAAGGTAGTTGGAACTCGTTGGTCATGTTTTGTTTAACGATATTGTTCTTCTTTGCAGAGTTCATGTCACGGGCAGCAGACATCACAGATTTTGCCGCCATCCATTCTTCTCCAGTTACAGGTTTCTTTACATGGTTGCACGCCCTCCTTGTATATTCCAATTTTGTTATAGACGATGCTTGATTTTCAAGTACTTTTCAATTCAGCCTGGGAAGCTCGTCACTCGGCCTGGGATATCTTCCAGGCATTTCTATCTTGGTATCCTGGGTTCTTTTCTCACAAGCATGCCAGTACCTACTTGCTTTGTTTTGTTTTTTCTTTTGCCACTTGCAGCTCAAACGGGTTTCAAGCTGGGCTCGGGACTTCTGGGCACCAGACCGTTGTGGAGGTACTTAGGGATAGGCCACTTTTCCTTTTCCCTAGTACCCCCTTCCCTGCTAGCACAGGGCATGTCACTCAGTCATTCCCTGCTGCCAACTAGGATAGCTCTTCAACAGGCACTCCAGGCCATGGTTGAGTACAGGTGCAGTTTGCTGCCATTCGTAAAAGGGTTTGTATTCTTGTTGTTGAGAAGTTAGGTGGGCGGTAGTCAGCGTCCTTTTCTGGATATCCCAGTTCCACATGTCTGTCTCGGGCATTCTTGCATTCGGGGCTTGTGGTTATTTTCAGTTCAATCCTTTCACCAGCTCATCCTACGGTTTTATTTTTGGCCCCTTTTAGGCATACTGACCACGTGACCCCAGGCACACTTTCAGGTCAATTTCCCTCCGCAGGTCATTTTCCCTGTTTCCCCCCAGTCCTTTCCTCAGCACGTACCTGAGACTCCGAGTACAAGTGTAAGGCTGACTGCAGGTCAAGCCTGTATTTGTAGGAGGAGTCGGGAGGTATTTAAACCCACCCTCCTTCCTCCTTCTGGGCGTCGGTTTTCTGGTGGCCCACCCACCCATCCCCTTTTTATTGCTATTTTTTCTTTTACTTCTACTTGGGTATGCCCCCTTTTAGGCATACTGACCACGTGACCCCAGGCACACTTTCAGGTCAATTTCCCTCCGCAGGTCATTTTCCCTGTTTCCCCCCAGTCCTTTCCTCAGCACGTACCTGAGACTCCGAGTACAAATATAGAGCCAACAGTCTGCATAGCGCTTTACAACATCGGGGAAGACAGTACAATTACAATACTATTCAATACAGGAGAGATCACAGGGCCCTGCTCGTTACCATTTACAATCTAGGGAAGGTGGGTCAAGTGTAAACAAAGGGTAGTAGCTGTGGGGGTGATCAGATGGACAAAATTAAAATACAGTTGTTAGGTGTGGGCAGTAAATGCTTCTCTGAAGAGAAGGGTTTTCAGGGATCGCCTAAAAGATAATAGAGTAGGAGATAGAGGAACTGATTGGGGTAAGGAGTTCCATAGGCTTGGAGAGGCTCTGGAAAAGTAATCGAGATAAGCATGGGAGGAGGTGATATGTGGGGGTGCAATTAAAAATTGGTAACCCGCGCGTCCAAAATAGACTCATATACCTGCGATATGCTCATGCTAGTGTTCAAACACATATGTGAACCTTTTAGTTATTTTACCTGCAGTATATATAAATGATGATGAGGATAAGGCCTCGTTCACATGGGGCAAACAATACTGGTGTTCTGCATTTATGTCTATTGGGACACAACCGCTACTCCCAGTATGAAATTCCTGTGGGTGCATCCCCAACTGTCCCTGATGTCACACTGTCTGCGTTCAGAGACATGCATCCAACTTACGCAGAACACCTGTGCATCCCAGTGTGGGTTAACACAGCCCTGCACAGGCATACAATATGGTATGCGCAGTGTTGTTCATCTTACTTTAAAAAAGTAATTAGTTACAGTTACAAATTACTTCTCCGAAAAAGTAATTGCGTTAGTGACTCAGTTACTACATTGAAAAAGTAATTAGTTACTCAGCAAAGTAACTGAATTTTTTTTTAATATTCTACAATGCTTTGTTGAGAAGCAGATGACGGGCGCTTGCCAGGGAGCAGTGAGTTAATACTCCAAGACAAAAGAATGGCAGATCCTTGAGAGAAGAAAACCGGAAACAAATGGTGATCTTGTGTAAATCCCAGCCTAGGTGCATCCGTCCCACCATGTATGTGCAGCTAATAGGATTTAAAACCCTTATCCATCTGCTACATCCATCCAAATTATAAGCTGGATTAAAATGTATGTTTATAATATACATTCCCTTGACGTTTACAGAGTCTGTAATTTAAAATCGTATATTAGGCTTTATTAGAATTTTCTATAGTTTATTGTTTATTATTTTATTTATATTATATAAGCTTTATTAGATGCAAGGGATCTGGAATGGGGATGTCAGATTGTTCTTTGTTGTCTGATGAAGAGATGAAATCACTGATCAAAAATAACCTGCTGATCATTGGTCTGTATAGGTGTCCTGCACTTACCATGTTGACCACTAGATGTCGCTGCGTACACTGTGTTGTATAGGGAACTTTGTTCTGTGGAACATTTTGTTCCGGTGCACTGTCATACTCCGCTCCCCATCACAGACTGCTGCGGAAGTGCTGTGGCGGCAAACTGCGCATGTGCGATGCGTTCCAAACGCATCTGCGATGCGTTCCAATGCATTTACGACAGTGCACACCAGCAAACCTCGTTCGGCATCCAGGCTCTTTCCTTAACATCCCCGTGGATTGGAGGATGTTAAAAAAAGAGCCAGAAGGCTGACCGAGCGCAGCGACCGGCCACTTACCTCTAAGTCCACGTTGCCAAGAATGACAGCTTCGCTAGTGTGCACTGTCGTAAATCTTTTGGAACGCATCACAATTGCGTTTAGAGTGCATCGCGCATGCGCAGTTGGCCGCTACGGCACTTCAGTAGCATTGTGTGATGGGGAGCCGAATATGACGCGTCACCGGCCATGTGTTCCCCGGATCATTGATCAGGTTGCGCACACAGTGTGTGTGTGATCGATGTGAGTTGTTCCCCGGTGATAGGTCAGTGTGAGGTGGGTGGGGCTCATTGTATGCAGGGCTCCTTGCGATTGGGAGTTTTCAGACCGCTGTGACAGGCCATCACAGCGGTCACATGATTCTAATGCGGAGTTCCACCCATATTCATGTTCACAGCGCCGGAAGAAGCAATTACTCTGCTGCTATCTAGTGGCGGTAGATGTAATTGCGGTAATGCTGCCCAAGTAATGGGAACTGCGTTACCGTGAGGGGAAGAGTAATCAGGTAGATTACTCGTTACCCTCAAAAGGGGCTGCGTTAGGTAACTGCGTTTATTGTAACTCTGTTACTTACAACACTGGGTATGCGCTACGTGAAAGCAGCTCAATAATCATGATTGTGTAGCCAAGTGCTGCCGGCTTGGTGATCTCCTGCACCTACTTGCCCCCTCCCACCGGTTGCACTGTTGAACTGGACATCTGTGTACTGTATGTAAATGCTCGCACATCCCCCACTTGACCCTTCCCTCCCTTCTCCCTGTGTACTGCTGTATGCAGTACAGGAGCAGCAGAACATCATCACCAGTGGCTTCTGTGGAGGCAAGCACACACAATAATAATATTATATTATTATTTATAGTAGTAAATGGTTAGCATCTCTATGGAAAAAAAAAATCAGCTGCAAAACAGACATATATTAAAACATATCAGATGTTCTATCTCCTTCCCACCATGTCCAAAACAAACTGAGTCCTGTTGAACAGGGACAGCCAGTGATGGGACAAGGTCCTCTAGAGCCCAGGGCAAACATGCCAAATTGTGCCCCCCCCCACAAGATGTATGATTATGTGTCAGAAAAATGCCCCCCCCCCCCAAAAAAAAGTAAGCACTAGTCTGCATGCTCCCCTTAAGCATAAATCCCCCTTCCTCCCAGTACAAATTCACGCCCCTGCTGAAATCTCTTCTTCTGACACAAATCTTTGCCCCTCCTACCACAAATCCTCCACCCCTCAAATTTCACCTCCGAGCACAAAACCCCCCCCCTCCCCATTCCAAATCCCCTCCCCTGGCAAAAACACCCCTTAATCATCCCTACTAGCATAAATCCCTCCCCCATAAAACAATTTGCGATCTTAGCACAAATCCCCCCACCATACCATATTACCTTTTCTAGCACAAACCCCCCAAATCCCCCCTCCTACCACAAATCCTCTTAACCCACCCCCCCCCCCCCCCTTCCAACACAAATCCACCCAAATCCCTGCTTCTAGCACACTTACCCAGATTTCCCCTCCTAGAACAATTCATACCCCCTACCACCCTCCCCCAAATTCCCCTTCCAACACAAATTCCCCCCCCCCCAATCTGTTTGTGGTGCCCCCCTACCCCACATGATACCACAGTGCCCAGGGCAGCCGTTCCTCCTGCTCACCTCTTGTCCCAGCCCTGGGGACAGCCACACGTGGTTCTTGGTAAACCAGACAAATTTATGGCCAGTTTACACTTGAATGCTACACTCTTTTAAATTTGGTCACTTTTTGGACTATATATAAATGATCATGAGGATAAAAATAACCATAATAATAATACATTGTATGTTATTGTGCATTCCCTTCTGTTGAAAAAGACATCTGGGCTCCTGTGTTTAGATTTATTTACATCATCTGCTTGGGTGTTCTTCTGTAAATGAAGCTGACAACGTAGATATACCAAGAGCAATGCAGACAGTGGATTTTACACTATGACTGCTATATGTACTATTCTTAGATTTCACATTAATCTCTGATCAGGTTGGATACATAAACTCTTAGGCCCGGATTCACAAAGCCCTTACGCCGATGTAAATCACTTTACGCCGACCTAGTGCAAATGTGCGCCCGGCGTATGTGTGCGCCAGACCCATAAAACCAGCATACGTCTAAAAACAGGCCATCCTACCCCGACGTATCTTGCTTACGCCGGTGTAGCGTTTGCGCAAATATGGTTTGGATGCATGTTGCTACTCCCATTGATTAGGCATTCAAATATGCAAATGAGGGAAATACGGCGATTCACGAACGTACATGCTATTCGATGTTTACGTAAGTTGTACGTCCGGCGTGAAGTTATTCCCCATAGCTGAGGCGCAACCCAGCAATAGACATGCAAAGGTCTGCCCCAGAGAATTGGGCGTACATTACGTTCACGGCGTACGTAGTGATCCGGCGTAGCTTAGGCAGTTGTGCCGGCGTAGTTGTGAGCACGCGCATAAGGGTGCTGTTTCATGCGTCTACGTCACGGCTACGTCACAGCGCATGCGCAGTTCGTAATACGCCGGGCGTAAAACACTGCACCATGCTCGGACTATAATTTGCAGGGATCACGCCCACTTCCACTTACGCTGGCCTGCGCCTTCGAAAATATGCTACGCTGGCACATCTTGGTGAGCGATGGCTTGCTGAATGCAGTGCTTTCCTCTCTGCGCTGCGCCGGCGTGGCGTACTGTGTGTGCACTACGCCGGCGTAAATGTGCGCCCACTCTCTGTGAATCCGGGCCTTATTCTGTATCTATCATTATACAACAATTAGAGCAGCAAGGATCATAAATGATGGTTACTGTTTCTTTGAGTCAAGGGCTGTCAATGACAAACATGTTCTTGCAGGAGACTTTACCTACACAAACTTTATGATATGTGTGTATTCAGGGAATGTAGGTCTCTATCTATTTATCTGATTATATATGAGGACAACATAAAGGTAGAAAATCACTTACATGGGACCACATGCATAATGCCTAAACCAATCGTGCATATAGGAATAAACAAGCGGACAGCAAAATTCCTTGGAACATGTTTATTTGTAGAAAACATAAAACATTTTGGAAATAATTTCGGCTACGGCCTGGTTCATTGGTTTTAATAAATTAACTCCAATAATATACCAACTTGAAAATCACAACTTGTATCACTCAATCAATTCGTTTTCCATCACCAACAACCCCAGCTCAGCTCAAGCTGATTTATCATTAAGCTCTTAATACTCCCCTCAGGCGACCTGCCCGAGGGAGCCCACCACATGAACCAGCCGCGACGGGAAGGGGGGGGGGGGGTAGGGTGGGAAGCTCCTCCTGCTGTGTATATGATCCAGCAGCACCTAGCCCAGTCCCTATTGGACCCTTTTATAGGCCAAAACCGGGCTCCAGAACTTTCCACCTGAGCACCTGATCCCAGCTAGCCAATCACAGCCCTGTACTCCTCTGCCTTCAGAACCTCCCTGACTAGTTGCTTTAATTAATCTGCAACTGCCCTTGCTATTAACCCTCTGACCACCTCACAACCCGCCACCTAAGCCCACCTGGCCTGACCTTAATTAACCTGTCTGCCCATGCCGTGGACCCATCAGGAAAGGAGAGCCTAAACGGCTACTCTCTTTCTTTCCCATGGGACCACATGCATAATGCCTAAACCAATCGTGCATATAGGAATAAACAAGCGGACAGCAAAATTCCTTGGAACATGTTTATTTGTAGAAAACATAAAACATTTTGGAAATAATTTCGGCCACGGCCTGGTTCATTGGTTTTAATAAATTAACTCAGATAATATACCAACTTGAAAATCACAACTTGTATCACTCAATCAATTCGTTTTCCATCACCAACAACCCCAGCTCAGCCACTGAGACTCAAGCTGATTTATCATTAAGCTCTTAATACTCCCAACCGACAGAAGGAGGGGCCCTAGCCCCCCTACTGTCACCACCCCAGACCGCGGCCGCCTCTATGCACGATTGCAAATCGTTATTAAATATGTCAAGGCCAATATCCGACAGATGGACCCCATCTGTCCCATAAAGGCCCGGAAGACCACCCTCCAGTTCGCGATGCCTGAAAGAAATACCTAATTCTGGAAATAAAAATGTTTCCATTGCCTTATTAATCCGCTTCCGGACCTTCTCCAGAGGTTTGAAAGTTAGCGATTCCAACCACCTCAACCGTGGGATTATCTCCGAAAAAATCAACACAGTATACGGAGAAACCAATCTTAAAAAATTAAATGACTCCTTCATTTTATTGATCAAATCATATGTCTTAATTTTCCCGATATCATTGCCTCCCAAATGTAGTAACAATATGTCTGGAGGAGGATAAAGTGCATACAACCTGCCCAGCTCGAAGGTTAGATCATCCCAAAGCATTCCTCTGCGACCATACCAGTGTACTCTGAAGGCTGATGGGTCCAGTCCCAGATTCTCAGTATAAGACCTATCCGCTGCTCTCTTCCGTGCCCAAAAAATAAATGAGTGACCTAAAATCCAAATTGAGCGTTGGTGACCTGAAATAGATTAATCTGTTAATGTCGGGCGGATGTACAATTTAAAAGCACTTGACTTCCATCTACCAATCTTCTTAATTAAACTCTCTTCCAAGCCAATCCTGGCAGCCTCTGTGGCGGCCCCAATTCGGAATGAATGAGATGTTATATGAACATGGCTTAGATTAATATGGGCAAAACATTTTTTTAAAACTGCCGAAAATTGGTAACTAGAGGCAGGTGACCCGTTCTTATGCAAGAATAATAACCCGGGAACCGGTGGGCGAATCCGCAGATACTCCTGCATATTAGCCACTGGGCAAATGGACCCCACACTGTACCTCTTCAACGAGACCTATGAACCTATACCTAGCGTATCTGTCTTGCTAAACTTAACAAACAATTTAACTCTGTCCTCCAGCATGAGAACCTCGGACAATAAAATTCCCGAAGGCCCTTTACCAGAGGTAGGGAGTAGTTCTGAAATCCTAAACGCACCGAAAAAGGTCATTACGAAAATAGTTCTAAACAAAATAGTCTCGTATGAAGAAAAACAAATTGCTGCTGTTGCCCCACATATTCTGGCTAGACTAGCTGGGGTAACCGGCGATCTATTATCCCTCTTAAAGGAACTCCTCCTATAACCCTTTAGGACCTGCCTTACTGTAAAAAAAGCTATGACAAGGAGGCAAGCTATAAATACGCAGAAAAAAAGAAATTCCAGAGAGAGTTTTGCTAATATGGGACCAGGAATATTGCTTCCGTATCAGAGAGTCAAGAAACAATAGTACCAGATCTTATGAATAGTCAGACAGGGATGACTGCATTGACACCAAGAAGGCCGACCATAGCAACCATGCGGTCGTGTAATTCTTCCAAGTAGAGATAGCCACCGAGTTCTGAATATTACTGGAAATTAGATCAGTTCCCACAGATGGGAAGGACACGTCTCCCCTACCGGGTCTGCCCCTGGAAGTAAACCGAAAAACTGGTCCATCTGCAGACGAGAAAGAGCGTCAGCTATTAGATTAGACTTACCGGGAATGTGTTTTGCTTTTATCCAGATGTTCCATTTTAAGCAGAGGAAAACTAAATGTCGAAGGTAAGTTACCACAGTGGCAGATTTGAATGACAATGTATTCACGGCAAATAAAACACCTTTATTGTCCGTGCTTATCATTATCCTTCTGTTGCTAAATTGATGGCCCCATACCTCTAATGCCACAATCACTGGGAACAATTCCAGGAGCACTATGTTCTTGCAGAAACCATTGGCGACCCACCTGACTGGCCAGGTATCCATACACCAATGATTCTCCCACACGGCCCCGAAACCCACCGAGCCAGCCGCATCTGTTTCTAGATGGAAATCACTGTCCAACACAAATTCTTGTTGCAACAATGTTTTCCCATTAAAGCACTCCAAGAATTGTAACCAGACCAAGAGGTCCTTCTTAACATCCCTGGTTAATCTAATATGGGCTGCTGGATTCCTTATACCGGCTGTAGCCGCGTACAAACTTCTAGAAAATACCCTACCCATTGGCAGCACCCTTGATGCAAACGCCAGCTGTCCCAGTAAGGACTGCATCTCTTTTAGTGTAACATTCTTCCTTCTAGTGAATGTCCTTATAGCCTGGGATAACACATAAACTTTGTCGCCCGGCAACCTAAACTCCATTGCGACCGAATCTATCATTATTCCTAAGAAGTCAATGCATGTCGTAGGAGCGATGGTCTTTTCTTTCACCAAAGGAACCCCAAAATGCTCGCATACCATCTGGAATGAATCCAACAGGCGTGAGCATTCCGGTGATCCGTCAGTCATCTAAATAGTGTATCAGATTCCTCGAGCCTGAAAACACGCTTACCACCCACTCCAAAAAGGTAGAAAATGCTTCGAAATAAAAACAAGAGATAGAGCAACCCATGGGCAAGGCTTTGTCAAAGAAAAACTGGCCCGCAAAACAAATTCCCAGCGAATTAAAGCTCTCCGGGTGCAAAGGGAGGAGCCGAAAGGCAGACTGAATATCCGCTTTGGCCATTAACGCCTTCCCTCCCAGGAGCCGCAACTTATTGACTGCTATGTCAAATGATGCATATGATACGGAGATATCCCCGGCGTTAATTTGATCGTTTAAAGACTGACCAAAAGGAAATGACAAATGATGAATTAATCGAAACTGAAATGGCTCCTTTTTGGGGACCAGGCCCAACGGAGAGATCCTAAAGTTTTAAAAGGGGGGAGAATCAAATGGACCCTCCATCCTGCCTGCCTGGATCTCCTTAAAAAGTTTCTCTTTTACCAACAGAGGGGCATCCCTTGCAGATTTCAAATTTCTTACCATACGGCAACCTTCCCCATCAAAGCTTGGTACCCGGAAACCTTTCGAGAAGCCTTTAATTCGTAGGGAAGCCATCCGCTGGTTTGGATATACCTGTAGCCACGGGGCTATGTTTTTGAATATCACTGGTGTAATTGCTCTTGGGAACTCCCTCTCTTGCGCTGTATTGTAATTTTCGAAAACATTTCGATACCGGGTGATTTCCTGCGCAAAAGGCACAATCGTGCTTGTACTTGCAAGCATTAGCCCATTTGCACTGAGAATCATTAAAGGCAAAGCACAGCCCTTTCTTATATGCTCCAGCAGGGGCCTGCGGTGTATTGAGCGTGCTTGTATGCACCAACAGCTGCCTTTGAGGTAAAAATAAATTTAACCACAGCCCCACATCCTTAGACCCCCATTGCAATGAAGGCTGCACCGCTAACTTTTGTCTGAAGGCCTCATCGTACGTCAACCATGCTAGCCCACTGAAACTTCTATAAGCTTCCAAGATGATATCTATGTGCTGAAATAGCAGTGGGCTTCTCTCCGGGGACTTTTCACATAGTATGCTAGCGTAGATGACAAAAGCCTGAAGCCAACTATAGAAAGACTTAATCGCCAGCTTCCGGTCCTCTTGCTTGTCATCTCTCCTATCATACCTGGAAACATCCTTAGAGGGCGGGAGGATAGCAGCCAATTCGATGTACTCCCCCCTCCATATCTTTTCCTTAATGCTAAGGGGTAAGTGAAAACCCAGAGGGGACAAAATACATGGCATGCAATCCCTTGAAATATTTTCAACAGGTTTAGAATTGCTATCAGCATAATGGCTACGAGGCATAGGTGCTGTGTCAGCTGACCAGACCCTTGCTTCGTTGCTAACTGGCTGCAAGCTCTGAGGGATAGTCTGTCCCCTCATGACCTCAATTAGTCTTTCAACAGCGGAAGATAAAACAGACAATTGTGTTGCCGTCTGGCACTCACCCTCGTCCTCCCGAGCAGGCTGCGCTCCAGGGGTGTTGCAGGTGTCTCGCACCGCACAGGGATCCTGCCGGCTTGCCTCAGATTCTGCTGGGTGGATGAGCTTGCCTTGCTGCGGCTTCCTTTCCCATTCTTCTGCGCAGTTTGGCTGTCACTAGGTGTGCTGTGCTGCTGGGAGGGCACCTCAGCTGCTCGTGAAGCACTTCTGCTGCCTTTCCCTTTGCCGCCTGGTGGGGGGGCTGAGCCCCTTTGCTGGTACCTGCAAAACAAGAGGGGAGGATCTGTGCCACTATCGTTGGCCCTGGTAGATACAGGGCGTGGACTCTTCGCCTGCGAGAGCCTCCTCTTGCTGGTCCTACGCCCAATGCCGTTCTCCTCCTCCGCGTCTTCCAGACCTGTGGCATGTGACGCTGTGGCAGACGAGAACTCCATCTCAGCGAACAGGCATGGCTGGCTGGGGTCCGCGCACACCTCGCTTGGTCCTGCAGCGGGTTCTGACTCCAAGACGCCGACCTTAATGGACCTCTCGCATGGTAAGGATAGGCACTGCTGTAGCCATTCTGCGCTGCCCGCTCCCTCTGCTCTTATCAGAAGCTGCTGTAATAGGGTTTCCATTGTATGCACTGTCCGGGAAGCTCCTCCTGCTGTGTATATGATTCGGCAGCACCTAGCCCAGTCCCTATTGGACCCTTTTATAGGCCAAAACCGGGCTCCAGAACTTTCCACCTGAGCACCTGATCCCAGCTAGCCAATCACAGCCCTGTACTCCTCTGCCTTCAGAACCTCCCTGACTAGTTGCTTTAATTAATCCGCACCTGCCCTTGCTATTAACCCTCTGACCACCTCACAACCCGCCACCTAAGCCAACCTGGCCTGACCTTAATTAACCTGTCTGCCCATGCCGTGGACCCATCAGGAAAGGAGAGCCTAAACGGCTACTCTCTTTCTTTCCCATTCTTTATGGACACTATCCTCTCCATCTTGTGAGTCAGGTGGCGTACACACGACCGGT
Organism: Rana kukunoris; assembly: GCA_029574335.1. Taxonomy (NCBI): domain Eukaryota; kingdom Metazoa; phylum Chordata; class Amphibia; order Anura; family Ranidae; genus Rana; species Rana kukunoris. The sequence goes on from CM056055.1 coordinate 143,393,697, forward strand.
TTTCTCAGCAGAATTCAGCAAGAAGCTCGATGGGAGACGTATTCTGCCGAGGAAACCGGTCGTGTGTACACTTTTCGCCGAGCATCCCGTCGAGGAACTCGTCGAGCCAAAAAGGGAGCAGGTTCTCTATTTCCTCGTTGTTCAATGGGAAAATTTGGCTCGACGAGCTTTTTGACTGCCGAACTAAGAACTCGACAGGCAGAACGATGAGTTTCGCCCGACGAGTTTCTCGGCCGTGTGTACGCCTCCTGAGTATGGCCATTTTCTGGTTCTTTGGAAAATCTTCTTTTGTGGAATTTCTCATAATTATTGGTACAGAATGTAGAAAATACATAAATTCATAGTTGTCAACATTGTCAAAAAAAATTCAGGCACACTTATTGTCTGTAGGTGGAGTCTTATTATAATTAGGGTTGGGGCATTCATTTGTAGGCGTGGCATAGTGGGGGCCAAAAAATTGTGACGCGCAAAGTAAAATTGGGTGTTCAAACTAAATATTGGGTGTGGCTTAATGAGTTTGAGTCTGATACGGAAGAGAGATGGAGGGAGTAGGAAGAGAGAAAGAGAGAAAGAAAGAGAGAAAGAAAGAGAGAAAGAGAGAAAGACCTGGTGTTGCCACTTCAGTCACCACAGTACCATGGTTGATATGGTGTCAGAATAATTGAAGCACATTATTTCTATTATTACATTATAATATAAAATGCAATAGTTCAACTCACCATAATGCCGAATCAGTGAGAGCAATGAGCATGTCATTCGTCTGCCACCAGATGCAGTGTGTCACTTGCCACCAGATGCAGCGCTCACTTGTCATCAAGATGCAGGTTGTCACCAGATTCTGAGACCTCCATGCTGCTGTGTCGCCAGAGCCGTCCCTAGAGATCCGGGTTCGGCACTGGTGATTTTGTCTCCGCCACCATCTTTGCAAAGAGCAGCTCTCGTGGAGACCGAGGGGAGCAAACACGAGGCAGAGCCTGTGTGGCAATGAAAGCGGCTACTAATAGAAATGGAGCTGTCGCCAACCCCCTGCACCATGGCCTGGCCTACAACCTCTTGTTTCTTCCCTTTGGCCCTTAATGAGAGCTGCTTTTCGCAAAAAAGGCAGCGAGCCCGAATCTCAAGTGGCGGCTCTGGCAGTTCATCCCGGAAACACCAGGACAAAGCCAATTCAAGTGAATTTTCCTGGGGAAGACCGGGATTTAGGTCTATACACCGTGAATGTCCTGGGAAAATCGGGACTGTTGGCAAGTATGAGAAATCAGAGGGCCAGATTCTGGTAGAATCCACGGCGGGGTAGCGTAAGCCATTTACACTACGCCGCCGCAACTTACTGGAGCAAGTGCCATATTCTCCAAGCACTTGCTCCGTAGTTTGCGGCGGCGTAGTGTAAATGGACCGGCGTATCCCCGCGTAATTCAAAGGGGGCGGCTTGTATTTAAATTAAGCACGCCCCCGCGTCGATCGAACTGCACATGCGCCGGCTGGGAAAAAAGCCCAGTGTGCATGCTCCAGCTCAGAAAACATTGTTGAAACCTTACGCAATGCCCTATTCACGAACGACTTAGTAAAACGACGTAACCGACGGAAAAAGACGACGCTGACCCGACGCCATACTTAACATGGCATACGACGGAACTTTGTAAGCCTACCCCTCATATAGCAGGGGTAGGTTTACGTAAATGACGACGAGGTGGCGTAAAAACATTTGAGAATCGGCGTATTAGGCTCATTTGCATAGGCAAATGAGAAATCAACGTAAAGGCCACCTAGCGGCCAGCCAAATAATTACATCTAAGATCCAACAGTGTAAGTGTTTTACACCTGTCGGATCTTCGCTGTATCTATGCGTTAGTGATTATAGGAATCACACGCATAGATACCCGGACAAAAAAACAGAGATACGACGGTGTTTCCTGCGATACACCGTCGTATCCCTTTTGAGAATCTGGCCCATAGTGTCTAAAGAGCTGGATTCAGTGCTGCTGTAACCAGGAGATGAGGCCTTGGTAAACTGGCATCTGAAAACAGTGGTGGGGGGGGGGGGAGAAGAAATTGATTTATTAATCCCAGGACTATTACACCAGCTGTGTGGGCACTGACAGCTCATCACCCACCTAGGAAAGTACAGTGAGGCCTGGGGGGAAGAGGATGTGCTGTGTTATTTCACTTTTTTATTTTCTCTGAAAAGGTGAACTTACACTTTAAGCAAGTACTCCATATAGCTCATCATTTAATCAATGATTTAATGCAACTAAAATGTATTGACTCGAACGAGATTTGCAAATTACAGACCCCATTCAATTACTTTATTTTACACATTTGCTTTACAAATTTACAAGTTTTAAATTGTTTTTTGACTTTGGCAAGTTGATCAACAATAGCAGTAATTTTATCAATTGTTTCTGATTAGACAAAGAACCATCTGCTTGTGTCAGACAATTGGTTTAAAAAAGTATGTACATCACCTAAGGGTCCGGTATAGATTCTGTTGGGGACACCACACAGTTTTTTTTTTTACTTTTTAGCGTGCAGTTCCCCTTTAAATCCATACTATACAAAAGGGCCTGGTATGGATTGGGGGTGGGGGGCACACACCTTTTTTCCCCCTTTTCTTTGTTTTTTGGCAACAATAATAATATTTTTTTTACATTCAGCTTCCAGTGAGGAAGCCCGCTGACAGCTGATGACTCATTCGTTGAGTACAGTACAGTATGACTTGTGTTGCAATTGTACATCCTATATTATTATTGTTTTTTTTTGTTTGTTTTGTTTTTATTTGTGTCACAGTGAAAACCCCCATAGAAGGTCAGCAGGCTGTGTGTTACGTAGCCATGCTGCTAATGATGCAGATTCAAGACCCCATCCAATGATATACTGCAACTGTCAGTTTAACACCTTTAGTGCCGGTTCACACCACGGCGATGCAGCAACCAGCATGATCCCAGTGCAGGTTTACGCATCGCATGTCACTCGCAGGCAGTTCACACTGCCCTATACGAACCGCTGCAGGTGTCAATAGAAAGTAAGTGACACCCCCAGATCGGTTTGCATATCGCAGTACGAACTGTCAATTCAGACAGGAATCAGATTGCATGGGTGTTAGACCAGTGGTCATCAACGTTGTCCTCAGTGCCCACTAACAGGCCAGGTTTGCAAGATAACTGAAATACATCACAGGTAATATCATTTACTGCTCAGTGATTGCAGTATTCTAGTCTGCATCTTACCAAGGTAATACATAAAACCTGGCCTGCTAGTGGACCCTGAGGATAGGGTTGATGACCACTGTATTAGACTATTATTTTCATTGTAATTCAGACCAGGCGCTGTTTTATTTTCTAGCCAGCAGATGGCACCATTGCACTATTTTAATCCTTTAGTCCTGCTACCTATTGTTTGAATCATTATGAGAACATTTGTAGTTTTTTTTAGTCACCAAAAACATTTTTTTTTTTTTTTAAATAAAAAACAGCTGCGCAAAACAAGAATGGGCACACAAAGGACCTTGATTATGCTTAACCACTCACTGCCCAAGCCAATTTTGACATTTCTCACATGTAAAAGTTTAGCATTTTTTCTTTTTTTTTTTTTACTTTCAATATATTTATTGAAGTTTAACAGAGGAAGAGAAACATACAGTGTAGTAACATTCTGGATTGTGGCCAACACGGCCTGTTTATACAGTTACAAAACAAGTTTATATAGTGGTGACAATGTACTAACTTTAGAATGCCGTTAGAGTCAAAGGTTCCCAATCATGTTAACAGCTTAAAGGTGAGTGTTTCTATGGGACCTGGATTACAGGTCAAGACAAAACGAGTATGTGTCTTCCCCCTCCAAGGGGTTGCCCCGTGAATACTCCCCGAGAGTTACCAGCAACCCGTGTAGAGCAAGGCCCCCGGGAACCAGCAGGGGGGATCCCCGTACCGACCCGGAAGCACCAGCCCGCCACCCCCTTGGGATCACACTGTGGCGGAACCGGAACCCCCCGATGGCCCCCGAAGCCCCCCCGGCCGGCCAAGCCGCCCGTCAGAGCCCCCACGGTAGAAAGAATAATAAAAATAAAAAAATAAGAAAAAAAACCTCAGGGATAAAGTAACAAAAGGGGAAGAATCTGGAGTCAAGTTGCTAGGTCAAGCTCATATCTCAAAACGATGCACCACCTTGTCTGCTTCGCAGCAAATGGGAACAACGTCTCGCTCTTACACATCTAGGGAGGTGGGAGCAGAGTGTCCCAGATAGAGAGAGTGAAAGAAGGGAAAGAAAAAGAGAGGGGTAGTGTTCCAGGATCAGCCAGTCAGCCGATTGCAATGCCCGGACAGAGGGAGATGTTGCAATGTGCAGCCCAGGGTTCCCAAATAGTTTTAAATCTTCCTTCCTTATCAAGCAGTTTAGCCACCATGTGTTCTTGCGACATTAGCCATGATATTTTGCGCTTCGCCAATCGGAAGGAAACAGTGGGGGTCTTCCATGCCCTTGCAAGCGTTATCTTCGCTCCCAGGAGGATATAGAATGTGAGTGTTTGTAGATGTTTAGGAATTGAGGGGATAGTACCGTTCAGGAGGGCGATAGAGGGATCAGGAGCGGTGGTGGATCCCGTTATCGTCCTAATAGTGTGGAAAACCTTTTTCCAGTATGATCTGACTCGGGGACATGTCCACCAGATGTGGCACATCGTGCCCTCTAATTCGCAACCCCTGAAACAGAGGGGAGACGTATCCGGGTAAATCATTGCCAACCTAGAGGGGACATAGTACCACCTAGTTAGAATTTTGAGGTTAGCTTCTATCAGTGAGACATTGAGAATACCCTTAAAGGATCGTTGGAAAGCCCGCGACCATTCTGACGCTTCCCAAGATATCCCCAAATCCGTTTCCCAGGCATGGGCATATGGCGGGATGCCCTCTCTAGAAGCCAGGGAGGAGTAGATCAGTGAAATACCTCCCCTCTGATCCATAATGCCAGAGCACCATCGTTCGTATGGGGTAGTCCTAGGTGGATCCTTTTTGTCAGTCCAAATGGAGTTAAGGAAGTGGGTTATTTGGGAAAACCTAAATCTTTCAGAATTGGGCATATCTAATTCAGTCATGCAGTGATGTAGGCTTAAGGGGCCTGACGGGGAAAGGAAGTGGCCTATGCGGTACAAGCCCTTGTTAGTCCACCAGCGAAATGCTTGAATATTCATGCCTGGGGTAAACAGGGGGTTGTGGAAGAGATGGGATAGGGGGCGCAGGGGAGAAATCAGTGAGCGTTGTTTGTGGAGAGCAGTGCATAGTGCCACCGAGTGGGAGAGAGTAGGAGACATAATAGAAGGTCTGGATTTGGTATCACTCCACAGGAGGTAATCAATGGTATTAAGCGGGACCGCAGATCTTTCCATCAAGAGCCAGTCCGGTTTAGGACCCCTAGAATATGCTATGGAGATTTGGGTGAGCTGAGCAGCTTGATAGTACCACCATAAGTTTGGTAGCCCTACCCCCCCTGTGTTTTTAGTCTGTATAGGACCTCCTTTTTACATCTGTAGCCTTTATTCCCCCACACAAAGCGCACTATTTGCGATTGTAATTTCAGAAGGAATTGTTTTTTTATTGGAATTGGGAGAGATCTAAAGAGATAGAGCATACGCGGAAGGAGGGTCATTTTGACCGCGTTAATTCTGCCCAGCCATGATAGGCCACTTCTTGACCATCTTTCCAGGTCTTCAATACATCTACGTGTGATGGGGGGGTAATTGACTGAAAAAAGTTTGCTTATGTCATTAGTTAGCCTGATCCCCAAGTATGGTATATCACTTGAGGCCCAAGTGAATGCAAAATTGTTTTGCAACTGAGATAACATCTCAGCGGGCATTGTGACATTCAGGGCGAGAGATTTAGATAAATTGACCTTCAGGCCAGATATCCCCTCGAAGTCCCTGAGCACCTTGTAGATAATAGGGGTGGACAGGAGAGGGGAGGCCACGAAAAGGAGAAGGTCGTCGGCGAACAGGGCACACTTGTGTTCCCGTTCACCGCAGACAACTCCCTTGATATCAGGATTTGTCCTAATCGCGACAGCCAAAGTTTCTATGGCCATCGCGAAGAGGAGGGGGGAGAGTGGGCAGCCTTGTCTGGTTCCCCTGCTGATGGTAAAGGTTTGCGAGTATTTGCCCAGAATCCGCACCTGCGCGTTAGGGGATGAATAAAGTGAATGGATAATGCCTAGGAAGTTTGGACCAAATCCCCATCTCTCCAGTAAGTTGAACATGTAAGGCCAGGCAACTGTGTCGAATGCCTTATGGAGGTCTATCGAGAGGAGGAAGGCCCTCTGGAGAGGGCCCCCATCCCACCGAGAGTTAAGCAGGGATACAACATCCACTGCTCTCCTGATTTGGTCTGGCCCTTGCCTCCCAGGGATGAAGCCCACCTGGTCCTTGTGAACGTATGCAGCTATGAAGCTTGAAAGTCTGTTAGCTAGTATTTTAGTCATTATCTTAATGTCATTATTAATTAGTGATATCGGACGGTAGTTTCCAGTGTCACTCGTGTCCTTTCCCGGTTTGGGAATGACAGAGATATATGCTGCATTGAGGTCACTATTTAGGGGAGCTCCATCCCTAAGAGAGTTGAAGAATCGCGCTAGGTAGGGTGATAAACATGGGCCAAACTTTTTATAATACCCTGTCGAGAAACCGTCCGGACCAGGAGAGGAGCCCAGTCCGAGGGCTTTAATGGTATCCAAAACCTCTTCAGATGTGAAAGGGTCCTCTAAAAGGTCCCTATGGCTCCTGGCCAAGGAGGGGATGGGAAGTTTGTCAAAGAAAGCATTCTCGATTGCAGGAGAAGATGGAGGGTCAGACTTGTAGAGTTCGGAGTAGAACTTCGAAAAGGTATCTAGTATTTTAGTTGGGTTTTGGGTCATGTCTCCAGCAGAGGTCCTAAGTTTTGGGAAGACTAGTGTGTGATGTTTGGGAGTTAGTTTAATTGCCAGTTTGGAGCCTATTCTGTCCTTTTGTGCGTAAAACTTGGCCCCCGTCCACCTGAGGTGTTTCTCAGCTGCTGTCGTGAGAGAAAGGTTGAGGAGAGCTCTGGCCGAGTCAAGCCGTGCCAAAGTAGCAGGAGTGGGGTTCCGTTTGTGGGACTTGGCTAGTGTTTGATACTCCGCCGTGTGTTTCAACAGGTCTGCTCTGTGTTCCTTCTTGATTTTAGAGGAGAGCTGAATGAGCTTGCCCCTGAGGACTGTTTTGTGGGCCGCCCACAGCGTTGCTGGGGACACCTCAGCAGTGTCATTTTCAAGGAAGTATTCCTTCACGGATTGTTCTATCAACGAGCATTGTATTGGGTCACTCAGGAGGGCCTCATTGAGGCGCCATCTGGAAGGGCCCTGGGAGCCTGTGGTTCTGCGTGTGGCTAGGGTCATAATGGAGTGGTCTGAGAGGGTTGTATCTTTAATTTTAGATGTCAGGGTCAGTGGGATTGTTTTAGATTGCGTGAAAATGTGGTCTATCCTGGCATATGAATTGTGGGGTGCTGAAAAGTGTGTGTAGTCTTTCGCTCTGGGGTTAAGCTCTCTCCAAACATCGACAAGCCCTGCCTCGTGCAACAGGAGGGCTATTTTTGCGCTCTGTTTAGAGGGGCGCCTGGGTCTGGTCGTCCCTCTGGCTGTCTTGTCGGCGGAGAAATCAAATGCGACGTTGGAGTCCCCTCCCATGTATACCGTACCTTTGAAATGTTTTTGCAGGGAGTGTAGAAGCATATCAAAAAATTTTGCCTGGCCCTTGTTGGGGGCATAATATGATATAAATGTGTATGGTTCACCATCAATGGTGCCCGACAGCAAGAGGTATCGACCGTGGGGATCAGAGACCAACTCCGATTGGGAGAAGTTAATATGTTTGGAGAAACAAATGGCCACTCCCTTGGTTTTGTTATCCGCTGAAGCAAGGAAGAATTGTGGGTATCGCTGGTGTAAAAAGGAGGGCCTGTAGGAGGAGGGGAAGTGCGTTTCCTGTAATAACAGAACGTCTGCATTCATGCTATGATAAAGCTGGAACAATTTACGGCGTTTAACCGGGGAATTGATGCCCTGTGTGTTATGGGAGATCACTTTAAAAGTGGGTATCGTGGTTCTCGTATCAGCCATGGATCAGAGGGGAGAATACCTCAAGTCTGATGTATCTCTTACCGTCCCTTGGCGAATAATCCAATGAGGAAGGCCAATCCCCTGTCTGGGTCTATGTTGAAAAGTCTGCGGAATCCTGGAGATCCTGGAATGATAGAGAGGGGTAAAAGAAAGAACGGAAAGGAGAGGAGGAAAGAAGGGAGAGAAGATTAAGCAGGCATAATCAAACATGTTACAACGACAAAAAGAGTATTGAAACGTGGGGCATCCCAGCCCCCCCACCCCTGGGATAGGCGTGGACCTGCCAGCACCCATCCCACAACCCGAGAAGTCTGGAGTGCCCTGAAACAGGGTCTCCGAATCGTCCCGAGAGGCAAAGTATATGCCCCCTGAGACTAGTGGAGGTGCACTGAGCCCACCACGGCCCACCCACTTGTGGTAAGCGGTAAAGATAAAGAATGAGCAGAGCGCCCCTGGAGTCAATAAAAAGAAGAGCAGAGCATCAATGGAGCCCCCCCCGGGTCCGCCCCCACCCAGGGAATCCCCCCCAAGCCTGAGGAGTCCTAGGTGGCGTTAGCCTTGAGTAGGGACCCCCAGCTCCCCCCAGCCCTGTCCTCGGACCCACCCCGCCCGATCGTAAGATCAGGGAGGAGGGGGACCGAGCTGCAAGAGGCGCAAAAACAGACGAAGAGCCCAGGGGTAAGCCAAGTCCCCAGGTCAACACAGCCAAGGATGGAATACTAACGTAAATATGAGGATAATTTGTGTCAAGTTATACAAGTATATCAATAAGGAAGCCTCATAACAGAAGAATTAAAACTCAAGAAAAAAAAAAAAAAAAAGAGAAAAAAAAAATAAATAAATAAAAAAAAACTTTTTTAACTGTCCGGGATTCACTCATGGGCAGTTGTATTTGACCCCGCTGCCCTGGCCGTCTCCTCAATGGTAGGGTCCCAATAGTGCTTGCCTAAAGCCAACTATATAAGAGGGAGAAACAGTAACTAATGTCAAGGCTAAGCATCAGATAAGGTCTAGGGGGAGAGTAGCCAACACAGAGGCAAGGGGTAGAGCCCAGTAAAAGTGAGAGTGGAAGTCCCAAACCAGGGCCCTGGTTCCAGGATGAGGACAGCCTGTTCAGGTAGGTAGTGTCTCTTTCGACCTCTTGTGGTGTTGCGTCAGCCAGTTGGGTTGTAGGGGACTAGCAGGAGATGGTCTCTTAGACGATGATGAGGAGCCCTTATGGGGCTGTGGAGGAAGAAGTTCCTGGGACAGAAGACCAAGTTGAAGAAGCAAACGTTCCCCTTCCACAAAGGATGAGAAGGCATATCCCTTATTTTTGTAGGAGAAATTTAGGCGAAGAGGGAAGGACCATCTATAAACTATTTCCCTCTGCTGTAGAATTTGGAGCAATGGTTTAAACGATCTCCTCTTTTGAATAGTGTAGGGCGAGAGGTCGGCAAATATTTGGACCGTGTGTCCTAGAATAGTGAGCGCGGGAGCCCCTCTCGATTTCTTCATAACCTCCTCCTTCACCGAATAGAAGTCGGGCTTGACAATGATGTCTCTGGGAAGGCCATCAGTGCGGGGGGGCTGTAAAGCCCTGTGGGCTCTGTCGAGTTCCAATCGGTGGGCAGCAACATCCGGGATCAGACCTGTGATGAGTGCTTTAACCGCCTGCTGGACATCTTTCACAGATTCAGGTAGCCCCCTGATCCTGAAATTGTACCTTCTTGCCCTGTTCTCAAGGTCGTCGATCTTGGACAGGGCAGTTTCTAGTTGGTCCTGAACATCTTGAATCCTGGCTGAGTTTTGGTTGATCCTTGCAACAGACTGGTCAGCTTTCTTTTCAATCACCTCCATCCTCATTCCCAGATGTTGTAGATCTGCATGGATGGATGAGGTGATTAAGGCTGCATTCTGTGCCAGGCCTCTGGAGAGCATCTGAGAGAAGGCTGCCATCATAGATGGGAAGTCTGAGGGGGCTGGGATCGAGTCATTGCTGTCCTCACTGTAGGCTAATAGGCCTGCATTGGGGTCCTGCATGTGATTTGTGGGAATCCCTGGGAATGTTCTCCCCAGCAGGGACTCAGTGGATGAGGGGGATGGCGGCTCATAGGGTGGGGATGAGGCTGTACCTGGGGAGAACGGTGGAGCCGCATCCTGATCAGCGATGGATTCGTTTGCCGCAGCGTCTGTGTTTTTCTCCTGAGGAGCGGCCGCCATTTTGGCATAGCTGAGCGGACCCGCGGCTGAGCCCATTAGGCGGCTGGGGCTTCTCCCGACTGACCCCGAGGACATCAACCCGCTCCGTGGGTGTTCCTCTGCTCGTTCGTCCCGGTGGGGATGGTTGGCGGGCGCTCTGAAGGCTGGCGTGGGTTCTAACAGGGCCGTGGTGGCACGGAGCTCTAGAGGGATGCGGCCATCTTAAGAGCCTCCGCGCATGCGCCTTGCTTTTTCTTTTTTTTTTTACTAGATATTAACTTAGAACCCCCAAACATTAGATATTTTCTGAAAGCAAAGGCCTTGGAGAAAAAAATTGCAATTTTTATGTTAAACAATATTTGCGCAGCAGTTTAAATAGACTGGCCCAGGTGTATGTGCCGCGGGGAAGCTGCTCCTAAAGGTAAAATGATGTACAGCAGTGATATGCAATTAGCTGACCTCCATCATGCCTCTGCCTCTGGGTGTAACATTTGTGGCTGTCAGTCTTGCTATGCCTAATGGGACTTGTAGTTCTGCAACAGCTGGAGGTCTGCTAATTGCATATTCCTGATGTACAGTAGATTCTGCATTTCCTGGTCTGTGATTGAACACAGCGGGAGCCAATCAGTGGGTCCGGCAGACCCGATGTCTGCTGGAACCCGCTGATCGTTCCCGACAGAGGAAGAAAGACAGTCTGTCTATGTAAACATGGCAGAACACCGTTCTGTGACAAGAGAAAACAGAAATCCTGTGTTTCTGCTAAGCAGGAACACAGGTCTCTGTCTTCCCACAATTGAAGCACTGCCACATAGTTTGAAGGCATTTCCTAGGGACACATTTAACCCTTTGATCGCACCTAATGTTAACCCCTTCCTCTCCAGTGTCATTAGTACAGTGATCACTGTATTATTGTCACTGGTCCCCAAAAAGTGTCAGTATCCGATTTGTCCACCGCAATGTCAAAGTCCCATTATAAGTCACCGATGGCCACAATTACTAGAAAAAAATTATAATTCCATAAACGTATCTATCCCGTAGTTTGTAGACACTACAACTTTTGCGCAACCCAATCAATATACGCTTATTGTTTTTTTTTGTTTTTTTTTTACCAAAAACATGTAGCAGAATACATATTGGCCTAAATTGATGAAGAAATTAGATGTTTTTACTTTTTTTCTATAGAATGTGTTTCATAGCAAAATTGTCGGTCTTTTTTGTGATCAAATACCACCAAAAGATAGTTATATTTGTGGGGGGGAGGACATCAATTTTGTTTGGGTACAACATGACTGCGCAATTGTCAGTTAAAGTAACGCAGTACTGTATTGCAAAGAATGGCCTGGTCATTAGGAGGGGTAAACCTTTCGAAGCGGAAGTGGTTAATGATTTTCTAGAATACCCAATCTGGTAAAATATAAAAGATGAGGTTATGCAAAGTAAATAGATACCCGACATGTCACGCTTTAGAATTGCGCACACGCATGGAATGGCAACAAACTACAGTATCTAATAATTTCCATAGGCAACGTTTTAAAAGCCTTTACAGGTTACAAGTTTAGAGTTAAACTGCGGATCTGGTGCTAGAATTATTGCTCTTGTTCTGACGTTTGTGGCGATACCTCACATACGTGTGGTGCATTCACCATTTACATTTGTGTGCAAATACATTCACATTTGTACAGGAGCACAGGAAGATGGGGCCGCCTAATTTTTTTTATTATTATTTTTTTTTATTATTATTATTATTATTACTTTTACACTGTTCCTTTTTTATACCAATTTTATTTCTATTACAAAGAATGAACAACATCCCTTGTGATAGCATGGGCAGTAACAGGTTGTATTTACTGAAGTATGTGGGGTCTATTAGACCCCAGATTTCTCCTCTGCCCCCAATATATGATCAAACCCAGATTAGTTTAATCAGATGCTTTACAAGCCAGGGACAGCTTGTAAACAACAAACTGAAACCACAAGTGACAAAATCCTTGTCTCTTCCGGTTTCGTACACCATAGAGACGATCGGAGAAAGGAAGTTCTTGCTTTATCAATGCATCTGCATTAATATAGCACTCAAGAACAAAGACATGTGAATCCAGCCTCAGTTTTTATCCCATTTTTGTGAAGTAAAATGTGTCATTCAAAGATGACCTTGATTTTTGGGGGCCTTTTGGTGATTTTATTGTTCTGATGTGTTAACGCGCACTTTTAACATAGGTTGCACTAAGATAGCCCATTCAAATGTATGAGTTGGCAGTGCATCAAAATCTTCAAAAGAACAGCATGCACCACTCTCGCCAACGCAGTGTACTTCCTTGTTTGTTTTTTTATTGCTTTTTTTTTTTTTTTATTCAACAGGTTCCAAACAGTATCTTGAAACATATACCATGTAATTTCTCATATCAATTCCCTATTTTAATTGTCATCCTCCCCCCTCCATCAATATAGTAGAGGGGGAAGGGCAGATACAGAGAAAAAAATGAAAACATCCCCAAACCATCAGAAAAAGAGAGAAAAAATGGGGGGGGGGGGATAACATAGAAAGAGACAGGAAAGACAAAAGGGAAAAATAAGAAAAATCTACCGGAAAAAAAATGGCGGCACGCCCGGAAATAAAATTTAAAAAAGTTTATTGGAAATCCAAAAAAAAGGCGTTTAGTGGACGTGTTTCACAGAAATGTACCTACTCATCACTAAAATACCCTAAGGCCACGTACAAACGATCAGTCCATCCGATGAGAACAGTCCGAAGGTTAACTGACGAAGCCGACTGACGTCTGATGTGCCTACACACCATCGGTTAAAAAACTGATCGTGTCACAACGCGGTGACGTAAAACACACGATGTGCTGAAAAAAACGAAGTTCAATGCTTCCAAGCATGCGTCGACTTGATTCTGAGCATGCACGGCCTTTTGACCGATACCTTTGCATACTAACGATTGGTTTTGACCCATCGGTCATGCGTCCATCGGTTCAATTTTAAAGCAAGTTCTCTGTTTTTGGACCGAAGGACAACTGACCGATGGGGCCTACACACGATCAGTTTGGACCGATGAAACTGAACTTCAGTCCGTTTTCATCGGTTTTGACCGATCGTGTGGTACGCGACCTCAAATGTGTATGTTCATTGCAAGAAGTCCATAGAGAAGACCAATCAGGAGCTAAAAACCGCAAAGCCTTCACCTGGTCTGGCAATCACCAAATGGCTAAACATGGATCAATTAGCAACAGATGAAACTCAACAGTGCACAAGAAAAAATCCAAGGTTTCAATGCGAAAAATCCAAGGTTTCAATGCGAAAAATCCAAGGTTTCAATGCGAAATGGAAATATACATATTTCCAATAAACCTGTTTGATTTTATTTCCGGACGTGCCACCATTTTATTTTTGTTCCAATTGGATTTCAAATGCTGCGTACCAGGCAGGCAGCCGGCAATAAACTGAATTAGTGTTCATCAGTAGCTCACATTCTGACTTACACTCGGGGTCTGAAATGATTTCATAATATAACTCCTGATTCTTAACTTCTAACCATTTAGCCCATGTCTCGAGATATTTCCTGGTCAGCGCGTTAGTTCTTCCGTTAAACAAAGCTTGCCAAACCTTTGTAGCCACTGTGAAATAGTAGGTGTTACGCATTTTCCCCAGTATAGTGGGATCAAAGATTTACAGGCAGTCAACAAGTATGGCATCATGTCATGTGCATCCTATTTTGATCTATTATATTATTGTACAATGAAAAAAAAAAACACAGTGGTTCAGGTCTAAGGCCTCGTACACACGAGCAGACAGATTTGTTCAAATCTGTCTGTCCGACAGATTTGAACAAATCTGTCTGCTGGGATTTTGGTTTGCTCGCGTGTACACACGAGCAAACCAAAATCCCCGCCAGCAGACAGCGCACTGACGTGTCGGTGATGTGGCGGTGACGTTCACGCCGCCACGTCACCGCACCAGGAAGTAAAACACTTCCGCGCATTCGTCGAAATCATTCGGCGCGTGTGCGAGAAGACATGTCTGCTGGTTAGCATACTAACCAGCAGACATGTCGGGCGGAACGGGTTCCCAGCCGACAGATTTTAAAGCATGCTTTGAAATCTGTCGGGTGGCCAAATCCGTCTGTTTGCCCGTACAGACGATCGAATCTGTCTGCTGAAACGGTCTAGCAGACCGTTTCCAGCAGACAGATTTGATCGTGTGTACGAGGCCTAATTGTTTGCCTTGCCTTTGCCACTTCCTCCCAAAATGGGCGGAAGTGGCATTCCCTCCAGCACAGGTGCAGGGTTGAACTGAACATTGCATGTCATTTTACTGGTGTATTATGCCATCTAATAAGAAGTTTATAATTTACCTCCATCATTCTGCTCGAAGTAACAGACATATGGTAAAATTGTATAATCTTATCTTTTTGTTTATCTGTAAGTATAATTTGTAAATCTTTTTCACAATTGTTGTGGAAATTTCTATAAATGTATGTTGTCAGATGTCCCCCAGTGTCGGTTTTGCTGTAATGCGCTCAGTGGAGCGTATTCACACATACAGACGTTGGACACACCAGATTTGCACGCTCTTTTTAGGGATGTTCATTTATGCCTCAGCAAGGGACTGGCCACTTCTTGTCGACTGCATTAAATGACTCCGAGTGGACAGATCTGCGTACATGGGAACTGTAGCATAACTATACGAAAATTATGGTTATCTGATCCATGATTTAGTATGATTTGCAACAATGGCAACAGTGGTTTGGTTTGCACACAGCTTTGTGCAGTCTGATTCCTTTGTCTCACAGAGCATGGTCACTGCCCCCAGCCGTTTGCACACATCACTGCTAGCATTATTTGAATCACATGTCTGTGATTGGTTCTTTTGAAAGTATACATGTAGCGCTCACCCCTTAAGGAGCTGCTGGTTAAAAAGTGATGGCATGTTACCTCATGGCTCTGGTGATGTGTCTAGGGTGAACGTTGAATAAGTAGCAATGAAGGAATGTCCACAAATAGGAAGTCTCTTTTGTAAGTGCTCTTTATTACCCAGCCGGGTAAAAACAATCAACAGGTGAGGGAAAGATAGAAGAAAGGTTTGGAAGAAGATAGCAGACTCAGGCCTTGGATACTTGAAGCAATCCTTCCTGCTTCCGACAATAAACAATGTTTCTGCGCCACTCCAGCTTGAGTGGGTATAGTGTACCTGGACAGTCCCTCTTATAGATCTGGCAGCCAGAGTATCACTCGAACTTGAGAAGGATGTCTCTGCCACAGACTCTTCTTAAAGCGGAGTTCCACCCTTAAAACCACTCTTTCATCCCATCCAGCATACTGGCATCAGCGCCAGTATGCTGTTTTTTTTTTTTTTTAATCCATGTACTTACTTTATAATATATCATTTAATTTTGGGCGCACCGCTGTATGTCGCCGCTATAAGGCATCACGCCTTCCTGAAACTAGCGTTTGGCTCTTCTCGGCGCCTACGCACAGACCCAGAAGCTGACTGCGCAGGCGCCGTATATAGCCGTGTCACGCCTTCTGGAAAAAGCCGACTAGCGTTTGGCTCTTCTCGGCGCCTGCGCACAGACCCAGGAGCTGACTGCGCAGGCGCCGTAAATAGCCGGTCCTAGTTCGGCTTTTTTCGGAGGGCGTGACGCGGCTATATACGGCGCCTGCGCAATTAGCTTCTGGGTCTGTGCGTAGGCGCCGAGAAGAGCCGAACGCTAGTCGGCTGTTTCAGGAAGGCGTGGCGCCTTATAGCGGTGACATACCGCTGTGCGCCCAAAATTAAATGATCTATTATAAAGTAAGTACATGGATTAAAAAAAAAAAAAACAGCATACTGGCGCTGACGCCAGTATGCTGGATGGGATGAAAGAAAGTGGTTTTAAGGGTGGTACTCCGCTTTAATGACCGTCAGACAAGTGCCTCTGCCACAGGCCTTGTCTGAGTGTAACTACAGTGGAACTCCTCCTGAATAAAGTTTGCCTGTACCTTTCCTTCAATGTCGTCAGGGTACTGACTGAGAGAGGAATCAATCCCTCAGTGTCCAGTACCTCGATCCCCGATGGTTCGCTCCAGTGCTGTTGGACCACCAGCCTCTCTTTGGTGCTCCTCAACTGGACTCCCGACAGAACAGCTAAACTCGCTTGGGATCTTTGGAGATCCAGTCAATCACTGGATCCCCTTTCCATTCACAGTTGTTCCGGACCATCTGGGCTCCGGAACCAAGAATCTTGCATAGCACCCACGCCCCGGTCAGGTAGGCCATAACGCATGGGGCGCGGGTGATGTGGTCACCCTGAAGGTGGGTGCCACCTCCGTGAGGTGAAAACAGAAGACCCCACAAAATGGCGTCTGCCTCATAAGTACCCTCTCCCAGCATGCCCAGCGAGGCCCAAGCCTCCCGATTGGCTGCTGGAAAAGAGCACCCGAACCTCAGCTTCCACTGCTGCCACCTGCTGTCCTCGGGTGGAACTACACCCCAGGCACAGCAGAATGCGCCCACAGCACAGCTGAGCTGAAACAGAGAACCCTAACATAATCAGAATTGAGATCAGAGTAGGTCACACTCTGATCTTTTCCCAAAATAGTGTATGTAGTGTATTACTTCTCCACCACAAATGAGGGTGACACCCCTTTTCCGGCAGGAATGTCACCCCCACATTCCAAAATCATTCACAAACAGAACAAAAAATAAATAAAAAATGTCCAGCAAAAAAAAAAAATGCCCAGCAAAAATATAATTAAAAAAAAAAAAACAACAAAGAAAACACAGAAAAGACAAAAATCACTCTGCAAAACAGTCCCCAAATATCTCAAAGACACGTCACAAACAAACAAACAAACAAACGCTAATAAACAACAGAACAGAAGCACCTTGCTGTATAGGGAGGGATAAAAAGGGATGTACTTTTGCAAAGGAAGTGCGTTTGTGTCTGTCTGTCTATGCTGTCTGCGTAGTTCACAAAGTTGCCCGGGTCCACTTCCAATTTCACTGATTGCGCCGTTCCCGAGTTGTAAGCATGCGCACAGAGGTGCTGACCATGGTCTGCTTCATGTGCGCATGCGCGATCCGGCCGGCCCTTCATTTACATGGGGTCACGGCTCATTTCAATGTAACACGCCCACGTCCTTCCCAATTTGAATTACTCCGCCTTACGCCTCGGAATTTACGCTACACCGGCGCAAATTTCTGCGCAAATACTACGAGGATACGGTGATTGCGCCTCTACATTGCGCCGGTCTAACGTAAAGGAGGTGCGCTATGCCGGTCAAAATATTCGCCAATGTACGTGAATCTGGCCCAAGGTGTATGGATTAGACCCCAAAGGAGAAAATCCGTGGAGGACATAGCAGCATCCCTAGGACAGGCTCGCACGCATGATACACGCATGTTTAAACAACCTTAAGGTGAGAGTTTAGAGAGAGCGATTAAGGATTCACAGTGTGTCATTCACAGCTCCTTCAGAAGCTATAGAATACCCAAGCACGGATCCCCCTATCACTTCATTGCACAAAGGACATTTCCATCTGATACCTTCCTTTATTGCTATTTTATTTAGTTATGTTTATTCATTCACTTTTGTTTATATTTTGATTTGTCACTGTTGTGTTGATATTCACCTCGGTAGAGATCACTACCATTTTTAGCGCTTATCACCTTTTTTAGTTACTTTTTTGTTCGAACATCTGGCCAAGTCTAGATTTACCATAATGTATTATGCAATGGATACTCATGAAAGACGTCTGTTTTGTTCCCAGACTCCTGAGTCACTTGTGGGTGAGAGATTGGGAGGAGTTCCTCTCTGATGTTTGCATTGATTACTCCTACACTAAAAGTACAGACAGAAAAATCCCAGAATAGCACAGAACACAACATGCAATCAATATGAGTAAAAAATAAAATTACAATTCCATGGAAAATACATTCTACTATGAGTCCATAAATCAGGCTTTGCTGTCCTTAATACATTTCTTCCTAAGCGCACTTTCTCACTTGTTCATTATTTGCTGTTAAAAGCAGCTAGACAAAGCCATGCAGCCAAAAAGATCCCTACAGTTCACAAAAACTAAAGCGGGAACATATGCTTCCTTGCAGAAATATGCAAAACAGCATTACAGAACTTTGGGTGCTTATAAACAAGTTAAAAGATTCTTGAAAGTTGTTGTTCAGTAGCTTAGCGTATACAGGAGCTGCAAAAGAAGATAAACAGCACGGGATGTTCCAAACCATGCAACACAACCGGAGAAAAACAAACAAGCTGCATTGCACAACCTTGGCCACCAGATGGCATCTTCCCCCCCCCCTTGGTAAAGGGTCCCCCTCCTCCTGATTCCAGTGTCTTTCATATACTCCACCTTGTCCTGCAAACAAGAACCTTTTTATATCAGATAGAGATCTTAGTAGTGAAAGGCGGAGAGGCAGGACATTGTGTTCTATAAGCGATGCCAAGGTCTGTTACATAAGGCCCACATGGCGGAGGAAGTCGGCTGCACACTTCTGTATTTCATTTAAGTGGGGTGTCCTCCTTGTGACGGCTTATGTGTGTCCTGCCTCCATTTCTGTTTTCCTTGCAAGAGATCTAAGAAATCCCCTTTAGAATAGATTAACCCATTAGGGGCCACCATGGAGCTTTCTAATGTAAAGACAATTATTTTTTATTGGGCATATGATTACATTGAAATATCCAGTGTTGCGTTAAACAAATTTGAAGATTTTTATTTTTGATGTTAGTTTTCCTTCTCCAAGCCTGACCCTTTACCTTAACGACTTGACCTCCGGAAGCTTTTACCCCTTTCGAGACCAGGGTACTTTTTGCAACTTTAGCCTAGGTTCACATTGGAGCGATTTGTCATGCGATTTGAGATTTCACTGTTCCAATCGGTGGGACACCGCTTTTTCGGGTCCGAACCGATTTGCAAAAGTAGTTCCTGCACTACTTGCCGATTTCAGGTGCGATTTCTATAGCCACACAAATGTCTATCAAGTGGCACCTGAAATCGCGCTGACCTTGCTACTTTGAAATCGCGCTACTTCAAGTAAAGTAGCACGATTTCAAAGTAGCATCAGTTTGAACCAGGGCTAAAACTGAGTTTCTATCAGCTCAAAAAATAAACTTGGTGACAACAAAAATTTATAAACCTATAAAGAAATGTGCAAAATAACAACAAAAGTGCAAATTTTCAAAATAAAAACTTATTTTTTTCCCCCCAAAAAAATAAAAATCTCAGTGGTGACCAAATAGCAAAACGTGCTGCCCTGCCAATCATATAAATGTGCAAATGATAAAATTAATACTGAACCAATTTTAAACATTGTGCAAAATACAATGTGCAAAAATAAAATTTCAGTGCAAAATACCATGTAACATTCCAATTCCACCAAATTGCTGCTAGTGGCGATCAAATAAATAGAATGGTGCTGCGCTAATAACACAAGATACTAGATACTAATGACACAATTGAAATGATTTAATTTTGTGTGTCATTAGCGCAGCACCGTTCTATTTATTTGATCCGCCGCTAGCAGCAATTTGGTGGAGGTGGAATGTTACACCCTATTTTGCACTAAAATTGTATTTTTGTGTTTTGTGCATTTTTGTTGCAGGTAAAATTGGTTTAGTATTCATTTGATCATTTGCACATTTATATAATTAGCAGCGCAGCCATTTTACAATTTGCCACTGCGCTGCTTTAACTCTAAACATTGTACCCAAATGAAGTTTGCGTTCTTTTTTTCCCCACATTTTCGTGGTGTTTGATCACCACTGAGATTTTTTTTTTTTGCTATATAAAAGGGGAAAAAAAACAAAGGTTTGAAAAAAAAAGTTATTTTCTACTTTTTGTTGTAAATTTAGGCCAAATTGTATTCAGCCACATGTCTTTGGTAAAAAATAAAATAAAATCAATAAGCGTATATTTATTTGCACAAGAATTGTAGGCCAGATTCACGTAGCACTTACACCGACGTATCCCGAGATACGCCATCATAAGTACAAATGTGCGCCGTCGTATCTTTGCGCTGATTTCCCAAAGCTAGATACGTCGAAAAATAAGGCTTCAGCCGCCGAACGTAACTTGTCTATGCCGGCCTATCGTGGGCGCATAGTTACGCTGGACGCATCCGGCGTTCCTATTTTAAATATGCAAATGAGTAAGATACACCGATTCACGAACGTACTTGTGCCGGGCGCATGTTTTAAGCGATTTGCGTAAGGGTTACGACCGGTGTAAAGTTATTCGTCATATAGGAGGCATGCAAAGGAATGGACCAGGGAACGAACACCGTCGATTTTTACGTCGTTTACGTAGTACGTGAATAGGGCTGTGCGTAGGTTACGTTCACGTCGTAGGCAGTGTTTTGACGTAGCTTAGGCAGTTATCTCGACGTAACTGTGAGCATGCGCACTGGGATGCGTCCAAGATACGACGCATGCGTAGTTCGTTTTTTGAAGCTCAGCCCATCATTTGCATGGGGTCACGCTTCATTTAAATATATCACGCCCACTTTCACCTACTTTGACTTACGTCGGCTTACACCGACAACTATACGCTACGCCTGCGCAACGTTGAGAGCATTTGCTTTGTGAATATCATGCTTGCCTCTCAACGTTGCGCAGGCGTAGCGTAAAGAAGATACGCTACGCAGGTAGAAAGGTGCGCCGAGGTACGTGAATCTAGCTGATAGTGTCTACAAACGATGGGATATTTACTGAAATTTTACGCAGCTTTTAGTTTACGACTGTCTATGTCAATTATTGAGGTGCTAAAATGGCAGGGCAGTACAAAATCCCCACAAGTTACCGCCTTTTGGAAAGTAGACACCCCAATTTGCTGAGAGGCATGTTGAACTCATACATTTTTTTTTGTCATAAGTGATTGACAAATAAGAAAAAATAAATAAAACAATTTTACACAAAGTTGTCACGGGAATTATATATTGCTCACACATGGCATGGGTATATGTCCTCAAAATACATTCTACTGCTTCTCCTGAGATATCACATGTGTGAGTTTTTTTGGGAGTCTAGCCGCGTACAGGACCTCGATCACCGACTTCCGGCTTTCTAAGGGTGTAAACTGCTAATTTCACTACCTCACTACCTATCAAGCCTCATACACACCATCGGTTTTGCAGTTGGGAAAACTCCCATGAGAGCTTTTGGCCAGGAAAACTGGCTGTGTGTATGCTCCACCGCAGTTTTCACGAAAAGAAAAAAAAAAGGTGGCGGTCTTTTTCCCAGCGGTTTTCCTATGTGAAAAACTGTGATAGAGCATACACACGGCTGAGATTCCCAACCAAAGCTCCATCACAGTTTTCCTGTCGGGAAAACCTCTCATGTGTAGGGGGAAAAACTTACCAAGCAGGTTCTCGCTTGTCCCCTCTTGATATTTCAGGGCCTCCGAAACTGTGATGCCTAGTACACACGTACGGGATTCCCGCCAGTAAAAAGTCCGCCAGGAATCCCATACGTGTACTAGGCATCACAGTTTTGCAGGCCCTGAAATATCAAGATAGCACCAAAAAAATCAAATGACCCCATTTTTGGAAAATAGACACCCAAGCTATCTGCTGAGAGGAATGTTGAGTATTTTGCAGATCTCGATTTTTGTCACAAAGTTTTGAAAATGTAAAAAATGTATTTTCTTTTTCTTTCTTCGTTTTCCAAAAATTTGCATCCCATCAACCAGTACAACAAGGCTGGCCATAGACAAACAAATTTGCAGGAAAAAATTAGCTTGATTCCCCCATCAACACAGACAGTGGAATCCCTCCCACGGAGCCATTGCGTTCTTCCAGAGGAGGGTGGGGCAGGGTTGAGATCGGGGGAAGCTGTCCCCGCAGAGAGAACACTGTTATTATTGCTAGGGGCTATATCAGCCACTAGCAATAATCACATGTGAAATCCAGAAGGCTGGTTGTACCTCAGTTCATCAATCAATCAATTTGGGTACATTCAGCCTGGTTTAAATCTCTATGGCAAGCTTTAGAGTATTGTCCAAGAGTATGCCAGCCTACAGTGTGTAGCACCCTGGTGTTTAGGCAGGGTTGCTATTAAATTTATTTGACATAGTGATAGTTTCTTTGGCCAATTGTCAGAAGGTCAATTGATTTTACCCTAATTCTGTAATTGCTGCACTTCTCTCTTCTGTCACTAGATGGCCAGGTATTTGGTGACATTAGATAAGACAAAGGCATTGCAAGGACAGATTAGAAATGAATGGGGTGTCTCAACCAATGGGCAGGGATTTTCTTGGGTCCCTTGGCCTGCTGGGAGAGACTATTTATTTGGGTGGAGTCAGGTGATCGAGGTTTGTGCCACTGTGTTGGCTTTCTGGGTGGATGTGTGTCGTATTGCACCGGGCTGCTGAGAGCCTATCCAGAAGTAGTACAGGGTTGGGACTGCGGGCTTGTAGCCCAACCAAAAGTAACGGTTCTGCCGGCCGGGGAACCTGTCGTGATCAGAGGTAGAGGGGAAGCTGTCGCCACAACAGAACCATCCAACTTGCTACTGGAGACCACAGTGAGTGAGCTGAGGCCAGTACCAGAGCAGACTTCTCGCCAACCATGGGTGGTGAAGAAGTGGGAAAACATCAGCAGGTGTCAAGTCAGGGATCCAGCGGGACAGCAGAGGTGACCCTTGTGGAGTGCCAAGCCAGGGACCTAACGTGTCAGCAAGGGTGAAGCTTGAGGAGTATCTCTAAGTGCCAGGCCAGGGACCCAGCAGTGAAGCGGGGGTGACTCTTGAGGAAGATACAAAGTGCTACAGTAAAAGAGTTTAGGGGATCCAGTGGCTAGTGGATCTGAAGTCTAGTGAGAGATCGCCAAGTGAAGACCCACAGTGAGTGAGTGTGGGGTAAAGAGAACTGTTTGTATTAGAAAAAATTTGAATACCTTTACCGTTAGTAACAGCTACAGGATTGTTGCCATAGGAGACAGTGGTCCTACCTATACAGAAGTGGTGTCTGGCTGGAGGCCTTCATCTGTATAGCTGTCTACCTATAGAAGTCTAAGGCCGCGTACACACGGAGGGACATGTCCGCTGAAACATGTCCGACGGACCGTTTCCAGTGGATATGTCTCCTCCGGATTTTCGTCCGACGGTGTGTACACACCATCGGATGAAAATCCCCTCAGCCAGGGAACGCGGTGACGTTGACACCGCCACGTCACCAAACGAGGAAGTGAAATACTTCCACGCATGCGTCAAATCCATTCGACGCATGCGCGGAGATTTATCCAACGGACATGTCTCCGGCAGACAAATTTCAAAGCATGCTTTGAAATTTGTCCGCTGGGAAAACATGTCCGCTAGCCCGTACACACGATCGGATATGTCCGCTGAAACGGTCCGTCCGACCAGTTTCAGCAGATATATTCGATCGTTTGTACGCGGCCTCAGAGTCTGCCAATTAACATTGTATCTACCTAAGGGTGTCCTGGCCCTAATCCTCTCTCCCAAAGTTCTGTTAGGATACAATAAATCACTTTGCATTTAAAAAGTGTCTGGCGCCCACCTGTTCATCTTGCATTACACCCACAATGCCTTGTAACCCACACTATGGCAGCTGTCCTTACCTTCTGGGGGGCACCATTGGGCTTCAGAGGCCCCCGGGACTTTGCTACAAGTGGAAATTCCCCCATCCACAATGTTAGTGTGAAAGGGAGAATTGGTTGGGTCTTTTGTTCAGCCAATGATTATGGCTACTTTAGGCTAATGCCGCGTACACACGGTCGTTTTTTGCGATGAAAAAAAACGACGTTTTTTGTGAAGTAAAAAACGACGTTTTTGAAACGTCACTTTCAAAGACGATGTTGCCTACACACCATCGTTTTTTTCACAAAAAGCAAGGTTACGTTCACCACACTTTTCCATTGAAGCTCGCTTCATAACCAGCTTCTGGGCATGCGCGGGTTGAAAAACGTCGTTTTAAACGACGTTTTTGCTACACACGGTGACTTTTTGTGAAACAAAAAACGACGTTTTGAAAAACGACACAAAAAATTCAAGCATGTTGGAATTTTTTTTGGGTCGTTTTTTTTAAGACAAAAAACGACGTTTTGCCCACACACGATCAATTTAAATGACGTTTTAAAAAACTTTTTTTTTCATCGCAAAAAACGACCGTGTGTACGCGGCATAACACTGAGCTAATGCTGGAGCTACTTAGCTTGCACCAACTAACCTCATGTATCCCAGCCTCAAAACCCCACCAAAACCAAATAGAGTTCCGGGATCCACCTGTGGTATCTACATAGCTGCTTAGCAGTGCTGTTCAAAATGGTTGGTTGGCAGGGATTGGAAGCACACATCAATAAGCAAATGGGACGCACAGAGGTTTTTTTATTTCTGTGTAAGAGTGGACATTTTTTTTAATTAGCTGCATTATAATCAGACATCGAATTAATCAAACTACTCAGCATTCAAGAGGCTAAAACCTCCTGCTGATTATAATGTTATGTAAGTTGAATCTTTCATTTTATATCTCTTATTTCTCTATAATAAGTGTAATTTAACCACTTAAGGACCGCCTCCTGCACATATACGTTGGCAGAATGGCAAGGCTGGGCACAAACACATACAGGTACGTCGCCTTTAAGAGCCCAGCCGTGGGTCGCGCGCTCACACAGCCGGCGCATACGTGACCCGGTCTAAAGCTCCGTGACCGCGGCCGCGGGACCCATGGACCCAATCGCCGCCGGTGTCCCACGATCGGTCACAGTAGCTGAAGAACGGGGAGAGGTGTGTGTAAACCATCTTCCTCGTTCTTCACAGTGGCAGTGTCATTGATCGTCTGTTCCCTGATATAGGGAAAGACGATCAATGATGTCACACATCCAGCCCCGCCCCCCTACAGTTAGAAACACACATGAGGTCACACTTAACCCCTAGTGGTTAACCCCTGCACTACCATTGTCATTTTCACAGCAATCAGTGCATTTTTATAGCACTTTTCGCAGTGAAAATGACAATGGTCCCAAAAATGTGTCAAAATTGTCCGATGTGTCCGCCATAATATCGCAGTCATGAAGAGAAAAAAAAACGCTGATTGCCGCCATTAGTAGTAAAAAAAAAAATTATGAATAAAAATGGTATAAAACTATCCCCTTTTTTGTAAACGCTATAAATTTATTGCGATTTTTTTTTTACCAAAAATAGGTAGAAAAATATGTATCGGCCTAAACTGAGGGAAAAAAAATTCAGTGGAGAGAGCAATAAAAAATGGAAAGGAGATTTAATACATCTCTACTATATTCAAGTATACAGGAGAGATTTTGGCTATACTGTACATGCATTTTAACAGATTGTTTGTTTATTTTTTTACACAGCAAGAGTGTATTTTAGTGAAGTGTTGTGGAAAAGAGAAAAGTCAAAATGAACAGACTGCATACAAACGTATCCTAATGCCCTGTACACACGATTGTTTTTTCTGTCGGCATAAACTCTGAGGCCCCGTACACACGAGCAAATGAATCTGATCAAATCGGTCTGACAGACCGATTTGGTCAGATTTGTCTGCTGGCTGTTTTGGTTTGATCGCTGTACACACGATCAAACCAAAATCCCCGCCGGCAGACAGCGTGGTGACGTGGTGGTGATGTTGACCCTGCCACGTCACCGCACCAGGAAGTAAAACACTTCCGCACATGCGTCAAATCCATTCGACGCATGTGCGGGCAGATATGTCTGCTGGTTAGCGTACTAACCAGCATACATATTGGTCCGATGGGCTCCCAGCCGACAGATTTTAAAGCAGGCTTTAAAATCTGTCTGCTGGCCAATTCCGTCAGCTCGCCCATACACACGATCGAATCTGTCTGCTGAGATGGTCTGTCAGACCGTTTTCAGCAGATAGATTTGATCGTGTGTACGCGGCCTTACAGTTTTTTCCAAAAGAATTCCGCTCAAGCTGTCTTGCATACACACGAACACACCAAATTCCGACTGTCCAAAACGCGGTGATGTACAACACTACGATGAGCCTAGAAAAATGAAGTTCAATGCTTCCGAGCATGCGTCGACTTGTTTCCGAGCATGCATGAGTTCCATACAGACAAACGGAATTGCGGATAGAATTTTTTCCGTCGGACAAAAAGAGAACATGTTCTCTTTGTAATTCCGTCTGAATTTCTGAAGCAAATAGTCCGATGGGGCATACACACGGTCAGAATATCCAATGAAAAAATTCCATCTGACTTTTTCTATTGGAAATTCCAATCGTGTGTACGAGACATTACAGAGCTCACTGCTGCTCTTTCTGTGAAACTTAAAGAGGCTTGTCCTACATCAGTGCCTGACCTCACAAATGCAGTTTTTGAAGAATGGTCAAACATTCCCACAGACACACTCCTAAACCTTGTGGACAGCCTTCCCAGAAAAGTTGAAACTGTTATGCCGCGTACACGATCACTTTTTGTGATGAAAAAAAACGACGTTTAAAATCACCGTGTGTGGGCAAAACGTCGTTTTATGTCTTCAAAAAAACGACCAAAAAAAATTCGAACATGCTTGAATTTTTTGTGTCGTTTTTCAAAACGTTGTTTTTTGTGTCATAAAAAATGATGGTGTGTGGGCAAAACGATGTTGAAAACAACGTTTTTAAACCCGCGCATGCTCAGAGGCAAGTTATGAGACGGAGCTTCAATGGAACAGAGTGCCGTCGAACGTGGTGTACGTCACCACGCTTTGCTAGAGCATTTTGGAAAAACAATGGTGTGTATGCAACGTCGTTTTGGAAATGAAGTTTGAAAAACGTTGTTTTGTTTCATCACAAAAAGTGATCGTGTGTACGCGCCATTATAGCTGCAAAGAGAGGGCCAACACAATATTGAACTCTACGGACTAAGACTGGGATGTCATTAAATTTCATGTGCGTGTAAAAGCAGGTGTCACAATACTTTTGACAATATAGTGTATATTGTTTATAGCAGCCTAGAAGAGGTAGACATGTAAAAAAGTGAATAGCACACCTTTATTATGTTTATTATTTCATAATGACCCACAGATTATGCAATACTGTAGTCAGGATATATCCCAAGGCGCATTTCTGGTTGGGTCATACCAGGTGAAGAAGCTATGCTTCACTGGCAAATGTGTGTCTTGAGACACAATAAATGATGTCTGTGGCAGTGTTTGGTGACAATTGACATATCTCTGGTTACCAGACATTATTAACTATCTAGTTCATCTTCAGCAATTAATTGTGAGCTGATTGGCCTAAATCCATAATGCCGCTTACACGCGAACATTTTTAATGGTCTAGAAAAAACAATGGCCCGGATTCACAGAGTGGGCGCACATTTACACCAGCGTAGCGCGCACACATACGCTACGCTGGCGCAGAGGCGTGGAGAGGCATGCACTGTATTCAGCAAGCTATTTCTCACCAAGATACACCAGTGTAGCGTATTTTCGAAGGCACAGGCCAGTGTAAGTGGAAGTAGGAGTGACCCCATGCAAATGATGGTCTGAGCATGGTGGAGTGTTTTTTTTACGCCCGGCGTATCATGAACGCTCATGCGTTGTGACGTGAATGCATGAAACTGCACCCTTATGCGCATGCTCACAACTACGCCGGCACAACTGCCTAAGCTACGCCGGATCACTTCGTATGCCGTGAATGTAACCTATGCCCAATACGCCGGCCTGTGTTCTCTGGCGCAGACCTTTGCATGTATATTGCTGGGTTGCGCCTCATCTATGGGGAATAACTTTACGTACACTTACGCGCACCGTGCGTAGCCTGCGTCAATCGCACGTATGTTAGTGAATCGCCGTATTTCCCTCATTTGCATATTTGAATGCCTAATCAATTGGAGAAGCAACATGCGTCCAAACCATATTTGCGCCCATGCTACGCCGGCGTAAGCAAGATACGTTGGGGTAGGATGGCCTGTTTTTGGTTGTATGTTGGTTTGTGACTCTGGCGCACACATACGCCGGGCGAACATTTGCACTACGTCGGCGTAAAGTGATTTACGTCGGCGTAAGTGCTTTGTGAATCTGGGCCAATGTTTTTTTCAACCCGATTATTGTTAACCTGGCCTTGCCTACACGCGATCGTGAAAAAAAAATGCTCTCGCAAAGTGCGGTGACGTACAACACGTACGAAGGCACTATAAAGTTCCATTTAGATGGCGCCACCCTTGGGGCTGCTTTTGCTGATTTTGTGTTAGTAAAAGACGATTTGCGTTTTTCAGTCTGTTACAGCGTGATGAATGTGCAATCTCCATTACGAACGCTAGTTTTACCAGAACGAGCGCTCCCGTCTCATAACTTGCTTCTGAGCAGGCGCGTTTTTTTCACGTCGTTAAAGCCCACACATGACCATTTTTACGACGTTAAAAACTATGTGAAAATTTTAGAGCATGTTCTTAATTTGTAATGCCCATTTTTTACGTCGTGAAAAATGCTTTGGAGCCCACACACAATCGTTTTTTTTTACATTAAAAAAAAAGTAATTTTTTACATCCCGAAAAACGGTCGTGTGTACGCGGCATTAGAAGATCGAGACACTGCCACTGATTACAAATGACAAGCATTATTTGTATGTGCTTCCAAACCAAATTTGAACCATTTTGCTAAATGAACTCTGAGGCCGCGTACACACGGCAGAGAACCTCGACGGGCGGAACACATCGTTCCGCCCGTCGAGGTTCTCAGCCGGCCGTCAGATTCCGCGACCAGCCCGTTGGGAAAGGCGACCAGCCATTCATCCCGACGGGCCATCGAGCAAATAGAGAACCTGCTCTCTATTTCGGCTCGACGGCATTCCCGACGGGATGCTCGCCGAATCCGTACACACGGCCAAGGTTCTCGGCAGAATGTGGATCCCAGCGAGGTTCTCGCTGGTTTCTGCCGAGAACCTCGGCCGTGTGTACGGGGCTTCACATAACTGATTTCTATCACCCAAAAATTCTCACCTTCCTTCCAGTTGAGTGTTAATACTTTATTCTATCACATTCTTTGTCAAAATCATAGAATGGAAGACTAGCCCTGGCCTGTCTGCTTGCTTGATACAGGATTAGTGGATAATTAGTGTGAAGATGAGGTAACCATTACGGTATATTAGAAGGTTAACCCTGAACATTGTGAACATTCCACAGTTTTTCCAGGTCTTGTACTACACCAGCATTACAAAGAAAATGTGATCCCTGTGTGATGACTGCAGCAAGTGTGAAGACCATGAAACTCAAGTGCATAGAGTATCTTCATCTCATTAGTAGAATTAATACATCAATATCTTAAAGTGGAGTTTCCATCCCAATTTTTTTTTCATTATTGTGCTCATTAGACCTAAAAAAGAAAAAAAAAATGTTTTTACTCACCTGGAAATGCCTGTTGCTATGTGGCCCCACAAAATCTGCCTTCGGAATCACCTAGGATTCTGACATCATCTCCCTCAGCTCCTCAGAACGCTAATGCCGCGTACACACGGTCGTTTTTTGCGATGAAAAAAAACAACGTTTTTTAAAACGTCATTTAAATTGATCGTGTGTGGGCAAAACGTCGTTTTTTGTCTTCAAAAAAACGACCAAAAAAAAATTCCAACATGCTTGAATTTTTTGTGTCGTTTTTCAAAACGTCGTTTTTTGTTTCACAAAAAGTCACCGTGTGTAGCAAAAACGTCGTTCAAAACGACGTTTTTCAACCCGCGCATGCCCAGAAGCTAGTTATGAAGCGAGCTTCAATGGAAAAGAGTGGTGAATGTAACCTTGCTTTTTGTGAAAAAACGATGGTGTGTATGCAAAAACGTCGTTTTTTACTTCACAGAAAACGTCGTTTTTTTTTTTCATCGCAAAAAACGACCGTGTGTACGCGGCATCATGCTCCTGGGAAATGTGTGTCATCATTTCCCAGGATGCAGTGCGCTTCCCCATTATAACTCCCCATCCAAGACTTCCAGGAAGTAAGTGCTTGTGGGCTTCACAATGCCCACAAGCAAAATGACAACGGTGTGGACATAGTTTTATAAACTATCTTTTTTGAATAACTATGCGGAGCGGCGGCGGATTGTAAAATAGTAAGTGACCAGATTTATATTATAAAAACGTATGATGAAAGGACATACATTTAAAAAATGCTAATTGTGGTTGGAACCCCGCTTTAAATTTTTGCTAGGAAGTGTCCTACAATATCTCATTCGCCCTTCTTTCCACTCCAGTTCATTGTGCTAGCTTGATAACTGTCACACTCATTACAAGGGTCCCAAGACAGACTTCAAGTTGATGAAGAGAGGGAGCATGCCTGACCAGATAACTGACTGCATTGGGGGCAGAAGAATCAAACTCAAGAGTTGCCCTTCTCAACATTTTTATCCCATAGGAAACCGTGAAATTATTTGCAGATCTTAGGGAAACCTTACTAAAACCTATTAATCGAAGGTCAATGGGAAAAATGCCCCTTACATTGGCAGTTAGTAGGCAGAAAGCAATCTTTACAGCAGTGTTGAGAATGCTACCCTTACAGACAGCTGCTGGCTATGCCACGTGGTGTTGGCCCTGGAACAATGCAGACATTATCAGATGGGTGGTTAATCCACCACAACTCAAGGAACCATCTGCAACCTCTAGAGAGGAACAGGTTGAGAATGTTTGCTCTATTTAAACACACTGTGCATCTGCCTTAGGAAGAGAGTAGAAGTAATACTATTAAATTGGATGTTGTTAGTACAACTGTATCCAACTATGTCTATTCTACTATTATATGACTATCCATTGCTGTGACTTCAATTGAGCTTAAAGGATCACTAAAGGATTTTTTTTTTTTTAGCTAAATAGCTTCCTTTACCTTACTGCAGTCCTGGTTTCATGTCCTCATTGTTCGTTTTTGCTTTGGAGTTGCTGTAATCCTGCTCTGATCTCCACACTTCCTGCTTGTCTGTTTCCTTATAACCACAGTACTGGGAGATTTCTCACGGTGGTCTAAGATGTCATTACTGTGTGTCTAAAACTTCACAGAGCCAATCAGATTCATTTTAAAAACAAAACACTGCCCTGGATTTGTTTGTTTTTGTTCTGTGTGTCTCTTTCTACTTCACAGAAACATGAAGCCAGTTCAAAAGTGAAAATAACCTGCAGGCACATTAAATGATTGATTTTTATCTCTTTTTAATCATTTTGAAAAGGAATCAGTTAACTTTTATGTATCTATACCCTGTAAACAGTCATTTCAGCAAAAAAAAAAAAATGTTCCTTTAGTGACCCTTTAACCACTTAAGACCCGGACCAATACGCTGGCAAATGACCCAAGGGGTTTTTGCGATTCGGCACTGCGTCGCTTTAACAGACAATTGCGCGGTCGTGCGACGTGGCTCCCAAACAAAATTCGCGTCCTTTTTTTCCCACAAATAGAGCTTTCTTTTGGTGGTATTTGATCGCCTCTGCGATTTTTATTTTTTGCGCTATATACAAAAATAGAGCGACATTTTTGGAAAAAAATCAATATTTTTTACTTTTTGTTATAATAAAAAACCAATAAACTAAATTTTAGTCAAACATTTAGGCCAAAATTTATTTAGCCGCATGTCTTTAGTAAAAAAAAAAATCGCATTAAAAAAAAATTAGCTACCTAGCGGGAACAGCGACACTAATACAGCGATCAGAAAAATTATCGCTTAGTGATGCTGGCAATAGGGAGTGAAAGGGTTAACTAGGGCAGTGATCAAGGGGTTAAAACTTTATTGGGGGGGTGGGGGGGCTACCCTGACACTAACACTGACTGACTGTCACACTGTCTGTCACACTGACACTAAATACAGTAATCATACATGTATGATTACTGCATTCAGTGACACTGTGACAGGGGGAGGGGGGGGGGGGCGATCGCGGGGGTTAAATGTGATTTTGTGTGTGTGTAGTGTAGTGTTGGTGCAGGACTTACTTGGTGTGTTGTGATCTCTCCTCAGCGGCGCTTGAAACAAACGCCGAGGGAGAGATCACGTCGCTTCCTCCTTCCTGTGTTTACACAGGAGGAGGAAGTGACAGGTCAGGCGGGCGCGCGCATTGGCTGGGAGCGATCCGGAGGGGGCGGATGAAAACGGATAGCCGCCCCCACTTGTCGGATCGCTCCTGCAGCCGCGCGGACCGCCGCATGTACGGGGGGGGGGTCCGATCGGACCCCCGATCCCCCCCAAGGCACCAACGTATATATACGTTGATGTGCCTGTCGGTGCCATTCTGCCGACGTAAATGTACATGCGGCGGTCCTTAAGTGGTTAAAGAGGAAGTAAAGCCAAAAAAAAATACAACCTGAAAGACAAAGTCTTAAAGCGGAGCTCCACCCATGAAAACAACATTTTGCCATGTTGTTTAAAAAAAAAAAAAAAAAAAAACCTGAAAAAAATAAAAAAAAATACTCACCCGAAATAGCTGTTGCTATGCGGAAGTCCGTAATCTGCCTCACCTGCACCGCGGTTTGATTTCTTCTTCTTCTTCTCCTTGTGAATGGGCGCGCTGCTTCCTGGGAACTGTGTGTGTTCTCAGAGAGCAGCCGCCCATTCACAAGCCAGCGTGAGACTCGCGCAGGCACAGTAGGAAACGGGCAGTGAAGCCGTACGGCTTCACTGCCTGTTTCCCATAGTGTGAATGGCGGCGCGGGACTTGGAGCGATCGCGGGACCGGCATCGGGGGGGCCCATCAGCGCGGGCGCCTAGGACAGGTAAGTGTTCTTATTTAAAGTCAGCAGCTACACTGTTAGTAGCTGCTGACTTTAAAAAAAAAACAATTTCGCGGCTGGAGCTCCGCTTTAATGAGCAATAGCACGACGGCATGACCCCATTGAGAAAAGGCATGCTCAGTGCGCCTGCGCTGTTGTCTACGGCAATTCGCGGACCCAATCGCCGCTGGAGTGCGCCGATCAGTCCCCGAAGCTGAAG
This sequence comes from Rana kukunoris, assembly GCA_029574335.1. Classification (NCBI taxonomy): domain Eukaryota; kingdom Metazoa; phylum Chordata; class Amphibia; order Anura; family Ranidae; genus Rana; species Rana kukunoris. Next base: position 143,426,867 of record CM056055.1, read on the forward strand.
AACGGGGAGAGCCGTGTGTAAACACGGCTTCCCCGTCCTTCACTGTGGCGGCAGCATCGATCGCGTCATCCCTTTTATATATCGATGACATCACACCTACAGCCATACCCCCCTACAGTTGTAAACACACTTCAGGGCACACATAACCCCTACAGCGCCCCCTGTGGTTAACTCCCAAACTGCAACTGTCATTTCCACAGTAAACAATGCAATTTAAATGTATTTTTTGCTGTGAAAATGACAATTGTCCCAAAAATGTGTCAAAATTGTCCGAAGTGTCCGCCATAATGTCGCAGTCACGAAAAAAATCGCTGATCGCCGCCATTAGTAGTAAAAAAAAAAATGCAATATAACTATCCCCTATTTTGTAAACGCTATAAATTGTGCGCAAACCAACTGATAAACGCTTATTGCATTTTTTTAACCAAAAATAGGTAGAAGAATACGTATCGGCCTAAACTGAGGAAAAAAAATGTTTTTATATATTTTTGAGGGATATTTATTATAGCAAAAAGTTAAAAATATTGCATTTTTTTCAAAATTGTCGCTCTATTTTTGTTTATAGCGCAAAAAATAAAAACCGCAGAGGTAATCAAATACCACCAAAAGAAAGCTCTATTTGTGGGGTAAAAAGGACGCCAATTTTGTTTGGGAGGCACGTCGCACGACCGCGCAATTGTCAGTTAAAGCTGCATTTTGGTCCGGGTCATAAGTGGTTAAGGAGATATTTCTTGCACCTACAGGTAAGCCTTAATCTAGGCTTACCTGTAGGGCTAAGTAGTCTGTAAGGGTTTACAATCACTTAAGGACTAATTTGATAAAACACGATGGATGCACACAATGCAGTAACACATTGAAACCAATCAGATTTTAGATTACTGTTATCTAAAAGATAGCTGAATATGTTTTCGTTATTATAAGTTCTTATGCCTGGTACTCAGCGGGTTTAGCGGAAAAAAACTGAAAGCTCCGGTCAGAGATGCTGTACTAACGATCCAACCTTAGTCCAGCGATCTCCCTTACTGAGCTGTTGTGTTCTGACAGGGGGACAGCCCGCCCGCCACAACACTCCGATCACAATCTCAGACATTGGCTGAGAGCGCTAATCGGGAGTCAGTCAGCTGCTGCTTTTCCAGCATACTCGTCCGACAAAACCCGGCCAAACAGGTAGCTTCTGTTGGACCGACTGCCATACACATGGGCCGAATGTTGGCTGGTTTTTATTGAGCCGGCTGATGTCTCCTGACTTTTGTCTCGTGTGTACTGTACTTTACACTTTGCGTGTTATCTTCCGTATTAACCACTTGCTTACTGGGTACATATACCCCTCTCCTGCCCAGGTGAAATTTTAGCTTCCGGCACTGCGTCGCTTTAACTGACAATTACGCGGTCGTGCGACGTGGCTCCCAAACAAAATTGACGTCCTTTTTTCCCCCACAAGTAGAGCTTTCTTTTGGTGGTATTTGATCGCCTGTGCGGTTTTTATTTTTTGCGCTATAAACAAAAAAGAGCGACAATTTTGAAAAAAAATACAATATTTTATATTTGTTGCTATGATAAATATCCCAATTAAAAAAAAAAAAACATTATTTTTTCTCAGTTTAGGGCGATACGTATTCTTCTACATATTTTTGGTAAAAAAAAATAAAAAATCGCAATAAGCGACTGGTGCGCTTACAAAATAGGGGACAGAATTATTATTATTATTTTTTTTTTTACTAGAAATGGCGGTGATCTGCGATTTTTATTGGTACTGCGACGTTATGGCGGACACATCGCACACTTTTGACACATTTTTGGCGCCATTCACAATTATACTGCGATCAGTGCTATAAATATGCACTAATTACTGTATACATGTGACTGGCATTGAAGGGGTTAACACTAGGTGGTGAGGAAGGGGTTAAATGTGTCCTAGGTGTGTTCTAACTGTGGGGGAGGGGGGTGACTGCGGGGGTGACCGATCTGTGTCCCTATGTACAAGGAACACAGATCGGTCTCTTCCTCTCCAGAGACAGGACGCTGTCTCTGTGTAAAAACGGCAATGAGAGATGATCTATGAGATCATCTCTCATTCGCCCACAGATCGCATCGCAAACGGCCACTCTGATTGGCCGTTCGCCGCGATCTGTGATTGGCTGTGTCCAAGGGACACACCAACACAGGGCTTTCCCGCAGCGTGCTCTAGAGCGCGCGCTGGGAACGCCCCAAAGGGGCGGCCGTCTTTTAACGGCATGTTGGATATTCAGACCCGCGCTGTAGCCGTCATTTGGCTATACCGCGGGTCTGAAGTGGTTAAAGCAACACCCATGTCAAAACTAAGATAGAAATAAGTAGCCCAGTAAAAGATAAAGTAACAAAATTAAGCTTTTACTGCAATACTCAGCTTAAATCCAGAGATTTTCCCCTCCAGTTTTCATATCTTTGTTTTCCAAGCCAAACCTTATAAAAAAAACACAAAAAAATAAAAAAAACACCTACAAACAAGCTGAAAAACCGAATACCAAAAATGTATGTGCAGACACATGTTCCATTCACACATGTATGCATTTTGGGGCATTTTATTGCATCTAAATGGCCTAAAATGTATAGTAAGATGCAGTGTGTATTTGTATACTCATTGACACTGTTTACCTCTCAGCATTTCATCTTGAGCATTTGTGCTTTTTTGAAGCTGCAATGAAAGTCTATGGAGCGGAAACAAATTCCATTTGTAGAACAGCAGGACTGGAAGTAAAGAGAGCCTGGACTGGAAGTACTGAGCTAAGGTTACCAGTGTGCTTATGCTAGTGATGTCCCAAATATGCCTGGGTCTGTTTCAAGGAACTGAAAAAAGAGGAAATGTGAATCTTAATCAGAACCTCTGTGAAGTTTATTATGGGGGGAGGGGTTAAATCCTTCAAATCGATTTGGCCATTTTCACTGCAAACGGACAAGGAATTGTCAAACAAAGGGCATGGGGAACACCTTTTGGCAAGGAGTATAATCTTTATTATTCCACATGGCCCCCCAACCCCTACACATAACCTTTTGGCACAGAGTAGTACTTTTTAGCTTAAAGCAGGGATGGACTGGCTATTGGGACTACAGGGAGTTTCCCGGTGGGCCGATGGCTCAGTGGGCCGGCTTCAGTGACAGTGGACCGCCGCCCCCCTCCGATCCTCTGTCTCTCCCTTCCCACAGCACTCACCTCCTCTCCCTCCCCGCAGCGCTCACCTGGGGGGAACAAAGAAGCAGGGGGGGGGGACCAGAGGAGCAGGGGAGACGACAGGAGCATGGGGGAGAGGACAGACGGCTGACTCAACAGCTATGTCCTGGGAGCTTGCCCTTCTGCCTAATCTTTTCCCATAAGGGGGGGCATCGAACTGATTCTTTGCCCTGGGTAAAATAATGTCTAGTTCCCCACTGGTACTGCCTATAAGAGTACCAGTACCAGCCGTTCTACTCTAATAAAGTAGAACGGCTAGTGGCACTGGCTAGTGAAGGGGGAGAGGGGGCTTGGGTCGCCATGGAAGAGACCTGTCAAAGTGGGCCAGTCTGGATGAAGTCCAGGGCCAAATTTCTGTCTCAGTCCAGCCCTGGCCTAAAGATGTTGTAAACCTACCTATAGGTAAGCCTCAAATAAGGCTTACCTATAGGTACTGTAAATATATCCTAAATGTGCGCTGTTCAGGAGATATTTACTGTGTCTTGCTTTGAGCTGTTTCTTCACGAGCGAGTGCTGTAACTTGTAGCTCCAACGCGCATGAGCGAGAGTCTTGTAACGCGAGCCAGAGTCACAGAGCCAGAATCTAGGCCCCCGGAAGGAAGAAGGGCGAACATGGATGCGGCCTGCAGCGGGGATGGTGCAGTGTTCGTTTGCAGGTAAGTGTCACATAATGTGCTAGTATGCGATGCATAGAAGCACATTATGCTTTTACTTTGCAGGGGCAAAGGAAGAAGTAAAACCCATCAGGCTTTACTTCCTCTTTTAAGGGCAATATTAAAATGCAGTTGTCAGCTGCTTCATTAAGTTTGTATAACATCTATTTTAGACCTTAATCCAGGATAAGGGTCTGATATGAGCTGTGATTCTCTATGCGGTACAGGCAGATCATAACGAGTGGAAGAGGCCAGCAGGGGGCTGTATATAACTTCCTGTATATAATTGAAGGGCGCTGGTAGGCTGCATTGTTGGGTGCTGGTGATGCTACATGTGATGGGCTCTGGTAGGCTGCATTAATGGGGGCTGTTGAGGTTGCATTGATGGGCGATGATGAGGCTGCATTTGATGGGCGATGATGAGGCTGCATTTGATGGGCGATGATGAGGCTGCATTTAATGGGTGATGGTGAGGCTGCACTTAATGGGCGCTGGTGAGGATGCATTGATGGACCCTGGTGAGGATGCATTGTTGGGCGCTTGTGAGGCTGCATTGATGGGCGCTGGTTAGGCTACTTTTGATGGGCGCTGGTGAGGCTGCAATTGATGGGTGCTGGTGGGCTGAATTTTATAGGCGCTTCATTAAAAATGTGGGGTTCACTTCGTCAGGGCAAAGGGGTGGAGCCGGGGGGGGGGGCAAAATGAGGTTTTGCCTAGGGTGTGAAAAAATCCTTGCACCAGCCCTGATCTACACAACTGTGAATCTCTGCTGAAGGAAAGGCACATTTTAGACTCCTTTTCTAGGCTGTAAACATGTTGGATCAACGTGAGCAACCCTTATGAGCTCTCTCTCTGGTGTAACTGTTCTTCCTACCAGAGCTTTTTTCTCACAAAATAGGTGCAGGAACTCAACCACGACCCCGTTCAGATTTCAAAAACAGTAGAAGGGTCTTAAAGGGGCATTAAATACAAGGATTGCAATACATACAGAGTGCAGAGTTCAGGGGGTTACACACAGAGTGCAGAGCTGTCACTTGTAAACACAGAAACCAGACTTCTGTGTTTACAAGTGATTGTGGTGAGCAGGCACCAAAGGGTCTGAGCCAGAGGTGGTGAAACTGAGTTCCCCCAAGTTCCCCCTGAAAAAAAACCCTGCTTCCTACTAACTTTACTTGAGAGGAGAGAGAGGATGGGGGTTCCAGTTGTGGCCTCACCTCTGTCCCATGCTGTCTTCTCTTTACCTGCTCCACTCCTTTTTTAAATTGTGATCAATGGCTTGAACCTAATGAGTTCTACAGAGCAATATCTTTCTATGTATTACTGTTATATCCTCTGTTCTTTTACTGCCCCATGTGTCTCCATGTACTCCACACAGTTAATCACGTTGAAGGTTAGAGGCCTGGAAAACCCACATAAGTTGTTCATCCTTTACAAAGATTTCAGCCTGTCATCTACTGTTTACAGCAGTGGTTCTCAACCTGGGGGTCGGGAACCCCCTCGGGGGGTCAAATAAAGATTTGCCAGGGGTCACCGAATCCTCTGCTGTTCCTGAAAACTGCACCGCTCTCCCAGCCTTTTTGCGGCCACCCCTGGAGCCTGTGGCTGCCCAGCTGGACTGTTCCTGGAGCCTGTGGCTTCCCACTCATCCTCTTTGCAGGCGCCCATTAAGTTCACGGCATGGCTGGGGGCGGGGGGAGATTAGAGTCAGCTGACTGGTGGGGAATGTGAAGTGGGAGGGGCTGCAGGAGACCCTATCTCCTGATTTCGGCATAGGTGTCAATTCTACAAGACACCACAAAGTCGGAGACACAGTGAGTAACACTACCTGCGATTATATTTGCCATTAAAAGGACTTAGGCCTCGTACACACGAGGGGATATGTCCGCTGAAAACGGTCCGATGGACCGTTTCAGCAGACATCTCCGATCGTGTGTATGGGCTAGCGGACAGATTTGTCCACCCGACAGATTTCAAAGCATGCTTTGAAATCTATCCGGTGGGAATCTGTCCGCCCGACATGTCTGCTGGTTAGTACACTTACCAGCAGACATGTCGTCCCGCACCGCCGCCGCCGAATGGATTTGGCGCATGCGCGGAAGTGTTTTACTTCCTGGTGCGGTGACGTGGCGGCGTCAACGTCACCGCCGCGTCACCGACACGTCACCGCGCCGTCCGCCGGCGGGGAATTTGATCCGATGGTGTGTACACGCCATCGGATCAAACTCCAGATCGGACATATCCGATGGAAATGGTCCGCGGACCGTTTTCATCGGATTTGTCCGATCGTGTGTACGAGGCCTTAAGGAGTGCTAAATGTCTGCGGATTAGGGGCGCAAATTACTTTTCTTGGGTGTTGATAACCCATGCTACGAAAATAATTTTACTGTTAGGGGTCCCCACAACTGGGGGAATTTTATCAAGGGGTCACGGCACTAGAAGGTTGAAAACCACTGGTCTACAGGAAACTCAAATGATGTCAAAACATTCTCACTACCTGCAAAGACTGTGGACCAGTCATACATACCATGCAGTATAGTCTTGGTACTCTCGTAGGGTACCCATACCGATACATAAATTCATTGATTTTGAATTGCATGATGCTCTAGCAGATAGAGATTTGTATTCCTCCACCACAGAATATTTAAATTAAAATGTATATTAGCTGCGGTCTGCGTTCCTCCACCCTTCTCTTTGGGTAGTTGGAATTGGTTTTTGGCGTACCTCCTGGACAAACCAGACCTCCAACTTTTAGTCCTGGGAAACTTTATAATCCTCATATATTCTGTCCTTAATTTTCAAACAGCACCCACTATCACTCCTTTGGTGGCACTCCTAGGGGAGGTGGCATGGACGGATATTTGGAGACATCTACAGTACACCCTACTAAAGGCAGTTTTCATGTTTTTCTAAAATACGTGTCACTATCCCTCATGGGTCTGGACATGGCGAATTCTTTACTATTACCTCATATGTGTATGGGAGAGCATTTTCAAGAACCTCCTGGATTCCCCAATCTTATAATATGCCAAGAAAATACTCAAACCAGGATCGCAGAGTTTTTTTTTTTTTTTTTTGTGTGTGCCTATAATGCTAATTATAGGGCTTATCTGTCAACATCGAAAACCTTTAACCACTTAAGACCCATACCATTATGCAGGTAAAGGCCCTGGCCCCTTTTTTTTGCGATTCTGCACTGCGTCTCTTTAACTGACAATTGCGCGATCGTGCCATGTGGCTCCCAAACAACATTGGCATCCTTTTTTCCCCACAAATAGAGCTTTCTTTTGGTGGTATTTGATCATCTCCCCGTTTTTTATTTTTTGCGCTATAAACAAAAATAGAGCGACAATTTTGAAAACAAAATGAATATTTTTTACTTTTTGCTATAATAAATATCCCACAAAAAATATATGAAAAAAATATATTTTTTCACAGTTTAGGCCGATATGTATTCTTCTATATATTTTTGGTAAAAAAAAATTGCAATAAGCTTTTAATCGATTGGTTTGCGCAAAATTTATAGCGTTTACAATATAGGGGATAATTTTATGGCATTTTTATTCATAATTTTTTTTTTAGTACTAATGGCGGCAATCAGCGATTTTTTTCGCGACTGCGACATTATGGCGGACACATCAGACAATTTAGACACATTTTTGGGACCATTTTCACAGCAAAAAGTGCTATAAAAATGCATTGTTTACTGTGAAAATGACAATTGCAGTTCATGAGTTAACCAATGTTAACACAATGTTCCGATCTCGCGCGGTTAACTTTTTTAAAACAAACTTTATTGAATTGTAACACAGTGACATTTTTTTAGTTCCATTGGCCTCCGTGCAGTGCAAGGTGGTGGGTTACCTTGCACCACCTTGTGCTACAAAAAAAGTATGGCTGACTTTACATCTTTTTTATTTTTTTACCGCATGCCACCCGCACACAATCATAATGCAGTAGGGTGAACCGGGCAGACAGGAGACAAGACATTTTGCCTTGTCATGCAGTGGGACTGCGCTGGAATAGTCACCCATTGCAGTCCCACCACTCCTAGTGTGAACGAACTCTAATGCCACATTCACACAATCAGACAAGAAAAGTTCGATGTGAGTTTTTGGTCGGAAATTCCGCCTGTGACTTTTTCTGTCAGAATTTCCGTCAGCAAAAATTTCAAAGCTGGTTCTCAATTTTTCCGAGAAGAAAAGTTTTTGTCGGATATTCCGATCGTCTGTATGCAATTTCCGACACGCAAAAAAACACACATGCTCGGAATCAATTTGTCGCATGCTCGGAATCACTGAACTTCCTTTTTCTCGGCTCGTTTTAGTGTTGTATATCACTGCGTTCTTGACGGTCAGAATTTTGTGTGACTGTGTGTATGCAACACAAGTTTGAGCCAACATTCAGTTGGAAAAAAATCCACGGTTTTCTTGTCGGAATTTCCCACCGTGTGTACGCGGCATTAGGCTTGCTAGCAGGGGTTGCTAGATATTAAATGAATTACGGTAAATTAAATTTGCAAATCATAAACGGTAGGATGTTGGCCTTCTACACAGAGGAACAATATTTGACAGCACTCAGCCTGGGGATTCAGTGAACTTCTTTTAGACACATGTTTACACAATTTCATTGCAAGGTACATAAGAAATTGGAGACTGATCTACAGTAGGTTCCTAGTATGAACCAAAACAATGGGAAGAAAATCTCTAAAATGTTACATACATTCCTTAACCACTTGCTTACTGGGCACGTATACTCCCTTCCTGCCCAGGCGAAATTTCAGCTTCCGGCACTGCGTTGCTTTAACTGACAATTGCGCGGCCGTACGACGTGGCTCCCAAACAAAATTGACGTCCTTTTTTTCCCACAAATAGAGCTTTCTTTTGGTGGTATTTGATCACCTCTGCGATTTTTATTTTTTGTGCTATAAACAAAAAAAGAGTAATTTTTGCTATAATAAATATCCCATTTAAAAAATAAAAAATAAAACATTTTTTTTCTCAGTTTAGGCTGGTACGTATTCTTCTACGTATTTTCGTTAAAAAAAAATCGCAAAAGTTATAGCACCTACAAAATAGGGGACCAAATTATTATTTTTTTTTACTAGTAATGGCAGCGATCTGCGATTTTTATTGGGACTGCGACATTACGGCGGACACATCGGACACTTTTGACACATTTTTGGGACCATTCACATTTATACAGCGACCAGTGCTATAAATATGCACTGATTACTATATAAATGTGACTGGAAGGGGGCGAAGAAGGGGTTAACTGTGTGCCCTGCTTAGTGTTTCTAACTGTGGGGGAAGGGGACTAACTGATCTTTGTCCCTATGTACAAGGGACACAGCATCGGTCTCCTCTCCCTGACAGGACGTGGATCTGTGTGTTTACACACACAGATCCACGTCCTTTGTCTGTGTATCCACCAATCACGGGCATCTGGCGGACATGGCGGCCGCCAGGCACGCGCATCGGCACTCGCGCGCCCCCCAGTGGCTGGAGGTGCCGAGGACATCCATTAAGATCCACCTTGTGGCAGTCTTTTGTCAATTGCCGGGATGTAAAGTGGTTAATACCAGCCAAGGGTTTTCACAACTCAGGCGGCGTACACACGACCGAGGTTCTCGCTAGAAACCAGCGAGAACCTCGCTGGAAGCTGCATTCCAGCGAGGACCTCGGCCGTGTGTACACAGAGCGCTCGCCCTGCCCGTCGGGAATCCCGTCGAGCGAAAAGAGAGCACGCTCTCTTTTTGCTCGACGGCCCGCCTGGATGAATGGCTGGTTGCCATTCCCGACGGGCGGGTCGCCGATTTCGACGGCCGGCAGAGAACCTCGACGGGCGGAACGATGTGTTCTGCCCGTCGAGGTTCTCTGCCGTGTGTACACGGCCTTATTGTGCGTAGATTCCACTACATCCCAAATCACTTATATGAGGACCCCACCTGTCCAAATGCAAAAGAGACCTTCTCCATATACTATGGTGCTGCCCCAAATTAATTAAATATTGGTAAGATGTTCTACTACAGCAGAGCTCGACAAAATCTGGGCGCCCGGTCGCAAAGAAATTGTGACCTGGCGCCCAGGGAAGCTTAGGCCTGCAAAAGGCCGCAAAGCTGCGGCCTCAACTACCGACCGGCACGGGCATTACAAGTAGTTACATTACAAGTAGCAAAACAGCAGTTCTAATGTGTTTTTTTACTGTTTTCACTGCCATCTCCTTCCCTCTGATTAGAACCTCCAAACATTATATATATTTTTTATTCTAAAGCCGCGTACACACGAGCAGACAGATTTGTTCAAATCGGTCGGCCGACCGCTTTGAACAAATCTGTCTGCTGGGGACATATTGGTTTGATCGTGTACACACGATCAAACCAAAATCCCCGCCGCCAGACGGCGCGCTGACGTGACGGTGACGTTGACGCCGCCACGTCACCGCACCTGGAAGTAAAACACTTCCGCTCATGCGTCGAAACCATTCGGCGCGTGAAGACATGTCTCTTGGTTAGCGTACTAACCAGAAGACATGTCGGGCGGACGGGTTCCCAGCCGACAGATTTCAAAGCATGCTTTGAAATCTGTCGGGTGGCCAAATCCGTCGGCTCGCCCGTACACGCGGTCGAATCTGTCTGCTGGGACAGTAGGGCCGACCGTTTCCAGCAGATAGATTTGATCGTGTGTACGCGGCCTAACACCATAAAGAATAAAATGGCGGTCATTGCAATACTTTCTGTCACACCGTATTTGCACAGCGGTCTTACAAGTGCACAATTTTCTTTATATTGTGAAAGATAATGTTACGCCGAGTAAATTGATACCCAACATGTCAAACTATAAAATTGCATCCGCTCGTGGAATGGCGACAAACTTTTACCCTTTAAAATTTCCAAAGGCGACATTTAAAAAATCCTACAGGTTGCATGTTTTGAGTTACAGAGGAGGTCTAGGACTAGAATTATTGCTCTCGCTCTACCAAACGTGGCGATACCTCACATGTGTGGTTTGAAAACCATTTACATATGCGGGCGCTACTCACGTATGCGCTCGCTTCTGCGCGCAAGGTTGGTGGGACGGGGTACGTTTTTTGGCTCCTAACTTTTTTAGCTGGCTTCTAGATTCCAAGCAAATTTGTCAAACCCTGGGCTACAGTTACAATTTTCATGTGACCATTGGACGCAGCCAGGCTCCCAAAGAGTTTCACACATGTGGTATCCCCGTACTCAGAAGAAGTAGCATAATGTGTTTTGGGGTGTAATGCCAGGTATACCCATGATGTGTCAAATATCTCAGTAAAGTGACAACTGTGTGTTAAAAAATTTATTTTTTATTTTTCAAAAACTTGTGGCAAAAAATAAGATCTTCCAAAGACTCAGCATGCCTCTCAGCAAATACCTTATTTCCAGCCCTAGACCTCCTCTGTAACTCTAAACTGGTAACCTGTAAACAGGTCGCCTAGGTACTGAAGTTTGGCGCCATTCCGCAAGCGTGCGCAGTTTTAAAGAGTGGCATGTTACGTATCTATTTACTTGGCTTAATACCATCTTTCACATTATGCAAACAACTGGGTTAACTTTAGTGTTTTTTTTTTTATTATTATTCATGAAAAAAAAATCCGCAAAAAAAAGCACTTAAAAAAACGCTGTTGTGTGACATCAAAAATTGCAACAACCACCATTTTATTCTATGGGGCCTCTGCAAAATATATCTATCTATCTATATATATATATATATATAAAGATTGATATATATCTGGATACAAAGGGGTCAATTCACAAAGCTTTATTTTCAGATTGCGAGTGTTATTTTAACGATTTTGCACGTTATTGAAGCTAGTTCAATTCACTAAAAGATTTAACGCTTTGAAAAATCATCAAATAACGTTTCCCTACACAGAACCGATATTTTAAGGTGTGGATCCTTATTAAAGAGTCAAAACGTTATTTTAAAGATTCAAAACGTTATTTTAAAGAGTCAAATCATTAAATATGTACAGAAGTGCAATTCACAAACATTTTTTTGACAGTTATCAATCGTTAAGCAATCGTTAAATTAACACCTCCCTCAGGGTGGCGTTATGACATTTCCCAGGCGATATTTTGTTGTTAGAGGAAGCTTTTGGCGATTTTTGTAGTGTAGTGTAGTGTTGGGCAAGCTAGAACCGTGCTCTATTTGAACTTAAAATTATCCAGAGGCGAAGAAGAACACGTTAGAATGTTGTTCAGATTTATAAATGTGTATTCTGTTCACATACTATTTTGGGTGACTTTTCTGAAACCCAGGTGATAGCTAAATTCCGATTATCATCTCCCATGATTTATTCTCTGTATGAGGAAATACACATGGCTTTAGAAAAGCACACACACTAGAAGTTTTGCACATCACAGGCTCAATCTCCATGTGTATTGCTTGTGTGTCTCTCTCTCTCTCTCTGTATCTGCTCTTTTCCACATGCAGCTGTTCTCCTCCCCTTCTGCTCCCAGAATGCATCTCTCCAGCATTATTTAACGATCTTAAGAGTTATTTTAACGTCCCAAATGTTAATAATAACGTCTGAGAAGTTAGAATAACAATTGGATAAAGAGTCAGTTGAAAACCATAACGACAATAACGATTATAGCTTTCATGAATACCATGTTTGCTAGCGTTAAATAAGGAGTGCTAATTTAACACCTGAAGAAAACCAATAACGTTTCTCTTTGTGAATTGACCCCAAAGTGATTAATAACACTTTATTATGGCTACTGCTTCAGCATGGCAGCCAGGCAACACGCATTTTCATGAGAAGTCAGCAGGTGCAGCCTCCATATTCCTGTATACATAGAAATGCGATTGCACAGAGGTGGTAGGAGCCCAGCTTATGTAATATGTTCTCACACAGACCAGTGCCATGATTTAGCACCACTGTACTGGGAGAGCCCACAACACCTGACACCCAGCCCCCACCCTCCATGTTCTGGATGTTTCCCTGTGCCCCCCACTCTCCCCCAGCTTGTGCCCCCTCTTCTCCCTGGTGTGCCCCCTTCTCTCCCCCAGCCTGTGCCCCCTCTTCTCCCTGGTGTGCCCCCTTCTCTCCCCCAGCCTGTGCCCCCTTCTCTCCCCCAGTCTGTGCCCCCTCTTCTCCCTGCTATGCCCCCAGCCTGTGCCCCCTTCTCTCCCCCAGCCTGTGCCCCCTCTTCTCCCTGCTATGCCCCCAGCCTGTGCCCCCTTCTCTCCCCCAGCCTGTGCCCCCTCTTCTCCCTGCTATGCCCCCAGCCTGTGCCCCCTTCTCTCCCCCAGCCTGTGCCCCCTCTTCTCCCTGCTATGTCCCCTTCTCTCCCCCAGCTTGTGCCCCCTCTTCTCCCTGGTGTGCCCCCAGTCTGTGCCCCCTTCTCTCCCCCAGCCTGTGCCTCCTCTTCTCCCTGGTGTGCCCCCTTCTCTCCCCCAGCCTGTGCCCCCTCTTCTCCCTGGTGTGCCCCCAGTCTGTGCCCCCTTGTCTCCCCCAGCCTGTGCCTCCTCTTCTCCCTGGTGTGCCCCCTTCTCTCCCCCAGCCTGTGCCTCCTCTTCTCCCTGGTGTGCCCCCTTCTCTCCCCTAGTCTGTGCTCCCTCTTCTCCCTGGTGTGCCCCCAGCCTGTCTCCCCTCTTCTCCCTGGTGTGCTCCCAGCCTGTGCCCCCTCTTCTCCCTGGTGTGCCCCCAGCCTGTCTCCCCTCTTCTCCCTGGTGTGCCCCCAGCCTGTGCCCCCTCTTCTCCCTGGTGTGCCCCCTTTTCTCCCTGGTGTGCCCCCAGCCTGTCCCCCCTCTTCTCCCTGGTGTGCCCCCTTTTCTCCCTGGTGTGCCCCTAGCCTGTGCCCCCTCTTCTCCCTGGTGTGCCCCCTTTTCTCCCTGGTGTGCCCCAGCCTGTGCCACCTCTTCTCCCTGGTGTGCCCCATTTTCTCCCTGGTGTGCCCCCAGCCTGTCCCCCCTCTTCTTCCTGGTGTGCCCCCAGCCTGTGCCCCCTTTTCTCCTTGGTGTGCCCCTAGCCTGTGCCCCCTCTTCTTTCTGGTGTTCCCCAGCCTGCCCCCCCTCTTCTTTCCCTGGTGTGCCCCCAGCCTGTGCCTCCTCTTCTCCCTGGTGTGCCCCCAGCCTGTGCCCCCTCTTCTTTCTGGTGTTCCCCAGCCTGTCCCCCCTCTTCTCCCTGGTGTGTCCCCAGCCTCTGCCTCCTCTTCTCCCTGGTGTGCCCCCAGTCTGTGCCCCCTCTTCTCCCTCCCTGGTGTGCCCCCAGCCTGTGCCCCCTCTTCTCCCTGGTGTGCCCCCAGCCTGTGCCCCCTCTTCTCCCTGGTGTGCCGCCAGCCTGTCCCCCCTCTTCTCCCTGGTGTGCCCCCAGCCTGTGCCCCCTTTTCTTCTTGGTGTGCCCCTAGCCTGTGCCCCCTCTTCTTTCTGGTGTTCCCCAGCCTGTCCCCCCTTTTCTCCCTGGTGTGCCCCCAGCCTCTGCCTCCTCTTCTCCCTGGTGTGCCCCCAGTCTGTGCCCCCTCTTCTCCCTTCCTGGTGTGCCCCCAGCCTGTGCCCCCTCTTCTCCCTGGTGTGCCCCCAGCCTGTGCCCCCTCTTCTCCCTGGTGTGCCGCCAGCCTGTCCCCCCTCTTCTCCCTGGTGTGCCCCCAGCCTGTGCCCCCTCTTCTCTCTCCCTGATGTGCCCCCAGCCTGTGCCCCCTCTTCTCCCCGGTGCACCCCCTCCTCTCCTTTGTCCTCCTCCTCCTCTTGTTTTTCTCGGTCTGAGAGGGGTGTGCTCCCCTTTCTCTGGACGGGGCTGCCCCCTTCCCCGTCCGCGGCCAATGGCACAACGCCACGAGGGCGTGGCTAGCATGGCATGTAGCGATCACGTTTGCCAGCGGCCAATGAGCCTGCTGTGGGCGGGCCCCTGCGCTGCTCAATATATGTACAGGGCTAAGTAGCCAGCAGCAAAGCAAAGCTGAGAATGGGAGCTTGGAAGTGACACCTAGCAACAGACCTGGGAACACCCACTGAGCCTGGACTGTCATTGTCATCTCCATCCTCCTCTGATACAGGTAAGTACACATCTCCATACTTTATATATACAGTCTAGGCTTATTTCCCCATCAGTGACTGGTCAGCTTCTATAGAACTACAAGTCTCAGCATGCCCAGAGAGGATTCTGCACATGTTCCTGCCTGGATCAGGTCCAGAGAGCTCAGTGTTGTTGTGTATTCTCACCTCTCCCAGGGATCAGGACTGCTCACAAAAGGATACAATGTACAGTGTAGGGTCCCTTCACATTGGATACATTTCCACTGCATGGTCAGCCTACAATCCAGGTTATTCTATGGACATAGTTCACACCATTACAACGCAGTGCAGAGGGGAAAAAAAAACAGCCAGCAGCATTTTGCAGCACTGCAAATGGAGAGAATAAAAAAAATGCACGCAAACGCATATAAACACATCGCAGCCCACAAACAACGAAAAGGAAAAACGTTTTCGAGACAAACGCATGCAAACGTGCATTAAAAAGCACATCAAACGCATGCCAACGCGCAGGTAAAAATGCGCAGTTTACGGTGTGAATGAGCCTGTATTGTCCAGGGGTGGTAATAAAGATGTTACTCATCCGGGGACATCCAACCCCCCAATTACAGGACCAAAGAACGTTGGACAGGACATTATTTTGGGGGTATTTATTTATATTTTTTTATATTTGTCTGATTTTTTAATGTTATGAGAGCGATGATGCCTGATAATGATTCACCCCAATGTGTAGAAATTAGGGGTGTCATTAAATATCAGCAATATTCACATTTCCAATAATTGTGCATGGGCATCTGGAATAGTTGGGGACAAAAGATTGATCAATCAATCAATTGATAGATCGATAATGAGATAGATAGAGAGACTGATCAATCAATAGATAAAGAGAGAGACTAGAGACTAGAGAGAGACTAGTCAATAGAGAGATAGATATTGATTGATAGATATTGATTTATGGATATTGATAGATAGATACTGATATTGATTAAAATATATTGATTGATTGATAGATATTGAAAGACAGATAGATATTGAGAGATATATATTGATTGAGAGATATTGAGAGATAGCGATAGATAGATAGATAGATAGATAGATAGATAGATAGATAGATAGATAGATAGATAGATAGATAGATAGATACTGATAGATAGATAGATACTGATAGATATTGACTAAAATATATGGATTGAGAGATATATATTGAGAGACAGATAGATATTGAGAGATAGATATTGATTGATAGAAATTGAGAGATAGATAGGTACTGATAGATATTGATTAAAATATATTGATTGAGAGATAGATAGATAGATAGATAGATAGATAGATAGATAGATAGATAGATAGATAGATAGATAGATAGATACTGATAGATAGATAGATACTGATAGATATTGAGATAGATACTGATAGATATTTATTAAAATATATTGATTGAGAGATATATATTGAGAGCTAGATATTGATTGATAGATATTGAGAGATAGATATTGATAGATAGATACTGAGAGATAGATATTGAGATAGATATTGAGGGATAGATATTGATTGATAGACACAGATAGATAGATCAATAAACACATCAATAGGAAGACTGTTATTTTATTCTGCCGGTTATTGTGACAATTACACTAAGCCCCCCAATCACACCTGATCTGAGCGTATTTCAGGCGTTTTGGAAGCATTTTTTGCATGTTTTTGTGGGCTTAGATGTGCGTTTTTATATGTTTTTTAGGCATTTTTGCACGTGTTTGCAAGCTCAGGTGTTTTCATGTTGGGGGAGGAGAAGAGAACAGCTGTTTCAGTGCAAAAACACAAAAAAGCGCAATGTTTTTCACATTTGCTGACGCTTCTGGCTATGAGGCTAAAAAAAAAAGCATGCAATACAGCTCCACATAAAAAAGCAAAGGTACATTTGGAGCTTGGTGAGGCTGAGTGCCGAGGTGTGAACAGCCACAATGGGATTATTGATGTTGAGTGTTGTCATGCATAAGAAAATGCACAAAAAAAAGCGCAACAGAACACTCGGATGCGAATAAGGGTTAAATTGCACGTTGCCATAACGCATGCCAATGACCCTGTGCTATGTGTGGCGTGTTGTGGTTTGGGGGCACCAATTCACTGTACAGTAGAGTGCAGCACATGTGTTGTGATGTGCTGGCTTTAAAAAAAATTATCATTAACTTAGTTTTTTTCCATTGTAAAGCTTTGGAATCCTCTTCCTAATGAATGGACAACACAATTTACCTCAGAAACATGTATTAACGTCT
This sequence comes from Rana kukunoris, assembly GCA_029574335.1. Classification (NCBI taxonomy): domain Eukaryota; kingdom Metazoa; phylum Chordata; class Amphibia; order Anura; family Ranidae; genus Rana; species Rana kukunoris. Next base: position 143,443,998 of record CM056055.1, read on the forward strand.
CACATTAATGTGAATGGGCCCCACAGACAATGACACCTGTTTTGTTCCGCTGCTGTGCGTTTTCGGACACGCAGTGACTGACACGGTCCATCTGTTTGTCATATTATTGTCCTGCACCTGTTTCCTCATGTTTATCTTTAGTCTGTGTATCTGCACGTTAATCTGATGGTATTTAATGATGCTATTTTATTTCGCTGATACATTTAGGCTGCATTCACACCTGAGCGGCAAGTAACGCCGCATACGCGGCTTTACTTGCCGCGCTTCGATTTATTTATTTATTTTTTTTTTTTTTTTACAAATCTTCCCATTCATGTCTATGGGCGAACGCCAATGTCGCTTGAAAAAAAGGGTCCGGGACTTTTTTTCAGGCGACAGGCGTTCGGCGTCTCAGAGATGTGAACCATCTCTATAGACATGAATGGGAAATTTCCCCTCCAGCGGCACGAGCGTCGCGCGACAGGCGTTTTGCCGCTCAGGTGTGAATGCAGCCTAAAACAGAATTGTTACATGGTTGCATAAGTGGCGGTAATTTCGGCAATGTACGAAAAGCCATAGCAACCAATCACAAACCAACCACTGATAGCCGATTTGGGGTCCATGCACGTCATTAGCCTTTGACTATTGGCTCCATACCTCTTGTATTGGGTATTGGGTATGGGTGACGTTGGACCCCCCCGGTCTGTCTGGTATAGGTGGTCTCCTGCTCCTATTCTCTGTTATGTAACGTTTATCAGTGGCTCATGTTTGCTCGTTCCTTTACATGTTGTTTTTCTCCAGTATCAATGTATTTTTCTGTTTCTACGGAGTGTATCTCCCTATGGAAGGGTGCAGCTGCCTGTGCCTCATTCATTTGTATGTGCCTGTGGTGGGGGCAGCCATTTTGAGCAATGTTTTCCTAACTTTGATTTGCAATTCAAAACAACATTTTCCTGTGTGCTTTTACTCAGCGCAATTTTTTTGCCCTAATTTTGAGGGGATCTTTTATTATCACGTGAGAGAATATTCTTCTTTTGGACTCTTTTTGATGTTGGTAACCAAAACATGTGCCATAAAGATTGGCTTCTCTAGTCCTTACTAACCCATAGTGATTTTCCTAGTAATATGTGGGCTGAAGGTTAGCTTAGTTCACAAAGTAGAAAGCTATGATTAAGCGCTGATACCCCAGTGCGAAACACGTCAGCTATCCACCCCACTGTCTGCTGTGACCTGTAGAGCTGTTTCCATTTTCTACCATTAAAGGCAACTTTTTTAAGAATTTTGTGGAAGTGCGGCTGTCCAGTCTTTTATCCAGTCTTCGCTTTATGCATTGCCTGCACCCACGCTTCTGAGAGGACACTGATCGCTGAGTGCATGCACCTGGAGCGGCAGTTTCCCTTTTCTCTACAGTTTTAGGTACCCTCTGGTCCCCTGACTTCATAACAGTTTGGTGCATTCAGCTTTGCTAAGTGATCACCCTCAACGTCCTAGTATGCACCCCAATAAAGAGGTGGGGGGCAGAAAATGTTTGCCACCGGGGAAGTGCATTCAGCTTTGCTAAGTGATCACCCTCAACCTCCTATTATGCACTCCACTGAAGGGGGAGGTGGGGCAAAAAATGTCTGCCACCGGGGGGGGGGGGGGGGGGATTAGAGTGGCTTCCTCCTATGCAAATGATACCATATTTGGCAAAAGGAATGGTAAATCTCCACCTCATTCATGAACATGTCCAGAACAGCCTTTCTCAACCCTTTTGGCACAAAGGAGAATCGGAAATAACATTCAGGTCTTTTGAAACCCCTGGAAATAATTAATATGTCCACAAACTAAGGTACATTACCATGGTGGTCAGATAGAAAAATGTATATATCAGGTGTCAGTAGGAAGAATGTCCCTCACATTAAGTGTCAGTAAGAAGAATATCCCTTACATTGGGTACCAGAGGGAAGAATGTCCCTTACATTGGGTACCAGAGGGATAAATGTCCCTTACATTGGGTACCAGAGGGATGAATGTCCCTTACATTGGGTACCAGAGGGATGAATGTCCCTTACATTGGGTGCTAGAGGGAAGAACGTCCCTTACATTGGGTGCCAGAAGGAAGAATGTCCTAACATTGGGGGCCAGAGGGAAGACTGCCCTTTACTTTGGGTGCCAGAGGGATGAATGGCCTTACATTGGGTGCCAGAGGGAAGAATGTCCCTGACATTGGGTGCCAGAGGGAAAAATGTCCCTTACATTGGGTGCCAGAGGGAAGAATGTTCCTTGCATTAAATATCAAGGGGGGGAAAGTGTCCTTTTATTAGGTGTTAGTTGGAAGAATGTCCCTTACATTGGTGGACTGGTGGAAGAATGTCCTTACATTGGGTGTCAGTACGAACAATGCTTCTTACATTAGGGGTCAGTGTGAAGAATGCCCCTTACATTAGGTGTCAGTGGGAAGAATGCCCATACATTGGAAAAATAAGGGAAACATGTCCATTACTTTAGGCCTCAGTAGGAAGAATGTCCTCACATTTGGTGTCAGAGGGAAAAAGGTCCCCTACCTTGGGCGTCAGTGGTAAGAATGTCCCTTACATTGGTGGTCAATGGGAAGACTGACCTTACATTGAGTGCCAGAGGGAAGAATGTCCCTTACATTAGATGTCAATGACAAAAATGGCATTATATTGGATGTCAGTGGTAAGAATGTCTTTACATTGAGTGTCGGTGGGAAGAATGCTCCTTACATTGGTGGACCGGTGGAAGAATGTCCTTACATTGGGTGTCAGGGGGAAGAATGCTCCTTTACATTGGACATCAGTGTGAAGAATGTTCCTTACATTGGGTGTCTGTGGGAAGATTGTCCCTTACATTAGGTGTCAGTAGGAAGAATGTTCATACATTGGATATATGAGGGAAGAATGTCCCTTACTTTAGGCATCAGTGGGAAGAATATTCCTTACATTGGTGGTCAATGGGAAGAATGCACTTTACATTCGTGGCTAGTGGGAAGAATGTTTCTTACCTTAGGTGTTGGTGGGAAGAATGCTCCTTATGTTGGTAGTCAGTGTTACCACTGACTTCAATTATGTTTTTAGGCTATCTGAGAGGCAGAACTTGTTTAAAGAACACAGGAAACCTCTGGAAGAACCCTAGTTGAGAAAGTGTGGTCTAGAAGAGGAAATGTGTATGTTTGTGTGTGTGTGTGTGTGTTTGTGTTTGTGTGTTGTCCATAACAAGCATCTTAGGCATTGATTTACTAAGGGAAATTAGATGGTACACTTTGCAAGTGCAGTTACACTCTTCAAAGTGCAGTTGCTCCAGACGTTAGTAAATGAGCTAAAGCTTCACTTCGCAAAGAATACCCAGCCAGAAAAATTTAAAAAAGCGGCATTTTTGCTTGCACACGATTGGATGATGGCCGTCAGCAGAGCTCCCTCTCATTTACTAAGCTCTGGAGCAACTGCACTTTCTAGAGTACTACTGCCTTTGCAAAGTGCACAGTCTATTATTAGCCTTTTAGTAAATCTACTCCAATATCCCCTCGCCATGTCTTCAGTGCACTTTAGGATTATAATAAGAATTGATCTGGTTGCTACTGGCAATAGAAAACAGTTATGTCAGAGAATTGCATACAGGGGTCATGTACTGTATATATCTGCATTGCACACCAAACTTTGGGTTCATGAGGCAACTGGTGGATGGCATCATAGCAGGAAGAAGAAAATATTCTCCTGGCACACCTCAATCTAATTACAATAAAACCGCCTTTATTGACGATAGTTTAGCGTGCCATACAGGAAACATGCAGATATGGAGTCGGCTAGTTGTGTGTATATCTCTAGTGCACACCATAGCTGGAGTCCCGGAGCATGGAGTGCATGAAGCAACTGGTGGATGGTGCCACAGCAAGCAGAAGAAAATATGTTGCCAGCATGGTTCAGCCCTTTTTTGTATAATAAGCTGAAGTATCATTAATAAAGCTGGTTTATTGTGGTGTGCTGACAACATAATTTCGTCCCGACACAGAAGTGATTCATGATGAATAAGGCTAAGGAAATATAAAACTGCCATTCAGGATTTGCATTACATTCGGTAAATAAAAGGAACCTGACTGGTTGCCATGGGCAACAACCCCACTTTTTTTCTCTCCATTTAAAAATAAATAAAGTGGTTTATTTAAAAACGGTATAAAAATGTAATACTTTCATGGGTTGCAGCTCCATTTTTGCTCCAGTTGACTCCAAATCTGATAATAGTTCCCATCATTCTATCGGTCTTAACATGCAACATGCATTAGTGTTTGCTGCTGGCTTTATCTGTATAATAAAAAGAGCTGCCACACCATCAGTGATCTCTATCAGATTGTGGAGGAAAGCTGGAGCTTTAATTAATTCCACATTGCTTATTCTGCTCCTTCCCACTGTGGACCTCTCTGGAAAGCCCTGTATTGTTCTTAAAGAATCCGCGCTACTCGGCTTGTTGGACTGCTAGAATACTAATACTTAGCTTCCACCAGCGTTAACTACTTGTTTGCTTTTATTTTCTTTGCAGTGTCTGATTAACCGGCAGCCATGGCACTGTCAGCCAGCTCAACGCTATCCAAGGAAGTGAAGAAGATCTACATGGAGTTGCCACAAGGAGATAAGGTCCAGATTATGTATATATGGATAGATGGGACAGGAGAAGGTCTACGTTGCAAGACTCGCACACTAGACAGTGAACCCAAGTCTGTTGAAGGTAAATGCAGCTCTTCAAACCAAGCTTTCTGCCCTTCAGTGCATAGCCCCCCTAAGGCCTCGTACACACGATTAAATATATTTGTTCAAAACGGTCTGTCCGACCGATTTGAACAAATCTGTCTGCTGGCATTTTGGTTTGCTCGTGTGTACACACGAGCAAACCAAAATCCCCGCCAGCAGACAGCGCGGTGACGTGGCGGTGATGTTGACGCCACCACGTCACCGCACAAGGAAGTAAAACACTTCCGCGCATGCGTCGAAATCATTCGGCGCGTGTGCGAGAAGACATGTCTGCTGGTTAGCATACTAACCAGCAGACATGAAGACAAAGAAAAATGGATAGCCGCACTCCAAAACCTGATGGGTGGTCTTTTATTCAATAGACAGCATGTACAAAAATAGGGTCACAGCAGTGGAAACAAGGAACAGCCGACGCGTTTCGCACTGGATCATGAATAAGCACTGATCCAGTGCGAAACGCGTCGGCTGTTCCTTGTTTCCACTGCTGTGACCCTATTTTTGTACATGCTGTCTATTGAATAAAAGACCACCCATCAGGTTTTGGAGTGCGGCTATCCATTTTTCTTTGTCTTCATTTTGCTTAGTGCACCGCCAGCACCCTCGGTATCCTGCACCACCTGTAACCATTTAGTGATCCCACCTGGAGCGGTGACTCCTTTCTCTCTAACCAGCAGACATGTCGGGCGGATGGGTTCCCAGCCGACAGATTTCAAAGCATGCTTTGAAATCTGTCGGGTGGCCAAATCCGTCTGTTTGCCCGTACACACGATCGAATCTGTCTGCTGAAACAGTCTAGCAAACCGTTTCCAGCAGACAGATTTGATCGTGTGTACGAGGCCTAAGGCTCCATTCCCACCTGAGCGTTTTGTCGCCTGAAGCGCGACGCTACAATACGCTAGAGGGGAAAAAATACATTATTCTCTATGAAGATGGTTCACATCTCCACTACAAAACGTGTGACGCGGAACGCCTGAAGCTCAAACAGGTTCCGGAACCTTTCTAGTTCTTGCGAATCGGGCGGTTTGGGCGTGCTTGAGCATTTGTATTTCCCATAGAAAGTAGTGAAAAAACGCTTGATTCAAGCATCTAGCGTGACAACGAGCGTTTCTATGGGCGTTTTGTCTCTTTAGTCAATAGAACATTTCACCCAGGCAGAAGATAAAAAATCTACAAACATAGCAACAAGTGATGAAAGAGATGGTAATTTTTCCTATTGGCTAAAATAAAAAACGTTGAAGTTCAAAAACGTCCGACGACGCTGAATGCAAACATGTGAATACGCACGACAAAATACCGGAAAAAAAACGACCAAAAACGCTACGCTCAGGTGTGAATGCAGGCTAAAATCCAAAGCTGGTACTACAAAATGAAAGTAATAAAGAGGAGCTGTGCAAAATTGAGTTAAATAAATATGTGAAAAATTAAGATTAAACATGTAGTAAAAAATTGACATAATCAATATGTGAAAAATCCAATACAACCATGTACAAATCAAAACACAAAAATTTGTATGAAACCAATATGTGTTATAACAAAAAATATGTGAACACAAATTTTAAAATCATAAAAAGAAAGTCCAACAAAATCTGAATAAGATGGATCAATCCAATGATTGATAGAGTGCAGCATACAATGAATAGAAGCTGTGAGTAGAAGGAGAAAGGGTGACATCAATCTTGCACCAAAAACCGCATGTGCACCACCACCGTACAGATTGCTCGCTTACCAGAGGCAAGCTGTAACAAGCCCCAAAAAAATGTTGGTCCCACTCCTGGTCTGTAAGGCCCCTTTCACACGAAAGGACCGTTCAGACGGAGACATATTCGTTCAGACGGAGACATGTCCGCTGACATCCGATCCGCTAAAAACAGACGTATGGGGACACGTCCCCATCCGTCCATGGCGGATCGGATTGGGTAAGATCTGACATGCCGTTTTCTTCAGATCGCTGCATAGGAGACAGCGGCGCCCAACAAGCCCCTCCCCGTTTAGTGACCAGAGAGGAGCTTGTCATCCGTTGGCTCAGCGGGACATCTGCGGACAGATCTCCCGCTGAGCTGGCGGGAGCAGGCGGACTCCGTAGCAACAGAGTCCTCCTGTGTGAAAGGAGCCTAATACTCTCCAACACCGTAGACAGGTGAACTCGAAATGCCAGCAATCACAGGGATCGACACAGAGTACCCAAACCAATAAAGACACTCACATTGTGTGTAAGGCCTCATACACACGACCGTTTTCCTCAACAGAATCCATCAAGAAACTTGGTGGGAGAGCTTTTTTGCCAAGGAAAACGGTCATGTGTATGTTTTTCGAGAAAACTGACGAGGAAAAAAGAGAACAAGTTCTCTTTTTCCTCGTCGGGAGTCTCAATAAAGTATGAGACATAAGCGCACCTTCGGTAAAAGTAGCGTTTGTAATGGAAATAGCACATTTGTCAAGCTGTAACAGACTGAAAAGTGCAAATGTCTCTCACCAAACTTTTACCTAACACGCAGTAACATGAGATTAGCAAAAGCAGCCACAAGGGTTGTGCCAGTGGAATCGAACTTCCCCTGCCGTCTATGGGCCAGATTCAGGTAGATGAGAGCATCTTTGCTCTGGAGTAACGCTTCTCATTTACGTTACTCTGCCGAAATTTTAGGAGCAAGTGCTGTTATTCATGAAGCACTTGCTCCTAAAGTTGCGGCAGCGCATCGCAAATGAGCCGGCGGAATTCAAATTGGGCGGGTACGGGGCGTGTATTATTAAAACTAAGCGCGATCCCGCGGCGAACGTACTGCGCATGCGTCGAGTGTCAATGCATCCCAGTGCGCATGCTCCAAATTCTGTGAGTGAACGTCAATGACGTCACATCCCCATTCATGAAAGTTTTACGCAAACGACGCGATATTTTTTTTTTTTCGACGCGATGACGACGCCTATACTTAACATAGGATATTCCACTAGGGGGCTGCTTTATCTTTACGCCGCGTATCGCTTCCGGAAACGTCGTAAAGTCACTGCGTCGCGCCCGAAAAAGATCGTGAATTTCCGACTCCCGCTGATTAACATATTTTTTCAGCGTTAATCAGCGGGAACGCCCCCGGCGCCATTTTTAATTTGAAGTAACGATGCGATGGCGAAATTCAATTGCGCCGATCGCATCGGAACTCCAACCCGGCGTTTCTTGTTTTCTGGTTACAGAAAACAAAAACGCCGGCTTAAAGTGACAGTTAGGCTGGCGGATCCATTGATCCGCCAGCCTAACTCTACCTGAATCTGGCCCTATGTGTTGTACGTCACCACGTTTGAGAACGAGGAGATTTGGTCTTGACAGTGTGTACGCAAAGACAGCTTGTCAAGTTTCTCGACAAGCCTAACAAGGAACCTGCCGAGGAAAACGATGTGTCTTTTCTGGTGAGTTCCTCGGTCGTGTGTACGAGGCCACACGCCTAAAAAAGGAGGAATTTAATAGCTTAAATGGTCACTTACAAATGCCCAAATTGTAAAGACATCCATAAAACATAAGAGAGCCGGCCGGCATGAAGTCTCCCATCCAAACGATGACGTCAGAGCGTCGTTTTGCTAAGAGATAGCGTCGTCTGGGGAACGGACTACTACAAAATGGATTGTCAAAGTGTACCTGTCATTGCCTGCTCCACGGGGACAGCAGTTTTGTGGTCTTGGCCAACTTTGCTGAGAATGGAATTTGTGGATTTCACACAATGCTAGTGATATGATTGTGGCAGATCTGTCACTAGTTTCTGGTAAACTGATAAACCTTTAGTGCTTGTTCACACTATCTACTTTGAGCTGCATCGATCTCTATAGATCAACACAAGCTTAACACCACAAGGGCACATACAGTCATTTTCTGTGTGCCCTGTTTAGACCACAATGCTGTGTCAATGCGGTTTGTAGTGCATAGACTTGAGGGGGGGGGGGGGGGGGGGGGGGGTAGTAAAACTGGAGAGTGCAAAATCTGGTTCAGCTCTGCAACTAATCAACTTCTAGTTTTTCTTTTTTCGGCAAAGCTTAAAGTGATACTATGTTTTTTGTTTGTTTTTTTAAAAACAAACATTTCATACTGAGTGGCCCCGATCATCTTCTTCTGGGTTCCCACGGCGGCTCTCGCGGCTCCTTCCCGCAATAGCTAACCCCCTCTGGGAAGATCTCTCCCAAGAAGGTTACCTTGCGGGTGCGCTCCCGTGTCATACAATCAGCGTCCATAGCCACCGAGTGTATGACTCGGCCCTGCCCCCCGGAGGCCGCATCATTGAATTTGATTGACAGCTGCGGGAGCCAATGGCTGCACTGCTATCAATCTATCCAATGAAGAGCCGAGAAGCCGTGGCTAAAGCAATGTGGGATTGCGCCCGTGGAGATTCGGGGCTCAGGTAAATAAAACGGGGGGCTGGGGGGCCAGGCACAGCAAGGGTTTTTTTCACCTTAATGCATAGGATGCATTAAGGTGAAAAAACACAAGGGTTTACAACCCCTTTAATTGAGCAAGCTAAAGTTAGAAGCTGATTGGCTACCATGCAGAGCTGCACCAGATTCTGAGTGCATCAGTTTTAGTAAATCTACCCCAATGTTTCATTTTGTGACACTTGATAAAGTTAAAGTGGTTGTTTTTTTTTTTGGCATTTGGCATTTTTTTTGGCTACACTTACCTGCTCTGGAAAAAAGTATCTCCCATAGGACATTGTTGCAGCAATAGAAATCACACAAATTGAAGAATGTTTTATAAACAAAATAAAAAATCTTGATTATACAATAGATTAAAATGGCTGATCTTTACAGTCCATGTCCTATTTATTTATCATCGCAGTATGATCAAACATCCAATTTCATATAAAAAATTGCAAATCCACCAAAATCTTACAACGCGTTTCGACAATGCATTGTCTTCCTCGGGTGTTAGTAAGGTGGAAGCAATCCTATGTACATAAAGGAAAAAGGCACAGAACAAAAAATGGTTATGAGAAAAATAAAGAAAGGGCGCACCAGCCTAGTGCATTATCCTTTGGATATGTTTTATTAAAAATAGATAAAAAGAATACTACTAACAAACGTAGGTGAATGGCTCACAATGTAAATAGTCTCCAAAGTAGCAGCAATGAGTCTAAAACAGATGAACTCCAAGTGGTCACAGAGGAAATAACAAGGGCCATTGGCGCATTTCTAAGGATTACCTTCTTCCTCAGAGCCCAGCAGCTGGGCTCTGAGGAAGGAGGTAATCATTCAAAACGCGTCAGCAATGCACAACAAACACCAACCTTAAAGCTTAGTGATGAATGTTTAACCTTTATTTTTTAAACAGCAACATAGTTGGTTGAACTTTACACAAGTATGTTGATTCTTTTGTATGCCAAAGGAGCTTATACTCCAATGTCCCTACTACAGACATCTAGTGAGTGAAATAGGAAAGGCTGGGTTATACCAGAATTGCAAGGGATAGATTGGCTTGTCTATGGGAGAACTAAGGCTCCATTCACACCTAGGCGTTTTGTCGTCTGTAGCGCGACGCTCACAAACGCCAGAGGGAGAAAAATACATGAAAGCCTATGGAGATGGTTCACATCTGAACGTTGATGCGCCTGACGCCCATCGCGTTTCGTCGCTTTAATCAATAGAACTTTTCACCCAGGCAGAAGATAAAAAAATTCTACCAACATAGCAACAAGTGATGAAAAGATGATAATTTTTCCTATTGGCTAAAATAAAAAACGTCGAAGTACAAAAACGTCGGACGACGCTGTATGCAAACGCGCAAATAAGCATGAATACACGCGACAAAACGCCGGAAAAAAACGCCGGAAAAATGACCGAACGACTGACGCTCAGGTGTGAATGCAGCCTAACACATTGGCAGCTAAATTATACACAAGCATAAACCGCAGCCATAAAATACTGATGTAAACATTTTAACAAATCATCAGACTTTAGGTGTGTAAATGTTTCAATGGCTTTCATTATTTGCAGATTTGCCAGAATGGAACTTTGATGGCTCCAGCACCTATCAGTCTGAGGGATCAAACAGTGACATGTATCTGATCCCGGTGGCCATGTTTAGAGATCCTTTCCGGAAAGACCCCAACAAACTGGTGATGTGCGAAGTACTAAAATACAACAGGAAACTAGCAGGTGAGCTTAATATTGCTTCCTTTCGAACATTTAATTCAGTAATGACTCTGTTGCCTTGTTTATATATGTTATTCTAAGCGGCATTTCTATTATTATTATAATACAGGTTTTATATAATGCCAACAGTTGGAACAGTCCTTTAAAAAATAAAGGGAAACAATACAAGTACAATACAAGTCAAGACAAAAAGGTTAGGAGGGCCCTGCTCATTAGAGCTTACAATCTAAAGCACAGGTGGCAAACACAAGGCCTGTGGGCTGAATCCGGCCCTCCAGGCCATTTTATGTGGCCCTCGCACCTCTCCTGCAGCTGCAGTAGAGCTCAAGCCCTCCTCTGGCCCTCCTCCAGACCCTTACTTTCTGCTTACAAGCAATGCATCCAGCCTTTTCCCAGCAACAGCAAAAGGAAAGGGGGTGCACTGTGATGTAAGGGAGAGTGGGGGACAACTTCTGATGGTGGGGTGGCTCTTGACATCTAATATATGGGGAGGGAATGCACTGGACATCTAATCTTACAGATACAACTGGCCCTTTTGAGGACAATCATAATGCTGATGCAGCCCACAATGAAATTGAGTTTAACACCCTGATCTAAAGGGAAGAACAGGTGATTCAAAAGATAATAAAGGGCTTGTAAAGGTACAATTTGGCTTCCTTTACCTTAGTGCAGTCCTCCTTCACTTTCCTCAACCTTTCGATTTTGCTTTTAAATGTCTTTATTTCTGCTGAGAAATCCTCACTTCTTGTTCTTCTGTCTGTAACTCCACACAGTAATGCAAGGCTTTCTCCCTGGTGTGGAGTGTCGTGCTTGCCCCCTCCCTTGGACTACAGGAGAGTCAGGATGCTCTCTATGTTGCAGATAGAGAAAGGAGCTGTGTGTTAGTGGGCGTCCTGACTCTCCTGTAGTCCAAGGGAAGGGGCGAGCACGACACTCCACACCAGGGAGAAAGCCTTGCATTACTGTGTGGAGTTACAGACAGACGAACAGGAAGTGAGAATTTCTCAGAAGAAATAAAGACATTTAAAAGCAAAATAGAAGGATGAGGTAAGTGAAGGAGGACTGCACTAAAGTAAAGGAATCTTTTTAGGGAAAACAAATTGTACCTTTACAACCCCTTTAAGTGTGGGAGGATGAGTTGTTCAAGAAAGTAAAATTCTGTTAGAGACGGCATAGGCTTCTCTGAAGAGATGAGTTTTCAGGGATCGCCTAAAAGCAACCAGAATATGAGTTAGCCATGAAGATGGAGGTAAAGAGGTTCCAGAGGATGGGAGAGGCTCTGGAGAAATCCTGGAGATGAGCATGGGAGGAGCTGACAAGAAAGCTAGATAGCAGCAGTAGGTCCTGGGAAGAGCAAAAAGGAAGGTTTGGGTGATATTTTGAGAAGAGGTTGGTGATGTAGCTGGGGCAGAATTGTGAGTTTCTGAATTTATAAGTTATTGTTAATATTTTCAATTGTATTTACTTGGTGATCGGGAGCCAGTGGAGGGATTGGCAAACAGGGGCAGCAAACACAGGGCATTAGGTAAGGTGGTTGAGTCTTGGGCATATTTATATATTAAATCTGATAATCAGCAAGCATTCTGTACAGTGGAATGTTCCAGGGTCTTGTCTTTTAAATGAGGCCGATTGATCCACAATCCCCTGCTTCATAAATAACCCCCGTGAAGCAGCAGGTTATTGATTACTATATAATTGGAAATTAGAGGATGGATGACCATTGCGTGACTCCCCCTTTGTTCCGTAACCGCGCTTTCAAAGTCTCAGTTTTCTCCAATTCTGCATTCATGGCCTTTGTTGTGTTTGAAATATTTTGTTTCATTACTGTAGAGTCTTAAAATCCCAGCTTTATCAGTTTTGGGACATCTGGCGGTCCAGATTGTGTTCCGTGCCACTAACCCAAGCGTTGTGTGTTGTCTGTTGTGCTCAACAGATGGGCTAAGCAACTCATAGAGGTGGAAGAGTATTACAGCTCAGAAAAAGGATGTGAGCTTTTTAAATTACAGAGTACAGAGAAAACTAGTGTACAGTAACACCAAAGAACCAATCAAGAACTCACTTTCTGTAATCTCCCCACTTTAAACTATAAAATGTTGGTTTTGATTGGTTGCCATAGATCCATACCCCTGCTTTTTGCACTGATTGTCACATAATCTGATTGCTGTAATCCCAAAGGTGCCCTGTACACATACTGACTGGTGACTGTCTGAGATTCCCGATTCTCAAGGAGAGCAGATATTTACAGATAAGGGGCCCAAGCTCCGGATAAAGCTAAATTGTTTAGCCCGGGTTCTGTATGGATGGTAACTCTATAAAGGTAGAAATTAGAGGACGGTCAATTGCCATCTGACCACAGTAAGGCCTGTGTTGAGTTGGGTTTTGCCATCCTATTATAGTCTATGAAGCCTTGTACACACGCTCAGTTTTCTCGGCAAGAACCAGCAAGAAAACTGCTGGCAGAGCTTTCTTGCCGAGTAAACCGTTCGTGTGTACGAGGCTTTAAGGTTTCTCGTCTGAAAATCTGCCCAGAATCTCGACGAGAAAAATAGATAACCCGCTCTCTATTTTCTCGTCGAGATTCTTGTCGGCCTGTTTCCCCGACGAGAAACCTGAGCATCTGTATACTTACCTGTCGCGGTGGAAACCCACGCATGCTCGAAATGACTTTGTCGCTTGCGCGGTAGCTTCCGCGGCATAGGTAGGGTGAAGCAAGATGGCGGAGACGGCATCGAATGTGACAAGCACATGCTCGTCGTATGCGATGACGTCAATGTGTTCTTGCATTTCAAAAGAACCGCGGTTCTTTTGAAAGGAGTGTGTGTACACTCGGGCGGCAAGAGATTCTTGCCAAGAATCTCGTCAGACAAAACAATTTTTTTTTTCCTGACGAGATTCCAACCCATCTGTACAAGGCTTGAGAATGCAAAATCCTCTTGGAGATGGTCAGCTGCAGGTCTGAAGGAAGTAAATAGCAGGTTAAAAGCACCACTTATTAATTCTGAATGATCTCACAATTGTGTCACGTTGATGCCATCAGCATGACCCAAAAGTCATTGACAGAAGTCCTTAGGCTTCTGAATCATATATAGGGATGGCACAGGTGTACTGTGGGCATCTTCAGACCCAGCTTATCAGGGGGCACTGTACAAGGTTTTTTAAGTCTGTCTATTGGCTTCTCCCCATACCAAGCCTGGGATGGTGGTATTTTCTAGTTCCTCATAGACATTATATGGTATTGTTCATTTTAGATGACATGGTCTGCCAGTCCCTAATGCTTAAGATAGTACCATTGACTAAAAGAGAAGTATGGGAATCAGTTTTTTCCCATAATCATACATACCTAGGTGGATGCAGCATGGGACCGATGCTGCATCTCTCCCCCGGCATCTCTACACTGAGAACCGAGCCATCCAACATCGCAGATGGCTCGATTCTCTCGACTGTCAATCAGCATTTCTCCTGCTCTACTCCTCCACTCTCACTGGAGCGCTGAGCTGTGGAGTGGCAGGGAGCGGCCATCTTAGCGGCTCGTTGAGAGGCTGAGACAACTATCAATCCAGGCACCTGGTGGATCCAGACTTCATTGTCGCGATGATGCGGTGCCTGAACTGATTCCTGTGACATCAGTAGAGAGCGGGCTTTAGACCACTCTCTGCTGAAAACGGGTCACAGCAGTGCAAAACTGATTGCACTCCTGTGACCCAGAGGAAAAGCCCACTGAACAGAGCCCAGGCTGGACTTCTTTAAAGTTGTACTTCCAGGCATACTCTAAATACAGTAATGAAATGCATACATTGGATCCATTGTATCTGTAAAAGTGCAATGATTCACCTGCTAATCAGTTGTGTACAATCACAGCCCTGAGTTTTGTGTTAATAATCAGCACAGAGCTCTGTACATAGTGAACGATCTCTCTGTTTCTCATCCCTGTAAAGCAGGGATTAGAAACTAAGATCTATTATTAAGCAGCACACCTTACACAAAGGGACACATTTAACTCCTTCATCAACCTAAATGTTAACCCTCTCCCAGCCAGTGTCATTAGTAAAGTGATAGTGTATAGTGTTATCACTGATCACTGTATTAGAGTGCTTTCACACTGGGGCGTTTTTCAGGCGGTACAGCGCTAAAAATAGCGCTGCTATACAGCCTGAAAAAATCATGCCCTGTAGTCTTCAATGTGAAAGCCCCAAAGCTTTCACACTGAAGCGGTGCGCTAGCAGGACCGCTCCAAAAGTCTTGCTAGCCGCATCTTTGGAGCCGTATAGGAGTGGCGTGTTTACCGCTCCTATACCGCTCCTTCCCATTGAAATCAATGGAAAACTGTGGTAATACCGCCCGCAATGCCCTCTGGAGAGGCGCATTGCGGGCAGTATTAACCCCTTTTACGGCCGCTAGCAGGGGTTAATACCGCACCGCTAGCGACCGAATATCGCAGGTAATACGACGGTATAGCGGTGCTAAAAATCACGCTGCTATACCGCCACCTCCACTGCCCCATGTGAAAGGGGCCTTAATGTCACTGGTGATGTCAGTGGCAATTAGTCAGATGTCACCAGTGCCAGTTAGTGTTAGATTATCCGCCTCACTATTGCAGTCCCATTATAAGTCGCTGATCACCGCCATTAGTAGTATAAAAAAAAAATCAAACAATCAATATACACTTATTTGGATTTTTTTTTTTTTTTATCAAAGAAATGTAGCAGAATACATTTTGGCCAAAACATTTTATTATATATGTTTTATAGCAGAAAGTATTAATGTTTCGTAAAAAAATAAAATAAAAAAGTGGTGGTCAAATATCACCAAAAAGAAGGCTTTATTTGTGTGAAAAAAATAAAATAAATTTTGCTTGGGTACAGCGTTGTATGACTGTTAAAGTAGCGCAGTACTAAATAGCAGAGAATGGCCTGGTCATAAAGGGTGGTAAAACCTTCCGGAGCTCAAGTGGTTAATATAAAGTGTGTAGTAAGACAGGTTCCTACAATAAGTATTATAGTTTGCAGGAGAATTAATTACTGGAGGGCAAAGCTTCAATCTTGTGATTCTTGAAATCATACTTTTGAATGGGCACGATAAAGGAACATAGAAAAACCTTTGGTCTTTTTTTTTTTTTTACATAATGTGTTCTTTTTATTCCTGGAAAATATGATTAAAGAACTATGTACGTTTTCTGCTTCCAGCAAATGAGACATATCTGCATACTCAGACTTTGTCCTTCAGGCCAGCCGTGACCTTAATGTTTAAGGAGTAAACTAAAAAAAGAAGGAAGTCAATCAAATAGTATACATAAATGTTAAATAAAACATATAAATGATGTTTAAGTTGTGCTTAGTACAGACTTTATTTGCAAGTCTCATGCAGAATGAACTGATCAAATGTAAGAACATATTTTTCAGCCATACTGTCTGCACTGACCTAGATATCTTAGCCTCAGGTCAAACTAGGTGCTGTGTAGGCAAAAGTTGAGTACTTAGCATTCTTTATACGACGCACAGAGGTCCTGGGCTTGACTCCAATCACACTCTTTATACAAAGCACAGAAGTCCTGGGCTTGACTCCCATCACACTCTTTATACAAAGCACAGAAGTCCTGGGCTTGACTCCCATCACACTCTTTATACAAAGCACAGAAGTCCTGGGCTTGACTCCCATCACACTCTTTATACGACGCACAGAGGTCCTGGGCTTGACTCCCATCACACTCTTTATATGAAGCACAGAGGTCCTGGGCTTGACTCCCATCACACTCTTTATACGACGCACAGAGGTCCTGGGCTTGACTCCCATCACACTCTTTATATGAAGCACAGAGGTCCTGGGCTTGACTCCCATCACACTCTTTATACGACGCACAGAGGTCCTGGGCTTGACTCCCATCACACTCTTTATATGAAGCACAGAAGTCCTGGGCTTGACTCCCATCACACTCTTTATATGAAGCACAGAGGTCCTGGACTTGACTCCAATCACACTCTTTATATGAAGCACAGAGGTCCTGGGCTTAACTTCCATCACACTCTTTAGAGGAAACACAGAAGTCCTGGGCTTAACTTCCATCACATTCTTTATTTAAAGTGGAAGTAAACCCACCTATCATTTTCAGGCAAGGAAGCTGCCATCTTGGCTTATGTTTAATCTTCAATTGCCATGATGCTGCCCATGTGATCAGTTATGACACCAGCCATTGGATGGTTTGACAGTTTGGTTGAGAGCACAACCAATGTGACAGTTAGCAATCCAGGCATGCTGGAAATGTAACTGCTTTTTGAAACTTTAAGATCGATGGGTTTACTTCCGCTTTAAAGCACAGAAGTCCCGAGCTTGACTCCCATCACACTTTTTAAAGGAAGCACAGATTTCCTTGGTTTGACTCCCATCACACTCTTTATACGAAGCACAGAGGTCCTGAGTTTGTCTCCCATCACACTCTCTTTTTATGAAGCACAGTGGTCATGAGCTTGACCCCCATAACATTCTTTATACGAAGCACAGAGGTCCTGATCTTGACTCCCATCACACTTTTTATACTAAGCACAGAGGTCCCAAGCTTGACTTCCATCCCACTCTTTAAAGGAAACACAGATTTCCTGGACTTGACTCCCATCACACTCTTTATACGACGCACAGAGGTCCCAAGCTTGACTCCCATCACACTCTTTATTTGAAGCACAGAAGTCCTGGGCTTTTGTTCCCGTCACACTCTTTATTTGAAGCACAGAAGTCCTGGGCTTGGCTCCCGTCACACTCTTTATTTGAAGCACAGAAGTCCTGGGCTTGGCTCCCGTCACACTCTTTATTTGAAGCACGGAGGTCCTGAACTTGTCTCCCATCGCACTCTCTTTTTACAAAGCACAGGTGTCCTGAGCCTGACCCCCATAACATTTTTTATACGAAGCACAGAGGTCCTGAGCTTGACTTTCATCACACTCTTTATACAAAGCACAGAGGTCCAGAGCTTGACTCCCATCACACTTTTTAAAGGAAACATAGATTTCCTTGGCTTGACTCCCATCACAATCTTTATATGAAGCACAGAGGTCCTGAGGTTGACTCCCGTCACACTCTCTTTATACAATGCGCAGAGGTCCTGAACTTGACCCTTATAACATTCTTTATACGAAGCACAGGGGTCCTAAGCTCGACTCCCATCACATTCTTTATATGAAGCACAGATGTCCTGGACTTGACCCCCATTTCACAGAAGTGGTTGTACAATTTCCTTGTGTCTGCCTTGGTTTACTTGAAGTGCTATGGTTTTCCTCAAAACATGCAGATATTCTGAAGCCTAGCACACGGGCCAAATGTTGGGTGACATCGGGCAATTCAATAAAAACCAACCGTCATTCGGCCCGTATGTATGGCAGCAATATGCCGGACCGGCAGTTTGGCTGGCTTTTATCGGACCAGCATGCTTGAAAACCAGCAGCCGACCAGCTTCCGAAACAGAGTGTTCTGGCAGGGGGGCAATCCCCCTGTCAGAAGACAATAGTTTAGCAGAGGAGATCACTGTACTAACGTCGGATTGTTAGTACAGTGGCTCCGACCTGAGCTGTCATTTTTTTTCCGTTCAACCCGATGGGTTGAACAAAAAATGTAAGTGTGTACTAGGCTTAACTCAGACTTCTGGCCAAATTGGCTGTAGCTTGTGTCAGGGGCATCGGATTGCGAGCTTCTTCAGGGCATGGACTAAAGAAAAAGGGTTCTAAGATGTTTTGTTTTCTCCAATAAAGCAAAGAGTTGATAAGGAGCCACCAAGCCACCAACATCTTTAAAAAATAAAGATGGTTATGCATACTGATTGATTAATGGGGTGATATTGAACTCTGATTGGATGTGGTAGATACTGGCTAAGCAGTCTAAGTTTGTTCCTGTTTAAAGCAGATCTCCACCCTAAAGTGAAGTTCCACTGATCGGAACCCTCCCCCCTCCGGTGTCACATTTGACACCTTTCAGGGGGAGGGGGGTGCATATACCTATCTAAAGACAGGTATCTGCACCCACTTCCGGCCCGCAGTCTCGGGCAAAATACGGGTTTTTCCCGTTGTGTGCTGGGAACTCTCGGCTACCAGCACACAGCGGGAGCCAATCGGCGGGCGCAGCGCGACTCGCGCATGCGCCGTAGGGAACCGGACAGTAAAGCTGAAGCGCTTCACTTCCTGGTTCCCTTACCGTGGATGGAGGGGGGAGCAGCAGAGAGACAAGTGAACGCTCGTCCTCTGCTGCGGATGCCGCTGGACTCCAGGACAGGTAAGTGTCCTAATTTTAAAAGTCAGCAGCTGCAGTATTTGTAGCTGCTGGCTTTTAATAATTTTTTTTAATGGGCCATCAGCTTTATGCTCAGATTTCAGCCAGTGGCAAATATATACGGTCGTTTTCTGTGGAACGTTTCCATTGCAGGTGTTTCTCAGAAATGCTCAAGTTTATTATGAAAGTCACGCTTATCTTTTTTAATGACCTCTCAGCAGATATGAGAAATGTCAGTCCAGAGACTAATATATTAACCATATTGCATTCAGATATACACATAGGGGTTGGTTTACTGAAGGTAAATAGACTGTGTACTTTGCAAGGGCAGTTTCTCCAGAGCTTAGTATATGAGTTGAAGCTTCACTTTACAAAGAATACCCAATCACATGCAATTAAATAATAATAATAAAAAAAAACAGCATTTAGCTTGCACATGATTGAATGATGGAAGTTAGCAGAGCCTCCCTTTATTTACTAAGCTCTGGAGCAACTGCAAAGTGCACAGTCTATTTGTCTTTAGTAGATCAACCCCAAAGTGTAAGCCCTGTAATAAAGAGCAGTAACAATAGAAGCAATCCAAAGTATTTTCACATCACCTGAACATTTTACGTTTCTGAGGACGGCTGTATTGATTATTCAGCTAGCATGCCTGCTAATTCCTGACATTTCCTTCTGCAGAAACAAACCTGCGAAAAACATGCAAGCAGATCATGGATATGGCGGCTGATGAACATCCATGGTTTGGCATGGAACAGGAATACACCTTGCTTGGAGTGGATGGACATCCCTTTGGCTGGCCTTCTAATGGCTTCCCAGGACCTCAAGGTAAAGTCGTGTAAATATATATTTTTTCAATTGTTTAAAGAAGCATGAGCAAGATGGTGGCTATGGGCAGCATTTTTAAATGATATCGGATTTAATGTAATTGTAATGCCGCGTACACACAACCGTTTTTCATGACGAGAAAAATGCAATTTTTTAAATTGGTCGTGAAAAACGGTCTCGTGTAGGCTCCAGAGCATTTTTCTCGATGAGAAAAATGGGCAATAAAAATGTAGAACATGCTCTATTTTTTCTTGTCGTTTTTCACGTTGTTGTTTTTCTCATCGTGAAAAACGGTCGTGTGTAGGCTTTAATGACGGGGGGAAAAAACGCGCATGCTCAAAAGCAAGTTATAAGAAGGGAAATTTGCATAATCAGTCCAAAGGGTGGCGCCATTCGAATGGAATTTCCCCTTTATAGTGCCGTCGTATGTGTTGTACGTCACCGCGCTTTGCTCGAGCATTTTTTAATCACGATCGTGTGTATGCAAGGCAGGCTTGAGAGGAATCATGTCGAGAAAAACGTTGTTTTTTTCCATGGCATAAATAACGGTTGTGTGTACGCGGCACTACAGAAATGTCTGCAGCACACTTTGTAGCAAATTGCTGTGCTTACAGGAGGACACTGATCTGGGGCCTCAACATTGTGTGCTATTACAGTTAGTCTTTAATAGTTTAATATTTGCTTAACCACTTGCTTACTGGGCACATAAACCCCCTTCGTGCCCAGGCGAAATTTCAGCTTCCGGCACTGCGTCATTTGCGCGGTCGTGCGACAAGGCTCCCAAACAAAATTGGCTTCCTTTTTTTCCCCAACAAATAGAGCTTTCTTTTGGTGGTATTTGATCACCCGTGCGGTTTTTATTTTTTGCGTTATAAACAAAAAAAGAGCGACAATTGAAAAATATATATATATTTTTTTACTTGTTGCTATAATAAATATCCCAATTTTTTTTAAATTTTTAAATTAAGGCTGATACCTATTCTTCTACGTATTTAAAAAAAAAATCGCAATAAGCGACTGCTTTCCGCAAAAGTTATAGCGCCTACAAAATAGGGGACAGAGTTAATATTTTTTTTTACTAGTAATGGCGGCGATCTGTGATTTTTATTGGGACTGCGACATTACGGCGGACACTTTTGGCGCCATTCACATTTATACAGCGACCAGTGCTATAAATATGCACTAATTACTGTATAAATGTGACTGGCAGTGAAGGGGTTAACACTAGGGGGTGAGGAAGGGGTTAAATGTATATCCTGGGTGTGTTCTAACTGTGTGGGGGGGGGTGACTGGGGGAGGTGACCGATGCTGTGTCCCTATGTACAAGGGACACAGATCGGTCTCCTCTATCCCTGACAGGACGTGGAGCTCTGTGTTTACACACAGAGCTCCACGTCCCTGCTCTGTCACCGCCGATCGCGTGTACCTGACAGACACCGCGGCCGCCCGGGTACACGCATCGGATCCTCCGCGATGCAACGGCACTGTTTTTCCCCGCTGCGCGCCACCCAGTGGCATGCGTGGGGAATTACAAAAAGAAAATTGACGTCCAAAGACGTGACCCCGGCGCCTCAGGTCCGCGCTGTTGACGTATTTTGTCAATAGCGCGGATCTGTAGTGGTTAAAGTGTCATTAAACCCACGTCATAAAAAAACTATCAATAAATAAATAGTGTATTACATACTGTGCATACTCACTCTGTCACTTTAGGATTCATTTTCTATATTCTGCAAAAAACCTTGGTGACCCTGCTGTGGTCTATCTCCACCTTCTGTTCATGTCCCCAATTCAGCTAGGCATTTTTCAGTTGTGGTGTCAACTCTGCACATGCTCAGTTTTCAATGAGTGTTTATGCTGAGCATTTCCTCCATATCAAATTGGAGCAACCCATGTGACTATAGAGTTACACATGTGGGTGTACCCAGTGGTAAATAACAGCCTACGTCCTTCCTCCACCTCCATGCCCACAGAGGGCTAGAAGCTCCTCCTGCTTATGTTTACTTTCAGACAGGCTGGGAGAGAGCATTGATTAGGAAAAAGGTACAGTAGAACCTTGAATTGGGACCATAATTCGTTCCAGAAACATGCTTGTAATCTAAAGCACTTGTATATCAAAGCAAATTTCCCCATAAGAAATAATGGAAATTCAATTGATTAGTTTCACAACCATTTATTCATAGGTCCTTCAGTTTATAGTCCATATATAAAGATTATAGCAGTGTGACAGGTGTGTAACCAAAAAAAGTCCATCCACAAATGGAAGCCTCCACAAGGGGATTGGAAGCAAAATCCAACAGGAGGTACAGAGTATAAAAGAGAAGAGAGGCACCTCTAAGTGCAGCAATATTTTGCTAAATGTTGTACCTTCATTAAATGTAACCATATTGCTACACTTAGAGGCGCCTCTCTTCTCTTTTATACTCGGTTGTGACATGACGCTACTCTTATATCAAGACATCGCTTGTATATCAAGTCAAAATTTATAAAAAATTGTCTTGCAAAACGCTCTCAAACCAAGGTTTTACTGTACTTGTATTTTCAATGTGTTTAGTGTCTTTAAAACGCATATAGTCGCTTTGGACTGCCAATACAGTTTAACCTAGTTGTTTTGTTCAGATTTAATGATCTTATTATATTGTCAGATGTGTTTTGTACATCCAGTGGTGATATTTCTATAATTCAGTGTGTAAAGTGTTGTAAGTAAGTAGTTATGTAATGTATAATTACCATTAGAGCAGCTGTCTGGAAGCAATTTTCCACTCTTCTATCAGGATGATTCTGTATAATGAGCTGTGCCCAAGCTATGGTCTCCTTTTCTTTGCATGTTGATGTTTGCTTTATTAAAGAAACCAGTGTGCGCCCTTAACGTAAATTATTCCACTTTCCTCCAGGTCCATATTACTGTGGAGTCGGGGCAGACAAAGCCTATGGACGGGATGTTGTGGAGGCTCATTATCGGGCATGTCTGTATGCCGGTGTGAAGATTGCAGGAACAAATGCAGAAGTGATGCCAGCACAGGTGAGACCATTGGAGGGTTGGGACTCTACACACAGAGCTGTATTCCCTCTTTTGGATGTTCAGTGAAAATAGGAGATATATTCTCTTAGGCTCCTTTTACACTGGGGCGGTGGGTGTGTCGGCAGTAAAGCGCCGCTATTTTTAGCTACGCTTTACCCTCAATTTCGCTTCGCTTTGGACCCCCTGCTAGCGACCAAGAAAGGGTTAAAACCACCGCAAATCGCCTCTGCAGTGTCGCTTTGCCGGCGGTACCCATTTATTTCAATGGGTAGGAGCGGTATACACACCGCTCCAAAAATGCTGCTAGCAGCACTTTTTTACCGTCCTGCCAGTGCACTGCTCCAGTGTGAAAGCCCTCTGGGTCGCATTTGAATAGGCTGCTGTACCTGTGTGGAAGCGTGAGATTCGTTATCCTGCACCCGCAACAGTGTGAACCATGGAATAATCTTGATGAGAAAATTCAAAAATTACAAAGAGACTGAACGTTACTTAACCACTTCCATACCGGGCTTATTCTGACACTCCTCTCCTACATGCAAAAATCATATTTTTTTTTGCTAGAAAATTACTAAGAACCCCCAAACACTATATATGTTTTTTTTAGCAGACACCCTAAGGAATAAAATGGCG
Source organism: Rana kukunoris (assembly GCA_029574335.1). Classification (NCBI taxonomy): domain Eukaryota; kingdom Metazoa; phylum Chordata; class Amphibia; order Anura; family Ranidae; genus Rana; species Rana kukunoris. The sequence goes on from CM056055.1 coordinate 143,467,569, forward strand.
GCACAGTATTTGCGCAATCATTTTTCAAACACCTTTTTTTTAGGGGAAAAAAAACGGTTTCAATAATGAAAAAATAACAAAACAGCAAAGTTGCCCAATTTTTTTGTGTAATGTAAAAGATTATGGTACGCAGAGTAAATAGATACCTAACATGTCACGCTTTAATATTGCACACGCTCATGGAATGGCGCCAAACTTCAGTACTTAAAAATCTCCATAGGCGACGCTTAATTTTTTTTTACAGGTTACCAGTTTAGAGTTACATAGGTGCTAGGTTGCTGGCACTCTAACACACGTGGCGATACCTCACATGTGTGGTTTGAACGGCATTTACAGTGATGTACAGCTTTATTTTGCACTGATACATGTGTGTGCAGCACACGCATGCACTGTCTTAGAACATTTTTGAGAAAAGTGAAAGCTCCATTTAGAGGCATAATATCTCATTCCTATAAATGTAATAATAAAACTTTTTTTTTATTTACAGTGGGAATTCCAGGTTGGCCCGTGTGAAGGAATTGATATGGGAGACCATCTGTGGATCGCTCGCTTTATTCTACATCGAGTCTGTGAGGACTTTGGACTCGTAGTTTCATTTGATCCTAAACCTATTACAGGAAACTGGAATGGAGCTGGTTGCCATACCAACTACAGCACACAGAAAATGCGAGACGACGGAGGCCTCAAGTAAGTCAAGTCTTTGTAAATTAGGTGCATGAATAAAGAAGCTTGAGCTTAAATGCAAAGGAATTATAATTGACATGGTGATATAAGAAATGGAGACCTGTATTTAGGGGGAATTCTTTTTTAGCTTTGTAGCAAGTATATTATCAGTATTGCTCCCTATATTAACCAGACAGCTGTTAGATTTCAGGTTTTAGCTAATACTAGAAAAATTACATTTGGATTGCATTAGGAAGCATTGCTTAATTAGATGGTTTATTGAAGAAGCAGTCCAAGTAGCACAGACCAATTTTACTAAGAATAATATTTCATAGCAATCAATCAGAATTTATCTAAATCAAGATAAATCCAGGTTATTGCATTTTACAATTAAATAAGACGTATAAGAGTGTTTTTTTTCCCCCTGAATTATACTTACCTTGGTGGATGCAGGTAAGTCCCCCATCAGCTCCAAGGCTGAGAACTGAGCAATCAAACACTGCCAATCGCTCGGTTTTTAGGGCTCCCTAAGCAGATCGCTGAGAGGCTGAGCCTGGTGCCGGTCCATGCATGTGGGCGGATCCCGACTTCATTGTTGCCATTTTGCCCGAGCCTGGATCGGCTCTGTGACATCAGCCAACAGTGGGCTTTATGACACCATATATATATATATATATATATATATATATATATTCTATATTCTATATAGCCAAAATTCAGATTTTTCACTCACAATGTGCAGAGCAGAAGGAGACAACAGAGGGGATATCAGGCTTGATGAGAATTTGGTTTTATATTAGCTGTAAAGGGTTTATTTTTCCGTATGGTAGAACAAATTTTATTGAAAAATGTTGCTATATATTAGGCTGCATTCACACCTAGGCGTTTTTACGCACGACGCTCGTGCCGCTGGAGGGGTGGATTTACATTGTTGTCTATGGAGATGGTTCACATCTCCATGCCGAAACGCCGTACGCCTGAAGCTCAAAACAAGTCCCGGACCCTTTTTTCAGGCGGCCTTCGGCGTTCGGCATAGACAACAATGTAAAGTAAAAAAAAAAAAAGGTTAAAACGAGCCGTTTTGTCGCGACAAATCGCGGTACAATACACCGCAATTTGTTGCGGCAAAATACGCACGTTTTAGTGTGAATGCAGCCTTACTGTTATATCTAAAATGCAGCGTAATTTTGTCATAAAACCACTTTGATTGGAACGGCAAAATACCGTGTGTGAACTATGGGCTTGCATTAGGGCCTGTGTTGATTGGCTTCTGGCCTGTGTCTGGTGGCATCAGTTTGACATGCTTATAAGATCATTTAGGTTTCATTGACAGGTGCATTAGGCTTGCTGTCAACTTATTCTAAACCTGCATTTCGCCTGTTTCAAGCAGGATTTTTATTCTCATAGTCTTGGAAGGGAAGGCAAAACCTGTCTGATGTGAACAAAGACCTGTTGACACAGACCCTTACATTGATAGTGTTGTACATCTTAACCACTTGCTTACTGGGCAATTATACCCCCCTCCTGCCCAGGTGATATTTCAGGTTCCGGCACTGCGTCGCTTTAACTGACAATTGCGCGGTCTTGCGACGTGGCTCCCAAACAAAATTGACGTCCTTTTTTCCCCACAAGTAGAGCTTTCTTTTGGTGGTATTTGATCACCTCTGCGGTTTTTATTTTTTGCGCTATAAACAAAAAAGAGCGACAATTTTGAAAAAAATACAATATTTTTTACTTGTTGCTATAATAAATATCCCAATTAAAAAAAAAAAAACTTTTTTTTTTCTCAGTTTAGGGCGATGCGTATTCTTCTACATATTTTTGGTAAAAAAAAAAATCGCAATAAGCGTCTGGTTTGCGCAAAATTTATAGTGCCTACAAAATAGGGGACAGAATTATTATTTTTTTATTATTTTTTTTTTTACTAGAAATGGCGGCGATCTGCGATTTTTATTGGGACTGTGACGTTATGGCGGACACATCGGACACTTTTGACACATTTTTGGCGTCATTCACATTTATACTGCGATCGGTGCTATAAAAATGCACTAATTACAGTATAAATGTGACTGGCATTGAAGGGGTTAACACTAGGGGGTGAGGAAGGGGTTAAATGTATTCCCTGCATAGTGTTCTAACTGTGGGGGGGGGGGGGTGACTGGGGAGGTGACCGATCTGTGTCTCTATGTACAAGAGACACAGATCCGTCTCCTGCTCTCCAGAGACAGAACGCTGTCTCTATGTAAAACGGCAATGAGAGATGATCTATGAGATCATCTCTCATTGGCCGCACAGATCGCATCGCAAACGGCCACTCTGATTGGCCGTTCGCGGCGATCTGTGATTGGCTGTGTCCAAGGGACACGGGCAACACAGTGTTTCCCCGCAGCGCGCTCTGGAGCGCGCGCCGGGAAGCAGCTAGTGACAAGCCGTCAATTGACGGCTTGTTGACAATTTAGATCTGCGCTAGAGCCGTCATTCGGCTGTAGCGCGGATCTCAAGTAGTTAACCAGTAAGGCTTTCAAAAAACTTCAGTCTCCAAGCCAACTGACCATTGCACTGACATTAATCAGTGTTTAGTGATCAGCACACAAATGTTATACTGAAATTATAGACTCAGGGCGTGTAATATGTTAGATATGAAGGACACATCTCAATTTTTTTTGCTTCTCTTACAGGCATATTGAAGAGGCCATTGAATGCCTTAGTAAGCGTCATGGTTACCACATTCGAATCTACGACCCCAAAGGGGGATCAGACAACGCACGCCGCTTAACTGGGCACCATGAAACTTCCGACATCAACGCATTCTCTGCTGGAGTGGCAAACCGCTCTGCAAGTATTCGTATTCCACGTCAGGTCGGGCAAGACCAGAAGGGATATTTGGAGGACCGCCGTCCATCGGCCAACTGTGACCCCTATGCTGTGACAGAAGCCATCATTCGGACCACCATTCTGAAAGAATGCGGAGAAGAGCCTGTGGACTATAAAAACTAAAGGAAGAAATAGACAACGATCAAACCTTCTTTGTTAGCCAGTTCTGTTTCTCGTCTCTACACCGATGCCTAAGTCATGTCTATCTCTCTATCCTGAGATCACCTAGACATGTTTAGTAAAGGTGGTAGAGTAGGGTGTGGGATTCTTATCAATTCCTTTTAGTCTGATTCTGTCATGAACAACCTCAGTTCATTCTTAAGACATCTTTGAAAGAAATGTTTAAAAAAAATAAAAATAAAAGATAGGTGGACTGAAAAACAAACTCATAGCAGGTACTTATGCCTTTTGCTCCCTCAAAAGTTGATATGAATCAGACATAAGAAACAGGACTGGCCCTATCTCTTTCATGCCAGTGGGGCCAAGACTATAAAGCTAGTCAATGCAAAATGTAGTGTAGAGTAGAAATACCACTAGCTGGAAAAGGCTTTTACAGATCAAACTGATACACATCCTAATAGGATCTGTCCTGGGTCAGGATCAACTATAAGTTTGATCCAACTCAACGTCTCGAAAAAAAAACACTACTCAAGACTAGGCATAGATCAAAAGAATCTCTTGTCTTAGTAGTTTATTCAGTAAAGCAGTGCAACGTTCAGGAACCTATTGCCACTAGTTCAATTTCAGTTTTCCGTCATCAGACTCATCATTGCTCTTGGTATTGCTTTACTGAGTAAACCAATTGTGGACTTGCTTAATAAGGCAGTACAAAGTGTAGAAATCCATAGCAGCCAATCAGACTTCCATTTACTATAGTCAAAATAATAAAGAAGTCGCTTCTGATTGGATGATATGTGTCGTTGCTCTTTGCAGATAATTGATGCTGTTGACATTGACTTATTGAGTAAGCCCACTTTGTCCCTTAAAGGTACAATAAGGTGATAGGATAATAAAAAAGAGACAAAGGCGGGTGGGCCACGAACTTCGCCTCACTGTGCCCTATGATGACCACTGATCTTAAAGAGGGGAATATATTTTTACCCTTAAACTCCAACCAGGTAGTCAGTCATTTGACATGTTCTAGGCATATCCCGTTATCCTGTGTAATATATACATATAGAGCAGGATACAGTCTGATCCTTCAAGTGACCCCGAGGTCATTGTATCGGTCTAGATGTCTTTGATGCTGTTTTTACATGGGTGTCTCCATCTTAGTAATGTCATTTGGGTCCATTGGTGTAATATTTTTCTATTTACTTGTAATTTTAATCTACAGACATGGAGAGATGAGGATCAGGAGATTTATCATATCTATAGTATATATCAAGGTGTTTGGAATATAATATAGTAATAATAATATAAAACTGTCAAGGTTTATGTCGGTGCTAAATAGAATTGCGGGGAGAGTAATGCAAAAATAATGGAACACTATATTTAAGTAAAGCATCTCAGCGGGAAGTAGAGCGGTGGTCTTCTTTGAACCTTGACAGTTCTGGAATCCTGATTGGACTAACTGAAGAAGAGTCCTGCTAAAATTAACTTGAAGGCTGTCTTGACATGGCTCATGTGTAGAAGACAGCGTGAACTTTCTCTCCTGTGGCATTCAGAATGGAAACAGGACATACGCACCAACCTGTGATGTTTGCAGTCCTTTTATTGTCCTGTTTCTTTTGAATAAGGGATCTAACTTTTCTGGAATTTGTGATACTTGTATGTCAGTTTCACATTGTACAATGATGGATCATGTTTCGATGTACTAAGAAACGCATCCAAAGGTTTTGGAGTGGTAAGAGCTGGGCTAATATTTAATCTTTGCTCTTAGGTTATGTATAGTAGGTTGCTAACTAATGTGCACTGATCACTTCTGTACCAGCAAATAATTATACTCAGTGCTCTGTGAAGAAAAAGAAGAATTTTATTTTTTTCCCCCGTGAATCTCAGAATTTCTACGATTTCTACGCACACACAGAATAAACCACTTGCTCGTCGTTTATGAATGGGTCTCGGGTGGTAATGACAGGGTAGAATTTACTGCTTCTGACTCGCATCTCATTCTGACATAGTCTGGTTTTTAAAATAGATTTTGTTTTTTTTCTTTTTGTAATAAAAAAACTAAATCTGAATATGTATTCGGTGGATTTATTGCTTTGTTTTTTTCTTTAGTTATCTAACAAAGTTAAAGCTAAATATGCAGATGACATAAATATATGGGAGCTGTTTTACTTGCCAAAAGATTTGTATTTCTGTCCATCCAGTCTTAAAGTGGATGTAAACTCGATTCATGAAATTTGAGCTGGGCACATATATCTGGAGTATTTTGTTATCTCTTTTTAATGAGCCAAGTCTAAGGCCGCGTTCACACGACCGGTTTCCTCGACAGAATCCATCAAGAAACTTGCTGGGAGAGTTTTTTTGCAGAGGAAAACTGTGTATGCTTTTCATCGAGAAAACTGTCGAGGAATTCGACGAGGAAAAAAGAGAGCAGGTTCTCTTTTTCCTCGTCGGGAGTCTCAATTTCCTCATCGTGTTCCTCGTTGGGCTGGTTTTCGACGAGAAACACGTTGGTGTGTATGCTTAGAAACCCGCGCACCTTCGGTAAAAGTAGCGTTTGTAATGGAAATAGCACATTTGTCACACTGTAACAGACTGAAAAGTGAAAATTGTCTCTCACCAAACTTTAACCTAACATGCAGTAACATGAGATTAGCAAATGCAGCCACAAGTGTTGTGCCAGTGGAATCGAACTTCCCCTGACGTCGTATGTTTTGAAGTCACCGCGTTTGAGAACAACAAGATTTGGTCTTGACTGTGTGTACGCAAAGACAGCTTGTCAAGTTTCTCAACAAGCCTGACAAGGAACTTGTCGAGGAAAACAATGTGTCGTGTGTACGAGGCCTTATAGATCTCTTCTGAACGGTTCCTCTGTTATCAGCCTGAGAACTCCTGACATATTTTTTTACTTTTTAGACAAAAGCAGCCTGAATCTTTTGTGAAAGGAGGTTGCTAAAATAGAGTAGCAGAGAGCAGTTCCTATTACAAAACAGCTCTGAGAGTCTCTGCCTATGATGAGAGGGAGTGTGTACCTTTTCTCTAATCAGCAATGTTAGCAATCTTGGCTGTATGCCCACACATCACACTCTGTGTTAACTAGGAAGAGAAAACCTCCTAATACGATCTCAACTTTCCAAACAGTATATAAATGTGAAGACAGCAGATATACATATAAAACCTATGTAGGGAGATTTGGTTAATCTCTGTGTATCATCTGAGGCTGTTCACTTCACTGGGTGTATGGCGGGTTTACATCCACTGTAAGATTAACACAGTTTTGGCACACAGCCCTGTCTGAAAGGGCAGCAGACCTGATTTTTCTCTGTTGTGGTTAAAGAGGAGCTCCAGTCTCCCCCATAAAAAATTAAAAGTCAGCATCTACAAATACTGTAGCTGCTGACTTTTGATATAAGAAGACTTACCTGTCCAGAGATCCAGTGTTGTCCGAGCCAATTCGTCAATCGTCTTTGGGTCCAGGCGCCGCCATCTTAAAGTGTTACTAAACCCAGTAATCTGAAAATAGTTAATCCGTGCCCAGAGCTTACAAATCTTTATACATTAAAATACTGCCACTATATAGCCTTTTGGCTAATCTGTATACCACGGTCACGTGATAAACTGCAGGGTCTGCCTGAGTTTTCAGGTAGGGGAGGCAGATCTTCTATGAATTAAGATGTAACATCCCACCCACTGTTCTTTTTTAGTTACTGGGCATGAAGGAGAAGGGAGGGACTGGGCTGTCATTTAGGATCTGTATACACACCCACATGTGTGATGTCATATCATGTGACCTGAAAAGCTCAACTCAAGACAGGAAATGTTCTCACCAGCAATAGAGACCAAACTGAGCATGTGCAGGAGAACTACACTTACTGTGTATTATCTGGTCTTGCCAAGAGAGACCCTGCAGGTGGGGGAGGTTCGGTTCATTCAGGATAAAAGAACCCTTTTACACAAAACAGGATTAACCCCATAAGTTCCACAGTGAGTATAACAAGCAAGCTATTCTGCACATACAGACAGATTTTACTGTTGTGGGTAATAGTCCTGCAGTCTTCTAGAACCTGTGATGTGTTCCAGAAAGAGAGGGGATCCTAACTTCTGCTCAGATCGCTGCCACAATCTGACCAGAAGTGGATACCTATCAAAACCAGGTACCCTCTCCCCCCACCACCCCAAAAAGTGCCAATAAATAAAGAGGAGGGGAGAGGATGCAAAGAAGCGGAACTTCCACTTTTTGTAATTTTCTTCTTGTGTTATTGGCTCACCAATTTTCCCAAAAGCCTGCATTAAGTACAATTTTCATCATCCCCTGCACCAAAATGTCATCTTTGATGAGATACTCCAAAAGGGAAACCACGTCTAAAGGGATGCAGACCCTCTACAAATGCAGCAGCTGATTGATAATTATCAAACCCTTCCCCTTAAAATTCACTTTGCACATGGACACAGACAAACAGCTATTTCTTCAGAATAACAAAAGGTAGGAATTTGTTAAAATCCCCACAAAATACACAGATCACCTAGAGTGGAATTTTTTTTTTTCTTCAACAGAAGTGGAGTTTCTCTTTAAATGCCAGGACCCAAGAAGGGATGGATTGAAGCAACTACTTCTTTCATTTATTCTTCCTTGACTCTATATGTACTATCTCCAAGTTGAAATCCTTGGCGCCAATAAAACTATCCGTCTAAAGAACACAACCATTTGAGTAGCAGAAAAAACAACTTAATGATTAAAGAAGATTCATAGTTATATTATAACTATAATATAATATAGCAAAGCTCTACCTCCTGCTTTGTGCAGTGCTAAAAGTGACACTTACCCATAATAACAGTCAAGACCAAATACATGGAGCCTAGCTCACAGACATAAAAAGGTCTGTGAATCATTACATCTCTCAGCACTCAAAATAACTGATATATTATATGGGGGGGGGGGGGGGGGATATGGGACATTGCATGAGACATCCTAGAAAATAGGTGTCTCCAATCTTGTCAACTGAACACAAAGTGGGAGTTTTGGGACTTTAAATGAGGCACATGAGTGGAACAACACATCAGATCAAAAAACACAAGTTTATTGAGGATATACAAAAGTTATACAAATATCTTTGCCAGATGGCTAAATATAAATATATAAGTTAACATTAAAATGTAATGAATCACATCATATTTAATAACATAATTCATCTAGGGCCTGTTGGCTTAAATGGGCTGTTGTCTCGACACGTTTGGGCAATTAATTTGCCTCATCAGGAGAAAATGCATGTAATCTGTAAAGACATTGGGCCAGATTCACAGAGCCATTACGGCGGCGTTACACAAGATGTGCGGCGTAAGTCTAAATTTGCGCATGCGTTTCGATGCGCCGCATCCCAAAACGTGATACGCAAGAAATCTACTTTTTTTGGACCGGCGTAATTTCGATAGACCGGCGTATCCATCCGCGCAAAACTGCGCTAGACACACCATTGATTTGCTAGTCAAATATGCAAATGTGGGAGTTACGGGGATCCACAAAAGAATGTTGGTGCAGCGCAGGCTACACGTCCTGTCTAAAATTAGACCATATAAAAGGTGGAATAAAATTAGACAATCCGTCTACATGTCAGCTAAAGCAACACTGTTAGTGAGGAGCTGAGCAGTCACACTTGCTGGACAACAAACTTTATGCCAACATGCCAGGGGCATCCTTGCTCATAGCTATACTAATGACTTTAGATGAGCAAAGACGGAGGAGGGCACGGGAGAGGATATACCGCACACGCATAGACCTCTTTGGCATGAGTGATTCTGAGGTGTATCGCATCTTCAGATTCACTCCTGCTGCCATCATGGAATTAACCATAACCCTGCAGGATGACATCACCAGCCCAACACACCGCTCACATGCAGTGCAGCCACTGGTCAAGGTCCTGGCAACACTCCATTTGCTTGCCAGTGGCTCTTTTCAAAGAACAAGTGGAGTGGTGGCTGGGATGTCACAATCCTCCATGAGCAGATGTGTGCACCAGGTTATCCCTGCAATCCTCAGATGCATGGCCAACCAAATCATCAAACCAACCACTGAGGACCTGCGGCTGAAGGCAATGACAGATTTCTACAGAAAGATATTTGTATAACTTTTGTATATCATCAATAAACTTGTGTTTTTGAGACTCATGGGGAGGGGGGGTAATCCGGGGAAGGAGGAGCAGCCCCCGGTCTCTGCCCACCTGGCGGCCTGCCCTCCAAGGCAATTCTGGTCAGGCCAGCACTTAGTGTTGCCGTATTGGCCTGGATAGCCTGGGTGGGGGCCCTCACATCCTGCCCAACGTCTGCTGTAGTAGTCTGCAGTTAGTTTAGGCAGTTTGTAAGAGCCAGAGAGTGGCAGTCCAGGTCCCCAAGCATATCCTTTATGGAGGACAGACTCTCCTCCATCCGCACCAAAGTCTGGCTGACCTGTCCCAGATGGTGGGTCTGAAAGGCCTGGTCCCTTCTCAGATTGGCGGGCAGAACCTCGGCCACCCCCCTGGTCTTCTGGGACAACTTCCTGCCTCCAGCTGATGCTTGTGGCCGGGGAGAAGGGGAGGCCCTTGGGAGGGGAGCCCTGTTGGGGAAGGAGTGGGAGGGGCTACCCCTTATGGAGGGCTGGCTGCTGCCAGCCAGAGGGGAAGACTCCTCCAAAAACAACAATCCACTGGCTGACATGACATCCTCCTCAAACTCCTCCAACTCCTCCGAGGACTCCGGCCTTGTCTGGGGGTCCTCATCAGGCTGGTGTCCCGGGGATGGTGCGGTCAGGCCAGATGGCCCAGCACCCTCCTGCACATCTGTTGATGACACAAAACATTCACAGGTTGGAGGATCCACACACTTGCCACATATTCCTTTCCCCCCTCCCCCACACATGCTACACACCAGATAGGAAAAAAAAACCTTACCTGGCATCACGGCCTCCTGACTGGAGCCAGCCAGGCCCTCCACTTGTTGTCTATTAAAGGTGTGGGCCACCGCACGCTCCTCCACTGTCAGCCTAACAGGGCATGGTGGGCCCCCTCCAGTGCCCCTGGCATGGGCTGCCATTTTGGCCAGCTTCCCACGGACCACACACCGGAGGTCATTGAATTTCTTTACGACCCCCTCGCGTGCCCGGGTCTCCCCCCCCCCCCCCAATGCATTTACCTGGTTGGTAATGTTCTGCAAAATCTCCTTATTCCTGGCCGGGGTGGTGTTGGCACTCTCCGGGCCGTGAAGGAAACGGCCATATTGGGTAAGGGCCCGGGCAATAATTTGTTTCTCCCCCAAAGAAAAATTGCTCTTCCGCTTCCTCTCAGTCATACTCATACAACAACTCTCTCCCAAACAATCACCAAAAATCACACACAAAAAAATAGCAGGAAAAATCAAGCAACAAAACAAACAAACAAAATCTATCAACCAAAAAGTTTCACAACCAGTCACCAAAAGACACTATCAAATATATTCTACAAAACACTAGATCAAACAGTCAACAAATATCACAAAGACAAGTCACAACGCAACAAACAACAGAACAAAAGCACCTTGCTGTATAGGAAGGGATACAAAGGGATGTACTTTTGCAAAGGAAGGGCGTTTGTGTCTGTCTATTTATGCTGTCTGCGTAGTTCACTAAGTTGCCCGGGTCCACTTCCAATTTCACTGATTGCGCCGTTCCCGAGTTGTGAGCGTGCGCACAGAGGTGCTGACCATGGTCTGCTTCATGTGCGCATGCGCGATCCGGCCGGCCCTTCATTTGCATGGGGTCACGGCTCATTTCAATGAAACATGCCCATGTCCTTCACAATTTGAATTACTCCGCCTTACGCCTCGGAACTTACGTTACACCAGCGCACATTTCTGCGCAAATACTACGAGGATACGGTGATTGCGCCTCTACATTGCGCCGGTCTAACGTAAAGGAGGTGCGCTACGCTGGTCAAAATATGCGCCAATGTACGTGAATCTGGCCCATTGTACATATGCATGAGGGCCATAATTCCCCTGATCGAGGTTAAAGACGAAAACAATTGGGGTATAGAGGAAGGAAATTGTCCAACCCCCTACTTACACGTTGGTGCACTAAGTGTGCAAGTGGCGCTGTATTGGTGGTGATCATCATACATCTCTACCAGGAGCTTAGGGGGTGAAGACCCTCAAGGGAATCGGACGCCAGTACATAACCCCAACGTGATGGTAATACCCACGCTGACACTGCTGGTGATGCCGGGAAATGACCATAAAAGTGTCTTAAAAAATTGAAAAAAGTGTTCTGGAATGTGGGATTGAGAAATGTAAACAGGGAAGTGGGGTCATGACAATGAGCACCAAGGTAGTGAAGTGAATGTGAGTGAAATGACAATATATTTTCCCTGGTATTGGGTATGGATTAAATTAAGGTATGAGATGGGGTGAAGTGTTGGATAGGGGACCAATATATGTGGTGTACCAAAAGGTAAGTGTGGAATGTGTGGTAAGGGGATGTGGTTAAGAAGGCGCCACAAAGTTCACAAATATTAACAAGATATACCTGTATAGTGCCAAATGCCAAACTTGTGATACTAAGAGTATGTGGGGGACACAGCAACCACAACCAGAGAGCAGCATGGATACCCAAACCAAGTGGGGAATTATGTAGGCACCCAAATGACCCCAGGGACACTCCCCCAGCATCAAGCATCATGACAGAGAGGGAGGAGGACCCATGCCCAGAGTGGTGATGGCCGCCCAAGGTCAACTCCTCCGTGGGCATTGCAGACTAGGTCGAGCTAGCCTAAGATGGGTGGGGGTGGTACTCAGTCCCCAGTAAGTATGCACACACAAAAAAAATGATTTATTTAACAAACATTTAAAAACAACAGTTAATACAGAAAAGAGAAAAACACATAATAAATATCAGCATATGAATCAATATTGCATATTTATCATAGACCTTTCCATGAGATCTGATTGTGTCATTCAGATGACTGTCAGTAGTCTGGGATGGCTATGCTAGTTCTCGGCGCGTTTTGTGAGAAGAATCTCGCTTCTTCGGGAGAAGCACAGATAGATGCGAATGATGGAGGACTCCTGGCCTACTAGCTGGTATAGATGAATCCAAAAATGAATAAGTATAAACAAGTGGGTATGTTACCCTAAGTTTGTAAAAAAGTTTTTTTTCTAAAAAAAGATGAGGAAATGTTCATAGGAGTAAATGGATAAATGCATACACTGCCAACCAGGTCACCCAGCTAATCTCACCCCTGGGAGCTGTGGGGAGATGGAAGTCAGTGGAGAACTGCGAAAGCCCTGAACCAGAGCGGAACATGTGTATCCCAACCTGGGAAAGCCCACACCCTATGAGGGAGATGTAATCAGCACAACAGTGACTGGACAATGGCAGGCTGCCATACGATGGAGGAAGACGTCAGTGTGATGGAGCTCTTTCGGATGTCACATGCACAATGTAATGCATGGCGCCGAAGCGTAGCAGGACATGCCCGCCCACTGCTCGCAACAGAGCAGGTGAGGGGAAGAGGGAGGGCGCACGGAGCGCATTGCAATTCCTGGGCATGTACAAACAAGAGGACAGCCCCATCTCGTAGAGCGCCACCTAGTGTAAGCTGAAAAAGTAGTAGTAAAAATGGATGGAAGGTAACTACTATATACAGTGCGGAAAATAAGTATTTGAACACCCTGCTATTTTGCAAGTTCTCCCACTTGGAAATCATGGAGGGGTCTGAAATTGTCATCGTAGGTGCATGTCCACTGTGAGAGACATAATCCCCCAAAAAAATTCCAGAAATCACAATTTATGATTTTTTAACTATTTATTTGTATGATACAGCTGCAAAGAAGTATTTGAACACCTGTCTATCAGCTAGAATTCTGACCCTGAGCCCTGGTTCACACTGGGCTGCGGGAGTGAAATTGCGCGATTTCAGCTGAACTCGCACGATTTCACTCCCTCTGGCAGTCCCGATTTCGGCTGCGATTTAGGAGACATCTGTGCAGGTTTCTGCACAGATGTCAATGTAAATCACGTCCTGAAATCACAAAAAGTAGTACAGGAACTACTTTTTGAAATCGGTGCAGCACCGCAGATGCGGTGTCGCACCGATTAGGACGGTGTCATTGCCGGCAATTTCCGCCGATTTGAGATGCGATTTCACATGTGAAATCACACCTCAAATCGAACCAAATCGTACCCAGTGTGAACCTGGGCTCAAAGACCTGTTAGTCTGCCTTTAAAATGTCCACCTCCACTCCATTTATTATCCTAAATTAGATGCACCTGTTTGAGGTCATTAGCTGCATAAAGACACCTGTCCACCCCATACAATCAGTAAGAATCCAACTACTAACATGGCCAAGACCAAAGAGCTGTCCAAAGACACTAGAGACAAAATTGTACACCTCCACAAGGCTGGAAAGGGCTACGGGGAAATTGCCAAGCAGCTTGGTGAAAAAAGGTCCACTGTTGGAGCAATCATTAGAAAATGGAAGAAGCTAAACATGACTGTCAATCTCCCTCGGACTGGGGCTCCATGCAAAATCTCACCTCGTGGGGTCTCAATGATCCTAAGAAAGGTAAGAAATCAGCCCAGGACTACACGGGAGGAGCTGGTCAATGACCTGAAAAGAGCTGGGACCACTGTTTCCAAGGTTACTGTTGGTAATACACTAAGACGTCATGGTTTGAAATCATGCATGGCAGGGAAGGTTCCCCTGCTTAAACCAGCACATGTCAAGGCCCGTCTTAAGTTTGCCAATGACCATTTGGATGATCCAGAGGAGTCATGGGAGAAAGTCATGTGGTCAGATGAGACCAAAATAGAACTTTTTGGTCATAATTCCACTAACCGTGTTTGAAGGAAGAAGAATGATGAGTACCATCCCAAGAACACCATCCCTACTGTGAAGCATGGGGGTGGTAGCATCATGCTTTGGGGGTGTTTTTCTGCACATGGGACAGGGAGACTGCACTGTATTATAGAGAGGATGACCGGGGCCATGTATTGCGAGATTTTGGGCAACAACCTCCTTCCCTCAGTTAGAGCTTTGAAGATGGGTCGAGGCTGGGTCTTCCAACATGACAATGACCCGAAGCACACAGCCAGGATAACCAAGGAGTGGCTCTGTAAGAAGCATATCAAGGTTCTGGCGTGGCCTAGCCAGTCTCCAGACCTAAACCCAATAGAGAATCTTTGGAGGGAGCTCAAACTCTGTGTTTCTCAGTGACAGCCCAGAAACCTGACTGATCTAGAGAAGATCTGTGTGGAGGAGTGGGCCAAAATCCCTCCTCCAGTGTGTGCAAACCTGGTGAAAAACTACAAGAAACGTTTGACCTCTGTAATTGCAAACAAAGGCTACTGTACCAAATATTAACATTGATTTTCTCAGGTGTTCAAATACTTATTTGCAGCTGTATCATACAAATAAATAGTTACAAAAATCATACATTGTGATTTCTGGAATTTTTTTTTTTTGATTATGTCTCTCACAGTGGACATGCACCTACGATGACAATTTCAGACCCCTCCATGATTTCCAAGTGGGAGAACTTGCAAAATAGCAGGGTGTTCAAATACTTATTTTCCGCACTGTAAGTGCTAAAGTGAAGCAGCACTAAATACTGTAAACAATACTTAAATATAAAGTGCTAATATATTGCAAATATAAATGGGTATAAATATATATCTTAACCCAATGTGCAAAAAGTGCAATCAAATAACATCAGAAGTTGAGCATCAAACACACATATATATATATATATATATATATATATATATATATATATATATATATATATATATATATATATATATATATATATATATATATATATATATAAATAGTGCAATAGTAAAGTGCATTAAAAAAATAACAAAAGATTTACAAGAAATTGTCTCTTTAATGTACTTTATTATTGGACTATTTATTTATATATATATATATATATGTTTGATGGTCAACTTCTGATGTTATTTGATTGCACCCTTTGCACATTGGGATAAGATATATATTTATACCCATTTATATATGCAATATATTAGCACTTTATATTTAAGTATTGTTTACAGTATTTAGCGCTGCTTCATTTTATCACTTATATACCGGTATCCATTGGTGCTGGCAACACTATAGAAGTCCAGCAGCTATATACTGGTACATTTTGTAGCAAACACTTTATTACTCTAATCGTTCACACTTCTAGTAGCGCATTAGTACTTCACATATAATGTTAAAATACTGGCTCCAAAAAAATGATAAGAGATGCCAACCGGCAACTAAATATTATAGAGTATGTAACATAAAGGGTTCAAAATAAATGTAGATACGAATTTCTAAAAAACTTAGATGAAATATCCACTCATGTGCCTCCATCCCTAATTCGATAATTATAAAGGGGAGAGAATATGTGACTTTGCATGAGACTTCCTGGAAAATAGGTGTCTCCATCCCTGTCAATTGAAAACAAAAAGGGGGAGGTTTGGGACTTTAAATGAGGCACATGAGTGAAACAACACATCAGATCAAAAACACAAGTTTATTGAGCATATACAAAAGTTATACAAATATCTTGACCAGCTGGCTCCATATAAAGATATAAGTTAACATTAACATTGAATGAATCAATTCATATATAACAACATAATGCATCTAGGATGGCCTGTTGGCTTAAATGGCCAGTTGGCGAGTGTCAGTGTTAATGGGGGAATGGGGGAATCCCTCCACTTAGCTATTGTTTTCTCCTGGTGGTGGGGTGGGGAAGGTGCAGTTGAGAGAACACACAATGTTAATTGCTAGTGTCTATAGAGACTGGCAATAATCACATGAAAAATCTGACTAGCTGGTTGTATCCAAGTTGATAGATCGGTCCACTTGAGTACAATTAGCTTGCCTATACATAGTTCGAATCTCGACCAGTCCTACTGAATCGGTCGAGATTTGGACAGTCTATGGCCAGCTTAACAATGTTTTTACTCCAGTGGAGAAAACTTCCTTAAATTGATACAAATAATGGCCGGGATTCAGATACATTGGCGTATCTTCTTTACGCTACGCCGCCGCAACGTTGAAAGGGAAGCACAGTATTCGGAAAGCAAATGTGCTCAACGTTGCGCCGGTGTAGCGTATAATTGTCGGCGTAAGCCGACGTAAGTCAAAGTAGGTGGAAGTGGGCTGGAAGTGGGCGTGATATATTACAATGAAGCGTGACCCCATGCAAATGATGGCCACAGCTTCAAAAACTAACTGCGCATGTGCCGTATCTTGGACGCATCCCAGTGCGCATGCTCACAGTTACGTCGAAATAGCTGCAAAAGATACGCCTACGACGTGAATGTAACCTACGCACAGCCCAATTCACGTAGTACTACGTAAACGGCGTAGGCGACGTAAAATTTAACGGCGTTGTTCCCTGGCCCATACCTTTGCATTACCTGCGCCTCATATAGCAGGGGTAACTTTACTCCAGACGCACGCCTTATGTAAAAGGCGTAGATTACAGCAACAGGCGCAAGTACGTTCGTGAATCGGCGTATCTTGCTCATTTACATATTTGACGCGTAAATCTATGGGAGCGCCCCTTGCGGCCAGCGTAAATATGCGCCCATGAGCCGACGGCGTAGGAGACTTACGTCGGTCGGAAGAAGCCTATTTTCAGGCGTATCTAGTTTTGTGGGAACGGCGCATAGATACGACGGCGCATCCGTGGACTTACGCGGCGTATCAGTAGAAGTTCTTTCTGAATCCCGGCCACAGTGTTTTAACCTCCCTGGCGGTATGATTATGTCAGCTTTTTGCGTCTCAAAGCCGTACATTGTTTCACATGGAAATTTTGATTTTTTTATTGTAGGCCTGCAATTCTTAGGAAAAACGTATTTAAATCTGTCTAAACAAGAGTCTAGTAGACATGATAAAGTTTGAAACACAAAATCACAAATTATAATATAATAAATAACTATAAATAATTATAATAAATAATAATATAATAATAGTAAAATGTATTCAATAATGTAATCAAATCAAAAACACAGAAATTTGCTCAGTTGTAGAACTGTCGCTGTCGTTACTTTCAGTGTTTAATGACGAATTTCCCCACAAATCACTATCGCTCAATTCTGCAAGTGTTCTAATTTACTATCGCTGTTTTCTAGCTGGTCTAAAACCGCTTTTGACAAAGGTACACTTTTTGGTTGCCAAGTTTCCAGGCAGAAAGAACAGTATATATAATATAAAAGTGCATGCAGGACACTGGACAAAGCACTAGGGACAAAAAACGAGGTATAAAAATTTGATACAGTAATGTAATCTGTAAGATTACAGTGTACTGTATGTATTATGTTTTCTTTGTTCACTTTTTGAATTTGGTGTCGGGCTCCATCCCCGTGCTCCGTGAGTGACGCTCACAGGAAACGGAGCCCGGCTACATGAGCTACATTAACTTTCTCCCTGGTGTGAAGTGTCGTGCTCGCCCCCTCCCTTGGACTACGGGAGAGTCAGGACGCCCACTAACACACAGCTCCTTTCTCTACCTGCAACATAGAGAGCGTCCTGACTCTT
This sequence comes from Rana kukunoris, assembly GCA_029574335.1. Classification (NCBI taxonomy): domain Eukaryota; kingdom Metazoa; phylum Chordata; class Amphibia; order Anura; family Ranidae; genus Rana; species Rana kukunoris. The sequence continues at coordinate 143,485,764 of CM056055.1, forward strand.
CTGTAGTCCAAGGGAGGGGGCGAGCACGACACTCCACACCAGGGAGAAAGCCTTGTATTACTTTGTGGAGTTACAGACAGAAGAACAGGAAGTGAGGATTTCTCAGAAGAAATAAGGACATTTAAAAGCAAAATCGAAGGATGAGGTAAGTGAAGGAGGACTGCACTAAGGTAAGGTATTTAGGCAAAAAAAATTAGACTTTTACAACCCCTTTAAGTTGATACGAATAAGGGGCCAGATTCACAGAGCGATTACGCCTGTCTAACTGGTGTTAGACTGGAGTAATTTCAAATTACGCGCGTTTTTTAGCTAGTCGGAAACTTCAAACCATGAATAGACGGCTGCGGGCTTCAATTCGACTGGATTACGTGTTCGTACGCCTTCGGATCTACGCTGCAATAAAATTGCGGTCACTGAGTGGACTTCCTGTCGTTTTCCGCGTCGGGGTATGCTAATGAGCTTTTGCCGGCGATCCCAGAAATTACGATCTTCAATCGCAATCTCTTACAGCACCTTTAGTCATTTTTTTTTTTACGTAACACTATACCAGCTTTTTGCTGGTCTAATATTAGACAGCCCATGTTAAGTATGGCCGTCGTTCCCGCGTCGAATTTCTACGTTTTCCGACGTCTTTTATTATTTTTTACGTAAGTCGTCCGGGAATAGGAATGTTCGTAAAAGACGCTACTCAAACAACGAATGACGTAACGACGTGATTTCGTGCAATGCACGGCGGGAAATTTCTGAACGGAGCATGCGCAGTTCGATCGCCGCGGGGACACGCTTAATTTAAATGCTTCACGCCCCCCAATCGCGTATTTCGATTACGCGGCGAGAAATAGACTACGCCGCCGTAGCGTACGGGCAAAAATCTACCAGGATTCGGTGTAGAGCCTGGTGAAATACGGCAGCGTAGAGTATTTCGATTACGCAGCGCAATATTAAGTGTATCTGAATCTGGCCCTAGGTGTTTTTCTTGTTTAACCACTTAAGGACCGCCGCATGTACATTTACGTCGGCAGAATGGCACCAACAGGCACATCAACGTATATATACGTTGGTGCCTTGGGGGGGATAGGGGGTCCGATCGGACCCCCCCCCCATACATGCGGCGGTCCGCGCGGCTGCAGGAGCGATCCGACAAGTGGGGGCGGCTATCCGTTTTCATCCGCCCCCTCCGGATCGCTCCCAGCCAATGCGCGCGCCCGCCTGACCTGTCACTTCCTCCTCCTGTGTAAACACAGGAAGGAGGAAGCGACGTGATCTCTCCCTCTGCGTTTGTTTCAAGCGCCGCTGAGGAGAGATCACAACACAGCAAGTAAGTCCTGCACCAACACTACACTACACACACACAAAATCACATTTAACCCCCGCGATCGCCCCCCCCCCTCCCCCCTGTCACAGTGTCACTGAATGCAGTAATCATACATGTATGATTACTGTATTTAGTGTCAGTGTGACAGACAGTGTGACAGTCAGTCAGTGTTAGTGTCAGGGTAGCCCCCCCACCCCCCCCCCAATAAAGTTTTAACCCCTTGATCACTGCCCTAGTTAACCCTTTCACTCCCTATTGCCAGCATCACTAAGCGATCATTTTTCTGATCGCTGTATTAGTGTCGCTGTTCCCGCTAGGTAGCTAATTTTTTTTTAATGCGATTTTTTTTTTTACTAAAGACATGCGGCTAAATAAATTTTGGCCTAAATGTTTGACTAAAATTTAGTTTATTGGTTTTTTATTATAACAAAAAGTAAAAAATATTGATTTTTTTCCAAAAATGTCGCTCTATTTTTGTATATAGCGCAAAAAATAAAAATCGCAGAGGCGATCAAATACCACCAAAAGAAAGCTCTATTTGTGGGAAAAAAAGGACGCGAATTTTGTTTGGGAGCCACGTCGCACGACCGCGCAATTGTCTGTTAAAGCGACGCAGTGCCGAATCGCAAAAACCCCTTGGGTCATTTGCCAGCGTATTGGTCCGGGTCTTAAGTGGTTAATATTTTTATTGCGTTTTGCATAGGAAAACTAATTACAAATGCAATATAAAGAATGCAAATATGGGATAAAGATCATAACAATAATGACTGAAATATCGGTAGAGTTTGGTGCTCAAATGCATGTTCATATTTATCAGATAAATACCGAAAAAACGCAAATGTCAGGTATAAGGGACTAAAGAAAATAATAAAAAAAAGGACTATACCTTATATCAGGCTTAGCGTGCCTCCGGACCACCCATCCACCCCTAATGGGTTCAAACTTTGGATGGGAGGGGACACGTGAGAGGAAAGATAAATTAATAAAATATGAGAAAGCTAAAGTCCCAAGAAGATAAATATAGTTATCGTGACATACAAGAAAAGGAGAATACATCTCCTGTGCGTTGTTTCTGAAATACCTGAACTGACCCTAACACAAATGGGTCGTATTAATAAAGGAATCTATTAAGTAAATAGTCCAAACTCTAAATTATATATGCAGACAATTGTAGAAAAAACAAGAGCGAAAAAATCCCAAATTTACTCAGCAGAAAAAAAAGGAAATTGGTAAGAAAAGAGAATAAGGTGTTTTTATATCACATTAATAGATTATATTTACCACCATATGGAAGTTAATAGATAACACCGTAGTGTAACGTATGTACCTTGGTCCTCAGAAAGAATGAACTTATGCAAAAGGCCGAAGTTATAGAGGGAAAATAGTGCTGTATAAATGTTAATTCAGTGGTTAATGATGGATACTTTTATGTACCAAACAAAATCATTTTAATTATAATTTATATATAATGATATACTGTATCAGGCCCGGACTGGTCATAGGGCATACCGGGCAAATGCCCGGTGGGCCGCGGATGGTCTGCATGTCATGTCTCCCCAGGTGTGTACCAAGGGGTTGCAGGCCAAGAGGGGACTTCCAGTTTACCTAATAGCCCAGTTTACCAGCCACCAACACAGCACCAGATAGAGATGAGCTGGGCCAGATAGAGAAAGTTGAGATCAGCTCTGACATTTTACCCCTCCCTTTGCTGCCTACACAACCAGTGAGAGGAGCTGCTTCTACTCCTCCCCCTCCTCTCGTCCTGTGTCTGCCCCGCCCACTCTCTTAGACAGACACTGTTCTGCTGCCTAAGGGATGTGGGCGGAAATATTCAAACTAAAGCCAAACAGAAAAGAAAAGATGGAGGCTGATATCCATCCATCCAGTCCCTCCTGCCTCTAAGTGAGTACTGTACACTGATGTAGGGGTGCGCTTCATTCCCTTCTCTCTCTCTCTCTTCACCTTTCTTTCTTTCTTTCTTTCTTTCTTTCTTTCTCTCCCTATTATCTATCTATCAATCTATCCATCGTTTTCTATCTATCCATCTTATTCTATCTATCCATCGTTTTTATCTATCTTTCTTTATCTATCTATCTATCTATCTATCTATCTATCTATCTATCTATCTATCTATATCTATCTTCCTTCATTCCCTTCATTCTTTCTATCTTTATCTATCTTTCTTTCTTAATCTATCTATTTATCTATCTATCTATTTATCTATCTATCTATCTATCTATCTATCTATCTATCTATCTATCTATCTATCTATCTCTATCTATCTATCTATCTATCTATCTATCTATCTATCTATCTATCTATCTATCTTCCTTCCCTTCTTTCTATCTTTATCCATCTTCCTTTTTATCTATCTATCTATCTATCTATCTATCTATCTATCTATCTATCTATCTATCTATCTATCTATCTTCCTTCCCTTCTTTCTATCTTTATCTATCTTTTTTCTTTATCTATCTTCCTTTTTATCTATCTATCTATCTATCTATCTATCTATCTATCTATCTATCTATCTATCTATCTATCTTCCTTCCCTTCTTTCTATCTTTATCTATCTTTTTTCTTTATCTATCTTCCTTTTTATCTATCTATCTATCTATCTATCTATCTATCTATCTATCTATCTATCTATCTTCCTTCCCTTCTTTCTATCTTTATCTATCTTTTTTCTTTATCTATCTTCCTTTTTATCTATCTATCTATCTATCTATCTATCTATCTATCTATCTATCTATCTATCTATCTATCTATCTATCTATCTATCTATCTATCTATCTATCTATCTCCCTCCCGTTATTTATCTATCTACTAATCTTATTTCTTCCTTTTATCTATCTGTCTATCTATATTTCTTTATCTCACCCCACATTCCATCATTAACCCCCCGTGCCCCCCCCCCCCCCCGGGCTGCTCAGTCTAAAATGCCCAGGCCTATTTTTTGTCCCAGTCCGGGCCTGTACTGTATGTCATAATTTTTTGTATCAGTAAATTATGTTTTTGTATTTTTGGGTTGTTCTGTCTAAAGATTCCTGGGTACTGTATTTTAATGTTCTACTTCTTCTTCTTTTTAGTTGATGGGTATCAATCAGAGGAAAAAAATAAAAGTGAAATCTGAAAACCTGAAAGACGTTCAAACATTCTCAGCTCTATTCAAGACTATAAAAAAGATTTGGGCTGGGTTTAATTAACAGTTTTCTCTCTTTAAATCCATTTCTGGGAAAGGACGTAACTCTGTTCCTTAATGCTATGCCAGCTGAGAGCGTTTATGCTCTTACAGTCATTTGTAATGAGAAACTTCATCTGAATCATCACTAACAAGTCAGCCAGTCAGTGAAAACAACGTTGGCTACGTAGAAGAGATGTTGTGAAACACAGTCTTTAGGAAAGATGTTTCTGATTCTAGAATTACGTCCATATTGCTTAGTAACCGGACTTCTGTTAGTCGGTAATAGTCCCAGACAACTGCATAGGGAAGTACAAATTTTTGAAATCTCTCATACTTCTAAGAATAATACTTCAAATGTGACGCTATGCAGATGAGCAGTAAATTGTGACATTATGAGGATGAGTAGGTCTACTTTCCTAGCCCCAAATGCAAAATGCAATTCCAGCGCTATGACATATGTCTTTTATTTAACCCCTTGGTGGCAGCTGCACGCAAATATGTGGTCTCTCTGCAGGGGGGCCTTTTTAGCCAAGCGTTCACATGTTTGCGTGAATTTGTGTAAATACAGCTGTGCCCTGCTTGCTCCAGGAAGGGTTCCCGGGGTAGCTAATCTCAGTGGTCGCATGAACATTAACCCAGCCCCATCTCCGGCCATTCTAAACCTCTTAAAGGGCCCAGGAGGTTCCGGCACCAAGAGTTTAATGCTGGACTCCAGCCAAATAGCTAAATACATAATTCAAATACACATACAGTATGTGAAATTCCTGATCTGTCAAATGATTTTTAATTCTGTCCAGCTACTTTTAGACGGGACAGCTAGGAGGGTGAGACAGCAGGACGCCCTCCTTCCTAACACTTTCTGCAGCTCTCCTGGGCTCTCCTGTCCCATCGGAAGACCCGTGTGTTTAGCCAACTGACCAGAGCTGATCAGAGACTGGAATGGCTCTGATTAGATCTATGGTCTAGGAAACCGGAAGCAATGAGCATTTCGTCACCATCACCTTCAATTTCAGAGCAAGAGCAATAATTCTAGCACCAGACCTTCTCTGAAACTATAAACTGGTAAGCTGTAAAGGCTTTTAAAGTGCCGTGGTAAAGTTTTATAAGTAACGTAGTTTGGCGTAATTCCACAAACGACAATATTGTCAGGATTTACCCAGATGCCTGAGTGGCAGCTGGCATGATGACTGACAGTCACCGCTCTCTGATCAGTGAAGACCAAGACCAAGTATTGAGTGATCAGCGGTCATGTGATCACTCAGTTCTTGGCTTTAGAGCTAGCAAGGGAGAGCTGCGGCATTGGATCGATGCTGCAGCCACAGGTGTGTGTGGTTGTTTTTTTTTAATTACACAAATTCCGGGAGGGTGGTAGTTGTTTGTCACATTCTCCTCTTACACCCTAAGCATCAAACACCTTTTGGTGCTTGGGGACTTCCACCTCTGGGCCAACTCATCGTTGGACTCCGTCGCTGACGCTTGCATCGATCATCTGGAAGGACTAGGTCTGCAGCAATTAATTCAAGGCTCCATTAATGCCTCAGGCCATACCCTTAATCTCATTTTCAAACAGGATTTGGAAATTGAGATCGAGGAAAATACCATGGACCGATCACCATGCCATTACATTTTAAATCGCCAACCACCTCAGGCCAAATAAAACAAGAAAAACGGTGATAACTCACTGGACTAGGTTTTAGAAGAAGCTCCACTTGGAAATCTTCAAAACGACACTAGGAAATAAAATAAATACTATACAACAACAACAAACAGCAGTAGAAACACTTGACGCCATCAACAAGGCGCTACTTCAGTCCGCCAACCGGATGGCACCAAAACGCAAAACTTGCATTTGGAAAAACAACGCCAGCTGGTTTAACGACCAGCTGACGTTGCTAAAGCAAGAGTGTTGAAGAGCAGAAGCTGCATGGAAAAGGTGCTCTTCAGATAGAAACTACGCCATTTATAAGACAATAACAAAGAAATATCATAAAGAAATCTTTATGGCAAAAAAAATAATTTCGCCAACATCATCAACAAGGCCCTAAACCGCCCCCGCGAAATCTTCAAGCTGGTTTCGCAATCAATTAATCCAGCCTGTTTAGAGCCCCCCAATGCTGATTCACAAGAATTTTGCAACAGATTCTTTCGTGAATAACATTGAAAGAATCCGGGAAAGCATTGAGCAAAATGGAATCGGCATGAATCCCGCCCCGAACCCCTACCCCAATACCATTACATAACCGCCTCAAGCACAGAAATTCACCTTAAAACCCATCTCCATCGCTGCCACAAAAAATATCATTCGGTCTCTGCGCAACAGCACAGCACCCAATGACATTATTCCCACTAAACTGCTGAAAGAAAGTGCCGATATATTGGCACCAGCTATCATGCAGCTCATAAATCAATCATTCAAGGAGGGCATGGTGCCCTCCTTGTTGAAACAAGGTACCATAAAACCTATCCTGAAAAAACCCTCCCTTGACCCGAAAGACCCAAACAATAGGAGACCCATAACGGGTCTAAATGTTTTCTCCTAGATAATGGAGAAAGAACCTGTACAACAATTACAACAGCATTTAGAAACCCAAAAATTACTCGATTTGTTTCAATCAGGTTTCCGGCCAGGGCACGGAAATGAAACTGCTCTGGTAAAAATATGGGATGATATTCTAGAGGCCTCAGATGAAGGAGAGTCTTCTCTCCTGATCCTGTTGGACCTAAATGCGGCCTTTGACACGGTAGACCATGGACTACTACTTGCTAGGCTAGCGGAAGTGGCCAAAGTCGCGGAAGAGGATCTGCCCTGGTTCTCTTCCTTCTTGGAAAACAGATCACAAACAGTGAAATTGGGATCTTACACATCAGAAATGCGTACGGTATCATGCGGAGTCCCTCAGGGATCTCCCTTGTCGCCGGTACTGTTCAATATCTATCTCCGTCCTCTCTTTGAGATCATCAGCAACCAGAAGCTACTTTACCATTCCTACGCAGACGACACTCAACTGTATCTCCGCGTCAGCAACGTAAAGGATCACTCCCCCGGTTTAGAGAGAACCCTCACCCTAATAGATAACTGGATGACATCCAGTTATCTTAAACTTAATGGTTCAAAAACTGAGCTTCTCCTGTTTCACGCAAACAGGAAAAGTCTCCCTACCTCAACTTGGACCCCACCGCCCACCCTGGGAAAAATTATCGCCCCAAGCGCCAAAGTCAAAAGTCTCGGAGTCATCTTTGACTCCTACATGACTATGGATGCACAAATAGGGGCGGTAGTCAGCGGATCTCATCATCTGCTGCGCCAGATACGTCGACTCACCCCTTTTATTCCCAAAGAGGACATTGCAGTCGTGGTGGGAACAATCGTCAATTCCAGACTCGACTATGCAAATGCCCTCTATTTAGGACTTCCCAAATACCAAATCACTCATCTGCAAGTCGTTCAAAATACGGCCGCTCGATTAGTGACTGGTCAAAAACCATGGGAGTCAATCTCCCTTTCGCTGAGATCTCTTCACTGGCTGCCAGTGAAAGACAGAATCACTTTTAAGGCACTCTGCCTTACACACAAGTGTATTCAAGGAAACGCTCCCCAATATCTATGCGCAAAAATAAAAACCCATAACCCCAATCGCATTCTGCGATCCACAAATCAAAATCTACTGCACATACCAAAGACAAGATACAAATCCAAAGGAGATCAGAGATTTGCTGTCCAAGGACCGCGACTGTGGAATGCACTACCAACTACCATCCGACTGGAGTCGGACCACTTGGCCTTCAGGAGAATGATTAAAACTCATCTCTTCTGAGGCAAAGCCTTCCTTTACTCAAGGAATGGAAACAGCGCCCAGAGGTGATTCAGTTCGCAAGCGTTGCGCTCTATAAGTTTTTCACTCACTCACTCACTCACAGCCATGCAGACCAATTTGATGCAGTGTGCGGTGTATGGTCTGAGCACTGGCAGGCTGACCCCCCACCTCTTTAACCTCTGCAGCAATGCTGGCAGCACTCATACATCTATTTCCTAAAGACAACCTCTGGATATGACGTTGAGCATGTGCAATCAACTTCTTTGGTTGACCATAGCGAGACCTGCCTGTTCTGTGTGGAACCTGTCCTGCTTAACTGCTATATGGCCTTGGCCACTGTGCTTCAGCTCAGTTTCTGGGTCTTGGCAATCTTCTTATAGCCTATGCCATCTTTATGTAGAGCAACAATTATTTTTTCAGATCCTCAGAGAGTTCTTTGCCATGAGGTGCCATGTTGAATTTCCAGTGACCAGTATGAGAGAGTGAGAGTGATAACACCAAATTTAACACACCTGCTCCTTATTCACACCTGAGACCTTGTAACACTAATGTATCACATGACACCAAGGAGTGAAAATGGTTAATTGGGCCCAATTTGGAGATTTTCACTTAGGGGTTTAGCCCAGGTTCGCACTGGGTACGATTTAGTTCAATTTGAGATGCGATTTCACATGTGAAATCACATCTCAAATCGGCGGCAATTGCCGGCAATGACACCGTCCTAAACGGTGCGACGCCGCATCTGCGGCGCTGCACTGACTTCAAAAAGTAGTTCCTGTACTACTTTTTGCGATTTCAGGGCGCGATTTACATTGACATCTGTGCAGAACCCTGCACAGATGTCTCCTAAATCGTGCAGAAATCGGGACTGCCAGAGGGAGTGAAATCGCGCAAGTTCAGCTGAAATCGCGCGATTTCACTCCCGCAGCCCAGTGTGAACCAGGGCTTACTCACTTTTGTTGTCAGTGGTTTAGACATTAATGGCTGTGTGTTGAGTTATTTTGAGAGGACAGCAAATTGACACTGTTATACAATCTGTGCACTCACTACTTTACATTGCAGCAAAGTGTAAGTTCTTCAGTGTTGTCACATGAAAAGATATAATAAAATACTTACAAAAAGTATATACTGTATATAAGGGCCTGTGGACAGCTGAGATTAATAATGAGGTCTAGCTACCAAGTAAGATGTTCACCTAGGATTGGAGTATTTATTCAACCCAAACATCTACAAAACCATCTCCTCTAAGCCCAAGCATTTTGAATGGGCCCTATTAAAATTCTAAGAAAACTATGGGCCAAATCCACAGAGCTAGTACGCCGGTGTATCTCCTGATACGCCGGCGTACTTTCCACAAAGTTACGATCGGCCGTCGCATTCTCTAACGTCGTCGCTAGTCGGCTTTTTCCGGCGTATAGTTAAAGCTGCTATTATCCGGTCTATAGTTAGACTTGCAATGTTAAAGTATGGCCGTCGTTCCCGTGTCGAATTTTCAATTTTATTTCTTTTTCGTAAGTCGTCCGTGAATAGCAATGTACGTAAATTACACTACTAAAGAAAAAAATGCCGTTTCGACGTAATTTCGCGCAATGCACGGCGGGAAATTTCTGAACGGAGCATGCGCAGTTCGATCGCCGCGGGGACGCGCCTAATTTAAATGATTCACGCCCCCTAATTGCGTATTTCGATTCCGCCGCGAGAAATACACTACGCCGCCGTACCTTACAGGCCGAAATCTTTCTGGATTCAACTTAGAGCCAGGTAAAATACGGCGGCGTAGTGTATCTCTGATACACTGCGCCAGGGCAATTGTATGTGGATCTGGCCCTATGAGTTTAATTTATAAACCTTGGAATACCTCGTCATGTGTATGTAAAAAACCTAGATGACACATGCACACCTTCCATAATACTGCCAGCCCATGCCTCACAATATACAGTATATAATAATACCTAATATTTTTATAATTTTGAAGATGTGCCGGGTTTGGCGCACAAATATCTCCTGTATTTTTGGCATGAAGTTGAGCATGAGATTGCACCCGTAGTTGCACAATACTAGAAAAATGAAACTGTCTTAGTAAGCATTAACTTCATTCCCATGATAAAATAATTATACATCTGAATAATTAGAACTCATATTTTGCATTACTGTAATTTTGCTTAGGAAGCAAAATGGACAGCTGTAACAATATCGGTTAACTGAACCACATTATGTAAAATAAATAGGGCAGTTAATTGCCTACCCTGACCTATCAGCTTTCATCTTGCACGCTTTCATTTCTTTTTTTCAGTCTAGATTGTTATTCTAATTATAGAATTTGTTTTCTAAAAAACGTTGAGAGATAAAACGGAAAAATATACTTGGAGGGTTCCCCCGTCTCAACCCCGGGGGAGACATCATGCCCGTCACCCCCGATTTCCTTGACGAATAGCGGACTTGGCTTTGAGGCTGTGCAGTAAGTTTCCCAATTTGTCTCCACCTTGTTGGCACATAGTCTCTCTGTCCTCCCTTATTCTAAGGGCATTATCATTAACCCCTGTCCATTTTTCCTTTCCAGTATATTACTTCATAAGACTCCCGATGAATGGCTGTAATGCCAAGAAACGCATTGAGTGCCAATAAATGCCAACAGCTACTTGTCTCTATTACATATATTTTTCAATCGATCTGTTTTACCATGTATATTTGCCATGTCTATTTTCCATTTGTATTGCATGCAATGAGCAGCATACATTATTTAGAGTTATGCCCTGTACACACGATCGGAATTTCCGATGGGATAAAATCTGATGGAATTTTCCTTCGGAATTCCATTCAAGCTGTCTTGCATACACACTGTCAGACCAAATTCCGATCGTCTAAAATGCGGTGACATAAAACACCACGACGAGTTCAATGCTTCCAAGCATGTGTCGACTTGATTCTGAGCATGCATGTTTTTTTCCCTGTCGGAGTTCCACACAGACCATCGGAAAAAAATAAAACATGTTCTATTTTTAAACCCCGAAGGAAAAAAGCCCGATGGGGCCCACATACGTCAGGAATATCCCATGAAAAAATTCCATCTGACTTTTTTCATTGGAAATTCCGATCATGTGTACAAGGCATAAGTCTTTTGACTACCTATCTATTTGATACAAAATATCTGATATGAATTCTAGATTGTAATAAATAAATCATGAGCTGTAACTTAAGTATTATGTTATTATTTTTACTTGACATGGCGATCCCTCGTTCAAAGTCCCATAAACTCTTCCTTTTTATCTACCAAATTAGGTATGGAGGCCGCCATGTGTTTTATATAGTGTGTGTGTCAGGTCACGTCCATTTAGGCTCCTTACACACGGAGCGGTCCATTTTTCGGTCCGCTCCGTGTGTCCGTCAGCTCAGCGGGGGGTCTCCGCTGAGCTGTCGGGCGGACGGGGCGGTCCCCGCACACTGTGCAGGGCCTGCCCCTTCTCTCCTCCGCTCTCCCCTATGGGGAGTCGGATGGAAACGGACCGTCTGTCCGTTTGCATCCGATCCGTTTGCCCGGACGGAAGAAAAATAGGACATTCTTCCGTCTGCAAAAACGGATGCGGATCGAACGGACGTTAGCGGATGCATCATCCGCTAACGGATCCGCTCCCATAGGGACCCATTACAAGTCCGTAAACGGACTTGTAATGAGCGGACCGTTCGTCCGCTAGTGTGAAAGGGCCCTTACTGTATACTGAAAAAAACGTTTTCCCCGAAGTTTATGTTTTTTTTTCCAGGCCTTCCCATCTCTAGTCCTGGAGGGGGCTGTGTAGGGTACTAGTTCACCTTATTTTTTTCTGAAAAGGTGAACAAACAGTTCAACTCTCTTCATTTGTAGGAAAAAATGCTTAACAAAAATGGTGCTTCCATTTTTGTTTGATTATTGGGCCAAATAACTCAATAGCTATGGCCATACCCTTATCAAATGAGAATTCTCTTATTGGCTACTCTGACTATCCCATTGGGCAGTGGAATGTAAATTAACAGGGCTTTAACATGACGTCAATGATCTGATGTCAGGGATTTCCAGCTTCTATGGGGATTGGCCATGTATGGCATATGAACGATGTAACGATGCAACAAAATGCACACCTAAACTTCAACTTTAAAGTGTTATGCCTTGTACACACGGTCTGACTTTTGACCATGCAAAAGTCTGCCGTGAGTCCGTCGGAAGTCTGATGGAAAGATAGAGAACATGTTCTCTATCTAAGGTCTGCTGGACTTCCAACAAAAAAGTCCGATGGAGGCTACACTCGGCCGGTCTTTCCGAGAAAAAAAATCAGACGGACGTTTTTTCTCGGAAAGTCCGGCTGTGTGTACGAGGCATTAGTTTCCTTCTCTGAACAAACCTTGCTGTAAAACGGGCATTATTTGTTTTTCTTGCCAGCTTGGCACAGTAACCAATCAGAGTTTAGGGAAACAATGACTTTGCATTTCTCATGATCACAGATCAGTTCCAGTAAATTATCAGGAAGATAATTACATAGTAACAACATTTGCATGCAGAGACAAATGGCTGACATTTGCTCCTTTAATACCGTTCCAGACAATTTTCTTTACAGAGGTGAATTCCCTTTCAAATGAACTCAGTCTTACCCAATAAACAAATACCACAGTGTGCAAGACATTATAATTAATTGAATTAATGATAGTCCTGGCTAATAACAAAGCTTTCTTCATTCCAGTATAAAGTCATGACACAGTAAATGTTATGTAAACACTAAAAATTAATTACTCTTTTCTCCCCTTTGGTTTGTTAAAGGGTACTCCTACTCTCCTCTTTGACCAGACAACTTTTTGGCTCTGACTTCCTTTGTGGTGTCAGCCCTGACTACTGAATCTTTGATGCATTAAAAAGAATACAGACCTCTCCCCCCACCTCCTCACCCTCTATCTGCCTCCCCCTGTAGTTTTCAGAAGTGGGTGAGGCCTGCTGGGTCGCTCCCACAGCTCTGCTCTCTAAGCAGGTTATGTAAAGCATGTTGATGATGTCACTGTTACTTTTACAAGGTAATACAGTAGTACCTTGGATTACAAGGATAATCCGTTCCAGAAGAATGCTTGTAATCCAAAGCACTCGTATAGGAAAGCAGGTTTCCTCATAGGAATCAATAGAACTCAGATAATTCTTTCCAGTGTGACTGCTAGGGTATGCAGTACCGCATGTGGCCAGAGGTGGGGGGTGCCAGAAACACTTGGAAATACTCAGAGAACCTCGGAGACCACTCAGAGCCATGTTTCCGAGCATCTCGGCCTGTATCCGAGCAGCTCCAAGTGTCTCTGAGTGTCCCCTGCACCGGCGAGGTTTTACTGTATCTGAGTTTGTAAGTTAGAACGTCACCCAAAAGGGGACGTTCTGCTCTTCCTCCTCCCTCCCCCCTTCCTCTGAGATATTTGGCACATATTTTTTTGAGGGGTTCCAGGTACCTAGTTTTGACAGGTACCTGCTCCCACATCTGCTTGAATTGCCTAGGCGATTCAAGCAGAAACTCAATTTCTGTCTTTGCAGATGACACCAAGCTATGCAGTGGAATAAGTCTTTACAGGATGTCTCCAATTTACAAGCCGACCTCAATGCTCTGTCTAATTGAGCAACTATGTGGCAGATGAGGTTTAATGTTGATAAATGTAAAAGTTATGCAATTGGGGGCTAAGAATATGCATGCATCATACATACATACATGAGGAGATTAAGGGGGAATATGATCAACATGTACAAATATATAAGGGGTCCATTGAGTGAACTTGGTGTCGAGTTATTCACTTTACGGTCAACACTGAGGACAAGGGGGCGCTCTTTACGTCTAGAGGAAACAAGATTTCACCTCCAAATACAGAAAGGTTTCTTCACAGTAAGAGTGGAAAAGTGGAGTGGAGCGGTAGTGGAAAAGGATCTGAGGGTTTTGGTAGATCATAAGCTCAATAATAGCATGCAATGCCAAGCTGTGGATTCCAAAGCGAGCAAAGTCCTTTCTTGTATTAAGAGAGGTATGGACTCCAGAGAGAGAGATATCATTTTGCTCCTGTACAAATCATTAGTAAGAACTCATCTGGAATATGCAGTTCAGAGAAGGGCAGCCAAACTGATAAGAGGCACGGAGGAGCTCAGCTATGAGGAAAGATTACAGGAACTGAATTTATTCACTCTTAAGAAGAGAAGATTAAGGGGGGATATGATCAACATGTACAAATACATAAGGGGTCCATATATTGAACTTGGTGTTGAGTTATTCACTTTACGGTCAACACAAACGACAAGGGGGCACTCTTTACGTCTAGAGAAAAAAAGATTTCATCTCCAAATACGGAAAGGTTTCTTCACAGTAAGAGCTGTGAAAATGTGGAATAGACTCCCTCCAGAGGTGGTTCTGGCCAGCTCAGTAGACTGCTTTAAGAAAAATCTGGAGTACTAACATTTTTAGGTAGAGTTGATCTGGGGAAAATCCAATTGCCTCTCGGGGGATCAGGAAGGATTGTTTTCCCTTGCTGTAGCAAATTGGATCATGCTCTACTGTTTTTTTTACCTTCCTCTGGATCAACTGTGGGTATATAATTGGGTATATGGGATTGTACAATATGTTTTTTTTTAACTTTGTAACTATGTTTCAGTCTTGGACCTGTAATAGGAAATAAAGTCTGTCTTCAAAAACAGATAGTCAGAGAGAGAAGAAATGCTATACTCCCCCCCCCCTCTGTGGTGGCTACAAGGGGACTCATATATAGGAATCGATCCCCTCTGTTTTTCTCCTGCAGCCGCTGAAGTCTTGCTTCTCCTCCTCTCTCTCCTGCCGGCTGCACCAGGAAAATGGAGGGGATTGGTTTCTGTATATGCTACCCCAGCTGCCCCTAGTGTCCAGGTTACTCTTATTTTAGCTGTCCAGGTCCTCTGTGTGCTCCCCTGGTCCCCCCCTACAGCACTGCCAGCCTCCCCCTCTCCTCTCCCATCAGCTGCTATAGGGGATGTTCAGGATGGAGAGTGGGGAAGGGACCAGTAAATATGTAATCTGCTGAGCTCTTCCTTTTCTGAATGAACACAGTGAGTAATCGGTGCTAATCACACACTCTGTTCATTCATAACTGAAGCATAGTAAACTGTGTTTACTATGCTTAGGCTTGTGAATGAATGGGAAGCTCTGTACAGAGCTAATCCTCTTCATTCATTCTGTGCATGTGAGGTTGCAGAGATGGAGATTGAGGGCTGTGTCCTCAAACGTCCTTTCTCTGTCTCAAACGTGAGACATCAGGGGTCTGTTTAGACCCCTTACATTTTACCAAAGCCTCCCAACTAAAAAATATTTAAAAAAAATAATAACAAATAAAACTGTAAAAATTCTACTGACACCATCTACTGCTTTACTGGCCCCGTCCTCTTCCCTGCTGACACATTTTACTGCCGTACTGACACTATCCACTGCTCTTCCACTGACTGACACTGTCCACCACTCTACTGACACAAACCTATGCCCTACTAAAATGTCCACTGCTTTACTGACATCGTCCATTTCCCTCCTTCAGGGTCCCTCAACCCCCAGACCGCAGCCCACTGCCAGGCCATGGCCTAATTTCAGCCAGGCCGCAAAGGCTGCACTGTCTGAGTTGCGGCGGCGGGCAAGTCTGATGTGCGGTGGTTGGCAAACAGAGAGATGATATCTCTTACCGCCCACCCTGGTCACAGCTCTTCCGCCTACACAGCGGGGCCGCTACACTGCAGTGAGGTGGGGAAGCAGAGAGATGAGATAAAAAAAAAAAACTGATGGCAGGTGGCAAACCACATTTAGTGGCAGGTGGCAAACCACATTTGATGGCAGGTGGCAAACCACATCTGGTGGCAGGTGGCGTGGCAATCCACATCTGGTGGCAGGTGACATGGCAAGTGGCAATCCACATCTGGTGGCAGGCAACGTGGCAAGCGACAATCCACATCTGTTGGCAGGCAACGTGGCAAGTGGCAATCCACATCTAGTGGCTGGTGATGTGGCAAGTGGCAAACCACATCAGGTGGCCGCCAACGTGACAAACGACAAACCGCATCTGGTGGCAGGCAACAAGGCAAATGACACGCGCCATCTGGTGGCAGATTCTGCATTATGGTGAGTTTAACTATTTCCTTTTACTTTACAATATAATGACATAAGTAATGTGCTTTAGCCCTGGTTCACACTGGGTAAGATTTAGTTCAATTTGAGATGCGATTTCACATGTGAAACCGCATCTCAAATCGGCGGCAATTGCCGGCAATGACACCGTCCTAATCGTGGCAGGAGGCAAACCACATTTAGTGGCAGGTGGCAAGCCACATTTGATGGCAGGTGGCAAACCACATCTGGTGGCAGGTGGCGTGGCAATCCACATCTGGTGGCAGGTGACATGGCAAGTGGCAATCCACATCTGGTGGCAGGCAACGTGGCAAGCGACAATCCACATCTGTTGGCAGGCAACGTGGCAAGTGGCAATCCACATCTAGTGGCTGGTGATGTGGCAAGTGGCAAACCACATCAGGTGGCCGCCAACGTGACAAACGACAAACCGCATCTGGTGGCAGGCAACAAGGCAAATGACACGCGCCATCTGGTGGCAGATTCTGCATTATGGTGAGTTTAACTATTTCCTTTTACTTTACAATATAATGACATAAGTAATGTGCTTTAGCCCTGGTTCACACTGGGTAAGATTTAGTTCAATTTGAGATGCGATTTCACATGTGAAACCGCATCTCAAATCGGCGGCAATTGCCGGCAATGACACCGTCCTAATCGTGGCAGGTGGCAAACCACATTTAGTGGCAGGTGGCAAACCACATTTGATGGCAGGTGGCAAACCACATCTGGTGGCAGGTGGCGTGGCAATCCACATCTGGTGGCAGGTGACATGGCAAGTGGCAATCCACATCTGGTGGCAGGCAACGTGGCAAGCGACAATCCACATCTGTTGGCAGGCAACGTGGCAAGTGGCAATCCACATCTAGTGGCTGGTGATGTGGCAAGTGGCAAACCACATCAGGTGGCCGCCAACGTGACAAACGACAAACCGCATCTGGTGGCAGGCAACAAGGCAAATGACACGCGCCATCTGGTGGCAGATTCTGCATTATGGTGAGTTTAACTATTTCCTTTTACTTTACAATATAATGACATAAGTAATGTGCTTTAGCCCTGGTTCACACTGGGTAAGATTTAGTTCAATTTGAGATGCGATTTCACATGTGAAACCGCATCTCAAATCGGCGGCAATTGCCGGCAATGACACCGTCCTAATCGGTGCGGCGCGGCACCGATTTCAAAAAGTAGTTCCTGTACTACTTTTTGCGATTTCAGGACGCGATTTACATTGACATTTGTGCAGAACCCTGCACAGATGTCTCCTAAATCGCGCCGAAATCGGGACTGCCAGAGAGAGTGAAATTGCGCGAGTTCAGCTGAAATCGCGCGATTTCACTCCAGCAGCCCAATGTGAACCAGGGCTTAATCATCCCGATACACCATATCAGCCATCCAGGAGCACTAGAGCGAACAAGCCTGACGGCTATCCGGCATAACAACTGATGCAGCTAAAAGCCGCTCGGTTGTTATACCAGAGGAGCGGGAGGGGACATCCCCCCTCCCGCCGCCTCTCGCCACTCTGGCCGGGCCTCCCGTCCCACCGGGAGACCCGATCGTCGATCCAGCGGCATCAATGTCCAGAGAGAGACTGAATCAAAGCCGGAAACAGCTCAGTCTCCGCAATGGAAACACGGAAGCGACGTCATGACGTCACTTCCGGGTTTCTCGGCTGCCAATGGCGCCAGATTTAAAAAAGTACACAGTATTCAGAATCACCGTTTTCGGCAATCTAAATTACTTTTAAGTTCAAAGGAGGGATCGGGGGTCTTTTAGCCCCCCCGATCCCTCCATAAAGAGTACCTGTCACCACCTATTACTGTCACAAGGGATGTTTACATTCCTTGTGACAGCAATAAAAGTGATCAAAATTAAAAAACCTATTTAATATTATAAAAAAAAAAAAAATAGGAATTTTTTTTTTTTTTTAAAGTGCCCCCTCCCCGCGAGCTTGCGCAATAAAGAAAATGCATACGGAAGTCGCGTCTGCATATGAAAATGGTGTTCAAATCACACATGTGAGGTATCGATGCGATCGTCAGAGAGAGAGCAATAATTCTAGCACTAGACCTCCTCTGTAACTCGAACCTGGTTACCGTAAAAAAAAGTTTAAAGCATCGCCTATGGAGATTTTTAGGTACCGTAGTTTGTCGCCATTCCACGAGTGAGTGCAATTATAAAGCGTGACATGTTTGGTATCTATTTACTCGGCGCAACATCATCTTTTACATTATGCAAAAAAATTTGGCTAACTCTAACTTTAAATTCAAGTTAATTTTTCCCAAAAAGTTGCGTTTAACTGATTGCCGACCGCCCGCCGTCATATTACTGCGGGACGGTGGCACTGCTACGCGGGAGCACGTAGCTCTACGTCCTCCCTTTAGCAGCTTTCCGCGCGTACGGACAGAAGATCAGTGACTTCCCCTAGTGAGGCCACCCCCCCATAAAGTTAGAACACACCAGGACCACACTTAACCCCTTCCCTGCCCCCTAGTGTTAACCCCTTCACTGCCAATGGCATTTTTATAGTAATACAATGCATTTTATAGCACTGATCGCTATAAAAATGCCAATAGTCCCAAAAATGTGTCAAAAGTGTCCGATGTGTCCGCCATAATATCGCAGTACCGAAAAAAAACGCTGATCGCCGCCATTACTAGTAAAAAAAAATATTAATAAAAATGCCATAAAACGACCCCCTTTTTTGTAAACACTATAAATTTTGCGCAAACCAATTAATAAACGCTAATTGCGATTTTTTTTTTACGAAAAATATGTAGAAGAATACGTATCGGCCTAAACTGAGGAAAAAAAATGTTTTTTTTTATATCTTTTTGGGGATTTTTATTATAGCATAATGTAAAAAATATAGAATTTTTTTCAAAATAGTCGCTCTATTTTTGTTTATAGCGCAAAAAATAAAAACCGCAGAGATGATCAAATACCACCAAAAGAAAGCTCTATTTGTGGGAAAAAAAGGACGCCAATTTTGTTTGGGAGCCACGTCGCATGATCGCGCAATTGTCAGTTAAAGCGACGCAGTGCCGAATCACAAAAAGTGCTCTGGTCTTTGGACAGCAATATGGTCCGGGGCTAAAGTGGTTAAAACATCGCCACACAAATACCGTGTGACAATCACCATATTATTCTCTAGATTCTCTGCTAAAAAATATATTTAATGTTTGGGGGTTCTAAGTAATTTTCTAGCAAAAAAACTGATTTTAACTTGTAAACACCAAATGTCAGAAATAGGCTTAGGCATGACAACTACTTTGATGTAAGTGTACATCTTTTTTATCTTATTAAAAACCTTGAGGATCTTATGCTGTGGGAGCTCTCTTTTCTTTTTAAACATATATCGGTATACCGCTTGAGGCCATCCATTACTGTGACCGTCCCAGTCTGGTGATATGCTGTGAGGATACCATTATTATATGCTGTCTATGATCTCCTGTAATAAGAGATCATAGAGTTCCGGTAAGAGTCAGTGTGTGACTAAGGTGGAGGTGCTTCTATCATCACTTTCTTCAGGAGTTGGGATTATTTTTCTTTCACTTTGGAGACCATGATTATTCAATCTGCTATGGACTTTTTTGGTGGACTGTGATTAACCCATTAGGGCCCATTTTTTTTCTTACCAAGTTCACGGTGTGATCACTGTTTGCTATCTATTTCTTGCATCTTGTAAAACGCACATTAGCGCAGCTTTTTTCTTTGTATATTGTGTCTTGATGTTTTATAACATTTTTTAGTTGCAGCTTTTTTAGTAGTTAATTTAGAGTAAGAGCAGTGTATTTTTTTTTCATTACTATTTAGTTAGGCCTTGGTGATCTTCAATCTCTTTCATGTTGTTCAGGTAGATCTTCAGGTATTCCTCAACATCTGTTTAACATGAAGGTCAAATGAGGCCAAGACCTATGTTGCCAGCCCTGTTTTAGGGCCTACCTTAGGGGTTGGTTGATGATCTCTAATAGCTAACGAGCAAGCAGGGGCGGACTGACCATTGAGTCACCCGGCACTGCCTGAGGGCCCCGTGCCCCTAGGGGGCCCCATCAGGGTTGCCAGGCTCAGTAAAACCAGGGATAGTATGTAAAAATCTGTGTTTTTTTACATCTGTCCCTGATATGTCCGAAACTGACATGCTTTTGATGTGAAAATCCAGATATTTTAGCTGCCCTGCCTCTGCACTGCCTCCTGGCTTGGCGACCATCTGTAAGCCCGGGAGCCCCATAATCTTCTATTGCCCAGGGGCCCCATGAGTTGTTAGTCTGCCCCTGCGAGCAGGGACCTCTGATTCCTCTTGTACCCACATTAATACCTTTGATTACGAGCATAATTTGTTCCAGAATAATGCTTGTAATTCAAAGCACACCTATATCAAAGCGAGTTTCCCCATCGGAAATAATGGAAACTCACATAATTCATTTCACAGCCACTGCTTGTCTATGCAGTACTGCATGTGGCCAGAGGTGCGGGGGCACGGGAGACACTTGGAAAAACTCAGAGATGCTCGGAGACCACTCAGAGATTCTCTGAGACACCCGGGAACAGAGTGTTTCCGAGTGTCTCTGAGCATCTCCAAATATCTCCAAGTGTCTCAGAGCATCACCAGCACCCTGCACCTCTGGCCAAATGCGGTACTGCACATCCCAGCGGCTTGAATCCTGCTTGTCTTGCAAGACAACGCCCGTAAAACGAGTCAGGATTTTTTTTAAATAGCTTGTATTGCGAAACGCTCGTAAACTGCTTTAATCACAATCTGAGATTCCATTGTAATTGTATTGTAACTGTAATGTCTGTCTTCATTTTGTAAAGCGCTGTGCATATTGTTGACGCTATATAAATTCTGTATTATAATAATAATAATAATAGCTGTGTTCTCTTCCACCTACAAGCACAACGAGAAATGTGTCACATTCCACTGTGATGAAGAAAACAGCAAAGTGTACACCTCAGGGAAAGGCAGAACTTGAACAGTCTCCAGCCACCCATGTAAATCCTGCCATTCATTCTTATTTTGCTGCAGAAATGGAACAAGTATATTTATTGTGCTTGCTCTTTATCTGTTAGCCAGCTGAGTTGGTAATGAAAAGTGTCTGGATCTGTTTGAATAGCATACCATTCATGTGAGGATAATCAGATTTATTATCACCTGCCATCAGCGCTGACAAATTGCGTCACCCCTAGCTGCTGTTGGTTAATGAGCTTTGCTCAACGTTACCATTAAATATATTTGGGATGGAATTGCTTCAGTCTTCCGATTTCCCTTTATTTTAACAAGTCTTGGCTCATCTGTTGTGATGATAATTTTATATTTCAACTTGTATTTAGGGAATTATAAGTTATAAAAAAAGGATTTTAGTAAATATATTTAGTAATAATTACTCTATGTGTGGACTAAATAGCTGTAAAGTGCATCTACAGGATGAATTAAATAAAAAAAAACACTCCACAATTATTCCCTTAAAATTCTGGTCAGGTGGAAAGCCAGGTCCCAGGTCCTTTCTGTTTTGGTCTGTAGTGTGGGAAGGTCTCAGCAGGTTGTCAGGAGAATCTATCAATGGGTCCTCACTTCAATCCTAAAGGTCCTAAAGAAGGTCCTTTGATAAAAGTCCATCACTGGGTCCTCAATTCAGTCCTCACAAGGTCCTAAAGAAGGTCCTTTGATAAAAGTCCATCACTGGGTCCTCAATTCAGTCCTCACAAGGTCCTAAAGAAGGTCCTTTGATAAAAGTCCATCACTGGGTCCTCAATTCAGTCCTCACAAGGTCCTACAGAAAATCCTTTGATAAAAGTCCATCACTGGGTCCTCAATTCAGTCCTCACAAGGTCCTAAAGAAGATCCTTAGATAAAAGTCCATCACTGGGTCCTCAATTCAGTCCTCACAAGGTCCTAAAAAAGATCCTTTGATAAAAGTCCATCACTGGGTGCTCAATTTAGTCCTCACAAGGTCCTAAAGAAGGTCCTTTGATAAAAGTCCATCACTGGGTCCTCAATTCAGTCCTCACAAGGTCCTAAAGAAGATCCTTAGATAAAAGTCCATCACTGGGTCCTCAATTCAGTCCTCACAAGGTCCTAAAAAAGATCCTTTGATAAAAGTCCATCACTGGGTGCTCAATTCAGTCCTCACAAGGTCCTAAAGAAGGTCCTTTGATAAAAGTCCATCACTGGGTGCTCAATTCAGTCCTCACAAGGTCCTAAAGAAGGTCCTTTGATAAAAGTCTATCACTTTCACAGGTTCTAAAGGAGATTGTTTGATAAAGTCAAACCTGATGAAACACATCAAGAAGTGACATCAGAGGCACATCAGAACCTGAAGTGATGTGGTGCCCATCTATGAAGAGGTTTTGTACCTTTTTTTACCTGCCAATTAAGCATTTAATGGGGAACTAAACATTTTTAATGTCAAAATACTGCAATATGGTCCTTCTTAAATCATTTTACATGGTTAACCACTTAAGACCCGGACCTTTAGGCAGCTAAAGGACCGGGCCAGGTTTTGCGATTCGGCACTGCATCGCTTTAACAGACAATTGTGCGGTCGTGCGACGTGGCTCCCAAACAAAATTGGCGTCCTTTTTTCCCCACAAATAGAGCTTTCTTTAGGTGGTGTTTGATCACCTCTGCGGTTTTTATTTTTTGCGCTATAAACAAAATTAGAGCGACAATTTTGAAAAAAAAAACAATATTTTTTACTTTTTGCTATAATAAAAATCCTCCAAAAATATATAAAAAAAATATTTTTTTTCCTCAGTTTAGGCTGATACGTATTCTTCTACCTATTCTTGGTAAAAAAATAATAAGCGTTTATCGATTGGTTTTGCGCAATATTTATAGCATTTACAAAATAGGGGATAGTTTTATTGCATTTTTATTCTTTTTTTTTTTTTTTACTACTAATAAGCGATAAGCGATTTTTTTCATGACTGCGACATTATGGCAGACACTTCGGACAATTTTGACACATTTTTGGGACCATTGTCATTTTCACAGCAAAAAATGCATTTAAAATGCATTGTTTATTGTGAAAATGACAGTGCAGTTTGGGAGTTAACCACAAGGGGGCGCTGAAGGGGTTATGTGTGACCTAATGTGTGTTTACAACTGTAGGGGGGTGTGGCTGTAGGTGTGATGTCATCGATTGTGTATCCCTATAAAAGGGACCACACGATCGATGACGCCGTGGTTTACACACGGCTCTCCCCATTCTTCAGCCCGGGGACAGATCGCGGGACTCCAGCGGCGATTGGGTCCGCGAGTCCCGCGGTCCCAGAGCTTCGGACTGGGTCACGGGAGCGTGCCGCGGGCGTGCCCCCGCGACCCACGGCTGGGTACTAGCACAGGACGTACCTGTACGTGCATGTGCCCAGCCGTGCCATTCTGCCGACGTATATGTGCAGGAGGCGGTCCTTAAAGGGTTAATACCTACTAACTGGTGGACATTACTGGGTGGAAAGTGGAAGGTGGAAGGTGGAAAGAGAATTCAATTTGACTGTGCATATACATAAATATTGGGACATCAACACAATTCTAATCTTTTTGGCTCTATACATCACCACAATGAATTTGAAATGAAACAAAGATGTGCTTTAACTGCAGACTTTCAGCTTTCATTTGAGGGTATTTACATCCAAATCGGTGTAGGAATTGCAACAGTTTGTATATGTGCCTTCCACTTTTTAAGGGACCAAAAGTAATGGGACAGATTAACAATCATAAATCAAACTTTCACTTTTTAATACTTGAAAGTAATGCCGGGTACACACAACCATTTTTCGGGTTCTAAAAAATTACATTTATTACATTAAAAACTATCGCGTGTGGGCTCCAGAAAGTTTTTCACGATCTAAAAAATGGCCAATTTTTTTTTCGAACATGCTCTATTTTTTCACAACGTTTTTAACTTTGTCGTTTTTAAGGTTGTAAAAAATGGTCGTGTGTGGGCTTTAATGACATGAAAAAAACGTGCATGCTCAGAAGCAAGTTATGAGACGAGAGCGCTCGTTCTGGATAAACTACCGTTCGTAATGGAGTAAGCACATTGATCACGCTGTAACAGACAGAATAGAGCGAATCGTCTTTTACTAACTCAAAATCAGCTAAAGCAGCCCAAAGGGTGGCGTCATCCGAATGGAACTTCCCCTTTATAGTGCCCTTGTATGCGTTGTACGTCACCGCGCTTTGCTTGAGCATTTTTTTTCATGATCGTGTGTAGGCAAGGCCGTTTTAATGATCGGGTTGAAAAAAACGTTGTTTTTTTCTAGACCCTTAACCACTTCAGCCCCAGAAGGTTTTACCCCCTTCCTACCCAGGCGAAATTTCAGCTTCCGGCACTGCGTCGCTTTAACGGACAATTGCGCGGTCGTGCGACGTGGCTCCCAAACAAAATTCGCGTCCTTTTTTTCCCACAAATAGAGCTTTCTTTTGGTGGTATTTGATCACCTCTACAGTTTTTATTTTTTGCGCTATAATAAATATTCCCCAAAATATATATATAAAAAAAAAATCCTCAGTTTAGGCCGATAAGTATTCTTCTACATATTGGTAAAAAAAAAATTCAATAAGCGTTTATCGATTGGTTTGCGCAAAATTTATAGCGTTTACAAAATAGGGGATAGTTTTATGGCATTTTTATTATTATTTTTTTTTACTAGGCGCCGATCTGCGATTTTTTTATTGGGATTGCGACAATATAGCGACACATCGGACACTTTTGTGACATTTTTCGGATCAATCACATTCATACAGTGAACAGTGCTATAAATATGCACTGATAACTGTATAAATGTGACTGGCAGGGAAGGGGTTAACCACTAGGGGGCGGGGAAGGGGTTAAATGTGTAGCCTATTTTGTTTTCTAACTGTAGGGGGAGGTGGGTGACTGGGGGAGGTGACCGATTGTGTCCCTATGTACAAGGGACACAGTTCGGTCTCCTCTCTCCCTGACAGACGTGGAGCTCTGTGTTTACACACAGAGCTTCACGTCCCTGCTCAGTTACTGGGCAATCACATGTGCCCGGCGGCGCCTCTTTGCTGGGATCCCGATGCGCCGGCATGCGCGCGCATCCTAGCGGCTTTAAAAGACAGGACATCATATGACGTCCTGTCAGAACAATGGAGTCTTCCGAGTGGTTAAAAACATAATTTTTTAGAACCAGAAAAACGGTTGTGTGTACGTGGCATAAGATAAAGGTAGTGGCGCTACCTATCACTAAGTGCTGATCAAAACTCAGTGAAACCAGCTATCTACACACCAGTGTGACGTTGACTCCTAGTGTTCCCAATAATGCAGTGAGGCCTCTGATGAGGCAAATATGTGTAAACAATTAAGTGCTGTGTTCAGATAATACTGTATATGTGGTACAGCGTAGACTAAACGTAAAAACACGTAAACCATGTGCAAGTTAAATGACTAAAGTGCATCAGTACGACAATTTAGTGTCCATCAACAAAAACCACATCAAAATATAAGTGATGATACATGCACCGGAGAAATTAAATTAAATTAAATGCAGCTATATGGTATAAAGTTAAAGTCATAGTCCAATAAATGACCACGGAGCAAGAAACTCTTCAAGGTGGCTCCACGTGACAAAGGTGCTCTCAGTTGGAAAAAGTAGTGACTTCTGTGACCCCTCTTGTGTCCCCGCTTACCAGATCCTAGAGCCCCAGCCCAGGCACATCAGATAAGATTCCGGCTTGTCCACATAGGGGGTTCTTGTCTCCAAACTGAAGTAGTCACTCCAATGCTTGAAATACAGTTCCAATGCCAGGGGCAAAAATTCCTCATAGGGGCAAAAAGAAGACTCCCATCACTTTTTACTTGCCCCTGGCATTGGAACTTTGGGAGAAGACCCGTGCACACAAAGGGTCTTCTCATCTGGTGAGGATTTAAAGAGACAGCATCAATTTTTATATTGGGACTATTTCTTTCTCTTTGTATGGACTGTGATTGGCATTTGAGTTGTTCTGGTTTGGTATTACCTCAAAAAAAAGGTAGTTGAATTTATGTCTTGCACACCTGGAATGGGTGTATTCAGCAAGCTGTATAATAAACACTGCACACCTTACCATTTTTTGTGCTATGATTTCCCAATCTGGCATTATGTAAAAGACCGAACACTTTCAGGTTAACATCTGCGCTTTATATACAGTTGCCAGATAGTTGCGTTATATAATATAATGCCAAACTTGTTTTCAATGCAAGAGCTGTAATTATCCAACCTTTTCTGAAAACTGCACCCTGTCTGTTCTAAAAATCAGAAAAACTTAGTATGACTTCAGCAAAAGGTGGTGGGCCCAATGGAGTGTAGGAACTTACTCCAAATATATTTCATTCCCTAGATCACTTTGCTAATTTATGTCAGTGAAGAAATATGATGACTTTAATTAATTAACCACTTCCCGCCCTGTCAATAGCAGATTGACGTCCGGGAAGTGGTTCTGTAATCCTGACTGGACGTCTATTGAGCAGGATAACAGCCAGCGCGTCCCCATGGGGGTCGGTGGTGTGGCGTGTCAGTCTGACACACCGCTACACCAATCTCAGTAAAGAGGCTCTTTACCATGTGATCAGCCGTGTCCAATCACGGCTAAGCACGATGTAAACAGGAAGAGCCATTGATCGGCTCTTTCTCACTCACGTCTGACATCTGCTGCTCTCCTGACAGGGGGGTATACGCTAATTGTTTATCAGCGCAGCACCCCGCGGATGCCCACACTGAACCACCAGGGAAGCCGCCAGGACCACCAGGGAAGGGGCAACATGTGGATAGCCATCCACATATGAAGAAATATTCACAATAGATATCAATCAATGCCCACAAATGGGCACTGACTGGCAACATGGGCACTGACTGGCAACAAGATTAAACAAGTGATGCCCAGTAATTCCACCATCAGCATCATCAGTGCCACCCCTCAGTGTCCATCAGTGCCACCTCTCAGTGCCCATCCATGCCAATCAGTGCCCATCAGTGCCACCCATAAGTACCCATCAGGGCTACCCATAAGTACCCATCAGTGCTGCCTATAAGTGCCCATCAGTGCCGCCTATGAGTGCCCATCAGTGCCGCCTATGAGTGCCCATCAGTGCCACATACCAGCGCCTCCTATCAGTGCCATCTCATTGGTGCCACCTCATTGGTGCCACCTCATCGGTACCCATCAGTGCCACCTTATCAGTGCCCATCAGTGCAGCCATATCAGTGCCCATAGTTGAAGATGAAAACTTACTTATTTACAACAAGAAAAATATAAAAAAATAAAAACTTTATTTTTTTCAAAATTTGTTGCGCAAAAAATAAAAAATCGCAGAGGTGATCAAATACCACCAAAAGAAATCTCTATTTGTGGGAACAAAACAATAAAAAAATGTTTTGGGTACAGTGTAGCATGACCACGCAATTGTCATTAAAATTGCGACAGCACTGGAAGCTGGAAATTGGCTTGCGCAGGAAGGTGCGTAAGTGCATCATATTGAAGTGGTTAATGCTAGCACAGCTTTTCTGCAAGCTACAGAAAATGAAAAGGATCCAGAATCTGCTGCACTTCAACCTTTATTGTATGTTCTATAAAAACATCACAGACAGTGTGGGGTACAACTGAAAGTTAACACGTTTCACACCATGATTTGGAGCATGCGCACTGGGATACGTTCACGGCCGGCGCATGCGCACTTTGGAAAAAGCGTCAATTGCGCGGGGTCACGATTCATTTACATGGATCACACCCCCATCTTCCACATTTGAATTGCGTAGGCTTACGCCGACACATTTACACTACACCGCCCTAACTTACGGCGCAAGTGGTTTCTGAATAAGGAACCTGGCGCTGTGAGTTACGGCGGCGTAGTGTATCTGAGATACACTACGCCCGCCTAAAGATAGGCAGATGTATCTAAATCTGGCCCTACGTCTTGTTTGCAATCAATGTATTAAATATATAATATTTTTTAAATGCTATCGCAAAAAATCCAGACAATATCTGTATAGGGTAATTCTAGAAAGCCAAGTCCACAAAGATGTGGTTTGACATGTGGTTTGGAGAAACTTGATTGGCATATTCAGAGCCCTGACCTCAACCCAACTTAACACCTTAAAGAGGAACTGCAGTCTGCTCACATAATTTGTAATTAAAACATCTTTGCCATTCGGAAGCTTCCCTCCAATCACTTTGCATATTATATATATACTGTGATTTTGTACGTGCCAAAATGCTGCAGAAATCTCCCCACACTGAGTCTAGCTGCAGCCATTTTAACTGTGGTCAGCTAAAACTGCTGCCTGTTCACTTCCGGATTTACACGGACACACAGAGGCACACCTCCAGTTCTGCAGCTCTCATTGGCCCACTTATTCCCCCTCCTTTCCTGGCAAACGCTTACGAGAGAGCTGTGCTCAATGTCATAAGCCTAGGCTTTTTATCAGACAAGAAACAGGAAGTGGGTTGTATAATCTATTTATATATAAAAAATTACTATCCAAAATTAAAACAACAAGGGCAGAAGATTTAATAGATGGAAAGATGAAAAATGACTGAAGTTCCGCTTTGATGCCGCGTACACACAATCATTTTTCGGCATGAAAAAAACGTAGTTTAAAAAAAATGTAATTTAAAATGATCGTGTGTGGGCTTCACATCATTTTTCAGCTTCTGAAAAACGACACATTTTTTTTCCGAACATGCTGCATTTTTTAACGACATTTTAACCACTTAACCCCCGGACCATATTGCTGCCCAATGACCAGAGCACTTTTTGTGATTCGGCACTGCGCCGCTTTAACTGACAATTGCGCGGTCGTGCTGAAATAGAACTACTAAAACTGTTTGATTAATTCATTAATTAATCTCCTGACACACTCAGGGGAGGCTAGCATTGTCCTACTGCAATAAAGAAAAAGACCAGGATGGTTCTCAGTGGAGGGAAAAAAATGAATGAATGGCTGGAGCCCAGCCAGCTTCTGTTTTATTAAACAATACAAAATCTTCTCATTGGTTGACATGATACAGATACACACCCTCACATGATAAAAACACACCCAGTTCCCTCCCATCCAACCACTGACACACCCCACATACTCCCTCATCCACGCCCCCCCTAAGAGCACATGTCTTGTTCCTTTGTTTAAAGTTTCTTATAAGGGGTTTCCCACACAAAACCTTATTCAGTTTCCAAGGGTCTGACGTATAACATGGAACAGTCCAACACAGCTTCTCTTGACCAAAAATTCCTTCAATGATTGCAGACAGGAAGTTGGGGGGGGGGAAGGGTTTTTGGCTTTCTCTTGCAAACTTTCTTCACAGATGGGGGATGGGACGGACACATTTGTAGCATGAGGGTAAAATGGAGAGGAAATGGCTTTTGAACAAACAGCTCTCCTTTGTATTTCCAA
Source organism: Rana kukunoris (assembly GCA_029574335.1). Lineage (NCBI taxonomy): Eukaryota > Metazoa > Chordata > Amphibia > Anura > Ranidae > Rana > Rana kukunoris. Next base: position 143,515,593 of record CM056055.1, read on the forward strand.
TGCTCGTTCATAATCTTCGTTATCACATAGCGGATTCTTCATTTCAAACAGATGTGTAGTCGCATCTTCAGAACAATATCTGGACATATATTTTCAAGGAATATACACACTTCATTTCAAATGGTAACTTTTACAAGGTAATCTCTGAGTGGCTCTTATTCATAACACAAAAATATTCATTTCATTTCACATCTATCACAGGCCCCCCTAAATTAATATTTTTAAATGTGGTATGTGGTTTTCATTAACATTATCGTAACCAATATAAGCAGAAACAAAATTGTGTTACAAATGTGTTATCACCCAAAATACTGTCCCCAGGGGACATTCTAAAGGCACCCCCCTTGGGACCATATGTTTTCATAAAGTCATCTGTGAAGAGGTCTCTGTGTTTTGCCATTAACGAACCTCTGTTGACTATAGCAAACATAACTAATCCAATCTACATTCCTATTACTAACTTAAATTTCATAGAAACATCAGTTTCACCAAATTTCTGTATTTGTCTTCTTACTATATTTCCAATCATAAACATTTTAATTTTCCAGAAGAACATTAATTTTTTAATTGGGCTCTTTCTTAAATATTTTACTCCCTAAAGGAACTTATTCATTAACTTACACTCGTTTTCAGAACCGATTGGTCACACAGTATGAATACTCTTGTCACATGACTGTTTAAACAAGCAGCCTTTGGTTCAGTCTTAAAGATTCACTGTATCTTTTAATTTTCACTATTTTATCTGACCTTTCTTAGAGTATGCAGATTAACACCATGTTTCATTCTCTTTGAAATGACACCCTTAAAGTAAGGTATTCTTCAAAACAAATGGTGCAAAAACCCCACGGTTTAGTAAAATATGAGAGAAAGAGAGAGAGAGAGAGAGTGTGTGTGAGTGTGTGTGAGAGAGAGTGAGAGAAAGAGAGAAAGTGTGAGTGTGAGAGAAAGAAAGAGAGAGACAAGAAAGAGAAAGAGTGTGTGTGTGTGTGCGTGTGAGTGCGTGAGTGTGTGTGAGAGAGTGAGAGAGAAAGAGAGAGAAAAGAAAGAAAGAGAACAGAAAGAGAGAGAAAGAGTGTGTGTGTGTGTGAGTGCGTGTGAGTGCATGAGAGAAAGAGAGAGAGAAAGAGAGAGAAAGGAAAGAGTGTGTGTGTGTGTGTGTGAGAGAGAGAGAGTGAGAGAAAGAGAGAAAAAAGAAAGAGAGAGAACAGAAAGAAAGAAAGAAAGAAAGAAAAAGGGAAACATTTCTATATCTGGCAAATTACCTTTTACTATTAACCAAAAAAAAAAAAAATTCTTTACCCTATATAAACCGTTTATAGTTCACTTAATATTTACTTTAGACAAATATATATTTTTGCCTTCAAACCTCTCAATAAACTCTCAGAGTCACTTAAAACCCATCACTGGGAGGTCACATAGTTTCTGCCTTCTGCAAACACACAGCAGGGTAACACAGCATGTGGGACTGTGTAACCCGATCTGATCTCCAACAGCTAGGATCACATAACCCTAATCTTCTTCTCAAAGGAAACATCTGTTCCCTCCCCCACTGCTTGGAGAACATTGTACAAGATCTATAGATGCACCATTTACAATACAATTGAATTGTATCGTTTTTCCTAATTGTTAACACTTTTTCAAAATTGTTAAACATATTTAGTTTGTATATATGGCAAAAATTATGTACAATATGACATCCCTTACAAAAGCAGCGACAACAAATCATTTAAAAGAGAAATCTCACGAAACCCACAGATTAGTTCCAGCCTAATGAACTGTGAATTGGCCATTTTCACGAGAAACTCCTCCTTTCAATCAGAATCTCCACTCGGTCAGTAACATCACATTATAAAACTTTTTAACATTTATTTATTTTTATTCTATTTGTATCTAATTTTTTATTTTTCCTATTTTTATTATTTTTATTGAACATAACTTTCATATTTTAATATTTTTACTATTTTTATATGTATTTTTTTTTAATCGGTTGTAAACATTGCTTGCAACCAGATCTGTAGGACCTTCTGTTTAAATACCAAATACCATGCTGTTTACCATCATTTGAGTTTTTATACAATTCTTTACACAACCTTAATCAATAATTCTCTCTTAAACCTTTGTTCTGATCCCATGTTTGTGCTTTGACATATCATATCCTAACACATTTTCAGTTGTTTAGGCTAGAGTTTCATAAACATTTACAGACAATATTAAACTCAATTGTCTCATTATAGAACCTCTTTACACTCTAACATTAATTAACTAATTATCCTATGAGCTATATCACAGTGATTATGGGACTCAAAACCTGTAGTTACTTCATCTCTTGATTTAAACTTGTCTGGGGCCCCTCTATATATCAGGGCATATATGACACATATATCAGCTATATTCCAACCCACAAATTCCCAGTGGTCACAATCACATGTAATTGAAAAAAGATATATAGTTTCATTCAGACGTGGGTGGCACAGTCCATCATATCTCCAGAGAATGTTTTTGCGAAGGAACCTTTTAATCATCACCCAGGGGATATCGATAATTATCGGTACCTACATCGAAAAATGCAAGAAACTCGTGCACAGATATTAGTTAATTATTTTTCAAAAGCGGTCACATAATTTTCAAAGTACCAGACTGTAATTGCAACTGTCATCGCCCATAGCAACCTATTTTTAGAGATTGTCTTCAAACAAGACTTCAAAAGGGGATAATAAATACCCTTGGGGAATACTGTAATACTATGCCCACTAACAATGAGTGTGATATGGTATATCATGTGGAATAAAACCGTTTAAACGTGATATGTAAAACCGTTCTGATGTGATACCCAGAGGCCTTCATCCTTCATTTGTGACTGTGAGCGCAAGGACTGTAGCAATGAACGTAAGGACTTATTCACCCTTATTCTACCATCTCGGCCTTCCACCAGGCGAGGCCTGCGGCCCTGTCAATTCTCTTTTTTTCCGTGTTTGTACAATAGAATTGCAGTATCCTACTCCCCCCTTGTACAAACACAAAGAGAGAAAAAGGTCCCGTGGGCCGCAGAGCACAGAAGCCAGTGTGACAGCGGGCTGGGGGCATCCGGGCAGGCCCATGCTCCTCCAGCCAGGTAGCGGGCGACACCAACTGCATTCAGGGATAGGGCAGGACAGGGCAAGACGGGGCAAGGCCTCGAGCATTCGGGCAGGGCCCATGTTTCCAGAGAGCCGGGCATCGTTCAGCAAACATTTGGGCAGAACAGGAAAGGAAGAATCTTAGGAACAGGCCTGGGCATCACATGACAACAGCTAAACTGGCAAAAAGCCCTTTATGTATGAAAGCATAGATCATATCACAATCAGAGTCAGTGGAAGGCAGTGAGAAATATAGACAGGTCCCCATAGATCACACAATGTATGCGATAACATCTAAATCAGTGTGATCCACCAAAACTCCTTCTTATATATTATCAACAGTTGCTATAAACGTGTAACAAGTTGCAAAACAGCAGTCTGTCTTTTAAAAGAAAAACAAAATGGTGTATGGAGAAGAAGGGAGGGGCAATCAGAGAGGAGGGGGGACAAGATGGAGTACGAAGAAGAAAGGGGGGGCGAACAAAAAGAGCGGGAAAACAGACAAGATAAAGGGTGAAGAAGAGGGGAGGAGCTACCAAGAATGAGCTGGAAGACAGAAAAGTAAAATGGTGGGTAGTTGAGAAGAGGGGAGGGGCTACCAAGAAAGAGCGGCAAGACAGAAAAGTAAAATGGTGGGTGGTGGAGAAGAGGCAAGATGGAGAATGTAAAGAGAAATAGGTAACCACTTTTTCAAGCAAAGAGTTGGGAAAAAGGGATTAATTAAGTTTAAGGGGAGTGATATCAAGGACAACGACAGACAGAAAAAGAGGAAAAAAGAAGGAAATAAAGAAAAACGTTTATATTCAGTAATAGAAATGCAGAGCTTAAGAAAAGAAAACACAAGATGCAAAAAACATGTAACGTTTTGCACTGTCTAACAATTAATCAGAGCAGAAAGGTCACAATATGCAACACAATGGACCTTAAACACAATACAAACAAGCCTAGCACAGCGAGCAGCAGGGTAGCATATCAGAGGAAGGGGGGCAATAACTCAGCAAAGAGAAAAACTTAGGAGCATGTAAGAATGAGCACAGCAGCTAAGGGAAGGGGGGGTGGAGAGGGGGAGCTGTAAGCAAGCACAAAAGTGTAAGAAAAAAAAAAAAGTTCAGGCACACAAAGGAACACACAGTTGGTATAAGATTAAGCAACGTACAAAAAAGAACATTTTCAGTAACCCTGTCTGCAGGGCGGTAATATAAAAACCCTAACCCCGATAATTAAACTCCCGCCTTGAACTCCACTTAGACAAGGAAAACCCCCAAAACCCTGCAACAAAACCCTGCAACGAATTATAAAAACAAAAAACAAAAAAAAATCTGTGTATATCACATGTATACCACACGCATACACATAACAGACCTGATAAACTGACCAAGATATTACTGCATGTTGATTCTTTTACCCAAAATGCCCCGTCTTAACAATCAGCCTATTTGTCTCTCAAAAAGAGACCCTCAGCCCTCCAATCTGAGTCAACCCCCAATGTCCCCTAGACCCCACTCTTCAGCTCAAACATATGTACACGTGTATGTTGCAGAACATACATACAGGCATACATATACATGTAATCCTGAGACACGCCTAGTCTGTGCGTCTCCAGCTCAGGAATCCGAAAAGGGGGTTATTACACTCCTACAGACAACCACCAAGGAAAATGGCCACATTCAGTCAACACAGAACACGATAACACACAAGACAATAGATTGCAGTACGACAACCCAGCCTGACGGTTCGACGTTTTTGGACAAGAAACTGTCTTAGCGAAGCTAGGAACGCACATACAAACTGAATGAGGGGAGAGGGGGGCCCAGAGTCAGAAGCCGCACAGGCAAGTTAGTCAAAAAAACCCCGACTTACCTGGTGCTTAGAGTTCATGACGCTCTCCTCCGTCTCAGACTCCCTGCAGCTCTCAAACAGGTCCGTGTGGGCAGCACCTTCCCGCCTCGAGTTCAAAAATACACGTTGGACGCCAAATTGAAATAGAACCACTAAAACTTTTTGATTAATTAATTAATTAATCTCCTGACAAACTCAGGGGAGGCTAGCATTGTCCTACTGCAATAAAGAAAAAGACCAGGATGGTTCTCAGTGGAGGGAAAAAAAGGAATGAATGGCTGGAGCCCAGCCAGCTTCTGTTTTATTAAACAATACAAAATCTTCTCATTGGTTGACATGATACAGATACACACCCTCACATGATAAAAACACACCCAGTTCCCTCCCATCCAACCACTGACACACCCCACATACTCCCTCATCCACGCCCCCCCTAAGAGCACATGTCTTGTTCCCTCGTTTAAAGTTTCTTATAAGGGGTTTCCCACACAAAACCTTATTCAGTTTCCAAGGGTCTGACGTATAACATGGAACAGTCCAACACAGCTTCTCTTGACCAAAAATTCCTTCAATGATTGCAGACAGGAAGTTGGGGGGGAAGGGTTTTTGGCTTTCTCTTGCAAACTTTCTTCACAGATGGGGGATGGGACGGACACATTTGTAGCATGAGGGTAAAATGGAGAGGAAATGGCTTTTGAACAAACAGCTCTCCTTTGTATTTCCAATGCTCGTTCATAATCTTCGTTATCACATAGCGGATTCTTCATTTCAAACAGATGTGTAGTCGCATCTTCAGAACAATATCTGGACATATATTTTCAAGGAACATACACACTTCATTTCAAATGGTAACTTTTACAAGGTAATCTCTGAGTGGCTCTTATTCATAACACAAAAATATTAATTTCATTTCACATCTATCACAGTGCGACGTGGCTCCCAAACAAAATTGGCGTCCTTTTTTTCCCATTAATAGAGCTTTCTTTTGGTGGTATTTGATCATCTCTGCAGTTTTTATTCTTTGCGCTATAAACAAAAATAGAGCGACTATTTTGAAAAAAATGCATTTTTTACATTTTGCTATAATAAATATCCCCAAAAAATATATACATTTTTTTTCCTTAGTTAAGGCCGATACGTATTCTACATATTTTTCGTAAAAAAAAAAAAATCGCAATTAGCGTTTATTGATTGGTTTGCGTAAAAGTAACGTTTACAAAATAGGGGGTAGTTTTATGGCATTTTTATTAATATTTTTTTTTTACTAGTAATGGCGGCGATCAGTTTTTTTTTCAATACTGCGTCATTATGGCGGACACTTCAGACAGTTATGACAACTTTTTGGGACCATTGGCATTTTGATAGCGATCAGTGCTATAAAAATGCATTGGATTACTATAAAAATGCCATTGGCAGTGAAGGAGTTAACACTAGGGGACGGGGAAGGCGTTAAGTATGTTCCTGGGTGTGTTCTAACTGTATGGGGGGGTGGACTCACTAGGGGAAATCACTGATCTTCTGTTCATACATTGTATGAACAGAAGATCAGCATTTCCCCCGCTGACAGGACCGGGAGCTTTGTGTTTACACACAAAGCTCCCAGTCTCCGCTCTGTAACGCTCTGTAACGAGCAATCGTGCGTGCCCGGCGGCGATTGTGCCTGCCGGGCACGCGCACGGGACTCGGGGGCGAGCGGGGGCGTGCCCCCTAGTGGCCGTAAAAGGAGCCGGCGTATAGCTACGGGCTCTCGCCCAGGAGAGCTGACCTGCCGCAGTAAAATGACGGCGGCAGATCGGCAAGCAGTTAAACAATGTCGTTTTTCGGGTTGTAAAAAATGATCGTGTGTGGACTAAAACGACCATAAAAACCTGCGCCTGCTCAGAAGCAAGTTATGAGACGGGAGCGCTCGTTCTGGTAAAACTACTGTTCATAATCGAGTAAGCACATTCATCACGCTGTAACAGACAGAAATGCGCAAATCGTCATTTTTTTACAACGATGGTGTGTGGGCAACATCGTTTTAATGATGAAGTTGAGAAGACGTTGTTTTTATCTACATGCCGAAAAACTTCGTTTTTTTTCATGCCGAAAAATGATCGTGTGTACGCGGCATTAGGGATGAACTAAAGGCTCCTTTGCAAGCTACGTGTTCTTGTCCATGTCAGTACCTGACCTAACAAATTCTCTTCTCGATGAATGGTCACAAATTTCCACGCAAACACTCCATAATTTTAAGGAAAGCCTTCCTATAGGAGTTGAGGAGGTTACAGACACAAGTAGGAGGAGAAAGCTCTATATCAAAGAGGATCCTCAGTCTTAACAAAAAAAAAGTCAGCAGCTACAAATACTGTATGTGATATACCAGTCCAGGTTTTCCAGCGCCGCTTTTACCCGGGCCAATTCTTTACCAATTCTCAGGTCCCTGGCATCAGCATGGGAAGCCAGCTGATATGCCTTACGACATTACTCCTAGCTTCCCACGGCACATTCACAAGCTGTGCTGAGCTTTGTGAATGGTTCTGCAGCCTTCTGGGACCTATGACATGTCCCAGAAGGTTGTGGGCAGGGGGAGAACCTAAGCGGTGAAGTGGAAGTAGAAGAGGGTTCATGCTATATAACCATAGACCCCCCCCCCTAAAAAAAAGGTGGTAAAGGAGGTGGGATGGAGGTGTTAAATTGGAACTTCCCTATTAGATTGAAGTTCCACTTTATTGCCCAAAATGTTGTAATAATATGTCCAATAAGTTATTATAGGTGTAATGTACAGGTATCTATAGATGTTTGGCCAGAGTCTATTTCATATTTTACTAACGTTCTATGTATTTGCCATCCTTTTTAGTTTTGGAATTTTATTTAGGAGTACATTTTTGTAAATTGGACAGATCTATCCCCGTTTGACTTGATTTGCCCTCATTTTCATGTGACTGTAGTCACTGGTTTCTTTGTTGGAATTTGCGTGGCAGATACCTGCTTTAATTTGTTAATCTGTGGCAGGTGGAAATTGTGTAGAGGAAGACTGCAGACTGAAATAATTATCTGAAAAGCTTTGAATGTGTAATTAATGAAGCATTTCCAAAAAGGACTAGAGGCAGTTCACTTAAATTAATGTTTACTTAGCTTAGTAAATAAGGGAAAGCTAAATGGATGTCAGAGTACTCGAGGACGAGGACTGGGATGAAATCTTGGAGGATGTTAAAAAAGGTTTCCCCTAAGCTATCAGACCACCTTACGCAACTGTATATTATACACAGGACATGCTTCACACCCGCAGTGCCCTCCTAAGTAGCCCGCCATGTCTGGCAAGCCCAGATCGCGGGCTCCCGACCCGCAATATCCGAGCATTAATGCGAAGAATGAGGTCATGTGCGGTGGCTGTGGCGGGGCTGGCCTATCCGTGATCACGGCGGGGCTGGCCTATCAGTGATCACAGTAGGGCTGGCCTATCCATGATCACGGGCAGGCTGGCCTACCCGCGATTGCGCTTGCTTCTGGAGTCCCGCCTCCAACTTTGTGAACACCTCTGCCTTCACTTCCTCCAGGCTCCCCCTCACCTCCGGACTGATAGAAGATACAAGTTGCAGGTGAGGGGTGGATACGATCTGGGGAGAAAGGGAGAAGCCAGAGTTAAATAAATAAAAAAAGTCTGGTGTCAGTATAAGTGTAGTAGTCAGTGTAGTGGGCAGTGCCGTGTAGTAATCAGAGCAGTGAAGTGGACAGTGTAGTGTTCAGTGCAGTAAGTTGGACAGTGTAGTGGTCAGTGCAGTTAGGTGGACAGTGTAGTGTAGTGGTCAGTGCAGTGAGTTGGATAGTGTAGTGTAGTGGTCAGTGCAGTTATGTGGACGGTGTAGTGTAATGGTCAGTCCAGTGAGGTGGACAGTGTAGTGTAGTGGTCAGTGCAGTGAGGTGGACAGTGTAGTGTAGTGGTCAGTGCAATGAGGTTGACAGTGTAGTGTAGTGGTCAGTGCTGTGAGGTGGACAGTGTAGTGTAGTGGTCAGTGCAGTGAGGTGGACCGTGTAGTATAGTGGTCAGTGCAGTGAGGTGGTCAGTGCAGTGAGGTGGACAGTGTAGTGGTCAGTGCTGTGAGGTGGACAGTGTAGTGTAGTGGTCAATGCAGTTAGGTGGACAGTGTAGTGTAGCGGTCAGTGCAGTGGGGTGGACAGTGTAGTGTAGTGGTCAGTGGAGTGAGGTGGACGGTGTAGTGTAATGGTCAGTCCAGTGATATGGGCAGTGTAGAGTAGTGGTCAGTGCAGTGAGGTGGACAGTGTAGTGTAGTGGTCAGTGCAGTGAGGTAGACAGTGTGGTGTAGTGTAGTGGTTAGTGCAGTGAGGTGGACAGTGTAGTGTAGTGCAGTGTTTCTCAACCTTTTTCCAGTCTGGGCACCCTTAAAAAGTATTTTCAGTCTTGAGGCACCCCAGTCCAAGGCTTGGTTCACATTACGGTGTGTCGCAGAACATGCGCAAAATTGTGCTCATTCCTGACACACAGACAAATGCTCTGCTCTTTAGATGTACCATTAATTCTTAATGGTACCCCCACACATTGGAAAACGTGGGGTTCGTTTGCTGCAGTGCAATTTTAAAAATGCCTAATTTCCGCCTGTCAAATGCCTCTGAAAAGCGATCTGTGCATGGATTTCTTTTTAGAGGAGCAGCAGTCCTTGCTGCTATCAAACAAGCCCTACAAAAGCCACTCTCATGGTAGAGGAATTGGGGGGGGGGGTCAGATTAAAGGTAACATACGCACATGCTTGCACACGCATACAAACACATGCATACACACACATACACACACACACTCACATGTGCAGACACACATGTATAAAGCCATTTTAAAATGAATCTAGCTTCTAGATCAGTACCTTTCCAGATTCCTCATTCAGCCAGGCACTGCACTCTAGGGGGAAGCAGAGAGCACTACACACTCCTCTGCACTTTACTTTCACTTTTGAAGCCGACAGAGCTTCTCACAGTTCGGCAGGAGAGCAGGCTCATCTGACAGCCTTCTCTCCACTGACCCCGTGGCACACCTGAGAACATCTGAAGGCACACCAGTGTGCCACGGCACACTGGTTGAGAAAGGCTGGTGTAGTGGTCAGTGCAGTGAGGTTGACAGTGTAGCGTAGTTACAGTGTAGGTGACCGTGTAGTGGTCAGTGTAGTGTAGTGGACAGTGTAGGAATCAGATAGTGTTGTGGACAGGTGGGTCAGTGTAGTGGTGGAAAGTATAGGAAGCAGGTAGGTTAGTGTAGTGGTCAGTGTAGGTATCAGGTAGGTCAGTGTAGGGGTTAGGTAGGTCAGTGTAGAAATCAGGTAGGTAGGTTAGTGTAGTGGTCAGGTAGGTTAGTGCAGTGGTCAGTGTGGGAATCAGGCTGGTCAGTACTATTGTAGGAAGTGAAGGGACTCAGGAAGTGCTAAAAGTCCATATGTTAGGGGGGCGCAAATTACTTTCCTTGCCTCGGGTGCTGGCAACCCATGCGCCACTGATGCTCATTGTGGCCCGCGACCGGTTACCAAGTCGATAAAGTAGCCCTCGCTCCTTAAAAGGTTGGACACCCCGGCCCCAGAGGGTCGCCCACTTTAATCCTACATACAATCCAGGGTGCCGTCTATGTGATCAAACCCCAGGTTCGTTCTATCACCTAATTTGGACTTGCCCAGTTATTCAAGCATACTGGACACACGTGATCTGCTTTCTCCATGATCAAATGGGTTCACCTGTTCCTCTAGAGTCAAAGCTGTGCCTACTCGGACTATTGCTGGACTCAGACATTGACAAATCCCTGGCCACCTTTCTGCATGAGATGCTATTTTTGGCTAGAAAGACAGTAGTCCGCACATGGATGCAGGCTTCACCCCCTGTGTTACCGAGCTGGAAGAAGGAGATCAATGACACTCTCCCTTACAAAAAACTGATCTATACACATAGAGGCTAACCCCTCAAATATGAAAAGGTGTGGGGCAGATGGTTGATAGATGGTGAATGTAACAGGAGGGCCGTGGGACCCATAAGCTCTTACAAAATATGAGCCAGGAAATAAGGGACATATGTTGGATTGTTTTAACATGGGTCTGTAATCCACAATATATTCAAGAATGTGTGCAAGAACTAATTACAGGTTGTTGATTCTGAACCCAACAGGTCAATAGAAGAGTAACTCCTTCAATGTGGGAACACAGACTGTTAAGGTGTTTAATGTGGTATGCTACTGTAATGTAAATGAACCTTAGTCTGGCTCTCAAGAACTTTTCATTGTGTGATGCTAATTGACACTGTATTGTGTGAATTACTATTGATGATAAATGTGTATTGTATAGCAGGTGAAAAGAGCTTTTCTTGGAGTCACCTTGTCTGGGTAAATGATTAGTAATAAGCTCATGTAGATAATCTCGGAGACAAAATGGATGTCTCCTAAAAGATGTGTATTGAGCTCCCTGTGTCATGTTGTGGGTGGAGTTAAGTCATTGTTCCTTGGGGTTTCTAACTGTATAAGAGCCTGAGTTTACCATTAAAATTTCTATTTTAGATTCACAGTATATTGCTTTTTCCCTATATCATAGGACAATACAACACCAGAAGGGCTCTCCTTTTCTATTTCTTATTTTTTCTCTCTGTAAGTCTCTCATGTACTTTTATTTTTTTTTGAGAGATAATCAGGTTCAAGTTAAAGGGTTTGTAAAGGTACAATTTTATTTTCCTAAATAGATTCCTTTACCTTAGTGCCGTCCTCCTTCACTTACCTCATCCTTCCATTTTGCTTTTAAATGTCCTTATTTCTTCTGAGAAATCCTCACTTCCTGTTCTTCTGTCTGTAACTACACACAGTAATGCAAGGCTTTCTCCCCGGTGTGGAGTGTCGTGCTCGCCTCTCCCTTGGAATACAGGAGAGTCAGGACGCCCACTAACACACAGCTCCTTTATCTATCTGCAACGTAGAGAGAGCGTAATGACTTTCCCGTAGTCCTATGCACATGATTGGATGAGCAGAGCGTCTGCTCATTTACTAAGCTCTGGAGCAACTGCTCTTGCAGAGTGCAACTGAACTTTGCAAAGTGCGCAATCTATTTGCCTTTAGTAAATCAACCTCAATGAGTCCCTGAATATAATATGTCATACCACCATGTATCAATATTTGTATTGTAAATTCAAAAACTCAATTATGACTTTGTATGAATTTATATTATTGCTACAGCTATTTAATAATACTATAAATGGGCTCATTACTATTTTTTTACTGTTTTTTTATTGTGGTTATTTATGGAAAAATGAATTTGCAATCATATGCATTCATTGAAATGTTTTTATATGTGAAGTTCTGTACCTCATTTAATTCCCAGGACCTATTGACCTGAGAACTGGTGTCTTTGTGTGAAGATTGCGGTGTGCTCCGGCCAGAACAGATGACATACTCGGGAGACAAGACCCTATGCTGGGGGGAACTTCTTGCCCATAGGACTAGAAAAGCTACATGGGTCTGAGAGATCAAGAAAGCTGAAATGACTGAGTCCCCATAGGGGACAGGGGGGAGTTCTGTGTTCCTGACAAACAGGAGAGCCCTGGGTGTTGGGCAGGGGAGGGCTGGCAGGGGGGGCAGGGTGGAAATCTCCCCCTGGTCTGGTGACACTATGCACAGCCACCGGCCGCCACTACCAAATGCTGTTTTTGCAGAGCAGGAATATGCCTGCTGGAGCTTTGTTAACACAGGTCACGGCCGCTGCTCACCTCCCACTGTTAAGCTGTGCCTGTGTCAGCTCCGAGGCAGATTGCCGCAGAGCTGAGCTATGTTTCGTCTCACACATAGCTCAGTCTCAGCACACACCAGCACTGACATCCCCTTCTCTCTCTGCACAGACACGAGGAGAGATAGAGCTCACCTGCTCTTCCTCCTTCTAAGTCTGCCCTTCCCACACTCCCCGGGCATGTGTGGGCACTGGACAGGAAGTTTGAACCCAAAAAAGCATCAGACAGTATGCCTGCACCTCAGCCTCTATCCTGGTAAGCTCACCCTCTCTAGTCTCTCCTGCCTCCCAGTGTATAAAAAGGGGTGCTCTGTGGACTTTGTTAAAGGGGAGGGGGGAAGGCTTTGGTGAGTAGAGACCCTCTTTACACAATAGTTCATAGCATGCACCCTTAAATCAAGTTTCATCAGATCTGATGTCTGTGCGGACTCTATTGTATATGGGGTCTGTGCGGAATCTGATGTATATGGGGTCTGTGCGGAATCTGATGTATATGGGGTCTGTGCGGAATCTGATGTATTTGGGGTCTGTGCGGACTCTTATGTAAGGGGAGGCTCTGTGCGCACTCTGATGTAAGGGGGGCCTCTGTGCCACTCTGATGTAAGGGGGGCCTCTGTGCGCACTCTAATATAAGGGGGGCCTCTGTACGGACTCTGATGTAAGGGGAGCCTCTGTGCGGACTCTGAAGTAAGGGGAGCCTCTGTGCGGACTCTGATGTAAGGGGAGCCTCTGTGCGGACTCTGATGTAAGGGGAGCCTCTGTGCGGACTCTGAAGTAAGGGGCGCCTCTGTGCGGACTCTGATGTAAGGGGAGCCTCTGTGCGGACTCTGATGTAAGGGGAGCCTCTGTGCGGACTCTGATGTAAGGGGAGCCTCTGTGCGGACTCTGATGTAAGGGGAGCCTCTGTGCGGACTCTGATGTAAGGGGAGCCTCTGTGCGGACTCTGAAGTAAGGGGAGCCTCTGTCCAGACTCTAATGTAAGGGGCGCCTCTGTGCGGACTCTGATGTAAGGGGAGCCTCTGTGCGGACTCTGATGTAAGGGGAGCCTCTGTGCGGACTCTGATGTAAGGGGAGCCTCTGTGCGCACTCTTGTGATCATGAAAAATCTTAGACTGTTTTCCTCGATCCATCACTTTTCCACGTTATATGGGCCACTTGACTGGACTTGCCCCCTAGGCCTAAGGATGCCAGCCCTCCCCTGGTGTTGGGGGAACACTATCTGGAGGCCAGGAGTGGGCCCGTACAGCGAGGTGCTGCTATCATAATAGGCTGAGTGAGCCTGATAAATTGTGGTCTGGAGAACCACTGCCAATCAAAGTGGAGCAGCTGAAGTAGCCAGGTGGACTAGCATTTACAGTTACTTTTGGAGCTGAAACTACTTGTGTGGGCAACCTTGTAGAGACTTTAATCTTGTTTAACCACTTAAGACCCGGGCCTTTATGCAGTTAAAGGACCTGGGCAGTTTTTACAATTCGGCACTGCGTCGCTTTAACAGACAATTGCGCGGTCGTGCGACGTAGCTCCCAAACAAAATTGGCGTCCTTTTCTTCCCACAAATAGAGCTTTCTTTTGGTGGTATTTGATTGCCTCTTGCACTATAAACAAAAATAGAGCGACATTTTTGAAAAAAAATCTATATTTTTCTACTTTTTGTTATAAGAAAAATCGAATAAACTAAATTTTAGTCAAACATTTAGGCCAAAATTTATTCAGCCACATGTCTTTAGTAAAAAAAAAAAATAGCTACCTAGTGGCAACAGCGACAGTAATACAGCGATCAGAAAAATGATCGCTTAGTGACGCTGGTAATAGGGGGTAAAAAGGCTTAACTAGGGCGGTGATCAAGGGGTTAAAACTTTATTAGGGGGGTACAGGGCTACCCTGGACCTAACACTAACTGCCTGTCACACTAACTGTCACACTGACACTAAATGCAGTGATCAGTAAATATATGATCACTGCATTCAGTGACAGTGTGACAGGGGGTGGGGGGTGATCGCAAGGGGTTAAATGTGCCTATGTGTACTGGTGTCAGTGTAGTGTTGGTGTGACTTACTGTGAGTGTTCTCTCCTCTCGGCGGATTGAAAATACCGCCGAGGGGAGAGCTGCATCACTTCCTCTGCCAGTGTTTACATTACACAGGCAGAGGAAGTGACATGGGGTGACATGGGCTCACGGGGTTGGGCTGGGAGCGATCACGAGGGGGCGGACAGAAACGAACAGCCGCCCCCTCAGGACGGATTGCTCCCGAAGGTAAGCCGCCCGCTAGATCACTCCCGATCGGACCCCCAACCCGCTAGAAGGCAGGGACGTACATGTACGCCCATCTGCCTGTACGTGCCATTCTGTGGACGTACATAGTCGGTCGGGCGGTCGTTAAGTGGTTAACACAATAAAACTCCATAAAGACATGGATGAGCGAGTTTGGGGTAAAGGAACAGGACTGGCCTGTGCAGAATCCTGAGCTCAACCCGATAGAACACCTTTGGGATGAATTAGATCGAAGACGTCAGTGTCTGACCTCACAGATGCGCTTCTGGAAGAATGGTGAAAAATTCCCATAGACACACTCCTAAACCTTGTGGACAGCCTTCCCAGAAGAGTTGAAGCTGTTATAGCTGCAAAGGGTGGGCCAACTTAATGTTGAACCCTGCGGACTAAGATTGGGATGCCATTAAAGTGCATGTGCGTGTAAAAGCAGGTGGTGTCCCAATTCTTTTGACAATATAGTGTATATCACAGTCACATTTTACATTTTCTGATTCTGGTTTTATATACAGCAAATACCTTGTATGTCACACCATTACATTCACTTATAAATGCAAATGTTAGTGATAAGAGGTTGAAAGCTTTACAAACACTTTAAAATCATAAGGTGCCAGTTACCATGGTCACAGCTCACTCCCTCCCATGCCGCAATAAATAATGGTTTATCTAGATGCAGTGCAGGTATGCAGCTGGGCCTAACATACAGATCACATGCTGCTATGAGAAATACAATAAGCAATTTATTGGATACTGGATACTGATTATATGACCCCCGAAACGCATTGGCTGACCTCTGCTCTGTTTGCTGTAACCAACAAGAAAGACTTTGGACTCCTAATCATGTGTTTCATCTGACACTCTCTGAAAAAGGAGTCTGTCCCCTAAAGTCTGCTGGGAAGCCAAGACTTCTGGGATTGTTGATCTCCTGGGTCCCTTGCAGGTCTCACTGTTTTCTCCCTCCCAAAGATTACCTGTGGTTTTAGTAGTGCAGTTGTCCACAGGAGAGCCCTGATCCAGGCAGCAGGCAGGGACGTGGTCAGCGACAGTGAATGGAATTGCCCAGGCAGCAGGCAGGAATATTGTCCATAGTCAGCCTCGCTGTACTCACCAATGCAGCCTTACTGTGCCCATCAAATGCAGCTTTACAGTGCCCATTAATACAGCTTCCCTGTGCCCATCATTGCAGCCTCTCTGTGCCCATCATTGCAGCCTCGCTGTGCCCACCAATTGCAGCCTCTCTGTGCCCACAAATTGAAGCCTCTGTGCCCACAAATTGCAGCCTCTGTGCCCACAAATTGCAGCCTCTGTGTGTATACCAATGAAGCATCTCTGTGCCCACAAATTGCAGCCTCTGTGCCCACCAATGAAGCATCTGTGTGCCCACCAATGCAGGCTCTGTGTGCATACCACTGGAGCCTCTCTGTGCCCATGATTGCAGCCTCACCATTTCATGCATCGAACACACAGCGGCCATCTCCCACTGTATGTCGCAGAGCTGGGTCTGTGTGTGTACGGCGGTGCTGTAACAAGGTCCCACCCCCCTAGACCGGCTTGTGTTATAGACGGAGCACTGATTCAATCAGTGTTCCTTCTAGAAGACTATCACACGAGCCGTTCTAGGGGGGCGGGACCTTGTTACAGCGCAGCCATACACACACAGACCCAGCTCTATGCCATACAAGAGGAGGAGGACAGAGGGGAGCAGAGCGCTGAGGCCACATCTCAACACAGCCCCAGGGCAGGCGGCCTACCGGAACATTTCCCGATATCCTGGTAGGCGAGTCCGGCCCTGCCCGGCCACCTAGTGGTAGAAGAGAAAAGTGCAACGAGGCCAAACTTAGGGAGAAATCAATAGATCTCTAACAAATCAAATAGGATATTTATTCCTGGCAGGTAAATTTGTGAGAAACAACCCTGATTAAACTCCAGGGTGCTTCATCTTATACACAATAACAATCAAGTTAATGTGCTGCAGATACAAACAGTTCACAGAAAATCAGTTTCTGTACAAATGTTATTGAAATGTTAGTGCTAATTAGCAAGGAAGAAAACACAATTTTGCATCTAAGAATGAACATTCCATAAACAGCGCACAGTATATCCTTTCTATGTACAGTATGAGCACAAGAACAGCCTGTGCTAAGACTTATCTCTGCAAGACTCGTAACAAATCAGGAATAGGAACTCGGAAAACAGATTATATTAGAACAGTTCCCACATTCTCCTGATACTTTACAGAGAGTCCCAAGAGGCAGATTTTCAATACGTGAAAAGTATTTGTAGCGCCCTGCTCCTGTTGAACAGGCGCTGCTTTAAGTTTAGTGGGGGGTCTGAGCTGTTATTTGGCTCAGACCAGAGTGATTAAGGGCAATTTAGCCTCTGTTTCAGCCATGGCTGTGCTGAGAGCATCCACCATTGCTTACCTGGGTTGTCATTACCACCCCAAGCCAAGGGTGGCAGCAGCAAGGTCAAGGTGTATTGAGTGTCCCCCTCTGCAGCGAATCAGTGGGGGTGGTTGCCCTGCTGTGCATGCCGGGGAGGGGTACTTAAGGGATAGACTCCATTGGTGTGGGGTCTATTCGTCCGTCCGTGCCTCGATGTTCGGCCTGGCCTGAGGTGCGTGTTCTGAATCCTGGTTCCCGGGACCATGTTGGCCCGGGGCTGCGGCTTCGTCTGGTGGGCCCAGTTGTCTGGCTGGGGCCTGCACTGCAAAGGTCATCCTGTGCTGTCCGCCCTGCCACTTGAAGAAGGAAGCCAGGGGAGGACCTATCCTGGAGAGGGCCATGCAAGAGGCTGGTACCTTGGGAGAAGGCCTGGAAACTTCATCGAAGGATGGCCCTTGCACCGAGAGGCTTGACAGTGTCGCCTGTCGGATCTAAAAGTTCTGATGAAGCCAAGCTAAAGAGATCTGGGTGCTGAATCCTATGGCAGAGGATTCTGGACCATAGGGTCTCATCTTTAAAGGAAGGTCCGTGGCAAAGACTGTACTTTACTTTGTGCACCATCTCGGCTGCTAGGCAAGTGAGAGGGACCTATCCAGGTGAGCAATACCCACTCTGGCTAGAGTGGCGATGAAAACGGTTGCTGGAAACAGGAGTGTTTCTCAACTTTTGATTATGCACCTGAACCTACCTATCCTTCCACCCTTAAACCTTCTTTTCTAAAGTTCTGCAAAAATAAATCCAAGAAAAAGAAGCGCATTGTGTGGACATTGAAATTATTCAGACTCTCCTTTAACCCTAGACGGCGAGAACATAGAGGTAACATGCCACCCAAAATATAACCAGCAGCTCCTGCGGGGGTAGTGCTACATATGCAAATAATTATACTGTACTTACTACATAAAAACACAAGCAAATTGTTTATGCTCCATTTACACCTAGGCACTAGCAGGTGTATAGTTGCCAACATTTCAAAAAAGTTTTTAGGGACATCTTTTTTTCTGTGTATCCAGAAGGCCACTGTAGGCGAAGCATTACTTTAATTAGGGGTGTGGGTTCTACAAGAATTATGGTTTAAATTATGTTTAATATTGGGGCGTGGCTTGAAGGGGTGTGGTTAAATAGACTCTGAGATGACTTACATGTGCAAAATGTGGTAAAGTTAAAGTTTTACTAAACCCACAACAGTAAAATCAGTCTGTATATGCAGTAAAGCATGCTTATTATTCTCACTGTTAAACCTAAGGGGTTAATACTCTGCATTGTGTAAAGAGGCTGTTTGATCCTGTCTTTTCTGATCCTCCCTTTTTTGCACTGTCCCCAATATATCTCCTCATAGTACAGAGGCTAGGGGGACAAGCTTAGTTTGGTGTGTATTGCTAGAGAGTTATTTGTTTCTTTGGAGGGTGCATGTGATCAGCACAGGTCGAATCAGGATAGTCCAGACAGAGGGTCAGGTGTCCTGCAGTGTCATAGGACTGTCAGAGGAGAATTAAAACTCCTCCTACACTGATAGAAGTTAACAGGCTGCTTTATATTGCTGATAAGAAAAGGTATTTAGCAGTTTATATTTACTAAAATAATTGGATTTCCATGTTCTGTGTACTGTAGGAGACCGGAGATAGTGAATGCAGGGTCCTGGGTTTAGTAAAACTTTAAATAGGGAATGTACAGTGCAGAACAAGGTGTGAACCTTCCACCCATGCTAAAAAGGATGAATAGTGCATAGAGTGGCTGGGTTGGCATAGTGAACCAAAATGAGAACCCTTATTCCGCGTACACACGATCATTTTTAGGGTTGTAAAAAACAAAGTTTTAAAAAAAAATGTAATTTAAAACGATTGTGTGTGGGCTTCAGAGCGTTTTTCGGGTTCTGAAAAAAGACCACATTTTTTTTCGAACATGCTCTATTTTTTCATGACGTTTTAAACGTTGTCATTTTTCAGGTTGTAAAAAATTGTCGTGTGTCGGCTTTAACCCGCGCATTCCTCAGAAGCAAGTTATGAGACAACCGCGCTCGTTCTGGTAAAACTAGCGTTCGTAATGGAGATAGCACATTCATCACGCTGTAACAGACAGAAAAGCGCAAATCGTCTTTTACTAACAGGGAACCAGCTAAAGCAGCCCAAAGGGTGCCGTCATCTGCATGGAACTTCCCCTTTATAGTGCCGTCGTACGTGTTGTACGTCACCACGCTTTGCTAGAGCATTTTTTTTTTTTAATGACTGTGTGTAGGCAAGTCCGTTTTAATGATGAAGTTGAAAAAAACATTGTTTTTTCTAGAGCCTGAAAAACTTGTGTGTACGTGGCATAAGAGATTGCCACCATTAAAACAATTAAAAGGATAGGGAAGGGTGTGACTACTTGTGCAATGTAGTCATGAATATGGTAAAACAGAGTCAATCTTCAAAATTTCTTTCTGGGAAACAAGGTAGCTTATAACCCACATTTGACTTTATACTATATATTTAAGTATAATGCTACTACTACTTCTAAACTTCTCCATCTAACCTCATCTATTGACCTGAAGCAATGGATACAGGCTCCTATTTACGCCAACGGAAACACCCTGGACCTTGTTTTTTCCTATCTATGCACTCCATGCAACTTCTACAACAATCCTTTCCCATTCCCTGACCATCACCTTATTGGTTTTGCTCTTTTCCTGTCTTCCACCTCCTCTCCCCCCAACCGCCTAACAGTAACCCGTAGAAACCTTCGTCACCTTAACCCTCCTCTTCTAAACTCTGCTACTGGCCACCAAAACCTCACCCCTGTCCTGCCTCAACTTAGCCACTTTAGTCTACTACAGCTCACTGTAACCCTCCCTAGACAAGCTCGCCCCCCTCACTACACACAGAATCAGGTCCCGACCTCTACAACCCTGGCAAACAGACAACACCAGAAGTCTCAGAAAATGGAGCCGCGCTCTTGAGCACCTGTGGCATAAGACTAAGTCCCTTTTGCCAAAGGTAAGGGGCTAAGCTTCCAAACAGGGAAACACATTTGTAACCATAGCTCCCAACTGTCCCTGATTTTGAGGGATTGTCCCTGATTTGGAGCAAAGTCCCTCTGTCCCTCATTCCTCCTCATTTGTCCCTCATTTTGGTCTGATCTATATGGATGTATATAAAATGCACTTTTTATCTATCAAAAAGTGTTTTACAGCGCTAAACCTTTCATCTGATTTCTAAATTGCTGCATTCCAAAAGCAAGATAAAGAAATATTAGTGGAAAAAACAACTTGTGGGTTTAACCAATCTTGTTTTTTGTACAATTCTCCTTTGAGGGGGGCGTGGCAAGGGGTGTGTCATATGTGTGCATACTTTTGCCGATAGGTGTCCCTCATTCCCATCTCAAAAAGGTATGTATAACCACTGCCAACATGGGTACACAGACAACAATAAGGCCGTGTACACACGAGGAGACTTGCCTGATGAAAACGGTCCGCGGACCGTTTTCATCGGACATGTCTCTGGGGATCTGTTGGTCTGAGGGTGTGTACACACAATTAAACCAAAATCCCAGCGGACAGACATCGCGGTGACGTGGCAGTGACGTTGACGCCGCGAGGTCCGCAAACAAGGAAGTAAAATGCTTCCACGCATGCGTCGAATCCATTCGACCCATGCGGGGGATTTCTGTCCGCTGGTTAAGCGTACTAACCAGCGGACATGTCCGACGGACAGGTTTCCAGCGGACAAGTTTTAAAGCATGTTTTAAAACTTTTGCCTGCTGGAAACCTGTCCGCTAGGCCGTACACACGATCGGATATGTCCGCTGAAACTGGTTCGCAGACCAGTTTCAGCGGACATGTTCGATCGTGTGTACGCGGCCTAAGAGAAACAATAATTTAGAATAGGGTCATATTTACAAATCATGAGGTCCCATAGCAAAGCTTGGATGTAACATGTATAGCGGTTAAACAAATCATCTTTTGCACAATAATCCTCATGATCTAGAGGTGTAGCAAGGGTACGCTCTTTGCCTATATACTTTGTTCTATAATGTGTCCCTTTTTCCAATCTCATAAAGTTGGGAGATATAGTTTGTGCATGTGTCAATTCTGTGTATGTGCCTCTGGTAATTACAGCGCCCATAACCCAGAAACTACCAGAATCCCTCACTTGTGCAGATGCGCTGTGGGTCTCTGCAAGGAATTAAATACTGCTAGAGAGCTGCAGGGCATGACGCTGAGAGCTGGTTTACACAGGGGCAACCCGACTTATAGCGCGACTTTGCAAGGCAACTTCAGCGCGACTTTGAGCAACTTACAACGTGACTTAAAGTTGCCTCCAGGACAGGCGACTTTGGCTGTGGCCAATCACAGAATAATTAACTCTGTGGGAGGGGTTTGCCTGAGTAAACTATTTTCTCTTCCTGTAAAGTTGCTTCAGTTAAGATGGTGATCTGACTTTGTAGGCGACTTCCATTGAAATCTATGGGTACAAGTTGCCTACAAGTCGGATTGAAGTAGTACAGGAACCTTTTCTGAAGTAGGTGCGACTTCAGTAGTGTGCATTAAGATGACTCTTATTCACTTTAATTGAATTTCTCGACTTGGGGTGACTTGAGGCGACACAAGTTGGACCCCAAGTCGCGGTAGTGTGAACCCGCACTGACAGTACTTTGTTTTTTTTATTCCTAGGTAACATGGTACACTACACCCTGTTCCAAATTATTATGCCAATGATATTTTTCTCATTTACCTAAATAATTGATATAAACAATAGTCAGCATAATTCTCATGTTATCAACTACTAAGGGCCAGATTCAGGTAGATGCGCGCATATTTTCGCCAGCGTATCGCAGCACATATACGCTGCGCTGATGCAAACTAGCAAGTGAAGTACAGTATTCACCAAGCGCATGTCCGTTACTTTGCGCCGGAGTAATGGAAATGCACTGGCGTAACCCGACGCAAGTGGAAGTGGGTGTGATCATATGTAAATAATGGGTGGAGCCCAGCGCAGAGGCTTACGTTCAGCGCATCATCCACGGAGCATGCGCAGTGAGGCTTCACTCGGCCCCCTGTGCGCATGCTCACAACTTCCGTCGGCACCACTTCACGGTAAACGTCAGCGCAATGTGTTCCGCTGAGCGTTTAAAAGCGCTAGCGGAAGAGCCATTCCGGCGCAAAAGTATTTCGGTTTCCCCCCACCCCAGGGAAGTTACTTTTGCTAAGAGATGGCCCCCCAAAGAGAGGAGGAACCTAAATTACAATTCCCAGGAGGTCTCAGTTATAATATCCGCTATGGAGACTTATAATGACTTCCTCCACGGCAAAAAAAGTCGAAAGACCAGCCGGGATAGGAAGCAAGCCATCCTGGAGACCATTGCTGGCAGGGTGAATGTTTTGGGGTACTCCACCTGGACTGCTGGTGATATTCAAAAAAAAAAAAAATGACCTGCGGCGCAAGGTCCGTGGCAAGGTGGCCACCATCAGCAGGCATGAGAGGGGCACAGGGGGTGGACCCCATGTGCGGTCAGCCTGACCACGGAGGAGGAGGTGGTCGCCCGCTGCCTGGAGAGGGAGCAGTTGGAGGGGGTACCAGGCTATGATTCTATGGAGGAAGGCTCCAGGATAGGTAAGTGTTTTTTATCCCCTATTTGGTGTGTTGCATGTGGGGGGGAGGGTACATGTGCCAAGTGTGTGGGACCACCAACATGTGTCTGCTTTGTGTCATCCACAGATGACGGAGCTGGGCCATCATCTGTCGGCGGCCAGTCCACCCCAACCCCCCAACAGGATCCTAAGGCCGAGCCCCTGGGTGTTGAAGAGACCGAGGTGGAGGAGAGTGCCCACACCTCACCTGCAGAGGTGGTTGAGGAGGAGCCTGTTATTCCTGAGCAGGACTTTATTTTGTTTTTGGAGGAGTCCTCCCCTTCTGCAGGGCCCTCTGTAATCCTCGGAAGCCCCTCAAGGGCGACTCCATCCCCACGGGGACAACCATCTCCTGGCCCCAGGAAGGCAACACGGAAGACCAGGGGGGTGTCTGATCTAGTCCAGGACCAGGTGGCGATGGACCACGCCAGGCAGACCCAGCAGATGGGGGAGATTGCTGGGCACCTGGACCAGGTCGCTGACAGCCTGGGCTCTGTGTCGCAGCTGACCAGTGCTGTGCATGACGTCGTGACCAGGCTGGGGGAGGTGAAGGCTGATGCTAAACACCTCACTGCAGCCGTCCACGCCAACACAGCTGCCATCCTGGAAGAGGGGAGGCAGAGGCAGCGTGACCAGCGGCATCATGTCACCTGCCAGCTGAGGATGCAGGCCCAGACTAATCACTTTCTGAGCCGGATTGCCGTGGCCTTGGAGGGCATGCAGCCAAGAGCTGCCAGGAGTGGCCCACCCGGGGGTCAGCCTCCTCCAGATGCCCCCCCACCCCCACCCACTCCCTCCAGGCAGCTGAGGAGCCCGAGAGTGCCCACAAGAAGGAGCCCCCGTCAGCCCAAATGAGGTTTTTTTTTTGGTTTTTGTTTAGTGCCCAGGTTATGAGTATTTTATTTTTTTTGTTTATTGCTCAGGTTATGAGATATTTATTTTATTTTTAACTGCACACGGTCAGGAGTGCAGGGGACAGTGTGAATGGTGTGTGAATGTGAGGGGGTGCCACTCCTGCCAGTAAGGGGTGTCACCCTCGGCCGTGGTGGAGAAGTTATCCCCGCGGCTGTGTGAATGACGTGTGAAAGGTGTATGAATGGACAGCGACATCATTGGGGCCTTGACGCTGGCGTTGCTGCTCCCAAGTCCTACATGCTGGACTTGGGCTAATCCAATGTGATGTGGATGTGGTGTGTGTGACCTAGGGACATCAGTGGTGTGCATGCGTGCATTGTCCGTGTGATCAATGTTTTGGTTTAGTGTCCAAAGATGCCTACGGCGAGGACCCTCCTGACTGCTCTTCCATCAGCAGACTGTGTAGCCTCTGGCAGGTGGGGACTGTGTGGGTCGGGGGTCAGGTCATCACGTATGTCAATCTGCAGGCCTTTTCTCATGGCAAAGTTGTGCAGAATGCAACATGCACCGATGATCTGACACACGAAGGTAGGGGAATACAATAGGGTCCCCCCGGACTTATCCAGGCATCGGAAACGGGACTTCAGGAGCCCAAATGTTTGCTCCACCACTGCACGAGTTTTGATATGTGCTTCATTGTATCTTCTCTCTCCTGGGGTTTGGGGGTTCCGGAAAGGAGTCATTAGATGGGGTCCCAGTGCATATGCAGAGTCACCTGTAAGGGAAAAGACAGGAGGATGTTAGTCATGCATGTGCCCCTTGTGATGTGTGCATCACGGGAGGGGATAGTCATGCCTGCCACTTATGTCACTCACCAACCAGCCAGCTGCCCCATACACGTTCTGTTCGAATTCTGCTGGGATGGGACTCTGACGGTATATGAAGCTGTCATGGCTGGACCCGAGGTGTTTGGCACGGACGTGCCATATGAGGCATTGGGCATCGGCTATCACCTGTACGTTGATGGAATGCCAATGCTTCCGATTGCGGTATATGTGCTCTGTGGCATTGGGGGGCTGTAGGGCCACATGTGTGCAGTCAATGGCCCCCACTGTGCGTGGGAATCTGGCAATGCTGTAGAAATCTGTCATTGTCTTCAGCCGCAGCTCCTCAGTCGTTGGTCTGATGAACTGGTTGGACATGCGTCTGAGGATTGTGGGGACAACCTGGTGCACACATCTGCTCATGATGGACTGTGACATCCCAGCCACCACTCCACTTGTACGCTGGAATGATCCACTGGCAAGGAAATGAAGTGTTGCCAGGACCTTCACCAGTGGCTGCACTGCTTGTGAGCGGTGTGTCTTGCTGGTGATGTCACCCTGCAGGGTTGTGGTTAGTTCAAGTATTGCATCAGGGCTGAATCTGAAGAGGCGATACACCTCCTCATCCCCCATGCCAAAGAGGCTCATGCGCGTGCGGTATATCCTCTCACGTGCCCGCCTCCTCCGTACCGGGGGACCCAGTACTAGTGCTAGGACCGCGACTGCCCCTGGCATGTTGGCACAAAGAGGTGTTGTCCTTGCAAGTGTGGTTGTTCAGCTTGCTATTTTCTTCGGTAACGCTGCTGCTGTAGCTGCTCTCCTGCTGATCTGAGGCCGTCTGGAGTAAAGATAAAGCAGTTATTTGTAGAAATAACTTTGCGACGGACGGACGAGATACTCGCAGGGCATGTAGCCAGCGTATTGTGCTAATCCGTTCGCGAAATCTCCATCATTTGCATATTTGCATGGCAAATCAATAGGCGCGACGGATGCGACAAGCGAAAATATGCGCTAACGATACTCTGGCGAGGGAAAGTTAAGCCGATCGGAAATGGCCCGTTTTCTGGCGCATCTAGGTTGGTGGGTACGGCCACATAGATACTACGGTGTATCTTTACAGTTACGCGGCGCATATCGATATACTCCAGCGCAAGTCTTGCTGAATCTGGCCCTAAGAGTACAATTCAAATTATATTGAACAAACCTCCTAATTATAACAGTTTTTTTTTTTTCAAAATAAAAAACTTACAATTCACTGTTCAAAATTATTACGCACAGTAAGTTTGAAAAAACTCTATGGGTTGTAAATAACTGAAAATTGTCATGTGTTGTGTTTGCAGCATATTTACTGAAATCAAAAGCTATTTCAATCAAACTTTGAACAACATTTTAACTTTTTAAACATTTTAACAGGTTGTGTTACATTATAACATAGGACCCCTTATTTGATAGCACCTTCACAAGTCTTGCATCCATTGAACTTGTGAGTTTTTGGACAGTTTCTGCTTTAATTTGTTTACAAGATGTCAGAATAGCCTCCCAGAGCTTCTGTTTGGATGTAAACTGCCTCCCACCTTCATAGATCTTTTGCTTGAGGATAGGGATGAGCCGAACACCCCCGCGTTCGGTTCGCATCAGAACCGTCGAACAGTCCGATCGTTCGCACTAACATTTCGAACCCCATTGAAGTCTATGGGACTCGAATGTTCGAATTCAAAAACGATCATTTTAAAGACCAATATTCAAGTTATTGTTGGAAAACGTCTTTCAGAACCCAGGTCTTGCCCCAGGGAACATGTATCAATGGAAAAAAGTCTTAAAAACGGACGTTTTTTAAACTTTTTTTTCCATTGATAGTAGTATCAATGGAGAAAAAGTTTTAAAAACGGTTGTAAATCGCGGCCCGAAATTGCAAAAAGTAGTACAGGAACTACTTTTTGAAATCGGTGCAGCGGCGCAGATGCGGTGTCGCACCGATTAGGACAGTGTCATTGCTGACATTTGCTGGCAAATGCTGCCGATTTGAGAATCGAAGCAAATCGTACCCAGTGTGAACCTGGGCTTAGTAGTTTTTCCTTTAATAGGGCTCACCTGGCAATCTAATTATCACAGGTGTCCGAGATTGTTTTCAGTGATCAAAAGAGCCCTGAGACACAATGCCATCCATGAGTTAAACTGAAAAACAAAATATTTAATTTTTGCGACACTGAAATAGAATTTGCATAATAATTCGAGATTTTCCTAGCTTGTGACGGAAAATATTGATTATATGAAGACAGGAGGCGAGTATCTTATGCATTAATCTTTCTTTATTAATGCTCACAGCAGAAACAAAACTGATCAGTATTCAAGCTTTTCTAAAAATAACATGAAACAGAAAAGCTGAAACTTGAAAACTAGAAAGAAACTACGTGTCCCAGCAGTCCTTGGGTCTGTGACCCCTCCCTCTGGCCTCTGCATATAAGGACTGCTCCTCCCCTTCCTATTCCTCTTTCTTCATGCGAACTTCCAAACGAATTGAAAATGATTCACCAGTCTCTGGGACCCCCAACTCCGGGGACTTCGGCCGGCCGGCCTTTTCTGAATCCCAGACGTTCCGTTGTACGCGGGGTAACATTCGTCCCAACGGGGACCAACCGACAGCTTCTACGGCCAACCGGACCTTTGGAAACGAAACCATGTTAGAAGGAACGTGTCTTCGACCTTCCTGAATGCAGTCGAACGTGTTCAGTATCCTGTAAGAGAGTAGAAGGAACCATAATAGGGTAGGGTAGGGAGGGAAGATACTCGCCTCCTGTCTTCATATAATCAATATTTTCCGTTACAAGCTAGGAAAATCTCGAATTATACCTCAGACAGGAGGCTCATATCTTATGCAAGTTCAAAGCTAGCATTTCTTACAGAAAATGAAGACAATATACATCAGATTACCCCAAAGCGGCCATAGACACATGTGTTTCCGGTCTGAAGTAAAAGGAGCGGAAAACGGTCTCTGAGGACCAGTCCGCCGCCAGTAGAAGATCTGACAGAGATCCCCCGGCCGAGACCACCTTAGTAGCCATTGCACTTCTAGTGGAGTGTGCGCCGAATTTAGTGGTATCTATACCCGCCATGTCCATAGTCGACCTGACCCAGCGCGCTAGAGTGGCAGAAGTCACCGGGCGATGAGGTTGGACGTAGGAAACCAATAATTGGGGCGAAGATGGAGAACGAAGTTCGGCGGTACGCGTTTCATAGGCCTGCAGGCACTTGACGACACATAAGCGCGGACGATCCGAAAAGAAAGGATAGAATACCGACTGAATGCCGGTCTTGGTCCTACGCACGACCGAGAACCTAACTCCTAGGGGCGAAAATTGTCGCCTGGAAATATCCAGTGCTCTAACATCTGAAACCCTTTTGATCGAGATAAGACAGAGGAGGATCGTAAGTTTGTACGTGAGATGTTTGAGAGACAAGTCCTCATTGTCATCCCACGTGGATAGCATGTCTAGGACCCTGGATACGTCCCATGTTGATAGGTATTTGGGACGAGGAGGTCGTTTAAACTTGATACCTCTCATTAGTTTGCAAATGAGAGGGTGTCTACCCACCGGCAAGGCATCCACAGGGTGATGGTAAGCCGAAATAGCTGATCGATACACGTTAATGGAGCTGTACGCTCTACCGGTATCGAAAGCCTCCGCCAGGAAGTTCACTACAAGTGCTACAGGGGTATGTATCGGATCAGCCTGTTGTTGATTACACCAACGCACCCAGATTCCCCAGGCTGACCTATACGCCGATCGAGTACCGGGGGACCAGGCCAGGGCGAGAAGCTCTCTAGCTGACTGTGAAAGGCCTCCGTCAGCGTCTGGCATCCTGAGACCAGGCAGGCTAGGAGGGTCAGAGAGCCGTCTGAAATTAGCGGGTGTATGTCTTTGGACGGGTGTGAAAGGAGGACTGGAAATGAGGGCAAGACCCTGGGAAGGTCGATGACCATTTCCAACAGAAGAGGAAACCACGGTTGTGTTGGCCACCAGGGCACAATCAACACCACCTTGGCTCCCTGGGTAGCGATCTGCAATAAGGTCCGGCATATCAGCTGGAATGGTGGAAACGCGTAATGCGTCCCCCCCGTCCAGGGTTGGCGGAAAGCATCCACCGCTGTTGCCGTTGGGTCCGGCCTCCAACTGAAGAATTGGGGCAACTGATGGTTGAGTCTGGAACAAGTCTATGGACAGTGGTCCCCAGAGATGGATGATACTGATGAAGGTCGAGCGGTCTAGCCGCCACTCGCTGGAATCGGTAATGTATCTGGAGTTCCAGTCCGCCACGATATTGGAGGATCCCGGAATGTACTCCGCCATGGGGACGATGTTCCTGGCCAGGCAGAAGTGCCATAAAGCCTTGGCGATATCCGCCAAGATTTTGGACCTGGTGCCCCCCAAACGGTTGACGTATTGTACCGCTGAAATGTTGTCCATGCGTAGCAATACGCAACAGTTTGATCTCTTCGAGAGAAAACTCTGAACCGCGAAGAGGGCAGCTAGTAGCTCTAGGGCATTGATGTGTAGGAAGGATTCCCTGACTGACCAGATCCCTCCTGTTGAAATCTCTCCGAATCGAGCGCCCCAGCCCCTCCGACTTGCGTCGGATTCTAAGACGACGTCCGGATAGGAATTGAAGATTGTCTTGCCGTTCCAATCGACGGCATGACCAAGCCACCACTTCAGTTCCGTCCTGGCCTCTGCGGAGAGTGGAATCTCGTCTGCATAACGGAGACCTTGTCTCAGGTGAAGGATTTTGAGGCGTTGAAGGGCTCTGTAATGGAGAGGGGCCAGGAAGACGGCCTGTATGGATGCGGCCAGGAGGCCCACTATTCTGGCTAATACCCGTAAAGATAGGGATTGCTTGCGCAGTACTGCTCTGATCTCTTTGCGGATCAGAGCAAGTTTTGCCTTGGGTAAACGCAAGACCGCCTGGTTGGTATCTACCAGGAAACCGAGAAACTCCATGCTCTGGGATGGTGCTAGAATAACTTCTCCATGTTGATGAGGAAGCCTAGGTCCTGCAGGAGACGTACGGTCCAGCTTATGTGGGTCTGAGCCTGAGATTTTGAGTTCGCAATGATAAGGATATCGTCTAGGTAAATAACCAGACGAACGCCCATGCTCCGCAACGCGGCTACCACGGGCTTGAGTAATTTGGTGAAGCACCATGGGGCCGATGACAGCCCGAACGGTAGGCATGTAAACTGCCACGTGCGATCCCACCATTTGAATCGGAGTAGGTGTTGTGACTCCGGATGTACGGGGTCTGTGAGATATGCATCTTTTAAGTCCACCTTTGCCAGCCAATCCCCCGGGTGGAGGAGGTCTCGGAGGCAATGGATACCCTCCATCTTGAAGTGACGGTATGTGACGTTTTGATTCAGGGCCCGGAGATTTATCACGGGGCGGTAACCTCCCCCCTTCTTTTTGACTATAAAAAGACTGCTTATGAACCCCAGGGAGAGAGGGTCTACCTCGAGCACTGCTTGTTTGGAAATCAGTTCTCCCAACTCGTTGTCTATGAGTGCAATGTTCTGAGCAGTGAAACGAATGGGGGGAGGAATAATGCCCAGTTGAGGGCAGGACAACAGTTCTATCTGGAACCCTGTGACTGTGTTTATCACCCATGCGTCTGCCGTAATCGCAGACCAGGCGTGGATAAAAAAACGTAGTCTTCCCCCTACAGGGGTGGAAAAACAGAGTCAGAAGAGGACTTACCGGAGTATGGACGGGATCTGGGGTCACCTCTGCTCCCACGTCCTCTCCATGGTCTGCCACGTGGTGGAAAGAACGGTGCGGGTTGTGCCACCGTGGTATAGGAGGCAGGAGTCTGAGCGTAATGTTGCTGGGCGGGAGCCCTATTAAATGGTCTGGAGTAACCAGCTCGGCCGGCAGAGCGGCCCCTACCTCTGCCGGCCCTAGCAAAAACCTTTTGGTTGCCTGCCCTTTTGAGGGACGATTGAGCTTTGTCGAGACTATTGAATAGTCCCACGAATTTGTTAATGTCCCTAACAAGGGAGTCCCCAAATAGTAGGCCTTCAGCAGAAGGTCCCGGTTCGGTCTCCGCCAGGTGGGCCAGTTGTGGATCCAGGCGCATGAGGATGGAGCGCCTGCGCTCCGTGGAGCATGCCGTGTTGGCGTTACCTAAAAGGCATATGGCCCTCTGGGCCCACCCCCGAAGTTGTTGCACATCCAACCTCTTGTGCTGAGGCAGCTGTTTGCTCAGACAAGTTAAGGATTTTTGTCAGTGGGCCCAACATGTCGAGGACCCGGTCCTGGATGCTCCTGAATGAGCGATCTATCCCCTTCTTGGGGAATTTCCCTGATTTGGCCAGGTACTTAGATAAGACGGGATCAATGTCTGGTGTACATGCCACCTTACTGGGTAGGCAAGGGCGTGGGCATTCCGCCCGCAATTTATTTTGGTTAGCTCTATCCAGCGATCTGCGGGTCCAGAGTTCCACGTATTGGGACACGTGGGGCAGGGGAGCCCAATCTCCCGACCGCGGGTGAGATATGGCATCTGGATGGAAGAGAGGTTCTCCCAGAGCGTCTGTGACTGTATTGCCCTGAATATCAGGTTTGGCGTCGTGTGGGATCGCCATTGACCCAGCACCCATATCATCATTGTCATCGTACTCGGACCCCGAGAATCCGGTTTCTGAGGACTCGTCAGACGAAATATCGTCTGAGTCGAGTACGTAGGAGTACGGTTTGTTCCGCCTGGCGGATGTACGCCTCATGCATGACTCCCTGAGGCTCAGGGGTTGAAAGGGGTCCGGTGGGTGCGTGGGGTGGCAATCCGGGTGAGGGAGAGCCTTGTGCACATTGTTTGCTTCCCCTGCCGGGGAGTCCTCGATATGAGCCAAATGCTTCCTCTTTTGGGAGGATTTCCCTCTTTTTACTAGAGGTTCTTCAATTACGGTGGGGGCAACCCTGGGGGTTTGTTGTGAACCCGAGGGTAACGCCACGGCTGCCATGGCAGCTTGCACAGACCTGGTTACCAGGTCCTGAATCTGTGCAGCGTTAAGCATGCATGATGGCTCCAGAGGCACTTCAGGTCCCTTCAAGGGGACAGAGCGGTCCTCAGACATTGCCTTCTGGCAGTGCAGTTATAGAATGCTAAGTAACTGGGTGATGATAAATCACCACCTCAGATCCTGACCTATGGGAAGGAGGGGGCCTGCCAGAGAGAGGTGTACTACACCTGTTAGATGTTAAGTATTATTAGTAGCCCAGCAACCGCTCCTGTCACCTCCTCAGCTCCGTCCGCACTGCCGTGAGGTGCGCGGGAAGAAGGGAAGAAAACCGTCTCCTGGGCGAAATCTCGCGAGATTACGCCGCAGGGACGAGAGGAGACCAGGCTGCGAGCTTATTGGTCATCGTGGACCAATCGCGCGTGCGGGAGGAACGTGATCCCGCCCCTCCTCACCGAGCAGAGGGGAGGGAGGTGAAATGGGCGCCGAGCGCAGTGTGACCAACGGCTGCGACAAGGCGAACGAGCGGTGTATAAACGAACAATGTTCAGTAATAAGCACTAGGTTATAATAATAATAAGTTATAATAAGGTTACACAGGTTTTGTACAAGTAAAAGTAAAACACCTCACAGATAACTAGCAGCAGTGCAATACTTATCTCTCCTGTGAGCAGAAAGAAAGAGGAATAGGAAGGGGAGGAGCAGTCCTTATATGCAGAGGCCAGAGGGAGGGGTCACAGACCCAAGGACTGCTGGGAAACGTAGTTTCTTTCTAGTTTTCAAGTTTCAGCTTTTCTGTTTCATGTTATTTTTAGAAAAGCTTGAATACTGATCAGTTTTGTTTCTGCTGTGAGCATTAATAAAGAAAGATTAATGCATAAGATATGAGCCTCCTGTCTGAGGTATAATTTGGAACAGGGTGTATTTTGGAAGAAATGATTATCATATACAGGGTAATGCCGCGTACACACGGTCATTTTTTGTGATGAAATAAAATTACATTTTTAAAAACTTCATTTAAAATGATTGTGTGTGGGCTTCACATTGTTTTTTGTCTTCTGAAAAACTACAAAAAAAAAATTCGAACATGCTTCAATTTTTTATGTCGTTTTTGAAAATGTTGTTTTTTGTTTTGTAAAAAATGATCGTGTGTGGGCTAAAACGACATTAAAAATGAGACGGGAGTTTGAATGGAACTTCCCCTTTAGAGTGCCGTCGTACCTGTTGTACGTCACCACGCTTTGCTCATCATTTTTTGAAAAATGATGGTGTGTGGGCAACATCGTTTTTAACCACTTAAGACCCGGACCAATACGCTGGTAAATGACCCAAGGTGTTTTTGCGATTCGGCACTGCGTCGCTTTAACAGACAATTGCACGGTCGTGCGACGTGGCTCCCAAACAAAATTTGCGTCCTTTTCTTCCCACAAATAGAGCTTTCTTTTGGTGGTATTTGATCACCTCTGCGATTTTTATTTTTTGCGCTATATACAAAAATAGAGCGACATTTTTGAAAAAAAAACACTATTTTTTACTTTTTGTTAAAAAAATAATCAAATAAACTAAATTTTAGTCAAACATTTAGGCCAAAATGTATTTAGCCACATGTCTTTAGTAAAAAAAAAAATCGCAATAAAAAAAAATAGCTACCTAGCGGGAACAGCGACACTAATACAGCGATCAGAAAAATGATCGCTTAGTGACGCTGGCAATAGGGAGTGAAAGGGTTAACTAGGGCGGTGATCAGGGGGTTAAAACTTTATTAGGGGGGGCTATCCTGAACCTAACACTAACTGTTTTTTACACTGCCTGTCACACTGACACTAAATGCAGTGATTAGATCACTGCATTCAGTGACACTGTGACAGGGGGGTGGGGGGGGGCAATCACAAGGGGTTAATTTGCCTATGTGAGTGTGTGTCAGTGTTGTGTTGGTGCACACTTACTTGTGATGTCTTCTCTCATCAGCAGCGGTGGGAAACACCGCTGCGATGAGAGATTACATCATTTCCTCCTTCCTGTGTAAACACAGGAGGAGGAAGTGACAGGAGCTGGGAGCGCGCGCATTGGCTGGGAGCGATCGCGGGGGGGCGGGTAAACGCCGACATCCGCCTGCTCGTCCCGGATCGCTCCCGGAGCCAGGGGGACCCCCGCACGCCGCGGAGGGGGTCCCGATGGGACCCCCGAACCGCACTTAGGCGGGGACGTATATTTACGCCCTTGTGCCTGTACGTGCCATTCTGTGGCCGTATATGTGCGTGCGGGGGTCCTTAAGTGGTTAATGATGAAGTTGGAAAAACGTTGTTTTTTCTACATGCTGAAAAACAAAGTTTTTTTTTCATGCCGAAAAGTGATCGTGTGTACGCGGCATAAGGCTCCATTCACACTTTGTAATTTGTAATCGCGGGTATAATTGCCATGATTCCAAATTGCATTGGCAATCACAGCACAAAGCATGACGTTTGTTTGGGCTCCATTATCCTTCAATGGCACCCCAAATGCAATGTGATCTTGCCACGGTTGTTGCGCGACAGGAATGTGCAGCAATCGTGGCCCTTAAAAAATCACGTGCAGCTTGGTCCCCAAAAAGAAGCAGTATCTCCTTTATGTCTGACAAACTCACATAGGACGATTCATTTAAATCGGCTGCCTTATGCGACATGCAAATCTGCGCTCTCAAAATCGCCATGTTGCACCATTGCTCAGATAATGTAACAAGGGTCTTAAAGCAGTATTTCACCCTAAATATAAGATCTCCCATGTGATCCAGCATACTGGCGTCAGCGCCAGTATGCTGGGTTTTTTTTTTTTTAATCGCACACTTACTGTATTATGCCGGAATTTCTTTTTTTTCCCCCGTGGTGGACGGCGCCAGTATAGCGCGTCACATCTTCCGAAAATACCCGATATGGACTCGGGTAATCTCGGCGAAAATGCAGCGCCTGCGCACAGACCTAGGAGCTGACTGCGCAGGCGCCGTATTTCTCCGAGTCCTACGGCTATGGCGCGTCACGCCCTCCGAAATAGGACTCGGAGAAATACGGCGCCTGCGCAGTCAGCTCCTAGGTCTGTGCGCAGGCGCTGCATTTTCGCCGAGATTACCCGAGTCCATATCGGGTATTTTAGGAAGATGTGACGAGCAATACTAGAGCCGTCCACCGCGGGGGAAAAAAATGAAATTCCGGCATAATACAGTAAGTGTGCGATTAAAAAAAAAAAAAACAGCATACTGGCGCTGACGCCAGTATGCTGGATCACATGGGAGATCTTATATTTAGGGTGAACCTCCGCTTTAAGGAAAACAATTCAATTAACTGTGCACTTTTTAACATAGTTGCCAACATTGCAAAAAAAAAATCCGGGACACTTTTTTGCATGTAGGCGGAGACTTGCTATAATTAGGGGGCGTGGCATTCATTTGTGTCATCAGACTTCCCTCCACACTTGTGTCATCAGAGTTCCCTCCACACTTGTGTGATCAGAGCCCCTACACATTTGTGCCCCCCCGCACATTCCTTTCCCCACTATCACCTATAGCTTACCAGCCAAGTTAGAAGCCCCGCGTCTCCCGCATCTCGACCAGAGTTCATACCTGCACTGAGTCTGATGACACTGCGGGCCAGATAAAAGCACATAGCGGGCCGGATGATCAATCAATCGTACCTCGGGGACCCATGAACTAGGCGGCAGCAGCAGGTGGAGGAAGATCGCATCCCATCCACAGGTTCAGTGGGTAGCGGGGAGGGGCCGCCAAAAGAGAGAAGCTGATTGGCTGCCCTCTCTTCTCTTCACTGAACACAAGAGGACTATAGGAAACAACACAGTGGCGGCGGCGGCCATTTTGGTGTAGCCGCTGAAGGTTTTTTTTGCAAAAACTTCCCGGGACAAAGTCTTGAGGAAAAAAATCGGGACAAAAACAATCCGGGACAAAGGTCCTAAATCCGGGAATGTCCCGGGAAATCCG
This sequence comes from Rana kukunoris, assembly GCA_029574335.1. Classification (NCBI taxonomy): domain Eukaryota; kingdom Metazoa; phylum Chordata; class Amphibia; order Anura; family Ranidae; genus Rana; species Rana kukunoris. Next base: position 143,551,251 of record CM056055.1, read on the forward strand.
GGACTGTTGGCAACTATGCAGCAGGTGGAGGAAGATTGCATCCCATCCACGTGTTCAGTGGGTAGCGGGAAGGGGCCGCCAAAAGAGAGAAGCTGATTGGCTGTGCCCTCTCCTCTACACTGAACACAAGAGGACTATAGGAAACAACACAGTGGCGGCGGCAGCCATTTTGGTGTAGCTGCTGACGTTTTTTAAAAAAAAAAATTCCGGGGCAAAGTCTTGAGGAAAAATAATCGGGAAAAAAAACAATCCGGGACAAAGTCCTAAATCCGGGAATGTCCTGGGAAATCCGGGACTGTTGGCAACTATGTATTTAACCATACATTCTATCCACCCTTATGTAAAGCTTCTGTTTTTACTTTTCTGTGAAAGTGGCACTGTACAGGAGAAGTGCTTCTGATGCCATGACCTCAGCCTGGTGCAGTTGTTGGCGGCACGGGGCTGGAGACAGTGTCTCAGTTGGGTGTGATCAGGACACAGGCACAGGAAGGTCACGATTACAGAACCAAGGGCACATCTCGTGCATGTCTGCACTTGTAAGACGAAACCAACAATTCCAGCTTATTTCTGACCCAGTTTTACAATCCAGAAAATGAAGAAAACAGAAAGCAGGGAAAGTACTTATCTTAATAACAACATCCACTGTGACCTGTAACCATAATGTCCACAATTATTGGAATTTCTACATGAATCTTTTTTGCAAATACACTTTATTGTCTAAAGTTTTGGGACACCTGCCTTTACACGGACATTAACTTTAACCACTTAAGGACCCTAACCTGCATAATGGTCCAGATCTTAACCGGTTAATGGCATCTTAGTCTTATGGCCCATACACACGATCCGAATATCGGCCGACGGATCGTACGACTTTTTTCGCTTAATAATCGCGAGTAAAATAAAATAGGTTTTTAAACTCACGAAAATTCTCGTACGATAGAAAAAAACGATCGGAAGTGATGTCACGTGTTGTAATGTATTTGTATTGTATTGTCGGACGACGGCTGTACTGACTAAACGAAAATCGGACGATCGGACATCGGACGAGAAAAATTTTCGCGCTTGTCCGATCGAATTTAATCGGATGAACGGTCGTGATCGCCTGTCGAAAGTAGTGTACACACGATCCGAAAATCGTACGATCCATCATCGGACGTTCGTTTTCGTCCGATATTCGGATCGTGTGTATGGGCCATAAGTCCGTGGGGTTCTATATTGAGTTGGCCAACCTTTTACAGCTATAAAAGCTTCAATTCTTCTGAGAAGGCAGTCCACAAGGTTTAGGAGTGTGTCTATTCTTCCAGAAGCGCATTTGTGAGGTCAGGAACTGATGTTGGACTAGAAGTATTGGCTCGCAGTCTCCGCTCTAATTCATCCTAAAGATGTTCTATCGGGTTGAGGTCAGGAGTCTCTGTACAGGCCAGTCAAGTTCCTCCAATCCAAACTCACTCATCCATGTCTTTATGGAACATTGCTTTGTGCACTGGTGTGCAATCATGTTGGAACAGGACGGGACCATCCCCAAACTGTTCCCACAAAGTTGGGAGCATACAATTGTCCAAAATGTTCCCTTCACTGGAACTAAGGGGCCAAGCCCAACACCTAAAAAACAACCCCACACCATAATCCCCCCACTACCAAATGATTTGGAGGGGTGGCCCAATACTTTTGTCAATATAGTGTGGAGGAGAGAGTTTGGGGTGGAGAAACTTGACTGGCCTGCACAGAGTCCTGACCTCAACTCGATAGAACACCTTTGGGATGAATTAGAGCGGAGACTGCGAGCCAGGTTTTCTAGTCCAACATCAGTGCCTGACCTCACAAATGCGCTTCTGGAAGAATGGTCAAACATTCCCATAGACACACTCCTAAACCTTGTGGACAGCCTTCTCAGAAGAGTTTAAGCTGTTATGTGCCTGCCTGAAAAGGGCATCTGCTTTATGTGCCTGGCTGCGCCAGTGTCAGGCCTACCAAATCAGTGCTAGCTAGTCTGGAGAGTGCAAGCAAGGAAGTGGTGTGCTGGAGGATTGAGGAGTGTGTATATAGAAAAAAACCACTTTGTTAAGATGTTTCCCATCCCTATCCAAGTTTAATTCCCCTCAATTAAAAATAAAAAAACAAGTGCAAGGTCTGCTTTCATGTCTCTGAGCGAGTGAAAAGTGTGTGCCAGCTTGGCTTGTTGTAAGCATCTATATCTACAGTATTTCTCCGAACTTTCTGAGACCAGTACATTTTCTTTAGGAAAAAGTTTGTAGGCATTATAAATGCCCCTTTATGTGGACCATGAAGAATTAATAAATCAAATAACACTGGTTAACCACCTCCCACCCGGCCTATAGCAAAATCAAGGCCAAGCGGTGGTTCCGTTATCCTGACGGGAAATCATATGACGCTTTCAGAATGACAGCCGGCCGCGTGTCAGTCTGACACACTGCAGCACCGATCTTGGAAAAAAAAGTGTCCAACCACAGCTGATCATGCTATAAACAGGAAGAGCCCTGTATCTGCTTTATCTCACTAGTTTCTGATAGACGCGAGTAGAGCAGAGCCTATTGGCTGCTCTCCTAAAGAGGGGGGGGGGTCTGTGCTGATTGATTATCAGCGCAGCCCCCGAGGGATTCTATAGCAAGTTTTAGCTTAGGGCTGGATACCTAGCATAGTCTAGAGCCATGTTAGGCATCGCACAGCCACCTCTGGCAGTTAAAGGTCCCATTGCATGTCAGATTAGAAATTACAAGGGAGAGACCATAGCGCAGAGTAGATTACTGAGTTCCACTGCCACAGCATGTTTTTTGCATGTGGTAAGCTGCATTCCAAGCTGGTTGGACAACAGTTGGAGGCTCTCCTATCACCTCTGGTCTTTTCTTCAGGTCTCTGACACAAAGACAAGCACCACATCGTGATCATCTTGAGCGCCCCTGCAACTGAAGTTTTCTTTAAAATTAATCTGGAGGTATCTCAATTAATAACATATATCATAGCACCCAACTGTCCCTGATTTTGAGGGACTGTCCCTGATTTGGAGCTATGTCCCTCTTTCCACCTCATTTGTCCCTCGTTTTGGTCTGATCTATATAGATGTATATAAAATGCACTTTTTATCTATCAAACAGTGTTTTCCAGCACTAAACCTTCCATCTGATTTCTAATTGGCTACATTTGTAAATTTCAAAAGCCAATAAAAAGGAATAGTAGTGATAAAAAAAAGCACATGTGGGTTTAACCAATCTTGATTTTTTTGTACTATTCTTCGTTAAGGGGGCGTGGCAAGGGGTGTGTCCTATGCCTGCATACTTTTGCTGATAGGTGTCCCTCATTCCCATCTCAAAAGGTTGTGAGGTATGCATATATTGCTGGGTATATGTGCTTAATTCCTCAAGGACTCTTATTAGTCACTTTGCTGATAATGCCCATTTGTACATTGGATGTATGTATTATTAGTTATCTCTTCTTTTATAAAGCTTGTATTATTTTTATACTGGCGTGCATCTATATACTTACGGTTAATGTTATATACTGGTTGCAGTAGTTCTTTTGCTTCCAAATACGTTTATTATATTTCTGATTACTGGTAATTTTCCAGAAAAGGAATCCCCTCTGTCCACAGATGCCCTATCCTGGGTGGAGGCACTGCCAACTTTATTATTAAACCCACTATTCCACTTAGTGAAGGTTCTGGTTTTCTTATTTACCTTTTGGGTTTAGTGCATAGTACACAGGTTTGTCATTATAATATACAGGAACATTTTAAGTAATTACTTAAAAGTACAATTGCCATGAGATAAACAACTAATGTAATTTCTTGTTTTGGTCTGAAGAAGCTAGCTGTCACTACTCTGGGCCTTCTAGCAAAGAAAAATCCTACATACAGTTAAACCTCGGTTTAAGAGCGTTTTGATTTGCGAGTAACTTTTTTTTTTTTAATTCTGACTCAGTTTGCAAGTGTTGACTCGCAAGACGAGCAGAATTCAAGCTAAATAGGCCTGCAGTACCTCATTTGGCCTGAGGTACGGAGCAGTGTTGCCAACCTACTAGATTGAAATTTACTGGCACGACACGCGAAATTTACTGGCGCAGCCACGTTTTTACTGACATTTCACAAAAGTTACTAAATTACATTTTTAGGTGCAAATTTCAGTATTTAGGCTACAAACAAGTACGCTAGGCAAATAGCAATGTGATTTAAGGCGCAGCGATCAGCTGCATTTGTAAACTCCGATTAGCTGCGTTTACATGCAGCTACGTTTAGCTGCGGTTGGCCATTATTGTCATCCCCATAGCAACCTTTTTTATTTTGAAGTGCTTCCTATTTTTTTCTTTTGTTCACGCTGCTATCCGCAGCTGACACAGTGCACTGCGATTACCTGCAGTTATGTGCAGATAGCTGCGCAAAATCTTTCCTGGACGCAGTCAAACCTATTTTTTCTATCTGCACCAAACCGCATGTAATGAAACTGCAGCTAAACGCAGAGTGTGAATGGGGCCATTGGAAAGCATTGTGTGCTTTCAGCTGCGGTAGAAAAAGAGAAAATCCGCAGCAAAAAGCACCATTCTATCCGCCCGTGTGAAAGAGGCCTAAAGGGGTTGTAAAGGTTTGTTTTTTATTTTCTAAATAGGTTACTTTAAGCACACTACCAAAACAAGCCATCCATCGGGACATGGTGACGTCAGCACGTCACTCCGCTCTACGCGTTTTATCATATATTACGTCATCCTAGGGGAACATAACAAATATACAGTATAGTGAATTTTTTTCAGATATGACTGCAAAAGTTTAAAGTGCAATTTAAACTGAAAATACGCCTTGAATGGAAAGGTGGGGAAAGGTGGGGTAGCAAGCCCCGGGACTTTAAACGGTGTCCAAATGAATAAATAAACAAATATTAAGAAAATATACAACATTTATTATAATTTATACATACAAAGATTGACATAACAATGTTTTAAATAAAATAACCAAGTAATGGTCCATAACGAACCAATGTGGCTCACACTAAGGGCCACTGAAGTCCCTATGCTTGACTATTGCCCAACATGTTTCGCCCAGGGCCGGGCTTCATCAGGGGCTTAGTACAGGGGAAGAAACTACAAAATAGTAAAAAAGGAGAAAACACATTAATTAAACAAATAAAGCTAATTGCTCATTAGAAGGGACTAGATTACAACGTCCGGTCCGAAAAAACATGATTATATAGCACACAAAAGTACATCAAGCAATAAACGTTTTTAACACAAAAACGATAAATGACAGGGAAGTGAATAATGTTAGCAACAAAATAGCATGCATATGGTTTGCATAATAACAGCAAAGAAACAGGACGAGCAACACTCACCCTCAAGAATCGGCTAAAATCCAGACACACAGCAACCAATTGTAGATGTGATTGATTTTCAATTGAAAGGAAATAATAAAAATTCCTAAATGATTCGCCAAAGAAAGAAAAGAGATAAACCCTCAAATTGGTCCTGTGCCCACAGATGATCAAGCTGTAGTAAGAAAAAGGGGAATGATGTTAAAATCCTAAAGGTTATTATTGAATATACTGAGTTTAGTAAGTTAAAAAGTGACTGGAGGAGCAAATACATGCATCAATGGGAAAAGCCCCCAGATGCATGGATAGTTTACCCCAGTATTAATGACATACCTAAGTTGGATGTGCCGGTGGGGTCACAAATAGTTAATGGTTGAAGACCAAGAGAAAGAAGCAAATCATTCAATGAAGCCTCCACAGTCCTCAAAATATGTGGTTTGAATTAGGCAGAGCCCACAGGCTCAATCTAGAGACAAGACCATCAATTGATAAATTATCAGTAAAATGGTATAACTTTAAACAAATAAAGAGTTCTATAATATAGATTGACAGATAGGTCTCATGAGGTTTGACAAAGAATTTACCTAATGCGCCTGGATCCAAGATTCTGAGAGAGACAGCATGGATTCAAAAAAAATCAATTGAGTGTTTGACAGGAAAAGTTTGACTTTTAAATACCCCTCGGCGGCGTCTGACGTGGCCGACGAGGGCGGGCAGTGAAGTAAATGCCAGGAAAACCCCAGCCAATCGCGCTGCAAGCGTCAAGGGGAGAGGCGTGTCCCCGAGTCCCGGCGCGCCCAGATGGGCGCGTCCGGCAGACAAAGAGGCACCCCCCACATGAACGCCATTGGGGCAGAGTGCCCGGGCACCAAAGCGTCCGGCCAATCACGCCGCCGGCGTCAGAAGGAGGGCACGCCCCCGAGCCCCGGCCCGCCCAGATAGGCGCGCCCGGCGACAGAGACACGCTCCCTGTGTAGACGCTGATGACGCGGGGTATCCGGGCGCCATCTTTGATGCTGGAGGTTTGCCACTAAACCCCCAGCACGGATGTGCGTCTGACCCTTCAGAAATGACAGAAGGGAAAACATGTTTGAACTGCTGCAGGGTAAAGGGGACCAGTGAGATCCCCAACCTGCAGCCCTATCACCACACAGTGAGAGCGATACAGGACGGGGAAGAAGAGAACCCCCCCCGCCGTTGCTCCGCCTATGATGGGCGTGGCCGGCAAGAGCAAAAGCTCACCACTGGGGAAAGATAGCAGGCGCCATCTAGGATAGTGGCATGAACCCACAATCTAATGCGGTTCAGCCACTAGATTGATGGAGAATGGAATGGCCCGAGAGTAGGGTGGAGTGAAATCGGCAATAAAACAAGGGATCTCCTAAAAAAGCCAAAAGTGACCATTAATGCTGTTCTGGAGCGCCCATGCTGCCCGTACAGCCTGTTCAAAACAATGGGAAAAGAACACAAATGAGGGATGCCCCCCATAAACGACTTTGTGTTCTTTTCCCATTGTTTTGAACAGGCTGTACGGGCAGCATGGGCGCTCCAGAACAGCATTAATGGTCACTTTTGGCTTTTTTAGGAGATCCCTTGTTTTATTGCCGATTTCACTCCACCCTACTCTCGGGCCATTCCATTCTCCATCAATCTAGTGGCTGAACCGCATTAGATTGTGGGTTCATGCCACTATCCTAGATGGCGCCTGCTATCTTTCCCCAGTGGTGAGCTTTTGCTCTTGCCGGCCACGCCCATCATAGGCGGAGCAACGGCGGGGGGGGTTCTCTTCTTCCCCGTCCTGTATCGCTCTCACTGTGTGGTGATAGGGCTGCAGGTTGGGGATCTCACTGGTCCCCTTTACCCTGCAGCAGTTCAAACATGTTTTCCCTTCTGTCATTTCTGAAGGGTCAGACGCACATCCGTGCTGGGGGTTTAGTGGCAAACCTCCAGCATCAAAGATGGCGCCCGGATACCCTGCGTCATCAGCGTCTACACAGGGAGCGTGTCTCTGTCGCCGGGCGTGCCTATCTGGGCGGGCCGGGGCTCGGGGGCGTGCCCTCCTTCTGACGCCGGCGGCGTGATTGGCCGGACGCTTTGGTGCCCGGGCACTCTGCCCCAATGGCGTTCATGTGGGGGGTGCCTCTTTGTCTGCCGGACGCGCCCATCTGGGCGCGCCGGGACTCGGGGACACGCCTCTCCCCTTGACGCTTGCGGCGCGATTGGCTGGGGTTTTCCTGGCATTTACTTCACTGCCCGCCCTCGTCGGCCACGTCAGACGCCGCCGAGGGGTATTTAAAAGTCAAACTTTTCCTGTCAAACACTCAATTGATTTTTTTTGAATCCATGCTGTCTCTCTCAGAATCTTGGATCCAGGCGCATTAGGTAAATTCTTTGTCAAACCTCATGAGACCTATCTGTCAATCTATATTATAGAACTCTTTATTTGTTTAAAGTTATACCATTTTACTGATAATTTATCAATTGATGGTCTTGTCTCTAGATTGAGCCTGTGGGCTCTGCCTAATTCAAACCACACATTTTGAGGACTGTGGAGGCTTCATTGATTGATTTGCTTCTTTCTCTTGGTCTTCAACCATTAACTATTTGTGACCCCACCGGCACATCCAACTTAGGTATGTCATTAATACTGGGGTAAACTATCCATGCATCTGGGGGCTTTTCCCATTGATGCATGTATTTGCTCCTCCAGTCACTTTTTAACTTACTAAACTCAGTATATTCAATAATAACCTTTAGGATTTTAACATCATTCCCCTTTTTCTTACTACAGCTTGATCATCTGTGGGCACAGGACCAATTTGAGGGTTTATCTCTTTTCTTTCTTTGGCGAATCATTTAGGAATTTTTATTATTTCCTTTCAATTGAAAATCAATCACATCTACAATTGGTTGCTGTGTGTCTGGATTTTAGCCGATTCTTGAGGGTGAGTGTTGCTCGTCCTGTTTCTTTGCTGTTATTATGCAAACCCTATGCATGCTATTTTGTTGCTAACATTATTCACTTCCCTGTCATTTATCGTTTTTGTGTTAAAAACGTTTATTGCTTGATGTACTTTTGTGTGCTATATAATCATGTTTTTTCGGACCGGACGTTGTAATCTAGTCCCTTCTAATGAGCAATTAGCTTTATTTGTTTAATTAATGTGTTTTCTCCTTTTTTACTATTTTGTAGTTTCTTCCCCTGTACTAAGCCCCTGATGAAGCCCGGCCCTGGGCGAAACATGTTGGGCAACAGTCAAGCATAGGGACTTCAGTGGCCCTTAGTGTGAGCCACATTGGTTCGTTATGGACCATTACTTGGTTATTTTATTTAAAACATTGTTATGTCAATCTTTGTATGTATAAATTATAATAAATTTTGTATATTTTCTTAATATTTGTTTATTTATTCATTTGGACACCGTTTAAAGTCCCGGGGCTTGCTACCCCACCTTTCCCCACCTTTCCATTCATTATACATTATGGGATGTGGTGTCCTCGATTGATATCTCCCTGCCTACATTCTACTTTGAAAATACGCCTTGTTACTTGCAGCTACAAGGCCAACAGCAACCATGGCCACCCAAAAAAAATAGTAGTCAGTGGATCTCACCATCTGCTGCGCCTACTACGTAGACTTATTCCTTTTATTCCTAAAAAAGACATAACAGTCGTGGTGGGAACAATTGTGAACTCCAGACTGGACCTGTTCATAGCTACTCTTGCTCCTTTTGTTATAGCTGAGCAGGCCTGAAGTAGAAAGAAAGTCCACGGTTCCATGGAAAAGGTTCCTATTCTGAACTGTGTAAGCTGCATAGGTGTGCACAGCCGTGTGCACCCCAAAGCCCAAACACATAAAAGCCAAGTTTTTCAGCCGTTATTTTAGGACTGAAAATACCCCCCTCGGCTTATACTCGAGTCAGTGTACCTGAAATTATTGAGAGGCTGCGGGCATCCATCATTTAAAACTCATGGTCTCCCCCTGGTCCCTTCCGTGATAGGTGGAACTGTGTCTGCTGAGAGACGCCTATCACAAACGCAGGGCCGATCCTAGGCAGGGTGCATTGCACCCAGGCGCCTGCAGAGGTGGGGGCACCGAACATCTAACAGACTCTCTAACAGAAGCCCTCACTGTGTCCATCACAGAGCCCCCCCTCCAGGTCCCAATAAAGTACTCTGCTTCTCTTCTTGTATTTTGCTCATTGGTAAGAGATCATGTAAGGATCCCAGGGTAATGAAGGCTTTGTGGGGGAGCATCTCTGTGGTTGAGTCATTGCCATAGAAACATTTGTAAAGGGGAGGAGTTAGTAAAATTACCACGCCCATGTGGGGGTGCCTTAAATATTTCTGCACCCTGGCGCCTGTGATTCTAGGATCGGCCCTGCATGAACGTTCTCTCATCCTCTGGTTTCCCAGCAGACACTGTGTTCAGTGTTTCACCATTTACAGACGCCTTTTCATCCTCAGACAAGAGGACGTCCGTGATTAGCGGAACACTGAACACAGTGTCTGCTGGGAAACTGAGTCTGAGGAAGAGAGAACGTCCGTGATAGGTGGAACTGTGTCTGCTGAGAAACGCCTATCACGGAAGGGACCAGGAGGAGACAGTGAGTTTTAAACAATGAATGGATGCCCACAGCCTGTCAATTTCAGGTACACTGACAAGGGGCACAGTGACAATGGGCACAGTGACGATGGGCACAGTGACGATGGGCACAGTGACGATGGGCACAGTGACGATGGGCACAGTGACGATGGGTACAGTGACGATGGGCACTGTGAGGATGGACACAGTGAGGATGGGTACAGTGACGATGAGCACAGTGAGGATGGGTACAGTGACGATGGGCACTGTGAGGATGGACACAGTGAGGATGGGTACAGTGACGATGGGCACTGTGAGGATGGACACAGTGACAAAGGGCACAGTGAGGTTGGCACAGTGAGGTTGAAATGGGCACAGTGAGGTTGCAATGGGTACAGTGAGGCGTGCAAATTGGCATTGTTGATCCTCTTTCCCGCTTACAGTAGCTGCTGCATTCTCTCCCTAGGCCTATACTCGAGTCAATATGTTTTCCCAGTTTTTTGTGGTAAAATTAGGTACCTCGGCTTATACTCGGGTCGGCTTATACTCAAGTATATACAGTAAATATTAATTAGTTATGGTCATTAAAAATAATATTCAGATTTTCATTAGACTTGAGATATTAAATATGGATGGCACCCCTTTCTGACACCCTGGTCTGATGTCACCATGTTATTCTCAGTTGACATATCACAGGCAAGTAGTACCAGCTCAGAGCCAGCTTATCTCAGAGTGGGTGGTGCAGAGGGGGAGCAGCTGGGTAAGAAACAAGATCTTCTTGTTCCTAACTGCAGATTTAAAGGAAGAGCACAAAGAAAGCTTGGAATTAGAACAAATTCCGTCCAGGGAAAAAAAACTGTTTATTGTTCCGTAAGAACTCCCTGTACAGCTCATGTTTATGACCTGATTGTCTTATTGCTTCTACTCAGCTTCCCATTTGTATTTTGCTCTTGTCCTGTTTAATCCATCTACATTTGTCAGCCCTGATCTAGTCACATCACCTGTTGTTCTTAGAAACTGTGCTGACCTTCTCTTCTCTTACGTTCCCAAAATAAAATTCCCACATGTATTGGATAAACATGCTTTAGTATTAAACCATGTACACTGGAAACACCAATTATGTGCTTATATAAATAAATTCAATACATGTCACAAGATACAGCAACAGTATTTTTTAGAAAATGTACATTGTATCACTAAAAACACATTGTTGAGCCCCAATAAAATGTAAAATTCTTGGACTAGGATGATGTCATCAGTCTGTTGCATGCAGGAGCAAGCATTTCTACAGTCTCCTCGCCAATAGCTCCCAACTGTCCCCGATTTCGAGGGATTGTCCCTGATTTGGAGAAATGTCCCTCTGTCCCTCATTCCTCTTCATTTGTCCCTCATTTTGGTCTGATCCATATAGATTTATATAAAATGCACTTTTTATCTATTAAAAAGTGTTTCCCAGTGCTAAACCTTTCATCTGATTTCTGAATTGCTGCATTTGCAAATTCTAAAAGCCAATATAAAGGAATAGTAGTGGTAAAAAAAAAGCACTTGGGTCGGTGGGTTTAACCAATCTTGTTTTTTGTACAATTCTCCTTTAAGGGGGCGTGGCAATGGGTGTATCCTATGCCTGCATACTTTTACTGATGGGTGTCCCTCATTCCCATGTCAAAAAGTTTGGAGGTATGTCCTTATCCCCATCCCTTTTGAGGGTAACGATTAATCTACCAGAATACTCTTCCCCTCTCGGCAGCAGCAGCCGTCGCCGTCCATTATCAAAAGCCGCGCCTCCTCCTCAGACTGTTCCGTGATAGGCGGAACAGTAATTTTCCCAGCAGGGCCTCTGTTAGTGTTCAGCCTATCACGGATGCTTTCTCATCCTTCTCATCCTCAGCCTCGGCCTCGGACGAGAGGACATCCGTGATAGGAGGAACACTGAACAGAGGCTCTGCTGGGAAAATTACTGTTCCACCTATCACGGAACAGCCTGAGGAGGAGGCGCGGATTTTGAATACTGGATGGCCGCCGACGTCTGCAAACAGGAGAAGGTACTAAGATCGTCGTCGAGGCATGTTACAGGCACAGTGAGTGAGGCATGTATGATGGCACAGTGATTTACTGTGCCATCATACATGCCTCACTGTGCCTCTCACATGCCTCACTCACTGTGCCTGTAACATGCCTCATGCCTCACTGTGCCTGTAACATGCCTCATGCCTCACTGTGCCTGTGCCTGTAACATGCCTCATGTCTCACTGTGCCTGTGCCTGTAACATGCCTCGTGTCTCACTGTGCCTGTAACATGCCTCACTGTGCCTGTAACATGCCTCACATGCCTCACTGTGCCTGTAACATGCCTCACATGCCTCACTGTGCCTGTAACATGCCTCACATGTCTCACTGTGCCTGTAACATGCCTCATGCCTCACTGTGCCTGTAACATGCCTCACTGTGCCTGTAACCTGCCTCATACCTCACTATGCCTGTAACATGCCTCACTGTGCCTGTAACATGCCTCACTGTGCCTGTAACATGCCTCACAGGCCCCACTGTGCCCGTAACATGCCTCACATGCCTCACTGTGCCTGTAACATGCCTCACTGTGCCTGTAACATGCCTCACATGCCTCACTGTGCCTGTAACATGCCTCATGCAACAAAAAAAGTCAGTTACTTTGCCGAGTAAATAATTACTTTGCCAATGTAGTAACTGAGTCACTAACTCAATTACTTTTTTGGACAAGTAATTTGTAACTGTAACTATTTACTTTTTTAAAGGATGATGAGCAACACTGATGCCCAGTGATCAGGCTGCAACATTATATGTTGTCATTAAATCACAAGGTAAAAAGCTTTAGCAGGGCAGACATTGGGGTTGACATAGGTGTGTGCAGCCTATTACAATAGAGTGTGCCCCCCAAATGTATAATGATGTTAGTAGAGCAGTGGATTGTGTCAGTGGAGCGGTGGACTTGACCATACTCAACTCTATTTTCGCATCACCAGAAAAAAAAAGACCAATATCACGGACTAGAAAAATGCCTCACATTGATCGATGATTGGATGACGGAGAGCTCCCTCAAACTCAATGGATCCAAAACAGAACTTCTTCTCCTCCATGCAAACCTAAAGACAAAAGCTAAGACTTCATGGACACCACCCACCATCCTTTGTAAAAACGTTGTAAAGAATACCCAATCAAGTGTCAGGAAAATGTAAAAAATATATATGTTTGCTTAATTGGATGATGGAAATCAGCAGAGCTTTACCACATTTACTAAGCTCACTGTAAAATGAGTGTGACTTTACTTGCAGAGAGCAACTGAACTTGCGTATAATAAATGGAAAGCTGTTTTATTTTTGCAAAAGAAGTACCCTTATTTGCTGTATTGGTACATGGGGGAGCTGGAATTTAGAAAAAAAGGTCAACAAAGGTCAACATAGCCTTTAACCACTTAAGGACCGCCTCCTGCACATATACGTCTGCAGAATGTCACGGCTGGGCACATGCACGTACAGGTACACCTGTGCTAGTACCCAGCCGAGGGTCGCGGGCGCGTGCCCGAGGCACGCTTCTGTGACCCGGTCCGAAGTTCCGGGACCGCGGGGCTCACGGACCCGATCGCCGCTGGAATCCCGCGATCCCCCTGGAGCCTTGTCGGGCTAAACTCATCGTTCCGCCCGACGAGGTTCTCGGCCGGCCGTTGAGTTCGTCGACAAAGGCTGTCGAAAAAGGCGTCGAGCCATTAGTCCCAATGGCCCATCGAGGAAATAGAGAACCTGCTCTCTATTTTGGCTCAACGCCTTGCTCGACAGTTTTCTCGGCGAAAACGTACACACGATCGAGCTTCTCGGCAGAATATGGATCCCAGCGAGCTTCTCGCTGGATTCTGCCGAGAAGCTTGGACGTGTGTACGGGGCCTTTATTGTGGCGGCGTCATCAATCGTGTGATCCCTTTTATAGGGAGACACAATCGATGACGTCACATCTACAGCCACACCCCCCTACAGTTGTAAACACACATTAGGTCACACATAACCCCTTCAGCGCCCCCTTGTGGTTAACTCCCAAACTGCAAATGTCATTTTCACAATAAACAATGTATTTTAAATGTATTTTTTGCTGTGGAAATGACAATGGTGCCAAAAATGTGTCAAAATTGTCCGCCATAATGTCGCAGTCACGAATAAAATCGCTGATCGCCGCCATTAGTAGTAAAAAATTTTTTTTTTTATAAAAATGCAATAAAACTATCCCCTATTTTGTAAACGCTATAAATGTTGCGCAAACCAACCGATAAACGTTTATTGCAACTTTTTTTTACCAAAAATTGGTAGAAGAATACGTATCGGCCTAAACTGAGGAAAAAAATGTTTTTTTATATATTTTTGGGGGATATTTATTATAGCAAATAGTAAAAAATATTGCATTTTTTTTCAAAATTGTCGCTCTATTTTTGTTTATAGTGCAAAAAATAAAAACCGCAGAGGTGATTCAAATACCACCTCTATTTGTGGGGAAAAAAGGACGCCAATTTTGTTTGGGAGCCACGTCGCACGACCGCGCAATTGTCTGTTAAAGCTACGCAGTGCCGAATCGCAAAACCTTAATAAAAAACAATTTTGCCATTCTGAAGCTTCCCTCCAACCACTTTGCATAATATGTTATATATACTGTGATTCTGTACTTGCCAAATATACTGCAGAAACCTCCCTCCACTAAGTCTGGCTGCATCCATTTTTAAACTGTGAGCAGCTGAAGCTGAAGCTGCTGCCTGTTCACTTCCTGGACTTACACAAACACACAGAGGCACACCTCTAGCTCTGTAGCACTCATTGGACCTCTTTATGACTCATCCACCCTCCTTTCTTGGCAAACGTTCACAAGAGTGAGAGAGAGAGAGAGCTGTGCATGATGTCAGAAGCCTATGCTTTTTACCAGACAAGAAACATGAAGTGGGCTGTATAAGGTATAAAAAAAATACTATCTAAAGTTAAAACAACAAGGGCAGAAGATTTCGTAGATGGAAAGTTGAAAAAATTACTGAAGGTCCACTTTAAAGTGACCTTGAGTCCAGGTTCACACTGAGTACGAGAATGAAATCGTGCAAGTTCATCTGAACTCTAATGCCGCGTACACACGGTCGTTTTTTGCGATGAAAAAAAACGTCGTTTTTTAAAACGTCATTTAAATTGATCGTGTGTGGGCAAAACGTCGTTTTTTGTCTTCAAAAAAACGTCCAAAAAATTTTTCCAACATGCTTGAATTTTTTGTGTCGTTTTTCAAAACGTCGTTTTTTGTTTCACAAAAAGTCACCGTGTGTAGCAAAAACGTCGTTTAAAACAACGTTTTTCAACCCGCACATCCCCAGAAGCTAGTTATGAAGCGAGCTTCAATGGAAAAGAGTGGTGAACGTAACCTCGCTTTTTGTGAAAAAAACAATGGTGTGTATGCAACATCGTCTTTGAAAGTGACGTTTCAAAAACGTCGTTTTTTACTTCACAAAAAACGTTGTTTTTTTCATCACAAAAAACGACCGTGTGTACGAGGCATCAGGCTTTCACTCCTGCATGTCAGTCCCGATTTCAGCGGTTATTTCAGAGATATCTGTGCAGGTTTCTGCACAGATGTCGATGGAAATTGCACCCCGAAATTGCCAAAAGTAGTACAGAAACTACTTGGTGTGGTGCCGCAAATGCGGCATTGCACAGATTAGGACGGTGTCATTGCCAATAATTGCCACCGATTTGACATGCGATTTGACATGTCAAATCGCACCAATGTGAACCAGATTTTTTTTTTTTAAATAACAAACTTACCTGCTTTGTGCAGAGTTTTTGCACAGAGCAGCCCTGATCTTCCTCTTTTGTCCCCTACTAGCCACTCCCTCCTGACGAGTACCCCCAGAGCAAGCATCTGAAAACGCTCCAGCTTTGTGAGCGTCAACTATTTTCAGTTTGTTTTCTAGACAGCTGCATAGAAGAACCCATGGTGCTGATTGTTGGGGCAAGGTCAGATGAGTCTGGGCATTTAAAACCTTTGAGATTGACATCCCCTGGTCTTCCCAGACGATGATTGAGAACAATCCATGACATTGGCAGGTCTCAGCTTTGCAAAGGGGGCAGTGCATGCTATAAATTCTGCAGGGTGCCCAAACTTTTGCAGACGCCATTTTTCTGTTTTCTGTCATTTTGAAAGTGTAAATGATGGAAATAAAATCTAACTTTTTTGACATATTATAAGAATGTCTAATCTGTAATTTGATGCCTTTTGGAGATTTTTCCATCTTTTCTTGGCTTCGTTATGCACATTAATACAATTTTTTTTACCTGGGGTGCCCAAACTTTTGATCCCCACTGTAGAAGCTGACCCTGGATTACACCCGAGTGAGCTTCCCTTAGGTTAAATTGAGTCCTGGAGTCCCCCACATTTTTTATTATGGCATGCCTTGAAGAGTACAACACATTTTCATCTGTCTGTATCCCACACACATTTACTAAAACTGTAGAGTGCAAAATCTGGTGCAACTCTGCATAGAAACCAATCAGCTTGGACATACAGTATGTGCAATGCACTGCAGAAAAATTGGCCATTGCAACTGTGGTTTAAAGGGGCATTGGCTCTCCCATTCATCTATACTCAACATGCCTGCAAACTGCAGTATAGGCATCTGTCTAAAAAATGGATGTAGATACTAATAAATGCAGTGAATATTTGGGGACTAATTAAAAATCAACAATTGCAAAAACAAAAAACAAAACAAAAAAAAAACAGTGTTCGGTATGCAATGTACAGCACAACTAAGGCCCCTTTCACACTATTACAACTTGTCCTGCGACCCGGGAGTGCAAAGTAGCACGACACGTCGTTCCCCGTGATTTCCAAAGACAACCATTCATATCAGTACGACTACAAAGTAGTCCCTGCACTACTTTTGTCTGACTTTGATCCTACTTCCGCCCATTGAATATCACTGAAGTCGGATCAAAGTCAGATCGCCCGCTTAACTGATCCGACTTTGGCATGCGACTTGTGCTCTGATGATCTTTAAGGGGAATATCATAAGGGTCGGGGCCTCTATATGACGTCACCCGGTGGCCCCACCTGATGCCAATATAATAGGTGGCACAACGCACACCTAGCATTAGAGCAGGAGAGAGCATCGCGTCAACATCAGAAGAAGAACAGAGCGTGAAGACAGCATGGAAGACCCGGCAGAAAAGGGAAAAGAGCCGGAGAGGGGAGAGGAAGTTTGAAGAGACACCGGAACTGTCTTAATAAATTACTTTAAAAACCTGTGTAATGTGTTTCATTTTTGACACTTTTTTTTAGAGGTAAATTCACATAGAGTGGGGGCCGGGATCCAGATCCTGATAAGCCCCCCGCCCACAGACCCTGACAACCAATGGCCAAGGTTATCGGGAAGAGGCCCTTGTCCTCATCAACATGGGGACAAGGTGCTTTGGGGTGGAGGACGTAGTGCCCTCCTGCTCCAAAGCAACCATCCCCCATGTTATGGACATGCGGCCTGGTACTCTTCAGGAGGGGGGCGCTCGCTCATCCCCTTTCATGACCTGCCGTGCTGTGTGCTTGGATAAGGGTCTGGTGTGGATTTTGGGGATGGACCCCCACGTAGTTTCTTTGATGTGGGTGTTCACCTTAAAATCCATACCAGACCGAAGGGCCTCATATGTTCTTAGAGGGGGAACCCATGCCGTTTTTCTTTACATTTTGTGCACACGGTGCCTGGTATTGTCTAGGGTCAAAGTCAGATCCCTGTTCATTGAAGTCGGACGCATTTTAGACTTCAAGTTACAGGGCAAAGTCGGATCCACAGTTAATTTTCACGACACAGTGTCGTGTGGTACCAGTGTTAAAGGGGCCTAAGAGAGTGTAGTGGTGAGGAGCATCTAACATAGGGGTTCATTTACTAAAACTGGAGCACTCAGATCCTGGTGCAGCTGTGCATGGTAGCCAATCAGCTTCTAACTTCAGCCTGCTCAGTAAAGTTTTGTCAAAAAACCTGGAAGCTGATTGGTTTCTATGCAGATTTTGCTCTCTCCCGTTTTAGTAAATCAATCTCATAGTGTCCTTTGTACAATGTACAATTTTTTTTCCTAAATAGCTTCCTTTACCTTAGTGCAGTCCTCCTTCACTTACCTCATCCTTCCATTTTGCTTTTAAATGTCCTTATTTCTTCTGAGAAATCCTCACTTCCTGTTCTTCTGTCTGTAACTTCATACGGTAATTCAAGGCTTTCTCCCTGGTGTGGAGTGTCGTGCTCTCCCCCTCCCTTGGACTACAGGAGAGTCAGGACGCTCGCAACGTTGCAGATAGAGAAAGGAGCTGTGTGTAAGTGGGCGTCCTGACTCTCCTGTAGTAAAAGGGAGGGGTGAGCACGACACTTCACACCAAGAAGAAAGCCTTGCATTACGGGTGTGTAGTTACAGACAGAAGAACAGGAAGTGAGTATTTCTCAGAAGAAATAAGGACATTAAGAAGCAAAATGCAAGGATGAGGTAAGTGAAGGAGGACTGCACTAAGGTAAAGGAAGCTATTTAGGAAAAAAAATTGTACCTTTACAACCCCTTTAATTTATTGTTTGTACTCTATTTTCATTTACTGTGGTAGTTCTACTTTTTTTTTTTGTACAAGTAAATATTTGGGGTCGGTTCACACTGGGGCGACACGACTTCCAGCATGACTTTCAGAAGCAACTTCAACACGACTTGAGCATGAACCACAGGGCGATCTGGGGCGATTTACAACACGACTTGAAGTCCTTTTCAGGTCAGGAGACATTCCAGTGGCCAATAAAACAACAATCAGCTCTGGGAGAGGGAAGGGGAGGGAGAGGTTTGCCTGAGAAATGTATGTTATCTTGCTGAAAGTTGGCTTCAATTAAAACAGTGATCAGACTTGGAAGCGACTTCCATTGAAATCAATGGGGACAAATCGCCTAAAAGTCTGATTGAAGTAGTACAGGAACCTCTTCTGAAGTCGGAGCGACATGAGTAGTGTGTATTAACACCGCTCCCATTCATTTACATTGATTTTCTGGACAGCACGACTTGGGACGACTTGAGACGACTTCAAGTTGGATCCCAAGTCGCCCCAGTGTGAACCGACTCTAAGTCGAAATGCCCCATATGATACATCTACAACATTTTCCTTTGAAACATGTGACAAATACATCCTCTCTATCCAGAGGTGTATCTAGTGAAAATGGCGTCTATGGCAAGCACTGAAACTGCGCCCTTGTCAAAACATTTGAAACCCAAAGCAAACTGAAAAAAAAACATCAATTGCAGCCACTGTGCCCATCAAAAAAGCAGCCACTACCCTATGTGGATCCGGTCTGGCCAGTCATCGGCCATCTTGGGTGCACCTGTCACTCCCCTCCCAGGCAGAAGGAGAAACATTAGCGATTGCTGTGCTGGCGTTGCGCTTCAGCAGGGTCAGGCGCGGCGCCGGGAGCTACATTAGTGCAGGAGGCGGCCGCTGGAGGACGGGTGGGTTTTTTTCATGCAGGGGGTGGCTTTTGCCGCCCCCCTCCCCATGGCGCCCATGGCACTTGCCATGGCTGCCATACCCTAGATACGCCACTGACTCTATCTGATCTATTAGCAGTTCTCTTCTCAGTGCTCTATTTGCTTTTATCCTTTCTGGAATTCCAGTCTGTTTTTAATGTATAACGTTAAACAATGAAAATTATTTTTTGTATAAACCTTTTATACCTTATAATAAGCCTATAGCGCTATTTCAGATGGTTTCATTCACACTAAGGAGAATAATCCTCTGGTGTTAACGCTCTTTGTTTTTCTTTTTATTGTTTTTGTTATTTTAATATCTTACACTCCATGTAACCTCAAGCATCTTATGACGTACATTCAGGTCTGTACTCTGACCCCAACATTTGAACACCCTGCTTGTTCTGAACACTTAACCCTTACCGGTTCACTGTGGGTTCTCCTAAAAGCTGCATGGTGGATGGAGAACATTTGTTGAAGAATCTCTTGATCTCGGGAAGAACTTGCTGTGAAATGAATGACTTGACTGACACTGAATGGCCAACTATTAATCATTCCACTGAAAGTGTTCAAGGGAGGTAAAAAACCCCGTTCAGGACAAGGCCATTCGGAACAACGTATAATAATATTTGTCAAGGATAGCCGATGTAACCCTTTCATCTCCACATTCTGAAGTCCTTGTCGCAACATGATAAGTCAAAGCATCATAAAAAGTATCTCATAGGCATGTTTTTTAGGCTTGAGCAACCAATAAGATTTTGCTGATGCTTTGAACTGCCCTAGAAGAATGGATCCTGGGGTTTGGCTGATTGCCAAGAGCAACAAACATTTTCCTGTCTGTTTTTCATATGAGGTCATATGTACCACGACAGGAGGCTGATGCATGAGGAGTGAGATAACAGCAACATTTCAAAGAGAAACTTCGGGCAAATTCTAAAGTCTTAAATGTCATGCAGTCTTAAAGTGATACTATAGGTTACATTTTGTTGTTCTTTAACCACTTAAGACCCGGACCAAAATGCAGGTTAAGGACCTTGCCCCTTTTTGCGATTCGGCACTGCGTCACTTTAACTGACAATTGGGCGGTCGTGCGACGTGGCTCCCAAACAAAATTGGCGTCCTTTTTTTCCCACATATAGAGCTTTCTTTTGGTGGTATTTGATCACCTCTGCGGTTTTTATTTTTTGCTCTATAAAAATAGAGTGACAATTTGGAAAAAATTCTATATTTTTTCCTTTTTGCTATAATAAATATCCGAAATGGCTGAGGGCTAGTCAGTTACTGCTTTTATAATATTTCTATACGAATTATAATAAATATTTAGTTTTTCATACTATTTGTTACCGTGTGCCTTTAACCTCCCTGGCGGTATGATTCTGTCTGGAATTACGTACCAAAAGCGGTACAATTATTTTGCATGGAAATTCTGGCCCAGATTCAGGTAGATGAGAGTATCTTTCCTCTGGAGTAACGCTTCTCATTTACGTTACTCTGAAGATCCTTTCAGCGCAAGTCCTGTAATTCACATAGCAGTTGCGCGTAAACTTGCGCCAGAGTAACGATAATGCGCTGGCGTAACCCGACGCAAGTGGAAGTGGGTGTGATCATATGTAAATGATGGGCGGAGCCCAGCGCAGAGGCTTACGTTCAGCGCATCATCCACGGAGCATGCGCAGTGAGTGCGGCTCCACTCGCCCCCCTTGTGCGCATGCTCACAACTTCCGTCGGCACCACTTCCTGGGAAACGTCAGCGCAATGCGTTCCGCTGGGCGCTTAAAAGCGCTGGCGGAAACGCCATTCCGGCGCAAAAGTATTTCCGCTTCCCCCCACCCCAGGGAAGATACTTTTGTTTGGTGATGGCTGCTCCCGCTACCCCCAGAGAGAGGAGGAACCTGAATTTTAATGCACAGGAGGTCTCGCTCATCATTTCGGCAATGGAGACGGATAATGCTTTTCTCCATGGCAAAAAAAGCCGAAAGACCAGCCGGGAGAGGAAGCAGGGCATCCTGGAGTCCATTGCTGCCAGGGTCAATGTCCTGGGGTACTCCACCCGGACTGCTGGGGACATACAAAAAAAAATTAATGACCTGCGGCGCAAGGTGAGGGACAAGGTGGCCTCCATCAGGAGGTATGAGAGGGGCACAGGTGGTGGTCCCCCATGTCCTGTCACCCTAACCGCAGAGGAGGAGGTGGTTGCTCGCTGCCTGGAGAGGGAGCAGGTGGAGGGGGTCGCAGGCTATGACTCCGTGGAGGAAGGCACAAGGACAGGTAAGTGTTTTATAATCCCCTATTTGTTGTTTTGCATTTGGGGGGGGGAGGGTACATGTGCCAAGTGTGTGGGACCACCAACATGTGTCTGCTTTGTGTCATCCACAGATGACGGAGCTGGGCCATCATCTGTCAGCGTGCATTCCACCCCATCCCCCCCACGCCATCGTGTGCCCGAGCCACTGGGTGGTGAAGAGGTTGTGGAGGAGGAGAGTGGCCACACCACACCTGCCGAGGTGGTTGTGGAGGATCCTGCTGTGGCAGAGCAGGACTTTTCATTAGTGTTGTCTGTCTCCTCCCCTTCTCCTGGGCCGTCTGTCGTCCCCTCCCCCATCCTTGGAAGCCCCTCAAGGGCGACTCCTTCCCCCCGAGGACAACCATCTTCTGGCCCCAGGAAGGCGACCCAGAAGACCAGGGGGGTGTCTGATGGTGTCCAGGACCAGTTGGCGAGGGATCACGCCAGGCAGACGGAACAGATGGGGGCCATAGTTGGGCACTTACAGAAAGTGTCTGACAGCCTGGGCTCCGTTGCCAACCTCAGCAACGCAGTGCAGGATGTAAGCTGCAACTGCGCTGCAGTGGTCACCACTTTGGGGGAGGTGCAGGGGGATATTCGGCACCTTACTGCAGCCGTCCAGGCCAACAGTGCTGCCATCCGGGACCAGGGGAGGCTGAGCATTATCAGGTCACCCGTCAGCTCCGGATGCAGGCCCAGACGAACTCCTACCTTGGACGGATAGCCAGGGCCTTGGAGGGCATGCAGGCCACACCTGTCAGGAGTGGCCCACCTGGGGATCAGCCACCTCCAGATGCCCCCCCACCCCCACCCACTCCATCCAGGCAGCTGAGGAGCCAGAGAGGGGCCCCCAGAAGAAGCCCCCGGCATCCCCGATGAGGCCTTTTTTTTTTTTTCTTGATTTATATTTTTGATTTGGACATACTCAGGTCATGAGTTTATTTTTTCTTTTTCTCAGGTTATGAGATTTTGTTTATTTTATTTATCAGGATATGATATTATTAATTTCTTTTTGTACTGCACACGGTCAGGAGTGCAGGGGACAGTGTGAATGGTGTGTGAATGTGAGGGGGTGGCACTCCTGAAAGTAAGGGGTGTCACCCTCGGCCGTGGTGGTGAAGTGAACCCCACGGCTGAATGAATGACGTGTGAAAGGTGTGTGAATGGACAGTGACATCATTGGGGCCTTGACGCTGGCGTTACTGCTCCCAAGTCCTACATGCTGGACTTGGGCTAATCCAATGCGATGTGCATGTGATGTGTGTGATCTAGGGACATCAGTGGTGTACACGCGTGCACTGTCTGTGTGATTAATGTTTTGGTTTAGTGTCCAAAGATGCCTACGGCGAGGACCCTCCTGACTGCTCTTCCATCAGCAGACTGGGTGTCCTCTGGCAGGTGGGGACTGTGTGGGTCGGGGGTCAGGTCATCACGTATGTCAATATGCAGGCCTTTTTTCATAGCAAAGTTATGTAGTATGCAACATGCACCGATGATCTGACACACAAAGGTAGGGGAATACAATAGGGTCCCCCCAGACTTATCCAGGCATCGGAAACGGGACTTCAGGAGCCCAAATGTTTGCTTCACCACTGCACGGGTTTTGATGTGTGCTTCATTGTATTTTCTCTCTCCTCTGGTTTGGGGGTTCCGGAAAGGAGTCATTAGATGGGGTCCCAGTGCATATGCAGAGTCACCTGTAAGGGAAAAGACAGGATAATGTTAGTCATGCATGTGCCACTTCTGTTGTGCATCACGGGAGGGGATAGTCATGCCTGACTCCCATGTCACTCACCAACCAGCCAGCTGTCCCCATACATGTTCTGGTTAAATTCTGCTGGGATGGGGCTCTGATTGTATATGAAGCTGTCATGGCTGGACCCGGGGTGTTTGGCACGGACGTGCCATATGAGGCGTTGGGCATCGGCTATCACCTGTACGTTGATGGAGTGCCAATGCTTCCGATTGCGGTATATGTGCTCTGTGGCACTGGGGGGCTGTAGGGCCACATGTGTGCAATCAATGGCCCCCACAGTGCGTGGGAATCTGGCAATGTTGTAGAAATCTGTCATTGCCTTCTGCCGCAGCTCCTCAGTGGTGGGTCTGATGAACTGGTTGGACATGCGTCTGAGGATTGCAGGGACAACCTGGTGCACACATCTGCTCACGGAGGACTGTGACATCCCAGCCACCACTCCACTTGTACGCTGGAATGATCCACTTGCAAGGAAATGGAGTGTTGCCAGGACCTTCACCAGTGGCTGCACTGCTTGTGAGCGGTGTGTCTTGCTGGTGATGTCATCCTGCAGGGTTGTGGTTAGTTCAAGTATTGCAACAGGGCTGAATCTGAAGAGGCGATACACCTCCTCATCCCCCATGCCAAAGAGGTTCATACGAGTGCGGTATATCCTCTCACGTGGCCGCCTCCTTGGTTCCAGGGGACCCATCAGTAGTTCTAGGACCACAATTGCCCCTGGCATGTTGGCACACAGAGGTGTTGTCCTTGCAAGTGTTGTTGTTCAGCAAGCTCCTATCGTCGGTAACGCTGCTGTAGCTGCTCTCCTGCTGACCTGTGACCGTCTGGAGTAAAGATAAAGCAGCCTTTTGTAGAAATAACTTTGCGCCGGACGGACCAGATACGCGCGGCGCATGTAGCCAGCGTATGGTGCTAATCCATTCGTGAATTGGGAAAAATCCCTCATTTGCATATTTGCAGGGGAAATCAATAGGCGCGACTGATGCGCCCAGCGAAAATAAGCGCTGACGATACTCTGGCGTCGGAACGTTCCGCCGGTCGCAAATGACCCGTTATTGGGCGCATCTAGTTTGGTGGGTACGGGCACATAGAAACGACAGCGCATCATCACAGTTACGCGGCGCATATCCAAATACTCCAGCGCAAGTGTTCGTGAATCTGGCCCTCTGCGTTTTATACTGTAGGCCTGACATTTTTAGGAATAACTCACTTAAATTTGTCCAAACCAGAGTCTAGTAGACATCCCGGGTATGATAAAGTTTGAAACACAAAATCATAAAATTATAATATAATAAATAACTATAAATAATTATAACAAATAATAATGTAATTATAATAAAAATTATTCACTAATGTAATCAATCAAAATCACTGAAATTTGCTCAGTTGCAGAATTGTCGCTGTCATTACTTTTATTTTTTTATGACGAATTTCCCCACAAATCGCTATCGCTCAATTCTGCAAGTGATTATCATTTATTATCGCTGTTTTCTAGCTGCTCTAAAATCACTTTTGACATAAAGGGACACTTTTAGTTGCTATGGACAATCTACAGTTTGCAGGCACAAAAAAAATGTTTTTATTATATAAAAGTACATGCAGGGCACTGGGCAGACCACTAGGGACAGGGGGGGTGTGTACTTTTTACATACAGTACTGTAATCTATAAGATTACAGTATTCTGTATGTAATGTGTTTGTTTACTTTTTTGAATTTGCCGCCGGTGTCCGCCCCCGTGCGCCGTTACGTCGCAGGGAACGGAGATCGGCGGCGTGCGGGCACTGTGTGAGTCGAATGGAGGACGCCACTCGCTCACACAGCGGGGATGCATCGCTGGATCCAGGGACAAGGTAAGTACAGTACCCCGCCTGGATCCAAGGTAAGCCAGCGCGCGCTGCAGGCTCTGCATATTGACCCCGAGCGCGACTCGGGGATATCGATATTTACATGAAAAATCCAACCCGAGTCGCGCTCGGGGATACCGGCAGGGGGGTTAAAGCCCAACTCACTAGCCCTCAGCCATTTCTAATACTTTAATCTAGGCCCTCTTTTCCTTCATTAATAAATATCCCCCAAAAATATATAAAAAAAAAAAAAAAATTCTCAGTTTAGGCCGATACGTATTCTTTTACCTATTTTTGGTCAAATTAAATCGCAATAAGCGTTTATCCATTGGTTTGCGCTAGGGTTGTCCCGATACCGATATCAGTATCGGGACAGATACCGAGTATTTGTGGGAGTACTTGTACTCCCGCAAATACCCCCGATACCTAAATAGAATACCCCCCCCCCCCCCCGCCACTGCCGCCGCATCGAAAGCCGCCGCATGGGTTAAACGGCGTGCGGGAACATCACAGCTTTCATTTGAATAGCTGTAGTGTTCCCGCGCGTATAGACACTCCCCCTTGCTCGGGATTGGATGGGTGATCGTGATCTGTCCAATCCCGAGCAAGGGGGAGTGTCTATACGCACGGGCTATTCAAATGAATGCTGTGATTTTCTTCATGCGGCGGCGCAGCGGCTTTTGGCGGCAAAGGTATGGGGAAAATGGCTGGAGGGACGTGCCTGAAGGGACATGGCTGCATATGTGAGGGACATGGCTAGAGGGACATGGCTGAAGGGACATGGCTGCATATGTGACACAAACACTTTTGACACATTTTTTGGGACCATTCACATTTATACAGCGATTAATGCTATAAAACTATACTGATTACTGTGTAAATGTGACTGGCAGGGAAGGGGTTAACACAAGGGGGCGCTGAAATATGGTTAAATATGTTCCCTGGGGGTGATTCTTATGCTGCGTACACACAATCAGTCCATCAGATGAGAACGGTCTGATGGACCGTTTTCATCGGTTAACCGATGAAGCTGACTGATGGACCGTCGCGCCCACACACCATTGGTTAAATACAGTAACCGATCGTGTCAGAATGAGGTGACGTTAAACACAACGACGTGGTGAGAAAAATTAAGTTCAATGCTTCCAAGCATGCGTCGACTTGATTCTGAGCATGCGTGTTTTTTTAACTGATGGTCGTGCGTACTAACGATCGGTTTTGACCTATCAGTTAGGAATCCATCGGTTAAATTTAAAACAAGTTCCCACACACGATCGGTTTGGTCCGATCAGACTGTTCTCATCGATTTAACCTATCGCGTGTACGCGGCCTTACTGTACTGTACTCACAAGGGGAGGAGACCGATGTGTGTTCCTCTGTACTGGGAACACACATGGGTCTCTTCACCTCTGACAGGAGGTGGATCTGTGTGTTTACACACACAGATCCACACTCCTGCCGTAATCACGGGCAATCGCGGGTGCCTGGTGGACATCGCGGCCACTGGGCATGCGCACCGGGTCCCGAGCGATGCCGCTCATGCCCCCTAGCGGCCACAAAGCAAAAGAACGTCATATGACGTCCACTCTGAGGGAGAGACAGTTCCTGCCGACGTCATATTACTATGGCTCGGTAGGGAACTGGTTAAAAAACCAGCATGTCATAATTACCTACATTGTGCAGCTAGTTTTGCACAGAGTGGCCTCAAACAGCGTTGTCTGGGGTTTCCCGGCAGCTCTCTCGGCTCCTCCCCGCCTCAGATAACCCCCTCTCCCAAGGGGGTAACCTTGCGTGCGCGCTCCCGAATCCTGCATTCGGCGTCCATAGCCCGTGTCATTGGATTTGATTGACAGCAGCGAGAGCCAATGGCTGCGCTGCTATCAATCTATCCAATGAAGAGCTGAGAACCCTGGGCGCGTTCGCGACGCGGGACTTTCCAGGGCTCAGGTAAGTAAAACGGGGGGCTGAGGGGGGGGTAATCCTCAGATGTTTTTTCACCTTAATGCATAGGATGCATTAAGGTGAAAAAACAGGAACCTTTACAACCCCTTTTAAAGTTAAACTACAGTTGGGGTAAAAAAATTATGAACAGGCTATTTCACTATTTACTGCAGAAGAGACGTGTAATGTTTCCTCTGCAATAAAATAAACGTATAAATGTGTAAAAAATAACTCTGTGCTAAAGAGGAAAACTTCCAAACTATTAAGACCGTATTTATCTGGGTATAACGCGCACCGGCGTATAGCGCGCACCCAGTTCTTGGAGGGAAATTTCCTGGAAAAAAAAAATTACTTAGGGCCAGATTCAGGTAGAGTTAGGCTGGAGTATCAGTGATACTCCAGCCTAACTCTCACTTTGAGCCGGCGTTTCTGTTTTCAGTAAGCAGAAAACAAGAAACGCCGGGTTGGAGTTCCTATACGAGCGGCGTAATTGTATTTCGTCGTCGTATCGGAACTGCAATTTTAAAAATGGCGCTCGGGCGTTCCCGCTGATTAACGCAGAGAATATGTTAATCAGCGAGAATCGGCAATTCACAATCGTATTCGGGCCCGACGCAGTGACTTTCCGACGTTTCTGTAAGAGATACGCGGCGTAAAGAAAAACCAGCCCCCTAGTGGAGTATCCTATGTTAAGTATGGCCGTCGTCATCGCGTCGAATTTAAAAAAGTTTACGTCGTTTGCGTAAAACGTCCTTGAATGGGGATTGACGTCATTGACGTTCACTGACAGAATTTGGAGCATGCGCACTGACAGTCGACGCATGCGCAGTACGTTCGCCGCGGGATCGCGCCTAGTTTAAATAATACACGCCCCCTACCCGCCCAATTTGAATTCCGCCGGCTCATTTTCGCTACGCCGCCGCAACTTTAGGAGCAAGTGCTTTGTGAATACAGTACTTGCTCCTAAAGTTTTGGCGGAGTAACGTAAATGAGAAACGTTACTCCAAAATAAAGATTCGCCCATCTACCTGAATCTGGCCCTTAAAGTTTAAATGTCCCTCTTCGGTGTCTTGCCCGGCATCCATCGGCGGTCTTGTCCGGTCCGGCATCCGTCTTCTGCCGTCGTAGTGTCCTCCCCGCTCCTCCCGACATATACCGAGCGCAGTACACTCGGGTACACTCGGCTAGGCTCGGCCACGCTCGGCTCCTCTCGCAGGGCGTGACCGTGGGCGGAGCTGAGCGTGGCCGAGCCTAGCCGAGTGTACCTGAGTGTATTGCGCTTGGTATATGTCAGCGGCGGCGTTCAGAGACAGGGGTCGGCGTATAACGCGCACCCACGATTTCCCCCTGTTTTTAAGGGGGAAAAAGTGCGTGTTATATGCCGATAAATACGATATATATATATATATATATATATATATATAAATATTATATATATATATATACAAATTAAAAATAAAAATTAAACATAATCCATTACAAAGTCCAATAAAAAAGTCAATAAGTAAAAATCACCCGGTGGTGATGTTAGTGAAATTCACCAAAGTACTCCTGTTTCTTTGATTCCCAATAGTGCAATCTTCCTTGATTTAAAGGAGTTGTAAAGGAAACAGTTTTTTGTTTTTTTTGCTGAAATTACTGTTTACAGGGTATAAAGACTTAGGGCCAGATTCAGGTAGATGAGAGCATCTTTGCTCCAGAGTAACGCTTCTCATTTACGTTACTCTGACGACCCTTTCGGCGCAAGTACTGTTATTCACATAGCAGTTGCGCGTAAACTTGCGCCAGAGTAACGATAATGCGCTGGCGTAACCCGACGCAAGGGGAAGTGGGTGTGATCATATGTAAATGATGGGCGGAGCCCAGCGCAGAGGCTTACGTTCAGCGCATCATCCACGGAGCATGCGCAGTGAGTGAGGCTCCACTCGCCCCCTTTGTGCGCATGCTCACAACTTCCGTCGGCACCACTTCATGGGAAACGTCAGCGCAATGCCTTCCGTTGGGCGTTTAAATGCGCCCGTAGAAGCGCCATTTCGGCACTAAAGTATATCCTGCTCCCCCTCCCCGCAGTGATGTTACTTTTGTTTTGAGATGGCTGCTCCCGTTCCCCGCAAACACACAGGAGAAAGCTGAACTCTTAAGGCCAGGAGCTGTCAGCCGTCATCTCGGCTATGGAGACCTATGATGTCTTCCTCCATGGCTGTAAAATTTGACAGACAAGCATGGACAGAGGTGTTGTCCTGCAAGTGGGGGTGCTCAGCTAGCTCTTATCGTCGGTAACGCTGCTGTAGCTGCTCTCCTGCTGACCTGTGGCCATCTGGAGTAAAGATAAAGCAGCCTTTTGTAGAAATAACTTTGCGCCGGACGGACGAGATACGCGCAGCGCATGTAGCCAGCGTATGGTGCTAATCCGTTCGTGAATTGGGAAAAATCCCTCATTTGCATATTTGCAGGGGAAATCAATAGGCGCGACTGATGCGCCCAGCGAAATTAAGCGCTGACGATACTCTGGCGTCGGAACGTTCCGCCGGTCGCAAATGACCCGTTATTGGGCGCATCTAGTTTGGTGGGTACGGGCACATAGAAACGACGGCGCATCATCACAGTTACGCGGCGCATATCGAAATACTCCAGCGCAAGTGTTCCTGAATCTGGCCCATAATAGTTAACTGATTCCTTTTAAAAACTAATAAAAATACATAAAAATCAATCATATAATGTACCTGCAGTTTCAGTTTCGTTTTTGCAATATGTTTTCTGCTTCTGTGATGTACAGAGCCACAGAGCCAATAGAGGGCAGTGATTGTTTGGAAAACAAAAGTGATTGGTGCTGAGGGGTTTTAGACACACAGTAATCACACCTCCTTGATGACTGACCACAAAGAGAAAGCTCCCAGCACGGTGGTTATCAGGAAACAGACAACCAGGAAGTGTGGAGATCAGAGAAGGATTACAGCAACTTGAGAACAAAAACAAACAATGAGGACATGAAAACAGCACTGCATTAAGGTAAAGGAAGCTATTAAGATAAAAAAAAATCCTTTACAAACCCTTTAAGTAACCTCAAATCAAAAACACCTCCTCGGGTGCACAAGTGAGAAATGACCTAACCAAATTACCTTGCCTCCCGCTCTCATGGTTGGCAAAACAGCTTTGTATATCAATACACCAACTCTGTTTCCATATAGGTGTTTTTCAATGCCTCCATTTGGATCACGAATGACCAGATGTCATAAGGGAAAAAAATAGACTTCCAACCACGCCACAATGTTTATTTATAAAATTAGTCACTTACATTTCTTAACACAATTCATGCGCTTTGGATAATGAGATTAGCATCAGGTACTGTGTAGGAGCTAGATTAGTTAATCTCTCCAACTACGAACACTCATTATCTCCATCCTGGTGTCTCCTATGGTTGCCATGTAGCCCTCCAATTTGTTTCGTCACCTCCGACTTTGTCACAGGGGGTGGCTGCACGGCGCACCGACTGTACCTGAATTTCCTCCCCCTGCAGCGAGTTAACATTCTTGTGCACAGCTCATACCAAGTTCTCATATTCTGATTCCATTGTCTTTACTGCAGCTTATTATCCGACTATCCCATTAACCCTTGGGTTGCCAAATCGAATATCAAAAACTTGAAAAACTTGTTGTGCAGTACATTTTTTAAGTACTGCACAGTGAGTTTTTTTCACATTTGTGTTTAAAGTGATTGTAAAGTCTCATTTTTAAAGAAGAAAAAAAATAAAAAACATGTTATACTTACCTGCTATTGTAATGGATTTGCACAGAGCAGCTCAGATCCTCCTCTTATCGCGTCCCTCTTTGACGCTCTTGGCCCCTCTCTCCTGGGCGTCCCCCGAGCCATTTAGACACAGAGCTCTGGTTCAGTCCTGCCCCCTCTCTTTCTTGATTGGCTAACTGATTTTATTGACAGCAGCAGGAGCAAATGACACTGCTGCTGTGTCTCAGCCAATCAGAGGGCAGAGTCCTGGATGGCAGAGGAACTTGTAAGTATTGGACCGGCTGGGAGGGGCTGCTGCACACAGAAGGCTTTTTATCTTAACTAGGGTTGTCCCGATACCGATACTAGTATCGGCATAGGGACCGAAACGGAGCATTTGCCCGAGTACTTGTACTCAGGCAAATGCTCCGAAGCTTTACCCGATGCCTGGACAGTCAAGGTGATCAGTGCGGTAGTGGAGTTACAAGCACCAATCACCGCTGACTGTCCTTGTATCCTCCTCCATTCCCCCTTCATGCTGCCTCCGTGTCCCCCCTCCTTGCTGCCTCCGTGTCCCCCCTCCTTGCTGTCATGCCCCCCTCCTTGCTGCCGCTGTCATGCCTCTCTCCTTGCTGGCGCCATCATGCCCCTCTCCGTCCTGCTGCCGTGTCCCCCCATGTGGCCGTCATGTCCCCCTTTGTCCTGCCACCGAGTCCCCCCTCCGTGCTGCCGTCATGTCCCCCCTCCTTGCTGCCGCCGTCATGCCCCCCTCCTTGCTGCCGCCGTGCCCCCTCCCTCGATCTGTCAGGATGGTAAAACCGGCTCCTATCTTTTCCGATGATCACTGACTCTGTACATTCACATAACTGAAACATTGTACCCTCCTGTGATTACAATGTTTCAGTTTATGAATGGAGAGAAGCCGCTGGCTTCTCTCCTTTCATTTTTAGCGCAGCTGAGGCTGTAGAGAAAGGGACTGGGGAATTTGTGTCCCTAGTCCCTTTCCCTGTCTCAGAGGGGAGATGTCAGAGGTCTGTTAAGACCCCTGAAATCTCACTAAACCCCCCCCCCCAACAGGGCTTATAAAAAAAATAAAAAAGGAATTGCAATAAATAATAAAAAAAATTATGGTAAAAAATAAAAAATTAAATAAAAAACACACTGACACTGTACATTTCCCCCCACCCCCTTAAAAAAATAAACAAATTGTAAGAAAAAAAAATTGTAAAAATAAATAAATAAAAAAAATTGTAAAAAAAAAAAAATACTGACACATGTGCCACTGTCACATGAGATTTAAAAAAAGTCGGTAATCGGTATCGGCGGTTACTTGATAAAAAGCATCGTTACTTGTACTCGGTCCTAAAAAAGTGGTATCGGGACAACCCTAATACTAACACATAGAAAAAAAAAAAAAACTTCTGCCATTACAACCCCTAAATATTATATTTAATTTGGCACCCCACAGAGATTACTCTTATGATGGTGGAGGTGAGCTGTAAGAGCTAGGAGTCACTTAGCAACATCCGAGCAACAAGGCAGGACAGGATGATTTGATCTCTGGGAGTATTTCAGTCAGGCTTCATGAGGTATGTAAATGGTCTATACCTATATCAAGGACATTAGTCAATTTTAGTCAAAGCTGCACAGTTTGTTTTGAATTACATGAGCTCTTTGCATGCATAGGCAGTTTTTTTGGGTAAAGATGAACTATGCCTTTAAAGTGGCTGTAAGCCCTTGATAAAACACAAAACAAAAAAGAAAAACCGTTTAAGACAAGCCCCTGCAGTGGTCCTCGACGCCCCCTCCGGTGGCAAAATCTCTCCCTGCGGTTACTTCCAGGTATCGCAGCTCCGGTGCTGTTATTTGCCGGAGCCGTGGTGACGTCACTCCCGCGCATGCATGCGGGAGCCTACGGTAAAGGCACGGTCACTGAAGCAACGGCACTTACCTACCATTGCTATAGTTTGCCCTAGTGCACATGTGCCGATGATATCGGCATATGCAAGAGACAGGGGATATCTCCTAAACCGTACAGGTTTGAGAGATATCCAGGCTAGCTACAGGTGAAGCGCTCACCCCCGAAGGAGCCGCTGATTAGTTTGGGACCGGCATGCTAGGTTACCAGTGACTCTTGTCTAGGGATAATTTTAGTGAAGGTGGTTAAAGAGCAAGTGTCCAGACATCAACTTGAGTTTTCAATGCTTTATTCCAAGGCCCAACAGGGCCGACATCCACATGACACACAATAGAGAAAAGGTTGATGAGCAAGGAGAGAACTGTAGTATCAGGCCTTGGATATCAAAGGGAGAGCAAGCCTGCTTTCAGCATAGTCAAATTTAAACGTCGCCACTCTCGCCAGAGTGGGTAAAGTGCCCCTGGACAGGCGATTCACTTGAGCCTATCAGCCAAAGGGCCACTTTTAAACAAAGTCACTGGGAGGAAACAGGGCCTCTGCCACAGGCCTGATGGATTTCACTTAGATTTGTTAAAAGGTTAGAACCAATGAATCCTCCCAGTAATTCCAATTTCAAGGTCACCAATTGACAGCTGAAGTGTACCTGTCATGTAGCGTGGTGACCGGATCCCCGGTGGTTCGTCCAGGTTTTGCAGACAACCTCTACTTCTGGGTTCTCCCGAGCCGATCCCCCACCGTTCAGCTCCCGCTTAGGATCTGGGACCCAGCAAGCCGCTGGGCCCCTCTCTGCATCAGAATATGGTTCCGCTGGGTACACAACCTCGGCCAGACGGGCCTCGATGGCGGGGGCCCATGGATGTGCGCACCCTGAAGGTGGATGCCGCACCTGGAACTTGGGCCCCACATAGCACAACATACGCAGGCGACTTCCCCAGATATACCCTCCTGCCAGCACGTCCAGAGAAGAAAACGCTCCTCTGATTGGCTGCTGGGAGAAGTTGGGTCTGTCAGAACCCCCTCTAGCACCGACTGTCACTGAGGGGTAATAACACCCCCCTGACGTGCAGACCGACCTACAAGGCAGTTCCAAATGGCAGCAGCCCAAATTTAGGCAATTTGTGAATGGGAGTAAATTAACTATCCCATTCCCACTAACTTTAGTGTGGCACCCCACCAAAGGGGGGGGGGGCGCTACACAGGTAAGCCTTATTATAGGCTTACCTGTATCATAAAGTGGTCTGTAAGGGTTTACAATCACTTTATTAAGACAATGCAAAGTACTGTAACCTATAGCAGGTTTTATTCATTTTCTATTTTGAAAGCAATGAACTATTTGTGAGATTTGAGTACTATGCACACAATCCTTGCACTTTGCAGTAAAGTATCATATAAACTCATTAGTCATAACTGAATAGATTTAGAGTATTTTTTCGGCTGCTTTTAATCCTTTTTTGCAGAGGTCAGGTGGAAATTACTGCCTTTCCCAACGTCTAATTCATTAAAGGAATAAGTCCAGAGAAGCATGTGGTTTGCTCTCCACAGGCTGAAAATTTCGAACAAAGTTCCTCAGCTGGAGCCTGGGCACGGTGCCATGTACACAGCTTATTCAGCCGCAGTCACAGCTTCGTATTTTTAGCCCTCTCCTCAAAGTGGCAGCAATCAGCACTATAAGGAAAACTGTACATTGAAAAATCATTGGTACCAAAAAGACAAAGCGGTTCGAAAAGGTTCACTAATGAATGCTGCCATTGGCAAAACGTCAAAAATATGCAAGATTTTGTATTGAGATCTACCATGCAAATCTAAATATAGACTGTAGCATGACATATTTTAAATAGACTGTATGTTCATACTGCTCTGACCTGGTATCATTGTATTTAACCACTTAAGACCATTACGCAGGTAAAGGACCTGGCCAGTTTTTGTGATTCGGCACTGCGTTGTTTTAACTGACAATTGCGCAGTCGTGCGATGTGGCTCCCAAACAAAATTGGCGTCCTTTTTTTACCCAAAAATAGAGCTTTCTTTTGGTGGTATTTGATCACCTCTGCGGTTTTTATTTTTTGCGCTATAAAACAAAAATAGAGCGACAATTTTGAAAAAAAAAACAATATTTTTTACTTTTTCTATAATAAATACCCCCAAAAAAGATATAAAATACATTTTTTTTCTCAGTTTAGGCTGATACGTAATCTTCTACCTATTTTTGGTAAAAAAAAGACGCAATAAGCGTTTATCGATTGGTTTGCGCAAAATGTATAGCCTTTACAAAATAGGGGATAGTTTTATTGCAATTGTATTATTATTTTTTTTTTATACTACTAATGGCGGCAATCAGCGATTTATTTTGTGATTGCGGCATTATGGCGGATACATCGGACAATTTTGACACATCTTTGGGACCATTGTCATTTTCACAGCAAAAAATGCTATAAAAGTGCACTGATGCTGTGAAAATGACAATTGCAGTTTGGGAGTTACCACAAGGGGGCGCTAAAGGGGTTAAGTGTGACCTCATATGTGTTTCTAACTGTAGGGGGGCGGGGCTGGATGTTTGACGTCATTGATCGCCTTTCCCTATTTCAGGAAACAGACAATCAATGACAGCGCCACAATGAAGAACGGGGAAGCTGTGTTTACACACTGCTCTCCCCGTTCTTCAGCCCTGGGGACCGATCGCAGGACTCTGGCGGTGATCAGGTCTGCGGGTCCCGCGGCCTCGGTCACAGAGCTTCGGACCGGGTCGCGGGCGCGCACCCACGACCCACGGCTGGGAACTTAAAGAGGGTGTACAGGTAAGTGCTTGTGCCCAGCTGTGCCATTCTGCCGATGTATATGTGCAGGAGGTGGTCCTTAAGTACTTAAAGCGGTATTTCACCCTAAACATAAGATCTCCCATGCGATCCAGCATACTGGCGTCAGCGCCAGTATGCTGGGTTTTTTTTTTTTAATAGCACACTTACTGTATTATTGAAGAATTCCTTTTCTGTCCCCCGTGGTGGACGGCGCCAGTACAGCGCGTCACATCTTCCTAAAATACCCGATATGGACTCGGGTAATCTCGGCGAAAATGCGGCGCCTGCGCACAGACCTAGGAGCTGACTGCGCAGGCGCCGTATTTCTCCGAGTCCTACGGCTATGGCGCGTCACGCCCTCCGAAATAGGACTCGGAGAAATACGGCGCCTGCGCAGTCAGCTCCTAGGTCTGTGCGCAGGCGCCGCATTTTCGCCGAGATTACCCGAGTCCATATCGGGTATTTTAGGAAGATGTGACGCGCTATACTGGCGCCGTCCACCGCGGGGGACAGAAAAGGAATTCTTCAATAATACAGTAAGTGTGCTATTAAAAAAAAAACAACCCAGCATACTGGCGCTGACGCCAGTATGCTGGATCGCATGGGAGATCTTATATTTAGGGTGAACCTCCGCTTTAAATGCACATAAATATGTTTAAATTAAACATGGTTAGGCCACCCTCTCTCCTAGCCCTATCCTACAGCCCCCAACTCAGGTACTTACCAATATTTTCCGGCCACAGTCTATTTTAGTTATGGCTGCTGATAAGGCAGTACAGCCAGCCCTCATGTGCTAGGTCAGAGCCCCATCGGTTCAAAGGGGAGGCCCGCCGCCCGGGCACCAGCTCAGCAGGAGGTCCGGCTGTGCTGTCTTATTGCAGATACCAATCCTCTTCTGCCTCCCCTGCAGTTCTGACAACTTCTCCTCTACTTGCCCCCTCTGGCTGCATTGCAGGAGGATTGGTTCTAGCACATGTACCCCTTCCATCTGCCGTCCAGGCCCCCATGTGTGCCCCTTTCCTCTGCAGTGGTTCAGCCTTTCCTGCTCTCCTCTCCCGCTGGAAGCTTCTGCGGGCACACAGAGGAAATACAAGAATTTGACTTGGAATCAAGTCAACCTATGTACAATCTGTTTAAAGGAGCTCAGGGAGGGGGAGGACGATGCAGCATAGGGAGCCAATCAGATGTGCTACATGCTGACAGGAGAAGAGATCAGAGTGACAATGTGCTGCTTCCCCTTTCAGTGTCCAGTAACAGGTTGGGGGTAGAAAAGAGACTCAAAATGCAAAAAATAAATAAACCAGGTCTCCTGCCCCTTCAGACAGGACTGTGCAGTGTGTGATAGAGCTGTGTAGATCTTAGGACTGTATTGGAAAATGCACTAAAAGTCAACAGATGGTGTAGGTCTATTATAGTACTTGGCAGGCGTTTTAAAATAAAGTGGCTGCCTTACCCTAATGCCCCGTACACACGATCACTTTTTGTGATGAAAAAAAATGTAATTTTTTTTCATGAAAAAAAACAACATTTTTTAAACTTCATTTTCAAAAATGACGTTGCGTACACACCATCATTTTTGGAAAATGATGAACAAAGTGATGGCACTCTAAAGGGGAAGTTCTATTTGCCTTGAGTCTGCTTTTAGCTGGTTACTTGTTAGTAAAAGACGATTCCTGCTTTTTTGTCTGTTACAGCGTGATGAATGTGCTTACTCCATTATGAAT
Organism: Rana kukunoris; assembly: GCA_029574335.1. Taxonomy (NCBI): domain Eukaryota; kingdom Metazoa; phylum Chordata; class Amphibia; order Anura; family Ranidae; genus Rana; species Rana kukunoris. The sequence goes on from CM056055.1 coordinate 143,588,660, forward strand.
GGTAGTTTTACCTCCCGTCTCCTAACTTGCTTCTGGGCATGTGCAGGTTTAAAACGTCATTTTTTACGTAGTTTTGCCCACACACGATCATTTTTTATGACACAAAAAATGACATTTTGAAAAATGACATAAAAAATTCGAGCATGTTCGAATTTTTTTTTGGTCATTTTTCAGAAGACATAAAATGACATTTTGGCCACACACCATCATTTTAAATGACATTTCAAAAAATGACATTTTTTTTCATCACAAAAAGTGATCGTGTGTACGGGGCATTAGGCTGGGTTCACACTTATGCAAATTGGATGTGGTTTGGCCACATCTAATTTGCATGACAGGAGAGTGTGACGGCTCTCAATGGAGACGGTTCACACATCTCCATGGTGGACACGGTCAGCACTGGAAAAGGATCTTGTGAATCTTTGGCTCAGTTTCAGGTCCGAATTCAGACAAAAATTTAGACCCGATTCACCCTTGAAATAGAGAACAGGGATGTACCAGATCCCTGCTGTGAGCCGCGGCCGCAACTAGTGTGAACCCGGCCTAGCACATGTTAACGTTCATATGATAATGTACTGCAACACAGCAGACCTGTCTAAATGGACTTTTAGTGATCCCCAAGACAGGACCAGTGGCAGAGGTGGGTGGAACTTAAAGGGGTTGTGAAGGTTTGTTTTTTATTTTCGAAATTGGTTCCTTTAACTGCTTGCCGACCAGCCGCCGTCATTTTACTGCGGCAGGTCAGCTCTCCTGGGCGAGAGCCCGTAGCTCTACGTCGGCTACTTTTGCGACCACTAGGGGGCGCGTGCGTGCCCGGCGGGTACGATCGCCGCCGGGCACACGCGATCGCTCGGTACAGAGCGAGGATCGGGAGCTATGTGTGTAAACACATAGCTCCCGGTCCTGTCAGCGGGGGAAATGCTGATCTTGTGTTCATACAATGTATGAACACAAGATCAGTGATTTCCCCTAGTGAGTCCACCCCCCCATACAGTTAGAACACACCCAGGAACACACTTAACCCCTTCCCCGCCCCCTAGTGTTAACCCCTTCACTGCCAATGGCATTTTTATAGTAATACAATGCATTTTTATAGCATTGATCGCTATAAAAATGCCAATGGTCCCAAAAATGTGTCAAAAGTGTCCGAAGTGTCCGCCATAATGACGCAGTACTGAAAAAACCCGCTGATCGCCGCCATTACTAGTAAAAAAAAAAATAATAATAAAAATGCCATAAAACTACCCCCTATTTTAAACGCTATAACTTTTGCGCAAACCAATCAATAAACGCTAATTGCGAAAAAAAAATTACGAAAAATATGTAGAAGAATACGTATCGGCCTAAACTGAGGAAAAAAAATGTTTTTTTTTATATATTTTTTGGGGATATTTATTATAGCAAAATGTAAAAAATATTGAATTTTTTTCAAAATTGTCGCTCTATTTTTGTTTATAACGCAAAAAATAAAAACCGCAGAGGTGATCAAATACCACCAAAAGAAAGCTCTATTTGTGGGTAAAAAAGGACGCCAATTTTGTTTGGGAGCCACGTCACACAACCGTGCAATTGTCAGTTAAAGCGACGCAGTGCCGAATCACAAAAAGTGCTCTGGTCCTTGGGCAGCAATATGGTCCGGTGGTTAAGTGGTTAAGCTAGTGCATTATTGGTTCACTTACCTTTTCCTTCGATTTCCCTTCTAAATGTTTTTTTTCTTTGTTTTCTTTGTCTGAATTTCTCACTTCCTGTTCCTCCTCAGTAAGGTGTTCTGGCTGACTAACCCCCAGCCAGATGATAGGGGCAAGCTTACTGAGGAGAAACAGGAAGTGAGATTTAGATGGGAAATCAAAGGAAAAGGTAAGTGACCCAACAATGCAGGAACCTATTTAGAAAATAAAAAATGAACCTTTACAACCCCTTTAAGGCGCCTTAGTGAGGACACTGCGGAACTGCGCTTGTTAATGCCTGAATCACAGACAAGAAGCTGCTGTCATGTAAAAGTCAACATTCAGGCGATACTTTACCTCAGAAGAAGGCGCACTTGCACAGTTAACAGTAGGTGCAGAACTGTATTGAAATTGAAGTTCAGTAATGCACAACAAGCCTGGTGGAAAGGAAACCAGGAACACTCATAGGATGCAAATCGATGAGTAGTAACATTAGGCCTCAGGTGCGCCAACAGTGTCTGTCTTGAGGGGTGAAATGCAGCCTGGCTGGTCCGTACCCAACAATGTAAAATATGATTTTTTGCCATTTTTCAAGTGATCTTAACCACTTGCGGCCCGCACTATAGCCGAATGACGGCTAGAGCGCGGACCTGAAAAGCCAAGCCGCCGTCTTTTGACGGCCGCCCCTTAAGGCGTTCCCCGCGCGCTCCAGAGCGCGCAGCGGGGAAGCTCTGTGTTGGCCGTGTCTCTTGGACACAGCCAATCACAGATCGCGGCGAACGGCCAATCAGAGTGGCCGTTTGCTATGCGATCTGTGCGGCCAATGAGAGATGATCTCATATGTAAACATATGAGATCATCTCTCATTGCCGTTTTACACAGAGACAGCGTATTGTCTCTGGAGAGGAGACCGATCTATGTCCCTTGTACATAGGGACACAGATCGGTCACCTCCCCCAGTCACCCCCTCCCCCCACAGTTAGAACACTATGTAGGAAATACATTTAACCCCTTCCTCACCCCCTAGTGTTAACCCCTTCAATGCCAGTCACATTTATACAGTAATTAGTGCATATTTATAGCACTGATCGCAGTATAAATGTGAATGGCGCCAAAAATATGTCAAAAGTGTCCGATGTGTCCGCCATAACGTCGCAGTCCCAATAAAAATTGCAGATCGCCGCCATTTCTAGTAAAAAAAAATAATGAAAAATAATAATTTTGTCCCCTATTTTGTAGGCGCTATAACTTTTGTGTAAGCCAGTCGTTTATTGCGATTTTTTTTTTTTTTTATACCAAAAATATGTAGAAGAATACGTATCGCACTAAACTGAGAAAAATATTTTATTTTTATTTTTTTAAATTGGGATATTTATTATAGCAACAAGTAAAAAACATTGTATTTTTTTTCAAAATTGACGCTTTTATAGCGTTTATAGCGCAAAAAATAAAAACCACACAGGCGATCAAATACCACCAAAAGAAAGCTCTACAAAAAGGACATCAATTTTGTTTGGGAGCCACGTCGCACAACCGCGCAATTGTCAGTTAAAGCGACACAGTGGCGGAAGCTGAAATTTTACCAGGGCAGGAGGAGGGTATATGTGCCCAGTAAGCAAGTGGTTAAACTTTTGATCAGGACTGTATATATGACCATAACTTATATATTGTTTCAACCACTTGAGGCACTAGTCAGCAGCTTTGGCTGTCGTATTTATTTTATTTTATTTTCATTCTATTTATTATTCACCATATTCTCATTAGGAGGTATGACCAGAGATCTCACTCTTTCTGAATAATACTGAATAGACATTTAGGTACCCCAGTATTTAGTTATACAGGTGCACATTTGGTCCCTGGTATCTATTCACACAGATGGTGAGGGATTATCACTTAATTAAGCTTAGGTTAACCCTTTGCAGGTCCCCGTAGCTGGTGTCCCGGTTAGGCAGCGCCATTACACCTACTTACCCTTTTTTACCTTCTATCACAGGTTCCCCTTTGGGGAATTTAATAGGGGAAGCAGCAGCCTTCTTCATACAAACATCTTAAGCGCAGGACAAATTTATATATAAAAAAAAACATTTAGAAGGGAAATCGAAGGAAAAGGTAAGTGAACCAACAATGCACTAGCTTAAAGGAACCAATTTAGAAAATAAAAAGCAAACCTTTACAACCCCTTTAATGGAGATGTCCAGCCTGAGCTTGTTTCGCTGGGCTATTCCTATGGGTCGCAGGCGTACAATTTTTTTGCAATCCTGTGACCAGTTTTCAGCTATGGCAACTAGCTTTCTCTGCACAACATCCTGCTAGTTAGACCCATGTACTGCACCTTCTCTAACTTAGGTCAGTTGTAAGCCCGTTCTTTTGATACGCTGTGCATGCACCCCTATAATAGATTCAGACCAGGCACATCAGGATAACAGATCAAGATCCTTTACTGAGGTTGTTTGCAAACAAGTAATTCCCTGTACACACGATCGGACCTTTGTCCGACCAAACGGAATTCCATCAGAGGAAAAGAGAACATGTTCTCTATGTAAACTCCGATGGAATTCATCAGAATTTCAGATGGAATTACTCCAATAGGGCATACACAGGGTCGGAATTTCCGATGGCAAAAGTCCATCTGACTTTTTCCATCGGAAATTCCGATCGTGTGTACGGAGCATAAGAGTTCTCAAAAACATCTTCCACAGTTTTCTATACAAAGCTCTCTAGTGCCTCATAAAGTGACTGTACCTTGGGCAAATGGGAAAGTCCATTAAAGAGGAGGTTCACCCTAAATATAGTCTTTCTCATGTGATCCAGCATACTGGCGTCAGTGCCAGTATGCTGTTTTTTTTTTGTTAATCCCCCACTTACTGTGTAATTTTTTATTCCTTTCCCCCCGTGGTGGATGGCGCCTGTATAGCACGTCACGGCTTCCGAAAATACCCGAATTAGGACTCGGGTATTTCTGGCGCAATGCGGCGCCTGCGCACAGACCTAGGAGCTGACTGCGCAGGCGCTGTATTTCTCCGTGTCCTACGGCTATGGCGCGTCACGCCCTCCGAAAAAAGCCGAAATAGGACTCGGAGAAATACGGCGCCTGCGCAGTCAGCTCCTAGGTCTGTGCGCAGGCGCCATCCACTGCGGGGGAAATAAATAAAAATTAAAGATTACACAGTAAGTGGGGGATTTAAAAAAAAAAACAGCATACTGGCGCTGACGCCAGTATGCTGGATCACATGGGAAAGACTATATTTAGGGTGAACCTCCGCTTTAAGCAATCCTTCAAGCCAAGAGTTCATAACAAGCAGTAGATCTGCATTGCAACAAAAGTCCTTTAGCATCCATGATTGATAATAATTAAAGCAGAAGTAAACCCATCCATAAAACAGTTTCATTTACGGCACCGCTGGAAAAATGTAACACTGTCATTGGTTGTGCTCTCAGCCAAACTGTGAAACCATCCAATGGCTGGTGTCATAACTGATTATATGTGCAGCATCATGGTAGTTGTTTATTAACCACTTCCCGCCCGGCCAATAGCCGATTTACGGCCGGGAAGTGGTTATGAAATCGTGACAGGCCGTTCTTAAACGGCCTGCACGATTTCATGCCGCACGCGCCCGTGCGGGCGCGCAGCGCGGCGATCGGTGATGCGGGGTGTCAGTCTGACACCCTGCACCTCCGATCTCGGTAACGAGTCTCCGGCGGAGCCTCGTTACCACGTGATCAGCCGTGTCCAATCACGGCTGATCACGATGTAAACAGGAAGAGCCGCCGACGGCTCTTCCTCACTCGCGTCTGACAGACGCATGTAGAGGAGAGCCGATCAGCGGCTCTCCTGACAGGGGGGGTTCGCGCTGATTGTTTATCAGCGCAGCCCCCCCTCGGATCGCCACACTAGACCACCAGGGAAATAAAAAAAATACAAAAAAAAATGACCCAAAAAAATGACAAAAAAAAAAAAAAAAAAAATGACAAAAAAAAAAAAGGGGGGCAGTAAAAAAAAATGATGCCAATCAGTGCCCACACATGGGCACTGATTGGCAACATTGATCCATCAGTGCCACCCCTCAGTGATCATCAGTGCCACCCCAGTGTCTGTCAGTGCCCCCCCACAGTGCCAATCCATGCCCAGTGCCCACCTACCAGTGCCCACCTGTGCCACCTATCAGTGCCCACCTGTGCCGCCTATCAGTGCCCACCTGTGCCGCCTATGAGTGCCCACCTGTGCCGCCTATGAGTGCCCACCTGTGCCGCCTATGAGTGCCCACCTGTGCCGCCTATGAGTGCCCATCTGTGCTGCCTATGAGTGCCCAGTGCTGCCTATGAGTGCCCATCAGTGCCGCCCATGAGTGCCCATCAGTGCCGCCCATGAGTGCCCATCAGTGCCCAATACCAGCGCCGCCTATCAGTGCCCATCAGTGCTACCTAATCTGTGCCCATCAGAACTACCTCATCGGTGCCCATCAGTGCCACCTCATCGGTGCCCATCAGTGCCACCATATCAGTGCCCATAATTGAAAGAGAAAACATACTCATTTACAAAAAAATTAACAGAAAAAAATAAAAACTTTATTTTTTTTTCAAAATCTTCGCTCTATTTTTAGTTGTTGCACAAAAAAAAAAAAAAACGCAGAGGTGATCAAATACCACCAAAAGAAAGCTCTATTTGTGGGGAAAAAAGGACGCCAATTTTGTTTGGGTGCAGTGTAGCATGACCGCGCAATTGTCATTCAAATTGCGACAGTGCTGAAAGCTGAAAATTGGCTTGGGCGGGAAGGTGCGTAAGTGCCTGGTATGGAAGTGGTTAAACAGAGGCAGAGGTGGCAATTTAAAATGATAGAAGGGTTTACTTACACATAAAGGATGGCCTGGATGTTCGTTTGTTTGTAGAACAAATAAACATATGGGGAGCTTGTGGCAAATTCGCCCCATAATGCACTGCAAGATCTTCAAGCCATAAAGCTAGCTTTGGAGGAATGGCTTGAGGGAGCTCGCTATCCATTCCTAGTTCTGACTGACTTGAATACATCCATTCTGCTAAAAGACTGAACTCACGTCAGGCCAGGTGGTCATTGTTCTTCTCCAGATTTGACTTCACAATTTCTTATCTACCAGGGCCAAAAGACATTAAGGCTGACGCCTTGTCTCAAGGTTTTTTTATCAGAGTCTCCTCATCCGCTTCCTCCACAACCCATTTTCCCTAAGGATAGGATTTTGGCTTTCACCCAGACTGACATCTCTGAGGCCTTGTTACCTGCACAGGCTGACGCCCCTCCTTTCACTCCCTCTTGTATGCTTGTTGTGCCCCTGGCTCTTCATTTGCAGGTATTGCAGCAGGTACATGCATCGAAAGCCTGCAGCACATCCGGGATTTAGACAGACTTTTGAGATTATCTCTAATAACTTCTGGTGGCAATCGATTAGACAGGATGTGTTAGCCTTCGTCCAGGCCTGTGCCAGAAGCAAGAGCAGTACCTCTAAGGCCAGATTCACACTTGTGCTGTGCAAATTTCAGCTCTCTTATCTCTGCAGAGAGATAAGAGAAGTGTTCAGCAGATCCACTGCGTTTTAGTTGCAGATTAGCTGCGAATTTGGAGACCTGGGAGAGGGGAGGGGGGAAGTGTATTGAGGTGAATTAGAGTAAATCCTAAAGCGAAATTAACACATCTGCGAATCAGCTGCGTACCCATAGAAGATAATGGGCCTGAATTCACACCTGAGCCGCACCGTGCTATTTCTCGCTCTGTTCAGGCTTTTGAGAAAATGGCTGACAAGAGGCGCTCAAAGGCTATCATCTAGAAATCTAGGAATCTGTCCCTGCATGTTCCATTTAAAAAACTTGGCCCAAAATTAATCGGCCTTATGAAATTTCAGAGAATGTTAATCCTGTGGCCTGTAGATTAAAACTTCCTCCATCCATGAGCATTACAAATGTCTTTCACGTTTCATTGTTAAAACCTGTTCATCTCAGCCTCCAAGTAAATGAACCAGAACCTGTGGATGTTATGGACAGTCAGGAATATAAAATGGCATTTATTCTTGATTCCAGATGAGCACGCAATTCCTTACAATATCTTGTTCATTGGAAAGGTTTTTGGCCCAGAGGATCGATCCTGGGTCTCAGCCTGTGATCTTCATGCTGACCGACTTAAGAAGAAGTTCTATTTTCATTATCCAAGTAAGCTTGGGGGAGCAGGAGCAACCCCTTGATAAAGGGGGGGTACTGTCAGTACTAAAAGGTCCAGCCAACATCTACCTTCATCTGCAGTGATGAACTACAAGTCCCAGCTGACCTGCTCTGCTTAGACCTTCTCATTGTATGTGCTCGTGTTCCTTGAACGCTTGCATAATCAGCACACCCGAACTGTTACCTGTTATCTGCTCCTAGCCTGACATCTCAACAGAGTAACAGCTACATTTTGGCAATATTTCTCCAGGAACAATCTCAGGGCACTTGGTGAGCCCTTTTTACATGGTATGCCATGCAGGGGGTGGTTAGTTTGCTGAAAAGTGCAGGAAAAACAATAACGCTTCCGGCTCAGTAACCCCCAAATCAGCAGGCCAACCTGAGGACAAGGTACAAGATCAAGACGTTGTAACCATCCATACTTGGCTCACTCAATTATCTTACATTGTGCATTACAAATTTTAGAGGTCAGATCTGGCCAGCAGATTCATTTAATACTACCAACAACCACAAATTACCTTCAAACAAATTGTTAACGTCAGAAAGGTGTGAAGTATATCCCCTGGCAGAAATTCTTCTTCCCAGGTGCAATGAAAAACAACACACCCAGGAACACTGCAGCGTCTGATCACATACTGTTCTACTTCCCCTGTTGTGGTGTTGAAATAATGGTGCATTAATAGGTGTTCAGCCAACAAATTTTAATTTTATTTAATTCAGTAAAGGTACAAGATCCAAAAATGTGGTTAACCAAGGGAGCAGCTAACAATAGATGAACCAATAAAATGTCTGATTGATTCACTGCAAAAGCAACAAGTAATCCACAACCCATAAACTTGCCATAAATTAATTGTTTCTATCAGCTTCATATAAAAAATTTTTTTTGGTAAAAATACACTAAAACCATTATTAGCAGACTCAAACACAACACAACTCCTACATATACAATTGAGAACTGTATTGAGTTAAAAAAAAAAGCTCTGTGAGTGAATGAGGTCTAGGGCAGGGATATGCAATTAGCGGACCTCCAGCTGTTAAGAAACTACAAGTCCCATCATGCCTCTGCCTCTGGGTGTCATGCTTGTGGCTGTCAGAGTCTTGCTATGCCTTGTGGGAGTTGTAGTTCTACAACAGCTGGAGGTCCACTAATTGCATATCCCTGGTCTAGGGGATCATTCACATGGGTGCCGCAACTTGTAGAGTGTGAATCAATGTTTTGTTTTTTATGTGGCTGGAGCTGTGTGCAGGCAGCCTATATAACACTGTGGGAATTCAGCAGCTTTATGAACACAGCCACAGGTCCTAATTTGACAGGCGCGTGGATGCGATTGTACAGTCCCAGAAGATAGACAGTTAGCATTCAGGGCAAGGCTACTCACCCACAGCTGCACACCTTTCAAATAGGAACCTGTGGCAGTTTTCATACAGCTGCTGCATCCCAATAAAGTAACAGGTGGCCTTATCCACATTTTTATTATTTTTTACAATTTGTAATTATTTTTTACAATTTGTAATTATTTTTTACAATTTGTAATTATTTTTTACAATGCTGTTAGGGGGGGCTTTGGTAAATTATCAGTGAATGAACAGGAGGGACTCTGAAGCATAGTAAAGCATAGTAACCATAGTGTATGAATATACACAGCGAAGGATCAATATCACTGTGTTCATTCAGGAAAGGAAGGGGCCAGTAAATATACATTTAAAGAAACCCTCTAACGCAGCTAATTACTTACACTGACTGTGGACCACATTCCTGATACATAGAACATGAAATCCTCAGATTGGGACTTTAAACCAGGCCACAAACAGTTTGATAGTAAAAAAGTATTTAAAATGTATTGCACATTGATAATATATGACATGGGGATATACGCAACAAACACAAATATTGGGGACAGTAATGGAAACCAGCTGCAAGGAAAAGCCCAGAATGACCAACGCGTTTCGAAAAACAAAATGTAGATCTTCTATAGGGACAGAGGGCTAGTGGGTTCCGATCTGTAGCTTATATCTCAAATGTTGATGCTCCACTCGTAAAGACGAAGAACATAACTCAAAAATAAAAAATAAACAAATGTACGTCAGAGCAGCGCCCACGCAACAGAAAACATGTATGACATCAACCAGAGGTCCATATCATGTGTAATGGCCTTTTTTTTTTTTGAAAAGCCTATGGCGTGTGAAACACACTCAAAAAACTCCACCCGGTGCAGAAAAAATGTGCACACACATAAAGAGTGTTCACAAAAACGTGCAGACGGGTGCAACGTCAAGTGGTCCTCCTGTGCAGAAGGGACCCAAACCCTGATCCCTCGGGGCGTTAGGCTCCAGACGGGGACTGAGGTACTATGGTTCGAGCAACCAAAGCCGACACGGACCCAACTTCCTTAGAGGGACTGCCGAAACAGAACCCTCCAAGTACTAGGTGGGACTCCCCCGAAGGGAGACCCCATGAGAGCAGGTGAACTAAGCCAAAAGGCCATGTCCACCCACTCCCAAGACGTTCAGGGCTGGCCCGAGGACCGGCACCCTACTAATCACCCTGTGTACAAAACGTGCACAAACAAAAAAAAAAGACAAAAACGTGACAAACATAGGCAATAAATTAAATAAAGTGGGGGAAAGGGATAGTGGAGAGGAGAGTGAAAGAAGTGGTCATTGTGTTCAACAATGACCAGGCCTTCCGGCCAGGAATAAAACAATTCCTCCGGTCTTGGCCAAAAGGCCCGGCCCAGGAGGCAGGTGCTAAAAAAGCGTGTAGCTGGTGCAGTGACCGTGGTGTCGTTTAATCAAAGTGACCCTCACTCACAGTGATTCTCAGACACCCCTAGACTGCCACTCCAGGGGCACATGCACCATAGGCTTTTCCGTTCCAAATCTAACCCCCCGACCGGCCAGTGCAGCCCTCCACCCCTGCCAGAAAGAGAGCCCTTCAAGGTTTTCTTGGGAAGAAGCTGCCCCCATCTAGCAGCCTCCACCAATACTAACCCTTCCAGACTCCCTGTCAACCCAGCAGGATTTGCATGGCCCTACCCCGTCTTTCCACCAGGGCAGTTCCAGCTACTCCTACCAGATCTCTGACAGGGACAGCACTTACACCAGCCAGCCAGATGGCCAGACTAGAACCCGGCAAAAAGACCAGACCAGGCGCAGCCACCCATCCTCACCAGAAGCACCCTTCCAGGTGGCTCAGACGCAACCATTGGCCGGCCCCCAGTATCTGTCGGTCAGCACGGCGTAGTCCCTGCTGAAACCACCCTTCCAGGTGCAATGACGCTATTGGATTGCATCCACCCTCCACATATAGGAGGTGCTTCAGCGCTCCTCTAACAACTGATGAGAACGGATACCACACCCGATCTTAGCCAAAAGGCCGAGCAGTGGCAGGGAAGACACCTCGATCAGCCCAGCCAGAGTGCAATGGCTGAGCCTCGCCCTGGGAGAACCACCTTCATGATCATGGTATCCCCCCTGCCAGGTAAGTATAGGGGTGAGCAGTGTTGCGGTCTACATGACACTGCAGCCATCAGACCCATGTGTAGCATACATGAACCCTAAAGTCCCACTTTATCATTGTCTGTGCCCCCGTTAGGGAGATTCAGCCTCTTTATTTGTCCCGCTTACCATTATTATCAAAAATTAAAGTGCATATAAATTGGAAATTTTGTGTTAACATCAGAACAAGAATAGAGTGGAAATCTTCCAGTGGGGAAACTAGTTCTGGTAACCCTGGTGACACCCTGGGATTTTTTCACATTAAAAGGAATCTTCTCTCAGTTCCTTTTTTGGCTATGGTACAAGAAGTGAAGAGAAATTTTCACAATGGAGCACAAATTCCCCCCCCCCCCAAAAAAAAAAATTCAGGGGTAATAATCCTCCCTTACTCTTTTCAAAATGATAACAAAGGTGACACTTTAAAGTTGACCTAGAATCAGGCCTTATTGTGTAACTTAGTGGTATGACTCTATATACACCATAGCTATAGAGGAAAGGTAGAATAGTACTTTCCCCTTGATAAAGGTCCAGTTGATAGAGAGTATATATAAAAAATGTAATCATTCAGAACATCATGGGTTAAAGATGGTTGTATCAATCAGCCAGTTATCTGGACGTGCCATATGGATCTTAAAGTTGGAGTCAAAAAAATGTGGCTGGAGATGTGGCCGGTGGTGTCTGGCAAGGTAGAGCAGAGCTGTGTAGTGTAGGAACCAACATGAGAAAAGGGTTGCCCTACTGCCCCACTGAAAAATTAGCTAAGATCCATATGCCAATGAGGTGGTGCCTAGTGGTGGTGCCTAGTGGTGGTGCCTAGTTTAATACCAGAAGATATTGGAAGCCAATGGGATATCTTGTCCCAGCAACTAATAACATCCCTTGCTCTTTACAGTAAGCTAGGTATGTGTGTAATTCAGTATCTACATGAACACACCCCATACTATTACTATAAAAAGACAACCAATCTCCTATGGTTTTATACTAGTTGAATGCTAGAGGCACCTATCATTCCCTGACTCAGTGTTTGATGGGGTTTACAACATAACTTTAATTTAAGTTATACCATGCATACAGTAGGTGGAAATTTCTCCTCCTATAAAGACTGCGTGTCAACCATAACACAGGGACCTGTTGCTGTTTCTCATACAACTCATTTGACCGAATGTGGCATTGCTTTACTTTAGGATGCTTCCTTGTGGTGCCGCTCTAAGAAAACAAGGATGTGTATAGTCCCACTGGTACTCAATAATGGGGTACGGGCTGAAAATATCACCATCCAGTAGTGTATAGCTTGCTTAGAAAAATTGCTGTTAACCCAATCTAATCTTTGTTACGTGTGAGATGGCCTCAGCCTTGCATCAATCCACAAGCCATACCCTCTACGTCAATGACCTGATGTGAATGGACTCTCACTCTTTGCATTGGGAAGAGGGAGGGAACAATCAGATCACATCAAATTTTTTTTAGCAAGTTGTGTAAAGACAATTGCTTCCAACTATCGGATCAGGCTGTTTAAGGCCGGCTTTTAGCAACTAATTAACCATCCTGTATAGGTAGTTGCAGAAATGTATATGTATTTTGCCCTATAGTTCTCTGATGCCCCGTACACACAAGCAGTTTTCCCATTGGAAAAAGTCAGATGAGAGCTTTTGGTCGGGAATCCTGACCATGTCTATACTCCATAAGACTTTTTCCAATGGATAAACTGCTGGAAAAAGGATAGAGAGCAGGTTCTCTTTTTTCCCGTCAGGAAAAAAATCAGATCGTAATTTCCTATTGTGTGTTCCAACACGCAAAATTCCGACGCATGCTCGGAAACAAATCGAAGCATGCTCAGAAGCATAGAACTTAATTTTCTCGGCCCGTCATAGTCTTTTACGTCACCGCATTCTTGGCAGTCAAAAGTTCATAGAACTTTTGTGTGACCATGTGTATAGAAGGCAGGCTTGAGTGGAATTCCGTCGGAAAAATCATCCAACTTTTTTCAGACGGGAAAACCGTCTGAAAGATATCATTTGTTAGAATTGATAATAGCATTAAGTTCTCTACTGGCACATGTGTATAGCTTTAGAACAACATAATTTTCTTGCAAAATCTGTGCTGTTGGTACCTGTCTGGACACGGCCAATCCCCCAGCCACATCTGCTAGAGTTGACCATCACGTGGAAGACCAGATCTACTGCAGATCATGCCATCTTCCACTATAAGGCCTTACCCCTGTATGGGCTGCTTTAAGCTGGCAGTTACCTTAACTAAGAATTACATTTATTATTGGCAGATTCCCCCTGAGGTAATGTCAAGTTCCTGTTTGCTACATAACACTGCAATGTGTTTACTTATCTTTTCTGGTTATAACTGGACTGGATGATCTTTCGCATCACAAAATTCACACGTGTCACCACTAATTAAGAAGCACTAAAATTATAAATAAAATCTTGTTTCTTTGAAGAAAATAGCACTATCTACAGCAGTCAATTACTGTCCAGCTGTCGAGTTCTCCTGCTGGCTATAAAGCATAACTGCGAAGGTTATAGGTACTATGCTATGAACCAGTGCAGGCTATAAAGCTAAATTACTATTTTCATAGTAGTAATATTCTTGCACGTGATACCAAAATATACTGTTGGCATAATAGGCAATTGTACCTAACTTCCAGGGACTCCCTGGGTGCTATGGTTTTGTCCTTGGAAATGTACCAAATGTAAACACTGATCAACATTGACTATGGTGTACAGCCCATCTCCAAGACAGTCCAACCCAGAGCCTTCTCCACCCTATTTACTTTCTTCTTGGGTCCTTCTTTGGGTGTCCAGGTCACTGCCTGCGTAAATGTTTTATAAAAATAACAAACATGTCATACTTACCTCCAATGTGCAGTTAGTTTTGCTGTTCTGGGGTCCCATAGTGGCTCTCACGGCTCCTCCCTGCAATAGCTAACCCCCTCTGGGGTTTGTGGTGGCTCACCCATGTCATACAGTCGGCATCCATAGACACCGAGTGTATTACTCGGTTCCACCCCCAGTGGCCGCGTCATTGGATTTGATTGACAGCAGCCAGAGCTAATGGCTGTGCTGCCATGAATCTATCTAATGAACGCTGAGACTCTGTGGAGAAGAGGAAGCTGGGGGATGCACAGAGCAGGTGAACAGGCTCAGGTAAGTAAAACAGGGGGGGCTGGGGGGTGAAAGGTGAAAAAACACGAACCTTTACAACCCCTTTAAGCGCCATTGCAAAGCTGGATTTGCCGTCTCCCACACCAGAACTGAACGGCAAGGTACCTGGATGGTAAATCTAGGTGAGCATAGCTGGCTTCACTAGGTAAGCGGTAGAAAATACCAGTATAAGTCAGTATAAGTTAGAAGGGGGGTGGGAATTTTAGAAAAAATATGTTTTAGGTTGGGCGTAGACAGATTGTTTTTTTTGATCAGCAAACAGATTCCTCCATCCACACAACTGAGGTGGATAGAGGTATCCTCCCCGCTGTGCTGTTGCATTCTGGCAGCAGGACCCCTCCTCTGATCCAATTTTTTTTTTGAACAAACCCGTTTGACAGAAGTTGATCACTAGATCAACTTCTGTAAAGTGGGGGCAGTCACACATGGATCAAAATTCAGCGGGTCCCTGCTGAACAAGCCAAGTTTTGACCCATCTATAGCTAGCTTTATACTAATGATTATCATTAGGATATGGGTCTCTTTGAAATACATGTATTATACTTATTTGTAATGCATATAGTGAATTTAATCTTAAAATGTATGCAAGCCCTTACAATTAACTATTCTTTTTTTTTGCTCTGTTTTGGTATGCTAAATATGCTATAAGGTGCTGTTTGTTAAAACTGTTTGATAAGGGAAAAAAAATTCTGTTGTATTTTCCAGAAATTAACGTGGCTACAACCAGCCTGCCGGATTCACTAGGGATTATCACTAGTGGCTGATATACTCGCTAGCAATAGCCAATGTCTTCCCTCCATGGGGATGGCTTTCCCTGCCCGCCCCTGTCCCCCCTTACTGGTAACAGACCATGGGGGTTATTTACAAAAGGCAAATCCACGTTGTACTACAAGGGCAAACTACAAGTGTAAAGTGCACTTGGAAGTGCAGTCGCTTTAAATCTGAGGGGTAGATCTGAAATGAGGGGAAGCTCTGCCAATCATGTGCAAACTAAAATGCTGTTTTTTTTAATTTTCCTTGCATGTCACCCATAGACATCTAAAGCGACTGCACTGCCAAATGCATTCTTAGTGCACTTTCAAGTGCACTTTGCACTTGTAGTTTGCACTTTTAGTGCAAAGTAGATTTGCCTTTCGTAAATAACCCCCAATATCATAGCAGGAGAGATTCCCCTGTCAGCACAACCCGTGGTTACAGGAAATAAATTGTAG
Organism: Rana kukunoris; assembly: GCA_029574335.1. Lineage (NCBI taxonomy): Eukaryota > Metazoa > Chordata > Amphibia > Anura > Ranidae > Rana > Rana kukunoris. The sequence continues at coordinate 143,604,393 of CM056055.1, forward strand.
TGCATGTCACTCACCAGATTCATATGTCTCCTATCTCTAAAAAGATAATCAAAGGCTGGTCACTGCTTTTTCCTTTACTCCTTGGTTCTCCAGTTTAAATGATCATTCTACAGTTTAGCACTGTATGCCATATATTGAACAAAAAAATATATATCCTCATTCCCACTCCCCATCCTCCTCCTTTGGTTCCTACGCTATATCTTTTCCCTGTGCTATAACCATTCCCAGCACTACAGGTCCAAGTGGCTCGTTGGGACTCTGACTCATATATATTTCATCCTGTCAACCTCACCAATATTTCTACCAAATGTATTTTATATTGAAATTATTCAGTTTAATGTGTTGAGGTGTTGTATTTCTGCATATCCTGATGGAAGGACATTCAGATGCTTATGTTTAATTTCACATTTGTAAGCTTTATTGAATGTACTTTTTAAGACATTGTCTTGTTATTTGAATAATAATAAAAAATATTGAAAGTTAAATAAAATATCCTCACAGTGTAGTATTATAAAGCACTTTATTAAAATGCAAGTAGGTAATACACTTAAATATTAAATATGTGTTGAATATCTCTATAAAAATGATATACATACTACTATTAACAGCCGATAAGGCACTCCTAGTGGTGTCTTTCGTCTGACGTCACGTGTGGCCCCACGCTTGATGCGCTTCCTCCAGTAGACTTCCTCAGGAATTATCAACTTCCTTTGCAACATGCACTTATAAACTCTGACTTTCCCATATTATCTAATAATACCAACACCCAACTTTCAATATAAGCTTCATTTGTATATATGTGCCAGGCTGTCTATTTCCCAATGAGCCCAGCAGTTTGCTACACACTACATGCGATTTGTGGTCCCCTTTAACCAAGGGATCAACTCGCTCTGGTAAGTAGACCAGCATGCTTTTTTTGGTGGAGGCCCCCATTGGATTATCACCTATGAATAAATGCCATACATTGCACAAGCTCACCATTTAGGACTTTGTTCACCTGGGTGGAGGAAAACCTGAACTTTCTTTCTTTGGTTTCAGATCATTTGGACACTAATTTTTGTTTTGGAATTTTTTGGCAAATATCACACTAGCCCTCTCTGTTTGGAGAATCACAGGCTTTTTTTTTTACACATGAGGATACATTCACCAATCTATGTGACCCCAAGTCATTCACATGTTTTTGGGTTTCTCATGAGTGTTTTCTTCTTTTTTTATATATGTATATGTTTATGCATCAAATGTCACATTTATGTTTATTGTTTATCAGGTATTAGCACTATTCTTTCCCCCCTTTTTTTCATTTGTATATGTAATTTGCCTAAAGCAAAAAAAAATGTTTTGGCTTGACACTTTATTATGATTTTAATTGAATTATCTCCCTTTGAAGTGCTTGGTAACTTGATAAACAGTTCCTGTACAATATATTATTTCAAAATGACAACTACACAGTACACTAAATAGTTTTTATTGTCCTACCATTCTTTTAAACACAATTCATAATGAATCAAGTCAGGAAAAAACCTACTGACCGAAAAAAAAATCACATTATCAAACATGTACTTTAATAGTCATGTGAGATGAAACTGAAAAACAAGACAAGCCTGCTGCAAGTGTACCTAAGGATTATAAAGCCCCATCTATTGCTTTTGGCCTCATGCACACTGCAGCTATCAAACGCCTGTTTTACACGCCTCTGAAGTTTTTTTTTCCTGCACCTAAATCCTCCTTTCCGTTAGCCTATGTAGATGAGAATATGGTGCAGCTGTGCATAGTAACCAATCGGGTTCCAGGTTGTATTGTGAAAGCATAAATGAACTAGCTGATTGGTTACTATGCACAGCAGCAGGACCAGATTCTGTGTGAACCATACCTACCATGTGTCCATGCACACAGGCATTTAGGGGCAAGGGTGTTTACAAGCAGAAATCTGAACGACCCAAAATCTTGTTCAGGAGAGAAGCTTTTGGTCAGAAAAAAAGTCATTCAATTATGGAATTAAAGGTGATAAGTAGTTAATAATGAGTGCAGCTAATCCTTTAACCACTTGACCACTGGGCACTTAAACCCCCTTAATAACCAGACCAATTTTCAGCTTTCGGTGCTCTCACAGTTTGAATGACAATAACTCAGTCATACAACACTGTAACTAAATTAAATTGTTGTCCTTTTTTTCCCCACAAATAGAGCTTTCTTTTGGTGGTATTTGATCACCTCTGCGGTTTTTACTTTTTTTGCTATAAATGAAAAAAGAACAACAGATGTTAACTTACGAAGGCTATATACTAATATACACACCCATCATCTACAGGAAGGATCTAGGACAGTGGCCTCTCTAGATATAGAGAAGGCCTTCGATACAATTGAATGGCCATTTTTATGGGAGATACTTAGGAGGATGGGTCTTCCATTGGTGTTCATTAAGTGGATACAAACAATATATGAGAGACCTACGTCAGCTGTGAAATGAGGAGGGAAACTGTCATCATTTTTTAGGCTATATAGAGGTACGAGGCAGGGCTGCCCCCTCTCTCCGACACTCTTTGCAATAGCAATAGAACCAGTAGCAGAGGCCCTTAGGACTTCTCCAAATATCCAGGGACTTCGAGTAGGGGGGCTGGAGGAGAGGGTAGCCCTGTAAGCAGACGACATGCTACTTTTTTTGAGAGATGCGGGTCCATCACTGGAGGGAGCATTAGAACTACTAAATACTTTTTCGTCTATTACTGGGCTTAAGGTGAATTGGGGAAAGTCTATGCTATTTCCTATTGATCAGGGAGCACAGGTTACCGCAGCTCCCACAATGCCATTGAAATGGGTGAGCCAATTTAAAAAACCTCGGAATAGTAATATCTAGGCAAGCTGAAGATTTTCGGACATTAAACTTGGATCCTGTGATGCAGGAGCTGGGGAGGAAGCTGAAGATATTGGTATCATTACCACTGTCCTAGGACGTATAAATCTGATAAAGATGAAAGTTCTTCCCAGGTTCCTGTATCTATTCAGGAACTCTCCACAGTGGTTACCCAAGAGATTCTTTGTACAGTTGCATGGAATGCTCTCATCATTTATATGGGCAAACAAAACAGTAAGAATTAAACTAAATACACTTATGAGATCGGCAGAACGGGGGGGTTGGATTTTCTAGATTTCCACAAATATTATATAGCCACGCAGCTGGTGACGGTTGCGAGATGGTTGAACCCGGATGGGTTAGATTCCGCAACTATGTTAGAAGCAGCAGTGGTTCAATCAGTAGAGGCACTGCAGGGTCTTTTGTATAGAGGGCTGAAAACTAGACGAGAGTTGACTCCTCTAATGAAAACAACAGTTAAAATATGGAAAGCGGCTATGGCAAAAGAGGGATGGTCAGAAACGAATCTATCCCCAAATACCCCAATATGGAGGAACCCTGAACTGCCGCACCTGGATTCCATACAGGATCCAGGGGCATGGACTAAATACGGGATAAAAAAGATATCGCAAATAATACAGGGAGGAAGATACTTCACATTTGAGGAGATGAGAGAGGCATGGAATATCCCACAGAGTTACATCTTTAGATAAAGGCAACTTACCCATGCATTAGCGGCCCAGTTTTCAGGGGGAACCCCGCAAATAATGGAGGTAGGTCTCGAAAAAATGGTGAAAAGTGGAAAAGGGACAATTTCAATCCTATATAAGTATTTAGTAAAAAATACACCATTTGATACAAATAAATTAAGAGAACAGTGGAGAAGAGATGTCCCAAACCTGGAGGGGGAAAACTGGGAAGAAGTGTGGGGGTTCCCACTACAGACACTGGTATCACTTCGAGACAAACTAATACAATACAAGATAATATATAGGAGTCACTATACACCATATAAATTAAATAAGATCTCACAGTCTAACCCTCCGAATTGTTGGCGATGTGCAGACATTTCAGGAGATTTTATGCATATATTTTGGCGAAGTCCAAAGATTGTGGTATTCTGGAGGGATGTTCTAAGAATAATAACTACAGTAACATCAGTAGCTCTGGAACAGGAGGCAGAGATATGTTTACTGGGATTGGTAAGGAAGAAGATTGTTCCGATGGGAAGGAGAACACAGGTGGCACTACTAATATACTATACAAGAAAGACGATAGTCCTAAATTGGAAAAAGGAAGAGGCCCCCTCGGTGGCACATTGGAAAAATCTAGTCAACCACTGTTTACCACTATACAGGGAGACATACAGTAACAGAGGACAGAGGGAGAGATTTAAGAGCGTTTGGGCAAGCTGGATAGAAAATCCTATGACAGCTTCAGGATAAACAGGACACAGGGGAAGGGTAAATGCACCAAGAAAGGAAGGTGAGGAATGTAAGAGGAATGTGTAGATGGATGAATATATGGAAGGAGTGTTAGAATGGTAGGAATATGGAACATATATGTACGTTATTGTTCTTTTGTATGTAAATAAAAAAAAAAAATAAAGAGATATAAAAAAAAAAAAATGAAAAAATAACTAAAATTATAAAATTTGTCCTGGTGTCAACAATAGCAGCAATAAAGCCACTTCTCTCCAGGAAAAACATTAGGGACAGTCTAATATTCTGCAAAAGGTAAAGGGATTGGACTGCTGAGGACTGGGGTAAAGTCATTTACTCTGATAAATCCTAAAGTCATTCACTCTGATAAATCCCCTTTCCGACTGTTTGGGGCATCCAGAATGAAACCTTGTCCAGAGAAGAAAATTCCATAATTCCTGTGTCATACCAACAGTAAAGCATCCTGAGACCATTCATGCGTGGGGTTGCTTCTCAGCCAAGGGAGTGCTCTCACTGACAATTTTGCACAAGAATGGTACAAAAAAACATCCTCTGAGAGCAACTTCTCTCAACCATCCAAGAACAGTTTGGTGATGACCAATGCCTTTTCCAGCACGATGGGGCACCTTGCCATCAGAAAAAAAGTGATAACTAAGTGGCTTGGGGAACAACAAAAAAATTGAAATTTTGGGTACATGGCCAGGAAACTCCCCAGTCCTTAATCCCATTGAGAACTTGTGGTCAATCCTTGAGGCGGGTGAACAAATAAAACCCTACAAATTCAGACAAATTCCAAGCATTGATTATTGTTTGATTGATTATGAACTGCCATTAATCAGGGTGTGGCCCAGAAGTTGATTGACAGCATACCAGGGCGAATTGCAGAGATCTTGAAAAGAAGGGTCAACACTGAAAATATTGACTCTGCATAAACATAATGTAATTGTCAATAAAACTTTAAATGCTTGTAATTATACTTCAGTATACCATAGTAAAATCTGACAAAATGATCTACAGGCACTGAAGCAGCAAACTTTGTGAACATTTATATTTGTGTCACTCTCAAAACTTTTGGCCACAGATGTATGCTTTGTTAGTATAATGCAGTGAAGCAGGCATAAAACTCCAGGGACATTCTCCTCTATTGAATGTAGAACCAGACATTTCTGCACGGTTAGTTTGAAATAAGTTCTGTCCTCTGCAGAAGGCCGTGCCAAAAAAACATGCTGTGCCTTATCCTAGTGCAAACACGAACGCAGAATCCACTGGGTCACCTATTAGCGACAAACAGAACAAGTTTGAAAACGATTTTCTAAAGCAGCACCGCCATCTGCTTGGATACAGCAAAACATGTAACTTTAAACAAAATTTTAAGGATATTGCACAGGCAAATAACAATTTGATTGTTCTTTTTTAAGCTTTGTACAGTCCAAGCAGTGGTTTCGTGCATAGCATACATCTTTGTAGAAAATGAATAACTTTGCAGTGATTGGGGTTCAGTAACGATTGAAGGCCATTACTGAATCTTAAAGTTACATAGCTACAAAAAAATTGCCAATGCACAAATATATCCACTAAGAATAGCCAACAGACTACAGGCATACCTCACTTTTAAGTACACAATGGGACCAGAGCATGTATGTAAAATGAAAATGTACTTAAAGTGAAACAATACCTTTTTTCACTTCTAGGGTGTAGTGGGGGGTCAGGGGCTGTAGTGGGGTGTCTTGAGCTATAGTTGAGGTCTCAGGGGCTGTAGTGGGGGTGTTAGGGGCACACTGGAACAGGGCGGGCTATGCTCTGGGAGCTTCTGCTCCTTGTACTGCGGCTGCAAAATGTCTGTACAGTACTTGTAAGGCACTTTACATACACTCACGGGTATGTCCTTACTCGCGAGTGTATGTAAAGTGAGTGTACTTAAAGCGGGGTATGCCTGTACAGTAAAACCTTGGATTGCGAGCACAATTCCTTCCAGAAACATGCTTGTAATCCAATGACTTTCCCCATAAGAAATAATGGAAACTCAAATAATTCATTCCACAACCATTTATTTATAGGTCCTTCAGTTTAAAGGCCACATAAAAACATTATAGCAACGTGACTGGGTTGTGGAATCATAAAATGTCCATCCACAAATGGAAGCCTCTACAAGGGAATTAGAAGCAAAATCCAACAGAAGCTACAGAGTATAAAAGAGAAGAGAGGCACCTCTAATGCCGCGTACACACGATCACTTTTTGTGATGAAAAAAAAACGACCTTTTTTCAAACTTCATTTTCCAAAACGACGTTGCATACATACCATCGTTTTTCCAAAATGCTCTTGCAAAGCGTGGTGACGTACACCACGTTTGACGGCACTCTGTTCCATTGAAGCTCCGTCTCATAACTTGCTTCTGAGCATGTGCGGGTTTAAAAACGTCGCTTTCAACGTCGTTTTGCCCACACACGATCACTTTTTATGACACAAAAAATGACATTTTGAAAAACGACACAAAAAATTCAAGCATGTTCGAATTTTTTTTGGTCGTTTTTTTGAAGACATAAAATGACGTTTTGCCCACACACGATTATTTTAAATGACGTTTTTGAAAACGTCCTTTTTTTTCATCACAAAAAGTGATCGTGTGTACGCGGCATTAGTGTAGCAATATGTTGCTAAATGTTGTACCTTCAATAAATGGAACCATATTGCTACGCTTAGAGGCGCCTCTCTTCTCTTTTAAACTCAGTTGTGACATGACGCTACTTGTATATCAAGACATCGCTTGTATATCAATTTAAAATGTATTAAAACATTTTGCTTGTCTTGCAAAATGCTCTCGAAACAAGTTACTCTCAAACCAAGGTTTACTGTACTGTGTCAAGTGATAAACATAATCAACAAAAAAAAACTAATTTGGGCCCTCAATTTAAATGATGTTAGAGTTCAAACACATATTCAATGTGCATATATAGACAGATATAAGTGAAGAGGAGCTTTTTCGATATACTGAATTAACCCATGGTACAAAATATGTAACCAGGGTCAGACAGTAAACACCCCATCCACTTCTAGATTGAATGACACCAAGCAGAAAGAGAAGAAGCATTCTGCATGTCTCAGTGCTAGTTAGGCAGGAAGAGGAGTTTCTCATTGCCTGACAGTACTTGGATAGTGCAAACGGAAAAGGTTTGGGCATTAGAAAAATTCATTTGGGCTTCTTTATGCTCTAGGGGTGAGAAGTGTTGCGGTCTACATGACACTGCAAGGGAATTCGGACAGCCATTAGACCCATGTGTAGCATACATGAACCCTAAAGTCCCACTGTATCATTGTCTGTGCCCCCGTTTGGGAGATTCAGCCTCATTATTTGTCCCGCTTACCATTATTATCAAAAATTTAAGTGCATATAAATTCCAAATTTTGTGTTAACATCAGAACAAGAATAGAGTGGAAATTTTCCAGTGGGGAAACTAGTTCTGGTAACCCTGGTGACACCCTGGGATTTTTTCACATTAAAAGGAATCTTCTCTCAGTTCCTTTTTTGGCTATGGTACAAGAAGTGAAGGGAAATTTCCACAATGGAGCACAAATTCCCCCCCCCCCCCCCAAAAAAAAAAAAAATACAGGGGTTATAATCCTCCTTTACTCTTTTCAAAATGATAAAAAAGGTGAGGCCGTGTACACACGGCAGAGAACCTCGACGGGCAGAACACATCGTTCCGCCCGTCGAGGTTCCCTGCCGGCCGTCGAAATCGGCGACCCGCCCGTCGGGAATGGCAACCAGCCATTCTTCCAGGCGGGCCGTCGAGCAAATAGAGAGCGTGCTCTCTATTTCTGCTCGACGGGCTTCCTGACGGGAAGCTCGCCGAGACCGTACACACGGCCGAGGTCCTCGCTGGAATGCAGCTTCCAGCGAGGTTCTTGCTGGTTTCCAGCGAGAACCTCGGTCGTGTGTACGCCGCCTGACACTTTAAAGTTGACCTAGAATCAGAAACTGACTCTACCTCTAATTATCGTGCTTGTGGTGTCTAAAATCTACAAATACCAAAAATACTAACCTTTGACTGAGAGAGGTCCTATGGGACTATGTGGATTATTCTGTCTATCCCCCGAAAATAGAGAACACAGCAAGTTCTTTAATACCTCTCATGCCTCGTACACACAATCGGTTTTCCTGATGGGAAAACTGCCATGTTTGCTTTTGGTCGGGAAAACTGGCCGTGTGTATGCTCCATAGCAGTTTTCCCGACAGCAAAACTCTGAGCAAAAAAATTAAAACTTGTTCTCTTTTTTTTGCCGCCGCGATTCTCAACTTTTTTTTTGCTCTGCAGTTTTCCTATGGGAAACACTGCAGTGGAGCATACACACGGCCGGCTTTCCCAACCAAAGCTGTCATGGCAGTTTTCCTGTCGGGAAAACCATCCGTGTGTACATGGGGAAAAGCAACGGAGCAGGTTCTCGGTTTTCCCCTCAGTTTTCCCAGCAGACTTTTAACCGCCAGGAAAACCGATCGTGTGTATGAGGCATCAGGGGCAGAGTCAAAAGTTTTGGTGGTAAGCCATTAGAATACAGAGGGTCATTGTAGCTATCCTATCTGTAACGGAAATAGGGACTTATCCTTTTTGTAGATAACATATGCCCATTTCACTGCCAATAAATGAATGACCATATTTTTCTTTCCTAATTTATAAACATTTTAATGACCTGAAAATGTTTTGCCAGCTTTTAAGAGCCTGCTAGGTCCAGGCTTAATTGTTTAAATAGGCTCATTTAGCAATAATTTCCCCTGGCTGTGCACAATCGTTGTAAGGAATTTTAACATGAAGATCCAAAATGACTGCCTAAGGATGTGCCTCTTAATGGACTTTAATTGCTGGCTTTCTTCCTCCTTCTCTACTTTGTGGTGACTGAAGTTGACCACAATGAATTTGATAAAGATGCAAAACTAAATGAAATAAAAGGTTTTTATGTAATGGCAAACACCTAAATATACAGATTTAATACATATAGTATATGGGATTTGGTTTATGTGCCAAAGGATTTGTATTTCTGTCCATCCAATTCTGGATCTTCTATATTACAGTTGATGAATACAGTGGTGATTTCTATTTGGAAAGCCCAGTCTACTTAGTCTTAAGCCCCGTACACACGATCGGACCTTTGTCCGACCAAAATCACATCGAAATTCCGACGGAATTTCATTGGAGTAAAATAGAAGATGTTCTTTATCTAAAATCTATCTGGAATACTCCAATTGGGCATACACAAGGTTGGATTTTGCGATGGAAAAAGTCAGTCTGAGCAAAGGGGGAACTATTTATTTGCTAATGCATGTTACTAGCCACACAGTACATAATGGCAATATTAACTATTTATCAATTACATTTCTTTTTCCTCTCTACTGAAATCTTTACGTGAACATTACATATTAACATACAAAAAATGTACGTCTATGCCAATTTATACACATGCTAATTATACAGGATACTGCATGTGCTTGGATGTGAACAGAGCCAACGTGTGCTATTACTCACTAACAATCCCTGACAAATAATATGCCAGATTAAATTCTTTCTGGCACAATATGTGTAAGTGCCCCGCCACACAAAAATGGGTTTCGTCATCGTGCACAGGCGTGTTAAAGAAGGAAAGAAAGGTGTTTTTTTTAATTACAGATGAAACTCGAAAAATTAGAATATTGTGCAAAAGTTCATTTATTTCACTAATGCAACTTAAAGGGTAAAACTAATATATGAGATAGACTCATTACATGCAAAGCAAGATAGTTCAAGCCATGATTTGTCAAAATTGTGATGATTATGGCTAATGCCACGTACACGCGTTTGGTCCATCCGATGAGACCGGTCTGATGGATCGTTTTCATTGGTTAACCGATGAAGCTGACTGATGGTCAGTCGCGCCTAAGCACCATCAGTTAAAAAAACGATCGTGTCAGAATGCGGTGACGTAAAACACAACGACGTGCTGAAAAAAAATGAAGTTCAATGCTTCCAAGCATGCGTCGACTTGATTCTGAGATTGCGTGGATTTTTTAAATTTAAATTTAAAGCAAGTTTCCTTTTTTTAACCGATGGTTAAATATAACCTATGGGGCCCACAGACGATCGGTTTGGACCGATGAAAATGGTCCATCAGACCGTTCTCATCGGTTTAACCGATCGTGTGTACGCGGCATTACAGCTCATGAAAACCCCAAATCCACAATCTCAGAAAATTTTAATATTACATGCAATCAATAAAACAAAGATTGTACATAGAACAATATCGGACCTCTGAAAGTATAAGCGTGCATATGTACTCAGTACTTGGTTTGGACCCTTTTTGCAGCAATTACTGTCTCAATGCGGCTTGACATTGAAGCTATCAGCCTGGGGCTTCTGCATTGTTCAGTCCTATGTCTCTTATCTTTCTCTTGGCAATGTCCCGTATATTCTCTATGGGGTTCAGGTCAGGCGAGTTTGTTGGCAAATCAAGCACAGTAATCACACCATCATTGAACCAGGTTTTGGTGCTTTTGGCAGTGTGGGCAGGTGCTAAGTCCTGCTGGAAAATGAAGTCAGCATCCCCATAGAGCTTGTGTGCGGAAGGAAGCATAAAGTGCTCCAAAAGCTACAGGTAGACGGCTGCATTGACCCTGGACTTAATGAAGCACAGTGGACCAACACCAGAAGATGACATGGCTCCCCAAATCAACACAGAATGTGGAAACTTCACACTGGACTTCAAGCATCTTGCAGTGTGTGCCTCTTCATTCTTCCTCCATACTCTGGGTCCTTGGTTTTCAAATGAGAGTCAAAATTTGCTCTCATCAGAAAAGAGGACTTTGGACCACTGAGTAACAGACTAGGTCTGTTTTTCTTTAGCCCAGGTAAGACGCTTCTGACGCTATTTTTGTTCAGGAGTGGCTTGACAAGAGGAATACGACATTTGAAGCCCATGTCCAGGATCCATCTGTGTGTGTTGGCTCTTGATGCACTGACTCCAGCCTTGAGGCAGAGGTGGCTCTCTAATTAGGCAAATTAGGCGATTGCCTTAGGCCTCGCACTTGCAGGGGCCTCAGGGCCGCCTAATTTGCTTACCGTGTGTGGAAGTGGGGAAGTATGTCCCCTGTCAGTGTCCCCGGGTCAGACTGGCTGTAGGGCACGCCAGGATCGCGAGGCTGCGTATCCGAACAAATGCTGACTTTCGGCGGGTTCCCCTTTCACTCACTGTGTAGTGCACTGTCCTACGGATGCTTCTCACACTTTGCCCTTCCCACCACACACTCTGCCAATCAGAAGTTACATCACAACAGGGCTATGCAGCCCTGTGTCTAATGAAGGCGCTGCTGACATCTTCCTCCTCACCCACCACGTGTGACTGTCTCTCTGTATGCAGTGAGTGCCCAGAAGAACATGAAGAAGAGAAGCCGGGAGGAGGGGAAAACCGGAGATGACAGGGGAGGCATGCTGGACACAGATGAGCTGTGTCATTGCTGCATTGCTCTGTATTGTACAGCATTTTGTATGGAAGCTGTATAGTGTGTCCTGGGGTTAGAATGAGACTGAATCAGTGTAAGGACAGACTTGAAGTGCCAGTGTGACTATGGGGTGGGCACTTCAAGTTAATAGTATGCTCTCTCAGCTATTATCTATGTGGGCATAAAGAGTGATGTACAGCTTTCCCCCCTCCCCCCACCATTTACTTGCCACAGTGATAAAAAAAAATGTCCAATCTCCAGCTCCTTAAAGTGCTTGTAAACCCCTTTTTCCCCCCTACAGGTAAGCCTATAATAAGGCTTACCTGTAGGTAAAATTTATATCTCCTAAACCATGCAGGTTTAGGAGATATTCTCTTTGCATGCAGCCACTGACATCAGTGGCGTATGCGCTGTAAATGCCCAGCTGAAGGTCCGGTAGGTGCTGTCGGACCTTGCCGGGAAGAAGACTTCAACGCATGGGAGTGACGTAATCGTAATTCCAGCCACTCACAGCACCGGAGCGGCGAAACTGGAGGAAACGCAGAGGGAATCACTCAGCATGGACCGGGATCAGATGCCGAGGTCTCGATCTAAGGTAATTATTTCATAATGAGCTAGTATGCACTGCATACTAGCTCATTATGCCTTTTGCCTTACAGTTTTTTTCATAAAAAAATTAAATATTCAGTGGGGGTATACAAGCGCTTTAAGGCCGCGTACACACGGAGGGACATGTCTGCTGAAACTGTCCGATGGACCGTTTTCATCGGATATGTCTCCTCCGGATTTTCATCCGACAGCGTGTACACACCATGAGATCAAAATCCCCGCCGGCAGACAGTACGGTGACGTGGCGGTGACGTTGATGCCGCCACGTCACCGCACCAGGAAATAAAAAACGTCCACGCATGCGTCACATCCATTCGATGCTTGTGCGGGCATGCTTTAAAATTTGTCCGCCGGTCAGGCATGTCCGCTAGCCCATACACACGATCGGATTTGTCCGCTGAACTGGTCCGTTGGACCAGTTTCAGCAGACAAATTTTATCGTGTATACGCGGCCTAAGAGTTTCTGTCGGCCAAAAGACTCTCTACTTACCCCCAAGTGAAGAAAGGCAAGTAGAAGCACAGGAGAGTCATGTCCGCACAGTCTCTGACTGTCCCCCCTATCATGTCTGCAGTCTCTGACCATCTCCTGTAGTATGTATGCAGTCTCTGACCATCTCCTGTAGTATGTATGCAGTCTCTGACAATCTCCTGTAGTATGTATGCAGTCTCTGACCATCTTCTGTAGTATGTATGCAGTCTCTGACCATCGCCTGTATTATGTCTGCAGTCTCTGACCATCTCCTGTACTATGTCCGCAGTCTCTGACTGTCTCCTGTACTATGTCCACTGTCTCTGACTGTCTCCTGTACTATGTCCGCAGTCTCTGACCATCTCCTGTACTATGTCCGCAGTCTCTGACCACCTCGGTACTATGTCTGCAGTCTCTGACCATCTACTGTACTATGTCCGCAGTCTTTGACCATCTCTTGTTGTATGTCCACACAGTATCTGACCATCTCCTGTATTATGTCTGCAGTCTCAGGGGGAGCATACAGAGGAGTCAAGAGTGGGAGTGCTGCCAGGACAGGGGTCACGGGAGGAGTCAGACATGTGTGGACTGCAGGGATAGTCTGGCCACCGGGACTACCAAGAGTTTCCCAGTGGGCCGATGGCTCAGTGGGCCGGTTTCAGTAACAGCAGACTGCAGCGCCCCTCCGTTCATCTGGGTCTCCCTCTCTGCAGGGCTCACCTCCTTTCCCTCCCCGCAGCGCTCACCTTATCTCCCTGGCTAGTTAACTTCAGCATGACTAAATACAGACATGATCCGGAAGGATGGTGGCCACACACAGATGTGACATATGCTTCCTCGGCACTCGTTCCCCTGGTCTTTCCTTCCCCTGCTCTCCAACCTGCTGTCTGCTGCCGCAGAGAATCTACATGGAGATCGGAGGAAGGAAAGACCAGGAGAACGAGTGCAGAGAAAGCTTATGTCACATCTGTGTGTGGCCGCCGTCCTTCCGGTTTGTCCGGCCACCATGGGAGAGACCTGTCAAAGTGGGCCAGTCTGGATGAAGTCCAGGGCCAAATTTTTGTTCCAGTCCAGCCCCGGTGGACTGTAAAGAGGGGAATAAAGGATGAGCCACCAAGCTGGAGCCCAGAGAGGGCCATCTGACTGAGCCCAGCATTGTGCACCTGAGAGGAGGTCAGTGACATCGCTTCAAGGCCAGTCTGAGGGGGGATCAGTTATGTGAGGGAGAGTGAATAAAGTAAGGTAAGGGAGCACTGATATAAAGGGTTCCCCTCAGTAACTCCTGCTTACCTTAGTGCATTAACTCTGTAAATGCTGTGCACTCTGATATAAGCTGATCCCAGGTCACCAGAGCCCCCCTTACATCAGAGTTTACCTTTACAAGAAAGTCTGCTGCATTCCCCTGTACATCAAAGGTTCCCTTGCACTGTAAGGGGGGAATCCTTCAAACTCTGCTGGCTTGGTTATATTACCCTGAGCTTCATGTAAATGGATAAATATTGTTTTTGACTTTTGTTACTAGTTGCAGCTGCACGCCTTTTATCTATATTTGTGTGCGTACATTATATATTAGGGTTGTCCCGATACCACTTTTTTAGGACCGAGTACAAGTACCGATACTTTTTTTCATGTACTTGCCGATAACGAATACCGATACTTTTTTTAAATGTCATGTGACTGTTTTCAAACCACAATACAGACTAAGGATAATTTCTTTAGAATTATGAAGAACTCTAACTCAAGACATTATAAAAGAATAAAAATGAGTAAAAATGAATAAAAATGTTTTATTTTCTTGTCACGCAGTAGTAAAAAACTCAAAGAATTTTCACAGAACATGTTGATAAATACAAAAAAAGTATTCTATTTAGGTATCGGGAGCATTTGCGCGAGTACAAGTACTCCCAAAAATACTCGGTATCGGCCCCGATACCGATACTAGTATCGGTATCTGGACAACCCTATTATATATCTATATATACACACATTTATACACATACCAACCCTATGTTTAATAATCTTTGAAGAAGAATTTGTTAGAGAAAAATCTAGAAACTGAATTCACAGTTTAAAGGATTTAAGACTCTTTATATATGCAATTAATACAGGTAATTTTTATCACTTGAATTATTTTTCCCATTATGGGTGTGAGTGGGGGCCTCGTGTCCAAGTCTTGCCTAAGGCCTCACAAAGCCTAGAGCCGCCTCTGCCTTGAGGCAATTTAGTTTGTGTTTGTAGCACTATACAAGTTACTCATCCATTCAGCCTCAGTCCCCAACACTTTTGAATGGCCTTTTCCTGACAATCCTCTCCAGGCTGCGGTCATCTCTGCTGCTTGTGCACCTTTTTCTTCCACACTTTTCCCTTCCACATAACTTCCTATTAATGTGCTTTGGTACAGCACTTTGGGAACATCCAACTTCTTTTGCTATTACCTTTTAAGGCTTTCCCTCCTTATGGAGGGTGTCAATGATGGTTTTCTGCACAACTGTTAGGTCAGCAGTCTTTCCCTTGATTGTGATTTCTACTGAACCAGACTGAGAGACCATTTAAAGGCTCAGGAACCCTTTGCAGGTGTTATGGCTTAATTAGCTGATTAGAGAGGGACACTTTGAGCTCCCTCTCATATATTAGTTTCACCTTTTTACGCTGCATTAGTGAAATAAATTAACTTTTGCGCGATATTTAAATTTTTCGAGTTTCACTTGTATGCACTTTAAATTGAGCTTTATATGCATTTGATATCTTTCTTGAGTATGTTTATGAATGTGTTTCAATGCATTGCATGCACTTTAGTGTGTAAAAGATGTGAAATTGCATGCCAAATCTGCTTAATGTGAACGTGGGCTTTAACCACTTAAGACCCGGACGATTATGCAGGTTAAGGACCTTCCCCCTTTTTGCGATTCGGCACTGCGTCGCTTTAACTACTAATGGCGGCGATCAGCAATTTTTTGTGCGACTGCGACATTATGGCGGACACATCGGACACTTTTGACACATTTTTGGGACCATTGTCAATTTCACAGCAAAAAGTGCTATAAAAATGCATTGCTTACTGTGAAAATGACTATTGCAGTTTAGAAGTTAAGCACTAGGGGGCGCTGTAGGGGTAAAGTGTGACCTCATATGTGTTTCTAACTGTAGGGGGGCGGTGCTGGACGTGTGACATCATTGATCGTCTTTCCCTATATCAGGTAACAGACGATCAATGACACTGCCACAACGAAGAACACACACCTCTCCCTGTTCTTCAGCTCCGGTGACCGATCGCAGGACACCGGTGGCGATCGGGTCCGTGGGTCCCGCGGGCGTGGTCATGAAGATTCGGACTGGGTCGCGAGTGCGCCGCGGGAGGCACGTTTGCGACCCCTCGGCTGGGCTTAAAGAGATATGTACAGGTACGTGATTGTGCCCAGCTGTGCCATTCTGCCGACGTATATCGGCGTGAAGGGGTCCGTAACCACTTCCATACCAGGCACTTACGCACCTTCCCGCCCAAGCCAATTTTCAGCTTTCAGCACTGTCGCAATTTGAATGACAATTGCGCGGTCATGCTACACTGCACCCAAACAAAATTGGCGTCCTTTTTCCCCACAAATAGAGCTTTCTTTTGGTGGTATTTGATCACCTCTGCGATTATTTTTTTTTGCGCAACAACTAAAAATAGAGCAAAGATTTTGAAAAAAAAATAAAGTTTTTATTTTTTTCTGTTAATTTTTTTGTAAATGATTATGTTTTCTCTTTCAATTACAGGCACTGATATGGTGGCACTGATGGGCACCGATGAGGTAGTTCTGATGGGCACCGATTAGGTAGCACTGATGGGCACTGATAGGCGGCGTTGGTATGGGGCACTGATGGGCACTCATGGGCGGCACTGATGGGCACTCATGGGCGGCACTGATGGGCACTCATGGGCGGCACTGATGGGCACTCATAGGCAGCACTGGGCACTCATAGGCGGCACAGATGGGCACTCATAGGCGGCACAGGTGGGCACTCATAGGCGGCACAGGTGGGCACTCATAGGTGGCACAGGTGGGCACTGATATGTGGCACAGGTGGGCACTGATAGGTGGGCACTGGGCATGGATTGACACTGTGGGGTGGCACTGACAGACACTGGGGTGGCACTGATGATCACTGAGGGGTGGCACTGATTGGCATCATTTTTTTTTCCTGCCCCTTTTTTTTTTTTGCTGACTTTTTTTTTTTTTTGTCATTTTTTTTTTTGTCATTTTTTTTGTCATTTTTTTATGTTCCCTGGTGGTCTAGTGTGGGCACTCCCTGGTGGTCCGTGTGGCGATCCGAGGGGGGGCTGCGCTGATAAACAATCAGAGCGAACCCCCCCTGTCAGGAGAGCCGCTGATCAGCTCTCCTGTACTCGCGTCTGTCAGACGCGAGTGAGGAAGAGCCGTCGGCGGCTCTTCCTGTTTACATCGTGATCAGCCGTGATTGGACACGGCTGATCACGTGGTAACGAGGCTCCGCCGGAGACTCGTTACCGAGATCGGAGGTGCAGGGTGTCAGACTAACACCCCGCATCACCGATCGCCGCGCTGCGCGCCCGCACGGGCGCGCGCGGCATGAAATCGTGCTAGACGTTTGAGAACGTCTAGTCACGATTTCATAACCACTTCCCGGCCGTAAATCGGCTATTGGCCGGGCGGGAAGTGGTTAAGTGGTTAAAGAAAAATAAATCATTGACACCTGCTGCAGATCGCAACTGCAGTCTGTTTTGAACAACGTGCTGGAAACGCACACAGATCGCGGGTTTCCTAGTGTGAACCTAGCCTAGTCACAACTTTTTTCCTCTTCTCTTCCAAATGGTACATTGAGAAACTAAAGCCCCGCTCAGCTGGTTCAATAAAAGATGGTCGACATTCAGCCTGTGTGTAAGACAGCCGGTCCAAAAGAAGCCAATGGCTGAGACCTCTTACTGGAGTGTTGCGGTGGGGGAATCCCCCTGTAAGAACACAAAGGAATAGAAGGAGAGATAGTTGTACTAACGTTAGATTTTTAGTACAGCGGCTCAGGTTTTTTTCATTCAACTCGCTGGGTTAAATGAAAAAAAAGATAGTGGTGTGTACCAGGCTTAAGGAGCACAGACAAGCTGATGCTTAACAGAGAAGCATGTTCAATATCTCACAAAAGTGAGTACACCCTTCACATTTTTGTAAATGTTTTTTTTATATCTTTTAATGTGACAACACTAAAGAAATTACACTTTGCTACAATGTAAAGTAGTGAGTGTACAGCTTGTATAACAGTTTTAATTTGCTGCCCCCTCAAAATAACTCAACACACAGCCATTAATGTCTAAACCGCTGGCAACAAAAGTGAGTGCACCTCTAAGGCGGCGTACACACGATCGGATATATCCGATGAAAACGGTCCGCGGACCATTTCCATCGGATATGTCCGATCGGGAGTTTGATCCGATGGCGTGTACACACCATCGGATCAAATTCCCCGCCGCCGGAAGGCGCGGTGACGTGGCGGTGACGCGGCGGTGACGTTGACGCCGCCGCGTCACCGCAACGTCACCGCACCAGGAAGTAAAACACTTCCGCGCATGCGCCGAATCCATTCGGCAGCGGCGCGGCGGCGGTGGGGGCCGACATGTCTGCTGGTAAGTGTACTAACCAGCAGACATGTCGGGCGGACAGATCCCCACCGGATAGATTTCAAAGCATGCTTTGAAATCTGTCGGGTGGACAAATCTGTCCGCTAGCCCATACACACGAGCGGAGATGTCTGCTGAAACGGTCCATCGGACCGTTTTCAGCGGACATATCCCCTCGTGTGTACGAGGCCTAAGGAAAAATGCCCAAATTGGGCCCAATCAGCAATTTTGCTACCCATTCTTAAGTGAGAATGGGTAGCAGGTGTGTTTTATCACTCTTACTCTCTCATACTGGTCACTGGAAGTTCACAATGGCACCTAATGGCACTTCATGGCAAAGAACTCTCTGAGGATCTGAAATGATTGCTCTACATAAAGATGGCATAGGCTATAAGGGTCCTTTCACACGTTTTTAGATGTCCATTTTTTGACCGCAATGCTTTCCTATGGGTCCTTTCACACGCATCCGCTAACGTCCGTCTCCGTTAAGCTCCGCTTTTTTGAACGGAAGAAAACCCTATTTTTCTTCCGTCAAAAGAACGGAACGGACGAAAAATGGATGTTAGCGGACGATCCGTTTAACATCCGATCCGCTAACGTCCGTTTTTCATCAAAATATGTAATATAAAAAAAGTTCTAACCAAAAAAAAAACGGATGAAAAAACGGATGAAAAAACGGATGAAAAATGGATGAAAAACGGATGAAAAACGGATTAACTGATGATAAAAAAACGGATCTAAAAAACGGTCCGCACGTGTGAAAGGACGCTTAGGGCTCCGTTTCCATCCGATTCCCCATAGGGGATAGCGGAGGAGAGACCGGGCGGTCCCTGCACAGTGTGCGGGGACCGCCCTGTCCGCCCGACAGCTCAGCGGAGACCCCCCCGCTGAGCCGACGGCCCTACGGAGCGGACCGAAAAACGGACCGCACGTGTGAAAGGACCCTTAGAAGATTGCCAAGACCCTGAAACTAAGCTGCAGTACGGTGGCCAAGACCATACAGCAGTTTAAGAGGACAGGTTCCACTCAGAACAGGCCTCGCCATGGTTGACCAAAGAAGTTGGGTGCACGTGCTCAGCGTCATATCCAGGAGGTTGTCTTTGGGAAATAGACGTATGAGGGCTGCCAGCATTGCTGCAGAGGTTGAAGGGGTGGGGCGTCAGCCTGTCAGACCATATGCCGAAAACTACATTAAATTGGTCTGCATGGCTGTCGTCCCAGAAGGAAACCTCTTCTAAAGATGATGCACAAGAAAGCCTGCAAACAGTTTACTGAAGACAAGCAGACTAAGGACATGGATTACTGGAACCATGTCCTGTGGTCTGATGAGACCAAGATAAACTTATTTGGTTCAGATGGCGTGAAGCGTGTGTCGCAGCAACCAGGTGAGGCGTGTGTCTTGCCTCAGTTCAGCATGGTACTGGGAGTGTTGTGGTCTGGGGCTGCATGAGTGCTGCCGGAACTGGAAAGCTACAGTTCATTGAGGGAACCATGAATGGCAACATGTATTGTGATATACTGAAGCAGAGCATGATTCCCCTCCCTTTGGAGACTGGGCTGCAGGGCAGTATTCCAACATGATAACAACCCCAAACACACCTCCAAGACGAGCACTGCCTTGTCAATGAATCTGAGGGTAAAAGTGATGAACTGGCCAAGCATGTCTCTAGACCTAAACCCTACTGAGCATGTGTGGGAGATCTGTGGGACATCCTCAAATGGAAGGTGGAAGAGTGCAAGGTCTCTAACATCCACCAGCTCCGTGATGTCGTCATGGCGGAGTCGTAGAGAACTCCAGTGGCAACCTGTGAAGCTCTGGTGAACTCCATGCCCAAGAGGGTTATGGCAGTGCTGGAAAATAATGGTGGCCACACAAAATATTGACACTTTGGGCCCAATTTGAACATTTTCACTTAGGGGTGTACGCACTTTTGTTGCCAGTGGTTTAGACCACATGTGTGTGGAGTTATTTTGAGGGGACAGCAAATTTACACTGTTATACAAGCTGTACACACTCCACTTTACATTGTAGCAAAGTGTCATTTCTTCAGTGTTGTCACATGAAAAGATATAATAAAATATTTACAAAAATGTGAGGGGTGTACTGACTTTTGGGAGATAATGTATTCTCAATAGATACTGCTTAGTAATCTGAAGTGACTGAATTTTTGCTTTGTCAGGAGTCTGTGTGACACTCCTAAAAAAGAAAACACTGCGGGGCTAAACATAATAATGACATTAAATTAACAGTAGCAACAATATGACATAGGCCAACACATCATGTCAAACTTTCTGCCACTCCTGAAGTAGAAAGTCTATAAAAGAACCCCGGAAGATTGTATATAAGATGCTGCACCGATTGACACCATGGATTCCACACACTCCCCAGTCATAAACCTCGGCCTGTTTACCGCCATGCACAGCATTGTTCAGCTCTTCATGTCACTAAAGGTTTAAAATAACACCATTGTGTCTATATGCACTGGACACTTTGCATTCAGTTTGCTATGACAGGAGGAATCCGGTGAAAGGTCCTCCCTCCCCTCCTTAACAAAAGGTGCTGAGCACTGAGCAGCAGTAGGGTGTCCTATCCGCACAAAAACAGCGCTAGGATGCTGCGAGGAACTAGCCAGAACCAGTCAGGACCGGCCCAAGTCACGGCACCCCCCCCCCCCTTTTTCCCACAATCACATGGGTTGCTCCCCCCTTGCCATGTCAGTGTTCCTTCTACAGCTTTCTTCTGATGCACTGCAAGCCATCCCCTCCTCCTCCTCCTACTCCCCCCCTCCATAGTCTCCTATAGGCTGTTTCATTTAATAAAGATGCTTTCTGGATTAGAATTCCTGTTAACTCCTTCCTTGGATTCAAGTGACACGTATCACAAGATTTGACATGCCTATGAATTTATTAAGAATCAATGGCGAGATTATAAGGCTGAACGAAAAGTGAGATATTATAATTGTGCACGCTCTATGAACCCGGCGCCGTGCCTGCTAAGTATGAACTAGGCTCACGAGGAGGATTTTATGGGTATGATATGTCTACATGTTTAATGGAGATTATTTGCACTGCGTTTGTGGTTGCAGATCAGAGGAAATAAATCTGCATTGTGAATGTGGGTGTAGTTGATGCCACTGTGCGTAAAGTGGAAGTAAACCCATAGATTTAATCGTTTAAAAAAAGTTAAGTAAAGTAACTGTCAGGCCCCGTACACACGACCGAGTTTCTCGGCAGAATCCAGCGAGAACCTTGATGGGAGACGTATTCTGCCGAGAAAACCGGTCGTGTGTACACTTTTCGCCGAGCATCCCGTCGGGAAGCTCGTCGAGCCAAAAAGAGAGCATGTTCTCTATTTCCTCGTTGTTCAATGGGAAAATTTGGCTCGACGAGCTTTTTGACTGCCGAACTAGGAACTCGACGGCCGGAACGATGAGTTTCGCCAGACGAGTTTCTCAGTCGTGTGTACGCGGCCTCACACTGATTGCGCTCTCAACCAGACTGTCAAACCATCCAATAGCTGGTGTCATAGCTGATCACATGTGCAGCATCCTGGCAATTGAATATCAAACAGATGGCAGCGGATGGGGGCGCTATTTATAAAAAAATAAATTGCCCTCTTGAATAATCACTGTCATTTCTCTAAAATGTTGATTTCTATATTTATCAGCACCATCTAGTGGCCATAATGCAGTATTCTTCTGAAATATGTCAAACAAGAGAATACTGCGTTATGACGTCTAGATGGAGCTGATGATAAACAAATTAGCAGATTATTTGAGATGGCTGTGCAAATTCTTTAGACATTCACACACCAATTTTTTTTTTTTTTCTAAATAAACCCCTTGGTATGAACTTTTGCCTCAGTGCAGAAGCTTCTGTAATAAAGACTGGTCACTGCTGCTGTCTCTCCTTGAGCAGGGTGACTGTCAGTGGCGGCTGGTGCTCAAAATTTTTGGGGGGGGCGAAAAGGAAAAACAAATTGCAGTCTCACTGTGCCCAAACGCAGCCACTGTGCCATGCTATCAAACGCAGCCACTGTGCCATCAATTTGCACCACTGTGCCATGCCATCAAATGCAGCCACTGTTCCATCAATTCGCACCACTGTGCCATGCCATTAAACCAGCCACTGTGCCATTAATTGTCACCACTGTTCCATGCCATTAAACCAGCCACTGCCCCATCAATTGTCACCACGGTGCCATGCCATTAAACCAGCCACTGTGCCATTAATTGTCACCACTGTTCCATGCCATTAAACCAGCCACTGTGCCATTAATTGTCACCACTGTTCCATGCCATTAAAGCAGCCACTGTGCCATCAATTGTCACCACTGTTCCATGCCATTAAACCAGCCACTGTGCCATCAATTGTCACCACGGTGGCATGCCTTTAAACCAGCCACTGTGCCATCAATTGTCACCACTGTTCCATGCCATTAAACCAGCCACTGTGCCATCCATTGTCACCACGGTGCCATGCCATTAACATGACATGAGCGCCGACCATCTGAATAACAGTGGCAGCGGTGATAATAACATAGATTCGTGCAATGCATGAATCTATGTTATTAGACTCAGTGGCGGTGAGAGCCAGAGGGGGCGGCGCTCCAGCGCCCTCTATGGACGAACCGCCACTGGTGACTGTTCTTGTCTCCCCTTCCTCTGCTTTTCTGCAGGTGTTTCATCAGATTAGGCAACCCGTCAGAAAGTGTAACAAAAGTGACGCTTCGTCGCTACCCTCTTGCTACACCCCGCACTCGTCCACAGTAAGGATACACTGACAAGGGGGTAAGCGGATATCTTGTTACACCCACCGCAGTTTTGCATCTTACACTTTTTTTAACAGTTAACCGAGTTTATATAGTAAAATACAGTACTTACAACTCCGTCTTACTGTTTAGATGTTTAATTTTAAAAACAGCGAACTTCTGTCAGATTGACAAACCTGTAAGATCAACAGGCTTGCCGCATTTTTTGAAATTCAACATCTCATAGGCGGCACTGGTAGGCACTGATAGGTGGCATGGATAGGCGGCACTGATGGGCATGGATAGGTGGAACTGATAAGCACTAATGGGCACTGATGAGCAGGCGCTGATGGACACTGAAAGGTAACACTGACTGGCATCACTAATGGGCACTAATTGGTGTCACTGATGGGCACTGATTGGTGTCACTGATGGGCACTGATTGGTGGTACTGGGGGGCTTTACTGTAATCAGGGCACTGATGATCAGTGCCCTTCATGAAGGGCATTGATAGGTGGCACTGAGAACTGGCACTAATAGGTGGCACTGAGATCTGGCAGTGATAGGCACTGATAGGTGGCAGTGATGGGCACTGATGGGGGCAGTGATGGGCACTGATCAGCACTGGTAAATGACACTG
Source organism: Rana kukunoris (assembly GCA_029574335.1). Taxonomy (NCBI): domain Eukaryota; kingdom Metazoa; phylum Chordata; class Amphibia; order Anura; family Ranidae; genus Rana; species Rana kukunoris. The sequence goes on from CM056055.1 coordinate 143,628,248, forward strand.
ATATGTAGCACTGCAAGGGGGCACTGAGGAGGCACTGATTGGCACCACTGGTGGGCATTGATAGGTGGCACTCATGGGCCTTGATAGGTGGCACTGTTTTGCACTGGTGGGCACTGGCAGGTGGCACTGGCAGGCGGTACTGGTGGGCACAGATGAGGCGGGTGTGCCTCTCAGGACCGCTGTCCCATGCACAAATGCTGGTGATCGGCTTTTTTTTCTCCTCACGCTTTTAGAGTGAGGAAAAAAAAAAGATTACCAAGCTTTTGTTTACATCACATGATCAGCTGTCATTGGGGCCTGCTGGGGGCGCGCGGGGAGCGTGCAAAGGGGAGGACGTTTATTGATGGCCTCCCGTCAAAGTAGATCGGCGCTGTAGCCGTCATTCGGCTATAGCGCGGATGCGAAGTGGTTAATATACTACAGCTAAAAAAGTAAATGGCTTTTCCAAAAAGAGCAAAAAGAGCGTCAATATTACACAATAATTATTAGTGTGATAATGGATAGAGACTTAACCACCACATCCTCTCCTTTAATCCAGATCATGTAATAACTGCTTTGAAACATGTTTAAATATTTGTCTTAGATTGTGTAACAACTTCACCAATATTTTCTTTTGAATCATTTGATGTAACAAAATAAAGATTTACCAATAAACATGACATAAGTGTACATAAGGCACCCAGTCTAAGTAATTTCACTGCTCAGTGTTTGTAAGACCCCATTTACACCCCACGTAGCGGGAAGGTACATTCCCACTTGTGATTTTTTTGGGCGGGGAAATTTACACGCATTTCCCCCTTGTCACACATAGGGCAGCCCATTCAAGTGATATGCACATTTCATGCACCAAAGATGCTCATGCACCAAATTTTGGAACTGAGCCAGGTTTCTTTAGCGATATGTGTTTTTCAGTGATTTTCATGTGTTTTATCGCACAACAATTGCAGCAAAATAGCATTGTATCTGGGGTGCTATTAAGAAATAATAGCACTGCAAGCGCGGCATGTGTTTTGAATTGCATGATTCTGCCCATGATTTCAATACGCGTATGGTTCGAACGGGGCCTTATGTCGCGTACACACGATCACCTTTTGTGATGAAAAAAAATGACGTTTTTAAAAACGTCAATTTCATTGACCGTGTGTAGGGGAAAACATTGTTCAATTATATGTGTCGTTTTTCAAAACGACGTTTTTTGTTTCACAAAAAGTCATGCCGCGTACACACGATCACTTTTTGTGATGTAAAAAACGTCGTTTTATCTCATGAAACAAAGCGACGTTTTTCAAACTTCATTTTAAAAAACGATGTTGCATACACACCATCGTTTTCTGCTCTTGCAAAGCGCGGTTACGTAAGACACTTTCGACGGCACTCTGTTCCATTGAAGCTCCCGTCTCATAACTTGCTTCTGAGCATGCGCGGGTTTAAAAACGTTGTTTTAAACGTCGTTTTGCCCACACACGATCATTTTTTGTGAAACAAAAGACGACATTCTGAAAAACGACATAAAAAATTCAAGCATGTTCGAAAAAAAATTTGCTCTGTATATGGCTGGCCTTATGCCACATACACACGACCATTTTTCGGGTTGTGTTATGTTTTTTTTTATGTCATTAAAAACGATCGTGTGTGGGCTCCAGAGCATTTTTCACAATGTGAGGGGTGTACGACAATGGTCGTTATAGTATGAACCAGCCCATAGGCCAGTGTTTTAGCAGATTTTTGAAGCCTCATCAGCTTGACAGCCACAATGTGAAAAATGGGCATTAAAAATTTAGAACATGCTCTAATTTTTCACGTCGTTTAACGGTGACGTTTTTAACATTGTAAAAAATGGTCGTGTGTGGGCTTTAACGACGTGAAAAAACCGAGCAAGCTCAGAAGCAAGTTATGAAACGGGAGCGCTCGTTCTTGTAAAACGCGTTCATAATGGAGTAAGAACATTCATCACGCTGTAACAGACTAAAAAGCGCAAATCGTCTTTTACTAACACAAAATCAGCTAAAGCAGCCCCAAGGGTGGCGCCATCCGAATGGAACTTTCCCTTTATAGTGCCGCCGTACGTTTTGTAAGTCACCGCGCTTTGCTAGAGCATTTTCACGATCATGTGTAGGCAAGGCTGGTTTAACGATCGGGTTGAAAAAAACTTTGTTTTTTCTGGACCATTAAAAAAAAAAAAATTTACATCCGGAAAAATGGTCATGTGTACAGTTAAAAGCCTCGTACACACGACCGACAGGAAAACTTATGGGAATCCCGGTGGGAAAATAGAGAACCTGGTCTCTATTTTCCCGCCGGGATTCCCAGCGGTTTAAACCTGGCAGTTTTCCTATGGGGAAACACTGCGAGGGAGCATACACACGGCCGGCATTCCCGGCCAAAGCTCTCCCCGCAGTTTTTCAGATGGGAAAACCTCTGGTGTGTACACAGGGAAATTTACTGAGCAGATTCTTGGTTTTCCCGTCGGGATTCTCAGCGGACTTTATACCGCCAGGAACCCCGGTCATGTGTACAGGGCTTTAGGTTCTTTTATTTTTTTTAAATCAGCACAACCCCATACCCCCACAACTGTAGTCTTCCAATGTTGGGGGGGGGGGGGGGGTTAACACAGCCTCTGGATCTGTCATAGGCACACATCAAGAGTGTTGACTATGCCCCCCCCCCCAAGTTTCCATCAATAAAAAACACTATGAATGTGGATCCTCATCCTTTACACATCTGCCCAACCTCTATTCATAGGCCACTTCTAATTTCTGAAAGCTATTGACTCCCGCTGCAGTCAATCAAATCCAATGACGCAGGCGCCGGGGGGGCGACTACATTCGGCGACTATGGACGCCGAATGAATGACTCAGGAACGTGCCCGCAAAGGTAACCCCCCGGGAGAGTGCTGATGTGGGGAGGAGCCGCGAAGACGGTGTTCAGGGGCCAATCTGTGCAAAACGAGGTGCACAGTATAGGTAAGTATGAAAAAAAAAATGATCCTTTACAATCACTTTAAGTTCCGCAGTGAGTGTCCACGACAAGTCCAGCAGCCATATTAACCCCACAGCACTCAAAGATTACTGGTGTGGGGGGGGGGGGGGGGGGAGGTGGCAGAGCATGGAGGATCTCAGCTACGACAGCAGCAGCCACCAGCACAAGCACTTCTTCTTTATTGTCCCTTGTGCTGATTAAAAAAAAATGTCTTTAACCACTTCCTGACGGCCGTACGACTATATATGGCCGCAGGGTGGATCTAAATTTCTGGGTCGCTGTCTTTTTACGGCCTCCGCGCCACTGGGGGGCATCGCTGAGATGCCGATGCGCGAGCCTGGCGGCCGCGATGTCCACCAGGTACTCGCGATCAGCGGTTACAGAGACAAGGACGTGGATCTGTGAATGCAAACCCATAGATCCACATCCTGTCAGGGAGAGAGGAGACCGATCTGTGTCCCTTGTACATAGGGACACAGATCGGTCACCTCCCCCAGTCACCCCTCCCCCCACAGTTAGAACACAATGTAGGGTACACATTTAACCCCTCCCTCACCCCCTAGTGTTAACCCCTTCAATGCCAGTCACATTTATACAGTAATTGGTGCATTTTTATAGCACTGATCGCTGTATAAATGTGAATGGTGCCAAAAAATGTGTAAAAAGTGTCCGATGTGTCCGCCATAATGTCGCAGTTCCAATAAAAAAATCGCAGATCGCCGCCATTACTAGTAAAAAAAAAAAATAATAACAAATAATAATAATTCTGTCCCCTATTTTGTAGGCGCTATAACTTTTGCGCAAACCAGTCGCTTATTGCGTTTTTTTTTTTTGTTTACCAAAAATATGTAGAACAATACGTATCGGCCTAAACTGAGAAAAAAAATTGTTTTTAAAAAAAGATTGGGCCATTTATTATAACACTAAGTAAAAAATATTGATTGATTTTTCAAAATTGTCGCTCTATTTTTGGTTATAGTGCAAAAAATTAAAACCGCAGAGGTGATCAAATACCACCAAAAGAAAGGTCTACTTGTGGGGAAAAAAGAACGGCAATTTTGTTTGGGAACCACGTCGCACGACCGCGCAATTGTCAGTTAAAGCGACGCAGTGCCGGAAGCTGAAATTTCACCTGGGCAGGAGGGGGGTATATGTGCCCAGTAAGGAAGTGGTTAAAACAAAGGTATGCCAAGTTGCCAGTCTAATGTTATATCATTTTACAAATAATAATGATTTTTGCCTTGATGGAAACTGTCATTGAACTGTACAAGGAATTGTTCTTTACAGGTAAAGAGTTAACACATGACCCAGTTCTTATAACCTCACTTTGTTTAAAGAACAAGAAAAGAAAACATGTTTTGCTGGGAACCTGATCTTATTGTGTGCAGTGCCGGGCTGTTCCCTGTTACTGGGCAGAACAGTCTGTATATATATATGGAAATGTAAGAAGTAAGGTGGGGAGGGCTGAGTAACCACAAGGCCACGGGGGCTTGTTTTTCAGCATAAGGAACACAGCTGGGAAAAGTTTTGCATCACTTGGATCGTACTGTTCCTAGAAATTGTTTTTACGGAAACTTTCTAAGGAATAAGGAATCCGAGTGCTGTCTACGGGTACAGTTCACAGCCACGTTACCAGAGCTGTTTATTGCAGAGTGTGGAGACAGTACACTTTTCCTTTTAATTGCAGATGGTCTGTATTCTATATTTTACTTGTGTATAATTTGCATGTTGGTATAATTAAAGTCAAGCTAGACCGTCAGTAAAAATTGCCTTTGTCATGCCTGCTCTGTGTCTGCAACAAGATAAACGTACCTGTCTGTTTGTTCTATCGATTCATCCCAAAGGTGTTCTATCGGGTTGAGGTCAGGACTCTGTGCAGGCCAGTCAAGTACCTCCACCGCAAACTCACTCATCCATATCTGTATGGACCTTGCTTTTTGTACGGGTGGGAGCATGAAATCGTCCAAAATGTCTGCTGACACCTTAAAGCAGGGTTCCACCCGCAATTTATTTTATTTTTTTTAAGTCAGCAGCTACAAATACTGTAGCTGCTGACTTTTAATAAGGACACTTACCTGTCCTAGGCGCCCGTGATGTCGGCCCCTCGAGGCCGATCCCTCGATCGTTGCAGGTCCCGGCGCCGCCATCCTCACTTAGGCCCCTTTCACACTGGGGCGTTTTTCGAGCGTTATTTGAACGTTATTCAAGCGTTATTCAAACGGAGCCTCATCTGCAATCCCAATGTGCTGGTAAAGCACCGCTAAGACCCTAAAGTTTTAGGGCATTTTTGCAGTGCCTCAGTGTGAAAGGATAAGGCGTTTTTACAGCGCTTTTCAATTCATTTCAATGGAGAGGGGAGTTTTGGAGCGTTTCTTTCAGCGCTCAAAAGCTGCTCCAAAGATGCTGTTTGCAGGACTCAGTGTGAAAGGGTCTATTGAGATGCATGGAGAGCGTTTTATGAGCATTTTACTAGCGCTATTTTTAATGCTAAAACACTGTAAAAATGCCCCGGTGTAAAAGGGGCCTAAGAGAAACAGGCAGTGGGGCCTTGTGGCTTCACTGCCCATTTCCTACTGCGCATGCGCGAGTCTCACGGCTGCTCTCTTGGATACACACAGTTCCCAGAAGGCAGTGTGCACCATTCCCCAGAAGACAACGCGAGGAGGAAGACCAGCCGCGGACTAGGAAGATCCACCTAGCAACCGCAATTTCTGGTAAGTAAAACATTTTTATTTTTCATTTTTTTTTCAAATTTTTTGTATAAATTTGGTGTAATATTTTTTTTTCCCTGAAAAAACCCCACACAATAATCCCCCTTCCACCAAATGATTTGGACCAGTGCACAAAGCAAGGTCCATACAGACATGGATGAGCAAGTTTGGATTAGAGGAACTTGACTGGCCTGCACAGAGTCCTGACCTCAACCCGATAGAACACCTTTGGGATGAATTCGAGCGGAGACTGTGAGCCAGGTCTTCTCGTCCAACATCAGTACTTGACCTCACAAATGTGCTTCTGGAAGAATGGTCAAACATTCCCATAGACACACTCCTAAACCTTGTGGACAGCCTTCCCAGAAGAGTTGAAGCTGTTATAGCTGAAAAGGGTGGGGCAGCTCAATATTGAACCCTACGGACTAAGACTGGGATGCCATTAAAATTCATGTGCGTGTAAAGGCAGGTGTCCCAATACATTTGGTAATATAGTGTAGCTGGAATGGAGGTGAATATTCTCTCTTCATTTAGTACCCCGGCAGGGGTGTATTTAGGTTTTGTGCTGCCCTGGGCCTGAGTAAACTAGTGCACCCCCTAATTTAAATATGACCCACCCCTTCCTGTCAAGGCCACACCCCTTGCGGTTTAAGACCCACCCTGAAATTTTCAAGTGGGGACACTAATTCTGATGGCCTGGGGGGGGGGGCAATGGATTCCCTTAATTTGCATAGATTTCCTCTCACTTCCTGTTTGGCTATGGGTCATGAAGTGAAGGGAAATCTCTGCAATGGGACAGGGATGGTAAAAAATTAGAAGCGACGCCCCCCCCCCCCCCCCACAGTTGCAGAATGCCAACTGCCCACATACTGGAAGCAGTGCGGCCGATTTATGGGGGCACTAAACTAATTTGCCTAACAGTGTAGCGCAAGCCGGCAGGGACCCTGTCCGTGCTGCCCCCCTGCAAAGTGCCGTCCTAGGCCTGGGCCTTGTTGGCCTAGGCCAGGATACAGCATTGCCCATCGGTCCGTCGTCCGTCGGACCAATGTTTTAAAACTTGCTTTAAAATCGGACCGATGGACGCCTGACCATCGGTCCAAACCGATCATTAGTATCCAAAAGCATTGGTTCAAAAACCCGCGCATGCTCAGAATCAAGTCGACGCATGCTTGAAAGCATTGAACTTCATTTTTTTCAGTACGTCGTTGTGTTTTATGTCACCGCGTACCAGGGGCGGACTGACAACTCATGGGGCCCCCGGGCAATAGAAGATTATGGGGCTACCGGGCTTACAGATGGCCACCACGCCAGGAGGCAGTGCAGAGGCGGATCAGCTAAAATCTCTGGATTTTTACATCAAAAGCATGTCAGTTTTGGACATATCAGGGACAGATGTAAAAAAACACAGATTTTTACATACTGTCCCTGGTTTTACTGAGCCTGGCAACCCTGGTGGGGCTCCCTAGTGTCATGGGGCCCTCGGGCAGTGCCCGCGTGACTCAATGGTTAGTCCGCCCCTGCCGCGTACTGACACGATCGGTTTTTGAACTGATGGTGTTTACGCACCATCAGACCATCAGTCTGTGAACCAATGAAAACGATCCGTCGGACCATTCTCATCGGGTGGACCGATCGTGTGTACGCGGCCTCAGAGCAATTATATTGTTATATTTTTTGTTAATCCTCTCTTCTTTTAGGCTATGCTTAGCCTAATAAATTCTTTGACATACCTCAGGGTGTGTCAGTAAGTGCTGGGCAAGCGAGGTGTGTCATCTTCAGGTGTGCAGAGAAATCACAAAACAATTCAGTGCCTCCTCTGAGGGTAGCATTACAATTGATATCTATGTTTCTGCAAGCCTGAAGAAGGAGGCAATGTAGTCTCCAAAAGGCTTTTATGTACAATTTATGTTTGGAAAAAACTCTCTTTTGGACGCGATCATTACGGTGGGCCACTTTAATTCCAGATTTACCCATCCAGCAAATTACAGACAGCTGTGACCTTAAAGGGGTTGTAAATGTAGCACCCATGTACTTTTAGGTACCGGTGCTGTTCTAAATTTAAGGGGGATGAGAGAGTTAGTTAGCTCTCATCCAGTTGATTTGAATGGATTGGGTCTCTGTCTTGGCTTGGCTGTGATGTGGGCCCATTCTGTTGTTCTTGGGGTGCTGTTCCCACCCAGGGGCGATAGGTGGCGGCAGGGGAGTCGAAGCTGGGGTGCTCTCTCTCAGCAGCCAATCGGGAGGATTGAGCCTCGCTGGGCATGCTGGGAGAGGGTACATAAGAGACGGACGCTTTAGGTTCGGTGTTCCTGGAAGTGGGTCACCCACCTTCAGGGTGTCTGCGCTGCGTGCCCCGGCGTTATGGCCTACCAGGCCGGAGTGCACGTGCCACGCAGTGTTTTCGGTTCCGGGCCCACTTTGGCTGAGTCATGGCTGGGCCCCAGTGATCGACTGGGTCCCTATGATCCATTGGGGATTGAGGTGGCTGGACACTGAATGGCTGGACGTCGGTCGCCTGTCAGTTGGTAACCTAACTACTAACTCCCTGAAGTGACTCACGCTTAAAGCTTACTGAGGAGAATTGTCTCCGTGATCGAAATTCTAGGAAGGGGCCTGTGGCAGAGGTTCGTTTCCCTCAAAGTTCCGAGTGATATTCTGGCTGCCAGGCCTGTGGCAGAGGCCTGTCCAGGTAAGCTAAACCCACTCTGGCTAGAGTGGCGAAGAAGACAAAAGTGTTGTTGGAAGCAGGACTGCTTTCTCATTGTTACGCCTGAACCTGCTATTTCTTCTTCTAATACTTCTATACCCTTCACTGAAAGTTTACCGTTTTACCATGTTGGGTAAATAAAAGCACAAGATAAAAGACACCGGCTGTTTGGACATTCCATTATTACTGCTCTCATCAACTACCCTAGACGGCGGAGCCACAGAGGTAACAGGCCATCCCAATTCTAACCAGCAGCTCCTTCGGGGGTAAGTGCTACATAAAGGTTCATTTTTTATTTTCTAAATAGGTTCCTTTAAAGTGGATGTCACAATGTAGACTATAAGATTTCCTATCATCTGTGCCCAGTCTTACCACACAGAGTTAATCCAGATCTGAGAAATCCTCTTTTAATGTTCAGTGAAAATGAACAGCCTTCCAGATAAAAACCTGCCTAAATAAAAGGTCAGTTTTCTCTCTTCTTGCTTTGAGTGACAGATTATTTACATATCTAGCTTGGACATGTTTATCATATGTTATGTCATGTTTATCATACCATGAGGTATAACAAGTGAGAAATCCACCCCTCCCCCACATAACACATCCTAGTAATATACAATGAACTTTGGATCACCTCATGTTTTGATAAACATGTCCGAGCTAGATTTGTAAATAACCTGTCACTGAAAGCAAAAACAGAGAAACAGACTTTATAATTTGGCAAGTTTTTATCTGGAATTCTGTTAATTTGCACTGAACATTAAAAGAGGATTACTCAGCGCTGGATTAACTCTGTGTGGCAAGACTGGGCACCGATGATAGGAAATCGTATACTCTACATTGTGACATAAAAAAAGAAAAAAAGTGTTTTTTGGGTTTACATCCACTTTAAGCTAGCGCATTGTTGGTTCACTTACCTTTTCCTTCTATTTCCCCTCTAAAAAAAATGTTTTAATTTGTTTTCTTTGTCTGAATTTCTCACTTCCTGTTCCTCTTCAGTAAGGTGTTCAGTAAGCTGTTCTAAATGACTTTCCACCGCTCGGATGATGGTGGAAAGCTTACTGAGGAGAAACAGGAAGTGAGAAATTCAAACAAAGAAAAAAAACATTTAGAAGGAAAATGGAAGGAAAAGGTAAGTGAACCAATTTAGAAAATAAAAGACGAACCTTTACAACCCCTTTAAGCAAAACATTAACCTGGCAAAAGTCAAGGCAAAATGGAAAGAAATGGTGGAAGCAAGGTTCCAGGTTTGAGGCTGGGTTTGCACCTAAGATGGATCCGTCACACAACCGGCAGTCTGGTGCGTCCTGGTTCACCGTTTCAGGTCTGATTTCAGCCAGAGCTGAATTTGGACCTGAAACGGACCAAAAATATATTTCCTGCAAAAAGCACCAGACCTGCTGCGGAGATATGTGAATCGGCTAGCTTGAGAGCCAGTCACATTCTCCTGCTATGCAAATTGGATGCAGGCAAACACACATCAATTTGCATAGGTGTGAACCCAGCCTAAAGGTCACCAAGTAAATCACAGAGGTAGTGGTTAATCCAATGAGATTATTTGATACCACTGTTCACAGAAGTCACCTATGGGATTGTACACCCCATCAACACCCATCGTACCATAAGAACTAGGGTGGCCACATTTCCAAACTACCATTCAGGGACACCCTCCCCTCCCAAAAATCAGCTTGTGCTGTAACGAATCACAGCACAGTGATTGGACACAAGAGGCAGGATTTATGATTTCTCCAATCAGTGGCGGTGCGTCCATAGAGAGCGCCGGAGCGCCACCCCCTCTGGCTCTGGCACCGCCACTGAAATTCATAGATTCATGCATTGCATGGACGTAGAAGGAGGATGGCTGACCCCTAGAAAGTTAAAGCGGAGCTCCACCCATATAAACAACATTTTACCATGTTGTTTAAAAAAGAAAAAAAAAAAATACTCACCCGAAATAGCTGTTGCTATGCGGAAGTCCGTAATCTGCCTCACCTGCACCGCGGTCCAATTTCTTCTTCTCCTTCTCCTTGTGAATGGGCGCGCTGCTTTCTGGGAACTGTGTGTGTTCTCAGAGAGCAGCGCGCCCATTCAAAAGCCAGCGTGAGACTCGCGCAGGCACAGTAGGAAACGGGCAGTGAAGCCGTACGGCTTCACTGCCTGTTTCCCATAGTGTGAATGGCGGCGCGGGACTCGGAGCGATCGCGGGACCGGCATCGGGGGGGCCATCAGCGCGGGCGCCTAGGACAGGTAAGTGTCCTTATTTAAAGTCAGCAGCTACACTGTTAGTAGCTGCTGACTTTAAAAAAAAAAATTTCGCGGCTGGAGCTCCGCTTTAATTGCCAGGCGGGGGAGGAACATTTTACAGGGCACAGTGGCGACAATTAGTGATGAGCGGAATACGCCATATTCGATTTTGCGATATTTCACGAATATATAGAAGAATATTCGCGAAATATTCGTTAATATCGAATATTCGTGCTATTTTATCATAAAAAAAATTTTGCGAAATTTCGCTAATGCGAAATTGATTGCGAAATTCTCGTCAACACGCGAAAAACGGAGATCATTTCCTGGATTACTAAACTAATATGCACTAAACACTAACTCTACTTACACAAACTTATATGACTAAACTAAAGCTAATTATTTTTTTTTTTTATACACAAAACACAGAAGGGCAGAGAAAGTATTTGCGAATATTCGTAATACGAATATTCGCATTGCGAATATTCGGCAACATAAAAGGATCGCCTCAGCTACTCGGCCCAGGGTCTCTAATCATACCAGCAATGCTTTTAGACGTCGATGGAGATCACTAGGATGTGATCTGTTTTAAAAATAAATTTGGAAAAATACGAATATTCGCAATAGCGAATTTTCAACGCGATATTAGATTTATTCGCGAATACTCGAATATGCAATATTCGTAACGAATATTCGCAATGCGAATATTCGTGAGCAACACTAGCGACAATGGGTACAGTGGCATCAATGGGCACAGTGGCATCGATAGGCACAGTGGCGACAATGGGCACAGTGGCGACAATGGGCACAGAGGCATCAATTGGCACAGTGGTGACAATTAAAGGGCATAGTGGTGACAATTAAAGGGCACAGTGGAGACATTTGATGGGCACAATGGCTGCCTTTGATGGCATGGCACAGTGGCTGTGTTTGATGGCATGGCATAGTGGTGACAATTGATGGCATGGCACAGTGACTGCGTTTGATGGCATGGCACAGTGGTGACATTTGATGACACAGTGGCTGCGTTTGATGGCATGGCACAGTGGTGACACTGACAATTGCTGGCACAGTGGCTGCGTTTGATGGCATGGCACAGTGGTGACAATTGCTGGCACAGTGGCTGCGTTTGATGGCATGGCGCAATGACTGCATTTGATGGCATGGCACAGTGGTGACAATTGATGGCACAGTGGCTGCATTTGATGGGCCCAGTGGCTGCATTTGATGGGCACAGTGAGGCTGCAATTGTTTCGTTTGCGCCCCCCCAAAAATGTTGAGCACCAGCCGCCACTGTCTCCAATCACAAGCAGGGGGCGAGGATTGTGCTCTTCCAGGCATTCCCGGCCAGGACAAGTACTGTCAGTGAGTAAAGCAGTGATGTGGCGGCCTTTTTTGGGGGCATCAGATCGGCCTGGGGAGTGGCTGTGTCAGTTTCATTCCAGGACACTGTATTGTCCTGGAATGAATGTACCCGGGACAGACATGCAAAATGCAGGATTGTCCCAGGCAATCCGTGACACGTGGTCACCTTAATAAGAACATATCTAAAATATAAAATAAAAAACACAACAAGGATTGTGAAGAAGTTTAGGCCATGGCCCCTTTATTGGGTTTAAAACCATTTTAATTATTAAATGAACTTTAACCTTTAATACCAAACAGAATCGCTGTTAACCATTAATAGACCAACATGCTTAGTCACTAAGATTAAAGCAGCAATATCTTATACCAACCAAATACCAGTTTACCAACCACTGTCCATCCACAAAGTGGGCGACATTACCCAAAAAGATAGACCTTCAATATCAAACAGAACTGTTGGTAATCAATTAGGCCGCGTACACACGATCGAATTTATCTGCTGAATCCGGTCCGACGGACCGCTTCAGCAGACAAATCCGATCGTGTGTACGGGCGAGCAGACAGGTTTTTCCAGCAGACAAGTTTTAAAGCATGCTTTAAAACTTGTCTGCTGAAAACCCGTCCGTCCGACATGTCCGCTGGTTAGTACACTAACCAGCGGACATATCTGTCCGCACATGCGTCGAATGGATTACTTCCTGGTTCGGTGACGTGGCGGCATCAACGTCACCGCCACATCACCGTGCTGTTTGCCGGCGGGGATTTAGGTTTGATGGTGTGCAGGGCTGCCATCAGGGGGGTACAGGCAGTACCCCTTGTTTTTTTTTCAAACGTTTATTTCTTTTCTATATATATATATATATATATATATATTTTTATTTCTTTTTTATTAAAGGGCCCAGAGGTCCCGGATGGAAAGCCCCCTTTTTTTGTAATTTCTTTTTATAAAAAAAATGATTAAAGGGCCCAGAGGTACCCAGGGCCCCAGATGGCAACCACCCTTTTAAAAAAAAATATATATACAGTGCAGAAAATAAGTATTTGAACATCCTGCTATTTTGCAAGTTCTCCCACTTGGAAATCATGGAGGGGTCTGAAATTGTTATCGTAGGTGCATGTCCACTGTGAGAGACATAATCAAAAAAAAAAATTCCAGAAATCACAATGTATGATTTTTTTAACTATTTATTTGTATGATACAGCTGCAAAGAAGTATTTGAACACCTGAGAAAATCAATGTTAATATTTGGTACAGTAGCCTTTGTTTGCAATTACAGAGGTCAAACGTTTCTTGTAGTTTTTCACCAGGTTTGCACACACTGGAGGAGGGATTTTGGCCCACTCCTCCACACAGATCTTCTCTAGATCAGTCAGGTTTCTGGGCTGTCGCTGAGAAACACGGAGTTTGAGCTCCCTCCAAAGATTCTCTATTGGGTTTAGGTCTGGAGACTGGCTAGGCCACGCCAGAACCTTGATATGCTTCTTACAGAGCCACTCCTTGGTTATCCTGGCTGTGTGCTTCGGGTCATTGTCATGTTGGAAGACCCAGCCTCGACCCATCTTCAAAGCTCTAACTGAGGGAAGGAGGTTGTTGCCCAAAATCTCACAATACATGGCCCCGGTCATCCTCTTCTTAATACAGTGCAGTCGCCCTGTCCCATGTGCAGAAATACACCCCCAAAGCATGATGCTACCACCCCCATGCTTCACAGTAGGGATGGTGTTCTTGGGATGGTACTCATCATTCTTCTTCCTCCAAACACGGTTAGTAGAATTATGACCAAAAAGTACTATTTTGGTCTCATCTGACCACATGACTTTCTCCCATGACTCCTCTGGATCATCCAAATGGTCATTGGCAAACTTAAGATGGGCCTTGACATGTGCTGGTTTAAGCAGGGGAACCTTCCGTGCCATGCATGATTTCAAACCATGACGTCTTAGTGTATTACCAACAATAACCTTGGAAACGGTGGTCCCAGCTCTTTTCAGGTCATTGACCAGCTCCTCCCGTGTAGTCCTGGGCTGATTTCTCACCTTTCTTAGGATCATTGAGACCCCATGAGGTGAGATTTTGCATGGAGCCCCAGTCCGAGGGAGATTGACAGTCATGTTTAGCTTCTTCCATTTTCTAATGATTGCTCCAACAGTGGACCTTTTTTCACCAAGCTGCTTGGCAATTTCCCCGTAGCCCTTTCCAGCCTTGTGGAGGTGTACAATTTTGTCTCTAGTGTCTTTGGACAGCTCTTTGGTCTTGGCCATGTTAGTAGTTGGATTCTTACTGATTGTATGGGGTGGACAGGTGTCTTTATGCAGCTAATGACCTCAAACAGGTGCATCTAATTTAGGATAATAAATGGAGTGGAGGTGGACATTTTAAAGGCAGACTAACAGGTCTTTGAGGGTCAGAATTCTAGCTGATAGACAGGTGTTCAAATACTTATTTGCAGTTGTATCATACAAATAAATAGTTAAAAAAATCATACATTGTGATTTCTGGAATTTGTTTTTTGATTATGTCTCTCACAGTGGACATGCACCTACGATGACAATTTCAGACCCCTCCATGATTTCCACGTGGGAGAACTTGCAAAATAGCAGGGTGTTCAAATACTTATTTTCTGCACTGTATATATATATATATTTTTTTTTTTCCTCTCTTTTTTTCTTTTTATTAAAGGGACCTCCCCCAGGGCTACCCCCTTTTTTCTACATATATCTTTTTATTTCTCCTTTTTGTAAAGGGCCCCCCGCTCAATTCGCGGCAGCCCCCCCCCCCCGCTTCTCGATTTCAGGCGGCAGCACCCCCGGTTCTCTGCTCCAGGGGGCCCATGCCTGAGGCTGTGTAAGGGGCCCCAAAATTCATGATGGCGGCCCTGATGGTGTGTACGCGGCCTAACAGACCAACTTGCTTAGTCACTAAAAATCAAGCAGTAATATCTCATATAAAACAAGTAACAGCGTAAAACCACTGTCCACCCACAAAGTGGTTGACATTACCCACATAAAGGGGGACCGCGACAAGGGGAATTAAAGGGGAGGGAGGGTGGGAAAGCAGGTCAAAAGATCCAGGAGGAAGGCCGAGGAGAATCCAGAGGTGAGTCCAGCTGACAGACCTGAGGTAAATGCTGACTCCTCCCAGTGAGAGAATATGAGTAAAAGGTTACATTCATTGGCTAGATGTTTACTGCCAAAGGATTTGTTACCAATCCAGTGCTCTGCAGCTGAGATAAATCTTCCTAGTAACATCAGGCAGCTTGTTACCTGAAACACAAAACAAAAAGAACCAGCAATGCAGCCATACGGAGACATGTCCTTAACAATTATCATAGCCCTCTATTAAGATTGAAATATATTTATTAAACAAATGGGTGTTAGGTTTGACAATCCCATGGGGCCACTTCTCTATTTTATTCTCTCGTGGCCCTAACATTCTTGCTTTTTTTTGTGCGTGAACTCGAGAGAGAGGAGCCAGACTGCAGGAGTTGCAGACTGCAGGAGTTGGGAGTAGGTAGACCCTCCCCCGGAGGCAATCGCCATCCTTCTCCATGCCCCCGGTGGCAATGGCGGGTGTGAGGGGGGCCTCCCACTCACCCCGCCCTACCTGCCCCACTTGGGAGCCGACTGGGGCCCAACGGGGCAGAGGGACTCCCCCTATGAGGGAGTAAGGGGGTCTAGCCCACCCAGTCAGCTCCGTAGGTCCTTTGCCTCTCTTTATTTTAGGAGACCTCATGGCCAAAGTGCGTGTGTGTTAAACCAATTTCGTGTGCATGCAAGTGTGGTGTTTTTTTTTTTTTGGGGGGGGGGGGGGTGGGCACACAAAGCACAGGCGTACCTTGCATAGCACACCCACCGAGAGCCGGGCTGAGACCACCAAACTCAATTCACATGTAGCCGAGGCCGGGATCCGAACCCTTGGCTGCAGAGGTGGACGGCTTGTCAGCGCAGTGCCAATCACGTTGAGCCACCACAGCACCCACATTCTTGCTTTTTAACCGGTTCCCAACTGGCGCACGCAGATATACTGCGGCAGAATGGCTGCCCTGGGCGAAACCTCCTTCATATACCGCTTTGCCACCTGCACAGCGGAGGACCTGATGCGCCAAAAAAATGTGTCAAAAGTCTCGGATCTGTCCTCCACAATGTAGCAATACCACTAAAAATCACAGATCACTGGCATTACTAGTAAAAAAAAATGCTATAAAAATGCCATAAAAATGCCATAAATCTTTACTATAGTTTGTAGACGCTATATCTTTTGCGCAAACCAATTAATATGCGCTTATTGCATTTTTTTTTTTACCAAAAATATGTAGAAGAATATATATTGGCCTAAATTGATGAAGAAATGTGTTTGTTTCTTTTGGGAATATTTATTACAGCAAAAAGTAAAAAATATTTTTTTTTTTTTTCAAAATGTACGCTTTTTTTTTATTTAACCCTTTCCCGCTGAGCGTATGTATATATGTGTCCTCGGCTTTCAGGGTTAATACCGGGATGATGCCCGCAGCTGCAGGCATCATCCCAGTACCGTTCTTTAAAGCCGGCGATTGGTTATCCAGGCTTTTAGCCGCATCGGTTGTTATGCCGGAGGAGTGGGAGGGGACAACGGCTTTGATTCAGTCTCCGCAATGTAAACATGGAAGCGGCGTCATGTAAACACCAAATGTCAGAAATAGGCTTAGTCATGAATGGGATATAGAGCAAAAAATTTAACTGCAGAGATGATCAAATACCACCAAAAGAAAGCTCTATTTGTGGGAAAAAAGGACACAAATTTTGTTTGGGTACAGCATTGCATGACCGCGCAATTGTCAGTTAAAGCGAAGCAGCGCCAAATTTTAAAAAGCGCTCTGATCGGGGCTGAAGTGGTTCATTTAAAAAAAAAAAGTTTTACAAGATTTAATCAATAATTTCGATTCTTGACATTCCTCTCTTTCCCGCCCAGGTACCACATCACACATGGCTGGAATATATCGAAGACGTTTTTTGTAAGAAGTGGCCATCTAGTAGTTGCTATCATTATCATGGGTGTTTGTTGACGATCTTTAAATAGGTGATGACTTATCGGTTACTGTAAGGTGGATTTACAAAAATAAACCCACAACCAGAGTAAATAGCTGGCAGTAACCAGAGACCCGCGAGGCCAGAGGACTTCCAGGCTCAAATTCAAGTCTGACCTCTTGTATGTTTACTGTTTGTGTGTTCGGAAAGGAACCCTGTTTGGTTTGTGGTTTTTATTTATTAGCATTGCAATTTCTCTTCCAAGGGAGCAGATTAGTGTGTGTTTTCAATGATGCATGCTTTGATTGGTTATTTCAGCAGACGGAAAGTACATACAATTCTGAGAAAATACGGCAGTAGCTGTGTTTCCATTAACATGCTGTCATTCAGTATGCTGTGAAATATGTGACTACATAATGATTTCATTTTCTCTATTTGTTATTTGTAAAAGAGAAATGGGACGTCAATAAAGTTGTTTTAGGCATATTATAGTAAGTGCTGGACCAGAGTGTTCTGCTGCCTATTTTTGGTTTGCCAAGCATTCCCCAACTGCCGAACAATGAATTATATTAACCCCTTCACGCTGCCTCCCGCGGCCTTTATGTGGATTTTAACCACTTAAAGGGATTGTAAAGGTTCGTTTTTTTTTCACCTTAATGCATCCTACGGAAAAAAAAACTGGCCCCCCCCAGCCCCACCGTTTTACTTACCTGAGCCCGTTCACCTGCTGCGCTCGCCCCTGATGTCCTCTTCTTCACTCAGCCTGGCCATTGATTGGTTAGATTGGATGGATTGATAGCAGCGCAGTCATTGACTCGCGCTGTTGTCAATCACAATGACGGTGCGCCGGGGGGCGGGGCCGAGTCATACAGTCTGCGGCTATAGCAGCTGGCTGTATCACGGGAGAACTAGCCCCAATGGGAGAGAGCTCACATGAAGGAGGTTAGTTCTTGTGGGGAGGAGCCAAGGGACCCCAGAAGACCAGGATCGGGGCCACTGTGTGCAAAATGAGCTGCACAGTGAAGGTAAGTATAACATGTTTGTTATTTTTATTTATTTGTCCTTTTAAGGACTGGAAGGATTTGCCCCTTAACCACTTAAGGACCGCCTCCTGCACATATACGTCGGCAGAATGGCACGGCTGGGCAGATCCATGTACAGGTACGTCCTGTACTACTTACTACCCAGCCGTGGGTCACGGGCGCGCTCCCGTGACCTGGTCCAAAGCTCCGGGACCGGGACCGTGGGACTCGCGGACCTGATCGCCGCTGGAGTGCTGTGGCGGCAGCATCGATCGCGTCATCCCTTTTATAGGGGGGACGCGATCGATGACATCACACCTATAGCCACACCCCCTACAGTTGTAAACACACACAGGGAACACATAACCCCTTCAGCGCCCCCTAGTGGTTAACTCCCAAACTGCAACTGTCATTTCCACAGTAAACAATGCAATTTAAATGCATTTTTTGCTGTGAAAATGACAATGGTCCCAAAAAAGTGTCCGCCGTAAAGTCACGAAAAAAATCGCTGATCGCCGCCATTAGTATTAAAAAAAATATATATATATAAAAATGCTATAAAACTATCCCCTATTTTGTAATTGCTATAAATTTTGCACAAACCAACCGATAAACACTTATTGCGATTTTTTTTTAACCAAAATTAGGTAGAAGAATACGTATCAGCCTAAACTGAGGACAAAAATGTTTTTTATATATATTTTTGGGGGATATTTATTATAGCAAAAAGTAAAAAAACATTGCATTTTTTTCAAAATTGTCGCTCTATTTTTGTTTATAGCCCAGAGGTGATCAAATACCACCAAAAGAAAGCTCTATTTGTGGGGAAAAAAAAATGTTTTGGAGCCACGTCGCACGACCGCGCAATTGTCAGTTACAGCGACGCAGTGCCAATTTGCAAAAAGGGGCCTGGTCCTTTAGCTGCATTTTAGTCCGGGGCTTAAGTGGTTAATGGCCATTTTTTGCGATGTGGCATTTTAACTGACAATTACGCTGTTGTGCGACGCTGTACCCAAACAAAATATATATCCTTTTTTCCCCCACAGATAGATCTTTCTTTTGGTGGTATTTGATCACCTCTGCTTTTTTTCAATTCATTCTATAAACATGTTCCCCTAACCTTATCACTGTGAAATCCAGACAATAAAATATGAAAGGTCTACTTATATAAGAACTCTAGTGTGTAATTGCTGGGTGTGGCATCTTACACAACTAACAGGCGTGTTAATAAATGCTTTGTCATCAGTGGTGTTTTCTATTTTACATTTTCTGAGTTGTGCAATGAAATAAACAGACAAATGTCTCATGGATTAAATTGCATATTTGAGGTCACCAAACTGACATCATTTTTTTTTTATTGCCTGGGTTAGGCTTATCCAAACAACTAAATGGGCAATTGACATTTTCCCTTAAAGTAGTATTAAACCCAAAAACAAAAATATATTACATTGCTACTCTCTTAGATGTGATGGTTGCATTATTGTTTTTAGGCTTTTTCCATTAATTTTCACTTGGTGATCTGGCCAGTAAATCTGTTATTTTTCAACTTCCTTTAACCTTTCTGGAAGGAAACCCGAGTGAGGCTTGTGGTTAATTTTCAGCACCAAAAGTGATAACCCTGAGCCACACTCAGGGTTACACCATAGTATCCCTCTAATTTTACCTACCTTATCCCTGTGATCCCCTGATGTCCTCCCCATGTGTTCTCTGGCTGATGCATCTTTTTTTCCATTCCATCCTGTGAGCGCTACAATGCATAGGGCGGAGCCGGCAGGAAATTCAAAAAGTTAAAAACATACAATACATTGTAATCTGTTAGGAATTTGTTATTGTATCAACACATTTCACCTCAGTTTTGTCCCTAGTGCTTTGTCCAGTGCCCTGCCTGCACTTTTTTTTTTTAAAGTGTATTTTTGTGCGCGTACTCGAGAGAGGAGCAGGACTGCAGGAGTTGGGAGTAGGCAGACCTCCCCCAGAGGCAATCTGCCATATTTTTCCATGCCCCCGGGTGGCAATTGCGGGTGTGAGGGGGTCCTCCCACACAGCCCGCCCTACCTGCTCTGCTTTGAAGCCCAACGGGGCAGAGGGACTCCCCTATGAGGGAGTGAGAGGAACTAGCCCGCTCAGCCAGCCCTGTTAGTCCTTCGCCTCTCTTTTTTTAGAGACTGCGTGGCCAAAGTGCGTGCATGTTAACCCAATTTCGAGTGCGTGTAAGTGTGGTGGTTTTGTGGGAGGGGGGTGGGCGTACTAAGCGCAGGCTTACCTTGCATAGCACACCCACCGGGAGCCGGGCTGAGACCACCAAACTCAATTCACATGCAGCCGAGACCGGGATCCGAACCCTTAGCTGCAGAGGTGAACGGCTTGTCAGCACAGTGCCAATCACGTTGAGCCACCGCAGCCACCCTGCCTGCACTTTTACCATTCTTTCTGCCTGGAAACTTGAGAATGTCCATGGCATCCAAAAAGCGTCCCTTTAGTTTAAAAGCGGTTTAAGAAGAAACACCGATAGTAAATTAGATTCACTTGTATAATTGAGCGATAGTGATTCGTGGGGAAAATCTTCATCAGACACTGAAAGCGACCACTGCGTCGATTCTGCGCCTAAGCTCAGTGATATGCGAACTTGGTGCACTATTGACTGTATGGATCCGGCAGCGCCCCCCAAAATTCTTTTACCATATAATGAAGCATCTGGTATGAAAGTAGACGTTGAACATGACAACCCCTTGGCATGCTTACAATTATTTCTTGTATACAAAACAGTACAATAGAACAGTGGAACCTAAACAAAGTCAAAACTAAAAAGTCAAGACCTCAAACGAGTCCATAAGTTACATATAATACTGTAGCAGCGCTTAGTCTCAGAACCAAATTTGAGATTCTTCTAGGGGTCCAGAAGACCTTCTAGGAATAAGATGATAGTGCAGATGGTATAGACACAAAAAACAGTCCTTAATTAAGTGCTCCTTTCACCAAAAGATGGGGTGTTCACCACGTGGGGGGATAATTAGTCCCCAGTTGGGGATGCACTAACCACAAGACTGAATCAAAAGGGCCTGGATTTATATATCTGTGTGTATCCTGGAAGATGCACTCTCCACCGTCAGGAATGTTTAAGATCAAACCGCATACATATAAGGTAAAAAAACTCATATAGTGTGATAACGTTTAAAATTATTTATTCAGCCCAAAACATCCCAAATCATATATTGTGCGTACCACAATGTAAAATCATCAAGCAAAAAAACGAAAATCTGTACTGTGCCTGTCAGCTTCTCCCTGTGAGTCTGTAGAGATGTAAGTTATTGCTAGGACGCCCTCTGTTAAAGTCTAACCAATGACGAAACGCGTCAGGGCGTGACGCTTATCACTGACCAGAGACGCTGTGCAGCCTCCAGAGCAGGAACAGGAGTGTTTTGTAGCAGATATATAAATCCAGGCCCTTTTGATTCAGTCTTGTGATGAGTGCATCCCCAACTGGGGACTAATTATCCCCCCACGTGGTGAACACCCCATCTTTTGGTGAAAGGAGCACTTAATTAAGGACTGTTTTTTGTGTCTATACCATCTGCACTATCATCTTATTCCTAGAAGGTCTTCTGGACCCCTAGAAGAATCTCAAATTTGGTTCTGAGACTAAGCGCTGCTACAGTATTATATGTAACTTATGGACTCGTTTGAGGTCTTGACTTTTTAGTTTTGACTTTGTTTAGGTTCCACTGTTCTATTGTACTGTTTTGTATACATGGTTTGATTTTATTCAGCAGCAGCTAGTTTTTATGCATATCAGAGAAGCTATTCCAAAATACCTAGAGTTGCTGTACCTAAGCGCTGAGTGGTGTCACATTGAAGGAAGGGCGACAGTTACACCATTTTTTATTACAATTATTTCTGACCGATGAGGTTATTAAAAAAATTGTTACTGAGACACACCGGTACAAATTAGCTTCTGCACATCCAAAGTTTACAAGAAAGTGGGAACCAGGGTTGTGGAAATTCTATAAAGCTGTATTTAATATACAGTGCCTTGCGAAAGTATTCGGCCCCCTTGAACTTTGCGACCTTTTGCCACATTTTAGGCCTCAAACATAAAGATATAAAACTGTAATTGTTTGTGAAGAATCAACAACAAGTGGGACACAATCATGAAGTGGAACGAAATTTATTGGATATTTCAAACTTTGTTAACAAATAAAAACCTGAAAAATTGAGCGTGCAAAATTATTCAGCCCCTTTACTTTCAGTGCAGCAAACTCTCTCCAGAAGTTCAGTGAGGATCTCTGAATCATCCAATGTTGACCTAAATGACTAATGATGATAAATAGAATCCACCTGTGTGTAATCAAGTCTCCGTACAAATGCACCTGCACTGTGATAGTCTCAGAGGTCCGTTTAAAGCGCAGAGAGCATCATGAAGAACAAGGAACACACCAGGCAGGTTCGAGATACTGTTGCGGAGAAGTTTAAAGCCGGATTTGGAAACAAAAATAGCACTGTGCAAACAATAATATTGAAATGGAAGGAGTATCAGACCACTGCAAATCTACGAAGACCTTGCCGTCCCTCTAAACTTTCAGCTCATACAAGGAGAAGACCGATCAGAGATGCAGCTAAGAGGCCTATGATCACTCTGGATGAACTGCAGAGATCTACAGCTGAATGGAAAAAATCAAACTAGAGAGGCTATTACTAGGACTTTATTTCTACAGTAGCTCGCAAAATGATCATGTTGCGTTGGAAATGAAAAAAATCCTCCTACGGTTAAAGAGTGGATGGCTGCTGTGGGAAACACCATTCAAATGGAAAAAGCTTATTTACCCGCATTGGGGGTGTTCTCGAAAATATGAGAAACTTTGGGATCCATGGTTAGGTATGCCTGGGCAGCGGATCTGACCGTGGATAGGCTTCCGGGATTATGCAAACTCAATATGAGCATAGTGCTGACAAGGGCATGTATTCTCTTAATGTAAGTTGCATTGTATTTGTGTTCAGGGCCGCCATTAGGGGGATACAGGCAGTACACCTGTAAGGGGCCCGGGTGGCAACCCCCTTTTTTTGTAAGGGGCCCAGAGGTCCCCGGGGCCTCAGATGGCAACCCCCCTTTTTTTTTATTTAATCTTTAGAATTTTTTACATTTTATATATATATATATATATATATATATATATATATATATATATATATAAACAAATCTTATATATATTGCCTGCTTTTTGATGTATACATTATACAGTCACTGTTGACACAAATCTGGTTTATATAATGTACAGTGTGTGTAGTTGGCTATGTTATTTTGGGCTGTATGTAACCAATAAAACTTTTTTCTTGGATAAAAAAAAAGTGAGAATCCAGATTTTTTTAATCTATCTGGGATTTTAGAATCAGTCACTTAGCCCTTGCAAAAATTTAGCAGCATTTGTTCGATTGACCAGATAATATGACAGTTGTAACCCATTCACAAATAGAAGAGAAGAAACATCTGAGGTCTACTGTACATTTATCCAATGCAGGCATGGGACATGTTGACTGACAGGAATGATGGCAAGAAAAGCAACCAACTCTGGGTTACACCAACCGTTTGATGTAATTCCAGATTTTTTAATCTTTGTATAGATTTCATCGTGCCATGGAAATTGCTGATCTGAAATGTTGAAAATATCAGAAAACAATTATGCCAACAGAGGCATAACTAGAATCTTCAGGGCCCATGAAGGTCCCCCCAATTCCCCCGCCTGGGGGGCCCTTCCCTCTGAGCCCAGTGGCAGTACGCCAGGGCCCAGTTGCAATTGCAACCTTTGCAACCCTGGTAGTTCTGCCACTAGTGGCAGTAATTTTTAATTTTTGTTATTTAAAAAAAAAATAATTGTTACCATTTTATTTTTTATTGTCCTTTACAATTTTTTGGAGACCTGTTGGGGGGCTTTGGTAAAACATAAGGGCTCTAAACAAACCTCTGATGTTTCACCTTAGAGACAGAGGATAGGAGATTGCGAACAGAGCCCTCAATCTTCTTCTCTGCAGACCCAGCAGCACAAAATGAATGAACAGGAATAGCTTTGCGATCATTCACAAACAACCATAGAAAACACAGTTTACTATGCTTCAGTTATGAATGGAGAGAATGAGTGATATGTACCGATCACTGACTTTCTCCGTTCAAAAAAGTACATTACATATTTTCCCGCTCTCCATCCTGAAACATCTTCGGCAGCAGCCGGCGCGAGAGGGAGGGGGCAGGCTAGCAGAGCTGTGGGGAGGGGAGACCCAGGGGAGCACTCAGGGGCCTGGGGGCAGAAGAAAGAAAAGGAAGCTGGATAAAGGGGGCCCTGGGACAGCATATAGAGAAACCAATCCCCTCCATTTTCCTCCTGCAGCTGCTGAATGCCTGTGGGAGGGAGAGTAGGAAAATTGAATGGGATCAGTCAGTTCCTCTATATGCCCCCCCCCCCCCATCTATCCAGGTGTACAGTGGAGCCGCATGGGTTCCCTGGAACATAGGGCCAACCACTGAATTATGTCCCTGCCACCAAAAAAGGTGTACGTGCTTCATAATTTACCTACAGCTGCCGGTAAATCTAATTTATGATTGTTAGACACATTTCAGCTGTTAAACACGCATTGACACCATGACAGTCTGTAAGTAAGATATTTCCTTCAGGCTAATATGTATACTATATGTAAAATTCCTATGATGATTACATTTACTAAGAATCTTTAAAAAAATATAACCTCAGTTCTTAGAAATGAGAACAAAAGGATTTTTATAAATATTTCACAAGATTATGTTTATATCATGATGGGAAAATAAGAATCATTGTAAAATGAGTCATTTTTCAAATTTTTCCCCCCTAAAACTGAACTCTAAGTAAGTTGCTAAATACGCAGTTAAAGTTTTAAAGGTAACATTTTTATTTTATTTTTTTAGCCTAATGCAGCCATTCTCAACCGTTTCAACACAGAGGAGCCTTTGAAATAACTTTCACCTGCTAAAAATTACTATACCTACAATTCATGATACATTAGTGTGATGGTCAGTGGGGAGAATGCCCCTAAGGCCCCTTTCACACTGGGGCGGGAGGTGTGGTGGCGGTATAGCGCCGATATACCGCTAGCGGCCGAAAAAGGGTTAATACTGCCCGCAATGCGCCTCTGCAGAGGCACATTGCGGGCGGTATTACCGTGGTTTCCTATTGCTTTAAATGGGAAGGAACGGTGAAGGTGCGGTATGGCACAGTGGAGACAATTGATGACATGGCACAGTGGCGACAATTGATGACATGGCACAGTGGCTGTGTTTGATGGCATGGCACAATGGTGACAATTGATGGGCACAGTGGCGACAATATGTTGTACACACTCCCAGACCACAGACAAATACAAGACTTTAATCTCATCTGAGCCAGGCACTATCTTCATCTGCTGTGTATATTGTGCAATGTGCATAGTCTGCAAACAACTTCCTTACCTGGTCACAGCAGCCTGCTTCTCCACCCAATCCCCACTATTGTACAAATGTCCAGTTACGTATCAGGGTTTTTTTTTTTTCTATTTACCCAGATAACATGCACCTACTGTTACCAGGGGCACTGGCAGGCAAAATACGATCTAACCACGGCAAGGGAAGTTGTATAACTTGTAGCACAAGCGATAGGCTGGCTGTGCTGTTCTCCTCTCCTCAGATTGACTGGACTCTACCCCCAGGAGCAGGGAGCTTCAGCACGTAGCCGCTCGCAGACTACAACTCCCATAAGCAATAGCGGCTGTCTCACTGACGTCACCTGACTCACTGACGTCTAGTGAGTCATCGATTCAGGGCCGCGGATTCTCGGACAGCCGCGGCGGCGGCCATTGTTACGGTTAGCAATCGTGAAATGTAAACATAAACAAGCTTCCCAGCGGGGCCTCGAGTAATCTCTGGGGGCCCTACGCAGCTTGCGTAGTCTGCGTATAGGGCGGATCGGCCCTGTATACAGCTAAACCTGCTAAGAACCTAATGTAGTGCACATGTTTATATGTGAGAGACAAAAGCAGAGTTATTCACTGTGATTTTATGCTTGGATGTTGTATAATAGTTGTATGTTGTGTTCACAGAAGCAAAAGAAAAAATATGCCTTTAAGAGTCATTTGTTTGTATGGCAGCAATAGGTAAGCAATTCACATTAAAATTCATGCCAGAAAGCATAGAGTTAAGCTTTTGTGACTCATCATAAGCCTTGGCCCAATCACAGCTGATCTCACATTGAGCAGAGTTTTGACCAATCACAGCCAGCTTTGCATTCTATGCTGTCAGGAAGTTTCCAGCACATGGTCTGCAAATTCCTTTCCACATGCAGACAGCAGAGCAGAGCAGAGCAGACATACAGAGCAGTTTTATGGAAGCAACAGGGCAAATTAGGTATGGTACACAGTTATATATGTGTTCTTATTGTAAATAGTGTGATTAGAACTGAATACTGATCTAGCTGTGTGTTCACTTGTAGTTCCACCACTCATCACTCATCATACCTTCATACCTTCAAACCGAACCATATCATATCATACCTTCAAACAAACCAAACCCAACTAAGCTAACCCTGCAAAAGCAACCCTGCAAACCAAGTTGCAAACCACAGTTATACCTTTCAGAGAAATTAGAGAATGCTTTAATAACTTACACAGCGAGAGAGAGAGAGAGAGAGAGAGAGAGAGAGAGAGAGAGTAAATACTGAAGAAAGAAATATATTCACCATCTTATGTTAAATGACAAGATTGAATATTTGAACCACCATTTTCTGTTATACTTTATTCATCACGTGTTTTTGTACATGAACTGTCTGCTGCAAAGCAGCAGTATTTTATATGAAGAAAAGTGAAGTTAATAAAGAAGTTATTTTAAGCATTTGGTGTGCTCTTTAAACCTACTGCTTCCATAGAACGGCGCTAGAGGAATTTCAGAGTAATAGACAGTCTTGTTGGACTGAAAAGTCAGAGATATCACAATTCTTCTAATGCCACAGCGCATGAGGCACTTCATAGTGCTGCGCCTGCCACATGTAACATGTCCTGTAATGACTACATGTAACTACAAATGTTTATTTTTAAATTTCATCTTTTAGTTTTAGGTCTTTACATGTATGGCCATCTTGGTAACAAAGGGTTATGGCAATTGTTGTATGATCCCAATCTCAGCTGCTCCCATTATCATCTGGAGTGTTTGAATTGGCCTCATCATGATGGAGTGGGTGTTAACATTCATGATGATTAAGTAATTGATGTCTGTATATATATATATGCATATTATATATATATATATATATATATATATATATATATATATATACACTGTTGTTTTTATCTGTCATTTAGCTATAATTAAGCACAGGATAGTGGTGTGAAATGCGTCAAGTATTGTGCCTTTTATTCCAATCGTTGTATGAGTTATTTTTTCAATAAAGATATTAACTTGGAGTGCGGCCATGTGGACTTTCTTTGCTCACATCTCTCCTGCATATTGAGCCAGCATCCTATTTGTGCGGGGGAGGCGAGAATCTGGAATTGCTATCCTAATATGTAAGAATTAAAATATATCCTGCATATCAGATATTTATATTTTGATTCATAACAGTCGAAAAACTTTTTATTAAGGGGTCACTCTGTTTCCCGCATATCCCTAAATCAACAGATATGACCACGGCCTACGTGCTTACATCCTCAGGTCGACCAACTGCGCTGAACCTCCGAGTACTCTTTATTTATATAACAATAGGCCAATCAAGCACAGGTAATCCTTCCAACAGGAGGAATTTATACAACAACCAATGAACAATGACTGTACCTGTAAGCCATCATCTTCAACTAGACAAGGGAAGCCACATGGCTTGGAAACATGGACACTCTCCCTGTTCATAGGAATTCAAAGGCTCCCATTTTATACCGTTGGCATGAATCCTTATTATGCATTATTCAGAGAACAACGCATACCCGGATTATACTACTGCTCCTGTGGATAGGAGATTATCTGCAGCGGCATGCCATGGCACCCCGAATGTGTTGATCAGGCACACCGGGGTGACACGAGCATACATCCACTCATAACCTATAATTTCTTTGCAGAGTGAACACATCTTAGACAATTGTCTGTGCATTGAACAGGGGCCCTTTGCTGGAGGACATATCCCCACTCTGCAAACACCTCTTTCCAACCTCAGGAAGTTTTCCAATACCAGACGGGACTCAACCAGCGTCAGTTTGCCCCAGTCAGCTCTTTAAAGCGGGCTGCGGGAGTACTAACACTGGGAGACACTATGACAATACATAATAAATACATCTTCATAAAATTTCCACAACAAGGGTTGAGAACCATTGCCTTAGTGAATAATCAAATGTGCTTTTGATTACACTTAGAAACCCTCCTCCATGGTATGATCCTGGTCCTGTGCTGTCAATCTTGGTGAACTGTGGTAGTGGTCCCTTTAAGGCTCCCTGCACCACGCTTATCTATATGTTAGGGTAAGACAAAGTGACCTCTCATTGTGTAGTATTTAGATAAAATCAAGTTTATTAAAAGAGTAACTCTTATGTCAAAGCAATAGTAAAAACGTATTACCAATAGTAATACTCAGCAAAGTCACGTGACTTCATCAGGGGAAGCAGCTAGGACTAATTAATAAGGACTTCCACCTAGCAGTACTAGCGTTGTTGAATTGAATCCCAACCATGGCACTGCCTGTAAGGAGTTTGCATGTTCTGTCTGTGTGGATTTCCTCTGGGTACTCCAGTTTCCTACCAAACTCCATAGACATGCTGATAGGTTAATTGGCTCCTGTTTTATTTGGCCCTAGTATGTGCATGAAAGTGAGTTAGGGACCTTAGATGGGAAGCACTTTGAGAGAAGAGACTGATGTTAATGTACACTATATTGTATATGTAAAGTTCTATGTAAATTGCGCTATATAATAAATACCTATATTAAATAAATAATGGTAATACCTCCCCACAAAAAAAAAAAAAAAAACATTTTGCCTTTAGTTATACTTTACCACAATCTGGTATGCAATATAAAAGCTCCAGTAATCCAGTAAAATTGTGATATTAGCTCCAATAAAGAGTAACTGAGCTTTTGTTGAGGGGAAAAAACAAAACACTCCCCTCTGGGTGATCCTTGCAGAGATTTTTTTAAATTTTGTATCATAGTCCTACCTTTTTTTCTGCTATACCTTTTGGATACAGATTCTCTATGGGAGTGACTTTTTCATTCATTTTCAGCTGATGCACTTGCAGAGAACAACGCATACCCGGATTATACTACTGCTCCTGTGGATGGAAGATTATCTTTAGCGGCACGCCACGGCACCCCAAATGTGTTAATAAGGCCCACCGGGGTGACACGAGCATACATCCACTCATAACTGATAATGTCTTTGCAGAGTGAACACATCTCCCTCAGACGATTGTTTGTGCATTGAACAGGGGCCCTTCGCTGGAAGACATATCCCCACTCTGTAAACATCTCTTTCCAACCTCAGGAAGTTTTCCACTACCAGACGGGACTCAACCAGTATCATTCTGTCCCAGTCAGCTCTTTAGAGCGGGCTGCGGGAGTACTAACACTGGGAGACACTATGACACTACATAATAAATACATCTTCATAAAATTTCCACAACAAGGGTTGAGAATTTTTTTATTTTTTGTACCATATTCCTATCTTTTTTTCTGCTATACCTTTTGGATACAGATTCTCTATGGGAGTGACTTTTAATTTGTTTTCAGCTGATGCACTTGCAGTGGTCTAATGAGAAGAGTGGCAGAGTCTGCATCCTTTTAGAAGTGATTAGCCCTTTTGGAGTGTAGGTAGGGCAGCATTAACTCACACAGTCCAAGTACAATGAAAGAACTTGTATTGAAATAATGCAAAGACAGCTCACAATAAACCTGGTGGGAAGACAACCCAAACGGGAACACCCACAGGTCCAATATTGTGTAGAGAGCAGGTTTCAGTTGAACTGACAGCGCCTGTTAGGAGGTCCTCAGTGCAACCTGGCTAGCTCATGCCCAAACAGGAAGATGTCCAGAGAAGTTGTGAGCCCTACGCTTTCTCTCCTCATCAGCAACCTTTTCTGCCACTATTTATTTTCCTAACAGGTGTGGTTAATTTGTATAGCTTCACCAGTGTCCCAGGAAATCATGCAGTGCCACTGTTGAAGAGCCCCACTTGCAGTGGAGAAAGAAGACTGCACTTGCCTACAGGAGCATCTCACCAAGAATGAGATTTTTGTTTGAGTGGATGCCTACAATTTGCCTTGTATCCTAGTGCAGACTTCTAGGAAATTATTGAGGCAATCACACGCAGGAAATTACATTTCTGAGGAAGTTCTGTACACTAACTGCGTACGGAACGCCTCAAGGTCGCCATATTACATCAAATGTTACATTTTTTTTTTTAATATCAATAAATTACAATATGGCTTGTTTTATTGCAATCGTATATGCTGTTACTCTTTTTTATTTGGATTATTTTTTGTCCAGGGTGG
Source organism: Rana kukunoris (assembly GCA_029574335.1). Classification (NCBI taxonomy): domain Eukaryota; kingdom Metazoa; phylum Chordata; class Amphibia; order Anura; family Ranidae; genus Rana; species Rana kukunoris. The sequence goes on from CM056055.1 coordinate 143,658,790, forward strand.
ATTCACCCTTTAAGACAGCCACAGTGTTTCATTGTCTTTCTTTTTATTTCCAGAAATTCACACACCTGTCTGTATCTGTGACATGACACCATCTTCCAACCACCCTCATCATGGTATTAAAGTGATACTATAGTTTAAAAAAAAAAAGAAGAAAATAACAGACATGTCATACTTACCTTCACTGTGCAGTTTTCTGGGGGTTCTGGGGGTTTTCTGGGGTTCCCCTTGCTGCTCTCTCGGCTCCTCCCCGCTCCATGGTCTCCCAAGGGGGTTACCTTGCAGGTGCGCTCCCGAGTCCTGCATTGATGGCACAGTGGCGGCAATTTATGGGCACAGTGGCAGCGTTTGATGGCACAGTGGTGGCAATTTATGGGTACAGTGGCTGCGTTTGATGGCACAGTAGCTGTGTTTGGCACAGTAGCTGCGTTTGATGGGCACAGTGGCTGCAATTGATGGTTTTTTTTTTTCAGTTTGTTTGCGCCCCCCAAAAATGTTGAGCATCGGCCACCACTGCATCTTACTCTTCTCTCTTCTATCTTGTTCATCACATTGCTCTTTTGCCACAGCCAAGCAAACAAGACAATCCCCCACAGGCACGCATCAATGCATTACATCCATGCAGAGTGGGCAGTTGATATTGCATGGAAATTTTTAGCTTTCAAGGAATTCTTTCCCTTCACTTAGTAAAAAGCTCTGCTGACCTCCATAATCAAATTGGTACAAGCAATTTTTTATGTCCTTGCATGTGATTGCATGTCTATTGCACCACATTCACTTAGCTAAGGGATTTTTTTTATTTATTTTTTAGCAAAGTTAACAGCCTATTTGCATTTAGTAAATCAACTCATTGGTGTGGCTGACTGAAATAATAATAGGAATGGATCAGCTAGCAAGTCCTTATTTCCCATCATAATTGCTATTCTCAAAAAGTTGTTAATGATGAAACAGCACAGACCAATTACAGTGTAATGAATCACACTTAATAATCTGCCAGGACATGATGGGTTTATAGCTGTAGGCTTTGGCATTTCCATTCATTCTCTGGTATTTATTGCACTGCACAAGTCAACTTTTATGTCTACATTGTACCAGGTTACAAAAATAAAATGCTCACGTCTATGTAAAAAACAACAATATTAAATAGAAATTCACCAAAAGCAGTAGTAAGTGCACCCCTGGACTTTGTTCTTTCTCCAATGGAAAAAAATATGGCTATGCGGATTGCCTGAAGGTGGCTAAACCCTACAAGGGACAGCACTGACCTTCGGGGTAGAGGTTGGAGGATTTGCTCTGGGAACTATACTTTGATAGCTGAATGTGCTAGGAGTCATATCTAAAACTTTGGGAACTGTCATCCCTCTTGCAATGGCCACACACACTAAGATTTCTCATCTGATTGATTTCAGTTTGATAAAAAATCTATTGAAACAGTCATACCTGACCTTCAGTGCCGGCCTAAGACATTGTGCTGCCTAGTACCAAGAATGAAATATCCCCCCCCCCCCCAAAAAAAGCAAAAAAATAAATCACGCCCACCAAAAGGATATAATTTTATATCATGATAGCTCAAGAGGACCTGTCATGGCTCTATACATGTATGTAGGAGTATAAAATGACCTGTCATGGCTCTATACATGTATATAGACGTATAAAAGGACCTGTGTGTCACCGCAATATCAGCCGGCCACCCACGATCGCTCCACAGAGAGCCAGAATGGGGAAACATATGTAGAAGAATCTTATCGCAAAACAGAATTAGGGAAGTGCATCATTTCTATTATTACATTGTTATATAATATATAAAATAGTTCAACTCACCATAATGCAGAATTAGTGGGAGCCTGAGCGTGTCACTTGCCACCATCACCTGCCTTCAGATGCGGATTGTCACTTGCCACGTGTTGCAGATTGTCACTTGCCACGTGTTGCAGATTGTCACGTGTTGCAGATTGTCACTTGCCACGTGTTGCAGATTGTCACTTGCCACGTGTTGCAGATTGTCACTTGCCACGTGTTGCAGATTGTCACTTGCCACGTGTTGCAGATTGTCACTTGCCACGCCACACACTGTGAGTTGTCACTTGCCACACATTGCGTGTTGTCACTTTTCACACATTGCGGATTGTCAATTGCCACACATTGCGGATTGTCAATTGCCACACATTGCGGATTGTCAATTGCCACACATTGCGGATTGTCACTTGCCACACATTGCGGGTTGTCACTTGCCACACATTGCGGGTTGTCACTTGCCACACATTGCGGGTTGTCACTTGCCACACAATGCGGGTTGTCACTTGCCACACATTGCGGGTTGTCACTTGCTACACATATCGGGTTGTCACTTGCCACACATTGCGGGTTGTCACTTGCCACACATTGCGGGTTGTCACTTGCCACACATTGCGGGTTGTCACTTGCCACACATTGCGGGTTGTCACTTGCCACACATATCGGGTTGTCACTTGCCACACATTGCGGATTGTCACTTGCCACAACATCACAAATTGCGTTTTGTCACTTGCCACAACATCACCTGCCACACATTGTAGATTGTCACTTGCCACAACGTTACACATTGTAGATTGTCACTTGCCATTTCACCTGCCATACGTAGCAGATTACCACTTGCCACAACATCACCTGCCACACATTGCGGATTGTCACTTGCCACTTCACCTGCTACATTGCAGATTGTCACTTGCCACTTCACCTGCCACATTGCAGATTTTCACCTGCCACATTGCAGATTGTCACTTGCCACAACGCCACCTGCCACACATTGTGGATTGTCACTTGCCCACGACGCCACACATTGCGGATTGTCACTTGCCCACGACGTCACCTGCCACACGTTGCAGATTGTCACTTGCCACTTCACCTGCCACATGTAGTGGTTTGCCATTTGCTGTGTCCCAGAGTGAAGGCAGGCAGCAGAGAGATGACAGAGAAGAGGGGGGGGAAGTCTGCTGACAGAGGCGGGGGTGCGGCTGACATAGAGGAGGGGTGCGGTTGACATAGGGGAGGGTGTGTGGCTGACATAGAGGAGGGGGATGGCATAGAGGAGGGGGTGGTTGACATAGAGGAGGGGGTGCGGCTGACATAGAGGAGTGGGTGCGGCTGACATAGAGGAGGGGGGCTGACATAGAGGAGGGGGATGACATAGAGGAAGGGGGACGGTTGACATAGAGGAGGGGGTGCGTCTGACAAAGAGGAGGGAGGGGGGCTGACATAGAGGAAGGGGTGGCATAGAGGAGGGCGGCTGACATAAAGGAGGGGGTGCGGCTGACATAGAGGAGGGGGTGCGGCTGAGGGGGGCATTTGACATAGAGGAGGGGGTGCGGCTAACATAGGGGAGGGGGTGCGGCTGACATAGAGGAGGGGGTGCGGCTGACATAGAGGAGGGGGGCTGACAGAGGAGGGGGGGCGGCTGACAGAGGAAGGGGTGTAGCTGACATAGAGGAGGGGGGTGGCTGACATAGAGGAGGGGGGGTGGCTGACATAGAGGAGGGGGGGTGGCTGACATAGAGGAGGGGGGGCGGCTGACATACCTTGAGGGGAGGCTGACATACATTGGGGAGGGGGGTTGACATACATTGAAGGGGGGTGGCTGACATACATTGAGGGGGGGTGGCTGACATACATTGAGGCGGGGTGGCTGACATACATTGAGGCGGGGTGGCTGACATACATTAAGGGAGAGGGGCTGACATACATTGAGGAGGGGGCTGACATACATTGAGGAGGGGGGCTGACATACATTAGTCAAAGTCAAATACAAGTCCAAAGGAGAAAGATTTGCGTTCCAGGGTCCCAGACTATGGAAAGCTTTACCAACCAGCATTCAGTTGGAGGAGAACCACTTCAGAAGAAAGATCCAAACTCATCTCTTTAGATATCAAAGGAGAAAGGAACAACAAGCGCACAGAGGCGATTAAGTTCGCATGTGCTGCGCTATATACGTTTTTCACTCACTCACTCACATTGAGAAGGGGAGGGGGCGGCTGACAGAGTGGATGAGAGATGGACCTCAGGAGATAGTGACACACAACCAGAGTTGCATCCAGCCTGCATGCAACATGTGTCCAGCTCCTTTAGGCGAATCACAGAGCCTTGTGTCAGCCGTCCGTCCTGCACATGACCTGCTCATCCAATCACAGGACACCCGCCGCTGCCAATAGCTCAGCTGAGTTAGGCTCAAACACAGAGCGCACCAATGTTTACAGGCAGTAGTGTATACATAGCAGGCACGGGATGATCGTTCACCCCACTAGCCACGGATCATTGAGCTGCTACAGGACAGGTATGTGTGCCCGGGTTTCTGGCAGGTGGAAACCCAGCCACATGCGGAGCGTGCTGGCTAGCTGACAGTCGGCAATTTGCCGCCCCCGAAGTGCCGCCTGGGACCGAGGTACCATCGGGTCCCATGGTAGGGCCAGCCCTGCTGACCTTATATCGGATTTGATTCAAACTGAGTCTATCACCCAGGGCAAAAAATTACTGATCGTTTTGCATTTATTGGCAGCACTGAGATCATTTGTTCATCATGAATATGATCACATTTCGATCGATTAGATTTTAAGGTGGAAACAGAGATGCCATTGATAATTTACAATCATAAATTACAATAAGTTACAATCATATGTTAACTATCGACCAACATCTATGTTCCTATGTGTTACATATTGATTGAATGGCTTGTTGGCTATAGACCAAATATTCTTATTGGAAAAGGCTGATTGGTGAAGAAATCAAGGTATGCATGGCCACCGTTTGACAGATCTAACCAGTGGAGGTGGTTCTCGAGTATATGTAATACCTAACAATGAACATCTGGATATGTGTGGTAGAGCTCAGAATTCATGGTTCCATCAATTATGGTAAGTTGTCCAGGTCCTGAAGCAGCCCCAGACCATCACGCTACCGCCACCATGTCTGACTGTTGGTATGATGTTCTTGTTATGAAATGCTGTATTCGATTTATGCCAGATGTTACGGGACGCACACCTTCCCAAAAGTAACATTTTTGTCTCATTAGTCAACAGATTATTTGCCTAAAAGTCTTTTGGAACTCTCCCATCAATGCCATTTTTGCTCAGTCTCTTTCTTATTGTTGAATTATGAACACTGATCTTACCTGAGGCAAGTGAGGCCTGCAGTTCCTTAGATATTGTTCTGGGTTCTTTTATGAGCTAATGGATGAGTCCTCGTCACGCTCTTGGAGTAATTTTTAGAGGATGGTCACTCCTGGGAAGGTTCACCACTGTTCCATTTTATCTCCATTTGTGAATAATGGCTCTCCCTTGTTTACTGGAGTTCCAAAGCCTTAGAAATGGCTTTGAAACCCTTCCTAGACTGATACATGCACATTACTTTGTTTCTAATCTATTCTTGAATTTTTTTAGATTGTGGAATGACGTGTGGCTTTTTGTGATCTGTTAGCGTGCTTCACTTTGTCAGACAGCTTCTATTTATGTGATTTCTTGATTCAGCAGGTCTGGCTTTAATCATGCCTGGGTGCGGCAAGTGAAATTTAAGTCAGCTTTCCAAAAAAAAGTGTGGTTAATCACAGTTCATTCATGAATCAGCATGCTTTTTTCAGCATACTTTTTTACATAAGGCCACGCAGGTTTGAACAGTTTTTTCCCTTAATAAATAAAATAATAATTAAAAAACTGCATCTCGGATTTACTCAGGTTATCTTTGTGTAATATTTTCTTTTTTTTTTGATGATCTGAATCATTTAAGTGTGAGAAATATGCAAAAAAATCAGAAAGGAGGCAAATACTTCACAGCACTGTGTGTATATATATATATATATATATATATATATATATATATATATATATATATATATATATATATATATATATATATATATATATATATATGTATATATATATATATATATATATACATACAGGGCTTTTTTCAGGGGGAACTTGGGTGAACTCAGTTCCACCACTTCTGGCTCTGACCCATTGGTGACTGCTCACTACAATCACTTATAAACACAGAAGTCTGGTTTCTGTGTTTATAGGTGACAGCTCTGCACTCTGTGTGTAACCCCCCTGAACTCTGCACTCTGTATGTAATGCAAGCCTGGTATTTAATGCCCCTTTAAGACCCTTCTACTGTTTGTGAAATCTGAACAGGGTCGTGGTTGAGTTCCTGCACCTACTTTCTGAGAAAAAAAGCTCTGTGTGTGTATATATATATATATATATATATATATATATATATATATACACACACACACACACAGTGACTAAAACTTACCGTATCCTAGTACCCTTGCAAATGTGTAAGGAAACGTTGGGTCACCTATATGTTCATGTTTGTAATGTTATATCATGGCACACAACTTTTTTTCCATAAGTCACATTGACCATTAGAAATATGTATTTGCTTGAGTCAACAATAACTGGCCAGATAAGAAGAAGTGTTATCCTGAACCTGAACATTGGATTGGATAACAATATACAGTATGCACTCAAAATAAAGTGAACTACACTGTTATTGTAAAGCACCTGAGTACAGAATGACTTGATAATCAGATTGGACAAGGTCAATAACATCTTTCAGTTGCTATGAAACAGCAAGGAACTTACAGGGCAACACAGCAGGTTAAGCTACCAGCTTGGAATCACTTAAAAACAAATTATGTAATTCAATTTGTTCATTTATAAGAATTTTAGGAACATCGTTTAACACATTTTTTATTTTTTGAATGTTAATCCCATTGTAGTCATCTGCAAACACTTCCTTAGTCATCAAATGTCTGTGTGGTGTTGGGGGGGGGGGGGGGGGGGGGGGGGGGGATTTCTATCATTTACACTTACCATGAATTGCAAATTTATCATTGCATGTATTGTAAATTAGCATACACCAGTACATTTTACAATGTATTAATATGTTTTCATAGTTACAGCAAGAGGAGATCATTGTAGCAGCAGTGCATCACGGTTATGCCTCGTACACACACTCCTATTTTTTATTTTTTTTCATTCAACCCAGCAGGTTGAATACAAAAAAAATGATAACTTAGGTTGAGCCGTTGTACTAATGCTGCGTACACACGGTCGTTTTTTTGCGATGAAAAAAAAAAAACGACGTTTTCTGTGAAGTAAAAAACAACGTTTTTGAAACGTCACTTTTCAAAGACAATTTTGCATACACACCATCGTTTTTTCACAAAAAGCGAGGTTACGTTCACCACTCTTTTCCATTGAAGCTCGCTTCATAACTAGCTTCTGGGCATGCGCGGGTTGAAAAACGTCGTTTTGAAAGACGTTTTTGCTAAACACGGTGACTTTTTGTGAAACAAAAAACGACGTTTTGAAAAACGACACAAAAAATTCAAGCATGTTGGAATTTTTTTTTGGTCGTTTTTTTGAAGACAAAAAACGACGTTTTGCCCACACACGATCAATTTAAATGACGTTTTAAAAAACGTCGTTTTTTTTCATCGCAAAAAACGACCGTGTGTACGCGGCATAACAGTCCAATGCTGTGCTATTGTGTTCTAACAGGGGGGTGCCCAGCCGTTCTGCCCGCTCCACTGCTTATCCCACTGTGACAGCACCGAGGTGACAGGAGCGTGCGGTCAGAACAGGGGAACAGTCAGCAGGTGGGTCGGCGGCTGAGTGAGTGGGCGGGCCAGTTGGCAGGTGAGTGGGCTTGCTGGCTAATCAGCGGGCAGAGGAGATCTCTCACCGCCCATCCTGCATAACTGCAGTTCCGCCCTCACTATGCAGCCGGGGACATCAGAGAGATTACATCATCTCTCTGCTGCCTGCCTTCACTCTGGGGCACTCCGCTACATGGGGGAGGTGACGTTGTGGCAAGTGACAATCCGCTACATGTGGCAGGTGAAGTGACAATCTGCAACGTATGACAGGTGACGTCGTAGCTAGTGACAATCCGCAATGTGTGGCAGGTGGCCAGGGCCACAGTCGGGTTACAGGCAGTTCTCAAGTAAGGGGCCAGAGCGTCCCAAGGGGCCAGGGCCCGCTCCCCATACAGCAGCACATAAAATAACGTGATCACCTGTGCCGCCGCTAGCCTGCATGGTGCCCAGGCCGCTATATAGCCTCCTTTCGCTCTAGTACCCCCCCCCGCTGGTAAAGAATGGTAGAGAATGGAGAGAAGCTTTACATGAAGCCTGAGACTCTGCCGGGTTGGTTTACAATATGATTTACTGGAACACGGGCAAGGGGTGTGGTCAGCTCGTCAGCATCTATCTGCATGCACCCAGCCCTATCAGGTGAATGCAGATAAATACCAGAGTGCAGTCAAAACAGTTTAGTTTGTGCTGCTCTACCCCATATGCTGCCTGTATATATAGAATTTATTTAATATCCTATAGCAGAATGATGGGCAGGTGGTTCATCTATCCTGGCTCATTTATATGACGTTCAGCAGGATAACAGTCGATGCGCGCCCGTGGGGGCACGCATCGCGGCGATCAGTGGTGCAGCGTGTCAGTCAGTCCCCCCTGCTTCACCAATCTCGGTAAAGAGCCTCCAATAGAGGCTCTTTACCACATGATCAGCCGTGTCCAATCACGGCTGATCACGATGTAAACAGGAAGAGCTGTTGATCGGCTTTTCCTCACTCGCGTCTGAGAGACGTATGTAGAGGAGAGCCGATTGGCTGCTCTTCTGTCAGGGGTAAACAATCAGCACAGACCCCCTCGGATGAATGCCCAGGACCACCAGGATACCGCCAGGACCACCAGGGATGGCCATCAGACTGGACCAGGCCCGGAATGGGACAAAAAATAGGCCCGGGCATTTTAGACTGAGCAACCCAGGGGGGGGGGGGGGGGGCACAGCGGGGGTTAATGACGGGATGTGGGGTGAGATAAAGAAAGATAGATCGAAAGATTAAGATTAAGGAAGGAAGATAGATAAATAGATATAGATAGATAGAAAGGAAGGAAAATGTATACAGAAAGAATGAAAGAATGAATAATATAGAAAGAAAGAAAGAAGGGAAGGAAGATAGATAGATAGAGAAAGAAAGATAGATAAAGATAGAAAGCAAGAAGGGAAGATATATAAAGATAGATAGATAGATAGATAGATAGATAGATAGATAGATAGATAGATAGATAGATAGATAGATAGATAGATAGATAGATAGATAGATAGATAGATAGAGAAAGAAAGATAAAGATAGAAAGAAAGACGGGAAGGGAGGGAGATAGATACAGAAAGAGCCCATTGTCGTGGCTCAGCCGCGACAATGGGCACAGTGGCGACAATGGGCACAGTGGCGACAATGGGCACACTGGCATCAATGGGCACATTGGCATCAATGGGCACACTGGCATCAATGGGTACAGTGGCAACAATTAAAGGGCACAGTGGCATCAATTGGCACAGTGGCGACAATTAAAGGGCACAGTGGCTGCGTTTGATGGCATGGCACAGTGGCTGCGTTTGATGGCATGGCGCAGTGGCTGCGTTTGATGGCATGACACAGTGGTGACAATTGATGACACAGTGGCTGTGTTTGATGGCATGGCAAAGTGGTGACAATTGATGGCACAGTGGCTGCATTTGATGGCAATGCACAGTGGCTGCATTTGATGGCATGACACAGTGGTGACAATTGATGGCACAGTGGCTGCGTTTGATGGCATGGCACAGTGGTGACAATTGATGGCACAGTGGCTGCGTTTGTTGGCATGGCACATTGGTGACAATTGATGGCACTGTGGCTTTGTTTGATGGCATGGCACAGTGGTGACAATTGGTGGCACAGTGGCTGTGTTTGATGGCATGGCACAGTGGCTGCATTTAATGGCATGGCACAGTGGTGACAATTGATGGCACTGTGGCTGTGTTTGATGGCATGGCACAGTGGTGACAATTTGTGGCACAGTGGCTGTGTTTGATGGCATGGCACAGTGGCTGTGTTTGATGGCATGGCACAATGATGACAATTGATGGCCCAGTAGCAGCATTTGATGGGCACAGTGAGGCTTAATAGCCGACGGGGGCCATTCGTGGGCCGCGAGGGCCATTCGCGGGCCGCAATCGCCCCCCGGGCTGCAGCATTTGCCCGGTATGCCCTATGGCCAGTCCGGGCCTGGACTGGACCACCAGGTATGCCACCCTAGACCACCCTAGACCACCAGAGAAATGTCAATCAGTGCCCAGGCAGCTGCCAATCAGTGTCCATCCCCAATGCCTGCCAGTGCCATCAGTGATGCCTATCAGTGCCATCTATAATTGCCCAGTATCAGTGCCCATCAGGGCCCAGCAGTGCCACCTATCAGTGCCCATGAGTTTCCAGCAGTGCCACCTATCAGTGCCACTCATAAGTACCCATAAGTGCAGCCTTTCAGTGCCCATCAGTGTAGCGAATCAGTTACTACCAGTGCCATCAGTGCCCATCAGTTCTGTCTAACAATGCCCATCAGTGCTGCATATCAGTGGCGCCTACCAGTGCCCATCAGTGCCACCTCATCAGTGCCACCTTATCAGTGCCCATTAGTAAAGGAGAAAGCATACTTATTTACAAAATGTTATAACAGAAACAAAAAAAAAAAAAAAACGCAGAGGTGATCAAATACCACCTAAAAAAATCTCTATTTGTGGGAACAAAATTATAAAAATTCTGTTTGGGTACAGTGTTGCATGACCGCGCAATTGTCATTTAAACAGCGACATCGCTGAAAGCTGAAAATAGGCATGGTCAGGAAGTGCCTGGTATTAAAGTGGTTAAACCACTTTTGAACCATTTTTGCAGTGTGGCAAGGTGGACTATCCTGCTGAAATAGGCCACTGCCATCAGGGAATACTATATACATGAAGAGGTGTACTTGGTCAGCAACAATGTTTAGGTAGGTGTGGTAAGTGTCAAAGTAGCATACATATATTGTATATGACTGGTTTCCCAGCAGAACAATGCATCACACTGCCCATTGTATGTGCTTTAGGCTGTGGATACGGATCTGGGCACCCTGACTGGCTACGCAGCCCTGTACACAGAAAACTGGGTTCCCTTTTTTTATGCATTCAACACATCAGCTTTAGGTACAACATGTTTAGTCACTGATTTTCAGATGTAATAAGATATTATTCACTTAACCTGTCAATAATCAACGTTATGGCTGATCGATGTATATACCACTGGATTTGTATTATCTCATGCACCCCTAATGGGTCCTCCTTCTACACCAATTTGCCCCCATGTGGGTTGCTATGGCTATTGGTATGGCACTGGCTTCCAATGGTATATTCTAACATACTAAAAGTATACAAGTAATGCATTCATTAATAGAGGTTTACATATATTTAATTCACAGAGGAAAGTTAGGCTGGGTACACACATTCAAATCAGTCTGCTGTCAGCAGACAGATTTGATCGTGTGTACGGACAAACAGACGGATTTGGCCACCCGACAGATTTCAAAGCATGCTTTGAAATCTGTCGGCTGGCAACCCGTCCGCCCGACATGTCTGCTGGTTAGTACGCTAACCAGCAGACATATCTTCTCGCACATGCGTCAAATGGATTCGACGCATGCGCGGAAGTGTTTTACTTCTGGGTGCGGTGACGTGGCGTCGTCAACGTCACCGCCACGTCACCGCCACGTCAGCGCGCTGTCTGCTGGCGGGGATTTTGGTTTGATGGTGTGTACATGACATCGGACCAAAATCTGATGAGACATGTCCACTCTAAACTGTCCGTCCGACAAGTTTAAGTGGACATATCTCATCGTCTGTACACGGCCTTACACCTTACTCCCAAATATAGAGCAGCGTTTACAGATAATTAGCTAAACCTTCCTTTCTTTAGAAAATTAAAAAAATGAACACAACTGGAATACTAAAATTTAGTACATTTCTGTGCAACTGGCAGTCACAATAATATCTTGAAGGTCATTACAAGGACATTTCATCAAAAGATGAGATATTAGAGAATGAACTTGATGAGTATTTGTCTTTTTCAAATATACAGTATATATATATATTGTGACAGGTAGTCAGGTAAATCTGTGGGTGTTGTCACAGTTGGGAGATACATTTCTGCCTTGTTTAGACAATTCACCAATTACCAATTACTTGGATAGCTTCAGCTGTTGAGAATGAGGCAATTAAGGCCTCTACAAGTTATCCAAAGGATCACTACTGATTGCTGCATCCTGAGGCCTTTGAGTTAAGGAGAGCAGTGGGCTGAGAAAGACTTCTGAGGGTGAGGTTGTATCAGTATTTCTGTGTGATAAATATCAAAGAGACTTTTTGTTTTCTGCTGTAGGACCAGCAGTGTCTGCCCAGCAGTAGGCTGTGCCAGACTCCATAGATAGGTTCATGTGTGGTGAAGGTAGACGCCCCAAGTGGCAAGGGTTTATTTTATGTTTTGTTTCGTTTATGCTGTTTTGATGCTTGCACTTGTATCCAGCAATATGGAGGAATAAACCATATCCTTTGTTTTCAACCATCCTCAACTGCCTTTCTGTATAGTTAAGTGTTTAGTGAACCCATCCAGGGGGTCACACACACCCGCTACCGAGCAAATCCCTCACAATATATATACACATTTTAACTAACGGAATATAAATATATACATAATGATAAAAAGATTGGACCTTATCAAAAATTCAAAGAAAACATGAGAACCTGCACGTAAACAAATGTTCTTTAGTGCCGGTTCACACTACAGCGATTTGGCATCTGACTTGTCAGATCTCAAGTTGCCCCAAGTCGCTGGACATAAGAAATTCCATTGAAGTGAATGAGAGCCGTCTTAATGTGCACTACTGAAGTTGCTCCGACTTCAGAAAAGATTCCTGTACTACTTCAATCCGACTTTAGAAAAGGTTCCTGTACTACTTTAAGGCGACTTCTAGGCAACTTGTACCCATAGATTTCAATGGAAGTTTCCTCCAAGTCGGATCTCCATCTATATTGAAGCAACTTTACAGGAAAAAGAAAATAGTTTACCCAGGCAAACCCCTCCCTCCCACAGAGTTGAATATTCTGTGATTGGCCACAGCCAAAGTCGCCTGTCCTGGTGACAACTTTAAAGTGGAGGTTCCGCGGTCCTGATGTTTTTTTGTTCCTTAAACTCTTGTAATGTTAAAAAAAATAGTACTCACATCTTTAATGTCGCTACTGCCCGGCAATCTCCGTCGGCATAAAATGTGAGTTTATAAAATGTTCTTCAAGCCGTTTCAATTTTGCTTGTGGGCAGCGTGAAGCCCACCAGCAAATGCTTCCGGGAATTTCACCAGTTTGCCATCAATTAAAATGGCGGAACTGGATCCGCCCTTGTCACGTGACCGGCTGCATGAGTCACATGACGTGTAAAATCATGCGATAGTTCCTCTTATTAGCTTCTGAATAGTCTCCTGGGCAGCATCACGCTGTGCTCCCAGGAGACATTGCAAACTAGTCCCAGCAAACACTGGGGCGCTGGGAGATAAACCGACACGCTTACTCCCGCGGGAGGTTAACCAGGAAGTGCCTCCTTCAGACACCAGAACAACGGTATAGCATTATTATAAAAATATAGCATAGACACTGAGCCGGTCTGATTAAGTAATACTTTGAAATTAGGGTGAACCTCCGCTTTAAGTTGCTCAACGTTTTTTTTTTTTCTGTGTTTTTTTTTAGGTGATACTTTTGTTTTTATTTGGCAGTAGCGAGGAGATTTTGTATAAATATATTTTATTCTATTTCAATGGTTTAAAAAGCAAAACTGTACTGCAGTACTGTCTAAAAACAATTCACACAAATATCAAACAATGGTATATCAAAAACACACAAATAGCAGACTGCAGACACCCGCTGATACACAGGAAAACATATTCTTGTAGCTCATGATACGTTTCTTTGATGTAAATGTTGATATAAACTATTTTTAGGTTAACAATAGAACTCCAGCCAAACCGTTTTTTAATTACCTTGTAATGTTTTAACCACCTCAAGACTGGAAACGTTCATCCCTTTCCTGCCCAGGCCATTTTTCACACATCATAGGTATACGTCCTTCCAAAATGATGCTTGTCTCACCAGGCCGTATATATGTGTGCAGTGGCTGGGCGGGAAGTGATTAATTAGCTCCAAACTGATTTGTGAGTTGATCACCCACATTACAACCTTTTTTAACCACTTCAGCCCCGGACCATTTGGCTGGCCAAAGACCAGAGCACTTTTTGCGATTCGGCACTGCGTCGTTTTAACTGACAATTGCGCGGTGGTGCAACGTGGCTCCCAAACAAAATTCACATCTTTTTTTCCCCACAAATAGAGCTTTCTTTTGGTGGTATTTGATCACCTCTGCAGTTTTTATTTTTTGCGCTATAAACCAAAAAGAGCGACAATTTTGAAACATAAACAATATTTTTTACTTTATGCTATAATAAGTATCCCCCCAAAAAATCGCAATAAGCGTTTATTGATTGATAGTTATTGCGTCTACAAAATAGGGGATAGTTTTATGTCATTTTTAGTAATAATTCTTTTTTTTACTAGTAATGGCGGCGATCAGTGACTGCGACATTATGGCGGACACATTGGACACTTTTGGCGTTATTTTGAGACCATTCACATTTACATAGTGATCAGTGCTATAAATATGCACTTATTACTTTGTAAATGTGACTGGCAGTGAAGGGGTGGAGCTGTAATCAATGTCCTGTCATTAGGAAGAATGGGGAAATGCTTGTTTACATTAGTAAACGGGGATACCCCCGTTCTTCCTCTGCGTGAGACGATCGCGGGTATCCCCTCGGACATCGAGTACGCGGGACCCGCGATCACACTCACTGAGCTTGCGGCGGCACGTGCGCCCACAATGTCGTGTCTTAAAGGCGACTTACAGGTACGTTAATCTGCCTGTACGTGCCATTCTGCCGAAGTATATCAGAGTGAGCCCGGTCCTTAACCGGTTAACAATTGTTTTTATTTTATTTATTTTTTACTATTTAGCCTAAACTAGCAGACATATGGTGTAACCAGTCATTCTCATTCAGCTTACCTCCAGGGGTTGCTAGGGGTTCCTAGGGCTGTGGCTGATTGACCTCTTTTTTGATGGTGCCTGCATAGTTCCAGGGCCAACATCATTTGGTAGAGCCATCCCGTATGACACCAATAATCTTTAGTTATCTAACAATGGTTTTCTGATAGTCAGGGTAGGAAAGGCATTCTTTCCCAATGAATTGGTTTTAGCTGGTTTACCCCAAAAGCTGAAAATTATTTTAAGGGTTCCTTATTTTTTGGGTCCAGTGGTGCAGCAGGTGTCGTGATTGATGTTGGAACTACTTTGGGGGACTTAAAAAAAAAAATGAATAAAAGAATTGTCAAAAACTGTGTGTTTTTCATTTATTTAAAAAAAAAAAAAATTGGTAAATGAGTAGGGATACAAATATACCACATACTCATTCACATAAGTGGGGCCGGGACCTGGGGGCCTCTGTGTTAAAGTGTGGCTTCCAGATTCCGATAAGTCCCCTGCCCAAAGACCCCCATAACCACCGCTCAAGGTTGTGGGGAAGAGGCCCTTGTTCCAATCAACATGGGGACAGCGTGCTTTGGGGTGGGCCCCCAAGTTGAGGGCACGTGGCCTGGTATGGTTTAGGAAACCTGCTGACAACTAATGGGTCATTCATTGTTAGGGATGAGGCGGCTGAAAAACCCTGGTGATATATATTGCATTTTTTTTTACTCTTTGTTACGTTCGTGAATTGGACTTACCGTATTTATCGGCGTATACCGCAAAAAAAATTCCCCTTAAAATAAGGGGAAAATCGTGGGTGCACTATATACGCCGATACGCGCTTCCCGCGCTCAGTTTGAACTGAGCCGCTGACATATACCGAGTGCAGTACACTCGGGTACATTCGGCAAGGCTCGGCTTCGCTCGCGCTCACGCATAAACGTCACAGAGCATGAGCACGAGTGAAGCCGAGCCTTGCCGAATGTACCCGAGTGTACTGCACTCGGTATATGTCGGCAGAGGCGTTCAAACTGAGCGCGGGAAGCGGGGATTCGAGACTCGAGACAGCGCTGGAGAAGCCTGGAGGACACCGAAGACGGACGCCGGACCAGACAAGGCCGTCGATGGATGCCACGCAAGACACCAAAACTGTAAGTGCTAAAACATTTTTTACAGGAATTTCGGTTCGACATTAGGGGTGCGCGCTATACACGGGAGCGAGCAATACCCCGATAAATACGGTAATAGCTTACTGAATTTTTTTTGGGCAATATTTACTAGCACATTTTTCATTTTGCAGTAATTTATGTAAATGAGTCACATGACCATTTTATCGCATGCGGTTGAGGTGCAAGACATCATGTGCTTTGTGTTGCCCTTAAAGGCCCTGCTGATGTTGCCTCCCAAGGGTGAAAACACATGTTAGATGATTTCACACCAGCATGCAGAGTTACATTAAAATGGAAGGAAGATCCACTTTAATTGGCTACTTGTGGCACTATTATTTGTATGTGTGCATGTGAGATAGGGTCCCTAAATTTGAGCGATGGCCCGCTTGTAAGGGTGCATAGGCGCCACCCCCTAATCCATGTGCCTGGCCCCTAATCTGCATGCAGGGTGCTGGGCACATGGATTTCAATAGTTTTTTTTTTTTTTTTTTAATTGGATGCTAAGGAGGAAGCTGCTAAGGCTGGTAAGAAGGAGAAGGAGGAGGTGAAGCCGCCGGGAAGTTGTCGAGGAGGAGGAGACGCAGGGTTAAGCCACTGAGGAGGAACATAAAGAAATAATTCTGGACGGCTGCACTTTTATTGAAGCTTCATATGACAAGCGGTTGACAGATGGAGTAGGGGGAAAATGAGGTAGACGCGTTTCACCCAAATGTTAGCGCTTAGTCATTCCCCACCGAGGAGGAAGCCTCTGAGGAGGAGGAGACACAGGAAGAAGCCAAAGCTGCCCGCAACCTAAATAGGGTAAGTGCGGGGGTGGTGGGCAGATGAGCGTGCGGTAGTAGGGGGGGGGGGGGGGTTTGACTGATCGACCGAGGGAGGGCTTGTGCTTTGCTTGCCCCCCCCCCCCTAAAAAAAAGGAACACCAGCCACCATTGCTAGATTGTAAGTTCCATGAGAGCAAGGACTTGAGTGAATGTACAATATTTAATGCGCTGCAAAAATTGTCAGAGCTTTATAAATACTACTATAAATTACAAACATAATTGATAATGTATTTTTTCAGAATGCCAACTGCACCTAAAAATGTATATTTACGAAGAAATAAGTTTCTAGAAATGATGATAATTTTGTTGTTTTTCTGGAATTAAACTTGGATTAAGAAAATACAAGGGTGCCTCTAAAGGGTTTCTCTGGTACTACAGTTATAATACATTTCCCTTTGTACAAGGCAAGCACTGCTCTGATAGATGGATGTGAAGCCTGATCTTGACACGTGTGCATCGCTCAAGGCACGAGTAAACACATGCGATCATGCATCTACAAACCGTGAGCAAAACTAGAGCAATCACAACAGCTCTCCTACAACATCACACTGCCAGATCTGACATTTGCAGCAAAGCAGCATGTCTCTTCTACATGCACATTCACAGTTTTTACAGTTACCTTGGAAACAGGATAGAAAATTAACTTGTATGTCCTCACAGCTGCTTTCTATATTAAAATATTGCAATGGTAAAGAGAACATTTTACTTAGTCTGTTACCCCTTCATTACCAGGACATGTCTCAGTTTTCAGTACCGTGATAGTTTGACTGACAATAACTGTACCCAAATTAATTTTATAATTTTATGTTTTTGAGACATCCTAACCTCCCTAACTAGCACTTTGCTGGATCTATTGACAGAATTACCAGGTAAAAAAATATATATGCTATGGGTGACCAAGATAACCAAAGACTGTGGTTTTCCCGTTGCATCAGAGGGGGGCGGGGTCACTCGTACATGTCACTCTGTAACCCCGGAGTTTCCCTGTTGTTTCCGCCCTCAGCTATATAAGAGCTGTCATAGTGAGAGAGCGTCATTCCACGGGGTGCCTCCCATGGAGGCAGGATCGAGTCGGCTTTTTTCTTTCTTGTTCTTGGTATCCTCTCTGGAGATCGAGAATAGATTTACATCGCTGGAACTTTTTTTATTTCTTTTTTTCTTTTTATTAAAGGACTTGTCCCAAACTGTGTACTGTGGTTTTTAAAATATTTGACACTTTTTTCATCAAATGGTAGGGGTACAATGTACCCCGTTACCAATTCACATGGGGTCCCCCAGATTCCGATAAGCCCCCCGCCCACAGACCCCCACAATCACCCCATGTTGAGGGCATGTGGCTTAGTACGGTTTAGGAGGGGGCGCTCTCATCTCCCCACTTTTCCTGTGGCCTGCCAGGATGCATGCTTGGATAAGGGTCTGGTATGGATTTTTGGGGGGAACCCCTTAATATCCATACTAGACCTGAAGATCCTGGTATGAAATTTGGGGGGACCCCAACACATTTTGGTTTTAAAATGTTGGTTTGGGGTTCCCTTTAATATTCATACCAGACCCAATGGGCCTGGTAATGGACTGGGGGGGAATGACTTTTATCTGTGAGGCGGCGTATACACGACCGAAGTTCTCGCTAGAAACCAGCGAGAACCTCGCTGGGAGCTGCATTCCAGCGAGAACTTCGGCCGTGTGTACGCTCCTGGCTCGCCCCGCCCGTCTGGAATCCCGTCGAGCGGATAGAGAGCAGGCTCTCTATTTGCTCGACGGCCCGTCGGGATGAATGGCTGGTTGCCATTCTCGACGGGCGGGTCACCGATTTCGACGGCCGGGCGAGAACCTCGACGGGCGGAATGATGTGTTCCGCCCGTCGAGGTTCTCGTACATGTGTACGGGGCTTTATGCCGGGACCCGACAATTCTTTATAGTAGTTTTAAATTACTTTTTTTCCTTTTGTGTAGGGACTGTTCTAAACATGGGAAACATGCACCACTTTACAGGCATACTATAGACACCCCCCAGGTACAACATTTAAAGGAATATTTAACTTTTATTGTTTCCCTTTAGGCATTATTAAAATAACTGCTCCCGAAAAAAACTGCCGTTTTTTGCATTGATGCATGTCCTCTGGGGCAGGACCCAGGTCCCCAAACACTTTTTATTACAATAGCTTGCATATTAACCTTTAAAATTAGCACTTTTGATTTCTCCCATAGACTTTTAAAGGGTGTTCTGCGGCTTTCGAATTTGCTACGAACACCCCAAAATGTTCGCTATTTGGTGTACAGGCGAACATCGGCTCATCCCTAAATGCAAATAGCAGCAACTGTCAGATTTGTATTCTATACAAATCAATGACCAGCAATCTGATGGTTTGCATGTAACTGCTCATCTGTGGATAGGGCCTCTGACCAACCCTGGATGCAGCCAGTTTGTGTCCAGACTCCAGGGTCAGTGTTTCTGCGTAGTTTCGGTTGCAGCTAATTGGCCAGAGGCAGCATTTAGCCACCAATGAACGCAGCAAACTATCTGCACCTATGCAGCCATGTGAATGTAGCCTGTAAGGGAACGTCCCACATTCCGATTGAGTGCCGATCATATACCGCTTCCTATCAGTATGGATATAGATATCAGATATTCCAGCTGCCCTCAACACATAACGAGATGAGACTTATTTGTGTGCTAAACATGGAGGGCCAGATTCACAGAGCCATTATGCCGGCGTTACAGGAGATGCACGGCATAAGTCTAAATCTGCGCATGCGTATCGATGCGCCACATCCCCAAAACGATATACGCATGAAATCTAATTTTTTTCGACCGGCGTAATTTCGATAGACCGGCGCATCCGTGCACGCAAAACTGCGCTAGACACACCATTGATTTGCTATTCAAATATGCAAATGAGGGAGTTACAGGGATCCACAAAAGTAAGTTGGTGCAGCGCAGGCTGCACGTCCTGTCTAAAATTAGTCCATATAAAAGGTGGAATAAAATTAGACATTCCGTCTACATGTCAGCTAAAGCAACACTGTTAGGGACGAGCTGAGCAGTCACACTTGCTGGACAACAAACTGTATGCCAACATGCCAGGGGCATCCATGCTCATAGCTATACTACTGACTTTAGATGAGCAAAGATGGAGGAGGGCCCGGAGGAGGGCACGAGAGAGGATTTTTTTTTCCAAAAACGTTTTATTTGCTTTTATAAACATTACAAAAAAAATATACATACATATACACATCAATACATAACATACATACAAATTACAAACATGGTCTCTCTATCTTTCAATAGCCCTTTAAAACCTTGATGGATATAATAATCTAATCTAAGAGAATATTCTTCTCTGATACAAACCCCTCACTATTCACTTGATATATCACACACGCATAGATATCTTTAGCATGAGTGATTCTGAGGTGTCTCGCATCTTCAGATTCACCCCTCATGCCATCCTGGAATTAACCACAACCCTGCAGGAGGACATCACCAGCCCAACACATGACACCACCCATGACACCCATGACAGCTACATATACAATCCTAGCCCCATCCCCACAGATTTCGAACAGAACATGTATGGGGACAGCTGGCTGGTTGGTGAGTGACATGGGTGGCAGGCATGACTGTCCCCCCCATGATGCACACATCACAAGGGACACATGCATTACTAACATCCTCCTGTCTTATCCCTTCAGGGTGACTCTGCATATGCACTGGGACCGCATCTCATGACTCCTATCCGGAACCCCCCATGGTACCCTGTTGTTTTCCCCAAACTTTGTATGCCAGATCATCGGTGCATGTTGCATGCTGCACAACTTCGCAGTGAGAAAGGGCCTGGAGATTGACATAAGTGATGACCTGACCCCTGAACCAGACAATCCCCCCCTAACCGAGGCTACCCCGTCTTCTGAGGGAAGAGCAGCCAGGAGCCAGCTCACATTAGGCATCTTTGCACGTTAACCACTTCAGCCCCGGACCATATTGCTGTCCAAAGACCAGAGCACTTTTTGAGATTCGGCGCTGCGTCGCTTTAACTGACAATTGCGCGGTCGTGCGACGTGGCTCCCAAACAAAATTGGCGTCCTTTTTTTCCCACAAATAGAGCTTTCTTTTGGTGGTATTTGATCATCTCTGCGGTTTTTATTTTTTGCGCTATAAACAAAAACAGAGCGACTATTTTGAAAAAAATGCAATATTTTTTACATTTTTCTATAATAAATATCCCCAAAAATATATTAAAAAAAAATATTTTTCCCTCAGTTTAGGCCGATACGTATTCTTCTACATATTTTTCGTAAAAAAAAAAATCGCAATTAGCGTTTATTGATTGGTTTGCGCAAAAGTTATAGCGTTTACAAAATAGGGGGTAGTTTTATGGCATTTTTATTATTATTTTTTTTTTACTAGTAATGGCGGCGATCAGCGTTTTTTTTTCGGTACTGCGATATTATGGCGGGCACTTCGGACACTTTTGACACATTTTTGGGACCATTGGCATTTTTTTAGCGATCAATGCTATAAAAATGCATTGGATTACTATAAAAATGCCATTGGCAGTGAAGGGGTTAACACTAGGGGGCAGGGAAGGGGTTAAGTGTGTTCCTATTTGTGTTCTAACTGTATGGGGGGGGTGGACTTACTAGGGGGAATCACTGATCTTCTGTTCATACATTGTATGAACAGAAAATCAGCGTTTCCCCCGCTGACAGGAACGAGCGCTGTGTGTTTTCACACACAGCTCCCGTTCCCCGCTCTGTAACGAGCGATCGCGTGTGCCCGGCGGCGATCGCGCCCGCCGGGCACACGCACGGGACTCGGGGGCGAGCGGGGGGCGCGCGCGCGCGGGCCGCCGGCGGCGCGCACGCGCCCCCTAGTGGCCGCGAAAGGCGCGACGTAGAGCTACGGGCTCTCGCGCACCCGTGCCGACCTGCCGCCGTATAACTGCGGCGGCTGGTCGGCAAGCGGTTAAACACACACACATTAATCATGGCACAATGAGAATGCATGCATGCACACCACTGTGGTCCCTAGCACAGACACATCACATCCTCATCAAATTGGATTAGCACAAGCCCACAATGCAGGACTTGTGAGCAGCAACGCCATGGCTCCAATTATGTCACAGTACATTCATACACCATTCACACGGACCTGGGGATCACTTCTCCCTGGTCCTGGGGAACCCTTCTCCACCACAAACGAGGGTGACACCCCTTTTCCGGCAGGAATGTCACCCCCACATTCCAAAATCATTCACAAACAGAACCAAAAAAAAAAAAAATGCCCAGCAAAAATATAATTTAAAAAAAAAACACAACAAAGAAAACACAGAAAAGACAAAAATCACTCTGCAAAACAGTCACCAAATATCTCAAAGACACGTCACAAACAAACAAACGCTAATAAACAACAGAACAAAAGCACCTTGCTGTATAGGAAGGGATACAAAGGGATGTACTTTTGCAAAGGAAGGGCGTTTGTGTCTGTCTATTTAAGCTCTCTGCGTAGCTCACTAAGTTGCCCGGGTCCACTTCCAATTTCACTGATTGCGCCGTTCCCAAGTTGTGAGCACGCGCACAGAGGTGCTGCCAATGGTCTGCTTCATGTGCGCATGCGCGATCTGGCCGGCCCTTCATTTGCATGGGGTCACGGCTCATTTCAATGTAACACGCCCACGTCCTTCCTAATTTGAATTACTCCGCCTTACGCCTTGGGAATTACGTTGCACCGGCGCAAATTTCTGTGCAAATACTACGAGGATAAGGTGATTGCGCCTCTACATTGCGCCGGTCTAACTTAAAGGAGGTGCGCTACGCCGGTCAAAATATGCGCCAATGTACCTGAATCTGGCCCGGAGTGTCTAATAGAACCAAGAATACAGTCTTATATACAGTTTAAAGAGGAGGTAACCAGAATATAAATTAACATGAGCTAATTAACTAATCATTTAATCAGACGAGGTGACTCCGAGAGTAGTTGTCCCGTCTCCGTGCACCTGCTATACAATATACATTATCATAAGTGTAAACACAGGACATCTTCACACAATAGCAGGCTCAATTAGCACAGATAACAGAGAGATGGCTGGAGGCGATGGCATTAGCATATAACGATATGAATGAGTCACTTTTACAATTAACCCGTTGAGTTCAGAATCAACAACCAGTAAATAGTTCTGGAATATATTGTGGAAAATAATTACATAATACTCCCATCTCAGGTAGTCCAAGATATCATTTTTCAGTCATCCTATGCCCATAGTGGACATAGGATGATTTTAGACATAAGATGGTTCGGCGATGTCCCGGGTGAGTCTGTCACATAGCCTTATACCACAAAAATTATTGTCTGGTGGAAAAATTGTCAACATATTTTTTCACCCATAAAGACAGATTTCAGCTGACAATGAATATTTGTTTTGCAAAGGTAATGCCTGTAAACATGACCATCGGTGGCATGTATTCAAGTTTCTCCTGTTTATTCTTAAACACATCAGGGTGGAACTGCACTAAAGCTAAAAAGAAAAAAGTTTAGTGTCCAGTTGGCACAGAAACCAGAAATAACCGAAGAGGATCTGAGAGGCACTGTAAGCCCTTCACTTGTTTCTTGCTAATGAGAGACTATTAAGGCTTGGCAAGGCCCTTTGCTCCCAGCAATGTACAAAACTCAGCACATTACATCCTTTTCTTTCTGTTTTCACAGGATATCTAGTGTGGGAAAATCCAGAGTATTTGAGCAGCATCTCCCCTAACTCTCCTCCATTGTACCACCTCAAACCTTTTCTGCCGCCAGAGCCAGGGCAGAACAGAGGCTTCTCAGATCCATTGCGCCTTTCTCACAGCCTCGGCCTCTCTGATATTGTTTACTTGTCAAATCCTTTCCCCCTGAGGTGTGGGGTTCAGGACCCTGCTAGGTTCATCAGAAAAGAATGATGTTTTGCAAGCCTATAAACTGGATGTTGTTTTTACGGATGGAGTCCATTGTGTGGGCATTTTTATTTTGCTATAAATGTAAAGAGAGCTCAGGGGTCTAATAAGTAAATACACCTTATGTTGTAATGTCTAAAATGACATGCATGCGTGTCCATACACTGTGTACATAAACCCTCTAGCCTTATTCAAATGGGTGCTGTAGTCCATGAGTGGGCCATGTGTTAATGTGGTTTGAACTGCCTGTGTTGTGAGCAGAGCAGCCTATTCATGTCTATGGGGGGTGCAGTACCTGCATGTACACAGTGGCTGTGCCCAGTCTGACAGGCGTTCAGGTGCCAGTCAGCAATCTTAAATGCAGACAGTGTGCATTTGGGGACATGTACCCATAAATTGTTAAATTTAGATGCGTGGCTATATGCGTACAGTCTCTGCTTGCTCATGGACATGAATGGGCTGCCTGCATGCAGCACCTGACAGCAAAGGCTGCATAAACACATGGCCCATTAACAAACAACGAGTGTCAGTGCCCTTGTGAATAAGGCTTTTCTCTTTCTCAGAAAATTGATGATTATTCATACCTCCCAACAGTCCCAGATGCACCAGGGTCATCCCGAAATTTCAATTAAATCCGGTGTCCCGCTGATATGGGCTGAATCCCACAGCAGAGCCCAGTGCCAGAACAAATTTTGTCACTTGACTCCACTAATCTGGCAGGTGCACCCTACGCTACAGCTGTCAAGGCTTGGACTGACACATCAGTGCCCAACAAGCACAGCCCCCTACCTCACCTGCCCGCTCGCTTGGAGCAGCTCTCCTCTCGGGGAACTGTGAGAACCAAGCCATCGGCGATGTTCAATCTCTCAGTTCTCAGTGCAGAGGCGGCGGGGGACAGATGCAGCATCGGATCGATGCTGCATCCACCTGCAATGAAAACACACTGCAGATATTTTTACACTGTTAGAAACTAATTCAAACTCAATTTAGAGTCTTTGTTGTAAAGGTGTTCACTTGTCAGTGATTAATTGTTTTTAAGCTATTTTACTGCTTGCTTGTTTGGAATGTGCAAATACAGTACTTTAATTGTATGATCAATGTGTTTTACTATGTATTCACTTAATAACCAGGCAAATTAGCAGCCTGAGTATTTATGCTGTCTTAGCCAATCCCTTTGGGGAGGGTGTCCAGGAGGAGGCTGGGGTGTACACAACTAGTCTGGGGTCTAGAGAAGCCTTGCAAAATATCCAGGGGAAGTCCCCAGCCAGAAGATCTTCTGCCCTTCTGTGCAACTCTGAAGTTCTACATGTACTCATCGAGGTCCCAGCTAGGACAGAGCTGGGGAAGCCTTTTTTTCCTGAAAATCCTTAAAACTAATGAAGGGATTTCCCTGGGAATCTGGTGTGGGGGGCTCACTGGTAAATATCTGGCTGATATTGGAAGGAGGCATCCAGTTATCCAGGGACTTTGTAAGTACAGGCCTGAGTCTAGAATACTAGTGACTAATCGCTGTTTTCCCTTGTGCACAAGTGTCTGTGATTGCTTAGACTGTAAATATCTTACATTTCAGGGTTGCTAATTCCCTGGGTTTCTACTAAAGGGACTCTGCTAAGAAGTACTGACAAAGAGCAGAGAGTGTCTTCTTATTATTGTACAGTGTTGCTGGAACATCCCACAAATCCCTCAACCATACCCAAATTTAATCTGCAATTAGGCATAAAAAGACAATCTCCTAGATTGATCATTGAGCCAGAGTGGGTGATGGTTGCTGTGTGCCTGGCTGCCTCTACACATATTGGGCCAGATTCACGAACACTTGCGCTGGAGTATTTGGATATGCGCCGCGTAACTGTGATGATGCGCCGTCTTTTCTATGTGCCCGTACCCACCAAACTAGATGCGCCCAATAACGGGTCATTTGCGACCGGCGGAACGTTCCGACGCCAGAGTATCGTCAGCGCTTATTTTCGCTGGGCGCATCAGTCGCGCCTATTGATTTCCCCTGCAAATATGCAAATGAGGGATTTTTCCCAATTCACGATCGGATTAGCACCATACGCTGGCTACATGCGCCGCGCGTATCTGGTCCGTCCGGCGCAAAGTTATTTCTACAAAAGGCTGCTTTATCTTTACTCCAGACGGTCACAGGTCAGCAGGAGAGCAGCTACAGCAGCGTTACCGACGAAACTAGCAAGCTGAACAACAACACTAGCAAGGACAACACCTCTGTGTGCCAACATGCCAGGGGCACTCGTGGTCCTAAGACTAGTACTGGGTCCCTCGCTACGGAGGAGGCGGGCACGTGAGAGGATATACCGCACTCGTATGAACCTCTTTGGCATGGGGGATGAGGAGGTGTATCGCCTCTTCAGATTCAGCCCAGATGCAATACTTGAACTAACCACAACCCTGCAGGGTGACATCACCAGCAAGACACACCGCTCACAAGCAGTGCAGCCACTGGTGAAGGTCCTGGCAACACTTCATTTCCTTGCCAGTGGATCATTCCAGCGTACAAGTGGAGTGGTGGCTGGGATGTCACAGTCCTCCATAAGCAGATGTGTGCACCAGGTTGTCCCTGCAATCCTCAGACGCATGTCCAACCAGTTCATCAGACCCACCACTGAGGAGCTGCGGCTGAAGGCAATGACAGATTTCTACAACATTGCCAGATTCCCACGCACCATCGGGGCCATTGATTGCACACATGTGGCCCTACAGCCCCCCAGTGCCACAGAGCACATATACCGCAATCGGAAGCATTGGCACTCCATCAACGTACAGGTGATAGCCGATGCCCAACGCCTCATATGGCACGTCCGTGCCAAACACCCCGGGTCCAGCCATGACAGCTTCATATACCGTCAGAGTCCCATCCCAGCAGAATTCGAACAGAACATGTATGGGGACAGCTGGCTGGTTGGTGAGTGACATGGGAGTCAGGCATGACTATCCCCTCCCGTGATGCACAACAGAAGTCGCACATGCATGACTAACATTCTCCTGTCTTTTACCTTACAGGTGACTCTGCATATGCACTGGGACCCCATCTAATGACTCCTTTCCGGAACCCCCAAACCAGAGGAGAGAGAAAATACAATGAAGCACACATCAAAACCCGTGGAGTGGTGGAGCAAACATTTGGGCTCCTGAAGTCCCGTTTCCGCTGCCTGGATAAGTCCGGGGGGACCCTATTGTATTCCCCTACCTTTGTGTGTCAGATCATCGGTGCATGTTGCATACTACATAACTTTGCTATGAAAAAAGGCCTAGAGATTGACATACGTGATGACCTGACCCCCGACCCACACAGTCCCCACCTGCCAGAGGACACCCAGTCTGCTGATGGAAGAGCAGTCAGGAGGGTCCTCGCCGTAGGCATCTTTGGACACTAAACCAAAACATTACTAACACAGACAGTGCACGCGTGTACACCACTGATGTCCCTAGATCACACACATCACATGCACATCGCATTGGATTAGCCCAAGTCCAGCATGTAGGAGTTGGGAGCAGTAACGCCGCGTCAAGGCCCCAATGATGTCACTGTCCATTCACACACCTTTCACACGTCATTCATACAGCCGTGGGGTTAACTTCACCACCACGGCCGAGGGTGACACCCCTTACTTTCAGGAGTGCCACCCTCTCACATTCACACACCATTCACACTGCAACGTGTGCAGTATCAAAAAATAAAAATAAAATCTCATAACCTGAGAACCAAAAAAATTAACAAAAACTCATGTCCTGAGTATAAACAATAATAATAAATAAAATAAATAAACTCATGTCCTGAGTATAAACAAAAATATATAACAACCAAAAAAACAAAAAACCCTCATCTGGGATGACGGGGGCTCCTCCTTGGGGGCACTCTCGGGCTCCTCATCTGCCTGGAGGGAGTGGGTGGTGGTGGTGGTGGGGGGGCATCAGGAGGAGGCTGATCCCCGGGTGGGCCACTCCTGGGAGCTGTTGGCTGCATGCCCTCCAATGCCACAGCGATACGGCTCAGATACAAATTTGTTTGGGCCTGCATCCTCAGCTGGCGGGTGATCTGATGCCGCTGGTCACGTTGCCGCTGCCTCCCCTCTTCCCGAATGGCAGCAGTGTTGTCTCGAACAGCTGCTGTCAAGTGCCGGATATCAGCCTGCACCTCCCCCAGGCTGGTCACAACGCCCTGCACGCGACTGGGCAGCTGTGACATAGAGCCCAGGCTGTCTGCGACCCTGTCTAGGTGGCCAGCCATCTCCCCCATTTGCTGGGTCTGTTTCGCGTGGTCCAAAAGCACCTGGTCTTCGACCAAATCACACACCCCCCTGGTCTTCCGGGTGGCCTTCCTGGGGGCAGAGGAAGGTTGTCCCCGTGGGGATGGAGTCGCCCTTGAGGGGCTACCTAGGATGGGGGAGGGGATCACAGAGGGCCCTGCAGAGGAGGAGGACTCCTCCAACATTAAAATGAACTCCTGTTCAGGGACAGGCTCCTCCACAACCACCTCTGCTGAAGTGGTGTGGGTACTCTCCTCCTCCACCTCGGTGTCTCCAGCACCCAGGGCCTCGTCAGCAGCATCCCGTTGGGGGGTTGGGGTGGACTGGCCGGCACGAGATGGCCCAGCACCGTCATCTGTGGATGACACAAAGCAGACACATGTTGGTGGTCCCACACACTTGGCACATGTACCCACCCCCGCCCCACATGCAACACACCAAAAAGGGGGTAAAAATCACTTACCTGTCCTGGAGCCTTCCTCTACGGAATCATAGCCTGGGACCCCCTCCAACTGCTCCCTGTCCAGGCAGCGGGCGACCACCTCCTCCTCCGCGGTCAGGGTGACAGGACATGGGGGACCACCACCTGTGCCCCTCTCATGGCTCCTAATGGTGGACACCTTGCCCCTCACCTTGCGCCGCAGGTCATTGATTTTTTTACGAATGTCTGAAGCACTCCGGGTGGAGTACCCCAGCACATTGACCCTGGCAGCTATGGTGTCCAGGATGGCCTGCTTTCTCTCCCGGCTGGTCTTCCTGCTTTTTTTACCATGGAGAAAATCATTAAATGCCTCCATAGCCGATATTATCACTGTGACCTCCTGGGCATTATAATTTAGGTTCCTCCTCTCTTTGGGGGCAGCGGGAGCAGCCATTACAGGGCAAAAGTATCTTCCCTGGGGTGGGGGGAAATGGAACTACTTTTGCGCCGGAATGGCGTTTCCGCCAGCGCTTTTAAGCGCCCAGCGGAACGCATTGCGCTGACGTTTCCCAGGAAGTGGTGCCGACGGAAGTTGTGAGCATGCGCACAAGGGGGCGAGTGGAGCCGCACTCACTGCGCATGCTCCGTGGATGATGCGCTGAACGTAAGCCTCTGCGCTGGGCTCCGCCCATCATTTACATATGATCACACCCAGTTTCACTTGCGTCGGGTTACGCCAGCGCATTATCGTTACTCTGGCGCAAGTTTACGCGCAACTGCTATGTGAATTACAGGACTTGCGCTGAAAGGGTCTTCAGAGTAACGTAAATGAGAAGCGTTACTCCAGAGGAAAGATACTCTCATCTACCTGAATCTGGCCCATTGAGGAAAATAACCTGGGGCAATCAGTGGCGCTTTTGTGGGTGAGGGATACATGTGGGGGCTCGGTCCTGAATAGCCCTTTGGTGTAGCTTTTACGATTGGCATTGTTCCAAGGACTGTCCAGTACATGTGAAATTTCCACTAGATATTGTAGGGAAGGAGTTGCAGTACAAAGAGCTTGGACAAAGGGACTGCTGCACTGTCCAGCTACTACAATATTTGTGGCTTTGTCAAATAATACATCTAAATTTATAATTCGAAATAAAACATGTCTTGTCTCTCCAATTTATATTGTGGTCTAGCCAAGTTGCTTACATATTGTGAAGCCATTGTACAATAATTTAAGCTATTGTCTCTAAAATAATACACTGAAAAATTCCAGGCTTGGATAAACCTGGCCACTAAATTAAAGCTGATTAATCTATGAAACTCGGGTTATAAAACATAATTAATATCTACAATATCAGCAGAAGCAAACACAGTGATGCCACAATTTTTCTATGTATGCTAGGTGTAAACAAAGGGCCAGATTCACGTACATCGGCGCATTTTTGGACCGGCGTAGTGCAACTCCTTTAAGTTAGACTGGCTTAATTTCAAGGCGAAAGTGCCGTATCCTCGTAGTATTTTCGTCCAAATTTGCACCGGTGCAATGTAAATTCCGAGGCGTAAGGCGGTGTAATTCAAAGTAGGAAGGACGTGGATGTGTTCCATTGAAATGAGCCGTGACCCCATGCAAATGAAGGGCCGGCCAGACTGGGCATGTGCACATGAAGCAGACTATGGTCAGCACCTCTCTGAGCATGCTCAGAACTCGGCACAGCGCAATCAATTAGATAGGAACTAGGCCAGTAAGACTTAGTGAGCTATGCACAGTGCTTAAATAGACCGAGAGAAATGCCCTTCCATTGCAAAAGTACATCCAATTTTTTTCCCTTCCTACAGCAAGGTGCTTTTGTTCTGTTGTTTGTTAGTGTTTGTTGGTTTGTGACGTGTCTTTGAGATTTTTGGAGAGTGATTTGGAGAGTGTTTTTTGCTGAGTTTTTTTTTTTGCTGTGTTTTTTTTTATTTTGCTGTTTTTTTATTTATTTTGCTGGGCATTTTTTTTTTTTGCTGGGCATTTTTTTTTTCTGTTTGTGAATGATTTTTGAATGTGGGGATGACATTCCTGCCACCACTCCACTTGTACGCTGAAAAGAGCCACTGGCAAGGAAATGGAGTGTTGCCAGGACCTTGCCCAGTGGCTGCACTGCATGTGAGCGGTGTGTTGGGCTGGTGATGTCCTCCTGCAGGGTTGTGGTTAATTCCAGGATGTCATGAGGGGTGAATCTGAAGATGCGATACACCTCAGAATCACTCATGCCAAAGATGTCTATGCGTGTGCGGTATATACTTTCCCGTGCCCTCCTCCGTGCCCTCCTCCGTGCCCTCCTCCCTTCTGTGCTCATCTAAAGTCAGTAGTATAGCTATGAGCAAGGATGCCCCTGGCATGTTGGCAGGGCCGCCATCAGGAATTATGGGGCCCCTTACACAGCTTCAGGCATGGGCCCCCTGGAGCAGAGAACTGGGGGGGGGTGCTGTCGCCTGAAATTGAGAAGCGGGGGGGCTGCTGCGAATTGAGAAGCGGGGGGGCCTTTACAAAAAAAAGAAGAAATAAAGAAAAATAGATATAAAAAAGAGGGGGTTGCCATCTGGGGCCCTTGGGAACTTTGTTTTTAGGGGGTTCCCATCCGGGCCCCTTACAGGTGTAATGCCTGTACCCCCCTGATGGTAGCCCTGCATGTTGGCATATAGATTGTTGTCCTGCAAGTGTGGGTGCTCAGCTCGTCCCTAACGGTGTTGCTTTAGCTGACATGTAGACGGATTGTCTAATTTTAAACCTGCTTTTATATGGTCTAATTTTAGACTTTCCGTGCAGCTGATAAGCACATCGTGTAGACTGCACCGCACAAACTTACTTTTGTGGATCGGCGTATCTCCCTCATTTGCATATTTGCATAGGAAATCAATGGTGTGGACGGAGTAAATGTGCACCTAGGATGTGCAGGCGCAGGCAAGTTAGGCCGATCGGGAGTAGCCTATTTTGGTGCGTATCTAGTTCTGTAGGTACGGTGCAAAAAATATTCCGGAGCAAATTTAGACATAGGGCCAGATTCAGGTAGATGAGAGCATCTTTGCTCTGGAGTAACGCTTCTCATTTACGTTACTCTGCCGAAATTTTAGGAGCAAGTGCTGTTATTCATGAAGCACTTGCTCCTAAAGTTGCGGCAGCGCATCGCAAATGAGCCGGCGGAATTCAAATTGGGTGGGTACGGGGCGTGTATTATTTAAACTAAGCGCGATCCCACAGCGAACGTACTGCGCATGCGTCGAGTGTCAATGCATCCCAGTGCGCATGCTCCAAAATCTGTCAGTGAACGTCAATGACGTCACATCCCCATTCATGAACGTTTTACGCAGGCGACGCAAATTTTTTTTTTTTTCGACGCGATGACGACGGCTATACTTAACATAGGATACTCCACTAGGGGGCTGCTTTATCTTTACGTCGCGTATCGCTTACGGAAACGTCGGAAAGTCACTGCGTCGCGCCCGAAAACGATCGTGAATTTCCGATTCCCGCTGATTAACATATTTTTTCAGCGTTAATCAGCGGGAACGCCCCCGGCGCCATTTTTAAATTAAATTTGTGATGCGATGGCGAAATTCAATTGCGCCGATCGCATCGGAACATCAACCTGGCGTTTCTTGTTTTCTGGTTACAGAAAACAGAAACGCCGGCTTAGGGCCAGATTCAGGTAGATGGGCGCTTCTTTACTTTGGAGTAACGTTTCTCATTTACGTTACTCCGCCGACACTTTCGGCGCAAGTACTGTTATTCACATAGCACTTGCTCCTAAACTTGCGCCAGAGTAACGATAATGCGCTGGCGTAACCCGACGCAAGTGGAAGTGGGTGTGATCATATGTAAATGATGGGCGGAGCCCAGCGCAGAGGCTTACGTTCAGCGCATCATCCACGGAGCATGCGCAGTGAGGGAGGCTCCACTCGCCCCCTTGTGCGCATGCTCACAACTTCCGTCGGCACCACTTCACGGGAAACGTCAGCGCAATGCGTTCCGTTGGGCGTTTAAATGCGCCCGTAGATGCGCCATTCCGGCACTAAAGTATATCCTGTTCCCCCTCCCCGCAGTGAAGTTACTTTTGTTCTGAGATGGCTGCTCCCGTTCCCCGCAAACACACAGGAGAAAGCTGAACTCTTAAGGCCAGGAGCTGTCAGCCGTCATCTCGGCTATGGAGACCTATGATGTCTTCCTCCATGGCTGTAAAAGTTGACAGACAAGCATGGACAGAGGTGTTGTCCTGCAAGTGGGGGTGCTCAGCTAGCTCTTATCGTCGGTAACGCTGCTGTAGCTGCTCTCCTGCTGACCTGTGGCCGTCTGGAGTAAAGATAAAGCAGCTATTTGTAGAAATAACTTTGCGTCGGACGGACGAGATACGCGCGGCGCATGTAGCCAGCGTATGGTGCTAATCCGTTCGTGAATTGGGAAAAATCCCTCATTTGCATATTTTCTGGGGAAATCAATAGGCGCGACTGATGCGCCAAGCGAAATTATGCGCTGACGATACTCTGGCGTTGGAAAGTTAAGCCGATCGGAAATGGCCCGTTTTCTGTCGCATCTAGTTTGGTGGGTACGGCCACATAGAAACGACGGCGCATAATCACAGTTACGCGGCGCATATCGAATTACTCCAGCGCAAGTCTTGCTGAATCTGGCCCTTAAAGTGACAGTTAGGCTGGAGTATCACAGATACTCCAGCCTAACTCTACCTGAATCTGGCCCATAGACGGCACATCTCGAGATACTCCGGCGTCAGTGCTTTGTGAATCTGGCCCAAAGTATTTATTCTTTCACGCAAGGCTGATTATTTTGGGAGGTACAACTAGTATTCATTGCACACACCTTTTTAATTATTTCCCTATCGACTTTAAATAAACCTGGCCACTAAAATAAAACTTATTATACTATCAAACTCAATTCATAAGACATAATTAAATCAGTAATATTAGTAGAAGGAAAATTATGCCACAGTGTCCCCATCTACAGTAAACCTCAGAGGTGTGAACAAAGTCATGTTCCTTTAGCACAAGGATGAGTAAACTATTTCAGAAGGTTCCACTTGCTTGTTTCACACCCTTTTTAATTATTTGTACAAATTCAACAGGGCATCTCTGTGCCAAGATGAAAGTTAAGTTAAGGTAATGATGGCATGTACCTGGCCTTGATGTTTTGTGTAAACCTGTTTTACTGAACAATCTATCCATTGCCTTACTGAAGGGTGATACATGTAGACAGATGTACAGCATTGCTTAATAAAATCTCAACTCTGTAGTACCATCGCAAATGCAAAAGATCAAATAAAAAGTCAAGCATCATTCTGATGTTTGGATGACACAAAGATCCTCTGGCCCAGATTCACAGAGCAATTACGCCTGTCTAACTGGTGTTAGACAGGAGTAATTTCAAATTTCGTGCGCCGTATCACTAGTTAGAATCCTCAAACCATGATACGGCGGCTTCGGGCTTCGATCCGAGAGGCTTACGTCTTCGTAAGCCTTTGGATCTACGCTGCGATATTTTTGCGGCCGCTGGGAGGAGTTTGCGTCGTTTTCATGCGTCGGGGTATGCAAATTAGTTTTTACGGCGATCCACGAAGGTACGAGTGTCCCTCGCAATCGCCTACGTCATTTTTTGGCTGCGTAGTGTTAGAGGAGCTTTTTGCTGGTCTAACAGTGCGTAACCCATGTAAAGTATGGCCGTCGTTCCCGCGTCGATTTGAAAATATATATTTTTTTTTAACGTAACTCGTTCGGGAATAGGAATGTACGTAAACGACGCTACTACGACGTGACGACGTGTTTTCGCGCAATGCACGGAGCATGCGCAGTTCGATCGCCGCGGGAACGCGCCTATTTTAAATGCTTCACGCCCCCTACTCGCGCAGATGGATTGCGACGGGAGAAATACACTACGCCGCCGTCGTTTACTGGACAAAATCTACCTGAATTCCACGTAGAGCCAGGTAAAATACGGCAGCGTAGTGTATTTCTGATACTCTACGAGAATCTAATTCTCTGTGAATCTGGGCCTCTATCTCAAGGTGCCAGCGCTAGTTTAAATCTGTGTCATGTACCTGCCACTAAAATTTGTCTCTTCATAATTTGATATAAATTCGTAATAAAGGCATATTTTATTTTTATATACTAAAACAAAAAATCTGGATAATACTTTAAATTCTCTAACAAATATGCACTGTTATTAGCTAGCCTACTTTTTTGTTGCTGTACAACCCTTTTAGAAGAAGGTTTATAGCCCCATAACATCTTGAACCTGTAGAAGGAAGAAACATGTTCACTGCTTGTGGAGGACACAGCTTAGTTATAACACACAATGAAGGTCCAACTGGGTCCTACTCTACTGCCAACCAAATTATCTAACCTACAATCTGCACATGTGAACGAATACAGTATGTAAGCTTTGGCACAGGCACCTACTTCAGATATCCAGAGATTATAGCCCGGATTCACAAAGCACTTACGCCGACATATCTCCAGATACACCAACGTAAGTACAAATGTGCGCCGTCGAATCTATGCGCCGACCCACAAACCAAGATACGTTGAAAAATAGGCTTCAGCCGCCCGACGTAACTTTCCTACGCCGGCGTATAGTGGGCGCATATTTACGCTGGACGCATGTTGAGCTCCCATTGATTTTCGATTCAAATATGGCGATTCACGAACGTACTTGCGCCCGGCACAAAATATTTGCGGTTTGCGTAAGTCATTATTCCCCATATAGGAGGCGCAACTCATGCAAAGGTATGGACCAGGGAATCGAATGCCGTTGAATTTTACGTAGTTTACGTTGTACGTGAATAGGGCTGGGTGTAGGTTACGTTCACGTCGTAGGCAGTGATTTGACGTATCTTAGGCAGTCGTTTTGACGCATGCGCAGTTCGTTTTAAGTACTTGTGTGACGCTCGGCCCATCATTTGCATGGGGTCACGATTCATTTAAATGTATCACGCCCACTTTCACCTACTTTGACTTAGGCCGGCATACGCCTACGAAATTAACGTTACGCCGGCGCAACGTTGGGAGCATTTACTTTGTGAATTCCATGCTTCCCTCTCCGCGCTGCGCCGGTGTAGCGTAAAAGACATACGCTACGACGGCATATATATGCGGCGATGTATGTGAATCCGGGCCTTACAGTTTATTATTAACTTATTTTTGTAGTATTATTTGTAGAAAATTGTTTTCTTACAAAGGAACAGTTATTAGGGCTGGTGCAATTTTAGATGTGACTTGTGTCGCCCAGAATTGCATGACAATGGAAATCAAATTATGCAAAAAAAAAAAATATCAAACAATAGACAGTAGATAGGAAAACTATTGTGTAAAAAGTCCAAAGTGTAATACGAATGACCAAAATATAATCCGTAGTGTGACTTGGTTGTCCACTATATGTTGAAAGGATCAGACAGTGGTTAAATGCAGCACATCTACCGCATGCACTGATCAGAAAGAACTGACTATACAGCCTTAAAGGGGTTGTAAAGGTTCATTTTTTATTTTTTAAATAGGGTCCTTTAAGTTAGTGCATTGTTGGTTAACTTACCTTTTCCTTCGATTTCCCTTCTAATTGTTTTTTTTTTCTTTGTTTTCTAAAGCCCTGTACACACGGTCGGACTTTTGCCCAACCAACATCAAAATCCGACACTTTTCGCATTTGTCCGACCGTGTGTACGTTCCATCGGACCAACTTTTTTGGCTTTCATCGGACAAAAAGTTGGGTCTGCGAACGGACCAACTTTCAGGCAACAAAAGTCCGATGGTGCAAAGTCCGATCGTGTGTACAGCAAACCATCGGACTTTTGGACAAATTACAAATGCGCATGCTCAGAACCAATGTTAAAATCAACCAACAATAGCAGAAGTTAACCAAAGGGTGGCAGTAAAGAGCAGAAAAACCATGTGATGATGGAAAAGTTTTAGAAAAGTTTGCAGAAAAGTCAGAGCGTGTGTATGCTATGGGTGTGACCGGACAAATCAATTAGGACAAAAATCCAAGGGAAATTTTGTTGGATGTCCTACCATGTGTATGGGCCTTAAGTCTGAATTTCTCACTTTCTGTTCCTCCTCAGTAAGCTGTTCTGGCTGACTAACACCGAGCCGGAACGGCTCGGATGATGGGGGCAAACTTACTAAGGAGAAAATGGAAGTGAGAAATTCAGACAAAGAAAAAAAACATTTAGAAGGGAAATCGAAGGAAAAGGTAAGTGAACCAGCAATTCACTAGCTTAAAGCAACCCCTTTAAACTGCCATTACACTCCACCTGGTATTGTGAATGCTAAATCACCATCCGTGAGCCTCCATCAATATGTGCACCCACCAGAAATAATATTAACCGTTTGCCGACCGCTGCACGATCACATACGTCGACAGAATGACACGGCTGCGCAAATGGGCGTATATATATATATATATATATATATATATATATGTATGTCCCCTTTAATTTGCCGCCGTGTGGTCGTGCACGCGCCGCCGCCTCCATCGCAAGCTCCGTGACCGTGTCCGCGGGACCCGCAGACTTGATGTCCGCTGGTGTGTCCCGTAATCAGGTCATAGAGCTGAAGAATGGGGAGATGTCAGTGTAAACACAACATCTCCTCGTTCTTCCTAGTGACATGTCACCGATCGTCTGTTCCCAACAGGAGGGAGGGGCCAAGAATAGGGAAGAGGGACCCCAGAAGAGGAGGCTCTAGGCTGCTATGTGCAAATTCACTGCAATAGAATAACATGTTTGTTATTTTATTTTTATGTTTAAACAAGACTTTACAATCACTCTAAGCTGGATGGGGTCCAACCACACCCTCCTAATGCTCTGTTAGCTGGTTGTAGTTGTCTCACAGAATGTGTACTTTCCAAACTTTATATATCAACATTGCGATTCTTCGAATTACATTCTGTTTTATATCCCCTGTGTGGGAATTATTCACTATGTATATTTCTTTGGTATATTTTTTTCAATAAAAATATTGTATCAGAAAATAAGATTACAAAGGGCCGGATTCAGATACAAAATGTAAACGAATCATGACCCCAGGTAATTGATGTTTTTTTTGGACGGCGCATGCGCCGTCTGTGGACGTTCCCAGTGCGCATGAGCGAAATCACGTCGCTTTTTGTCAATGTAAACGACGTGAACGTAACTAACGGCGAGCCCCATTCCCGAATGATTTACGCAAACGACGTAACCGACGTACAATTCAACGCTGTCCCGACGTCCATACTTAACATTGGCTAGGCCTCCTATAGCAGGGGTAACCTTACGCCGCTATAACGCTAACGCAAACGAACGACGTAAACTACGACGCGCCGCCGCAAGTACGTTCGGGAATCGGCGTAAATAGCTAATTTGCATATTTTACGAGTAAACCGCCGTAAGCGCCACCTAGCGGCCAGCGTAAATATGCAACTAACTTTTCTGAATAGCAAAAAAAGATACGCCGGCTATTCTTAGTATTTATGCAGCATATCCCTTGATACGCTGACGTAAATTCTTTCTGAATCGGGCCCAAAATATTCAAATGCAATATTTCATCCGGCCATAATAAATAAAAATCTATATATACAAACGACTATACTGTACATTCCTTTAATAACACTTTTTTGGGGGAAAAAATGTACATACTATTTGTAATGCTACAAAAATATATATATACATTGGGCCAGATCCACAGACACCAGCCGCCCACGCGGCGTGTCCCAAATACGCTACGCCGCGCGGCGTATTGCTAATCCGCAATGAAATGCCGCTGTAACTTACGGCGGCGTATCGTAAAGGGGCCGGCGTCCGCGGGTTTTAATTCAAATGTTCTAGGGGGGGGGGGGCGTGTTTTATTATAATTATGAATGACCCAGCGCAAGCTAAGCTTTTTTTACACTGCGCATGCGCTGGCCGTGGACATACCCTAGTGTGCATGCGTGAAATCACGTCGCAAATAGTCAATGAAAACGACGTGTACGAAATATACGCAATTCCCTATTCGCGATCGGGTTACGCAAACGACGTGAACGACGGAAAAATCGGCGCTGGTCCGACGTCCATACTTAACATTGGCTGCGCCACCATATAGCAGGGGTAACATACTGCGCCGGGCGTACGTACGTTCGTGGATCACCGTATCTACCTCATTTGCATATTTTACGCTGACGCGCCCCTAGCGTCCAACGTAAATATGCATCTAAGATACGACGGTGTAAGAAACTTTCGCCAGTCGTATCTTAGCGTAAGGCCGGCGTATCTTGTTTTCTAGATAGAAAACAAAGACACGCCAGCGGGAAATTAGAATTACATCGGTGTATCTGTAGATACACCGGCATAATTCACTGTGGATCTGGCCCCTTATATACAGTATATATACACTGTATATGCATATATTGTATAATTTATATACTGTAATTTTTTGTCGAAAATTCAGATCGCCAAGAACGCGGCCACATACAACACGTACGATGGCACTATTAAAGGGAAGTTCAATGTCGTGTTAGTAGAAGTTTGGTCAGAGACGATTCGCGCTTTTCAGCCTTGTGCTTTTCAGTTCGTTACAGCGTGATGAATGTGCTATCTCCATTATGAACGCTAGTTTTACCAGACCAATCGCTTCCGTCTCGTACTTGATTCAGAGCATGCATGGAATTTTGTGCGTCAGAATTGTCTACACAAGATTGGAATTTAGGAGAACGGATTTTGTTCTCAGAAAATTTGAGAACCAGCTCTCAAATTTTTGTCATCAGAAATTCCGATGGGGCATACACACGGTCGGAATTTCCGATCAAAACGCTCCCATCGAACATTTGTTGTTGAAATTGCGAGCGTGTGTATGCAGCATTATGGTGCTTGCATTAATATACAGGACTTGTTTTGTTCATTTTGCATCATGGCTCTAATGTACACCACTTCTGTTACTGGGAGATGTAGAACGGGTTTTGGCCGGTATTAAATGTACTGTTCTGCAATGTGATGAATCCTCTAAATAAGGACCAGATGCAATAAGAAGTCAAACTCGTCCATTGTCGCATTTTTTCACTTTATACTTTCCACTTGGTGTGAGAATTGAACACATGTGTGCTTACGAATACAGTGGCTTCCAAGGGAACAAGCCTGAGGTTACGACTCTTATTTCAAATTTTATCTTTTTCTCTTTTATTTTTGTATAAACACAGAGAAGTGTAGTCTACCGTGTCCCTGTAAGAATTAATATAGATGTAAACCAATGTCTGTAAACATTTCTCTGACCACAGATAAGCAGCTTTCTTAGAATACACTCCTTAAACTGAACTCTGGGAACACAAACTTTCTTTTCATAGTATTCAATAGCCACAAAGGATGGAAATCCACTTTGTACGCATCAAATGCCCTTGCAAACCCAGTTATTACCTTGCAAGAGGAGACAACTGTCTCCCATTCCTGCTTCAACATGGTCAACCTGTCACTAGGGTGACCGAATTTCCAAACTACCATTCAGGGACACCCCCTTCCCAAAAATCAGCTTGTGCTGGAACGAATCACAGCACAGTGATTGGACACAAGAGGCAGGATTTATGATTTCCCCAATTACAAGCAGGGGGTGGGATTGTGCTTCTCCAGGCATTCCCGCCAGGACAAGTACTGTCAGTGAGTAAAGCGGGTGATGTGGCAGCCTTTTTTTGGGGGCACTAGTTTGGCTTCGGGGGTGGTGGTGTCAGTTTCATTCCGGGACACTGTATTGTCCTGGAATGAAGGTGTCCGGGACAGACCTGCAAAATGTGAGACTGTCCCGGGCAATCCGGGACATGTGGTCACCCTACCTGTCACACATGCCCCTGTCTTGGGCTACAAGGGGTCATGCTGACACACATTGGGCAGGTACGATCCACCAATCCGAGCAATGATGTGCAATCCCCCCCAAAAAAATACAGATCCTGTTTCCTTTAAGCATGTCATACAGCACAGTGCTTGTGCTGTGTCATTCCCCCCCCCCATTTCACCCTGAAATACCTGGCTGATCCTGACTGGCTATACCCTTCCCCCTGTACGCTGACTCTGATATATCAGGGCTGCTGAGCTATGACACTGGAGTCAGCGTACGTGCCACCGTCATCCGCAGCCTGCTCTCCTGTGTCTCCTCTGTCCACCTCCTCCCTCCCCTCCCTCCCTGCTCTCATATTTGCATCTGCAGCTAAATCCTCACATCCTCTCTGTACCATAATAACATGTGTCCATGTGCTCAGCTGATTGTCGGCTCTCTCTCTTCTCTCTCCCTGGCTGACATCAGCGGGAGGGCTTGGCTCTGCCCACTCAATCTGTGAGCCGAGAGAGAAAAGAGTGCTGACAAGTCAGTGGAGCACCAGGAACCAAGCTTATATAGGTACAGATCAGCAATTTTTTTTTTAAATACACAAGCACAGGGACACTTATTATTTTGGTACAGAGGTGATGGGAGGATTTGAAAGAAGTGGGTTAACAACCACTTTAAGCAAACTCAGTGACCAGTTTGCACTTTAAAGCGCATTTGACAAGCAATGAGGAGGCATTGTCTCACCTCCACATGTAATCCCTTAAACATTAGTGCAATGTGAATCAGTCCAAAGGGACATGGGCTATAGTTGCTGCCATAGCTTCTAAGTAAAGCATCACAGCCATTTTTTTACGCCCCTCAGCCACTATTCTGAATGAGCCCTTAAATTGGATGTAAACCCACTCTCATCCTTTCTAAACTACTGCCATAATGCTGATCTATAAGAATATACATGCCTCCTGCATATATCCTTACCTTAAGGTGACCAGATTTTTAAAATTAAATCTGGGGACATATTTTTTCTTTACTAGTAATGGCAACAATCAGCAACTCTCTGCCCGTCGCCACCCACCTCAAGCCCCTCAAGTCTTACTCTTCGGGCCCTGGCTACTACTAGGGGGGGGGGGGGGTGGAGGAAGATCACTCCGCCAGGGAAGGCAAGGAGATAGGCAGGTGGCTGGCCAGGATTTGAGCCAAGGCAGAAGAACATGCAAGCGAAGCTGAATGGGCATGCACCTGAAACTGAAGAGATATTCCCTCCGCTCCGACAGCACATGATCATCAGAAAGGGGCACAGATAATGGGAAAAATACAACCCCCCCTCCTATGCTAGTAGGTACGGTGGAGCAGGGGTGTGTAATTCTAATTTTTTTATTTTAAATCTGCACTGACTTTCTTCAAAATTGCCCCAGTCCCCTATTAAATCCAATCTGGGGACAAAACCAGGGACAGACTTGGTCCGGGGACAGTGTCCT
Organism: Rana kukunoris; assembly: GCA_029574335.1. Taxonomy (NCBI): domain Eukaryota; kingdom Metazoa; phylum Chordata; class Amphibia; order Anura; family Ranidae; genus Rana; species Rana kukunoris. The sequence continues at coordinate 143,700,624 of CM056055.1, forward strand.
CAATCAGGGGACTGTCCCCTGAAACTGGGGATTTCTGGTCACCCTACCTTACCTGTCAAATGTCTCCCCTCTGTCTGTTATAAGAACTGAAAAACTACAGATTATGTGGGTGGATCTGTTGTCTGGAGCTCGGTGGGTGGAGTAGTGATGTCAGTAGACTCCCTGCCCACCTCTACACTCCCCTTGTCAAAATGCATTTTTTTCCTGTGTATTCCTTACACTAAATTCTGCTATGATCACTAAGATCCAGTCAAAATCCAGAAAAGTAACCACATGACTTCAGAAAAGAAATGGGGGTGGGAATTAAAAAATAATGCCTGTCTCCAGGCTAGTGCATGCGATATGTAAATAACCTGTCACTCACAGCAAGGAACGGACTAAGGTTTTTCTCTGAAAGTCCGTTTTATTTCACTGAACAATAAAAGAGGATTGCTCAGAGCTGGATTAACTCTGTGTGGCAAGACTGGGCACAGATGATAGGAAATCGTGTACTGTACATTGTGACATCCACTTTAATTTAGATTTACTTTAACATTTAACATACTCTTTCATTCTTTATGAATTTGTTTTAAACCATACAATTGTCACTTAGTACAACGTTTTACCAAAAGAGAGCAAAAGAAAAACAGAAATTAGTGCAAATCTATGTTATTCATCAGTCACAGCTGAATATGTATGGAAAGAGGATCCAAAAGGAAGACTGAGATTTTTTATTTTGATCTCATCTGAAAGCATCTTGGTACAAACAAACTGTTTTTGGCTGCGGTACATGCATTTATCTGAATACACAATGGGGTACTATGTGTACACAGGCACTTATAAATACACATAAAGCTTCTTTTTTTTGCTGACTTCACATTATTAGGTTTTCTGGCAACCGAGTTGTTACGCTCACTGCCCTAACCTTAGCATGCAGCTGGTCAGTGCCAACACACTCACTGCTCCCTGCACTGCTCCAGCTGGGGCCCATCACAAAGGGACCAGCACAATCTGCAATTAAAGCTGTTCAATGGATGTCTAAAGAGATTGCTCTAACTAACCTACCACAATATACACGTGTAATATGTAAATATATAATGTGTGCTCTTTTTATTTTAGGTATTGAGTTTTTGGAATAATGAAGATTATATATATATAATGACGATACAGCGGCACAGTTAGTGACAGCAGGGAGGTGGTTAAACTCGGATGGGTATGACTCAGCTACGATGTTGGAAGCAACAGTGGTCCAATCGGTGGAAGCATTGCAAGGATTACTGTATAGGGGTATTAAAACCAGGAGAGATTTAACGCCAACAATGAGAACAACAGTAAAAATATGGAAAGCGGTCATAGGAAGAGAGAGGGGAAAAAATAATAATAATCTATCCCCAAATACCCCCCTGTGGAGGAACCCGGAATTACCACATTTAGATCTGGTTCAGGATCCGGGAGCCTGGGCTAAATATGGGGTGAAGAAACTCTCACAGTTGATACAAGAGGGAAAGTTTCTATCATATGTGGAGATGAGACAATTATGGAATATTCCCGAGAGTTACGAGTTTAGATACAGGCAGCTTAGACATGCCTTGGTGGCCCAGTTCCCAGAGGGGACTCCACAATTGATGGAATCAGATATAGAACAAATGATAAAAGGCGGGAAGAGGACATAGTCAAATAATGGATACTTGATAAATACTACACCTTATGATATGAGCAAATTAAGGGAGAATTGGAAGAGAGATGCCCCGGGTTTAGGGAACTGGGAGGAAGTATGGAAATTCCCACTGAAGATTCTGGTATCCCTCCGGGACAAATTAATACAATATAAAATTGTACATTAGTCATTATACACCATACCAAGTTGCATAAGATTTCATCAACTAACTCTCAGAATTGCTGGAGGTGTGTAGTTGCTCCAGGAGATTTCATGCACATATTTTGGCTCTGTCCCAAAATAGCAGTATTTTGGAGTGAGATTCTGAGAATGATAGCAAGAGTGACATCTGTAAGGCTGGAACAAGAAGTGGAGATCTGTCTCTAAGGCCTCATTTCCACTGGCGTTTTTACAGCCACTTTTCTGAGCGTTTTTTGCAGCTTAAAAACGCCTGTCCATGTTAGTCTATGGCCTCATGCCCACTATGACGTTTTTGAGCTGTAGATGGCTAAGCTGCAAAAAAAAAAAGCGGGACCAGTGCGTTCTGAAGCTCCAGCAATAGAGCTGTAAAGACGCCAGACGTTAAAAAACGCTCAAAAATGCGCATAAACGCGCAAAAACGCGACCGCGGCGTTTTTAAAGCTCCAGCTCCAAAAAAAAATATATATATATATATATATATTTTTTTTTTTCTAAAATAAACATGGACAGGCGTTTTTGAGCTGTAAAAAACATGGCTGTAAAAACGCCAGTGGAAATGAAGCCTTAGGATTAATACAGGGTAATGCTATCTCAAAAGAAAGAAAAACACAGATAGGCCTGCTGCTGTTCTATGCCAGGAAAGCAATAGTGCTAAACTGGAAAAAAAACAGAAGCCTCCTCAATAGCACAGTGGAAGAACTTAGTAAACAGTAATCTGATATTATACAGAGAGACATATTGCAATAGAGGATATGGGGAGAAATATAGGAGAGTATGGGCAAACTGGATAGAGAACTCTACAACAGCGTCAGGATAAAGGGGGAACCGGGGTAATAATCACACCATTGGGAGAGTGGGGAAGGGTGAAAGTAGAATGTGTTGTGTTGTACGGGATGGAAGAATGGTATGGATGTTTTGGAGATATAAAAAGTTAATGTTAATACTATTGAAGTAAAGGTAATTAAAATATAATGTATATGTATGATTTTATTTTTGTATGGAAAATGAAAAAATTTAAATAAAGAGATTTATAAAAAAAAAAGATTATATATATATTCTGGTCTGATCGGATTTTTGGTCAGATGGTGTGTACACACATCAGACCATCAGACCACTTCAGCCTGGTCCGATGAAAACGGTCCGTCGGACCAGTTTCATCGGACCAGTCTGATCGTGTGTACGTGGCCTTAGGGAATGAAGTTAAACTATAATGCTGCGTACACGCGATCATTTTTCTGCATGAAAAAAACTAAGTTTTTAAAAACGTCATTTAAAATGATCGTGTGTGGGCTTCAAATCGTTTTTCATCTTCTCAAAAAAGCCCCAAAAAAAAAAAATGGCGTTTTTCGGGTTGTAAAAAATGATCGTGTGTGGGCTAAAACAACGTTTTAAACCCGCTCATGCTCAGAAGCAAGTCATGAGATGGGAGCGCTCGTTCATACCATTCATAATGGAGTAAGCACATTCATCACGCTGTAACAGACAAAAAAGAGTGAATCGTCTTTTACTTACAAGGAATCAGTTAAAAGCAGCCCCAAGGCGAATAGAACTTCCCCTTTAGAGTGCCGTCGCATGTGTTGTACGTCACATCGCTTTGTTCATAATTTTTCAAAAACGATGGTGTGTGGGCAACATCGTTTTTAATGATGAAGTTGGAAAAACGTTGTTTTTTGGACATGCTGAAAAATGATCGTGTGTACGCGGCATGATGGTTGTATGTCTTCTTTTTTTATTTCTTTAAAATGTTTACTTTCTAACCCCTTGCCTTGCCCTCCTTATTATGTGACCATTGTCATGTTGCGGTCACATGATACGATGCTCGCTCAGTCACTACTCACAGCACAGAAAAGCCCACCCGCTCTAGTTAAACTGTTGCTTTATATGTGTTTTTATTATTATATACAACCTCTAATAAGTAAACATTCAATACATGAAAAGAATTCCCAGAGCTCTAGAGGTTAGCTAAATTAAAGTGGAGTTCCGGCCACATACATTTTTTTTTTTTTACATGAATCCCCTCACACAGCAGTAATAACACACATCAAGTATATCTACAGTGTAAATTTGCTAGTGTGACGGTAGGGCCTATGAAACCCAGAATCCCTTGGAGAGGTTGGGAAACCCTTGTTTCAGCTCCCCGTGCACCTCCAATGTCTAAGTCACCCTGTGTTCATTAGGGACACATGGTAACTGAGAAAATGTGGTTTTGGTTAATTAAAATTGGACAGTAATATTTATCCACAATATCTCCAAGGATGTATATAAAAAATTATTGGTTTGTTTATTTAACAGAGCTGATCACATTGGCATCTGTACAATGTAGGAGATGGAGACTCCTACTCCTGCTATTGTGAGAAGGTGTCCTATGTTTATACTTCTGATAATATATAATCTACTGTGTAAAGCTCGGTGACAACAAGTCTGACCTGTAGTGAAATCCTGATTACAACAATGGCTAGGTGGGCATGGATATATGGAAAGACTCCTGCGCTACCAAGGGGGATGGGTGGGAGTGGAATTGGGCTGGAAGGTGGGCTTGGGATTCTGCAGCAGACTCCTGACACTCTGTCCTGGGCAGAGAGAAAAATGTATATGTAAAAGAAGGGGGTGTTGTCTGCGCTGAAAGTGAACAGGGGGGGAGGAGGGGGGGTGTGGGTGATAGGGGTGAATGGATGGGACGGGTGGCTGGATGGGTGGATGCAGGTGGGTTTAGGACAACATGATAACCAACATAATCGAAACAATGATGTGAATGAATAAACACATAAGGGTGATAACCAATAAATACAAAAATTATTACAATAATTATTACAATAAGGAAAAACCCAACACACTAGCCAGTGTAATGTGAAACCAGTGAAAAACAATCCTAAATCCAAACTATAAGACCAGAGAAAATTCCATGAGGAAATGCCTCTGGATGGAAAAAATGTGAAATAAATAAAGTCTCTAGTGAAAAAACCCAAGAGTCCAGATAAGTCCAAATTGAAATGGTGGTGCCAGGAAAGGGTGACAGCAGAAAGCACCTCAGGTGGTCCCCAGCTCCTCACCTCAAGGCTATAGCTCGGATAGCCTGCAACAGCACCTCCCGGTGGAGGACAGTGATCCCTCGGCAGGGCAAGCAGCAGAGGCACTCCTCAGCGGTAAGGTAAAGCAAAAAAGAAGAAAGCAAGTGAGTGACAATAAAAGACGTCTGGTAGGCAACTAGTGTCACTCGTACATCCACTCACCACGGGGTGATGGATGATGGGCCTATCTCCCACGAACAGCGAGTTCGTACTTCTAATGGCAGATATCCTCTTCTAAGCTGGCCAGATGGTCACTCACAACAAGGGATCTCTCAGATGGCATACATGATAAAAGAAACAGACCAGTTGTCTCAACTGAGCAGTGTATTTAAGATTAGGAAGTCTCACCAGCATTATCCCCTAAGGAAGTCACGAGGTGTGACGAGACGCGTAGGGATCCTAGGAGCCACAGAGTCCACACGCCTGACGCAGTGTGTTCCTGACGTCTGTTTGTTTTGTGCCTTTTGGATCGTTTTAAATGTGAGTTTTATTTTTTTATTAAATGTGTTTTTTACCTTGCGGGATTGCGCTATGGTCTGTTTCTTTTATCATGTATGCCATCTGAGAGATCCCTTGTTGTGAGTGACCATCTGGCCAGCTTAGAAGAGGATATCTGCCATTAGAAGTACGAACTCGCTGTTCGTGGGAGATAGGCCCATCATCCATCACCCCGTGGTGAGTGGATGTACGAGTGACACTAGTTGCCTACCAGACGTCTTTTATTGTCACTCACTTGCTTTCTTCTTTTTTGCTTTACCTTTACCGCTGAGGAGTGCCTCTGCTGCTTGCCCTGCCGAGGGATCACTGTCCTCCACCGGGAGGTGCTGTTGCAGGCTATCCGAGCTATAGCCTTGAGGTGAGGAGCTGGGGACCACCTGAGGTGCTTTCTGCTGTCACCCTTTCCTGGCACCACCATTTCAATTTGGACTTATCTGGACTCTTGGGTTTTTTCACTAGAGACTTTATTTATTTCACATTTTTTCCATCCAGAGGCATTTCCTCATGGAATTTTCTCTGGTCTTATAGTTTGGATTTAGGATTGTTTTTCACTGGTTTCACATTACACTGGCTAGTGTGTTGGGTTTTTCCTTATTGTAATAATTATTGTAATAATTTTTGTATTTATTGGTTATCACCCTTATGTGTTTATTCATTCACATCATTGTTTCGATTATGTTGGTTATCATGTTGTCCTAAACCCACCTGCATCCACCCATCCAGCCACCCGTCCTAGGTGGGCATGGAGTCACCTCGGCTGCTTAAAGGGACTAGTTAATTAGCTCATGTTAATTTATGTTTCTGGTTACAAGTGTATTGTAATATGAGCAGGAGGGGGAACCTCATCTTCAACTGTATATAAGACTGTATCCTTGTTCTAATAAACAGTTCATGGTAAGCAACCACCTTGTATTGCCTTGTTTGTGGTTTTCAGCCGTTTGGAATATCATATCTATATTCAGAGGAGGAAGCGGTATGACGAAAGCACTCAAGCGGATCATGCGACGTGACAATACAGCTAGAGCAGGGGTGCCCAACCAGTGGCCCGGGGGCCACAAGTGGCCCATAGAGCCTTCTGATATGGCCCACGACTTCCTGCTCTGGGATGGAATAGAATAGAATACTGTTATTAAAGGTACGTTTATTATTTAAATGTATATATGGGCATATCTGTTCTGCAGTGGTTACTGGGCTGCTTTCAAACTGATCCGCAGGTGCAGACCAGTGCACCTGAGGGTTACCTGCACTGAGCCATAGACCCCTTTCACATGGTCAGTCCGACCCAATTGGACCCTCCATTCATCTCTAAGGCAGCGTACACACGATCGAATATATCTGCTGAAACTGGTCCGCAGACCAGTTTCAGCGGACAGATTAGATCGTGTGTACGGGCTAGCAGACAGGTTTCCAGCAGACAAAAGTTTTAAAGCATGCTTTAAAACTTGTCTGCTGGAAAGCCGTCTGTCGGATATGTCTGCTGGTTAGTACGCCTAACCAGCGGACCGAAATCTCCCGCATGCGTCAAATGGATTTGACGCATGCGTGGAAATATTTTACTTCCTGGTTTGGTGACTTGGCGGCGTCAACGTCACCGCCACGTCATCGCGCTGTCTGTCCGCAGGGATTTTGGTTTGATCGTGTGTATACAGATCAAACCAAAATTTCCCAGGAGACATGTCCGATGAAAACGGTCCGTCGGACCATTTTCATCGGATATATCTCCTCGTGTGTACAGGGCCTAAGGTGTAGCAATGTAAATGGACTTGTGTCAGTTTACAAACGTCTACCTCCAATCCGATCCACAAAAAAAAAAAGAAGTAGAGTGGGCTCTATAGAGTAGAGTGGGCTGCCATGCATCCTCATTGTGGCTCGCGACCGGTTATCAAGTCGCTTAGGTGGCCCCCCGCTCTTCAAAAGGTTGGGCACCCCTAAGCTAGAGAATATGAATCCTATATATTTTTTTTTACTTACGGTTTTGAAAATCGTTCTCTGGCCATTGCCATGATGAGTGTGGGCATATGAAGCCCAATCGCAACCTCTTCCTGGATAACCAGCATGCGCCTCTTGATCTCGCGCATGAGCGATGGTCCTGCGGCAGTAGCACCGATTGTTTAGCAAGTTGCCATAACAACAGGCGACAATGGAGGAAGGCCCCCCCCCCCCCTGTTTTTATGGCAACATAGATAGATCCGCCTTAAATTGCGTAATTTCTTGTCAGGAAAAAAATAGATTTTTTTGACACTCCTGCCCACTGACTCATGGGAAATGTCGACTCACAGCGCCGCGGAGCCGTAAGGGGCAGATTGAGACCCACTATCTAGCAACAGGGCACTTCTGGTAAGTATAAAAGAAAAAATTCTATCAAAATGTTCTTATTAAAGCGGATGTCCGCTGAAAAAAAAATATTAAAAGTCAGCAGCTACAAATACTGCAGCTGCTGACTTTTAATATCGGCACACTTACCTGTCCTGGAGTCCAGCGCCATCCGTAGCAGAGGACGAGCGATCGCTCGTCACTCTGCTGCCCCCCGCCATCCTTGGTGAGGGAACCAGGAAGTGAACTGCTCTGGCTTCACTGCCTGGTTTCCTGTGGCGCATCCTCGAGTTGCGCTACGCCTGCTGATTGGCTCCCGCTGTGCTCTGGGAGCCAAGTGTTCCCTGAGCACAACGGGGGTGGCTGGAAGTGGGTGCAAATACCTGTCTTTAGACAGGTATCTGCACCCCCCTCCCCCCTGAAAGGTGTCAAATGTGACACCGGAGGGGGGAGGGTTCCGATCAGTGGGAGTTCCACTTTAGGGTGGAGATCCGCTTTAATAGAGGGCTGTGAAAATGTAAAAATATTTTGTTGAAACAATTTGTTTCACTGAAACTTTGGACTGTGTACAATTTTGCATGTGTCATTCGTATGACTCATTCACTTATGTATGCAAGCTTCAGCTTGAGCTATCAAGGCTTTAAACTGAGGGGCAAAGGAGAACAAACATGGGAAAAGGAGGCTAAAGGTTTTCCTGTTGGATGAATAGAAAACTGTATCATTATTATAAGAAATATTTTGTATTTACTTGGATAAAGGGTAAAGAAAAAAAAACACATTGGGCCAGATTCAGGTAGATGAGAGTATCTTTCCTCTGGAGTAACGCTTCTCATTTACGTTACTCTGAAGACCCTTTCAGCGCAAGTCCTGTAATTCACATAGCAGTTGCGCGTAAACTTGCGCCAGAGTAACGATAATGCGCTGGCGTAACCCGACGCAAGTGGAAGTGGGTGTGATCATATGTAAATGATGGGCGGAGCCCAGCGCAGAGGCTTACGTTCAGCGCATCATCCACGGAGCATGCGCAGTGAGTGCGGCTCCACTCGCCCCCCTTGTGCGCATGCTCACAACTTCCGTCGGCACCACTTCCTGGGAAACGTCAGCGCAATGCGTTCCGCTGGGCGCTTAAAAGCGCTGGCGGAAACGCCATTCCGGCGCAAAAGTAGTTCCGCTTCCCCCCACCCCAGGGAAGATACTTTTGTGCTGTGATGGCTGCTCCCGCTACCCCCAGAGAGAGGAGGAACCTCAATTTTAATGCCCAGGAGGTCTCAGTGATCATTTCGGCAATGGAGAGGGATAATGAATTTCTCCATGGCAAAAAAAGCCGGAAGACCAGCCGGGAAAGGAAGCAGGGCATCCTGGAGTCGATTGCTGCCAGGGTCAATGTCCTGGGCTACTCCACCCGGACTGCTGGGGACATACAAAAAAAAATAAATGACCTGCGGCGCAAGGTGAGGGACAAGGTGGCCTCCATCAGGAGGTATGAGAGGGGCACAGGTGGTGGTCCCCCATGTCCTGTCACCCTGACCGCAGAGGAGGAGGTGGTTGCTCGCTGCCTGGAGAGGGAGCAGGTGGAGGGGGTCGCAGGCTATGACTCCGTGGAGGAAGGCACAAGGACAGGTAAGTGTTTTATAATCCCCTATTTGTTGTTTTGCATTTGGGGGGGGGGGTACATGTGCCAAGTGTGTGGGACCACCAACATGTGTCTGCTTTGTGTCATCCACAGATGACGGAGCTGGGCCATCATCTGTCAGCGTGCATTCCACCCCATCCCCCCCACGCCATCGTGTGCCCGAGCCACTGGGTGGTGAAGAGGTTGTGGAGGAGGAGAGTGGCCACACCACACCTGCCGAGGTGGTTGTGGAGGATCCTGCTGTGGCAGAGCAGGACTTTTCATTAGTGTTGTCTGTCTCCTCCCCTTCTCCTGGGCCGTCTGTCGTCCCCTCCCCCATCCTTGGAAGCCCCTCAAGGGCGACTCCTTCCACCCGAGGACATCCATCTTCTGGCCCCAGGAAGGCGACCCAGAAGACCAGGGGGGTGTCTGATGGTATACAGGACCAGTTGGCGAGGGATCACGCCAGGCAGACGGAACAGATGGGGGCCATAGCGGTGCACTTGGAGAAAGTGGCTGACAGCCTGGGCTCCGTTGCCAACCTCAGCAACGCAGTGCAGGATGTCAGCTGTAATTGCGCTGCAGTGGTCACCACTTTGGGGGAGGTGCAGGGGGATATTCGGCACCTTACTGCAGCCGTCCAGGCCAACAGTGCTGCCATCCGGGACCAGGGGAGGCTGAGTCGGCGGGCCCAGCACTACCAGGTCACCCGTCAGCTCCGGATGCAGGCCCAGACCAACTCCTACCTTGGACGGATAGCCAGGGCCTTGGAGGGCACGCAGGCCACACCTGCCAGGAGTGGCCCACCTGGGGATCAGCCACCTCCAGATGCCCCCCCACCCCCACCCACTCCATCCAGGCAGCTGCGGAGCCAGAGAGGGGCCCCCAGAAGAAGCCCCCGGCATCCCCGATGAGGCCTTTTTTTTTGGTTGTTTTATATTTTTGATTTGGACATACTCAGGTCATGAGTTTATTTTTTCTTTTTCTCAGGTTATGAGATTTTGTTTCTTTTCATTATCAGGATATGATATTATTAATTTATTTTTGTACTGCACACGGTCAGGAGTGCAGGGGACAGTGTGAATGGTGTGTGAATGTGAGAGGGTGGCACTCCTGAAAGTAAGGGGTGTCACCCTCGGCCGTGGTGGTGAAGTTAACCCCACGGCTGAATGAATCACGTGTGAAAGGTGTGTGAATGGACAGTGACATCATTGGGGCCTTGACGCTGGCGTTACTGCTCCCAACTCCTACATGCTGGACTTGGGCTAATCCAATGCGATGTGCATGTGGTGTGTGTGATCTAGGGACATCAGTGGTGTACACGCGTGCACTGTCTGTGTGATTAATGTTTTGGTTTAGTGTCCAAAGATGCCTACGGCGAGGACCCTCCTGACTGCTCTTCCATCAGCAGACTGGGTGTCCTCTGGCAGGGGGGGGGCTGTGTGGGTCGGGGGTCAGGTCATCACGTATGTCAATCTGCAGGCCTTTTTTCATAGCAAAGTTATGTAGTATGCAACATGCACCGATGATCTGACACACGAAGGTAGGGGAATACAATAGGGTCCCCCCGGACTTATCCAGGCAGCGGAAACGGGACTTCAGGAGCCCAAATGTTTGCTCCACCACTGCACGGGTTTTGATGTGTGCTTCATTGTATTTTCTCTCTCCTCTGGTTTGGGGGTTCCGGAAAGGAGTCATTAGATGGGGTCCCAGTGCATATGCAGAGTCACCTGTAAGGTAAAAGACAGGAGAATGTTAGTCATGCATGTGCGATTTCTGTTGTGCATCACGGGAGGGGATAGTCATGCCTGCCACCCATGTCACTCACCAACCAGCCAGCTGTCCCCATACATGTTCTGGTTAAATTCTGCTGGGATGGGGCTCTGATTGTATATGTAGCTGTCATGGCTGGACCCGGGGTGTTTGGCACGGACGTGCCATATGAGGCGTTGGGCATCAGCTATCACCTGTACGTTGATGGAATGCCAATGCTTCCGATTGCGGTAAATGTGCTCTGTGGCACTGGGGGGCTGTAGGGCCACATGTGTGCAATCAATGGCCCCCACAGTGCGTGGGAATCTGGCAATGTTGTAGAAATCTGTCATTGCCTTCTGCCGCAGGTCCTCAGTGGTGGGTCTGATGAACTGGTTGGACATGCGTCTGAGGATTGCAGGGACAACCTGGTGCACACATCTGCTTATGGAGGATTGTGACATCCCAGCCACCACTCCACTTGTACGCTGGAATGATCCACTGGCAAGGAAATGGAGTGTTGCCAGTACCTTCACCAGTGGCTGCACTGCTTGTGAGCGGTGTGTCTTGCTGGTGATGTCATCCTGCAGGGTTGTGGTTAGTTCAAGTATTGCATCAGGGCTGAATCTGAAGAGGCGATACACCTCCTCCTCCCCCATGCCAAAGAGGTTCATACGAGTGCGGTATATCCTCTCACGTGGCCGCCTTCTTGGTTCCGGGGGACCCATCAGTAGTTCTAGGACCACAATTGCCCCTGGCATGTTGGCACACAGAGGTGTTGTCCTTGCAAGTGGGGGTGCTCAGCAAGCTCCTATCGTCGGTAACGCTGCTGTAGCTGCTCTCCTGCTGACCTGTGACCGTCTGGAGTAAAGATAAAGCAGCCTTTTGTAGAAATAACTTTGCGCCGGACGGACCAGATACGCGCGGCGCATGTAGCCAGCGTATGGTGCTAATCCGTTCGTGAATTGGGAAAAATACCTCATTTGCATATTTGCAGGGGAAATCAATGGGCGCGACTGATGCGCCCAGCGAAAATAAGCGCTGACGATACTCTGGCGTCGGAACGTTCCGCCGGTCGCAAATGACCCGTTATTGGGCGCATCTAGTTTGGTGGGTACGGGCACATAGAAACGACGGCGCATCATCACAGTTACGCGGCGCATATCCAAATACTCCAGCGCAAGTGTTCGTGAATCTGGCCCATACTGTATCTTAAATAAAATTGCATTTAAAGGACGCTTTACTAATTTTCAACTACAAAAGAAAACACAATGAATAATTCGCCCTGAACAGTAATTGAGGTACCAAACCTGGAACCCTCAATATGGAAATGTTGTCTTCTGTTTTGAAGTTCTATTAAGCCCCACTTAATCTTACAATAGGTTTGTTTTCTGCAAAGTTTGCTTGTAACGTAAAGAAGGTTACCTATGGCTATCAGGGTAAATATCCCAATTATTGTAGATGTTTACTGCCAAATTCCTATTGTGATACATCAGCACAATTTCTCATAATGACATGTGTACTGATAGATTGTACATGAGTACACCCAGGTAGATATACCTCTATCTCCTTGCAATCACAAACAAGTATGGGTGCAACACAATGGTCTCCCTACAGCTTTAATGAATGTTCTTAACCGCCTCCCGTGGCACACAGATATACGTCTGCAACATGGCACGGGCAGGCAAAAAGATGTATATATACGGTACGTCCCCTCTAAGCAGGGCCGCCATCAGGAATTTTGGGGCCCCTTACACAGCTTCAGGGATGGGCCCCCTGGAGCAGAGAACCGGGGGGGGGGGTGCTGCCGCATGAAATTGAGAAGCGGGGGGGGGGCTGCTGGCGCAAATTGAGAAGCGGGGGGGCCCTGAAGAAATAAAGAATAAATATAAAAAAGGGGGGTAGCCACCCGGGGCCCTGGGGACCTCTATGCCCTTTAATAAAAAGAGAGAATATATATATATATATATATATATATATATATATTTTTTTTTTAAAGGGTGGTTGCCAACTGGGGCCCCGGGAAACTTATTTTTTTTTTTTTTTATAAAAGGAAATTACAAAAAAAGGGGGCTTTCCATTCGGGTCCTCTGGGCCCTTTAATAAAAAAAAAAACCTCTGGGCCCTTTAAAAAAAAAAAGAAAGAAATAAAAAAATATATATATAACAAAGAAATAAACATTTATATAAAAAAAAAAAAACAAGGGGGTTGCCTTCCAGGGCCCTGGGGACCTCTGGGCCCTTTAATAAAAAATAAAAATATAAAAAAAATATATAAACAAAAATAAAAAATACAATTATAAAAAAGGGGGGTTTGACACATGGGGCCCTGGGGACCTCTGAGCCCTTTAATAAAAATACATTTATATATTAAAAAAAAAGAAATAAAATAATATAAAAAAGTAAAAATAAATTATAAAAAAGGACCTCTGGGCCCTTTAATAATAATAATAATAATTATATATATATATATATATATATATATATATATATATATATATATATATATATATATATATATATATATAATAAATATAACAATAAAAGAAATAAAAAAATATATAATAATTATACATTTTTTTTTATAAAAAAGGGGGGTTGTCATCTGGGGCCCTGGGGATCTCCAGGTCCCTGTGGACCTCCGGACCTCTAAAAAAAAAAAAGAAAAAAAATTGGCCCTTTAATAAAAAATAAAATAAAAATATATTAAAAAAATATATTTTTTTATAAAAAAGAAAATAAAAAAGAGGGGGTTGCCATCTGGGGCCCTGGTGGCCTACGGGCCCCTAGACCCCTAAAAAAATGGCCCTTTAATAAAAAAATAAAATAAAAATATATAAAAAATTTTTTTTATAGAAAATCAATAAAAAAAGGGGGGTTGCCATCCAGTGCCCTGGGGGCCTCCGGGCCCCTGTGGACCTCCGAACCTCTAAAAAAAAAATAAAAGAAAAAAATTGGCCCTTTAATAAAAAAGAAAATAAAAATATATTAAAAAAATATATTTTTTTATATAAAAATATATTTTTTTATAAAAAAAAAAGAAAAAAAGGGCTTGCCATCTGGAGCCCTGGTGGCCTCCGGGCCCCTGGGGACCTCCGGACCTCTAAAAAAAAAAAAAAAAAATTGGCCCTTTAATAAAAATTAAAAAAAAATATTTTTTTTATAAAAAAAAAAGGGCTTGCCATCTGGGGCCCTTGGTGGCCTCCGGGCCCCTGGGGACTTTCGGACCCCTAAAAAAAAAAAAAAAAAAAAAAAATTTTTTTTTTTTTTTAGTGTGGTTCCCATCCGGGCCCCTGGGGACCCCCGGGCCCCTTACAGGTGTAATGCCTGTACCCCCCTGATGGCGGCCCTGCCTCTAAGAAGCCGCCATTGTGCACGCGCGTGCCACGAGCCCCTTGACTCCAACCGCCGGTCACACATACCTGCGTTCATGTCAGGGTGAGGAAGAAGGGGCAAATACTTATGTAAACAAGCATTTCCCCAGTCTTCCTAGTGACAGGACAATGGCCACAGCTTCCTGTAATCGGAAGAGGTGATCACTGTCCTGTCACACACAGCCCATCCCCCCTACAGTTAGAAGCACTCCCTAGGGCACACTTAACCCCTACAGCGCCACCTAGTGGTTAACCCCCTTCACTGCCAGTGTCATTTTCACAGTAATCAACGCATTTTTATAGCACTGGTCACTGTGAAAAAAAAAGGGTCCCAAAAATGTGTCAAAAGTGTCCGATGTATCCGCCATAATGTCACAGTTCCGATAAAAATCGCTGATCACGGCCATTACTAGTAAAAAAAAAAAATATTAATAAAAATGCCATAAAACTATCCCGTATTTTGTAGACGCTATAACTTTTGCGCAAACCGATCAATAAACGCTTATTGCATTTTTTTTTACCAAAAATATGTAGAAGAATACATATCAGCCTAAACTGACGATTTTTTTTTAATATTTATATATTTTTGGGGGATATTTATTATATTGTCGCTCTATTTTTGTTTATAGCGCAAAAAATTAAAAACGCAGAGGTGATCAAATACCCCCAAAAGAAAGCTCTATTTGTAGGAAAAAAAAGGACGTCAATTTTGTTTGGGAGCCAAGTCGCATGACCGCGCAATTGTCAGTTAAAGCAGCGTTATTATTTTGGGATATATCTCTGTGCACAGCATTTAACAATTACTTACACATATGAGCAACAAGCCTGTACAATTAAATACCCAATATAGACTATAATACCAAAAGTATTGAGGCACCTGCCTATACATGTACATGAACTTTAAAGTGATACTAAAGGTTTTTTTTTTTAAATAACAAACATGTCATACTTACCTCCACTGTGTAGTTCATTTTGCACACAGTGGCCCTCTACGCCATCTTCTGGGGTCCCCGGGTGGCTTTCACGGCTCCTCCCCGCATCAGATAACCCCTTAGGAGAAGCGTTCTCCCGGGGGGGGGGGTTAACTTGCAGGTGCGCTCCCGAGTCCAGCATTCGGCGTCCATAGCTGCCGAATGCCCGGTGCCCACATCATTGGATTTGATTGACAGCAGCAGGAGCCAATGGCTGCGCTGCTATCAATCTATCCAATCAAAAACCGAGAACCCCAGGCAGAGAGATGGTGCATCCTCGCCATGGGACATTACATTGCTCAGGAAAGTAAAACGTGGGGCTGGGAGGCTGGTGACTGCCAGAAGTTTTTTCACCTTAATGCATAGGATGCACTAAGGTGGAAAAACAGGAGGGTTTACAACCCCTTTAACCACTTTAGCCCCGGACCATATTGCTGTCCAAAGACCAGAGCACTTTTTGTGATTCGGCACTACGTCGCTTTAACTGACAATTGCGCGGTAATGCGACGTGGCTCCCAAACAAAATTGGCGTCCTTTTTTTCCCACAAATAGAGCTTTCTTTTGGTGGTATTTGATCATCTCTGCGGTTTTTATTTTTTGCGCTATAAACAAAAATAGAGCGACTATTTTGAAAAAAATGCAATATTTTTTACATTTTGCCATAATAAATATCCCCAAAAAAGATTTAAAAAAACATTATTTTTCCTCAGTTTAGGCCGATACGTATTCTTCTACATATTTTTCGTTAAAAAAAATCGCAATTAGCGTTTATTGATTGGTTTGCGCAAAATTTATAGCGTTTACAAAAAAGGGGGTAGTTTTAAGGCATTTTTATTAATATTTTTTTTTTACTAGTAATGGCGGTGATCAGCGTTTTTTTTCGGTACTGCGATATTATGGCGGACACATCGGACACTTTTGACAAATTTTTGGGACCATTGGCATTTTTATAGCGATCAATGCTATAAAAATGCATTGGATTACTATAAAAATGGCATTGGCAGTGAAGGGGTTAACACTAGGGGGCGGGGAAGGGGTTAAGTGTGTTCCTATTTGTGTTCTTACTGTGTGGGGGGGGTGGACTCACTAGGGGGAATCATTGATCTTCCGTTCATACATTGTATGAACGGAAGATCAGCGTTTCCCCTGCTGACAGGAACGAGAGCTGTGTGTTTACACGCACAGCTCCCGTTCCCCGCTCTGTAACGAGCGAGCGCGCGTGCGTGCCCGGCGGCGATCGCGCCCGCCGGGCACGCGCGCGGGACTCGGGGGCGAGCGGGGGGCGCGCGCGCGGGACTCGGGGGCGAGCGGGGGACCAGCGCGCGGGCCGCCGCCGGCGCGCGGGCCGCCTAGTGGCCGCGAAAGTCCCGACGTAGAGCTACGGGCTCTCGCGTAGGAGTGCCGACCTGCCGCCGTATAACTGCGGCGGCTGGTCGGCAAGTGGTTAATGGCATCCCAGACTTAGCCCGTAGGGCTCAATATTGAGTTGGCCCACCCTTTGCAGGTATAACAGCTTCAACTCTTCTGGGAAGGCTGTCCACAAGGTTTAGGAGTGTGTCTATGGGAATGTTTGACCATTCTTCCATGATGTGGATTAGAAGGCCTGGCTCACAGTCTCCGCTCTAATTCATATTAAAAAAATTAAATAAAAAAATAAATAAAAAGTTTTTGCTTGAACATGATTGGAACATGATTGACCCTTTGATGTCATGTGACACCAACAGTGACACTAAATAGCAAATTTTCCCAACAGGGAAACTGCAAAAAAACACTGATAGTGTATTTAAAACTATCACAGGTATTAGTAATATAATACCAGCATAACAACATTTCTTTTTTTTTTTTTAGATCATCATCATCCACCAACGCTTTAGCGAAATCCAATCCTAAAAATTAATGAATAAACATCCTCCCTAACAGGATCTTCCTGCTTTAAAGTGTAATTCTATTTTTACAGCCACATTTATACTTTATATTTGCTACATGTTCTCATTCATATAGCATACGTTGTAAACTCTAACATATACCCCAGTGAAGTGAACAGCCTCACGTGATACACAGAGATGAAAGAAACCATCCTACATATGTTTTATAGGTATATCTGATGTCTTCTCTTCCCTGCATCCCTTCAAAAAGGGCAGATCCTGTTAAACATATTTCTTCATCTTCCAGGAGAACAGAGGAGGGTACAATTACACTGTGTGAGCCGATTGGTGAAAAGGTACACACCCCTCTCTGCAGAGGCTTATCTAGTGAAAATAGCACCTATGGCAAGCACTGAAACTGCGCCCCTGTTGAAACTTTTGAAACACATCTTTCAGATAACCTTAGCAAAAAACACAGCTAACAAAATGTATCATCACTTGTGATACCTTGGGTAGTGACATATCCTCTTTATGGAGAAATCTGGGGTTTATCATCACTTAAGGCCTCCGTTTTCACAAAGGGGAGCAAGAAACCGATGTTCCTTCTTCTTTGTGCATGACCAGATGGAATGGGAGGGGGGAGCCTGGGAGAACAGGGGAGGGCTGTGGCTGAACGCAGAAGAGACAGCGGTGCCATTGTCCATTAGCAAAGGTGCTGAAAAGGAGATCCTGCCTATGCTCGGGAGGAGGAAAGAAGAGACCCTCAGACCCTGGTAAGTGCCTTGCTGCCCAGCAACTCAACAGTGCCCCTTTCATATGGCGCCCATGGCACTCGCCATGGCTGCCATACCCTAGATACGCCACTGCCTCTCTGCACAGCAGAAGAACTGTATTCTAAATAGACAAGCTGTCTGTGGGCCCCCCCCCCATTACATATTTATTTCACGTGTCGGGAAAATGTCTCAGAAGTGACTCATGCTTATAACAGAGGGACGAAGCACCAGAGAAAAAAAGCCACTCAGGGCTTTGGCGAGAGATAAGTAAACACTATGGACCAGATTCAGAAAGATCCTTGGATCTTTCTGCTGGCGTAACGTATCCCAGATACATTACGCCGCTGTAAATATTTGCGCAAGTTCTTTATTCAGAAAGAACTTGCGCCATTATTTACGGCGGCGTAACGTATGTGTTGCGGCTTAAGGCCGCGCAATTCAAATGAATGAAGTGGGGGCGTGATTCATGTAAATGAATCATGACCCCACGTAATTCACGTTTTTTTTGGACGCTGCATGCGTCCGTGGACGTTCCCAGTGCGCATGCGTGAAATCACGTCGCTTTTCCTCAATGTAAACGACGTGAACGTAACTAACGTCGAGCCCCATTCCCAAACTATTTACGCAAACGACGTACAATTCGACGCTGTCCCGACGTCCATACTTAACGCCTCCTATAGCAGGGGTAACCTTACGCCGCTCTAACGCTTACGCAAACTACTAAAACTACGACGCGCCGCCGCAAGTAAGTTCAGGAATCGGTGTAAATAGCTAGCTTGCATATATTACGCGAAAACCGCCGTAAGCACCATCTAGCGACCAGCGTAATAATGCAACTAAGATACGACGGTGTAACAGACTTACGTCGCTAGTATCTTAGAAGAAAGCCGGCGTATCTTGTTTTCTGAATAGCAAAAAAAGATACGCCGGCTATACTTAGTATTTATGCAAGCGTATCTCTTGATACGCTGCGTAAATAGTTTTCGGAATCCGGCCCTATAGCTATACATGCTTTGCTCGGATTCCATGACTGAGATTTACAGCCACTTTAAAGAGGAGTTCCACCCAAAAATGGAACTTCCTCTTAATCCACTCCTCACCCCCATACATGCCACATTTTTTTTTGGGGGGGAGTGGGGGCTTCAGTAGGAGTGGGACTTCCTGTCCCACTTCCTGCTTCCGCCGAGGGGCTGATAAGGCGAGAGGCGTAATCGCCTTATTTCAGCCCCTCCCTGTAGGCGATGGCCTAGGACACTGACAGGTCCTAGGCAATCGCCTGTCCAATCAGCGACGAGCCGCGCCGCGCGCGCATGCACAGTGGGTGCCCGGCCGTGAAGCCGAAGGCTGTCACGGCTGGGTGCCCACAGTCGGGATGGAGACGCCGACTGGGGAGGGGGGGAGAGGAGCGGAGCCCCGGTCGGCGCATCGCTGGAACGCAGGAGCAGGTAAGTGAGTGTTTATTAAAAGCCAGCAGCTACACTTTTTGTAGCTGCTGACTTTTAATAAACACATTTTTTGGCTGGAACACCCCTTTAAGAAAATGCTGCTTACATTTTAATTCTTCTTTTTTTATTTTAAACTCCAAAACTGAATATTTACCATAATCAATCCTGTCTGCACTGTGCTGGCAGACCTCACTAACAGTCATGACCACTTATCTCTTTCAGTTACTAGATCACTTTTCACTGTTTGCTGGGTGTTATGCCGCGTACACACGATCACTTTTTGTGATGAAAAAAACCAACGTTTTATGTGACGAATCAAAACGACGTTTTTCAAACTTCATTTTCCAAAACGACGTTGCATACACACCATCGTTTTTCCAAAATGCTCTTGCAAAGCGTTTAAACGTTAATCGTTTTCAACATCGTTTTGCCCACACACACGATCACTTTTTAGGACACAAAAAATTACATTTTGAAAAACGACACAAAAAATTCAAGCATGTTCGAATTTTTTTTTGGTAATTTTTTTGAAGACATAAAACAATGTTTTGCCAACACACAATCATTTTAAATGACGTTTTTGAAAACTTCTTTTTTTTTATCACAAAAAGTGATCGTGTGTACGCGGCATTAGCTGTAAAATAGATATATGTAAACCCCATCTGTAGAGACATAGAAGTCACAACTAAACAGGTGTATCCCATATGAGAAACATAGGGCCAGATTCTCAGCGGCGCTACGACGGGGTATCTCAGATACCCCGTCGTATCGCCGTTTTTTTTGGCTCGTATCTATGCGAGTGATGCTTAGCATCACTTTGGCATAGATACGCTTGAACATCCGACAAGTGTAATACCATTACACTTGCGGATCGTAGTTGTAATGACAACTCCGGCCACTAGGTGGCCTTTACGTTGTTTTTCCATTTGCCTATGCAAATGAGGCTACTACGGCGATTCCCGATCGCTTTTACGCCGCCCCGTCGTCGCATACGTCGTTTACGAACTCGTAAGGTTACCTCTGCTTCTATGAGGAGTAACCTTACGAAATCCCGTCGGATGCCGTCGGGTGCCGTCGGATGCCATGTTAAGTATGGCGTCGGGTCAGCGTTGGCTTTTTCCGTCGCTTACGTCATTTTACTAACTCGTTCGCGTAGTGACGATCACGTCGTTTTGACATCGGTTTCAACTGCGCTTTCCGACGTGAGCTGGAGCATGCGCACTGGGCTTTGCGCAGTTCGTTCGACGCGGGGGGCGTGCTTAATTTAAATACAAGCCGCCCCATTTGAATTACACAGGCTTACGTTGGGCCATTTACTCTACGCCTCCGCAAACTACAGAGCAAGTGCATGGAGAATACGGCACTTGCTCTAGTACGATGCGGCGGCGTAGTGTAAATGGCTTACGATACGCCGGCGATTTTCTTAGAGAATCTGGCCCATACTCTGTAAATGTAATGCTATGCACACATTTTTATTCTATTTGGTCCAAATTGACAGATGTGATGTGTCCTCTTCCTGGCTAATCTCATAGTTGTCTGGTCTAAGCACTAGTCAATAGTGCGAAACTCGTCAGCTGTTAATCCCTGTATTTTGTGCTGTGACTTGTAGTGCATTTTTCCTTTTTAAATAATGACAACCATCAAGATTTTTTGGAGTGCGGCTGTCCATATTTCCTTTTTCTATTTGTTGCCTTGTGGATTGCCAGCACCCTTGATTTCCTGAGAGGACACTGATCATCCTAACACAATCCACCTGGTTGTGTGCAGCCCTTGCTCACAGAGTGACACTGGTATAGCATGCCTGTGCACACAACACAGAAGCTGATTTAAACTGTGGTTATTTGCATTTATAACCCAATTATTTCTTTTTTTGGAGAACATGGTTGGGTAGGTAAGGAGTAGTGCAGCCCTCAACATTTCCACTCGCCTGCTCGCATTTGGCAATTGAAAATAAGCTGAGGGCGAGTGTGGAGAAGGGGCGGACGGATCTGACAGTTTACTGGGTAATCGCTTCTGGCAGAAGCGGTGCAGCCTTTTTTACAGGGCATCGTTTCAAATCCAAGCTATGTCATGGCGGGAGATACTCTCTCTGTGTGATCCAGCTGGCTCTCCTCCCTGATTCTTCTCTGTGATCCCCCTGTGATCCCCATGCAGTGATAGGCTGCATCGATGGGCACTTATGAGGCTGCACTGATAGACAGTACTTATGGACACTGATAGGCAGCATTGATGGGTTCTGATTATAACTGATGAGGCTGCACTGATGGGCATTGATGAGGCTGCACTGATGGGCACTGATAGGCTGCACTAATGAGGCTGTACTAATAGGCTGCACTGATGGGCACTGATAAGACTGCAGTGATGGGCTGCATTGATGGGCACTGATAAGGCTTCACTGATGGCCACCAATGATCACTTGTGAGGTGGCACTGATAAGCTGCACTGATAAGGCAGCACTGATGGGCACTGATGAGGCTGTACTGATGGCCACTGATGAGGCAGCACTAATGGCCACTGATGAGGTGGCATTGATGGGCACTGATAAGCTGCACTGATGGGCACTGATGAGACTGCACTAATAAGGCAACTGGTGGCGAATAACTCTTAAGACCTGGCCAGTAGCTCAGGACTTGACATTTTGAGCCCTGGAGTAGTGTGAAGGTGGTCGGCATGCGCAGGGCAAGTAAATTTGAACTGAAGAAGGTGCTGAGCAGTGAATGTTTACAGACTGGGTCTTGTTCTGTATGACTTTTGCAGAAATCGCCATTTGAAATAGAACTACATGAGAATTTCAATTAAAATGATAAATGTATAAGTAGTAGAATGTACTAGTTATTTTATATACTCAATATGCACAAGTTGTGGATATGTTCATAACAGAACAAACTTATAAATGAAATGCTTTCTATAACCTTTGTGATTACATGTAATTAAAATTTTAAATTTTCACATTTCACTTGAGTCATTGAACCCTCCTTTGCCCTCCCAATTGCTGTTGACGTGTTCTGATATCTGAATCAGTATTATGTTCCATTGGGATGCACAATGATTGACAGCTATGGCACTATTTTACCTCACATCCTTTCTGTAAAAACGTCCGAAACAAAAAGCATAATGTTAATAGCCAGATTTATACACATCTTGCTTGTCAGATTGCTACAAATGACATGTAATAGGTGGGGCCTTCCAGCCAGGCGGTGTCTTAAGAAAATAGGAAAGGTATTCTCCATTATCATCTCCAGACCACCAGCAGCTGTGGTCTAGACGCATTTTTGGCATCATAACACAATATCTGAGATTGATCAGAGGATTGAGAGAATGTACCACCCAAAGAGCCTAATCAACCAAACATCACTGGGAGTGGGAACTGAGGTTTGGCCAGATTGCACCAGAATTGAAAACATTGGGCCAGATTTAGGTACATCTGCGCATTATTGGACCGGCGTAGCGCACCGCCTTTACGTTAGACTTGCGCAATGTAGCCGCGCAATCACCCTATTCTCGTCGCTTTTACGCATAAAATTGCGCATGTGTAACGTTATTTCAGAGGCGTAAGGCAGAGTAATACAAATTGGGAAGGACGTGGGCGTGTTACATTGAAATGAGCCGTGACCCCATGCAAATGAAGGGCCAGCCGGCTCGCGCATGCGCGCTTGAAGGAGACCATGGTCAGCACCTCTGTGCGCATGCTCACAACTCGGGAACAGCGCAATCAGTGAAATTGGAAGTAGACCCGGGCAACTTTGCTGAACTACGCAGACAGCATAAATAGCCAGACACAAACGCACTTCCATTGCAAAAGTACATCCCTTTGTATCCCTCCCTATACAGCAAGGTGCTATTGTTCTGTTGTTTGTTAGCGTTTATTTGTTTCTTTGTGACGTGTCGTTGAGATCTTTGGGGACTGTTTTGCAGAGTGATTTTTGTCTTTTATGTGTTTTCTTTGTTGTTTTTTTTTTTTTAATTATATTTTTGCTGGGCTTTTTTTTTTTTTTCGGTTCTGTTTGTGTATGATTTGGGAATGTGGGGGTGACATTCCTGCCGGAAAAGGGGTGTCACCCTCATTTGTGGTGGAGAAGTGATCCCCTTTTTTTTGATTTTGCTGGTCATTTTTTTTTTGTGTTGTGAATGCTGTTTGAATGTGGGGGTGACATTCCTGCCGGAAAAGGGGTGTCACCCTCAATTTTGGTGGAGAAGGGTTCCCCAGGTCCGTGTGAATGGTGTATGGATGTACAGTGACATAATTGGAGCCTTGGCATGGCGTTGCTGCTCACAAGTCCTGCATGGTGGGCTTGTGCCAATCCAATTTGATGAGGATGTGGGGTGTGTGTGCTAGGGACCACAGTGGTGTGCATGCATGCATTCTCATTGTGCCTTGATTAATGTGTGTGTTTAACGTGCAAAGATGCATATGTGAGCTGGCATGAGATGGGGTTGTGAGATGGGGTCCCAGTGCATATGCAGAGTCACCTTGAAGGGAAAAGACAGGAGGATGTTAGTAGTGCATGTGCCCCTTGTGATGTGTGCATCATGGGGGGGACAGTCATGCGTGCCACCCATGTCACTCACCAACCAGCCAGCTGTCCCCATATATGTTCTGTTTGAAATCTGTGGGGATGGGGCTCTGATTGTATATGTAGCTGTCATGGGTGTCATGGGTAGTGCCATGTGTTGGGCTGGTGATATCCTCCTGCAAGGTTGTGGTTAATTCCAGGATGGCATGAGGGGTGAATCTGAAGATGCGAGACACCTCAGAATCACTCATGCCATAGATGTCTATGCGTGTGTGATATATCCTCTCCCATAAAGAGTGAAGAGTGAGGGGCTTGTATCAGATAAGAATATTGTATTAGATTAGATTAAATAGTAAAGTTTATATAAGCAAATAAAAAGTTAAAAAAAAAAAAAAATCTCCCGTGCCCTCCTCAGTGCCCTCCTCAGTGCCCTCCTCAGTGCCCTCCTCCTTCTTTGCTCATCTAAAGTCAGTAGTATAGCTATGAGCATGGATGCCACTGGCATGTTGGCATACAGTTTGTTGGGCAACACGTGTGACTGCTCAGCTCCTCACTAACAGTGTTGCTTTATCTGACATGTAGACGATTTTTCAAATTTTAGACCAGCTTTTATATGGTCTAATTTTAGACAGGACATTTTGCTGTTGCGCACAGCGCGTAGCCTGCGCTGCTCCAACGTCCTTTTGTGGATCCCCATAACTCCCTCATTAGCATATTTAACTAGCAAATCAATGGTCTGTCTAGCGCAGCTTTGCGCGGACGGATGCGCCTGTCTAACGAAATTACGCTGGACAAAAAAAAGTAGATTTCTTGCGTATCTCGTTTTGGGGATGCCGTGCATCGAAACGCACGCGCACATTTAGACTTACGCCGCGCATTTCCTGTTACGCAGGCGTAATCGCTCTGTGAATCTGGGCCATGTTGTCTGGGATATCCATTGCCAGTGACCTAATCACTTTTGCTGACCAATATTTAAAGTAATTCTGCACAGAATAAAATGTTGATGCTGCCAACGCTGAACTTGTGGCCTTTTAAAGATCATAGTTACCTCAATGTCTTTGGTTTTTATACCTAATCCAGGACAAGAATACAGCAGCACAAGTTTAGGTGAACTCATAACTCTGATCTGCATACTTCTTCTGGATCAGTGACTCAGAAAATAATAAACCAATGTATTAGCCAGGCCACTGTATTTTCAGACGAAGAGGCAAGCAGTGGCAGATTCACATATTTTCCAATGATGACCAGCTGTCATCATTTTACTGCGGCAGGTTGGCAGGGCCAGATTAACATAGGGGCTATTGGAGCTGCAGCTCCAGGCCCTTTCCTCAAGATAGGCCCATTTGCCCAAAAAAATAAAAAATAAAATTGACTTGAGGATTGTAGCTCGGCATGTAGCTGAAGACCCACCCCACGACTGGTCAAAATATGGGACTCCTATCATTTATGGTTCCAGAGATACGGGGCTGCTTGCACAGCCTGTCAGAAGCTACATACAGAGCGGCCAGTTTAAATACAAGCTGACACACTCTGAAGCAGCAGACTGAGAGGATGAGATCACAGTGCTTATAATACTTATTTGTATATTACTTATGGTAATTAACTCCTTGCCACCCAGGCCAATTCTGACACTCTCCGACATGTAAAAATCATCATTTGTTTTTTTCTAGAAAATTTCTCAGAACCCTTTAACTGCTTGCCGACCAGCCGCCGCAGTTATACGGCGGCAGGTCGGCTCTGCTGGGCGAGAGCACGTAGCTATACGTCACCTCGCCCAGCAGCCAATAGGGGCGCCCCGCTCGCCCCCGACTCCCATGCGTGTGCGCGACCACCGCCGGGCACCCGCGATCGCTTGTTACAGAGCGAGGACTGGGAGCTGTGTGTGCAAACACACAGCTCCCGGTCCTGTCAGGGGAGAAATGCCTGACCGTCTGTTCATACAATGTATGAACAGCGATCAGTCATTTCCCCAAGTGAGTCCATCCCCTCTACAGTTAGAACACACCCAGGGAACATACTTAACCCCTTCCCCGCCCCCTAGTGTTAACCCCTTCCCTGCCAGTGGCATTTTTATAGTAATCCAATGCATTTTTATTGCACTGATCGCTATAAAAATGCCAATGGTCCCAAAAATGTGTCAAAAGTGTCCGAAGTGTCCACCATAATGTCGCAGTACCGAAAAAAAATCGCTGATCGCTGCCATTACTAGTAAAAAAAAAAATATTAATAAAAATGCCATAAAACGACCCCCTATTTTGTAAACACTATGGGCCAGATTCAGGTAGATGGGAGCATCTTTGCTCCAGAGTAACGCTTCTCATTTGCGTTACGCTGCAGAAATTTTAGGAGCAAGTGCTGTCATTCACGAAGCACTTGCTCCTAAAGTTGCGGCAGCGCATCGCAAATGAGCCGGCGGAATTCAAATTGGGCGGGTACGGGGCGTGTAGTATTAAAACGAAGCGCGTTCCCGCCGCGAACGTACTGCGCATGCGTCGAGTGTCAAAACATCCCCGTGCGCATGCTCCAAATTCTGTGAATGAACGTCAATGACGTCACATTCCCATTCATGAACGTTTTACGCAAGCGACGTTTTTTTTTTTTTTTTTCGACGCGATGACGACGCCTATACCTAACATAGGATATTCCAACCCCATGTAGGTATAACTATGCGCCGCGTATCCCGTCCGGAAACGTCGTAACGTCACTGCGTCGCGCCGGAATGCGATCGTGAATTGCCGATTTCCGCTCATTAACATATTTTTTGAGCGGAAATCGGCGGGAACGCCCCCGGCGCCATTTTTAAGTTGAAGTAACGATGCGATGGCGAAACTCAGTTACGCTGCTCGCATCGGAGCTTCAACCCGGCGTTTCTTGTTTTCTGGTTACAGAAAACAGAAACGCCGGGTTAAAGTCACAGTTAGGCTGGCGGATCACTGGATCCGCCAGCCTAACTGTTCCTGAATCTGGCCCTATAACTTTTGCGCAAACCAATCAATAAACGCTTATTGCATTTTTATTTTATGAAAAATATGTAGAAGAATACGTATCGACCTAAACTGAGGTATATTTTTGGGGGATATTTATTATAGCAAAAAGTAAAAAATATTAATTTTCTCTCTGATCAAATACCACCAAAAGAAAGCTCAATTTGTGGGAAAAAATGGACGCCAATTTTGTTTGGGAGCCACGTCGCACGAGTGCGCAATTGTCAGTTAAAGCGACGCAGTGCCGAATCGCAAAAAGTGCTCTGGTCTTTGACCAGCAATATGGTCCGGGGCTAAAGTGGTTAAACATTATATATATATATATATAAAAACACTAAAGTTAACACAATTTATTTTTGTATACTAAGCCAGTGGTCATCAACCCTGTCCTCAAGGCCCACTAACAGGCCAGGTTTTATGTATTACCAGGCTAATGGCCCGTACACACGATCCGAATATCGTACGACGGATCGTACGACTTTTTTCGCTTAATAGTCGCAAGTAAAATGAAATAGGTTATTAAAGTCAGTGATGTCATGTGTTGTAATGTATTTGTATTGTATTGTCGGACGGCAACTGTACTGACTAAACGAAAATCGTATGATCTGATACGAGGAAAATTTTCGCGCCTGTCCGATCGAATAATATCGGATGAATGATCGGCTCTCGAAAGTAGTGTACACACGATCTGAAAATCGTACGATCCATCATTGTACGATCATTTTCGTCCGATATTTGAATCATGTGTACGGGCCATTCGGGAGATGCAGACTAGAATACTATAGCTGGCAGCACTGATTGTTTTAGGAAAAACCCGACAGGCTGGTTGTACTCAAGTCAAATAATAGATTGACTTGTGTAAGGCCGCGTACACACGACCAAATCTATCTGCTGGAAACGGTCTGCCCGACCGTCCCAGCAGACAGATTCGATCGTGTGTACGGGCGAGCAGATGGATTTGGCCAGCCGAAAGATTTGAAAGCATGCTTTCAAATCTGTCGGCTGGGAACCCGTCCGCCCGACATGTCTGCTGGTTAGTACGATAACCAGCAAACATGTCTTATCGCACATGCGTCGAATGGATTCGACGCATGCGCGGAAGTGATTTACTTCCTGGCGCGGTGACGTGGCGGCGTCAACGTCACCGCCATGTCACCGACACGTCAGCGAGCTGTCTGCTGGCTGGGATTTTGCTTTGATTATGTGTACACGATCAAACCAATACGTCCCCAGCAGACCGATTTGTTCAAATCGGTCTGCCCGACTGATTTGAACAAATCTGTCTGCTCGTGTGTATGGGGCCTAAAACCAGCTAGCCCATACAAAGATTGACTATGGCTGGTCTCTGCTTAATTGGCCTAATTTCAATCCTTGTATGTACCGCTTAACCACTACGCATTTCCTAAACATCCTTCCACAAACCTTTACTTTATTTTTCCTTCCCAGATTCCTTCATCCTCCTCACTTTACCTACTCTCCACACTTCACATGTACATACTGCTCACTGTCATACCCTCCACACTTCTCTCCTATACATAGTGTCCGCTGTCATACCCTACATAATCCTCTCCTATACATAGTGCCCACTGTCATACCCTACACACTCCTCTCCTGTACATAGTACCCGCTGTCATACACTTCTCTCCTGTACATAGTGCTAACTGTCGCACTCTCCACACTCCTCCCCTGTACATACTGCTCACTGTCATACCCTCCACACTCCTCTCCTATACATAGTGCCCACTGTCATACCCTTCACACTCCTCTTCTATACATAGTGCCCACTGTCATACCCTCCACACTCCTCTCCTATACATAGTGCCCACTGTCATACCCTACATAATCCTCTCCTATATATAGTGCCCACTGTCATACACTACACAATCCTCTGCTATACATAGTGCCCACTGTCATACTCTCCACACTCCTCCTGTGCATTGCATACTGCTTACTGTCATACCCTCCACACTCCTCTCCTATACATAGTGCCCACTGTCAAACCCTCCAAACTTCTCTCCTATACATAGTGCTCACTGTCATACCCTTTACACTTCTCTTCTATACATAGGGCCCACTGTCATACCCTCCACACGTCTCTCCTGTACATACTGCCCACTGTCATATCCTCCCCACTCTTCGGCTGTACATACTGCACACTGTCTTACCCTACACACTCATCTCATGTACATGCTGCTCAGTATCATACCAGCCATACTCCTCTCATAACCTCCACATTTCTCTTCTGTACATACTGCCTATTGTCATATCCTCCACACTCCTCTCCTGTACATACTGCCCACTGTCATACCCTCCACACTCTTCTCCTGCACATACTGCTCACTGTCTTACCCTCCACACTCATTTAATGTTTATACGGCTCAGTATCATACCGTCTACACTCCTCTCCTGTACATACTGCTCACTGCCATACCCTCCACACTCCTCTCCTGTACATACTGCCCACATTCATAAACTCCTCTATTGTACATAGTGACGGCTGCCATACCCTTCACACTAGTCTCCTGTGCATACTGCCCACTATCATACCCTCCACACTCCTCTCCTGTACAACTGCATACTGCCCACTATCATACCCTCCACACTCCTCTCCTGTAGATACTGCCCCCATCATACACTCCTCTCCTGTACATACTGCCCACTATGACACCATCCACACTCCTCTCCTGTACTTACCACCCACTGTGATACCCTCAAAACTCCTCTCCTGTACATACCGCCCACTGTCATACCCTGCACACTCCTCTCCTGTAAATACTGTAACCCAACCTTACACTTCACACTCTACATACTGCCAACTATCTTTCTCTCCACATTTCTCTTCTGTACATACTACCCCCCATTATACCCTCCACACTCCTCTCCTGTACATACTGCCCACTTTCATACCCTCCACACTCCTCTTCGGTACATACCACCCTCTGTCCTACCCCCCACACTCCTCTCCTGTACATACTGCCCACTTTCATACCCTCCACTCTCATGTCCGTTACATACCACCCTCTGTCATACCCTGCACACTCCTCTGCTGTGCATACTGCCCACTGTCATACCCTCCACACTCCTCTCCTGTACATAGTGCCCACTGTTAGACCCTCCACATTCTTCTAGATCAGTGGTCTCCAAACTGCGGCCCGAGGGCCGGATGTGGCCCTTTGCTTGCCTTTATCCGGCCCTTGGGGCACTATCCCTCCCACTGATACGAGACACTATTCTGCTATCTGACACCGACAGTGAAGCACCATTTCTCCCACTGACACAACTAATAGAGCACTATTCCTCCCTATGATACCAGCAATGGGGCACTATTCCTCCCCCTAATACCAGATGTTTACTAACAATGATGCCAGGAAAATTTCCACTCCCGCTGGCCAAAATCCGGCCCTCCAAGAGTCTGAAGGACAATAAACTGGCCCTTTGTTTAGAATGTTTGGAGACCTCTGTTCTAGATCATTGCACAAACTTCCCAGTTTTATACCGTCCATACTCCTCTCCTACGCCTCTTACCCACAAAAACAGTTTGTTTAAATTATACGGAATATCCTTAATATTACCAGCTTTAGAATGGGCACACTTTTGTTAGTTCAACTAAAGGAAATCTTCTCGGTCCTCATATTTGTTCTGTCCCATTATTAGTACTTATTTAATTTTGTGATTACTACTGTGATGTATAGAGGAACATAGGGGATCTCAGCTACTATAAATATAGCACTTTTAAAACACTGTCCCTTAAAAATATTTTTTAAATGTTGGCAACTATGCACTTAGGCACTGCCCAAGGGCCACTGGGTCAGTAGGGGGCCCCATTAAAGTCTCCTGGGATCCTGTGATAATAAAGCGGTAGTAAACTTTGCTAACATTACTACTTTTTAGAGGCCTTGAGGTAGGTTATGCCACAATGTAGAAGTATGCACAGCATATTAGAACATTAGGGTACACTTAAATTGTCAGACTGAACCCTCCAGTGCTGCTATCTGTGATTTGTCCGGTGGGTCCATCTTCACCTGGTTTTCCTTCTGGGCTCTGTGCCTTCGGTCACTTGCCTTGGCTGTGCTGCGTTAATGTCATTCCCATGCATGCTCATGCTAATGCGCATCCTCTCTCTGTCATCCCCCCCTTTCTCTCTCATCCTCCCTCCCTTACCCCCACCCCTCTCTCATTCTCTCTCTCTCTCTCGTTCTCATCCTCCCTCTCTCTCTTTAATTTAAATTGTTATAACAAAAAATTGTTTGTATATATATATTTTTTTTTATAAAAGGCCTACCAAAATCCTCAGCACCAGGCCCATGATGTTCTTAATCTGGCCCTGCAGGTTGGTACTGATGTGCAAACCACTATAGGTGTACGTCGGCCACTTTGAGAGGTAAAGGGGCCTTACAAGGGTGAACACATTTCCAAACTACCATTCAGGAACACCCCCCCCCCCTTCTCAAAAATCAGCTTGTGCTGTAACGAAACACAACACAGTGATTGGACACAAGAGGTGGGATTTATGATTTCTCCAATCACAAGCAGGGGGTGGGATTGTGCTTCTCCAGGCATTCCCGGCCAGGACAAGTACTGTCAGTGAGTAAAGCAGTGATGTGACGGCCTTTTTTTGGGGGCATCAGATTGGCTCAGGGGGTGGCTGTGTCAGTTTCATTCAGGGACACTGTATTGTCCTGGAATGAAGGTGCCTGGGACAGACCTGCAAAATGCCAGACTGTCCCGGGCAATCCGGGACACGCGGTCACCCTAGACCCGACACTGGAGCTGATGAGCATGGCTGACAGCTGTGATGTCCGCCGGCGACCGGCGATCACTCCTCAGAGAGCCAGAATGGGGATCTGTCAATGTAGACAGGCAGATCCCCGTTCTGTCAGGGAAGTACAGAGAGATCTGCTGTTCCTCAGGAACAGCGATCTCTCCAAACTCTCAGGCAGTCTACGCTTCCAACAGTTAAAAAACCTCCCAGGGAACACATTTAACTCCTGGATCGCCCTCTGGTGTTAACCCTTTCCCTGCCAGTGCCATTTATACAGTAAGCATAGGCTATTTATAGCACTGATCGCTGTATAAATGTTACTGGTCCCAAAAAAGTGTCAAAGGTGTCCGATCTGTCTGCCGCAATGTCGCAGTGCTGCTAAAAATCACTGATCCCCACCATTACTAGTAAAAAAAAAAAAATAATAATAAAAATGCCATGAATATATCGCCTAGGCCCAGATTCACAGAGAGATGGGCGAACATTACGCCGCCGTAGCGCAAACGCCGTACGCCACGCCAGCATAGCGCGAAGAGACAAGCATTGCATTCAGCAAGCCAGTGCTCCCAACGCTGCGCCAGCATGGCGTGGGTTTCAAAGGCGCAGGCCGGCATAGGTGGATGTGGGCGTGACCCCATGCAAATGATGGTCCGAGCATGGTGTAGTGTTTTATGCCCGGCGTATCACGAACTGTGCATGCGCCGTGGCGTTGCCGTGACGTAGACGCATGCACAGCACCCTTATGCGCATGTTCACAACCACGCCGGCACAACTGCCTAAGCTACGCCGGATCACCACGTACGCCGCAAACTTAACGTACGCCCAGCCAGACACACATCCAACGCACAATACGCCGGCTTATGTTCCCTGGTGCAGACCTTTGCATGTCTGTTTGCACCTCCTCTATGGGGAATAACTTTACACCGGACGTACAACTTACACGCACCTCGCGCAGCATGCGTTGGGCGCACGCACGCTTGTGAATCGCCGTATTTCCTTCATTTGCATGTTTGAATGCCTAATCAATAGGAGCAGCAACATGTGTCCAGCCCATACTTGCGCCCACGCTACGCTGGCATGTGCAAGCTCTGTCGGCGCAGGGTGGCCAGTTTTTAGGCGTTATGTTTGTTTATGGGTCTGGCGCACACATACGACGGCGCACATTTGCACTTTCCGGCGCACATTTGCACTTACGTCGGCGTAAGTGCTTTGTGAATCTGGGCCCTATTTTGTAGACGCTATCAATATACGCTTATTTTTTTTATTTTTTTACCAAAAATATCTAGAAGAATACACATTGGCCTAAAGTGATGAAGAATTTTAGCCGGATTCACAAAGCACTTATGCCGACGTATCTCCAGATACGCTGACGTAAGTACAAATGTGCGCCGTCGTATTTGTGCGCCGACCCACAAAGCTAGATACGTAGAAAAATAGGCTTCATCCGACCGACGTAACTTGCCTACACCGACGTATAGTGGGCGCATAGTTACGCTGGACGCATTTGCCACTCCCATTGATTTTCGATGCAAATATGCAAATGAGGGAGATTTGCAAATATGCAAATGAGGTGGAAGCCCACTTCCACCTACTTAGACTTACGTCGGCTTACGCCGACGAATATACCAGGGCTCAAAATTTCAAGTCCTGAGCTACTAGCCAGGGCTCGAGAGTTACTCGCCACCAGTTGCCCCACCTAATTCATACACTGCCCTGCACCTAATTGCACCTGTAAACATGCCCTTGTAGATTATCTCGTGGAATGACAATGTTTTATGCAGAATCAAGTTACAAAATGTAATATTACCAACAACAACTTAAACAAAATGGGACAGGGCACTGGGGGCAGACCAGAGGGACAGGGCACAGGGGGCAGACCAGAGGGACATGGCACTAAAACTGGGTCTCTTCCCCATTCTCTTGCTGTCTCCTCTGCAACCCCCATCTATCCTCTCTCTCTCTCTCTCTCTCTCTCTCTCTCTCTCTCTCCTATTCATCTCATCATCAGGAGCCTGTGTGTGCGGCTCCTCGCTTTCATGTCCCCACTTCCCCCTTTTATTTAGGCTGGCAGTGAGGAGAGGAGCTGCAGCACAGCGGGAGGGAGTACAATCCATCGCTGAGATCCACACAACTGCACAGCCATTGACACCACCGCACAGCGCACACTGACACTGCACAGCACACATTGAGACCAGTCTGTTTGCAGCTCTGCACCGGAGTGGTAATTTTCCCAATCCTCCACCTCACTCATTAGTTTCTGCTCTCCAGCTACATTGGTCAGGGGGAGGGGGGCAGGCTCAGAGAGGTCATACTGTTAGGTCCCATGGCTTAATGAGAATTGTAAGGAGAGCACCTGTGTACTGCTCTGCCTGTGAGCGGCTCACCAGAC
Source organism: Rana kukunoris (assembly GCA_029574335.1). Lineage (NCBI taxonomy): Eukaryota > Metazoa > Chordata > Amphibia > Anura > Ranidae > Rana > Rana kukunoris. Next base: position 143,734,781 of record CM056055.1, read on the forward strand.
TACTTTTCCCGAGCATGCACCTTTCCTCTTCGGCCGCCAATCGCATCGGGACTCTAAGTGTAGGCACAGATTGGAGGGAGATTGGTCATGCAGCCCTGTCATCACTCGCCCCCAGCTTAAATCCACTCGCCAAATGCTAGTAGGCGAGTGGAAATTTTGAGGGCTGAATATACGCTACGCCGGCGCAACGTTGGGAGCATTTGCTTTATGAATTCAATGCTTCCCTCTCTGCGTTGCACTGGCGTAGCATAAAGAAGATATGCTATGCCGGCATATATATGCGCCGAGGTATGTGAATCCGGGCCAATGTTGTTTTTCGTTTTTTGGGGGAATATTTATCAAATACCACCAAAAGAAAACTCTATTTGTGGGTAAAAAAAACATATATTTTGTTTGTGTACAATGTCGCATAACCACGCAATTGTCAGTTAAAGCGACACAATGTTGTATCGCAAAAAATGGCCTGTCGAAAAGGGGGTAAAACCTTCCGAGGCTGAAGTAGTTAAGGCATTTTTTAATGATCACACTCCCTTTTTTCATGAGCAAATGTTTTCTTTATTCTTCAAGAACAGGATTATGTGCAAGTAAATTTATGTTATCCTGCAGCTACATCTAGTGGCAGATTTTGAATTTGCAAAACCCAAATTCGAGGTCCAGGAAAACATCTAAAATACACAGTTAAAGTGATACGAAACATACAATGTTTGATTTCCATTATCTTTCTATTTATGTATAAAAATCATGCCACTGTATTTAATTTATTATTAAAAGAATCATGTAAGTACCTTATTTAATCATTGTTGTTCAGGGATCACATTTCCCAGTTATCTTCTGTCCTCAGAGAAAGGGAGGCATTTCTAGTACTCTGCTGGGATATGAGTCTGTGTTTGCACAGTGCTGAATGGTGCTGTGCTGGTCACATAACATAAAAAAAGGCTTTCAGCATTAAGAATTCAAATAAATAAGTAATAACAACAAAGTGTTTTAAGGCTTTATACAAATCTATATTTCAAAGCAAATGTTTATTTTTTATTTTAATTTTTTTTAATAACATGGTGTAGGTGAAGTTTACGTTGACTCACAATAGCCTTCACTTTGTTCCCACTGTAAAGATATCTGGAGGAAGTTTCTCCAATCACAGGTTTCATGCCTCTCCAGCCAGTGTCTATGGTGTGTATGTGCTGGGACTAACAGGGAGATGAAGCCTCTATCAATTACCATCTTATAAACCAGTCCCATAGTGGTTAGCAATTTTAGGGCATATAGGAGGAAGGAGGGAGGGGGAGTATCATTTACCACCATGTATACGCCCACCAGTGGCGGCTGGTGCTCAATGTTTTGAGAAACAAACCTTCCCCCCGGGGGCGACGGATGGCGGCGATCAGTGCCCCCCACACGGGAGACGGACATTGGTGGTCAGTGCTCCCCACAGAAGACAGATGGTGGTGATCAGTGGCCTTACCTTAGGAGGCCGATGCTGTTTTTTTCTCCAGCTTGCAGAGGAAAAAGCTGGCGCCGTTGCTTCTCCTCCCGGGCTGAACAGGCGATGCTCCTCCTCTCAGAGTCCTAGGCCAATCAGGTCTTAGGACCCACTTCCTGATTGGACAAGCAGGAAGGCATTAGCGAATATTAATTAGATAATGTCACACAACTTGGTGAGCTCAGGGCACAGTACTCTGAGCCCACCCTTTTTTTTAAGCCAATTAGGCTCTAATCATGTGCTTACAAAAATAAATTAAAATCCATGCATCCGTGCCCTGCATGTAGATTAGGGGCCAGGCACATGGACAGGCTGCCACTGACGCCTACATGTGTGGCTTTATAATCATATGTCATTTTGATAAGAAAAGGGAGCAAATGAACATCCTAGAAATATACAGTATGGGCCAGATTCAGGAAAGGTTACGCTGGCGGATCGAGTGATCCGCCAGCCTAACTGTGGCTTTGAGCCGGCGTTTCTGTTTTCTGTAACCAGAAAACAAGAAACGCCGGGTTGAAGTTCCGATGCGAGCAGCGTAACTGAGTTTCGCCATCGCATCGTTACTTCAACTTAAAAATGGCGCCGGGGGCGTTCCCGCCGATTTACGCTCAAAAAATATGTTAATGAGCGGAAATCGGCAATTCACGATCGAAATCCGGCGCGACGCAATGACGATACGACGTTTCCGGACGGGATACGCGGCGCATAGATATACCTACATGGGGTTGGAGTATCCTATGTTAGGTATAGGCGTCGTCATCGCGTCGGAAAAAAAAAAAAAAACGTCGCTTGCGTAAAACGGTCATGAATGGGAATGTGACGTCATTGACGTTCATTCACAGATTTTGGAGCATGCGCACGGGGATGTTTTGACACTCGACGCATGCGCAGTACGTTGGCGGCGGGATCGCGCGTAGTTAGCATACTACACGCCCCGTACCCGCGACATTTGAATTCCGCCGGCTCATTTGTGATGCGCTGCCGCAACTTTAGGAGCAAGTGCTTCGTGAATGACAGCACTTGCTGCTAAAATTTCGGCAGCGCAACGCAAATCAGAAGCGTTACTCCAGAGCAAAGATGCTCTGGAATACGTGAATCTGGCCCTATATATATATATCTATATATTTATATAATGTGTGTAAATAAAAATATCACAACAATAAAAATGCATGCATTTTGATGCAGCGGCATTAAAAAATAAAATAAAAAAGGCCCATGCACTTTGGTGCTATTGAGGGGTGTCAGGCAGTTCATTCTCAAATTAATAGGCTGTTCTGCAGCAAGGCACATACTCTGATGCATCGCATAGATGTGAAGTTGAACCTTTAAAACACAGTCCGGAGGCCGAGGGGCACCAAAAAAAACAAATTTTCAAAAAATCATTTGTCATTGGGACAGAAAGTGAGGTGCAATCTTCTGAACAGATGCGCACAGACAGCAAAACAAATGTTACAGGGGTGATAACCCCTCTCAATGTTTTACAAAAAGCTTAAAAAATTGATTTTTGGGCTGGAGCTACACTTTAAAAAAGTACCAGTTGAAAATTAAAAACAGATTCTACTTAACAACAAACCTACAGGCCCAGATTCACGTACATCGGCGCATTATTGGACCGGCGTAGCGCACCACTTTTCCGTTAGACTTGCGTAATCTAGCCGCGTAATCCCGCGATTCACGAAGCTTTTGCGCAAGAGATTGCGCAAGCGTAAGGTTTTTTCCTGAGGCGTAAGGAGGAGTAATACAAATTGGGAGGGACGTGGGCGTGTTACATTGAAATGAGCTGTGACCCCATGCAAATGAAGGGCCGGCCGACTCGCGCATGCGCGCGTGAAGGAAACCATGTCAGCTCCGTTGTGCGCATGCTCACAACTCGGGAGCGGCGCAATCAGTGAAATTGGAAATGGACTAGGGCAACTTTATGAACTACGCAGACAGCATAAATAGACAGACACAAATGCACTTCCTTTGCAAAAATACATCCCTTTGTATCCCTCCCTCTACAGCATGGTGCTTTTGTTTGTTTGTGACGTGTCTTTGAGATATTTGAGGACTGTTTTGCAGAGTGATTTTTGTCTTTTATGTGTTTTCTATGTTGTTATTTTGTTTAAATTATATTTTTGCTGGGCATTTTTTATTTTTGCTCGTCATTTATTTAATTTTTTTGGTTCTGTTTGTGTATTTTGGAATGTGGGGGTGATATTCCTGCGGGAAAAGGGTTTCACCCTCATTTGTGGTGGAGAAGTGATCGCCAGGTCTGTGTGAATGGTGTATGAATGTACAGTGACATAATTGGAGCCGTGGCATGGCGTTGCAGCTCACAAGTCCTGCATGGTGGACTGGTGCCAATCCAATGTGATGAGGATGTGTTGTGTCTGTGCTAGGGACCACAGTGGTATGCATGCATGCATTCTCATTGTGCCATGATTAATGTGTGTGTTTAACGTGCAAAGATGCATAATGTGAGCTGCCATGAGATGGGGTCATGAGATGGGGTACCAGTGCATATGCAGAGTCACCTTGAAGGGAAAAGACAGGAGGATGTTAGTCATGCATGTGCCACTTGTGAGGTGTGCATCACGGGAGGGGATAGTCATGCCTGCCACCCATGTCACTCACCAACCAGCCAGCTGTCCCCATACATGTTCTGTTCGAAATCTGTGGGGATGGGGCTCTTATTGTATATGTAGCTGTCATGGGTGTCATGGGTGGTGCCATGTGTTGGGCTGCTGATGTCCTCCTGCAGGGTTGTGGTAATTCCAGGATGGCATGAGGGGTGAATCTGAAGATGCGAGACACCTCAGAATCACTCATGCCAAAGATGTCTATGCGTGTGTGATATATCAAGTGAAGAGTGAGGGGCTTGTATCAGATAAGAATATTGTATTAGATTAATTTAAATTGTAAATTTTATATAAGCAAATAAAAAAAAAAAAAAAAAAACATCTCCCGTGCCCTCCTTAGTGCCATCCTCCGTGCCCTCCTCCTTCTTTGTTCATCTAAAGTCAGTAGTATAGCTATGCGCGACGATGCCCCTGGCATGTTGGCATACAGATTGTTGGGCAACACGTGTGACTGCTGAACTCCTCACTAACAGTGTTGCTTTATCTGACAATTAGACTTTTTTTCAAAATTTAGACCAGCTTTTAGGTCCTCTAACTTTAGACAGAACATTTTGCAGTTGCGCACATCGCGTAGCCTGCGCAGCAACTGCGTTTTTTTGTGAATCCCCGTAACTCCCTCATTAGCATATTTGACTAGCAAATCAATGGTGTGTCTAGCGCAGTTTTGCGCGAAGGGAAGCGAATGTCTAATTCAATTACGCCGGACCAAAAAACGTAGATTTCTGGCGTATATTGTTTTGTGAATCGCGTCCAACTATACGCACGCGCACATTTAGACTTACGCACGCGCAACAGCAGTTGCGCAGGCGTAATCGCTCTGTGAATCTGGGCCACAGTGTCTTGTTTGCACCGCATGTATACTGCTGTTAAAAGTATATAGGGCCATAGGGGCTTGTAATGACCTGGGAGAAGGGGGGCGGGGAAACCCATGCTATTTTTCTCAATGATTTTCATCCATACTGCAGACATTACATTAAAGCCGCAAGCAGTTTTAAATGACTTTTTTCTTATAGTAACACCCAGCAGGTACGATATTTAAAGGGATTTTTCAATTTTTTTTTCACTTTAAGCATCATTAAAATCGCTGCTCCAGAAAAAACAACCGTTTTAAAAACTTTTTTTCCATTGATACATGTTCCCTGGGGCAAGACCCGGGTTCTTAAACCCGTTTTACGACAATAACTTGCATATTAGTCTTTAAAATTAGCACTTTTGAATTCGAACGTTCGAGTCTCATAGACTTCAATGGGTTTTAAAGTTCTGGTGCGAACCGAACGGGGAGGGGTGTTCGGCTCATCCTGCATACTATTTTTACTGCTGGTGGTCATCATCAGCACACAGTGCGCTCTCTCCAACTAAGTACAGCTTCTCTCACCCACTGGTTTACAGAACAGGCCCTCCCACTGACCGCTCAAAATCAACTGGTATATTACACTGCAATATTGGAATTTTATACATTTTGAATAGCTGGACTAAAAAAAAATTTTTTATGAACGTTTGAAGAGGTTCTGAAGCTTTGTTGCAGAATTTAAAATCAGACCAGCCTGTAAAGGAATACTTATAACACCATACCTCACAACTTTTTGAGATGGGAATGAGGGACACCTATAAGCAAAAGTTTGCAGGCATAGGACACACCCCTTGCACGCCCCCTTAAAGGAGAATTGTACAAAAACACGATTGGTTAAACCCACAAGGGCTTTTTTTTTACCACTACTGTTCCTTTACACTGGCTATTGGAATTTACAAATGCAGCAATTTAGAAATCAGACGAAAGGTTTAGAGCTGGAAAATACTTTTTGATAGATAAAAAGTGAATTTTATATACAACTATATAGATAAGACCAAATTGAGGGACAAATGAGGAGGAATGAGGGACAGAGGGACATTATTCCAAATCAGGGACAGTCCTTCGATATCAGGGGCAGTTGGGAGCTATGCCTGCCACTATCTCACTAAAGAACACAGAAGCCCCCCAGGTCAGTCAGCTGAATTCCTTCAGTTTTTAGCAATTATATCTCTGGATTTTATTAGTTGAAAGTAAATTAGTCAGTCCTTTTATTCATGTTAACCGATGAAGCTGACTTATGGTCTAATGTGCCTACACACCATCAGTTAAAAAAAACGATTGTGTTAGAACGCGGTGACGTTTACGCGTTTTAACACAACGACGTGCTGAAAAAAACGAAGTTCAATGCTTCCAAGCATGCGTCGACTTGACCCATCGGTCAGGCGTCCATCGGTCAAATTTTAAAGCAAGTTCTCTTTTTTTTGACCGAAGGATAACTGACCGATGGGGCCTACACATGGTCGGTTTGGACCGATGAAATGGTCCTTCAGTCCGTTTTCATCGGTTTTGACCGATCGTGTGTACGCGGCCTTATGGTTAAGCACTCCACAGGATGACCACACTTAGGATGGCCATAGAAGGCTTGCATTATAGATCATTACTGCTAGCAACACCGGCAGGAACCCCTTTAACTGCTTAAAAACCACCCATTGCATATATACTGTACCTATATGTAATTTTGTTCAAAAGAAACTGTAGGCACGTGCTGATTGGTCAGAGGGGGAGCCAATCAGCAGGTCCAGCAGATGCAATGTCCTGACGATTTTAAACAACGCAGATCGCCATTCTGACAGGGGATAACACAGAAGGGGCCAGATTCTCAGCTGAGATACGACGGTGTATCTCAGAAACACTGTTGTATCTCAGTTTTTTTTCAATGGGTATCTATGTGTGTGATTCCTAGAATCACTTACGCATAGATACACTAAAGATCCGACAGGTGTAAAACAATTACACTGTCGGATCGTAGATGTAATGACAACGCCGGCCGCTAGGTGGCCTTTACGTTGTTTTCTCATTTGCCTATGCAAATTAGCCTAATACGCCGATTCCTGAACGTTTTTACGCCACCCCATCGTCGTTTACATAGTTTCCGTAAGCATAAGGTTACCCCTGCTATAATGAGGGGTAACCTTACAAAGTTCCGTCGTATGCCATGTTAAGTATGGCATCGGGTCAGCGTAGTCTTTTTCCGCCGGTTACATCGTTATACTAAGTCGTTCGCGAATAGGGCATTGCGTAAGTGACGATCACGTCGTTTTCACGTCGGCTTCAACAACGTTTTCCGACGTGAGCTGGAGCATGCGCACTGGGCTTTTTTCCCGGCCAGTGCATGCGCAGTTCGATCAACGCGGGGGCGCGCTTAATTTAAATACAAGCCGCCCCCTTTGAATTACGCGGCCTTACGCTGGGCCATTTACACTACGCCGCCGCAAACTACGGAGCAAGTGCTTGGAGAATATGGCACTTGCTCTGTTAAGTTGCGGCGGCGTAGTGTAAATGGCTTACGATACGCCGCCGGGAAATGTACCAGAATCTGGCCATAAGTCTCCACCCCTCCACACACAGTTAGAAAGCACCCCCTAGGGATACACTTAACCCTTTTGCTCGCCCCTGGTGTTAACCCCTTTCCTGCCAGTGCCATTAGTACAGTAACAGTGCATATTTTTAGCACTGATCACTGTATTAGTGTCACTGGTTCCCCAAAAAAAAGTAAAAAATGTCAGTCCTGCTAAAAAAATCGCTGATCGCCGCCATTATTTGTAAAAATAAATAAAAATGCCATAAATCTATCCCATATATATATATCCCTATACACAGCAGCTTAACATGCAGAACTCAGGTTGTCATACAATTACTTGTCCCCCATGGGTGCCTATCCCCTTTAACCCTGCAAATTGATAAGTAGGCACTTTGAGCCCTACATACAATAAATCCACAAGGTTTCTAAGACTATAAACAGCTCACATGAAGCAGAAGAATATATATTTTTTCATAGGCTGGCTATGTCAAAGCTCTCTAATCAAACATATTGATCTGGAAATGTTGGATGTGAAGCACCTTCCTAGTGTAGGTGGCTAAGCACATTTAGCTTATGGGTTCCTTTGTAATCAAAAGAACAGTTATTTTTGAGTTTGACCTGTTCTGTTTCTCACAGGCTGGGAGTTTGGGAGTTAGATTGCTTCTCCCTTCCTCTGGAAGAAGCTTTCAGAGCTTAGATATGGAGATTCAGATCACCCCGATTGAACTTTTTTTAGGTTCCAGCAAATCCATGGAGGGAAGATTTCTAGAAGGGGGCCAGAGTGTGGATAAATAGTCTGAGACACTGGAGAGCAGGGTTCCTTCTCCCCAGGAGAGTTCCAGAGGTGCAGACATAGCTCCCAGCTGTCCCTGATTTCGAGGGACTGCCCATCAATCAGAACAAAGTCCCTCTTTCCTACTCATTTGTCCCTCATTTTGGTCTGATATGTATATAGTTGTATTTAAAATGCACTTTTTATCTTCCAAAAAGTGTTTTCCAGTGCTAAATCTTTCATCCAAATTCTAAATTGCTGCATTTGTAAATTAGAGGGTAAGGTGACTCTGATCTCAATTCTGATTAATGCAAGACTCTCTGTTTCAGCTTGGCTGTGCTGTGGGCTCATTCTGTTGTGCCTGGGGTGTTGTTCCACCCCGGGGGGACAGGTGGCAGCAGTAGGAGCTGAGGTTCGGGTGTTCTCTCCAAGTGACCAATCAGGAGGCCTGGGCCTCGCTGGGCATGCTGGGAGAGGGTACTTATGAGGCAGACGCCATTTTAGGAGGTCTTCTTTTCTTCTTCCTGGAGTGTGGCACCCACCTTTAGGGTGACCACATCGCCGCGCCCCGAGCGTTATGGCCTACCAGGCCGGGGGCGTGGGTGCTTTGCAGTGTTTTTGGTTCCGGAGCCAAGCTGGTCCAGAACACCTGAGCATTACGGGGACCCAGTGATGGACTGGGTTCTCGCCTCTAGAGATCCCAAGCAAGTTTGGCTTTTCGTGGGAGGTCCAGTTGAGGAGCGCCATTAAGAGGCTGGCGGTCCAACAGTATTGAGACCAACCATCGGGGATCAAGGTACTGGACACTGAGGGATTGATTGCTCTCAGTCGGTACCGTGGCGACATTAAAGGGAGATTCAGGCAAAACGTTACTTTAAAACTTTCCAAACTCAGAGAAGGCCTGTGGCAGAGGCACCAAGAAGTCTGTGGCAGAGACATCCTTCTTAAGTTCCGAGTGATACTCTGGCTGCTAGGTCTGTGAGAGAGACCTGTCCAGGTACGCTATACCCACTCAGGCTGGAGTGGTGAAAGAAAACAAATTGTTCGACTGAGACAGGACTGCTGTTCTCCTTCCAACCTTTGTCTATCCTTCCCATCACCTGTTAACTGTTTTTACCCGGCTAGGTAATAAAGAGCACATATAAAGAGACTTCCTATTTGCGGACATTCCTTTAATGCTACGACATTCATCGTTCACCCTAGACACTTCACCGGAGCCATGAGGTAACATGCCATCCCATCATTTCTCAGCAGCTCCTCCGGGGAGCACATGCAAAGATGTGTAAACGTTCCAAAACTAGGATGACCAGACATCCCCAATTGAGGTCATTGTCCCCAGAGACCGTCTGTTCCAGAGAAAGGCTGCAGGGGGGTTCCAAGACCCAGCATCTCTCCCCCTGCACCTTTGGCTGACAGTTTAGTATGCAGTGTGGGGAGGTGGGAGGTGGTGATCGGCAGCTTTATGGTGTCCGCGGGATCTCCCTGGGGCCAGTAGTTCTCTTCACAAGTGTTTACAGTGGAGAAGGGATGGGCCTCTGACAAAAGCATGTATCAGATTCACTCTTCAGTGTACAAGTGAGTCGCTCTGCTTGTACACTCTTGCTGATACATGCTCAGATCAGACGTGCTTAAGCTTGCATAAATGTGCACTTATACATCTTTAATTATTTTATCATGTTAAAGGGTTAATCACAGCAGCCCTGAACCATGTGATCAGCTGATCACATGTAATCAGACTTACCGGTTATTGACAGCCCTTTCCTCTCACGCTGTGTCTGTGTGAGGAAAGGGCAGCTGTCAACAGGCAAGATTGTCAGTATATTGTTTACACTGATAATCAGGGCACTAATCATCGATGCCATGATAATTAGTGCAGCCACATCAGTGCTCATCAATGCAGCCTATCAGTGCTCATGAGTGCAGCCTATCAGTGTCGCCCTTTCTCCTGCATTGCACATATATGAGAGGAGAGCCAATCTGCTCCTTCTTCTCCTGCTCCTCTCCTCCTCATGATCAAGTTCAGCTACTTAGCTTCCCACTTAGCTTCCTGCGGTGCCCAAAGGAGAGGGGTGGGAGGAGAAGGAGCAGATCAGCTCTTTTCTACCATCCATGCAAAAGGAGGGGGACCTGTCAGTGCAGGCTCTGGGCTGTATGAGAGAGATGCTCTCAGCTCAGAGCCCTGCAGCCAGCAAACCCCCTGCCCCCCCATAGTGGCCGAACGCCTTTGCAACGATCATAGTTCCGCCACTTACGCAATCTCCTACTCTGGGATGGCAGGTAAATGAGCCTAGATCACGGGTTGCTGACCTGACATCACAGAGCATGTTTTGTGGATGGAGCCAGTGGTAGAGGAAGCAAGCAGATGCAGAACGGAGCTTGCTTCATCCTGCAGCAACCTGGCTGAAGTACTGGTGGACTTGGAAGTCCCAGGGATCCTGAAAACACATAGGTGGGAAGTGTAGAAATGTGTCCTAGAAATGCAGAGATGGTTGGTGAGGTATACTCCTAACAATGTGACTGTGCTCAAAGGTGAGAGTAGCACACTGTACTCACTTATTGGGCTAACCACTGGCCGGGATAGGTCCTGAATCAGGCTGTATTTATTGCTTATTGGGTAAGTACCACGTGTTAAGTACCAGAGCATGATGGGACTGTGACGTCGTAGGTGGCCTATATAAATCGGTGATTGCCGCACTCGGCATTGCAGCGGGAGGAAGCGACGTGTCAACATCTAAGCCCCTGAGGAAGTCGGATTGTAGGCAAAATATATTGGGCATAACATCAACTTGGTTGTGACCGTTCGCAATACGCACCATATACCTAATCGGGATCTACAGCTACCTGGTTTTAATGTCAATTAGATTTTTTGTATTTGTTATAAGGTGTACTGTGTACTATGTTTTGTGTTAAACTATTTTAATAAATTATTAAAAATGATTTTTGCATGTTGTGAATAAGCACCGCTATAGGCCCTTACCGTCCATACAATACATTCTACTATTTTATGGGATGAGGTGCGACAAACCTGTATGAAAATTCAACCAAGCAGATCCCACTCTCTCTCTCCCCCTCTTGTAATAAAATATTTCAATACCCTGTGTTGTGTTTTTTTTTTAACACTTTGCTTCCAGGTGAATGGGTAGGGGTACGATGTAACTCATATTCATTCACCTAGAGTGGGGGGCCAGTATCTGGGGGCCCCCTTAATAAAGGGGGCACTCAGTTTCCGATAAGCCCCCCGCCCGCAGACCCCGACAACCAACGGCCAGGGTTGTCAGGAAGAGGCCCTGTCCTTATCAACATGGGGACAGGGTGCTCTGGGTGGGGGGGGCCACAGTGCGCCCCCCTGCCCCAGAGCACCTGACCCCCCCATGTTGAGGGCATGCGACCTGGTACGGCTCAGGAGGGGGGGGGGGGCGCTCGCTCGTCCCCAATCCTTTCCTGACCGGCCGGGCGGCGTGCTTTGGATACGGGTTTGGTATGGATTGTGGGGGGACCCCCATACTGTCTCCTTACAATCCATAGCAGACCTAAGGGCCTGGTATGCTCCTGGGTGGGAACCCATACCAGATTTTTTTTTAAATTTGGCGTGGAGTTCCACCTCAGGATTCATACCAAACGCCGTGTGTAGAATTGGCGGGAATCCAAGTCGGATCCCCGTCGCTTCTATGACACGCTCACTGGAATGTGCTTTTCCTATTCCAGCAAGTGCGAGATGTCTGGCACCCTGTCGCCGAGAATCAGCGCGATGCCGTCGTGCTAAAAACACATTGTCGGCGGCAGGTACTGTAGCTGGAGTGTAGCCTGGATTGAACTTGCCACATAACAGACTTGAATTGTATGCAGTCTATATGAAACAGATCACCATCCTTAAATGTATCCAAATTAAACAACTCACTCAGAAGCCACGCACACAATCATTTGTTATAATGTATTATACAAATATGAAAAGGGATGACGTGTGTTAAAAAAAAAAACATGCTATAAAACACCCCTATTTAGGCCCTATGTGTGTGTGGGTCTGTGTGGTGGTGGTGGTGGGGGAGGGGGAGTGGGCATACTCTTTAACCAGTACTAATGCATAGGGACTAGGATCAGGTTTGCTGCTACCATGGGTAGATTTACTGTGCCAGTGAATTTATGTGCAGATTCACCCAATAGGATTGTTTTTTTTTTTAAATATAGTGCACTGCATACTCTGAACTATGGCCAGTAGGCTTAGAAAGGCCAGTAAGGGGGCTTTTGATTGAACCAGCCACTCACTGTTCTGTCCACCAGACTTATATTCTGATTACCTGCGTCTGAGTTGTTGAAATAACATTTAAGGTTAGTAATTTACATAAAACAATCATATGCAGAGTGCAGGCGCCATCTAGCATCCTTTTTTGGTATTGCTTCAGTTCTGCTTATTTAATTCACTGTGTGTAGTTAAGGAAGTTGTTAGTAAGCAGGGAATTCTGGGTAGAATCTTCACAGGAAGTGAAAATAGCCACCATGCTTTGAGAAGACACTGCAGGGAACAGGACATGTCTTGCTCAATCTATCACCATCACCCCTTCGAGAACTTAAAAAGTATGGGGCAGATTCACAGAGCGATTACGCCGGCGTAACAGGAGATGCGCGGCGTAAGTCTAACTATGCGCGTGCGTTTCGATGCACGGCATCCCCAAAACGAGATACGCAAGAAATCTACTTTTTTTTGTCCAGCGTAATTTCGTTAGACAGGCGCATCCGTCCGCGCAAAACTGCGCTAGACAAACCATTGATTTGCTAGTCAAATATGCTAATGAGGGAGTTACGTGGATCCACAAAAGAACGTTGGGGCAGCGCAGGCTACACAGTGTGCGCAACAGCAAAATGTCCTGTCTAAAATTAGACCATATAAAATCTGGTCTAAAAAGAGAAAAATCGTCTACATGTCAGATAAAGCAACACTGTTAGTGAGGAGCTCAGCAGTCACACGTGTTGCACAACAATCTGTATGCCAACATGCCAGGGGCATCGTCGCGCATAGCTATACTACTGTCTTTAGATGAGCAAAGAAGGAGGAGGGCACGGAGGATGGCACGGGAGAGGATTTACCGCACACGCATAGACCTCTTTGGCATGAGTGATTCTGAGGTGTATCGCATCTTCAGATTCACCCCTCATGCCATCCTGGAATTAACCACAACCTTGCAGGAGGACATCACCAGCCCAACACACCGCTCACATGCAGTGCAGCCACTGGTCAAGGTCATGGCAACACTCCATTTCCTTGCTAGTGACTCTTTTCAGCGTACAAGTGGAGTGGTGGCTGGGATGTCACAATCCTCCATGAGCAGATGTGTGCACCAGGTTGTCCCTGCAACCCTCAGACGCATGGCCAACCAAATCATCAAACCCACCACTGAGGAGCTGCGGCTGAAGGCAATGACAGATTTCTACAGAATTGCCAGATTCCCACGCACCGTGGGGGCCATTGATTGCACACATGTGGCACTCCAGCCCCCCCAGGAGACAGAGCACATGTACCGCAATCGGAAGCATTGGCATTCCATCAACGTACAGGTGATAGTCGATGCCCAAGGCCTCATATGGCACGTCCGTGCCAAACACCCAGGGTCCAGCCATGACAGCTACATATACAATTTAGAGCCCCATCCGAATGGAATTCGATCAGAACGTGTATGGGGACACCTGGCTGGTTGGTGAGTGACATAGGTGGCAGGCATGACTGTCCCCCCCCCCCCATGATGCACACATCACAAGGGGCACATGCATGACAAACATCCTCCTGTCTTTTCCCTTACAGGTGACTCTGCATATCCACCGGGACCCCATCTCATGACTCCTATCCGGAACCCCCAAACCCCAGGAGAGGAAAGATACAATCAAGCCCACGCCCAAACACGTGCAGTGGTGGAGCGCACCTTTGGCCTCCTGAAGTCACGTTTCCGATGCCTGGATAAGTCTGGGGGTACCCTCTTGTATTCCCCAAACTTTGTGTGCCATATCATCGGTGCCTGTTGCCTGCTGCACAACTTCGCACTGAGAAAGGGCCTGCAGATTGACCTACGTGATGACCTGACCCCTGAACCAGACAATCCCCCCCTAACCGAGGATACCCCGTCTTCTGAGGGAAGAGCAGCCAGAAGAAAGCTCACATTGGGCATCTTTGCACGTTAAACACACACATTAATCATGGCACAATGAGAATGCATGCATGCACACCACTGTGGTCCCTAGCACACACACCCCACATCCTCATCAAATTGGATTGGCACCAGTCCTACCATGCAGGACTTGTGAGCAGCAACGCCACGCCAAGGCTCCAATTATGTCACTGTACATTCATACACCATTCACACGGACCTGGGGATCACTTCTCCCTGGTCCTTGGGAACCCTTCTCCACCAAAATTGAGGGCGACACCCCTTTTCTGGCAGGAATGTCACCCCCACATTCAAACAGCATTCACAACCCCAAAAAAAATTTTTTCCAGCAAAATCAAAAAATTTCCAGCCAAAAAAAAAGGGCCAAAAAAAAGGAGAAAAACAAATTAGTGCCCTTGACGTGAGCCACGCTTGGGGGCGCCCCCGGCCACGGCCCCGGCTCCTCAGGGGAGACTCATGGGGAGGGGGGGGGGGGTAAACCGGGGAAGGAGGAGCAGCCCCTGGTCTCTGCCCACCTGGCGGCCTGCCCTCCAAGGCCACGGCTATTCTGTCCAGGGCAGCACCTAGTGTTGCCGTGTTGGCCTGGATAAGGGCCCTCACATCCTGCCCAACGCCTGCTGATGTAGTCTGCAGGTCGTTAAGGCAGTTTGTGAAAGCCCGGGAGTGGCAGTCCAGGTTCCCAAGCGTATCCTTGATGGAGGACAGGCTCTCCTCCATACGCACCAATGTCTGGCTGACCTGTCCCAGATGGCGGGTCTGGAGGAACTGGTCCCTTCTCAGAGTGGCGGGCAGGAGATCGGCCACCCCCCTGGTCTTCTGGGTCGCCTTCCTGCCTCCAGCTGATGCTTGTGGCCGGGGAGAAGGGGAGGCCCTTGGGAGGGGAGCCATGTTGGGGGAGGAAGGGGGGGCTCCCCCTTAGGGATGGCTAGCTGCTGCCAGCCAGAGGGGAACAGTCCTCCAACAACAATAGTCCAGTGCCTGACATGGACTCCTCCTCCACAACCTCCTCCTCTTCAACCTCCTCCGCGGACTCCGGCCTTGTCGGGGGGGCCTCATTAGGCTGCTGTCCTGGGGATGGTGCGGTCAGGCCAGATGGCCCAGCACCCTCCTGCACATCTGTGGATGACACAAAACATTCACAGGTTGGAGAATCCACACACTTGCCACATATTCCCTTTCACCCCCTCCCCCACACATGCTACACACCTGATAGAAAAAAAAACCTTACCTGGCATCACGCCTTCATGACTTGAGTCTTAGCCAGGCAGGCCCTCCACTTCTTGCCTATGAAAGGTCTGGGCCACCGCACGCTCCTCCGCTGTCAGCCTAACAGGGCATGGTGGGCCCCCTCCTGTGCCCCTGGCATGGGCAAGCATTCTGGCCAGCTTCTTTTTGACCAGACGCCGGAGGTCATTAATCTTTTTCTCAATCCCAGACCGGTTCCGTGTCTCCCCCTCCCCCGCTGAATTCACCTGGTCAGTGATCATGTCCAAAATCTCTCTCCTCCTGGCCGGGGTGGTGTTGGCACTGTCCGGGCCATGGAGGAAACGCCCATAATCGGAATTGGCCCGGGCAAGAATTTGTTTCTCCCTCAAAGAAAAATTTAATTTTCTCTTCCTCTCAGTCATACTCTGACCAAAAATCACTCCCAGTCAACAAAAAACACTCACAAAAACAAGCACGACCAATCAAGCAAGAAAACAAACAAACAGAAAACTATCAAACAAAATATCTCACAAACACTTAGCAAAAATCACTTTCAAAGATCTTCTAACAAACACTTGATCACACAGTACACAAATCTGACAAATACAAATCACAACGCAACAAAAGCACCTTGCTGTATAGGGAGGGATACAAAGGGATGTACTTTTGCAATGAAAGTGCGTTTGTGTGTGTCTATTTATGCCGTCTGCGTAGTTCATGATTTTGCCCTAGTCCATTTCCAATTTCACCGATTGCGCCGTTCCCGAGTTGTGAGCATGCGCATAGAGGTGCTAAAATGGTCTGCTTCAAGCGCGCATGCGCGAGCCGGCCGGCCCTTCATTTGCATGGGGTCACGGCTCATTTCAATGTAACACGCCCACGTCCTTCCCAATTTGTTTTACTCCGCCTTACGCCTCTGAAATAACGTTACGCAGGCGCTATTTTCTGCGTAAAAGCGACGAGAATAGGGTGATTGCGCGGCTATATTGTGCAAGTCTAACGTAAAGGTGGGGCACTACGCCGGTCCAATAATGCGCAGATGTACCTGAATCTGGCCCTATGTTTTTACTATCTCATCTTGTATTGTATATCGTTGTTTCTGCTATGTATACTGTATTGTATGCAATAGTGTACATATTGAGGTCTATTTCTGTTATTTTGTAGTTTAACCTAGCTTGTTCTAATAAAACTGAGATCAAAGAAATATGGTATCTGAAGTTTATGGGACAAGGAGGTTTAGCTGTCTGCCCTAGAGACAGAACACTCACTATAAAAAAAGGGGGTCACAGACCATTCATAGAGTCTGTCAACTCACCCTGTAAAAGCTTCCCGTTTACTAACAGCATAGGTAGAAATTAGATTTAGTTAAGAAACTCTACTTTTTTTGATTTTGATTGCTAGTTCTTTGGGCAATCACCCCTGTGCTGCCTATTTGTTTTTGTCATTATTATTGTTTTTTTTTTTTATGTATATCATTTTATTTTGCGGTTGATTTGAGGTCAGCAGTCAGTTTTAGCTGCTGCCCTGTGCAAAGTAACTTATATATATTGTAAACGTTGGGGGTTTAACTCAATGGTAAATGCGTTTTTTTAGCGAGTCCACAGCAGTCAGATGTTATGTTTGAGGGCATGGCAGCCCATTTTTATTGAAGGAAACAAAAGAACAGTTCACATACAGGATTTCCCACGCAGGGGTTCTTCTCCATTAATGTTCATAGAACTCAAAATACCAAGCCTCCTGGCTCCTAGGCTTACTTAGCCTTGCTGTACCTGCTCACCTGGCCCACTCCTGGCCTCAACAGGTTCTCCAGCCCACTGTCTCCCAGACTTCCGGACTTCCTTCAGCCCCTCTTGGACTCGCTAGTCACCTCAGTTCCACCAGCCTCCCAGTCCCTCAGGCACGAAGTCCCCCCACACCAGGGATGTAGTCTCCAGGGCAGACAGACAGACAGATCCCCACATACAGGTCTGTCCTGCAGCAACAGCCAGCTGCACACCTTCCACCTCTCACTCTGTTCTGACCAGTCCCTGATTATATTGTCAGTGTTCAGCTGGGAACCCAACCTGCTGGCTGTCTGTAAGATCTGGACACAGGGTTGGAGACCCCATCCCGCCCAAGTCTCTGCAGGATCTCCAACTACACAGCCCCATTCAAAACTAGCAAAACCTGGAGAAAACTGACAAAGCACTTTTCTCCATTTAAACGCTACGCTCTGTAGTGCTGCGGTCCGCAGACACGCAAACCCTGTGTCCATTTTACCTCCCATTTCATAGGGACCGGGACTCTGACTATTACATATCCCCCCCCTTTGTTTCGATCCCGAAGGGGGCGGAACACCAGCACACGTCATTAGGGTTGGGACACCTCTGTGCCGGCTGTCAGCCGCGTAGGCCCAACCCTTTTTTAGGGTGCGCTTCCAGGTCAGTCCTACCCTGACTCTCCATGGGATCCCACTTTTTTCTATCCTACGCTTTCTCCCTCTTCTGGGGTTCCTGGGCTTATTTTCTTTTCTCAGGGGAACACTGCCTTTCCTGAAACCCTCACATTCTTCATATAGAGAACCTGTTCCTTTAGCACTTTCTCCCACAGTGTCTCCGGGTACTTTAATTTGTACCTTTGTGCGATTGACAGGTAAAATCTCTGCTACTGCCACGTCCATTTCGCTCCCTTCCTTCCTGTAAAGTCTAGTGGGTGAAGCAGTGTCCGTGCCCTCTACTGACCACCGCTCAGCCGCACTCTGGACTGCATCAGCAGAAATTTTCCTAGTCACCGCATCAGGCGGAGAGACTTCTGATGTTGTCAAACGTTCTCCTGAGCAACTTCCATCCAAACCGGTAACTGGAAGCACCCTCTCAGAGAACTTTGAGACCATCTGCCACACTGCCAATAAACATGGTACCAACCAGTTCCTCTTGTAATCACCATAAAGAATAGCCTGTACTACTTGGCTCCACCTACTGGTACTACGCAGTACCACCTTGTCCGACCACAATGGAGGCCCCCAAGTGTACAGCAAATTGCCTTTCTGGACTTTAAGCATTTTTAACAATACATTAGTCACCTTAATGCGACCCACGTCTACATACAAGACCTTTCTAGGGACTTTTCCCTTATCAATGACTTGGAGGGGCTCATCCACTGAAGCTGGAAAGGTAGAGACATTTTCAGCAACCCCCACCTCACTGGCGGTATCAGTCTTCACAGCCTGGTGCTCAACTGGAGCGCCGTCAGACATACATCTCACATTTATCTCTTCCGTCACAGCATCAGTGAGCCGCTGCAGGTCATAAGTCACATTGGCATTTTTTCGCTCACTATTTTCCAGCGGTTGGGCTGCGGATAACACATCTGCCATGCATGCGCCCTTAACCGGTCCTTCTGACTGGAGGAAACCAATCTCTGCAGGGGCCAACACGCCCTTGGCCACTGGCCACCCTGCACTCCCTCCATTGGGCATAGCAGGTGTTATGTCCAAATCTGTGTTACCCAACCTAGCCTTATCCAGCATGGCTAGCAATTGTTTAGCCCAGCTGTCCCAGTCAGTGGTACTTCCCTGACAGGCCTTCTGCAGCACTGCATCACCTGTTCCAAGAGGCACCAAAGGAACTTGGGTCTCATTACCCGATACAGTACATTTGTCATCGCTAGACGCATCACATTGTACAAGCACAGTTTCACTTATGTCACATTGGGACGATGCTTCGTCACAAACCACAGGATGCAATACCCCATTTTGACCAGATTGTTCTGGTGGCGCTACCATCACATCCTGCTTTACACTACTAGCTTTTACAGTATGAATACATTTTTCACCAAACCGATCACATACCAGGCGGGTGGTCTGCACCCACACACTCTCATCGTGTGGTACAGTGCCTCCTTGTTCCCCCAGAGTAGTGCCAGAGCGGTCCTGAACAACCTCCAGTTCCAACACAGGGAGATCCCGGGAGGTTTCCATGGACAACCCTGCAGCTCTGCCTCTGGTGGTCACGGAAGACATCCTACTCCCATCCTTTTTAGTAAACATATCACCAACAATATTCTCAAATATGACATTTCCAGAAATACATTTCTCAACCTTTAGAGGATCATCATGACACTTAAACATAGCTGTAGCTATTGTAGGTGGCCCCTTACCCACTAGAGAAGCTCTACAGCTGACCTGGGAAACCCTCCGCTCCAACACCGTGGGCTCATGGGAGGTTTCTCTGGGCAACCCCACAGCACCTATATCTGTCACTAGGGAACATGGTATACTTATTTCTTTGGTCACCCCTAGTACAGCTCTTCCAGCACTCTGCTGGATTCCACCAGGTACATACAGAGTCCCCATGTCCTTTTCAGTCTTTAGTCCTGCTGACAGTTGGGCTTTACCCTGTGCCTCCCCCCTACTCTGGGTAGCACACCGTAGCAAGTCCACCTGTACTGCGAATCTCCCCGCTGAACACACTTCTACTTCATTGGGTTCTGTCCCATAAACTGCAACAGTCTTACCACTTCCTGTAGCCGTTGTCATAGCCTTCATTTGAGTGCGTTGTCTCTCATCTGTGGTGTCTCCATAGGCTGAATTTTTCATGTGGTCATGGAAAAACACTGCAGCCTTTCCAGACCCACCAACACCCCCCGCATGTAACACAGTATCCCTGTTGCTAGGGGTAACAGCAGACCAGCACTCCAAAGATGGTTGGCTACACCTCATGGTGGTTACAGACTGTTGTGTCCTTTCTGGACTGACCACTTCACATAAGCGGCCATAATACACATTTTTACTTTCCTCATCGGTACCCCCTGCAGGCCACACAATCTTCTTACCACTGTTGCCAGGGGTGACAACCGATAT
Organism: Rana kukunoris; assembly: GCA_029574335.1. Classification (NCBI taxonomy): domain Eukaryota; kingdom Metazoa; phylum Chordata; class Amphibia; order Anura; family Ranidae; genus Rana; species Rana kukunoris. The sequence continues at coordinate 143,755,226 of CM056055.1, forward strand.
GTCTGCAGAAAACGCATGGCTGGTACGCTGATGCACACTTATGCTCTCCTGAGCCATTGCTTGATTGTTGCTTTGTTGTCGCAGTGATGCCTCTCCCGTTGCTATGGGTGACGACCTCTCTTTGCTGGAGCGTTGCTGGCGGCCCATGATGCGACTGATCTCTCCTCTAAGAAGAATTTCCTCTTTAAACTTGCGATAGTTATCCTGGTCCCCATCCATCAAATGGTAAACCGACCGGTACTCTACCAGCAGTAAGGTTTGCAGCAATTTTGGCCACCGGTCTCTAGGCCATTTCCTCCTTACAGCGACTTTTTCAAACTTGTCAAGGAAGTCTCCAACCTCCTCTGTAGGTAGCATGGGTTGCATGTAATCAGATGCCACTATCTCAGCCCTTTGTACCGCATCCGATTCTTTAGTCTGGTTCCACTTGAACCACTCATTCACAGTCTCATACACCACTGGCCCCTTTTGACTGGCCCTCCTAGGTGGAGACATCTCAGGCCACGCTGAGCTCACTTCCCCTTTAACTTGCTTTAACTTGAACTTCTTGTGTTTTGACTGTCGCATCCTTGCAGTCGCATGCACAGCAGCTTGTTACACAGTTCACAGCAATAAAAAGGGAAAAAATCTTCTCACAGGTGCACCACCTGTATGCAACACAGTCCAAAAAAAACTTCTGCGCAATGCAGTTTGCCTGGCTGCTACACACAGCTAGCAGTAACTCCTGCTGCGACTCACCACAGAGCAAGGACCCGGATTTCACCGTCTAGATGCCCGCTGAATCCACCACTGTAAACGTTGGGGGTTTAACTCAACGGTAAATGCGTTTTTTTAGCGAGTCCACAGCAGTCAGATGTTATGTTTGAGGGCATGGCAGCCCATTTTTATTGAAGGAAACAAAAGAACAGTTCACATACAGGATTTCCCACGCAGGGGTTCTTCTCCATTAATGTTCATAGAACTCAAAATACCAAGCCTCCTGGCTCCTAGGCTTACTTAGCCTTGCTGTACCTGCTCACCTGGCCCACTCCTGGCCTCAACAGGTTCTCCAGCCCACTGTCTCCCAGACTTCCGGACTTCCTTCAGCCCCTCTTGGACTCGCTAGTCACCTCAGTTCCACCAGCCTCCCAGTCCCTCAGGCACGAAGTCCCCCCACACCAGGGATGTAGTCTCCAGGGCAGACAGACAGACAGATCCCCACATACAGGTCTGTCCTGCAGCAACAGCCAGCTGCACACCTTCCACCTCTCACTCTGTTCTGACCAGTCCCTGATTATATTGTCAGTGTTCAGCTGGGAACCCAACCTGCTGGCTGTCTGTAAGATCTGGACACAGGGTTGGAGACCCCATCCCGCCCAAGTCTCTGCAGGATCTCCAACTACACAGCCCCATTCAAAACTAGCAAAACCTGGAGAAAACTGACAAAGCACTTTTCTCCATTTAAACGCTACGCTCTGTAGTTCTGCGGTCCGCAGACACGCAAACCCTGTGTCCATTTTACCTCCCATTTCATAGGGACCGGGACTCTGACTATTACAATATATATATTGCTGAAAGGCTTCCCTTTGTGGATTTTTAAAGTTGCCCTTAAAATGGTACTAAACCTGCAACAGTAAAATCAGTCTGTATATGCAGTAAAGCATGCTTGGTATACTCACTATGGAACCTAAGGGGTTTATTCTTCTACAAGGCTGTTTTATCCTGCCTTTGCTGATCCTCCCTTTCTTTCACTGTCCCCAATCCATCTTCTGATAAGACAGAGCCTTTTGAGTAATCCTGCACATGCTGAGTTTGGTGTGTATTACTAGAGTTCTTTTTTATTTTTATGGGAAAGTGCATAGCATAGCACAGGGCCGATCAGCACTGTCCAGGAGTCAGGGGTCCTGCAGCCTCATAGGACAGCCAGATAGGGATGAGCCGAACACCCCCGCGTTCGGTTCGCACCAGAACCGTCAAACAGACCAACCCTTCGTGCGAACATTTAGAACCCCATTGAAGTCTATGGGACTCAAACGTTCGAATTCAAAAACGATCATTTTAAATAGGTACAGGTACCGATACTTTTTTTCAAGTAGTCGCCGATACCGAATACCGATACTTTTTTAAAATGTGTCCTCAAATGCAGCCATGTCCCCCACATATGCAGCCATGTCCCCAGCATATGCAGCCATGTCCCCCACATATGCAGCCATGTCCCTCCAGCCATCTCCCCCACATATGCAGCCATGTCCCTCCAGCCATGTCCCCCACATATGCAGCCATGTCCCTCCAGCCATGTCCCCCACATATGCAGCCATTTCCCCCCAGCCATGTCCACCACATATGCAGCCATGTCCCTCCAGCCATGTCCCCCACATATGCAGCCATTTCCCCCCCAGTCATGTCCCCCACATATGCAGCCATTTCCCCCCAGCCATGCCCCCCACATATGCAGCCATTTCCCCCAGCCATGTCCCCCACATATGCAGCCATGTCCCTCCAGCCATGTCCCCCACATATGCAGCCATTTCCCCCCAGCCATGTCCCCCACATATGCAGCCATGTCCCTCCAGCCATGTCCCTCTAGCCATGTCCCCCATACCTAGCCGCCGAAAGCCGCCGCCGCCGCACGGAGAACATCACAGCATTCATTTGAATAGCTGTTTTGCCCGCGCGTATAGACACTCCCCCTTGCTCGGGATTGGACAGATCACGATCACCCATCCAATCCCGAGCAAGGGGGAGTGTCTATACAAGTACTCCCGCAAATACTCGGTATCGGTCCCGATACCGATACTGGTATCGGTATCGGGACAACCCTAATTTTAAAGACCAATATATTTAAGTTATTGTTGGAAAACGTCTTTCAGAACCCGGGTCTTGCCCGAGGGAACATGTATCAATTGAAAAAAGTTTAAAAAGCGGTTGTTTTTTCAGGAGCAGGACTCCTCAAAAAACAACCGTTTTTAAAACTTTTTTCCATTGATACATGTTCCCTCGGGCAAGACCCGGGTTCTCAAAGACGTTTTCATAGGCAAACTATAGACACCCAGCAGGTACAATATTTAAAGGAATTTTTATTTTTATTTTTTAAATGTAAGCATCATTAAAATCACTGCTCTAGGAGCAGTGATTTTATTGATGCTTAAATAAAAAATAAAATAAAAAAATTACTTTAAATATTGTACCTGCTGGGTGTCTATACTGTACCTGTGATAACGTCTTAAAATAGCACAATCACCTGCCTGCCAGTAAATTAGGAAGAACTGATCTAGCTAAGCCATACAGTGTATAAATATATGTACAACTCCTAGGGATGTATATATATCCTCTACACACTGTAAATTAAGCTAAACTGACTAGCCTGCCTGCCTGCTCTATCTAGCTATATAAAAAGACTATCTCTCATTAACAACCGCAACACACTACATGCGGCCGCCCAGCAGGCGGCCTTATATAGTGTGGAGCGTGTGCTAAAGCCCTGAGCCATAATTGGCCAAAGCCACTCCGTTTTTTGCGCTCTGTGATTGGCCAAGGATGCAGGGTGATAGTGCATGTTTGGCCAATCATCAGCGCGCAATGCCGCAGTGAATTATGGGCCGTTGCGCATCACTCGAATTTGGCGCGAACAACCCGTTTTGTTCGGAATTCGTCGAACGTACGAACAGACAATGTTCGAGTCGAACATACATTCGTATCGAACGTTGAGCTCATCCCTACAACCAGAGTAGAATGAAAACTCCTCCTACAAACTTTAACCAGAAACTGATAGAAGTCACAAGACTGCTATATACTGCTGATGAGAAAAGGCATTTAGCAGTTTATATTAACTAAAATTATTGAATTTCCATGTTCTGTGTACTGTGGGACAGGCCCGGACTGGCCATAGGGCATACCGTGCATATACCTGGTGGGCCGCGGTGGTCCACGGCGGCCCGCATGTCACGTCTCCCCCCAGTGTAACATGCAGGGGGTCCAGAACTGTTAGGGTGGTGTCTGTGTGACAAACTGTGGGGGGCTGTGTAATGTAAAGGGGTCCAGAGGTACAGGGTGCTATGTAATGTAAAAGGGTCCAGAGGTGCAAGGTGCTGTGTAGTGTAAAGGGGACCAGAGGTGCAGGGTCCTGTGTAATGTAAAAGGGTCCAGAGGTGCAGGGTCCTGTGTAGTGTAAAGGGGTCCAGAGGTGCAGGGTGCTATGTCATGTTAAGGGGTCCAGGATGCTGTGTAATGTAAAGGGATCCAGAGGTGCAGGGTGCTGTGTAATGTAGAGGGGTGCAGAGGTACAAGGTGCTGGAACCCTACATCCCATCCCATCCCTAAAAATGGCCAACATTTTACAACAAGTTTCACCCGAAGACTTCAAAGGGATTTTCCTCTTAAGTTTGGGTTCACTGAAGTTTTAACAAGATTCACTAGACCCTTGCAGAACTGAACCTGAGCAGATTTAGTTCCACCCTTGTTCTTCCTTGTTCAGATTCAGTCATTACCATTGATGTCTATCTCACTGTGTGTAGCAGAAGATCAGGAAAAAAAAAAAATTTCTGCGCAGCATGGCTTTAGATCAATAGACGTCACCGTGCCTCAGAAAGCCAGCGGATGCCAACATTCCTACCAGTAATCGAAGATTCACATGGTGAAAATGATGAGTTGTAGCTGTAAACTTCCAGAAATGGGTGTCCAACACAAGCACCCATTGTGAAGGGAAGTGGATTAATGGTAGTCATCTAACCAAGCAATTTTCCACTTGTTCACGGGACCTGACATGGGGATTGAATCAAACAGCCTTTAGGGAATGATTCAGCTAATTAGGAAAAGAACATTATGTCACCATTCTCTGTACTAATATGATCTTCTTCCAAAATGAATCATTTGGAAGTCGATAAAATGTTAAATAAAAAGCGAGCTTGTGTGAGAGTGCAACAGGAATTTGTTTGCAATACTCCCATTGAAGTAGATCTGTGCTCCCCTTTCTATGCAGGGCAGAACAAAAGGCTGGCTTTACGAGTTCTGGTACCCAACCCGTGACCCGGGGCTGTATCCTGTATGTGGTCTTTTGGAACTTATTCAGCTGCCTTTAGGGTCTTTGTTTTTCTTGCTTAGTTGCTCACTCAAGCCAGTGATAGAAAACAATTATCAATTAGGCCCCTTTTACACTGAGGTGTTTTGCAGGAGCTATTGCACTAAAAATAGTGCCTGCAAACCGACCCTAAACAGTGGCTGCTGTTTCTCCAGTGTGAAAGCCCGAGGGCTTTCACACTGGAGCGGTGCGCTAGCAGGACCGTTCCAAAAGTCCTGCTAGCAGCATATTTGGAGCGGTGAGAGGAGCGGTGTGATTAACGATCCTCCACCGCTCCTTCCCATTGAAAGTAATGGGAAACAGTGGATATACCGCCGACAATGCGCCTCTTTTTCGGCAGCTGGCGGGGGTTAAAACCGCATCGCTAGTGGCCGAATACCGCCGCAATTTTGCCGCTAAAAATAGTGCCGCTATACCACCACCACACCTCCCGTCCCAGTGTGAAAGAGGCCTTAGTAATCTAGTTTAGGACACTGGATGCTACACACACCCCAAAAAAACCTTATCATAGCACATAGGACGTGTGTGGTGTGTATAGTCTTTCTATCCTGCTTCTGAGACCCCATTCTCTGGCAATCCTTGCCTTTGATTGGCAATGCCAGGAGTTGCTGTGGACATACAGACAATTTAGCAGTTGCTGCTGTCAAATAAGAACCCTCTAAATCAGTGTATCAACACCATTTAGAGCCAAATAGAGGGTTACAATATAACACTGCTACTTTTGTATCTATTCCGTTTCATTAAAGTGATTGTAAAGTCTTGTTAAAATAAAAAACAAAAACAAAAAAACAAGCATGTTATACTTACCGCATCTGTGCAGTTTTGGCACAGAGCAGCCCGGATCCTCCTCTTCTCGGGTCCCTCTTCGCTGCTCCTGGCCCCTCCGTACTGCCGAGTGCTCCCCACAGAATGCAGCTTGCTATGGGGGCACCCGAGCCAAGGTGTGTCCATTCAGACACGTAGCCCTGACCCAGCCCCATCCCTCTCTCTTCTGATTGGCTAACTGACTTTGATTGACAGCCACAGGAACCAATGGTGCCGCTGCTGTGTCTCAGCCAATCAGGAGGAGAGTCTTAGACGGCACTTGTGGACATCGCTGGAGAGAGATGGGGCTCAGGTAAGTAATTAGGGGGTGGGGAGACTGCTACACGCAGAAGGTTGTTTATCTTAATGCATAACACTCATAAGGAAAAAAAACAAAACTTCTGCCTTTACAAGTCCTTTAATAGATGCAGATCTAAAGGTTTGAGCTTTAATCGGAAGATGATGTCACTTAAAAAGTTACTAAACTCAGGACCCTGTATTCACTATATCTGGTCTCCCACAGTACACAGAACATACTTTTTTTTTTTTTAATCTAAATATAAACTGCTAAATACATTTTCTCATCAGTAGTATATAGCAGTCTTGTGCCATCTATTGTAACACTTTTAGAAAGAGTTTTCATTCTACTCTGACTGTCCTATGAGTCTGCAGGACCCCTGGATTTTTGTCTGGAAAGTGCTGATTGGTAACAATCACATGCACCCTTCAGGTCTGATAGAAATGGGGGTGGGTACCTGTCAAAAACAGGTGGCACCAGAGAGGTGAGGAAACAAATAAGCAGAGCTTCCACTTTTAGGTGGAACTCAGCTTTAACATCTATTGTCACTGTTTTGTACACTCTATAATATTTGTGTAGCAAAGTTCTATTAGTTACATTTACACTATGCAATAAAGCATAGGGCCAGCAGGTGGCACAAGTAGACAGTTTAAAAAATTAGAATCTCAATGAACTTTTTGTCAGCACTCCTGAGATCACTTAGCATGATCTGTCTGTCTTTGATATGGAAATATTGTCTACCCTCATTCTAGGGAAAAGATTACTCCATATGGAAGAATTAGGTGAAGTTTCTAGTTTTAAAGGAAAACTATACTATATTTTTAGTCAGTACATATTTTGAGATCTTATCACACTGTTACCTTAAAGTAATATTTGATGTTGGGTTTACACTTACATGCTTGTTTTCTATGTTTGTTCCTCTGAATGCTGCTTTTAAATAGTAGAGCTGACACCTCTATGTTCCTACTCTCATTAGATCATGTTCACTGCGCCCTAGGATTAACCAGACCCAGAACGCAGAGAGCAGCCCAAACTCCCTAATGGCACTTCTGGTCCAAGTCTTTCCGCTCTCCTTCCCTTTCACCATTGGTGGTTGATAATGCTTATCCCCTGCCTGGAGGCCAAACATAGTGCTGCAGACACTGGAGGATATAGCCCAGAACTTAAAGTATGACCGGGATCCTATAATCTCTACTTGCACATTGCATAGACAAATGAACAGCTTTTTCTTCAAAGCAGAAACAGGTAGGACTCTGCAACACGGTTTGTTAAAATCCTTGCAATGTACATAGAATGTTTTTTTTCTCAACAAAAGTGGGGTTACTCTTTAGGCCTGTAGGGAGGTGACTACTTGGGGTGTGCTTACTGTGGGGGTGCCCAACCAGTGGCCCGTGGAGCCCTCTGATTTGGCCTGCGACCTCCTGCTCTAAGATGGCTGATTGGCAAGCCCAGATAGCAGGTTGCCGACCTGCCTTCCCAGAGCATCAGTGTTGTGAATGAAGCCGGCAGTAAAGGAAGGAAGCGACTTTTCAGAAAGTGCACCACACCTGCGGGATATAATAGATGTCTATGAAACAGTGGCGGTGCGTCTATAGAAGGAGCTGGAGCGCCGCCCCCCTCTGGCTCTCGCACCGCCACTGACTAATAACATAGATTCATTGCATTGCATGAATCAATGTTATTGTCGCCGCTGCCGCTGGTCTATTCAGATGGCCGGACATGAGCGCCGGCCACCTGAATAATGGCAGCTGGTTGGCTGTACGGAAGTGCCTATCTAATAGGCTTTCCAAGTACAGCCCTCAGCATCCGGAAGCTTATCCAGGGAACGTACGGGGGTGCGTTCCTTGGATAAGACTGACAGGCGTCTCAGCCAATCAGGTTCACCGGTTCTGGCTATCGGTAACCTGATTGGTTGAATCGTCATCGAGGGCGGGAGAACGAAGAAGATGGATGGCTGACTCCAGTAAAGGTAAGTGCCGGGCGCGGGGAGAGGCAATTTACAGGGCACAGCGGCGACGAAGGGCACAGTGGCGAATGTAAACATCCCTTGTAATATGAATCAGTGTGACAGGTCCTCTTTATGGAGAGATGTAGGGTCAATAAGACCCACATCTCTCCTCCAGGCTTACAAGCATGAAATCGGTGATATTATTTTTATCGATCTCACACCGACAGCCGCAACTGCGGCTTTGTTTACTTCCGGGTACCAGGCGTGACGTCATAACATCGTGCCCGGGCCTCCGACGGTCACCAGTCACCTCTATGCTTCCCCAGCCAGCGCCGGCCGATTCGCTCTTCGGGCCGCCGATGGCACGGGAGAGCCTGGAGAAGCACCGGATGGCGGCAGGAGGTGGGACGTCCCCTCTTGCTGCCTATAAGAACGATCAAGCATCGAAACTGCCGCTTTGATCATTCTTATCGTACAGAGAATCGCCAGCTGAAGACGGTGATATCTGAATGATGGCTGTAGCTGCAGGCATCATTCAGATATCACCGCACAAACAGAGGACGTATTTTCTCGTACTGCGGTGGGCAAGTGGTTAATAATCTTCAGGTCCAGGTGATTAAGGCTTCCAACTGTGCATGCACGTTTTTTTTTCTACTAGATTAACCACTCAAATTGCGGGCCCTTTCAACCCCTTCCTGCCCAGGCTAATTTTAAGCTTTCAGTGCTAGAGCACTATGAATGACAATTGCGTGGTCATGCAACACTGTACCCAAATAATTTTTTTATATTTTTTGAGACAGATAGAGCTTTCTTTTGGTGGTATTTAATCACTACTGGGCTTTTCACTTTTTTGGTAAACAGACAAAGGACTGCCAATAACAATGCACGTTTACATGGTACCAGCTGTAATTAACCGCTTCCCTACCGAGTCATTGTAAAATGACGTCGGTGGGAACCCTTCCTCATTCAGACTGGACGTCATATGACGTCCTTGCATTTCCCGGCGGCTAGGGGGCATGCGCCCCCACCGCATTGCTCGGGACCCGGTGCGCGTGCCCAGCGGCCGCGTTGTCCGCAATCATGGTAGGACCATGGATCTGTGTGTAAACACACAGATCTATGTCCTGTCAGCGGTTGTGGCAGGCACAGCACTATGAAGTGCCTCATGCGCTGTGGCATTAGAAGAATTGTAATATCTCTGACTTTTCAGTCCAACAAGACTGTCTATTACTCTGAAATTCCTTTAGCGCCGTTCTATGTGTAGCGCTGACATTCTTGTATATTGATGTGTGTTTGCATAATTTAATACAACGTCTATGGACATTGCTATGTTTAGGTATTTGGAGCCATCTAGTGACCAAATACTGGTAATGCAGAGAGATGTTTTGTTTGTTTTTTTGGTTTCCTTGGAGACAAGGACACACAGTGAGGGGAAAACAATCTCGGTGGTTCGGGCAAGTGATCTGAGGGTGCCCGAGGGCCGGTGGCCGGATTGCAGAGACCGAGAGACACTTATCCGAGCATCGGAGGACCGGATCCATCCAGCGGAGCTGAACGGAGCTGACAGAGAAGCAAGTTGCAGTCACATGACAAAAGTTACTACCCGGAGCTCCGATCCAGTGGGTGAGCGGGTCACGACCCACAGTTTGCTAAGTTCCACACGCAGTTAGACTCATATACAGGCCTCACTGGGATTTATAGTTCCACAGAGGAGCAGAGAAACTGACACTGAGAAGGCTTGAGGCCTATCTATTTTGATGTTTCAATCGATTTTAAAAAAGTTGTTGCAGTTACACCAGGAGCACTTTCACTTCAATTTGACTCATCAAAACTGTTGATTACAAATCACAAGGAGTTACTTTAGCTAGCGAAGAAAAGAAGATCCAGGACTAAGTACTTTAAGTGAGATCTCACGCATAGCTTATAAAGTAGGGGGAGCTCCCAGGTATAAACCTACGTATATGTATACTGTTTTCAAATAGTTTATGTTGAAATCAATAGTGCTGTCGTCTTACGTTGGGGTGACAGCACAATTACTGTAATCACTTTTTTTGCATATTTCACAGTAAAATATATCTCTGGTTAAGTATCCAATTGTTGTGGCGTACTATTTTTCTCCCTCCAAGTGGAGTCAGTGGATTCTGGGGTTACAATACAGGTATTTTGTATTGTCTTACATTGTATTGTATTGCATTGCATCACAGCTGTGCCAAGGGGATTGAGCCAAGTTAGTGGGGTTTATTGGTAGAGTGCAGGCCCAAATTAAACCAGCAGCTCCTTCGGGGGTTAGTGCTACACATGGGGGCTCGTCCGGGATTCCTGTGACTTTACAAGCAAGCCCGCCCCTTCACGCTACCATGGACCCCATGAAAGTAGTCCAATGGTGCGAAGTAGAAGGGACACGCTCAGAAGCGAGCGTGGCCATTGAACTTCCAGGGAGCGACTGGGGAAAGAAACAAATTAAAGAGGCGGTACAAGCATTGTCCCCGGACAGAAAGGCTTACGTGGTCGCAGTCAAACCAGATCCTGGGACCGACTGCACCTATGCACTGATAGAGTGTGGATAGGATGTCCCTGAAAACTTCCACGGTGCCAGTATAAAATTGTCTGAAAAGACAGAGTTCCACCTGACACACCCCAGAAAACATGAAGGGCACTCTCCCAGTCAAAAGCAGTTAGAACCTGTAACGGAATGACCCGTGACGCCCAGAGACTTTTGATGGGGGATACTCCTGTGCCAGCGTCACTAAGGACTCTTGGGTCTAAGGTCACCCTGTGCCCTTTTGGGCATAGGGTGACTGATAAAGGATAATTCATGTTTTGCAGGAGGTCTGGACATATTACAAGCTGTAAAGGTCAATGTTTCATTGAAGGTGGGGACACATGCTGTTGAGATGCTAATTGAGTCTGCTTCTGAAAGACCTTTTATTGCGTGATGCTAACCTGGGCGAGAGACCGTAGCTATACGTCCGCTTTTTTAGCGGCCGCTAGGGGGCGCGTGCGCGCTGCCGGAGGCGCCGCACGTGCGTCCCCGCTCACCCCCGAGTCCCGTGCGCATGCCCGGTGGGTGCGATCGCCGCCGGGCATCCGCGATTGCTCTTTACAGAGCGGGGAACGGGAGCTATGTGTGTAAACATACAATGTATGAACAGAAGATCAGTGATTTCCCCTAGTGAGGCGACCCCCCCCCCATACAGTCAGAACACACCCAGGAACACACTTAACCCCTTCCCTGCCCCCTAGTGTTAACCCCTTCACTGCCAATGGCATTTTTATAGTAATACAATGCATTTTTATAGCATTGATCGCTATAAAAATGCCAATGGCCCCAAAAATGTGTCAAAAGTGTCCGAAGTGCCCGCCATAATGTCGCAGTACTGAAAAAAAATGCTGATCGCCGCCACTACTAGTAAAAAAAAATATTAATAAAAATGCCATAAAACGACCCCCTATTTTGTAAATGCTATAACTTTTGTACAAACCAATCAATAAACGCTTATTGCGATTTTTTTTACAAAAAATATGTAGAAGAATACGTATCGGCCTAAACTGAGGAAAAAAAATGTTTTTTTATATATTTTTGGGAGATATTTATTATAGCAAAAAGTAAAAAATATTGAATTTTTTTCAAAATTGTTGCTCTATTTTTGTTTATAGCGCAAAAAATAAAAACTGCAGAGATGATCAAATACCACCAAAAGAAAGCTCTATTTGTGGGAAAAAAAGGACACCAATTTTGTTTGGGAGTTACATCGCACGACCGCGCAATTGTGAGTTAAAGTGACGCAGTGCCGAATCACAAAAAGTGCTCTGGTCATTGGACAGCAATATGGTCCGGGGCTAAAGTGGTTAAAGCCTATTGATGATCAGGTGTGAATACCTTTTTGTCGGAGAGAGAACGTCTGACATAGGAATCTGTATTCTGCAGGTAAATCACTTATTGGCAGAGTCGGAACGTGTGGGGGATAATTACCTCAACTGAATGTCATTATCTAAAAGAATGTGATTGAAGCCCCACTGTGTGATGAGGGGGGTGGAGAGTTTCATTGTCCCTGTGATTAACTGTGACATGTTTGTAACTGTATAAGAACCAGCTGAGTTTACCATTAAAACATCCATACATTTGACTCAGAACACAGAGCGTATGTCTCGTCTCTCTGAGGGAATTCTTATGGATCGGGTCTGCTGGCTTGTCAGATAAGCTGTCGTGATTGTGGCGATGGAATGGATATCGTAAACGGTGGTGACCGTTACAGAACCTTTAGACAGGAAAGCAGGGGCTGCTGTTAAATCACTGGGAGAACGACAGCTGACTGATCTGAAGCGACAGTACCGTAACATACAGGAGAGGTTTCAGGAGACCTCCAGTATGATAGCTGAACGCAAAAATGGGTTACATGTCATTTTGGAGCACCAGAAAGATGGCCAGATAACGCCCAACACTGGGAAGGTACTGAAGAAATGCACCCAGGGCCGCTTGCAGGAAGTAACCACCCGGAAGGATTTCCACATTGACGGCCAGATAGGAGAAAGAGGGCAGAAGGACAAACTGTCTTACACCAGCCTCCTACATCAAATAGAGTTGGGGCTACAGAAAAGATATCTGGAACCGGAAATTAGAGATGCTGTAATCCATGCCATCAGCCCAGGTTCAAGTGTTGGGGACATGTTGGAGAGGAAGAGTGGATTGACCTTGAACCAGCTAAAGAGGATACTGAAAAGTTATGATGAGAAGGAAGATGCCGCTGAGCTGTTTCATCGACAGATAAACAGGATAGTAGAGAGACTCCTCAGAACTTCCTATTTTGGGCCATTGAGCTCAAGGACCGCCTGCTGTTCACATCAAAGGAAGAAGGAAATGGAGAGCATTTTGGAGCCGAGCTAGTTAAGAGTAAATTTAGGAGATCTGTGACTACGGGATTGAGGAGTGACTATATCAAGCTACAACTGAAGCAGTATTTGGAAGATCTCTCAACTCCGGATGAGGTCCTCATTGAGAAAGTGAATGAAGCGGATAAGATGGAGGTTGAGAGGGACCAAAAACAGAGGAAACTTCAACCTCCTAGCACCACAAGTGCTAAAATATAGCAGATAGGTGTCCCCTCAGACACTCAAAAACTTAATGTAACTTAATGTACTGGCAGCAAGCGTTGAACAGGGATTATGGCTTTCACCTAATCATCACCTACCCGTAGGTCAGACTGGAGAAGCTGTTCCAGACCCAGAAAGAAATACTGGAGATGATGACCATGTTGATGACTCGTCTGGTGAAACCCCAGACAGAAGAAGTCCCGCCACTCAAGGCTCCGGAGACTCCTACCATTAACCGCCCTATAAAAACAAACACAGAGAGTCTGCTTTAAATGTGGAGGAGTAGGACATCTCAGGCGAGTGTGCCCAAGCCCAATAACTGAAACAAAATCCAAACAACCGGGGGTCACCAACAAGCCAGGATGGAAAAGAGAGAGACCCCAAAAACCAAAGGCGAAGGTACAAGCCAACAGGCAGGTCAAAGGTACACTAATCAGTGGATTTCCCCCCAAGCTAGTGGGACCCTCCCCAATTCTCCCCCATCCAAGTAGAGGGGATTTATACGAAAGCCCTGCTGGACACTGGAGCCCAAGTAACCTTGCTCTACAGGGATTTCTATGACAGACATCTCAAGCACCTGCCGTTACAGAAATTAGAAAACTAGAGATATGGGGATTAGGCACTCAGAACTTCCCATATGATGGCTACCTGCCGGTCAGACTCGCCTTCGACCCAAGTACAGCAGGAGAGGCTGAGACTTTCGACACCTTGGCCATAGTGTGCCCTCGTCCCCCAGGGGCTGACAAAAATTCCCTCATCATTGGGGCGAACACTGACTATGGGCTAGATTCACAAAGACTTACGATGGGCATATCAGTAGATACACCGTCGTAAGTCCTAATCTCAGCCCGCGCAAATTTAAGTGTATGCTCATAATGAGATACGCTAAAATGTTGCTAAGATACGAGCGGCGTAATGCACTTACACCTTCGTATCTTAGATGCATATTTATGCTGGCCGCTAGGTGGCGTTCCCGTTGTAAAATATGCAAATGAGCAAATACGCTGATTCCCGAACGTACGCCAGGCCGGAGTATCTGTTTACGTCTTTAACGTAAGACTTACGCCCAGCGTAACGTTACCCCTGCTATAGTGAGGCGCAGCCAATGTTAAGTATGGATGTCGGGACAGACATAATTTACGTAGTTTGCATAAGTCGATTCACAATGGAGCTTTGCGTTAGTTACGCTCACCTCGCTTTCATTGACAATTAGTGACGTGATTTGGAGCATGCACACTGGGATTCAGTCATGGCCGGCGCATGCGCAGTTCGTTGGGGACGCGCTTAATCTAAACATTACACACCCCCTACCCGCCAAATTTGAATTTCGCTGGGTAATTTACGCTACGCCGCCTCAACTCTACAGGCAAGTGCTTTGTGAATAAAGCACTTGCCTGAAAAAGTTGCGGCGGCGTAATGTAAATGACATACGTTACGCCCGCACAAAGATAAGACGGGCTAAGTGAATCTAGCCCTTAGTGAGGAGGAGGCTACTTACACTTGCATTCAATGTTGGGCCCACACATACCCAGACCTTAGACAGGAGGAAGAAGAGGGAGTGGGGAAAATCTGGCTCCTGGATAGGGAAAAGAGGTTAGTCCAGCCGGGTGAAGTAGTCTGCCTGAGAGCCTCCGTCAAGTTAAGCTGGAAAAAAACAGGTCCATTCATTGTCCCTGAAAATACAAGCCAGGAAGAAAAAAGGGGTTAGAACTTATCCCTGAAGTATTGCCCACCAGGGCATTGAAGAGGACTCACGGCAAAGTTCCAGTCAGTGTCCGCAACACAGCAGCTGTGCTAGTAAGGGTGCAAGCCAGACTACTGTTAGGACAGGTCAGCCCAGCAACTCCAGTCGCAGCATGTGGTTCGACGGAAGGACCAGCAGCAGAAATCCCTGCAGAAGAATTCTGCCCAAAGAATACGCCTCTTACTCCTGCATGGAGAGAAAGAGCTAAAGCCCAACTTCTGAGATGGAGGGCAGCTTTCTCAAAAAGTGAATTTGATGTGGGTTTGGTGAAGAGTGCCACCCACCGAATTCGACTGGAGGAAGACAAGCTGTTTCGTGAAAGGGTTAGGCGAATCCCATTGGAGATCTGGAAGATTTGAGGGAACAACTGGCTGAACTCAAGATGATGGGCATTATCCGGGAGTCCAGGAGTCCTTATGCCTCCCCAATAGTGGTGGTCAGGAAGAAGAACGGGTCCCTACGCCTATGTATCGATTACAGGACCCTGAACCGGAGGACCATTCCTGACCAGTACACCACACCTCGGATAGAGGATGCTCTGCAGAGCCTGTCGGGAGCGAAGTGGTTCAGTGTGCTGGACTTAAAGAGTGGGTATTATCAGATCCCCATGTGCCCTGAAGACAAAGAAAAGACCGCTTTTATCACCCCAGTCGGATTCTTTGAGTTCAACCGGATGTTGCAAGGCCTGTCTGGGGCCCCAGCAACTTTCCAGAGGTTGATAGAAAAGAAAGTGGGTGACATGAACCTACTTGAAGTACTAGTTTACCTGGATGACATCATAGTATTTGGAAGAGCACGAAGAATGCCTGGAGAAGGTCCTGAAGAGACTTCATGATGAAGGTCTGAAGCTCTCTATGGAAAAATGCCAGTTCTACCAGCCCTCAGTGAATTACCTGGGACACATGATGTGTCTGAAGAGGGAGTGGCAACTGATCCCAAGAAGTTAGAAGCTGTCACTTCTTGGCCAAGGCCCACCAACGTGACTGAACTCGGATCATTCTTAGGCTTCTGCTCGTACTACAGAAGGTTCGTGGAAGGGTTCGCTAAAATAGCCCACCCACTCACTGAGCTCCCGAAGAAACAGGAAGAAGTTAGTTTAAGCCCAGATCAGTCAAGGAAGCCAAAAGAAGGGCCCAGAAGGAAGAAAGAGTCCATCCAGGACCAGTGGACTCCAGAATGCGAGGAAGCTTTCAGAAAATTGAAGTGGAGCCTTACCACTATCCCGGTTTTGGCCTATGCAGACCCTGCCAAACCATACGAGTTGCATGTGGATGCCAGCCGTGACGAACTGGGAGGAGTGCTCTATCAAGAGCATCAAGGGCATCTGCGGCCGATCGCTTATGTGAGCAGAAGTTTGATTCCTGCCGAAATAAACTATCCGACTCACAAACAAGAATTTCTGGCTGTGAAGTGGGCATTGGTAGACAAGTTGAAGGACTACCTTTACGGGGGTGAATTTGTGGTAAAGACGGACAACAACCCCCTCACATACCTGCTCACCACTGCGAAGCTAGACGCCACCGGTCACTGTTGGCTAGCTGCTCCCTCTCAATTTACCTTCAGCCTGAAGTACAGACCAGAGGTTGGTAATCGAGATGCGGATGCTCTATCAAGAAGGCCTCATGACCCCCGAAATCCATCAGAAGTCTGGACTCAACTTACTCCAGAGGGGGTAAGAGCCCTTTGTGAAGGGACAAGTCTACATGGGAGAGGTGGGGTCGGAGCTGAATAAGTAGGAGTATTCTCAGCGGGAGTACCCAGGTGCTATTGCAACTAGTGATGAGCGGAATACGCCATATTCGATTTCGCGATATTTCGCAAATATTTTTTAATATCACGAACATTCGATATTTATGAATATTCGCTATATTTTATAAAAAAAAAAAATAGCAAAATTTTGCATATGCAAACGCGAAAATGATTGCGAAATTTCGCTATTTTTTTTGGGATAAAATATCACGAATATTCGATATTTACGAATATTCGCTATATTTTATAAAAAAATAAAAAATAAAATAGCGAAATTTCGCTATTGCGAAATTCGCGAATGCGAAATTGATTGCGAAATTTGAAAAATACGAATATTCAAAATAGCGAATATTCGCCGCGATATTCGAGTTATTCGCGAATACTCGAATATGCAATATTCGTAGCGAATATTCGCAATGCGAATATTCGTGAGCAACACTAATTGCAACGTCTCCTAGGTTGTACAAGGGGGTCTTCCCAAGCTATCCAGAAAGGATCTCAGGAGAGATCAGGAGGAAGATCCACTGTGTGGGCTGGTGCTGAAGGCATTGGAACATCAACAGTCTGATGTGCTGCAGACGACCCCCAAGAAGGAAGCCCGGCTGTTACTGAAAGAATGGGATCGGTTGCAGTTGCAACAAGGGGTGGTCTACCGAAGGGGCCCCTCTGATGATCCAGAAGTGAAGTGGCAGCTGCTCCTGTTGGAAAAGCACAGAGAGAGGGTACTGATTGCTTTACACGATCATCATGGTCATTTGGGAGCTGAGAGGACTCTCAAACTAGTAAGGGACAGGTTCTACTGGCCTCACATGAGGAAAGAAGTGAAGAGTTATTGTCATTCCTGCCTCAGGTGTATACAACGAAAGACATTGCCCCAGAGGGCTGCCCCAATGGGCCATTTGGAGAGCCAGGGATCAATGGACCTAGTCTGCAAAGACTTTCTTTGTTTGGAATCCGATCTGAGTGGGCAGGGGGACATCTTGGTGGTAACAGATCATCTTACCCGTTTTGCTTAAGCATTTCCTACTAAAGACCAGCAAGCAACCACAGTAGCAAAGACTCTCGTGGAAAAGTTATTTTTCCATTATGGCTTACCTCAACGGATACATTCAGACCAAGGAAGGGACTTTGAGAGATTGATAAAACGACTGTTGGATCTGCTAGGCATACAAAAGTCCAGGACTACTCCTTATCACCCACAAGGGGACCCTCTACCGGAAAGGTTCAACAGGACTCTCCTGAATATGTTGGGGATGTTGACTGCAGAACAAAAACCCTATTGAAGTAAACGCATTACTGCACTGGTTCATGCCTACAACAGTAACAAAAGTAACGCCACTGGGCATTCACCTTACAGATTGATGTTCGGCCGTGAAGCTCAATTACCAGTGGAGCAAAGAAAAGGGACAAACCTATTGGGTGGAGAGATTTAGCTGCACACCCCGATGTATTGAATAGAAAAAAGGTCCCAATGGGGCTTTGAAGCAGCAGATGTGAAGTAAAATGGCAATGCAACGTCTATGGTAAAAACGTTTTATTACAAAAGTGATTATTGACATAAAATGTAGGGGTATACAAGGAATGAGTTGCGGCAGAGTAACAAAAATTGATTAAAATAACCATAACATTTCCAGATCAATAATGAAATACATGGCCTGAATAGTGGCAGGCGGGTGTATATTCCTAACGCGTTTCGACCATTCGGTCTTCTTCAGAGGATTGTGGCTGAAAAAGATTTAATATTATAAATAAATATGTACAGAAGATCTTGATTTGTCTCTGTGTCCTCCCTGTGGGGTCTATCCCCTTATGAAAAGGGAAAGAAAGAGGGGGGGTACACCGACTCCCAGGACCACAGGGAAGATATATGCACAGAGAACAACATCAGTATAATAAGTTTAAGGGAGAGGAGCTTTCCTTCTCCCTTCCACAGTAATCAAAGATTCATCATCAACAGCAGCATATATTTACCCAGAAATTTGAGTTATGGGGCATCCAGATGTGGTCCGATGCAGACGTGATATGCAGGGGCCCAAAGCCGACGATACTCCCGATCCGTCCCTCAGTCTCGCCCAGTCCCAAACGTGACCGCCCAAGAGTGGCACTCAGCCACTTACGAGGAAGCACCAGACAAGAATGGTGGCATCCGGGTAGACCAGAAGGGTGGAGAAAAATGGGATTCAAAGAGTAGAGAAAGGGAGTCCTAGAATTAAGTGAAGAATTAGTATCAAAAATGGCCAATGGTTGGGTATGAGTTGTGTGGGAGTCTTACAAGGATGAGATAATGGAGGTACATGGTGGAAAACAAACAGGAGTGGATGGGGTTGGGGAAGGAGAAAAATGGGGGGATGGAAACCGGAAGGTGATTGGGCTGGGAAGTGAGAGGAATGGGGAAAAGGGGGTATGAGGAAAAAATCAAGATGGTGATAGAATGGGGTGGGAAAAAAGGTGAAAAAGTGATGATGGGGGTGAGAAAGGGGAGGGGGAAGGTGAGTGCACATGGGGAAAGGGGATAAGGGACGCAGAATGAAAAGAATGCAAAAAGGAGAAAAAAATATAGTGATGATGATAATGGTAAATGAAAGAATAAGTGAAACGTGGAGTAAATAAAGGTGCAAGTGGAGAATGCTTGGAACAAGAAAAAGAATAGGGAAGTGCAGAGACTAAGAAAGTGCGGAGCAGGTGGGACAAGGGGAGGGGAAAAAAGAAGTGGGGGAGGAGAAACGAGAAGTAGTGGAGTGGAATGAAGGCTGGGAAGTGAGGAGTGAGGAACAGTGGGGCTGAAATAGAGTGTGGATAAGAGAGTAAAGAGTGAGAAATGGAAAGAGACAGAAAAAAAAAAAAGGGGGGTCGAAGTGTGAAAAACGGGGTGGGGGAGGAGGTGAAAGGAAGAAGGAAGAAAGGAAAAGAAAAGTGAGGGAATAAAGGGGAATGGGGATAAGGGGTGTGTGGGGAGTGTGGAAAGAGGTGAAAAACATGGAGGGAGTGAATAACGAATGTGGCAGTGAAATTGAGGGAGTTAGGTGGCAAAATGGCAAAAAGAAAAGGGCGAAAAGGGAAACGTGGGAGAGGGATGAAAAGTGACTGAAATCCAGGGTGACTGACAATTGGGAGTGCAAAAGGTAGTGGTGTGAGAAGGAGGCTGGATAAAACAAACCAGGGTTACCTCCAATATTTCCACTTATAATCAAGGTGTTGAAAGTGAGATATTGTCTGTTAAGTGAGAAGAGTATTAAAAGATATATATAGAACCATTTGATTATAGAAACCAGGTAGTATTGTCAATTGGCTGAAAGGGGAGTAGGTTATATAGGTAAAGTAACTTACCAACTGGCTGGACGGTGTCACTCATGGAGATGCCGCATGCTTCTCTGAGTGCCTGCGATCGGATGCGGAAGTAAATACCGCTCACGATCCCGGGATTGGTCCAGCTAGTCCCACGTGTAGTGGGAGGAGACAGGGTATGTCTTCCTTGTCAGACCTGGTGGTCTGCCGGTGCCTAATGGTTGTCACGGTGGTTCTTCCGGCGTGGGCGAAGATCGCACGAAGCCGACACTGCCGTCGCTTCCGCATGACGCATCGCAACGTGCGACGCCGCCGTGCGCTCCTGCGGCGCTCACGCAGCGACGTCACAGCGTCTCGGAAGCGATCGCTCACGCCGCCAGCAGGGAGGGATTCGCATCCACTCGGGCGGTTGGACGCCGCCCTGTGGATACAAGACACATTGCGCCGATGACGCGTGTATCTCCCGCCCTGCTGGGAAGTGACAAGAGGGAAATACTCAAGGACAGGGACAGGAAGGAGGCGGCTGAGGGGCCGAACGGGAGACGGCAGCCCAAGGACCCACAAACCACAGCGCATCGTGACTCCACTGGAAAAAAGACAAAACACATAACAAAATAAAATGTGTAACATAGGTTAACAAATCAATCATATAGCAACGGGTTAGCCCCTTATATGCGAGTATGACACATGTAGTCATATTCACCAATCATAATATATTGGTTTATGTCAAGAAAAATAATACTTAAGGCATCGCAAAACAACAGCATAGTAATGATCTGAAAAGGCATGTATGGATGCTTGAACAATAGTGAATATACATGATTCCAATGGGCATGGATTAAATTGAAAAGGACATGTTTACATTTTGTTTGGAGGAGAGGGGAAGGGGGAGAAACGTTAGTAAATTATTTCTATGACTTCTATACAGTATGAAGGCAACTATGTCAAAGTGTTTATTCAAGAATTACATTAAATTAAACAATGCAAAGGGGGGATATGGGCAAGGAAGGGGTTTTACAGTGGTGTATACTATTGGGTTTTTCCTGAGACAAAGCCTTTAAGGAATGGGGCAAAGGAGCAAGATTCATTCAAGCCGGGATACATAGTGGCCCGTGTCTTGAAGATCCATCTTTGCTCATGCTGGAGGAGAATTTTGTTCCAATCGCCGCCTCTATTGGGAATATGAATTCGATAGAGGGCGGCGAAGGATATTTTGGGTACAGTGTAGTGATGTTGTAGGGCTGCGTGTCTTCCAATTGGAAGATGGAGGTTTCCGATTTCCGTACTGTAAACATGTTTAGAAATTCTCCGCCAGAATTCCTGCTTAGTCTTTCCCACATAGTAAGCCCCACATTCACATTCCATATAATAAACCACACCTTTGGTTTGGCAGTTAGTAAAATGTAATGGTTTAAATGTGTTGCCGTTTGGTAGTGGGAAGGTCTTCTCTCTCCTCATAAGTGGGCAATAGGAGCAGTGTCCACAGGGGAAAGTGCCGAACATTGTGCAGTGCGCTCCTTTTAAGGGAGTAGTGGTATACTCGCTCTTGACCAGTCGATCTTTAATCGATGTGGCCCTTTTATACGTATTCGTTTTGGAGTGCTAAAACACTCCCCTCCCTTCTGACCTAGTGGAGATAAGGCATGAGTTGCTTGGCATTGGTTAGGTTCATTTTTCCTCTGTGATTTTTGTGATTATTGATTTGATTACTTTTGTCAAATGAGTATGTACCATGGTGACAGATGGGCCAACCTTATGCAAGGCTATGAAACCTCATTCGAAAAGGCCGATCAAGTCGAAACACAAATATCCTCACTCACCAATCAACTAGCTAAAACCTTAGAGAAAAAATCCTCACTGTACTGGCATGTGAAAACTTTTGACAGGTATATCAAAGAGAAAATCAACCCCTTTGGACTACGTGTCCAGATCTTCCCCAATTCTGATCTGATAGGCCAAGCCTGCAGATCAGAATGGGAGGAGAATCTTAACAATTGTTCTAATGAGATGATGATGATCCTATCACGTGAGTACAGTAAACAAATTATTGCTCTCGATGTGGACATCAACAACTTAGAAATCGCACTATTACCACATCAAGAACATGCTTTGTCGATAGAATTGCAGATTAACCTAAAAGACAATCTGTTGGCCTACAATCGAGGCATCCTTCAAGAAAAGGAGGTTAAGTACTGGCGTGATAAGACGGCCTTCTCCGAGGGAAAGGCATACAAATGGAACACTCAAAATAATAGAAGACCCCCCAAAAGGGACCAGTATGGTCCCCAAGGCTCATACAAATCTCAGAATCCAATAGTTTCCTCCTCACAAGACTCTAATAAACACCCTACACAAAATAGGAGAGGTAGAAACAAGAGAGGCCGAACCAGCAGGGGATCCAGTGAACATGAAAGTACAAAACGTTCTATGGAGAATGCTAACACGAGGGAAAAGAGAGAGGCCACAAACACCCAGGAATCACAAGAACACCAACAACAATCAGGTGGGAATGACTTAGATCTCCCACCCGAAAGGATAGTGAGTACCAACAGCACTCCGGATACCCTCCAAAAACCCACTACCCACAAACCTTTAAACCCCCCCCCCGGGGCCCTGGCTCCCCTCTATCGACCAGGAGCAGAAGGGGCTTAGACCCATTTGTAGTAAGACTACCTCAAACCAGCTAAGTGTGGTCAACCTTTCCTCTCACTTACTCACAAAGGCCGAAACTCAGGTGCTTGGTATGTAGCACCCTGTTCCGCAAAAGTACAGCAGGAAACACGGTCCTACATGCGAAAAGTTTTCACCCAGTCTCCCTCAAAAAATCCATTCCCTATGGACAGTATCTGCGGCTTCGCCGCAACTGTTCCAACAACACTCTCTATCTTGAAGAAGCTGAAAGACTCCGAGACAGACTTTCTGCACGAGGCTACAGCTATTCCTGTCTACGCAAAGCTTTCAATAAAGCCAATACAAATTCTAGACAAGCATTACTATATTCTAGTAAATCATCTCCAAATTCTAACCCCCAGACAACTAGAATAATTCTCGGCTTTTCGCGACAACATAAAGAGATTAGACAGACCCTTCAAAAGAATTGGAGCATCTTAACAGATGACCCACGGCTGAATAATTTCATACCCGAGTATCCTTCTAATACGTATAAAAGGGCCACATCGATTAAAGATCGACTGGTCAAGAGCGAGTATACCACTACTCCCTTAAAAGGAGCGCACTGCACAATGTTCGGCACTTTCCCCTGTGGACACTGCTCCTATTGCCCACTTATGAGGAGAGAGAAGACCTTCCCACTACCAAACGGCAACACATTTAAACCATTACATTTTACTAACTGCCAAACCAAAGGTGTGGTTTATTATATGGAATGTGAATGTGGGGCTTACTATGTGGGAAAGACTAAGCAGGAATTCTGGCGGAGAATTTCTAAACATGTTTACAGTATGGAAATCGGAAACCTCCATCTTCCAATTGGAAGACACGCAGCCCTACAACATCACTACACTGTACCCAAAATATCCTTCGCCGCCCTCTATCGAATTCATATTCCCAATAGAGGCGGCGATTGGAACAAAATTTTCCTCCAGCATGAGCAAAGATGGATCTTCAAGACACGGGCCACTATGTATCCCGGCTTGAATGAATCTTGCTCCTTTGCCCCATTCCTTAAAGGCTTTGTCTCAGGAAAAACCCAATAGTATACACCACTGTAAAACCCCTTCCTTGCCCATATGCCCCCTTTGCATTGTTTAATTTAATGTAATTCTTGAATAAACACTTTGACATAGTTGCCTTCATACTGTATAGAAGTCATAGAAATAATTTACTAACGTTTCTCCCCCTTCCCCTCTCCTCCAAACAAAATGTAAACATGTCCTTTTCAATTTAATCCATGCCCATTGGAATCATGTATATTCACTATTGTTCAAGCATCCATACATGCCTTTTCAGATCATTACTATGCTGTTGTTTTGCGATGCCTTAAGTATTATTTTTCTTGACATAAACCAATATATTATGATTGGTGAATATGACTACATGTGTCATACTCGCATATAAGGGGCTAACCCGTTGCTATATGATTGATTTGTTAACCTATGTTACACATTTTATTTTGTTATGTGTTTTTTCTTTTTTCCAGTGGAGTCACGATGCGCTGTGGTTTGTGGGTCCTTGGGCTGCCGTCTCCCGTTCGGCCCCTCAGCCGCCTCCTTCCTGTCCCTGTCCTTGAGTATTTCCCTCTTGTCACTTCCCAGCAGGGCGGGAGATACACGCGTCATCGGCGCAATGTGTCTTGTATCCACAGGGCGGCGTCCAACCGCCCGAGTGGATGCGAATCCCTCCCTGCTGGCGGCGTGAGCGATCGCTTCCGAGACGCTGTGACGTCGCTGCGTGAGCGCCGCAGGCGCGCACGGCGGCGTCGCACGTTGCGATGCGTCATGCGGAAGCGACGGCAGTGTCGGCTTCGTGCGATCTTCGCCCACGCCGGAAGAACCACCGTGACAACCATTAGGCACCGGCAGACCACCAGGTCTGACAAGGAAGACATACCCTGTCTCCTCCCACTACACGTGGGACTAGCTGGACCAATCCCGGGATCGTGAGCGGTATTTACTTCCGCATCCGATCGCAGGCACTCAGAGAAGCATGCGGCATCTCCATGAGTGACACCGTCCAGCCAGTTGGTAAGTTACTTTACCTATATAACCTACTCCCCTTTCAGCCAATTGACAATACTACCTGGTTTCTATAATCAAATGGTTCTATATATATCTTTTAATACTCTTCTCACTTAACAGACAATATCTCACTTTCAACACCTTGATTATAAGTGGAAATATTGGAGGTAACCCTGGTTTGTTTTATCCAGCCTCCTTCTCACACCACTACTTTTTGCACTCCCAATTGTCAGTCACCCTGGATTTCAGTCACTTTTCATCCCTCTCCCACGTTTCCCTTTTCGCCCTTTTCTTTTTGGCATTTTGCCACCTAACTCCCTCAATTTCACTGCCACATTCGTTATTCACTCCCTCCATGTTTTTCACCTCTTTCCACACTCCCCACACACCCCTTATCCCCATTCCCCTTTATTCCCTCACTTTTCTTTTCCTTTCTTCCTTCTTCCTTTCACCTCCTCCCCCACCCCGTTTTTCACACTTCGACCCCCCTTTTTTTTTTTTTTTTCTGTCTCTTTCCATTTCTCACTCTTTACTCTCTTATCCACACTCTATTTCAGCCCCACTGTTCCTCACTCCTCACTTCCCAGCCTTCATTCCACTCCACTACTTCTCGTTTCTCCTCCCCCACTTCTTTTTTCCCCTCCCCTTGTCCCACCTGCTCCGCACTTTCTTAGTCTCTGCACTTCCCTATTCTTTTTCTTGTTCCAAGCATTCTCCACTTGCACCTTTATTTACTCCACGTTTCACTTATTCTTTCATTTACCATTATCATCATCACTATATTTTTTTCTCCTTTTTGCATTCTTTTCATTCTGCGTCCCTTATCCCCTTTCCCCATGTGCACTCACCTTCCCCCTCCCCTTTCTCACCCCCATCATCACTTTTTCACCTTTTTTCCCACCCCATTCTATCACCATCTTGATTTTTTCCTCATACCCCCTTTTCCCCATTCCTCTCACTTCCCAGCCCAATCACCTTCCGGTTTCCATCCCCCCATTTTTCTCCTTCCCCAACCCCATCCACTCCTGTTTGTTTTCCACCATGTACCTCCATTATCTCATCCTTGTAAGACTCCCACACAACTCATACCCAACCATTGGCCATTTTTGATACTAATTACTTCACTTAATTCTAGGACTCCCTTTCTCTACTCTTTGAATCCCATTTTTCTCCACCCTTCTGGTCTACCCGGATGCCACCATTCTTGTCTGGTGCTTCCTCGTAAGTGGCTGAGGGCCACTCTTGGGCGGTCACGTTTGGGACTGGGCGAGACTGAGGGACGGATCGGGAGTATCGTCGGCTTTGGGCCCCTGCATATCACGTCTGCATCGGACCACATCTGGATGCCCCATAACTCAAATTTCTGGGTAAATATATGCTGCTGTTGATGATGAATCTTTGATTACTGTGGAAGGGAGAAGGAAAGCTCCTCTCCCTTAAACTTATTATACTGATGTTGTTCTCTGTGCATATATCTTCCCTGTGGTCCTGGGAGTCGGTGTACCCCCCCTCTTTCTTTCCCTTTTCATAAGGGGATAGACCCCACAGGGAGGACACAGAGACAAATCAAGATCTTCTGTACATATTTATTTATAATATTAAATCTTTTTCAGCCACAATCCTCTGAAGAAGACCGAATGGTCGAAACGCGTTAGGAATATACACCCGCCTGCCACTATTCAGGCCATGTATTTCATTATTGATCTGGAAATGTTATGGTTATTTTAATCAATTTTTGTTACTCTGCCGCAACTCATTCCTTGTATACCCCTAAATTTTATGTCAATAATCACTTTTGTAATAAAACGTTTTTACCATAGACGTTGCATTGCCATTTTACTTCACATCTGCTGCTTCAAAGCCCCATTGGGACCTTTTTTCTATTCAATTACCAGTGGACCTGGCTTTTGGTTCCTCCTTGGATCACACATCAGAGACCTCCCATAGAGGGTATGTGGACAGGCTACGGAGGAGCCTGAAGATAGCTTACGAGCAGGTTCAAGCCACCTCGAACTCCAGAGAGAACAGGAACAAGAGGAACTTTGACCTGAAAGTAAGAGTTCAGGATCTTCAACCAGGTGACCGGGTTTTGCTGAGGAATCTAGGCATCCCAGGCAAGCATAAGTTGGCTGATGGTTGGATATCACAGACTTATGTTGTGTGTAGGAAGCTTCCAGGGCTCCCAGTGTATGAAATCAAGCCAGAAGGAAACACTGGGCCAGTAAAAACCTGCCATTGGAATCACCTTTTACCTCTCACAGAGGCAGTCAGGATAAGCACAGAGGAGGATGTCCCATCCACATCCACCGATGTGTGTAGGCCAATAACCAGATCTCAACTTGCACCCTCTACAGATGAAGATGAGGAAGTGGAGATGAGTTGGCTGTGGCCTTCGGAAACTTCAGAAACAGATGCTGATATCTCTTCAGAAGTAGAGGAGGATAATAACGGAACTCTCAGGGCAAAAGCCCCAGAATTCGTGCTGGCAACTCATCCTGCAGAAGAGCCCAGTACTCCTTATTTACTCTCTATCTTTAGTCACTGAGAGGAGGGATGACAACATTTGTCAAAAAGGAATGGATACCCGAAAGTGCAAAGAGCAAAGAAAGACATTTGCCCATAATGCAGACTGACTTATGATACATTGGGCGAATGCTCTGAAGCATCTCAGTTTGTCAGCAAAAGAAACCTTGAACTGTCTGGTCCCTCTACTTTTGATTCAGTAAGGGACAAACCCCAATTCACCCCTTGGCACATCTGTACCAGACACGGTAGTATCATTTGGGAGTGCACAGGATAGCTCCCCATCATATGACAATTGGTAGGAAGCTCCCCTGTCTGTATGTTATGACTGTATAGAGGCTAAAATACAGAATAGAGTTAGCAATTTGAACCCATTTGGAGGACCAACGAGATAAAGTAGGGGGAGTGTGTAGCACTGACATTCTTGTATATTGATGTGGGTTTGCATACTTCAATACAACGTCTATGGACATTGCTGTGTGCCCGAGGGCCGGTGGCCGGATTGCAGAGACCGAGAGACACTCATCCGAGCATCGGAGGACCGGATCCATCCATCGGAGCTGAACGGAGCTGGCGGAGAAAATAAGTTGCAGTCACAGGACAAAAGTTACTACCCGGAGCTCCGATCCAGTGGGTGAGCGGGTCACGACCCACACTTTTCTAAGTTCCACACGCAGTTAGACTCATATACAGGCCTCACTGGGATTTATAGTTCCACAGAGGAGCAGAGAAACTGACACTGAGAAGGCTTGAGGCCTATCTACTTTGACGTTTTAATCGATTTTAAAATAGTTGTTGCAGTTACACCAGGAGCACTTTCACTTCAATTTTACTCATCAAAACTGTGGATTACAAATCACAAGGAGTTACTTTAGCTAGCGAAGAAAAGAAGATCCAGGACTAAGTACTTTAAGTGAGATCTCAAGCATAGCTTATAAAGTAGAGAGAGCTCCCTGGTATAAACCTATGTATACTGTTTTCAAATAGTTTATGTTGAAATCAATTGTGCTGTCGTCTTATGTTGGGATGACAGCACAATTACTGTAATCACTTTTTTGCAGTTTCACAGTAAAATATATCTCTGGTTAAGTATCCAGTTGTTGTGGCGTACTGTTTTTCTCCCTCCAAGTGCAGTCAGTGGATCCTGGGGTTACAATTCAGGTATTTTGTATTGTCTTACATTGTATTGTATTGCATTGCATCACAGCTGTGCCAAGGGGATTGAGCCAAGTTAATGGGGTTTATTGGTAGAGTGCAGGCCCAAATTAACCACTTGTCATCTGCCCACCGTCAAATGACGGCGGGCAGACGACTCCATTGTTCTGACATCACGTCATATGACGTGATGTCCCTTTAAAGCCGCGGGCGGGCGCGCGCGCGCGTCGCCGGCGGCGCGCGCGCGCGCGCACCCGCCGCTCTGCGGGGATCCCATGCGAGTGCCCGGCGGCAACGATCGCCGCCGGGCACACGCGATTGCTCAGTAACTGAGCTGGGATGTGCAGCTCTGTGTGTAAACACAGAGCTGCACGTCCCTGTCAGGGAGAGAGGAGATCGATTGTGTCCCTTGTACATAGGGACACAATCGGTCACCTCCCCCAGTCACCCCCCCCTCCCCCTACAGTTAGAACACTCATAGGACACACATTTAACCCCTTCCCCGCCCCCTAGTGGTTAACCCCTTCACTGCCAGTCACATTTATACAGTAATCAATGCATATTTATAGCATTTTTCACTGTATAAATGTAAATTGTCCCAAAAATGTCAGAAAAGTGTCCGAAATGTCCGCGATAACGTCGCAGTCCCAATAAAAAAATCGCAGATCGCCGCCATTAATAGTAAAAAAAATAAAAATAAAAAATGCCATAAACTATCCCCTATTTTGTAAACGCTATAAATTTTGCGCAAACCAATCGATAAACGCTTATTGCATTTTTTTTTTACCAAAAATATGTAGAAGAATACGTATCGGCCTAAACTGAGGGAAAAAATATTTTTTTTATATATTTTTTGGGTTATTTATTATAGCAAAAAGGAAAAAATATTGCATTTTTTTAAAAATTGACGCTCTATTTTTGTTTATAGCGCAAAAAATAAAAACCGCAGAGGTGATCAAATACCACCAAAAGAAAGCTCTATTTGTGGGAAAAAAAGGACGCCAATTTTGTTTGGGAGCCACGTCGCACGACCGCGCAATTGTCAGTTAAAGCGACGCAGTGCCGGAAGCTTATATTTTGTCTGGGCAGGAAGGGGGTGTAGGTGCACAGTAGGTAAGTGGTTAAACCAGCAGCTCCTTCGGGGGTTAGTGCTAAACGTGTTTTAAAACTTTATTACTCTAACCAAAATGAAAATAAAAGTTTTGCCTTTAGTATTTAGCATTTCAGAAAACATTTTGACTGCTAGATAAAGCGGATGATACAAGAAAGTTTTGTTCAGCTTGCACAAATGTTTCTGCCATTACTAACTAGCCATTACTAACTCATTACTAACTAGACTAATGCTTCGTAAACACGACCGTTTTTTCAGACGGGAAAACTGCTATGAGAGCTTTTGGTCGGGAATCCCTACCGTGTGTATGTTCCATCGCAGTTTTTCCAACGGGAAAACTGCCGGACAAAAAAAAGAGATCAGGATCTCTTTTTTCCCGCCAGGCTAAAAATCCGAGCAGGAAATCCGTCCTTCTGTATGGTTTTCCGACGGGAAGAAAACCATGCATGCTCAGAATCAAGTATGAGACAGGAGCACTCTTTCTGGTAAAACTAGCGTTTGTAATGGAGATAGCATTTTAATCACGCTATAACGGACTAAAAAGCACGAGGCTGAAAAGCACGAATCATATCTCGCCAAACTTTTACTAACACAAGGATCAGCAAAAGCAGCCCAAAGGGTGGCGCCATTGGAATGGAACGTCCCCTTTATAGTGCCGTCGTACGTGTTATAAGTCACCGCACTTTGGACAGGCGGACTTCTGGTCTGAGCGTGTGTATGCAATTCACACACTGAGAGAAATTCTGTCGGGGGAAATCGTTGGATTTTTATCCAACGTAAAAACCGCACGTGTGTACTAGGCATCAGGCTTAATGTACACAGGATGTTTTAGTAAAATGTCTCCTGAACGATTTAGTGTTTTGCCGCGTTTACATGCTGCTTTTAGCCGCGTTTGCATTTTAGAGGCATTTTTGTTTTTAAATAGTCAAAAATGTATTTCCATTAAAAACATTTGTAAACAAAATGTGGCTGAACGTGATTTTCACAAGATTCTCCATGCTTTTAGAGATCACATACCCCCAAAAATCAGAGAGCCACCACCATGCATCACAGTGGGGATGGTATTCTTGTCACAATAGCCTTGTTGACTCTTCTCCAAACATATGCTTACTGTTGTGACCATAAAGCTCTACGTTGGTCTCATCACTCCAGATTAAAGTGTGTTGGAAACTGTGAGGTGTGTGAAGGTGTTGTTGGGCATATTGTACCCAGGCTTTTTTGTGGCATTGGCGCCGCAAAGGCTTCTTTCTAGCAACTTGACCATGTAGCTCATATTTGTTCAAGTATCATCATATTGTGCTCCTTGAAACAACCACACCATTTTTTTGAGGTTACCTGTGGGTTTTTCTTTGTATCTCGAACAAGTCTTCTAGCAGTTATGCCCGCAATCTTTTTTAAACTACCCGACTTTGGCTTGGTATCAAGAGATCCCCAAATTTTCCACTTCTTAATAAGTGATTGAACAGTACTGACTTGCATATTCAAGGCTTTGGATATTTTTTTTAAATCCTTTTCCATCTTTATAAAGTTTCATTACCTTGTTACGCAGGTCTTTTGTCAGTTCTTTTCTGCTCCCCATGGATCAGTATCTAGCCTGCTAAGTGCATCCATTTTAGAGCTAACAAACTCATTGACTATTTATACATATACGCTAATTGTTTTTTTTTGTTTTTTTTAAAAGACCGATGTGGGAAATTTACCCTAAATTGGCATTTTAACTTGTTTGTGTCACCTTGTGTGTCCGTCCCAAGACCAAACAGAGTATGTAACATTTTGAGCACGGCCATTTGGGTGATTTCTGATATTATTATGATTAAAAAGGAGGCAAACAAGTTTGTGATAATAAATCCCTTCATATGATCACTATCCTTAAATAAAATAGAATTTTTTGGCATCACGGTATGACATTTTCAATATCAATGCCAAAATGTCACAACTTCTGCCAGGGTATGAAAATTTTGAGCACAACTGTAGGTCCATCAATGGCCACATGGTGAATGTGCAACTGTCTACGGTTGCCAAGGGCCTCTCTTTCCAGTAGTCAGTACCCTCTTTTTTTCAGATTGCCCCACCAGGTAAGGGGAGGCTCATAAGCTGCCATGGCAGAGGACCCCCTAAGTGCTCTATTTTTTTCTATTGCAGGACGTTTGCCATCTATGGGCCAGATTCAGGTAGATGAGAGTATCTTTCCTCTGGAGTAACGCTTCTCATTTACGTTACTCTGAAGACCCTTTCAGCGCAATTCCTGTAATTCACATAGCAGTTGCGCGTAAACTTGCGCCAGAGTAACGATAATGCGCTGGCGTAACCCGACGCAAGTGGAACTGGGTGTGATCATATGTAAATGATGGGCGGAGCCCGGCGCAGAGGCTTACGTTCAGCGCATCATCCACGGAGCATGCGCAGTGAGTGCGGCTCCACTCGCCCCCTTGTGCGCATGCTCACAACTTCCGTCGGCACCACTTCCTGGGAAACGTCAGCGCAATGCGTTCCGCTGGGCGCTTAAAAGCGCTGGCGGAAACGCCATTCCGGCGCAAAAGTAGTTCCGTTTCCCCCCACCCCAGGGAAGATACTTTTGCTCTGTAATGGCTGCTCCCGCTACCCCCAGAGAGAGGAGGAACCTCAACTTTAATACCCAGGAGGTCTCTGTCATTATCTCGGCTATGGAGACGGAGAATGAATTTCTCCATGGCAAAAAAAGCCGGAAGACCAGCCGGGAGAGGAAGCAGGGCATCCTGGAGTCCATTGCTGCCAGGGTCAATGTCCTGGGCTACTCCACCCGGACTGCTGGGGACATACAAAAGAAAATAAATGACCTGCGGCGCAAGGTGAGGGACAAGGTGGCCTCCATCAGGAGGTATGAGAGGGGCACAGGTGGTGGTCCCCCATGTCCTGTCACCCTGACCGCAGAGGAGGAGGTGGTTGCTCGGTGCCTGGAGAGGGAGCAGGTGGAGGGGGTCGCAGGCTATGACTCCGTGGAGGAAGGCACAAGGACAGGTAAGTGTTTTTTAATCCCCTATTTGATGTTTTGCATTTGGGGGGGGGGGTACATGTGCCAAGTGTGTGGGACCACCAACATGTGTCTGCTTTGTGTCATCCACAGATGACGGAGCTGGGCCATCATCTGTCAGCCTGCATTCCACCCCATCCCCCCCACGCCATCATGTGCCCGAGCCACTGGGTGGTGAAGAGGTTGTGGAGGAGGAGAGTGGCCACACCACACCTGCCGAGGTGGTTGTGGAAGATCCTGCTGTGGCAGAGCAGGACTTTTCTTTGGTTTTGTCTGTCTCCTCCCCTTCTCCTGGCCCGTCTGTCGTCCCCTCCCCCATCCTTGGAAGCCCCTCAAGGGCGACTCCTTCCACCCGAGGACATCCATCTTCGGGCCCCAGGAAGGCGACCCAGAAGACCAGGGGATGTCTGATGGTGTCCAGGACCAGTTGGCGAGGGATCACGCCAGACAGACAGAACAAATGGGGGCCATAGCGGTGCACTTGCAGAAAGTGTCTGACAGCCTGGGCTCCGTTGCCAACCTCAGCAACGCAGTGCAGGATGTCAGCTCTAATTGCGCTGCAGTGGTCACCACTTTGGGGGAGGTGCAGGGGGATATCCAGCACCTCACTGCAGCCGTCCAGGCCAACAGTGCTGCCATCCGGGAGCAGGGGAGGCTGAGTCGGCGGGCCCAGCATTACCAGGTGACCCGTCAGCTCCGGATGCAGGCCCAGACGAACAATTACCTTGGACGGATAGCCAGGGCCTTGGAGGGCACGCAGGCCACACCTGCCAGGAGTGGCCCACCTGGGGATCAGCCACCTCCAGATGCCCCCCCACCCCCACCCACTCCATCCAGGCAGCTGCGGAGCCAGAGAGGGGCCCCCAGAAGAAGCCCCCGGCATCCCCGATGAGGCCTTTTTTTTGTTGCTGGTTTTATATTATTGTTTTTCACATACTCAGGTCATGAGTTTTTTTTTTATTTTTCTCAGGTTATGAGATTATTTTTCTTTTATTGATCAGGATATGATCTTTCTAATTTATTTTTGTACTGCACACGGTCAGGAGTGCAGGGGACAGTGTGAATGGTGTGTGAATGTGAGAGGGTGGCACTCCTGAAAGTAAGGGGTGTCACCCTCGGCCGTGGTGGTGAAGTTAACCCCACGGCTGAATGAATCACGTGTGAAAGGTGTGTGAATGGACAGTGACATCATTGGGGCCTTGACGCTGGCGTTACTGCTCCCAACTCCTACATGCTGGACTTGGGCTAATCCAATGCGATGTGTATGTGGTGTGTGTGATCTAGGGACATCAGTGGTGTACACGCGTGCATTGTCTGTGTGATTAATGTTTTGGTTTAGTGTCCAAAGATGCTTACGGCGAGGACCCTCCTGACTGCTCTTCCATCAGCAGACTGGGTGTCCTCTGGCAGGTGGGGACTGTGTGGGTCGGGGGTCAGGTCATCACGTATGTCAATATGCAGGCCTTTTTTCATAGCAAAGTTATGTAGTATGCAACATGCACCGATGATCTGACACACAAAGGTAGGGGAATACAATAGGGCCCCCCCAGACTTATCCAGGCAGCGGAAACGGGACTTCAGGAGCCCAAATGTTTGCTCAACCACTGCACGGGTTTTGATGTGTGCTTCATTGTATTTTCTCTCTCCTCTGGTTTGGGGGTTCCGGAAAGGAGTCATTAGATGGGGTCCCAATGCATATGCAGAGTCACCTGTAAGGTAAAAGACAGGAGAATGTTAGTCATGCATGTGCGATTTCTGTTGTGCATGACGGGAGGGGATAGTCATGCCTGACTCCCATGTCACTCACCAACCAGCCAGCTGTCCCCATACATGTTCTGGTTAAATTCTGCTGGGATGGGGCTCTGACGGTATATGAAACTGTCATGGCTGGACCCGGGGTGTTTGGCACGGACGTGCCATATGAGGCGTTGGGCATCAGCTATCACCTGTACGTTGATGGAGTGCCAATGCTTCCGATTGCGGTATATGTGCTCTGTGGCACTGGGGGGCTGTAGGGCCACATGTGTGCAATCAATGGCCCCCACAGTGCGTGGGAATCTGGCAATGTTGTAGAAATCTGTCATTGCCTTCTGCCGCAGCTCCTCAGTGGTGGGTCTGATGAACTGGTTGGACATGCGTCTGAGGATTGCAGGGACAACCTGGTGCACACATCTGCTTATGGAGGATTGTGACATCCCAGCCACCACTCCACTTGTACGCTGGAATGATCCACTTGCAAGGAAATGGAGTGTTGCCAGGACCTTCACCAGTGGCTGCACTGCTTGTGATCGGTGTGTCTTGCTGGTGATGTCACCCTGCAGGGTTGTGGTTAGTTCAAGTATTGCATCTGGGCTGAATCTGAATAGGCGATACACCTCCTCATCCCCCATGCCAAAGAGGTTCATATGAGTGCGGTATATCCTCTCACGTGCCCGCCTTCTTGGTTCCAGGGGACCCATCAGTAGTTCTAGGACCACGAGTGCCCCTGGCATGTTGGCACACAGAGGTGTTGTCCTTGCAAGTGGGGGTGCTCAGCTAGCTCCTATCGTCGGTAACGCTGCTGTAGCTGCTCTCCTGCTGACCTGTGACCGTCTGGAGTAAAGATAAAGCAGCCTTTTGTAGAAATAACTTTGCGCCGGACGGACCAGATACGCGCGGCGCATGTAGCCAGCGTATGGTGCTAATCCGTTCGTGAATTGTGAAAAATCCCTCATTTGCATATTTGCAGGGGAAATCAATGGGCGCGACTGATGCGCCCAGCGAAAATAAACGCTGACGATACTCTGGCGTCGGAACGTTACGCCGGTCGCAAATGAGCCGTTATTGGGCGCATCTAGTTTGGTGGGTACGGGCACATAGAAACGTCGGCGCATCAGCACAGTTACGCGGCACATATCCAAATACTCCAGCGCAAGTGTTCCTGAATCTGGCCCTATATACTCTTTTCAAAATACCCTGCATGCTCTCAAGTCTAAATATGAGTACAAAGAGCCAAGTTACTGGTACAGAGCATACATCACAGACTCTTATTTGGATTTCATTTCCACTTGCAGTTAAGGATAATACATTGTGCTTTGGCATCTCATATGCAGCCATGAAGAGAGGCTGGGAGCTTTACATACAGATTTCTTTATAAACAATTCTCTAACAGTAATTATATATCTGACTTTTACTTTAAAGCAGTTCTGTTTTAATGCTAGAATTGTTTTTATGCTTGCCATGACAGGCCTGCTCTGAGGGCACCAAAAGACTCCCTCTGTCATAATGGTTAATGGAGATTGTATATATTTTAAATTTGCTTAGTAACTAAGAATTGATCTCCAAACTAAGTCTACAGAGGTTGCCATGGAGACAGTGGATTGCTCCCTCTGTGGTGAGGGCCTGTCGCCCAGGAGATTCAGTGACTTAAATGTTGTTTTTGAAGCAGCAGATAAGAAATTCCAAAGTTTTCATGTAAATATTCATTTTTTATTTCAATATTGTGCACTGCAGATATACAAACTACAGATAATTCACGCTTGGAGAACTATAGATTTTTTTTTTTTGAAATTTTAAAGAATGTGCTGTCACCCAGCGATGGTCCCTGATAATAAGATACTTTATTTTATGTGCAGTTGGTAAAAAGTTGGATCCCTGTGTAGTCTTCATAATGGTAGGTTATTATAGAGAGCAGGGTTCCATGAAATGTAAGGCTCCTCCAGAGGTTGATAAGGGTTCCTTAAAGTGGATGTAAACCCCAAAAAATGTTTTTATTTTTTTGATGTCACAATGTAGAGTATAATATTTCCTATCATCTGTGCCCAGTCTTGCCACACAGAGTTAATCCAGCGCTGAGTAATCCTCTTTTAAAGTCCAGTGCAAATTAACCGGACTTCAGATAAAAACCTGCCAAATTAGGTTAAGTCCGTTTCTCTGTTTTTGCTTTCAGTAACAGGTTATTTACAAATATAGCGTGGACATGTTTATCATAACAAGAGGTGATCCAAAGTTCATTGTATATTACCAGGATGTGTTATGATGTTATATCACCTCATGTTATGATAAACAAAACATAACATACGATAAACATGTCCTAGCTATATTTGTAAATAACCTCTCACTCAAAGCAAGAAGAGAGATTCCGGACTTTTTGATTTAGGCAGGGTTTTATCTGGAAGGCTGTTTGTTTTCACTGAACATAAAAGAGGATTACTCAGCGCTGGATTAACTCTGTGTGGCAAGACTGGGCACAAATGATAGGAAATATTATACTCTACAT